>CM057459.1:180530357-181883928 GCA_016271365.2 Neoceratodus forsteri
TGTTAATTGCCCTCCATGCACAATTTCCATACAGAAAGTCCATTAATGAAGCCCTTCCTGCACATATATCTATCAACTTGATCACTTTATACTTATCTCCTGAGAACAAGATTTCTACCCCATCACATTGTTCAGTTCCAAAGGAAAAAAAGGAGGGTCCTCTACACCACTGTTTTTTTATCATTTCCTCCAGGTACACTGTGTTTAATCTGGTATACTGAAGGAAACAAATATCCACTTTACTATCTTTTAATATAGATAATGTGACTAGTCTTCTCCTTGCATTTCTAATGCTGTTGACAGTCAAGGTTGCAATTTTGAGTGTAGGTGTGGAGGACATTATTTCAAAGAGAAAAGAAATTCTCCTACTTTTATAGTTTGATCTTACACTTCTTGTTCTGACCCCTAGTCTCTTTGGCCATACCACCTCCTTGTTTTTATTTTCCCCCTCTGATTCTGAGGTTACAATAGGTCGTGATGATGACTCTGATTCTCCTCCATGTTCTGATTCCAAAACATCCTCCTTCAAACATTCATATTTATTGGATAAGGTAATGACCTGTACTGGTGAGGAGGGCTTTGCTAACTTTGATTTGGGCCTAGTTTGTCTTAGCCCTCTTTTCTTTGAAACTTTTTTTTCATTTTGGGCGCGTTACATTCCCCTCCATTTGACTCATTTTTTCCTGCTCTGCCCCTTGTTCCCTGTGTTCTGCAGTAGCTTCTCCTGTTTCTTGCACTATCTCCTTTTCAGGTACTGTAGTATGGGCCTCTGACGTCTTTCTAGCGTGTATGTCATTTTCTTCATTGTTATTGTTGTCTCTCTTTCTCTTCTTTCCTGTGCCTCTTTTCTTGTCTACTTGTTTCTTTATTTTCTATGTCTTTTTTTCTGGGCTTCCGTGACTAAAGTGTCCTGACAAGGTTGGTCCAGCCTGTTATGAGTAGCCCAGGGACATGCGCGAAACGCATGTCCTGTCTCCTCACATAGGTTACATTTTAAAACCCCTTGACAGTCTGAACTTGAATGCCCAAATTCTAAACACAAAGTGCATTTCAGTCTGTCACATCCTACACTTAGATGTCTGTATGAACCACATTGGAAGCACATCCTGGACTGACCAGGGTAAAAACAGTGCCCTCGCTCCCTTCCAATAAACAGACTGCTAGGAAGGTGCACCGGGCCCTGATTACTATGTCTCAGCCTCACCCTGTATTTCCATCCCCCCGTCCAGAAGTGTTCAGAGTCAAAAATGGGTTGTGGAGAACTCAATATTTCACATTTCTGCAGTAGCCAATAAGTGATATCATGTACTGCTACAGTTTCATTTTTAAACAGTATCGTCACATTTTTTACCTCTGGTTTAGTTAGTGGAGTAACTCTAAATGGGATCTACAACTCAGAATACCTTAATTTGTCATACTTTGTCCAAAATTGCTCTAATCCCTGAGGCGTTTGAAAACTTATATCATACATACTTTCCCTTCCCCCCACGTGTATCAAGGCATATACCTCATTTGAAAAAAAAAAAAAAAAACAGAGACTCTTTAATCAATTTTTTCCCGATATACACCATATCTGGTGTCTCTTTACGTCCTTCTATAGATTGTATTCTGACTGCATTTCGTCTTTGGGTGGGTGGGGGTTGAGAAAAAAAGAACTCTCTCTTTCTGAATCTCTCCCAGTTATTTTTTGCTGTTTCTTGAGGTGTGGGCCCACTTTCTTCCTGTCACTCTTCTGTGTCCATTTGCTCCCCCCCAAGTGGGGTTCCTATTACTAGTTCCTTCATCTCTGGTATCAGAAGGTGAGATTCTTTGTGCCTGTGGAAATGCTCCAGTATCCCCCCTCTGAAAATTGTACATCTTCTTCATTCAGTTCTACATCTGATTCTGTTATAAAAGCTTGTTCAGGCATAGAATGTGCTACTGTTCTATTTTTTTCTAGTCCTGGAATGAAGCTATGTTTAGGGTCGGGAATCCACTGATCCATTTCAGATCTTTTCCACCCTGCATCTTTTAGTGAGGATTCAAGTGCTGCTAGCGTATTTATACTTGGCACAACATTTTGCACATTTAAGTCTTCCCTCCCTTTCCTTAGCCCCAACTTTTGTCCAGCATTTATATTGTCTTTTGTTCCTAACAGGTTCTTTTGAGAGACTTACTGTTTTTTGTTTGTCCTGTTGCCAGGTGTTCTCCAGTTGTTCTGCAGGGCGTTTCGGTGTTGTGTCAAGTTCCTTTCTGCCAGCTACTCGCACACTCTTTGATGTTAGCGCATCATCCTTTGAACCCTCAGTTAGGCTCACCAGTCCTGTCAAAGCTTTCTGCAGTTTCTCCTGAGACTTATCGCTGTTTGTTTCTTGTACCTGCTCACTCTCCACAGCCACCTCTCGTATTATTTCTGCATCCATCTCTGTTTCAGACATTTGTAACACTGATTCAACCATACCCCGTTTTTTTTTCACCAGTTCCTTCAACCATTGTCTCTCTTTCTTCCCCTTTGCATTGTCTGATAAAACATCACAAATTTCACTTTCTATAATGCCGCCTTGTCCAGACCATGAAGCGTTTTTGCTCTCCTCTGCTGGACCTGTAGGGAAGGGGATCTGCTTCCCTACCGGTACACCAGCCAAATGATTCTGTGAAGATTCCTCATCCATGGGTGTGCACAAGTCCACACCACTGCCACATCAGCATTTCCTCCTCAGTTGCTGTCCGGCTCCAAACTGAGCTCCTCCACTCCACAGGAAGTCAAGCCCCCTGCTGGCAGAGATGGGGAATTTCCCCGGTGTCCTGGCCAAATTTCCCTCATTCACTAAAAGTACCTCAAACAGCTTAATCTGATTCAAGGTCAGTTGGCATTCATCTGTATCCCCTTCCCCCAGGTTGTGCCTGAAAATAGGCAGGATTCGTGTAGTGCATTTACCCGGTCAACAAAAACTAAATAATAAATAAAATAAAAAATAAAATACTTTCGAGTAATAGCATTCTCAGATACATTAGGGTCCGTAATACAAATACAGGATTTATGTACTACCATTGTAGTTACCTCATAAGGAGGGGTCTCAATTTACTCCAGTAAATTATTTATCTAAAGTAGGTATCAAGAAGAGACCATTCCAGCATGCTCATGGACTAAAGTCAATAAGATTATCCTAATAATCACCTAGGCGCAAAGCACCGACTAACACAGCAAGTGTTTTATGCGTCCATGTAAGTCCAATAAATTGAAAAAAACATTTGAGTATATGACTGCACTTTTACAGAGCAAACTCCTAGAATGTCCGTTACTTTATCTTAATTCAAAAGGCATAATTTCTTCAGATTTATTTAATCTCAGGCTACTAGATTACTATAATCTGTTAAAGAAAATAAGAGGGCATCAGTCATGTAAACCTACAAGGCATTAAAAACATCAATGGCATACCTAAGCCTAGTTAACCCCCTTAACTCCATTATTAAGTAGTGATATATGCAACTTAACAAATTTAAAAAATGAACCAGTGAAGCTGGTGAACTTTAAGATAGCTAGACTTTCAATCCTTAGGGGGTAACAAGTCCCCTAATAATACAATGCTTGCAATATAAACTTTTTTATCAGTAGAAGATCCAGCTACCAAAAAAGAACAGATTCAACAGTATTTTTAAATCTGCGTAGCATAGCATAGAGTCACTAGGTCCCTTCAGTCCCCATCGTCATCTGAGGATCTAGGGCAGTGCACAAAGTCCTGTTTCATAATTTCTAGTCTCTTGCCCACTTCTCCTGGATTTAAAAAGATGTATGTCTTACCGGCATAATATAACCTCAGTCTCACCGGTAGCTGCAGCAAATGGTAATCCCAAGAGCAGGAAGACCAGCTCGAACGGCATCAAAGCTTTTCCACCATTGCCTTGTGGAGTAACTCAAATTAGGGAAAAAGAAAATACATTCACCAGCCTCCAATTTTAGTGGACCCAAAGATTTAGCTGCATCCAGTACAGTGTCCTGAAAATATGCCCCCGCCATAACTATCATAATAGTGCGCGGGGAGTCTCTACTGATTATTTCCTTCTTGGATTTAGGCGGTAAACTTTAATGAACTGTCCTTGCAGGTCCAAGTTGAGCTGTTTGCAAATAAGATCCTGGAGAAATTCTGTAGGGCTTTACCCTCCATAGTTTCTGGGACCCCCAAGAGCCGAAGATTATAAGCCCGCATGTTGTTCTCCAGGTTTTTAAGCCTGAGTTGCGTGGTCTTGTTCTCGGCTAGGATCCTGGCTACCACTGCTATTGATGTGTTAGCTGAGTCCACTGCTGGTTTGGCATCCGTGGCTACAGCATCCATTCGGGATTCCACTGCGGTAAAACGAGTGCCCAAATAGTCTACTTTTTTATGTAGATCCCTTATGGCGTGAAGCACTGCATTGATGGAGGGTTCTGAGGCCCTGCTCCCTGCTGCTGCTAGGCCGCTGCCATGTGGCGTTTCTACTTGCTGTCTCGTCCTGTTGGAATCATGCTGCATTGTTTGATGAGTTTTCCCCATTCTAAGTAAGCAAAGTTCGTTCCAACTCACAGCGCCAACACCAGCCTTCACTTTAATAAAGAAATAAAGAGTGTTTCTCAATAAAATATGCCTTTTTAAAGTATTCTCTGGAGGAGCTCCTGTAGAGTGCATCTGCCTTGTCTGGCTGCTGGCCATGCCCCCTTTGTTTTTTAATGTTATTTCTCTCCAACTTTGCACTGAACCGACAGATACAAGAGAAACATTAACAGCTCACAGATGAACACATTACATACAAATGTAAATACACACATTTCAGTACCTGGATTCAGGAGACTGTCAACCATGATTCTACATATGGGGGAATCCAGAATAAATTCTGAAAAATAACCACATATATGTACGCATATGCCCACCGAAGCATGGCCTGCAGAAACTAACTGAGTTTTAACTATAGGGAAACAGCTAAGGTGATGATACTTCAGTCACTATTTCCACGTAAGCAAAAACAAAAAGCAAAAGATTAAAACATAAAGGGATTAAATAACAATACCCCACAAAACACCACTCACTATGTTAGTTGTAACTCCCCCCAAACTTGTGGACACTACGAAATATGATATACATGAAGGATAAAATGTCTGAATTAACCAAATGTCCAGGATAAGAAACTGTATAGCCTCCATGTTACTGCGATCTAGTCCACATTTAGTAGGGAAAGTTGTCCAGACTTAGAAATAATAGGCAAAAGGGCACCAAACCTAGCACCTTGAACACTTCACAAAATATAACCAGAAGTTGAAGCCCTATATACTAAAACTCCTTTGTTTCCATAGACGCCATATGGCGTCAGAAACATCCATTGCTGAATCTCACCCAAAATTACCACTGGGAGTGAATGAACTAACATAGGTTACCTACACCCAAAACATGGATTGTAAAGCAGAGCTCTGAGTTCAAGCCCAACATTATGTTATATAATAAAATGTTCTAATGAAAATCGTTTGAGCACCTCAAGTTTCTGGGACTGGTGTTGTTTGGGATCTTCATAGCAAACATCTCAGTGGGCATCAAGACCAAGATCAGTCTGTCTGCAGATGACATACGAACATACAAACATATGAAGAAGCCCACAGAAAAAGACCATTTGGTCTATCAAGTCTGCTTGTATTGCAGGGTCCACAGCTTGAGTTGATGCCAGTGTCCTCCTGCCCCACTCCTCCCATCCTTCCTACCCATGATCCTTACTTTCTCCCTATGTCTATCCTATCCCAGCCTCTCTTAAAGCTACCCACCATCTTCAATGAGATGACCTCTTCCGGCAGTGCATTCCAAGTGTCCACCACCCTCTCTGTGAAGAAGTGCTTCCTGACCTCCCTCCCTCCTAAACCTCCCACCCTCCAGCTTAAAAATGTGCCCTTATTGTAATGGTTGACACTCAGCTTAAAGAGACTCTCTTCATCAACCTTATTTATCCTTTTCAAGTGCCCGAAGTTCCCAGTCATGTCCCCTCGCTCTCTCCTGTCTTCCAGGGAGTATGTGTACAGTGCCCTCAGCCTCTCCTCGTATACCTTACCCTGCTGACTCACTATCATCTTTGTAGCCCTCTTCTGGACCTTCTCTAGCAGGTTAATGTCCTTTGTGAGGTGTGGGCACCAGTACCAAACTCCATACTCTAGATGCGGCCTTACCAGTGACCTGTATAAGAGCAGTATAACCTCCTCTTTCCTACAACTGCTCCCCCTAAATATGCATCCCAGCATCGTTTGCCTTTGCTGCTGCTTTCTTGCACTGCGTGGAATGCTTCAGGTCACTAGTGATCACTTCCAGGTCCTTCTCCTCCTCTGATGTAAGGGAAGGGAAAGGGAACATTGTTTAACCAGGACTAGCACACTAAGCCAAAGCTCATTTCCAGATGCGACCTGGAAGCACAAGAAAGTTAGTGTCTGTTACCCTGTAACCAGCATGACGTGGAACCTTTGTAAAACAGCCTTGGCTCAAAGGTACTTTGTAATCCTAGACACAAATAAATAAGTGATTTGCTCAGAATCACACAGTATGCACCTAGGTGGCTGTGGGATTGAAACCCAGGTCTCTAGATCTGCAGCTCAGAGCCTTAACCCACCGTGCTATACTGCCCCATGATGCAAATACTTGGACTCCACCCAGGTAGTACTCTGTCCTGGGATTCTTTTTTTTTTTTATTTTATTTTTATTAATTTTACAATGTTTCCATAGTAAATAATGCATACAACTGAATTAGATTGCATAATCTTAGATATATGCTAGCATCAGTATTACTTATCAGTTGCCATGTAGTACATCATGTGGGGTACATTCCAGATCTACTCCAACAGAGATTATATAACAAACATGTTTAGGAAGGCTAGCCACATTAAACTTGTGAGATACAGACAAAATTAGGTACTATTTTAAGGATGGTTACTGTAGCCCTAGGCCACTATCCTCACTTAATTATCTGCAAGCTTAAGGAGTGTTATTCCCCCCTTCCGCTCTTCATACCCCTTCTCTCTATCACTAGTCATCTTAATTATTAACATAGAAAGGATATTCATACATCAGACTCCCATTCCTTCTAATATTTTTTTTAGCATCCTTATAGTGCTTAAGGTAACACTCCATACAACATATTCCCTCAGAAAGGAAGTTTTAAAGAAAACAGTTAAGGTTATAGAGTCCTGGAGTAAGTCCTTAAACATCCTCCGACCTCACAGTCAAATCGGGAAAATACAATATACAGTACCATGCTTAATTAGCCCTCATCATCCTCAGAATTGATAGGCAGTCCTGAATTCTCTGGAGGTCTTGAACAGAATTCCTGGGCAATTGCTTCAACCTTTTTTTTTTGGCTTCATCTGGGTCGTTGAATTGGTACACTTTCCCTCCATATGTCAGCCACAGCTGGGCCGGAGCCAACAGTGAGTACGCCACACCTAGGCTCCGAAGTTGTTTTCTTAGCGGAGCGAACAATTTCCTCCTGGTCCGAGTTGCGAATGACCAGTCGGGAAATATTTTAACTTCCTGGCCCTCCATCTCTATTGGGTAAGATGTTCTCGCCCACTGAGGAATTTTGTCCCTGGTTACTGGCCCATCTGTTATCAGGAGGATTGTCCGGGGGGGTCTCACGATCTAACTGGGCCCTTCTGAAGTTAATCCTGAATGCTTGTTTTAAGCAGTCTGCCTCAAGTTGTAAATCCGTAAGAACCGGGGTAATTAGCCAGTGCTTTAAATATGCCAGAATATCCCTTCCTTCAATGTCTTCCTGGACCCCTACCAGCCTTAGGTTCATGGCCTGCTCTAAGTTTTCAAGCCTCTCCATGCGGGCACGCAAATAGCTTATCTCCGAGGTGGTGTTAATGAGAGCTGCCTGAGTCTGCGATCGGGTATCAGCTTCTTGCGCCGTTTTAGTAGTTAGCTCAATTTTTGCATTTTGCGCTCCCAGTTGATCAAGGACCCTTTCCAACTTTTGATCCATCTCGCAGACCACATTTAGCACTGTCTCCCAGGGGTGGGTATCTTTCCTTCCACTCGGGCCCGCTGCCTGTTCCGGCCTTCTCGACTGACTTGATGCTGGAATGGGAGCCGATTTTTGAGACGAACCCATAGTTGTTCCTTTCGGTCTACCCATTACAATTTTGACATCTATTTGTTCAGCAGGTAACAAACTATAGAGTCCTAGAACTTTCCTATGTCCATAAAATGTTTATTCCAACTTTTTAAGTGAAAATAGAAGATACGCGGTACAGACCTAGGGAGGAAGCTGCCGGTTACTAATGGGGCTCTCTAGCGCCCCTGTCCTGGGATTCTTGACTCCAATATGCATAACTTTGCATTTCTTGGCATTGAAGCCAAGCTGTCAAATCCTGGACCACCTCCTCAGCTTTTCAAGAGCTTCCTGTAGGTCTTGTATCCCTTCAGCTGTGTCCACTCTTCTGCAGAGCTTGGTGTTGTCCATAAATAGACACATTTTGCCCTTAATGCCATCCCCAATGTCACTGATGAAGACATTTAACAACACCGGCCCTAGTGCAGAGCCCTGTGGGGCCCCACTGGTTACCTCGCTGGTACCAGATAACTTTCTCCTCACCACCATCCTCTGGATTCTGTCCCTCAGCCAGTTTTCCATCCATCTGGCCATCTTTTCACCAACCCCAAGATCCCCAACTTCCTGATCAACCTTTTGTGGGGCACAGAGTCAAAGGCCTTGCTGAAATCAAGATAGAGGATGTCTACCGCTTGGCCCCTGTCTACTGTCTTAGTGACATAGTCAAAGAAGTCAATCAGATTAGTTTGACATGATCTCTGCCCCCTAACATGAACCCATGCTGCCTCACATCCTGGAGACCATGCTCCTCTAGATATTTCACCAACCTTTCCTTTAGTATGGTCTCAATGAGCTTGCCCACAATGGAGGTCAGACTGACTGGTCTGTAACTCCCTGGCCCATCCTTAGGACCGCTTTTGTGGAGGGGCACTACATGTGCTGTTCTCCAGTCCTACAGTATTACACCTGACTCTAGTGAACTGTTAAATAGGTCTGTCCTTGGCCCTGCCAGCTCTTCAGCCAGTTCCTTTAGTATCCTTGGATGTACTCTGTCTGGTCCTGGTGATTTGTCCACTTCAATGCCAGCAGTCCCTCTCACTCTCCCTCTCTCCTTCTCTAATACTACATCTGTGTTCCTCTACCTTCCTGCTCCTCTTTTCCCTCCTGAAGGTGCTGGTCTGTCCTTCTCCCTGGTGAAGACAGAACAGAAGTATTCATTTAGTATCTCTGCTTTTCCCCCATTATCCTCCACCCACTCCACCCCTTTCTTAAGCCTAACAGTCCCTTCCTTCTTGTCTCTTTTCTCACTTATATAGTGAAAGAAAGCTTTTCCTCCTTCTTTATTTCTTCAGTAATCTGCAGCTTTTTTTTTTTTTTGTACTTTCTATTTTTCTTCCTCTCTCCCCTAAGCTCTGGTCTCCTCAGAAGTACCTAGGAGTCCTCTCACTATGGTTTGCTCCTACCTGGTCAGTCCTCCATCGCCCATGTAGCCTCGGTTTACCCCCTGGGCGGGGACGAGGTGGGCCCCATCACCCAGGGTCTCTGGCGGTATCGATCGGGAGGATGCCGGAGGCTGACCGTAAATCTTGGGCAAGTTCTGGTTCTCCATCTCCGCCGGAGCTGAAGGGTGCCTTTTTCCCTTTTTCTGGGGAGTTGCTAGAGCTCTGATGTCAAGACCTTACCGACATTTGCCACTCTCAGCCCCTTTGCTACGCTTAGCGCTTGCTGTATCTCCAGCTTCCGCAGAGGTCAGCCGAGCACCAAACAGGGACCCCTGTCCCTCCTGGGAGAGGAGAGCTGTCCTCTGGATGCTCGATCCTCTCCCTCTCCTGCCGACCCCCAGCAACCGGGGCTCGTTCCCGAACCCGGGTTGCCGGCATGATGCGAGGTGTGGCATCCAGCACCTCAACCCTCAGCACCACCGGGCCAGCCTATTTGCAGCTCTTTCTGTGACTTTATTCACTGGACGTCCTAACTTTCCTCACTACCCAGCCTTAGGTAATTTTCCCTGTTCACCTCTCTTTTGGTCTTCCTGAATTTTCTATAGGCCAACCTCTTTTCCTTTACTGGGCAACCCCAGAACTAAACCAGCTGGGCGCTTTGGCCCTTGTGTTCTTAACCCTGTGCCTAACGTACTCCTCTGTGGCAACCAGTATTCCTTCCTTAATGATGGACCACCTTTGGACCACCTCCATATCTGCTCTGATGCCCGCTAGATGGCTCCTTAGCACTTCGCCCTTTTTCCTGAAGTCCGTCCTGCTGAAATCCAAGATTGTGGCCTTAGTTGGGATGCTTTCCTTGCCCATATCCAACTGGAACCACACTGTGCAGTGGTCACTTTTACCCAGTGGCTCCCTGACCATTATTTTCTGTACATGCTCCCCATTTGTGAGCACCAGATCAAGAACTGCCTTAACTCTTGTTGGTCTAGTGATGTCCTGAGTCAGGAACCCACTCTGAAGTCCTTCCAGGATCACCTGACTCCTAGTACATGTCGTGGAGGAGGATATGCTCCAGTCCACCTTGGGCAGGTTGAAGTCCCCCACAATTTATTTTATTGAATTTTGTTGACCCAGTAAGCCCACTGGGCCTAGAAGTCCCTTTTTCAGGGGCGACCGGGGGGGAGGGGGGATACAGATGGTAAGCAACTGAAACTGAACCAGATTAAGCTGTTGGTGGCATTTCAAGTGAATGGGAGAAATTTGGCCAGGACACCGGGAAAATTCCCCTACTCTCCACTGGGGGACTTTCTGGCTGTCGATCTCTGATGGCCACTTCTCCGGGATGGGCAGAGGGGAAGGATGTCTCAGGGACAGGAGCGCAGGCCTCTGCTCCTGTCCTTTCTACACAAGAGGCAGTTGATCTAGCACTGGATGCTGTGAACTTACTGGACACTGACCCTAGTAATATGGATGTGGATCTTTCTTCGAATGTTTCTGATTTGCCTCTGATGGGATTACCTGATATTTCTACCCCACTAGATGGTTCCTGACCTCTGCAAGAGCTGCTGCGCAAAGGTATTCCGCTCTCTTACGACGCAAGCATAGCTTTTTGAATGCAGCCAAAGATATTGACAAGGAACTGCTTGCATTACGTGCTGACTCTAACTCGGCATCTCCTGGTGATGCAGAGCACCTTCAGTCCCAGGAAGTTGCTCTGGGGGTTTCCTCTGACATCGACCCTCCAGTTACCACTAAACTATGCACATAAGCTTCTTGCTTGTCTGGCAGTGAAAACGGTACTGATACAGTGTGCCTACAGCCACCTGCCGTTTTTTTGGATGTTCCTGAGGTTTGTCAAGACCAAACCGGGAAATCACAACTAGGAGTTGGCTGGCGGGCAGTGCAAAGACCCGGGCTATCTAAACAGATTGGAACTATTTCTTCAGACTCTTTTTCAATTGGGGACCGTGCAAAAGAAAAAGACTGGAGTAATTTAGTTGACAAATCCTTTCCTTTAGATACTTTACCTCCAGATCCTTTACATGATGCAAATTGGATGCCAGCTGCTGCTCTGAAAGCCGCGGGGTGGATTAAAGACCAGCATGGGTGACGGTCACCAGATCCCAAAGATCCTGCCTATCAAAAGATGTGCCCCACCTCTACTTCTACAGTGGCCACCGCTGGACTTTCTATGAAGGGCTCCACCACACCCCGGGGTAATGACTCTCTTGTTTTTTCTAACTCTAATATTCACTTGGAAGCTGCTGAAGCACTACCTAAGCAGGCCGAGGGACCTGAACTCTCTGATGGGTTTGGACTGGGTTCTAATTCCAAGGCCTTGGGACAAGATCAGGAGGGGGCTTCCATGGATCCCTTGTTTAAACTAGCTGACCTTTTTCATTCCAGTGGAGAACCTGCTCCTAGGAGGAATGCGGTCCGGTTATTATACAGAGGTGGGCTGGAATACCCTCCGACTAGATTATTTATTGCAAAGAATTTACTGAAGACTGCTATGAAGTTCTTTTCCTCAGAGATTTTTACATTAATTTCTCTGGGGAACGGGAACTTCGATGTTAACTTTAAGAATGTGTCTAGCCTTGATAGATTCTGGGCCCAATATCAGACACAGAAAAATAACCCGCTTTGGATTCCTTTTCAGGCTGTTCCCCTAATTAAACCTTTGGTTAGGACTGTCACTGTTATGTTTAAAAACGAAGGGGTCAGTGTCCCAGTCCTGGCCTCAAGATCATGCCTCTACCCCAGACCTTGCCTCAGGATCCCAAACCCCCCTTCAGTCCAGGTATACATCATGGTCCTAGCCCCACACCAATTCCAGGTGGCAGACACCCCATGTGAACAAAAACACAGGAGCCAGCTAGCATTGGGACAGGCTTATGAGTTACCCCTAGCACTGGAATTTGCCCCCGGATGTGCTGCACTGTGTACCATTGAGTATGCAGCCAGGGCTGGGAGTGATTCAGAAGCTTGCCTCTAGTACTAGGCATGGGTCTACATATCCCATAGCCCCACATCCTGAGCTATCCCTATTTTCTCAAGGACAAGCACCAACTAATCTGGTTGTTGCCTACAGACAACTAGCATTTAAAAGAATTTACCTTACCTGCAGTACACTGCCTTGTCAGTGAGTGGACCCTGGACATTATGCCTGCAGCCTGAGGACTGAAGGCTGAAGTGAAGCCAAAACCAAAACCTTTTTTTTTTTAACAGGAGTAGCAAGGAGGCAAGCATATGGCATATTACAGTGGCAGTGTTTTTTTTTTTAAATTTCTCTTTATCCTCCTCACAGCCTGCCTCCTCTGACCCTTCAGTGACGACCCCCAGACATCCCACTGCCCGGAACCCTGCCCACACAGACCACAGATCCCCATAGAGCCGCAGTTTACCCCCCGGGCGGGCACGAAGTGGGGGGCTCTAACCCCGTAACTTACATTTCGTCGGTCTCGTGGTCTGTTGGGCGGCACGGGCACACCATGCGGCACGTCCGAGGTCCTCCCATCTTCCCAGACGAGGCAGGCTCTTTCCTCATTTTTCTCCTCCCGAGCAGCCGATGACCTCCTGATGTCATGGCCGCCGCGTCGATGTCGTGCTGCTCCAGCATTAGCCACCCTAGTGGGGCTTGCAGTTCCTCGAGCCTCGGCTTCCGGGGTCATGCAAGTGCCGGGCATCGGCGAATCCTCCGAACGGCGAGCTGTCGTCGGACGCTCAAGCCCGTCTCCCCGCCGACCCACCGATCACCCGAGTCCGCTCCCGAACCCGGGTCTCTGGCGTGGAGCGAGGTGTGGCGTCCAGCGCCTCAACCCTCAGCGCCACCGGGCCGGCCCACTACAGTGGCAGTGTTGTGCATGGTACATTGTTGTTGTGCAAACGGAAACACACAAGGATGGCAGTGTGCAGGTGCTGTGTGCAGTAGGAAGTGCACATGGTACTGTGCAGTGTCAGCAATGCACATGACACAGCATGGAGCTGGCAGTGCATATGGCACAGCATGGAACTGGCAGTGCACATGGCACAGTGCATGGCAAGGTGCAGTGATAGCAGTGCCAGCTGACGCTGGGATGTGGCAGTGCATGCGGTACAGTGCAGAGTTAGCAGTGCCTATGGCAACACAGTGGCAGCAGTACATGTGACAATGTACAAAGATGACAGTGCATGTGGCACAGTACAGTCAGCAGTGCAAGTGGCTCAGTATGGTGTTGGTAGTGCACTTTGCACAACAGTGACAGCAGTGCATGGGCGTTAGTGCATAGTGCACTGCACAGTGTGGGCAGTGCACATTGCACATCGCAAAGTCAGCAGTGTACATGGCACAGCGTGGACTCGGCAGTGCATATGGCATAATGTAGTGATGATTTTGTGCATGCCACATTTTTAGCTTTGCAAGTGGCACTGTGTGGTCTCTCCTATTATGCACCTGAACTCCTCACCCAACCACCCCTGCAGATGGACCCCCCTTCAGCCCACCTCCACACACACACCTCGACCCCTACAGATGTAAAACAGACTAGCTATGTGCCCCCCAGACCCAATCCACAATTCAGGAAAGGGTTTGGGAGTGGAATATACATCTGCGGTGGTGATACTGTGTCTCGACTTGTTTTCAGCAGCTGAATATATATGCAGTTTTCAGCCACACAGAACTCATGCTGCGGTGCTGTCAATGCTCCCTGGCCAATTTGTACTTTGACAGGGCAGGAATATGGGCTGCACGGGTTTTGAGACAAGGACGTGGAAACAACTGGGAACAGGTTATATCAGTGATTAATAGCTGAGAATGTGGAGTTTCATGCCGGGTGGATTATCCCGACATGAGGGCCAGTGGCTGCATTTCTCTCCCCTCGGCGGTTTAGTTAACCCGCAATCTGTCACACAGTATTTATCAGGGATTTATTACAATTGTGACCAAATACACAAGAGGAGGAATTAAAAAAAAAAATAAACTACAAAATTTTCCTTGTTTGGAATAATGACACAAAAAAAAAAAAAAGGGGAGCAAAAATTCGGGACAGGGTGCAAAACCTAAGCAGCAAAGGGCTGCACCAGCTTGGAAAGCCTTTTTAACTAGTAAGTAAAAACAAGCACAGCTTACCCATGACATTCCTGGTCAGTCTGTTTCCAAGGCGTCGCAAATTTTCCCATTGTTTGCTTAGTTGGAGAGGTTGGTGAATGGAAAGCCTAGGAAATTTTTTCTTAATTTGTTCTCCCACCGACCAGCTGCCTTCCTCCGGCTCCCCTCAGCCCCGTCACCATGGCAATTATAAGGGACATACCTCCTGGCTCTTTTTTTGGAGGTGCCAGCTGACCGGGTGCAGTGCCTGTGGGGGGGCCGTCATCATTCTGCTGATCAGGATTTTTCAGTTTTTTGGCCCAACCCGAGTGCGATGTGCAATGATGCCATTGGCCGAGACGTGCATGCTTCTGTACGCAGCACACCAGGTGTCTGCCCTACATCTGCCCCCCCCGGCTATGGATCCACTATGCTAGCCCCCAGCCACCGTTAGGGGTCAGGCAAGCAGCGGACATCAATCCCACCCCTCCCAATCAATGCCAAGCCTCCCCAGGAGAGGAGAGCTGTCCTCCAGGCGCTCAATCATCTCCCTCCTTGGCTGATCCCAGGTGGCCCACTCGCACCGCGAACACGGATCACCGGTGTAGCAGGAGGTAAGGCACGGAAGCCTCAGCCCTCCACATCACTGGGCCAGCACAAGTCTAGAAAAATTAATGGAAATAAAAAAGCTGACGAGTTGAGAGGTGAGCAGGAGATATCATTAAATCAACACAAATCGCCTAATCATATGGATCTAACCATACCAGTGTGGACAAGTCATACAAAACCAGTCTAGAACTTGGGCCTTCAGAGTGGGAGAAGCAGGCCTGCAAGGAGCTGCACCTCTTGCTGCAATTTTCACCTGGTCCAAACAGCGAGTTACAGGAACTGGAACTCAAGAGTTCAGAACCAGTGACGGAAGCCTGTAACGGAGTGGACAAATCAAAGAAAAATACTGATTCAGTGATGGGAGGAGAAGGTGAACTTGAACAGGTGGTCACAAATTCAATAATTCAAAAAGGGGCAGTGACAAGTAATGACATGGCAGAACCGAATTTAGACACAAAAAACGGCCTCTTGGAGGTTTCCTGGGGTTCTAGCATGGATGAAGTTAATTGTGAACCGGTAGAATACTTTCTACACCTGGTAAGAGTTTAAATCATCAACAAATCAAAATAGTCCCTACACCTTTTTTGCTTTAAGCTATTCATAAAAGAAAAACACGAGTTGGTGCAAGATTCACCTGCAGTGGAGCAAAAGATAAGGCAGCTAGAATCTCCTAACATTTCTGAAGGACCCCCAACTTTACAACAAAATGCAAGTTCGAACATTATAACAGAGGGGAAAGAGCGGAAAATAAATTCAGGTACTGCTAATGACAACTCTGAAAGTCCAGGTAAACAGGAGGTAGGAACTTCCTCCTCTGGTATGCACCCGATGCCGGTTGGGGTGGGGCGGGGGTCGGCTTTCAACCCTAACACAGAATTTCCTCGCTTTTGTCGCTGTGGTACAACCCTAACTGCTGCATTAAATTGAGTTTTTGCCATATATATATATATATATATATATTTACAATTTATTTTTGGATATGAAATACGTAACTGATGTACCGCACCCACTATACACTTGGTTCACTTTGACTAAACAAATAAGGAAAGGGGGAGGATGGATTTACCAAGGATGTATATGAATAATAGCACAAGCTCTGTGATTTGGGGCAAAGACAAGTTACATCAGATTATGGATAAGTACCATATTGTGAGATGGAAAGACCCCATAAATGAAAGCAAACTTATAACTTGGGATGAGATGCAACAAATTATAAAAGACAAGAAAATTAATCAAATAACATATTATAGAATAAAAAAGAAATTTGACAAAATACAGTAATTGCTAAATTTGATTAAAAATAACCTAGCAGTATCTGTAAAGAATCAAGAGAAGGAGATACATAAAGCTGATGAAAAGATACTTTCTAGAATTTACAAAACTATAATTGGATTTGTACCAAATGAAAGATAAAAAATCAGCAATCAATGGAATGAAGGGATACCTAGGAATCTGACTAACCAGAGTTGGAGCAATGTGAGAATATTGACAAATAAAATATACTGATCCCCAAGAAATAAATCCAGATAAATATTTTAGATCACATATATATAAAACACCAAAAATCCTAGGCAGAGTGGATCCATCTTATAGTAACCTTTGTTGGCATGGGTGCGGTAGGACTGCAACATGTATTCATTGTTTGTGGGAATGCTCACAAATTAAAGTATGGGGATCACTGACCAAACACTTAATACAGGAAAGCAATGCACCTTACAGTGGCATTGTCTTCAGTCTTGTTCCTTTTGAACAATTTTGAGGGCATTATTAAAGGGAAAGCTGAGCAAAACATATTTTCCTTGGCAACAATGGCCACTCAAAGACTTACACTGGCTAACTGGAATACAAAAAACAAACAAAACACAACTATTAAGTCTCTAAGTAAATCACTGGTGGCACATTTTTAATAAAACAATGTTTGAAAATGTAATGTACATACAGGATGAGGCAAATGACGAGACATGGGAGCATTTAGAAAGCAATAATGGAATCATTACCACATAATACACCATAATATATTTTTCAGTAAAGATGTACAGAGGAATAAAATAGTTTCCAAGTTATGTGCAGTGGTGGGAAGGGAGAATTTAAAAAGGGAGGACAGATTGTACACTTGGGCGTCTGTATAACTATGTTTTGTTATTTATCCACTAAGATTGACTCATGTATTATACATAAATGGAATGTGTACAGTCTGCTCCACAATAAAAATGAATTAAAAAAAAAAATGTACACCTTCGTGATAGACCACCTATATGAAACAAAAAAAAAGTTACAAACACATGCTCATGGCCGGCCCGGTGGCGCTGAGGGTTGAGGCGCTAGATGCCACACCTCGCGCTGCGCCGGCGACCCGGGTTCGGGAACGGACTGGGGTGGCCGGGGTCGGCAGGGGGAGGGAGGATCGAGCATCCCAACGGATGCCTCCTCCTCAGGGTGGGCTACCAAGAGCGCATCGCGCTTCCTGCACTCCATAATGGGTGGAAGCACCGGCAGAGGGAAGGAAGGCGGCCCGCATGTCGGAGCCGGGAGGGGGACGCCTCGGGCGCGAGGTCTGGCGTATGTAAGCACGCTACCACTGGGGACGACGTCCCTAGCGCAAGGCGCCCTGGGGAGTGGGGACGCCAGGGAGAAAACGGAAAACCGTCCGCAGCCCAGATGAAGTCCGCCTAACCACCGATAGGACAGACCCCAATGTGCAAGGAGAGGAGGTTGGGCACTCTAGGGGCAGATCCCTGAAGGTAGGTACCGGGGGGACATGAGCGGACGGAAGGAGGGGGCACCGGAGGCAGTAAGGAGGGATAAAAATGAAAATAAAAAAAAAACCAAAAAAAAAAACACATGCTCATAAAAAGTATACATCAAATAGAGATAAATGCAGTGATATGCAAATGTGGTACATAGTAACAAAATGAAAACTGTGAACACTGACCCATTGGCGCAGCAGCTGGATTTCTACTTGCAATACTGGCGACCCAGGTTCGGGAACAGACTGTGGTTGCAGGAGAGCCGAATGGAGAAGGCTTGAGTGTCCGATGACCGCTTGCCTTCTCCAGGAGGGAGGGTGGGGATGCGGTCCGGTGCCTGCTGACTCCCAGTGGAGATGGGGAGTACAGCAAGTGCCGACTGACTGACTAGGGGGTGTGGTGGATGTTGGCATGCACCTAGATGTCATGGCTTGCCAAGCCTCCGCTTGACCGGATGACCGCCGCCACGTAATGTCCTGGTCGGGCCCTAGAGACCACCTCAGCAGCACACGAGGGGCAAGAAGTTGTGCTGGACAGCACCCACCAGCACCATTCTCCACGGAAGACCCATCCGGTGAAGGGTTACACTGGGTTATCCTGAGGGTGGCTGCCATTTGAGGAGATGGACGGTGGCAATGAACTGGGGCATGAGTGAGTGGGGGGGGCATAGATGGCCTGAAGGAGAGGATGATGGGGCGAGCTGGGAGGTGGCAAAAAAAAAAAAAAAGCTGAAAACACCAGTGATATCGACTTCTGGTTGAGCCAGCAACTAAGATGGCGGTTTAACCTTGAGCTTTGAAGCCCCACTCAGCTATCATACCTGCACCTTCAGTGGTTTGAGCAAGAAGCTAGTTAAACAGGGGCTAAGAGTGCAGGGAATACTGCCTGGACGATTTTTCACTCTACAGTTTCTATTGACAGTAAACCAGAACCTTTCCTACCACAGACAGAATGTCGTCCCAGGAGCCCTTGGACTTGGAGCTTTCATTCGCAATGACAATGCCCCTCCGACTTGTCTACCCTAACACGTACTAAAATAAAAAACAAAAGGGTGAAGCTTGACATAATATACAAAGAGCTGCTGTTATTCAGGGCTGAGATTAAGGATATGCATAGCGAGCTGCGGAGAGATGTGGCTAACCTGGAACAATGTACTGATGCCATGGAGCGGCAGATTACTGTGGCTGAAAACAGAATAGATGACCTTGCAGAGACCATACAAGAGCTGCAGGAGCAAAATGCTTCTCTCCAATCCAGACAAGAAGATGCCAAAAATAGGGCCTGCCATAAGAATTTAAGGGTATATGGTATCCCAGAGGGCCAAGACATCATGGATTTCATAACTACGGTCCTGAAAACGGCCTTGGAGCTACCCCCAGACGTGCCGTTGGAGTTGGAAAGGGTACATAGAGCACTGGGACTGAGCCCTACTGATCCAGAAGCTAAGCTCTGATCCATTGTACTTCGGTTCCTTAGCTATGCGGTGAAAGAAAGGGTCCTGACCACTGCATGGAGCAAAGGAAAGATTTTTTATGGCCAAATACGCATTTATTTAGACAACGACTATGCCCCCCAAACCATGTGAAATAGAACGGCCTATGTAGATATACTCCCAGCATTGAAAGATGCCAGTATTAAATTTATCACCCCTTACCCTGCTCGCTTAATAGTGCAGCTTCCAACTGGCAGAAGAGAGTTTTGTTCGGCGGAGGAGGCAAGGGAAGAGCTACTTAAATTGGGTATCCAGATTAAGAAGAGAGTTGAACTGAAGCCCCCCTCGTTCCAGAGGAGTACTAGATGGCAAACAGTGGCAGATCGCGGAGGCAGCTGAAAAAGCAATGAGACGGATCCTGGGAATCTGAAGAACCGACTGGCGGCATTTCGTTGATCAGCTCATGGCAGAACCTGAATGTAAATTGGAGAATTAAGCTATTTGGAGAATTTCCTCTGCAATTTAACGGCAGAGACCTCTAATTCGGGGCCACGGTTCTGTCATTGAACTTCAGTCTTGGATTTTCAGGCCTGGTATGCATGGTTGACTTTAAGCAAAATAAGACACTGCAGAACGGGGAGGGGGATTCATATTTTCATCTGGCTCACTGGGAGGAGGGCTAGAGGGAGAGTGGAGGGTTTATCTGGCCTAAACTGTTTAAGAAACTAAGAATAGTGTAATAATCTAATGGTCATTTTAATATACATTTAAACGATAGCGAGTGGGAGTTTGCCATCACCACTAGATTAGCAGGCTCATGTTCACCTTCAAAGGACAGAGGGACCTTTTTAGATCTCATTTCAGCCCCATTGCCTGTCTTTTTTTTTTAATGCATTTTTTGTAGTTAGAGAGAATTCACACCCTCGGGAGGCCCGAATGCTTATAGCACATGGATTTCCTCCTGATATGAGGGAGGTACGATTAGGAAGTTTGGTTATATTCTTCCCTACTTTGGAAGTCACAGTTGTTATATATAGTTACTATGTTAGGGGCTGTTTTCCTTCTGATTTGCAGTTAATACAGCCCGATTTATTTAGAGTTCTTTCTAATTTAAAGAAAATGGTTGATTTGTGTTGTTTCCAATATACAGTACAGTTACAGCAAGAATGTGCACTTAATAATAATTACAGAGAAAAGTTGAGGGAAGTTTATTTTTGGGGAAAAGAGTACATTGGAAACTTATATGACTATAGAAGTTATAATAGGGGAAAACTTCTGAGCTTGATGCCATTATTCAGTAGGGGAGGGAATTTGGTGTTTGAAGGGGGTGTTTTGACTGGAATGGATGTAATAGAAGGGTCTATATCCTTTAAAGGAATTTAAATGGCGTCCAAATTAGTTAGGGCATTGTCCCTTAATATAAATGGTTTGAATAACCCGATAAAAAGAGCTAGACTCTTTCAATACTTAAAGAAACACCCAAATGATATTGTGTATTTACAAGAAACTCATCTAACAGACAAGGAATATTCCAAATTATCCTGGGGTGGGCGCTTTCAGATTTTTGCCTCGTCTTTTCCGAAAGGGAAGCACTGTGGAGTGGCAATAATGCTTCCCCAGACCTCCCCTTTTCATTTGTCCTCCCTATAAACAGACCCACAGGGGTGATATATCATTTTAACAGGGACATAATTTGGGAAACTGGTTACCCAGTTTATTTCCCCCCAATGATGCCAGTTACAGCTCTTAAAACATTTTTGGACAAGCTAATAGATAAATTACAGGGATGTCTGATAACGGGTGGTGACCTTAACCTTACTTTAAACCCACATTTGGATTCATCTTCCCCACAGAAACATAGATCCTCAAAAGCGTTGAGGTTTTCTCGTGCTAACCTGGAGGCCCTGGGCTTGACAGATGTTTGGAGATTTTTTTATCCCTCCTCAAGGGGCTTTACATTTTACTCTCCCCGATATAGTTCTTATTCTAGATAAGATTATTTTTTTATTTCCAGGGAACATATAGACTGTTTACATGACCTGACCATAGGTCCCAGATTTCTGTCAGATCATTCCCCATTATTCCTAAAATTGGATTTTAAGATACCTAGAAAAACCACTGGGTGGCACTTGAACACCATGTTCTTAAAAGATAAGAGGTTTAGAGAAACTTTTAATGCCAAAATTACCCAAGTAATAACGGAGAATTCTGGGACACAAGTTCCTTTTTCTATTCTGTGGGATACAGTCAAGGTGGTCATTCGGGGGGAAATCATTGCGTATGTCGCTGCACGGAAAAAAACATGGGAACATTAATACACCAAACTTCACAGCGAACTGGGAGAATTACAAACCCGAGTTCTTATAACCGAAGAGATTAGGTTCCAGATAAACCAAACTTAAGCTAGTCTTCAAAAGCTTATAGATGAGAAAACGCAACAGGCTTTGTTTTATTTAAAATCTTATAAGTATGAGGGAGACCCAAGGGGAGCTTGACACCTGGCTGCAAGATTGAGAGGACAAAGATTGGCTACAGGTATATGTCACATAATAGAACCAAATTTAACAACCGAGTTACCCAGACAGAACAAATAATGGAATGCTTTAAGAAATATTATTCTCAGTTATATACCGCCCCGGCAACCCCCGACCCTTCTAAGCTGAAGGATTTTTTTCAATCTTTTACTCTTACTCGCTTGACTGCTGAAATGGTGGAAAGTCTAGAGAACCCAATTAGACTCAAGGAACTTAAGAGAATGATCTCAGACAGCAAAACATTGAAGACCCTAGGACCAGATGGGTGGAGACTTGGCCGCGCCTGCTGCAAGGGTGCCCCCGAGTGGAGACCTAGAGGTGGTGCAGTCTGGAGTGGGTAGAACAGGGAGGGTGTTGTGAGTCACTGCATGCGTATGCCTCTGCAGGTGCGTGGGCAACCACGGCAAGGGACAGGGAGAAAACCCAGTAAAAATGGATCCAGCAGGCTCAATAACTGCACCACAGCACCTGTGCTGGACTACCCGGAATCTAGATGTTGGTCTTTGGGGGGGTGATGCCCTACGCCTCAGGGTAACCCATGGGGGACTGCTAGGAGGGGCAGGGGCAGGAAACGAGGAGGTCCTGAGATCGAGCCCCTCCAAGGGGGTGGGTCAGGAGCCGCCTGCAGGGTTCACCATGTACCCACATTGCTAGATAGGTGGGAGGTGGCAGTGGGGATAAAATAGCTGAATAAAAAAAAAAAAAAAGGACTACAGTCCAGACCTGATTAATAGAAGCCTGCCTCACCCTTGGAGTTACCCGATAAGCTCTCCTCAGCTTGGCCCAGTTCAGATCCTCAGGAACGTCCATATATTCAGCCATCCAGTCCTTCATGAAAAGCAGCAGGTTAGTGCCCTTAGCACCCTATGAGATACCTACCACCTGTAAATTGCCAGCTCTCAATTCGTTCTCCAAATTTTCTAGGCGACTTCTGATGGCTATTTTCTCATTCACCAGGGCTGCTACTGTAGCTTGAGTTGAAAGGCTCATTTTCTCAGCCTCAGAGACCAACGTGTGCAGTTCTCTAATAGCCACATTATGGTGATCGCAACCCTAAGTCATGAAGCGGCTGGCATTATTGGAACTTTTATATAAGGACTATGTATCTTATAATTACAGGATCCCCCAGGTACTACTGTACCAGATTGTAGGCATGGATTTTTTTCCCAGTAATCCTTTTGATGGCAGTAATTGCTTGTTCTATATTTTGTTGTCTTACATGAAATAATATCTTCTGTATTGTTATTTGCCAAACTGAAAATAAACAGAAAGTACCAAAAAAAAAAAATCACTGATGCCATTGTTCATTTCTCATTTGCTACCACCTCTGACCCCAGCCAACCACATCCCATGCTGATGGACAGCCACTGACCACTATATCTGTCCATACCTTGAGACTACCTTTCCCAGTCCCATCTACAGACCAGCCCCCCAAGCTAATCTTCCGATCTGGAGCTAAATCCTACCTCCCCCCAGCCCCTAGACAGTCTCTACCCCTAGATGACCAACCCCCACATACCACACTACATGTCCATGGACTATCCACTCTGTTGACAATCTCCTTGCTGCTGCAGAACACCCCTCCACCATCCCTGCAACTGGACCAACCTCCCCCCCCAACCAGCCTTCACAAAGCTGATCACCCTCCTTGGACCTCACGTGCTTCCCACCGCAGCCTCTGGACCCTCTATGCAGCTGGATACCCCCCACTCCAGACCATATAGCAAACCCACACCATACCAACCACTCTCTATGTAGCTAAAACATCTCCCCCACCTAACCACTCTCCTCCAAACTGAGCAAGCAGCTCCTGAACTTGCATCACCCCGACATACAACCATTCTTACAGCTGCACTCCCCCATCCTGTGCACAGACCAGCCACCCCCCAGCTGGAACACGCCCTGACCACCCTCCCAGGAACTATACCTCCATAACTTCCTTCCTGCAAGCCATCACAGTTGACCACCCCCCCTCCAAAGTGAACGCCAACGCCATACTCCACCAAGCTGAGCATCTGCCCTGGAACAATAAATGGGGGTGGGGGAGGGGATAAAACAATGATGTAGATGGATGGAGGGACTGGAGAAAAACAAATGCCAATACCACATGACAGGTTATGGTCCTTCAAGTCCCCCACGCTTTCTGACCTTCTAGCACATCTCAGTAGAGAAGTGCTGCAGATCAACTAACTTCGAAAGACATATTTCTATACTGTGAACACTCCCTAATCCCATTTTACACAACACAAAAACATTTTTTTTTTGTTTTACAATTTGTCTTTCATGACCACTTGCACTTGTCTAACCTTTCTTGATATTTTTCAGCCACCGGCTCCGTCCCATCTTCCCATTATCTGCCAGCTCGAGTACATACTCGTTTTTTCAATTATAAATGCCCCGGTATCCTGCATGATGAATGCCTGGTCTCCCAATCAGTTAAAACAAAAAAATTGCATGACTCAGACCCTTACTTCCTCCCAACTGCAAAAGCCACAGTAAACCTAGGACCAAATGCTGAACAACAGCAGCCCCGTGGCGCTCACACCACCCCATTTCATAGCTTCTACTAAAGATCTACTTGCGACTCTCAACCTGTTAAAAAAAAAAATCACGACTCACAAGCTTTCTCTCTTTAAAACAAACAAACATGCATCACAGCATACAGCTGTTATGTGTGGGAAGGATTGGATCAGGAAAAAGGATATCCCACTTAAAAATCAATAATAAAAATATATATTTTTTAAATCCTTTACCTCCTACTATACATTGTATAATCATAATAAACCACTCCAGGATGTGAGTTATACTGGGAATCTACCCACTTCTGGTGTGGTTCAGTCACTTGGCCTGTGGCCTTGTGACCAAACCAGACCAGACGTGGGTAAATCCCAGCATAACCCACACCCTGTTGTGGTGTATTGCTTAAATTTAATGAGTTTCTGAGTTAAAACTACCTACACCTATCTACTACTAACAAGCTACACTTGACAGTTTTCCCAAGGCACTTTCCAAACCTTTTTAATTAGTACTTTTTGCCATTTTTCTCCCAGTCCCGCATGTCCTCGACGTGGTGCATGCATGTGGAGTCTTGCACACGTCATGCACTACCCACTACCTGACCTCCACCCGGTGGTGACTACAGGTGGGTTGGCATCCACTCCAGGAAAGCCGCCAATAGGCAGCCCAATCCTGTTCCTACCCGGTGACCCGAGGTCGTTTCCAAACCCGAGTCACCGGAGTGGAGCGAGATGTGGCATCCAGCATCTCAACCCTCAGTGCCACTGAGCCAGCTTTCCAAACCTCTTCAACCGAAATTCAGTAGCTCACGGATTTTTATTTTCTCCCTGTGCACCAGTCTGCCTCAATCCCCAGCTCTGTCACTCCTACGTCCTCCAGGACTTGATATTATCCAAGGACTCACCACCCAAGTGGGGTCGGCAAGGTCACAAAAAGACCACTGTAGACAGGATTCGGTTCGTTCAGACTGTCTCCTGAACAGCCAGATGCAGTGCCTGTAGGACCCTGGTGTCATCCTACTGGTTGGTGCCGTTTCCCTTTTCTGGGTCCATCAGGAGGTGCAATGCTGTCATGATGCACACTCCTGCGCAGCATACACAGATGGTTGACACACATCCCATGCCTCTTGATGGCCTGATGTGCCCAACCCCTGGTCTCCACCAAATATCAGGCGAGAGCAGAGATCTGTGCCCCCGAGCAGTACGGGCAGATGCTTGATGCCCCCCCAACCGAGAGCCAGACCTCCGGTTGCTGAGCTCATACCACTCAGCCACTAGCTGGGCCGGTATACACAGTATTTTATGTTTTTAGCAAAATTATTATTAGATACATAGACATACACACATTTATTTAAGATGGAAAAATTTTATATACACATATTTAATAAATGCAGACAAGGACAATATATTAAAAAATGAGTACGTACGCATACATTACATAAATGTTACAATTCAACATTATGACTTAAAAACGCATGGTTAATGATGCACCTCCAGGTAAAACATGTTATAGTTTAATCCGTGAAGAAAAAAATAAATTTACTAGACAAAGGAACCAGCAATGCGAACATTAATGACAATGACCCTAAACATGTTTTAAGAAATCCATTTTCACCAACACAGGTTCCACTCCCTAGCTGTGAAAATTTAACAACTTGGCATAGTAACCTTCCTAGGGCACTTTTTGCAAATGATTGCAACAAAAGACTTATTCAAAAAAAAGGAAAAATCCTTATATATAGTACTACAAATATGGAACCGGGCAGAAAACAGATTTCCAAAACTTTGGGAATGAAGTGGGAGCCCCGTGAAACAGATAACTGCAGCTGCCAAGCAAATCACGAGATGCCCCCTCCCCCATGGCACCCAGCTAGCGCAGTTTTGCCATCCAAAAAGTGGCGGCAAGCCTCACGTGCCTCAGCACGGGGCGTTGCCATGCGAGTCGTTCTTTCGAATGCTGTGGTGGCGAACGTCAGCGAGAGCGCGTCCAGGCGACCAATAGGAGCCGCGGAGACCTGCAGGCGGCGTTCAGTTTGAATGTACAAGTGTGCAAGGGGCTGCATTTGAGAACGGCGGTAGCGCTCATCGGAGTTAGAGGCATGGACTGGGAGGACGATATAATCCAAAGTTTCCAGCGTAACGCGAACTCCTTTAGGAGTAAACTGCAAGCGATTATTCAAAAGGTAAATTTTAGATGCGTTCTGCGGGAAGGGGACTGTGGCGCGCCGTACAACTTGTCAGTGTTGATAATAGGTATAGTCAGCAATTAAAATGAACAGAAATAACGTACAGCCATAACAACATGACAGTTACAGTGACTACATATTCAGAATTATAAGTATGCAAATGAGGGTGTTCGCTTTCAGGCTGCTTACGGTCAATACAGTACATGTTTACCTTATCTACTCTGGTCGGAATTTGTGCTGGCCCCAGTGACTATTTCCTCTAGGCAGGATCCGCGTCAGGAAGATGGCATTCAACAGTGCAGTAGAAATGCAGTACATACTTAGTCTGCACTATCAATCCAGAGTTGGACCTAATACGAATTGTGGTAGGGAAACGCGTGAAAAAAAGTGTTGTAGCCTTTAAAGAATCGGTAAAACCGGACTCGCTCGGAAACGAGCTGCGTCACTATGTAGGAACCTAGACCAAGACATGAATACAGTGCGATCACATGCACTGCTTTGTAACCGTCAAAATAAAGTTTTTCCGGGAGTTTCCTTGCGTATCGGGGTAACAAACAGGTAGTGTTTAGTGCCCATAAAAGCAAAGGACCCTGTGGTCCCCTAGTAGTCGGGTCCTTTACTGTCATTGATTTTAGGCAACGCGCAGTGAAATTGCTTGTACCCATACCAGCAAAGGACCTCATTCTGCTTGGTCCGTTATGGTTATTGGAACTAGCTGACCTTTTTTTTTTTTTTTTAACCGCTAGTTTCTGTAAAAAGAAGGACCATATCCTGTTCTGCAATGTATTGGTCCTTTTCTGTCATTGGAATTATAGGATACAGTGTGAAAGTGCTAGTTCCCATAATGGTAAAGGTCCTAAATCCGTTCTGTGCTGTGTTCTTTTTTCTGTTGGGTCTTTTCTGTCACTGGAACTATTAAATACAGTATGACAGTGCTAGTTCTCATAATTGTTGAGGACCTTATTCTGTTCTGCACTTCTGGCATTGCCTTTGATCTGTTTATTGCTATGACATCATTGCTATCCCCCGCCCCTAAACCCAACTCACTATATAGCTTATTTCTTTATTATACTGAGTAAATATAGCCCTTTCCTTTGTCTGTTGGTGCATATGCTGGAAAACGGGAAAATGCATAAAATGTGTAACTGAGTTTCCTGGGCTTTGGAGTGATCTCATGGTATACAGATAAATGCAATCAAGACTACTGCACTCAAATGTGGAGGCTAAGTTCCAAATCTGACCTGGTTCAGACCAAGAACACACGGTGGGGGTGTCAAGGAGCAAGACACCTGTGCCAAACCTGAATAGTTCTGCCAGCAAAACCTACACATGCACAATCCTCGCTCATAAAGGGAAACTCGAACAAAAATCCTTACAGTTTAATCAGATTTTGCAGTTGCTCACCTTACTTCCCAGCCTCTGCACCTGCTTGCTCTTTGCAGTGGGTGCCGTCTGCCGGCATGGAAAGTGCAGGTCACATGTGCTGGCCCGGTGGCACTGAGGGTTTAGGTGGTGGATGTCACACCTCTTGCTGCACTGGTGACCCGGGTTCGGGAATGGACCTGGGCAGCTGGGGGCTGGCAGGGGAGAGGAAGGATTGAGCATTCCATGACTGCTCTCCTTCCTCTGAGGTGGGCGAGGGCACTGCACTGGTGCAGCACCTGGTGGAAGCCGGGTGCACTGCTAGCTGTGGGCAGGACAAGGGATGGAGCATGGCGGGCTTCCGAATGTATGTGTGCTGATGCCATAGTACGTCTGGCTCCTCTGGATCTAAACCTGGAGGAAAAATGGTGGAGTAACCGCACCGGCTAATGGCCATGCCGTGCTCCACCAGATCTGTGAAGATGTAGCCAGTGGGTGTCTGCCACAGGGCCATTGGGGGGGGGTTGTCCTGTGATTGGCTGGCCTGGTGAGTGGATGTATAAATCTGTACGACAGACCTGGGTGCCGGGGCGGCTATGGCCAAGGAGGAGAAGGTATTCAATGATTTAAAAAATGCAGGTCACATGACATGCTGACTTTGCTTGGTCCTTTATACCTATGGGAACTAGCCAAGAGTCGTGGCTACTTCAGTAAGCATATGGGACCTAGTGACATCCACATGTCACATGACCCCGACGTAACACGCCGGCATTCATCACCCATTCCAAACTGCAGTTGGCAGAGGTGAGCAGCTGCAAAGGCTAGAAATGGGAAGTAAGGCGAGCAGCTACAAAGGCAGTTTATACTGTAAAGATTTATGCTGAGTTTTTGCTTTGTTTTTCTTTATGGCCGAGGACTGTGTGCACGGGTTTCTGTTATTTTACTTCTATGTGTTTTTATAGTTAAAGTAGTAAAAGTAAAATAATTTGGATAATACTGCTTTGATTACTCTCATCCACCGCATGCTTATACATCACATAGTTATTAAATTGTTTATCCCAGTTAATTATGATGCTGTACTTAACTGTATACCATCTATAGTTTCTACTCGTTCTCAGATACTTAAGTCTATCAAAATCTTTATCCAGGTGTAATGCCCCTGCAAATGGGGGTTCCCAAAAAGTCTTCTAGGAGCTTGCTTGAATGCTCCAAGCCTGAATGGTGTTTGGCGTTCAAGCAGTTTATCTGCGAGTGCTTTTAGAGCCTCTGGTACTGTCTTTTAAGAGCAGTCTGCTTGCAGACATAATTAGTTTGTATGGGGGGACTGTGTGTTTTCCTGCTTGAGTCCCGCTCGAGCTACTGCCAAATCACTCCGTTTCTGCCATCGCTAAGTGGGCAGAAGGAACATACTTCAAAAATGTAATTGTTTGCTTGTAACCTGTTAAGAGTAATGAAATTGCAGTTTGATTTAACCTGCTTTCTTGTAGCAAGGACAGTGCAAACTGCAAAGTAGCTCCCTCATGTTGATTCTGAACTGCTGAATTGGACCACTCATGGTGGGGATCCTTTAAAATGGAGCCTGCTCTGGGCGAATCAGAACTTGGACTCTCCTGTGGAGCCTGCTGTAAGGGGATTGTAAGGGCAGTGACTCTGGGAAATGTAGTTTTGACTTCAGCGCCTTTTTTCCACCAACAGGGGGAGTTTATTGTGAGTGACAGCCGAACCAGCCAACTGAACTGGGAGGAACTCAAAGGAAATGCCCGGCTTTTTCTACTGGAAAGATCAGATCAGTTTGGGCTGTGAAGAAACTGGGAGCTGTGTGCTTCTTCGGTTAGTAGTTTTAGCGCGGGGATCTCGTGCAAGGCCCTAAGTTTCGGTCTGCAGTTTGTGCAAGCACCTGTTCATAGAAACATAGAATTTGACGGCAGATAAGGACCGCTTGGCCCACCCAGTCTGCCCATTTCCCTACCTACTGGATAAGCTGCAGATCCTAGTTAACCAGCAGCCTACTTCTTCCTACCCCCACCCCCTAGAATTGCCTTATGACTGTCCCATGCATGAATTCCACCACTGATTTTGACTCCACAACCTCCTCCAGAAGGCTGTTCCATGCAGCCACAACCCTCTTTGTGGAAAAATACTTCCTTAAATTAGCTCTGAGCCGCCCCCCCTCTATCTTCAAATTGTGCCCTCTTGTTCTTGCACACCTCTTTTTTTGAAATATGCTACCCTCTTGGACTTTGTTGATTCCCTTGAGGTACTTGAACGTTTCTATCATGTCTCCCCTCTCCTCGAGGCTATACATATTAAGCTCCTTTCGTGTCTCTTCATGTGTCTTCCGTGCAGACCCTGCACCATTTTAGTTGCCTCCTCTGGACAGCTTCCATCCTGTCTATGTCTTGGGAGATTGCATCTCCAGAACTGCACACAGTACTCCAGATGGGGTCTCACCAGCTGTCTGTACAGAGGGACAATAACTTCCTGTTTTCTACTGGTGATGCCTCTCCCTATGCATCCCAGTATCCCCCCAGCCCTCCTTGCTGCCCTCTCGCATTGCTTGCCTACCTTTAGGTCATCTGATATGACTACCCCCAGGTCCCTTTCCATTTTTGTTGTTAGTATCTCACCCCCCATTGTGTACTCTTCCCTTGGGTTTTTGTTTCCCAGGTGCATTACCTTGCACTTCTTAGCATTGAATCTAAGCTGCCATACATTTGACCATTCCTCTAACCTTGCCAAGTCCTTTCTCATCCTTTCCACCCCACCCTGTGCATCAACTCTGTTGCAGATCTTTGTGTCATCTGCAAAGAGACATACTTTTCCTTCTAGTCCTTCTGCAATGTCGCTTATAAAGACATTGAAGAGGACCGGTCCTAATACTGAACCCTGCGGTACCCCAATTAGTAACCTTCCTTTCTTCTGAGTGGACTCCATTTACTATTACTCTGTGTCCTATTCTCCAGACAATTCTTACCCAGGCTGTCATCTAGGGACCCACCCCAGGCTGGCTAACTTGTATATTAATCTTTGTGGGACTGTGTCAAATGCCTTGCTAAAGTCTAGGTAGGCCATGTCCACAGCCCCTCCTTGATCTACTACTTTGGTCACCCAGTCAAAGAAATCTATCAGATTTGTCTGGCATGACCTTCCTGCTGTGAATCCATGCTCCTTGGGTCCTGTGCCCCTCTGGCCTCTAGATACTCAACAATTCTTTCCTTCAGAAGTGATTCCATCATTTTCCCTATCACTGAGGTTAAACTAACAGGTCTGTAGTTTCCTGCTTCTGCCTTGCTCCCACTTTTGTGAAGGGGAATCGTATCTGCCCTCCTCCAGTCCTCTGGTACCACCCCATCCTCCCATGATTTGTTAAAAAGGGTAGTCAGTGGTGTCACTAGTTCTACCCTTAGTTCTTTTAGAATTTTGGGATGAATCCCATCAGGCCCCATTGCTTTGTCCACCTTCAGTTTTAAGAGTTCTTTCAGAACCTTTTTTTCTGTAAATGTGCTGGTATCAACTTTTGTATCCAGAGTGTTTCTACTGTTTTATGCATCTCCCCCTCCTTCATTTGTAAATACTGAGCAAAAATATTTGTTTAGTATCTCTGCCTTTTCACAGTCTCCTCTGCCCACCCTCCTCCCCTTTATTAAGCCTCACTATCCCTCCCTTGGTCTTCCTTCGCTCTCTGTACCTATAAAAGGTTTTATCCCCCTTCTTAACTGAGTTGGCCATCTTTTCCTCGGTTTGGGCCTTTGCTGTTCTGACTGTCTTCCCAGCTTCCTTTTGCTTTAACTGATACAGTTCTCTGTCCTGCTCCTTCTGCAATTCCTTGTACTTCCTGAATACTTTCTTTTTCTCTTGAACCTTCACTGCCACTTCCTTTGAGAACCATAGTGGTTTCTTGCATCGTTTTGTTTATTTGCTTCACACAAAGGCTCGTTAACCTCTGTGATGGCAGTTTTTATTATTCCCCATTGTTCTTCCACCCCTCCTTCCTGCCCATTTGCTAGTGCATTCCTTAGGCACTCACCCATTTTGGCAGAGTCAGCCCTCCTAAAGTCCAGTACTTTTGTCTTTGTATGGCTTGACTCTATTGCTGTGTTTATTAGAACATACTGTTGGATGGTCGCTAGTTCCCAGATGACTACCCACTTCTACATCTGTGTGATCCTCTCCATCTCCATTTGAGAGAAGCAAGTCTAATATTGCTCTCTCGAGTGGGCTCCAGTACTAGTTGTCTAAGGCATGCCCCTGTAGGGCATCTAGAATAACTCCACTCTTCAAGTGGCAGCTGCAACTGCACTCCAGTTAACATCTGGCATATTCAGATCACCCATCAGCAATATCTCCCTTTTTCTGCCATTCTAAGTATACTTTCTATCATTTCCTTGTCCATTTCCTCCCCCTGAGAAGGGGGTCTGTATACAACTCCTGTGCGGATTGTGGTGCCATTGCCTGTCTCCAAATTTACCCACAGTGCTTCTTCTCCTCCCTGTTTACCCTTTTGTTCTGTTGCTTTTATTCCTTCCCTTATGTAAAGAGCTACTCCTCCTCCTCTTTTACCCTCCCTGTCCCTCCTGTAGATGGTGTATCCTGGTATGTTTATGTCCCAGTCATGGTTTTGTGTGTACCATGTTTCTGTGACTGCCACGATATCCAGATGTTCCTCCTCCATCAAGGCCACTAATTCAGGAATCTTGTTACCCAGACTATGGGCATTGGTACTTGTTGCTTTCAATTTTTTGATGGCTTTACCTTCTGTTGCAGCATCCCCCACTGACCGTTCTACCTTGGTCTTTTTCTCATTTAGTACCCTGTTTTGTAGGGAGAGGCTGGGATTTTCCTGCTGCTTGTCAGTGCCTCCTCCTTTGTCTAGTTTAAAGCTTGCCAATGAAGCATTTAAACTGATTGCTCAAAAGACTTGTTCCCTTCCTGGACAGATGCAGATCATCCTGCCAGTATAGGCTGGTGTCCCTCCAGGTGGAACCCCAGTCCCCAATGAAGCCAAACCCCTGTAATCTGCACCATTTTTTTCAACCATTCATTAAACTGCATGGTGCTAATCACCTCGCCTCCCCATGCCTTTGACAGGCAGCACCTCTGAGAAGGATACTGTGTGTGCTACTTGTCTTGGGCCCTCCCCAACTCTGCAATGTCCTCCTGCACTGCTCTAATCTCATGATGAGCCAAGTCATTTGTTCCTAGGTGGACAATTACGTCCAGCTCAGACCCCTTGCAGCTGTTCTCGTGATCCTGAGGATGCGCTTCCTGTCCTTCAAGCCATGGCACCAGGCAGGCACCTTCTCCAGTTTTCCAGCTCCCCCAGTTCTATACCCCTAATAATTGGAGTCCCCACCAGGAGCTGCTTCCTTTCCCTGTGGTGTCCTCTGTCTCCTTCCTGTGGGTCTCCCTTGTGACAGTTGTCATCAGTCTTCTTTGTGGGTGCATCCATAGAGGAGCTATGCTCCCCCAGAATGGTGTATGGATTGTGGAGTGGAACAACTGACTGGGTGTGCCTCTGTTGCACCATCCTCACCCTCCCTGAGCCCGCTGTGGTCCAACTGCTGTGCTTTCTTCGCAACCTCTGAGGTGGTGGTGGCCCTAGTGCTCCCTGGATGGGGGAGGTTCCCTTCCTACTGTCCAGTGTGGCCTGGGGGAAGGTTTCCTTACTACTGTCCAGTGCGGCCTGAAGACTGGCAACTTCCTCCCTCAGGGCAGAGAGTTGTCTGCAAGTAGGGCAGCATCTCAGCCTCCAGAAAGACTCCTGGAAGACTGCTGCCCTACAGCCATTACATTGCACTACTCCCCACATGTTTATCTACTTTTTTTTGTGTGTGTGTGTGTGTGTGTGATTGGTTATATAGAAATGTATATATCATACAACGCGTATGCTTATATTGTCAGTGCAGTGTAGAGAGGATATGGCAGTGATGTGCACCTTGCACTCTTGAGAAAATGATGTCGGAACCTCGGGTATAAAGGAACTATTTCCAGGGGTGGGGTGAGGGTTGGGAAGGGGTTGGGCCTAAACTGTGCCCTCACAAAACAATCGGCTAAAAACTCTCACCCACCGCTGCGATGAGTGCCTTCCTGTCAGCAAGATACCCTACACAACAATTTGACAGAGAAAATACCCTGCTAATCAAACAGGGAAAAATCCAGACATCCAAGTCAGACACAGGTAAACCTTTGCAGCCCCAAAACAGCCTGGTGGTTTGTTAGCCACAAAGGAAAATCAAATATGCAGTTATGTTCGGACTGAAACAGACCTGTGAAGAGAATCAAGAAGATCCGAAGAGTAGAAACCGGTCTCACCCTGTAGAAGACTGAAGAAATTGCTGAATCGCGCTCGGTCTGTCAGGAACTGAAGCTGCTTTGTGTGCTCCCGGGTATTTTGCAGTAATTGCAATCGGGATCTAGGAGCACCCTGCCTGGTATAGTACTTTCCTTTCACATATGAATGTGCGTAGTGCTTGTGGGGAATCGCTATTTCCAATCCCCTGGTCTGTGTGTTGAAGCTGGAAGTAAACCCCAGCTTAATCCAAACTACATCCATTTGCTCTAAACTGCAGTGGGGTTCAGTCACAAGGACCTTGTCCACATGATCTGCTCCTCCTGGCAATCCAGGACAATCTGCCTTCCATCCAGTTCCCAGCATTGAGTTTGTGAGTGCAAAGCAGGGTAGCTCCTTGCCATCTATTTATCGAATTGCAAGTGTGTCATCTAATTGTTGTTGTTTTCTTAATTTCTTTACGAACTGAGCCAACCGCCTCCGGATTACAATTTGGGTATTGTGCCAGTGTTTTTTCCATCACAGCCCCAACCAGCTGCAACCCATCCTGGCTAGCCCCCCCCCCCCATCCTGAGTACCCAGTGAAAGTGACAATTTGGGACTCTGAATATGCGCATGGTACTGTGATTATTAATGTGTTTAACCTAATTAACCTGATTTCCTTCCTTGTTACAGCTCCTTAAATAAATCAGATCTGTTGGTTTCAGCAAAGTTACACTGGCTGAGGTATTGTTATGTTAAAAGTATTATGACGATGGGTTTTGCACTGTATCATCTTGTTTTTGAGGGGGTCCCTGGGGTCCAGTTGACTGAGCCAGTCCTGGGGGTAAGTGTACATTATGAAGATATTCGTAATGCATTGTGTGGGCCACTAGTGGGAAGAAAGGGGGTTACAGTGTCCCAGAGGGCTGTGACCAAGTTAAACTACTGCAAACCCTGACCTCTAGGTGGAGGCACCTGCCATTGGATCTAGGTCCCTCAACCTGTTAGTAGCTAAGCAGGCAGGGGTAGTAACCCTTGGGATAGCGCCACCTAGGGGTTACACAGGCAAACACCATTGAGCATAGATCATTTACAAGATGGGACCTGGTTAGCACAGGATATACAGTTTATAAACAGTCACAACATAAGATCCCAGTAATATTATGCAATACAGCGACAATAGTTTAACGGGGAGACAAATGGAGAACAGTGGTTCTATTTCTTCATGGTGTAGTACTGTGTTTAACAACAGTAGTAGGATGAACTATACGAGGGCAACAGTTGGGTAACGGTATAATACATACAGTGCCTTGTGAAACAAGACAGTGTGTTTATTATCTGTATAAACTGTAGATGGGGAGGTGGCAGGCGGGGGGAAGAAGAGTATAGGCAGGGTGGTTGAAGGTAGAAGAGGGAGTGAGAGAGGAGCCACAGAGAGGACATAGTGGACAAACTGGATGACAGAGCAGAGAAAGTAGTAGAAGAAATGAGAGGGAGAGGTTCAAGGCCAGACACAGCAGAGAAGATGGACGCCATCATGGTGCGCCGTAGGTGCAGAGGAAATTTAGGATTGGGGGAAGCAGTTGCACATTTCTTTGACTGAGTGGGCATATATTGTCTTGAAGGAAGATAGAATGACCGAAGTACTAAGCTTTAGCGATGATTTTTTTTTTTTTTTGTATTTTATTCCATAGGGATGGCAGCGCAAAGCTTGTAGCCATTCTCCCAAAGTGAGTTTTAAGCTTAGGTATCTTTAAGAAAATAAAGGAGTAGTTTTTCTGTGCATAATTCTCTAACTTGCATAGTGGAAGATAGTCGGGGAGATATATAGAGGTAGTTTTTTTTTTGATAATGGCTCTGAACTTCCAGAGCACAGCATTTCTGTTTCTCCTATATTGGAGGTAGGCCACCCCACGGCAGCGTAAAGGGCACAGTGATGAGTGGAAAAGGGTAGGACGGTAATAAATCTCAGAGCCCTTTGATACTTGTCCAGTTTAGCAAGACGAGAGGCAGGGCAGTGACTATAAAGTCAGCATAGTCAGCCAAGGAGAGAAACGTTGTTTGTACCAGCCACAGCTTGGCATTTCTAGTAAGGAAGTTATTAATCCCAAAAAAGAGTCAAAGCCTCTGTTTTGGTGTGGTTTTTGTTTTTTTTTATAGCTCATCCTCGATGTGGTCTATAAAGAAGAGTCTATGGTTGAGCCACCCTCCCAAATACTTGAATTTGACAGATTCTAGGCTTTCTCCCAAGATTGTGGTAATCTGAGGAATAGAGCCAGCACTAGCCAGGTTTGCTACATGAAGTTGTGAAAAAAGCATTGCTTTAGTTTTTTTGGGACATTTTAGTAAGAGCTTTTTATTTAGAAGTTTGCTCTGAAGTACAGTAGATTGAATTCTGCTTGTAGGTCTCCACAGGCAGCTTCTGGTGACGGTTACTTGGATAAAGTACCATGTCGTCAGCAAACAGATGAATATTGGCCTTAGTTATGTTGGTGTCTGTAGATGTTTATGTAACTTGCAAACAGTAGGGGACCAAGAGTCGATCCCTGGGGTACTCCTCTTTGCAGGGATTTAAGGGGAGAAAGTTCACCTTCTGCCTTAACTTGCTGCCACTGGTCAGAGAGGTAGTCAGTAAATCAATGCAAGGATAGTGGGTCCAGTCCTATTACCCTCGAGGAGAGAAGCAGGCCATGGTCGACAGTGCCAAAGGCCTTGCTTAAGTCTAAGAACACTGCACAAATGACATTTCTATTCTCCAGGTCTCGCTGCCAATCGTTGATCACTTTGGCTAGGGCCGTAATGGTGCTATGCTGTGCTCTAAAGCCAGATTGCATAGGGTTTAATAGGTTCTTAACTGCTTACATACAATTTTTTTTTTCTCATCAATTTGGACAGTATAGAGAGTAGAGGAATCAGCCTGTAATTGTTAAGATCACAGGGGTCCCCTGATTTTTAAACTGGGATAACATGGGCTGTTTTCCATATAGGTGGGAGGATTCCATGAGACAGTGAGAGATTGAATAGATGGATGATTGGTACAGTTAAAATCTGTTAGGCTACCTTTAGAGAGTTGGCACCGGCGCCCCTTTTTTTTTTTTTTTTTGGTAGGTATCCAACTGTAATAGGAGTTCTTTAACCTCTTTCAACGAAGTAGGCTGAAGGGAAAAGACTGAGTTGGTAAGAAGATGTTCAGTATTTTGTGCACCCAACTGAGAACGTTAGGAACATGCAGGGGAGTTGTCAAATGCTAGCCCAGCGGTGGCGAAGTGGTTGTTAAATGCATCCAGGATCTCCATTTTGTCGCAGATGGTGGCAGTGCCAGAGGTGATCTTTGCAGGCAGAGTGTTCCCTGGTGTATGGCTCGACATGTCCTTAATAGACTTCCAAAATTTAGAAGAGCTCCTGACGGAAGCGTCCAGTTCTAAGCGGTAAAAGGAGGCCTTAGCTTCTCTTATCGTTGTACGTGAATTCTCAGTTTTCTTAAAAGAGACACCAGTCCATAGGGGCCTTGGTAGTTCGTCCTTTTTTCCAGAGCTTGTCCCTGCCCAACAATGTTGTTTTGAGTTCTGAGGAGAACCAACGACAGGCTCTACTCCTTACCCAGACTTTTTAATTTTTTATTTTGCAGTTTCTTGTTTATGCCTCTCCAAGAGTCCTCTGCCCTACATCTGACGTCCCCCTTCTGCTCAAGCACCGGGTATGAAGCCCCCACCCCTAGACCCCACGACTTGCCCTTCATGGCAGGGAGTAGGGAGCAACTCGACCCACCAGATCGGATTCAGTGTTCAGGGAGGTGCCTTCCTGGGCCGTTATGGAGGGGGCCCATCGTCATCCACGCAGAGGACTTTCCATTTTCCGCTGCTGTTTGTCCCACCGAGGTTGCGGCGTGCAGTAGCGGCGGCACGCACACTCCCCTGCGCACCCCCGCCAAGCGCCTGCCACAACTCTTGCCCACAGTCGCCAGTGCTGATGTGCCACCTCCCAGCCTTTGCTAGGTGGCAGGCATTCGCTGAGCCCTGGAATCCCCCTTCCCCGGAGAGCAGTCCTGGGGATGCTCGATCCTTCTTCACCCTGCCAACCCCCGGCGCCCCATGTCTATTCCCAAACATGGGTCGCCGGCGTGACACGAGGAAAGGCGTCCAGCGCCTTAGCCCTCAGCGCCACCAGGCTCGTCTTACCCAGACTTTTACAAGAGGGGCATACTTTTTTAATGCCACAGACACAATTTCGTAAAAGATATCGTGTGCCAAATTGATTGAATTAGCTACGTAAAAGTCCTGCCAGCGCAGCAAGTATATTAGCTCATCAATGTAGGCAAACTGATGAAAGTTATGTCTAGACCTCTTAGAAGAGCACCTTGATGAGGATAGTGGATTCTGGACAGATCTTATGCCGGCAATGACACAGTTGTCACCAACATCACAGAAGAAGGTTCCTGCATGGGAGAACAGGTGCAGTTTGCTTACTAGAATGATGTCAAGCAGTGTGCTATTAGGGTTCTCTTTAGGGTGTGTAGGCTCGCTAATAAGTTGCGTCAGCCCGTGGGCATCACGGAAGTCTTTTAAGTGGAGCAGTGGCCTTGGACATCGTCAAAGTTAAGATCCCCAAGAATCATTGTTTCAAGGGAGCCATGCCCCATAATAGTAGTTAGATGGGTAAGGCTTTGAGAGCCAGCAGACTGAGGTCTGTAGCAACCTATGACACAAAGCGCAGTAGAGAAGGATATCTCGGCCTTTAGTGACAAGCATTCAAATTGGTTTGCAACAGATAAATCTAGGCATGAAGTTGAGTATCCTTGATGTAGATGGCCACTTCTGCACCTCTAATGTGCCTGTCAGCTCTAAATGGTGCATAGCCCGGGATGTTTATTTCCCTGTTTGGTGTAGAGGGTCTGAGCCATGATTCGGAGACCACTAGGCCATCTGGTGCAGAATGATAGACCCAGGCCTGGATCAGGGTAAACTTTTTTTTTTAACAGGCTGCATGCATTCACGTGAATAAAACGCATTCCTTTTAACTTTGCTAGGTCCGATGGAGAAGTAAGAACTTCAGCTGGGCCAGGGTTAAGTTCAGTGTCTCCTGAGCACAGCAGGAGGTTGAGTAAGAGCTTTCTTAGCGCAGTAGTAGTCCTTTTGTAATCCCTTGCCTTAGCACAGCAGTAGTCCTTTTGTAATCCCTTGCCTTAGCACAGCAGTAGTCCTTTTGTAATCCCTTGCCTTAGCACAGCAGTAGTCCTTTTGTAATCCCTTGCTTTAGCGCAGCAATTGTCCTTTTGTAATCCCTTGCCTTAGCGCAGCAGTAGTCCTTTTGTAATCCCTTGCCCGAGTTTGTCTACGAGTGTTGTCGATCCAAGTATATAAGACCTTGTGTTTAGATCTAATCTGTCCCAAGACAGTAATTCCTAAGACCCTAGCTGTAAGATATAGGGAGAAGTAAGTACATGGTAGAGTAATGGGTGTTCCCTGTAGGGGCAGTTCGGCCCAAGTCCCACCACTAATAATAGGTCGAATAAGAGACAGCAGGTGGGGGCGTCTAAGAGCACAGAGATCATTATAACTTGAGTTACGGTGCACAAGACGGCCTACCAGAAGGCTATCTTTCCCTGGCTAGAAGATTGAGAGAGTTTATGTACTGTACATGGTACAAGGGAGAGAAGGAACAGATAGTAGAGCCAGTGGGGCCCCCACATGGTGAAGCCTAGCAGATAGCAGGGATAGTTGATCTGGCTGGTCCTTGTAGCCTATAAATTGAATTGGCAGCTTAAGCCGCTGCCTCAGTATTCGTAAGCATGTAGATGTAAAATACCATCAGCTGCTGCCTAGTCACAGCACCACAAATCTTCTTAAGTAAGCAGAACAGTCGTGATTCCTACCTAAGCTAATGGATCAGGGATAAATTGGCACATTGGGGCGGTCCTAGGCCTCAATAATGTGTATGGAATCTAAGGAACATGATCGTGATGAGTGAGAGGCGGAATGAAAGACTCTATACAAAATTAAATGATATTCTATTCTTTAATGTGTTCTTTCAAAATAACATAACTGTCTTTTATTTTTTTTTATTTTTATGTTAAGCAGGGAAGCACAATGGAGAAGTTAATATACTGTACATATTTTCAGGCATGGACTGGGATTTATATTCAGTTTGGCTTTAGCAGTTATCCGCTCATCTGTAGGCTAAGTAGAAAAGTTGTTAGGCAAGTACTTGCTACAGTTTCGCTGACCCACAGATGAGATTGCTGACTCACCGCACAAGCGGATATTCTCAGGTGGGTCTGGTGTCAGTTCAACTAAACAAACTTGAAGAGAATAAAGCAGAACTTGGACATCGCTTCTCCAACCAATGTCCACAATTGCAGCAAACTGAAAAGGCTGTGGACAGTTACATGTGGCTATTTTGACTCCTTTTATCTAAGCTCTAAAGAGGAACGTCACATTCCCTTTCGTTGGGTCAGTCATCATTGCATAGAGCAGGTCTATTCCTTCTAAATAAATAGGTCATCATTTTTGGTTTATCCTTCGATACGAGTAAAAGTGAAGGCAAATTTTTTTTTTTTTTTTTTTGTGTGGACATGTCGTTTGCCTGTAGAATGCACTATCGTCATAGCTACAAGGGCTTTTCTTAGTCTGTCTATACATCTGCTGCTCACATGAAGTCTCTTTACCAGAGCTCACACTGGGAAAGGCAGTACTGGGTCAGCTTGCTACAAGGGGCTATATATATACACACACACACACACACACAGAGACAGACAGACAGACAGACAGACACAGACACAGCTCAGCCTAGCCCAAAATTTTGTGTTGCATTTTGCAACTGCACAGGTGTGTAAGCTTGTTATTCATAGTCGGATACTGCACCACGATATTCGACTACGAATAGGGTCAGGTTGCTGCAGTGGTAAGCCCTGTATCACTACTTCGAACCCCACTGATGCTACCCCCACAGGCATCTCTGCTGATCGCTGACCCGATATATAATAAAGATTATAGCTGGTGGTCTAGTGCCCCCTCCCCCACTCGGTCATTGGCCCAGTAGATGATAATGAAAAATATTCCTGGTGATGTACCGGAGCGTACTCACTATCCCTGAGCTCCCCTTCTACTACAGGAAAGTTTTCCCTGGTGGCCTAGTGGACTCACCCCCCCCCCACCTTGGCAGGTAGTGACCCACCATCCTGCCCCATCCCAGAATCCATGATTTGGGGGGGGTGTCCACTAGATCACCAAAGATATTTATTCTTCATTATCTGTTGAGCTGGGGACCATTGGGGGGGGGATGACACTAGACCACCAGGAATAACACTAGATCTTCAAGAGGATCTCTTGCAGCAGGCCAGCACTGGTAGGACTTAGCCACACAGAAACTTCCTAGCTAACAGTCTACCACGGGAGACCGCCTACCACCAATATCAATCTCTGACATGGCCCTATCCTATAAAGGCAGGCAGTCCCCTACAACCTCCTTAGTTTGCCTGCTGGAGACCCCAAGCGGGCAGCGAATGGAGAACTGAGGGGGCTGGTGAGAGCCAAAGAGGGTAGAACAGAAGAACAGCAAAGACGGATGGAGAGAGGGAGGGAAGGCAGGGTCTGCTTGCAAGAGTTTCTCTCTAAGATCTATTGTTATGGTAAGTTCTTCTGCAACTGAACTGTCTTGCATTGAGGAAGGCTGTTGTAACAGGCCAGCACCAGTAGGACTGGGTCCAAGCAGTACCTGGAAAACCGCACCAGGAGGAGGAAAAATGTCAGCAACCAGTGGCTTAGGAGAGAAGGCCCTGGAGAACTGCAGAGCCAAAACTGGTCTGTGCCGAGAGGCGATGTCCAAACTGTTACCCTTGGTGAAGGTGTGGACAGAACTCTAGGTGTCAGCTGCACAGATGTCTGCAGTGAACACATTTCTGAAACAAACCATGGAAGTGGCCATACCTTTGGTGGAATTGCCTTTATCCCTTTCCGAAAGGTCCTTGTGGTACTTCTGGTAGGATTAAACAATGCAATTGGCTGGCCACTTAGATGAGCACTGTCTGGAAACAGGAGCTCCCTCCCTGTTGGGTTGTGAATGAAACAAACTGGTCAGACTTCCTTGAAGTCTTGGTGCAGTGCGCACAGTATCGCAATATTTTATGTCCAGATAAAGTATAGAGCATCTTGGAAAGAAACTTAGGATTAGTATGCAAAGACACTCCATCTTTGTGGAAAACCAAATAAGGCTCTTTACATGAGAGCCTGATGCTTGGAAATCCTTTGAGCAGAAATTTGTATTTATTTAGCTTTTGTTAACCGGATAAGTGCGCTAGCCCTAAAATGACTATTTTCAGGCACGACGTGGGAGAGTACAGACATGTAGAAACTTGACAGAATAACATGTGCTTTACATACGATGAATTAAAGTTGATACAATATATCCGAGATACATAGAGTAGATCATTCATAAGTTCATAGGTGCCTATCTATGTAATGAATAGAGAGGACCTTGGACAATAAATTATCAGGTGACATCATACGAACAGAACAAGGTATACAAAAACAGGTGTTGCAAGACGAACAAATAACCATTGAGAGCAGTGGGTGGCATTGAGGAAAAGGTCAGTAAGTGAGGAAGAGGGGAGCAAGCCATGACATTAGATTATATGAGTGTGTGTAAGTGTAAGGGAGATGCCTGCAGTGCAAGATTGTATATGGGCAGGGAAAGGGAGCCGGGATGGGCAGTGAGAGGGTTATATAGAGGTGAGGAAATGCTTGTATGGCCAGAGGCATCAATTATTAGGTAGGGTGAAATAGCAACCAAAAAGAGCGCTGACCACAACAAAAAGCACAGCTTGCAACTCACGGCTGGTTCAAAGAGAGGTAATGTAAGTTTCTCCAACTTAAAATTGAAGTCCTATGGAGGGATCGGCCCCGAATAGGAGGTTTCTGATGTAGAATGTTCTGCAGATAGGTGTGGGGCACCTCAAGCTGAACCGCAGTCCTGTCCTTGATAGCTGGATGGTGTGCAGAGATGACAGAAAGATGCACCTTGAGTAAGGAGTACCCAGAGAGAGAGAGAGACAGAGACAGAGAGACGGTACTCCCAACACCTGATTCACTAGGCAGGTGAACAGGTCCAGTTGGTGTGAAGCAGCCGAAATGGTGAAACATTTTCATTTTATGGTATAAGTGGGCCCTGGAGGAGGGTTTCATAGTGGCCACCAGGATATCTGCGACCCTAGATGACACTCCAAAGCAGGTGATAGCTAGGTCCACAGGACACATGGAAATGCAGAGACCTGGATGGACTAGGGTTCCCCAGTCCTGGGAGAGCAAATCAGTGCTCTGGGCAACAGCATTGAAGGTTCCATCATCTGCTGCTACAGCAAAGGGAACAAAATCCAACACAGCTAGAAGGAGGCTATGAGTATTATCTCTGCCTCTTCCAACTGAAGCTTGAGTAGAACTCTATGCAGTAGTGGGAAGGCATATAGAAACCTCCCCCTCTAGGACAGGGATTGTGTCCCACTAGAAAACACCAGGCCTGGGATCGAGCAAGCAGGAAAGCAATTTTGTGTTGAATGAATGGGGACGCAAAAAAAAGTCCAACTCTGGATGACCCAACTTGTCGAAGAGATCTTTGACTAAATTGGTCAGAAGTTTCCACTCATAAGCCCATGACCTGGTCCTAGAGCAGCTGAGACTGTCCATCAGAAACATGTATGCCCAAGAGCTCCAGGCCGTGCTCGAGGGCCCAGGGGGTGAGGGTCCCCCCTTCTTGTTTATGTAGTACATCACACGTTGCCCATCTGCACCAGCAGTGGACCGGGGAAGAGACGAGACTGAAAGGCCTGCAGAGCATAAAGGAATGCCTGCATCTCTCAAGATGTTGATATGGAGAACCTGCTCCAGCACCGTCCAAGTGCCCAGAGCCTGATGGCCGGCCAGATAGGCACTCTGTCCCAGACCAGAAGTGTCCATTGTGAGAATCTGACCCCCCGGGGGAGGGCACCAAAGCCGAAGGATCCCCACAGAAAACCTACACTCCTAGAAATAAATGGAACTATACCCACCTGTGGCATCTTTAGAGACTACTAAAACACCCATACGAGGCAGAAAAAGGCTTCCAGTCCACACTCTGCTTAACGGGCACAATTTTAATTTAGGGATGCTCACTGAAAATGAGTAGCCACAACCTGCTCTGCAGAATTGCAGCCCCAAAGTAATCTTGAAATCTTTATAAACGATAAAAGTAGCTCTGCCTCTTGGAATGGCACAGCTGGATTGGGGAGTTGCTACTGCTTGGAATCCTCATGTGCCCTATATTCTAAAGCTTGGGCTGTGCCATTCACGTGATAGGGCACACAATATCCAGTTCTTATGATTACCTATTGACAACGCAGAGTGCTACAGAAAACCCTGGCCGGGACCTGGTGACTTTGATCAGGTGGGTCTGTTCCATCAGGTGATCCGCCTGGTCCATTGGTAGAAAGACCATGCCCTAGTCTGTATCCAGAACCGCCCCATGTACTGGAGGTGTTGGCATGAAGAGAGGCAGGATTTCAACCAGCTGATGGTGATCCTCGAGGCCTGAAAAAGCCAAAAGGTGCTGTCTAAGATTTGGAGCAAATAGTTTATGGAGGGAGCTGCTAAAAGCCAATCGTTCAGGTAGGGGAACATGTAGACACGCTGAGGAGGCAGGGCAGCTGCCACCACTACCAGGCAATTGGTAAAGACCCTGGAGGCTGAAGAAAGGCCAAAAGGGAGGGCCTGGAACTGAAAAAATGGGGCCCCTGAAAATGGAAGCTGAGGAAGCGATGATGGGCAGGAGAAAGACTTGGATATATAACTACGCATCTTGCATGTCCAGAGAGCTGAGACAATCCCCCTGGTGCAAAAGGGGCAACAAACCTTGAAGGGTGACCATCCAGAAACATTTATACTCTTTATACAGGTTCAGATGGCTCAGATCCAGAAGGGTCTGTAGGTCCCAAATCTTTTTGGGGACCAGGAAGAAGTGGAAGTAGCCCTAACCTAACTAAGTTGGAGGGACGGGCCCTATGGCTCTTTGTTGCAGAACAGCTTGAATTTACACCCAGGCAAGAGACAGCTGGGCTGGAAGATGGAAGGAAACTACCATAAGATTTTCTAGAGGCCACTCTAGAAAGTTTAGAGTGTGTCCGTGTTTGATCTTAAGCAACCATTTTTCCATGATTACGTGTCTTCACCCACCAAGGTAGAGAGAGAACCAACCCCCGACAGCCTCCCTCAGAATCTCAGCTGGGGGGTGTCAGGTAAGGAGTCAAGAGGTAAGAGAGGATACCTGAAAGACTGCCACAGGTGCTCAAGGGACCCTGGAGGCAGAGGGGACCGATTCCACCTTGTGCTTGCCCTGCCCTATTGCAGGCTGGTGAGAGTCTTTGCAAGCAGGACGGTTAAAGTAAGGGTGCTGACTGGTCCAAAAATAAGGGTGGTACACTGTTTAAACCATCCAGAGAGCATGCCCCTACTCCTGAAGGGTGAAGATCATGTTCCGAACATCTCCACCAGAGGACTGTGCCCCAGTAATGGGCATCCAAGATGCTGGACTGCACATAGTGGCAAAACCAGAACCCCAGAGCCAGGAATGGCATCGCAGGCAGACACCAGCTGCTGCTTTCCTGCCTGAGGAGTCTGTGACATCAGACAGCTTTGAGAACATGACTGCCAATGTCAGAGCTTGACTCGAGAAACTGGGCCAGCTTCGTCTCCCACAGTGCCTGCACGAGGTCTCTGGCCTGGTCCCAGAGGACATTCTGTTTTTGAACCATGTTGGCCAAGTGATTAATGGCCTGGATAGCCATGGTGGTGGGCGCAAAAACGCATTTACCCAAGTGGTCCATCTGCCTGGACTCCTTATCAGGGGGAAGGGCACTAAGGTGCTTTGGTCAAAAGGACAGTCATGTGCTGCATTAATGACTATGGAGTCAGGGTTAGGGTGGTCCCCCAGAAAGGACTTGTCTGCAGGGGTATGGTACAGTCTGTCCACCATCTTCGGTAAGGAAAGAATAGAGAATTGGTGATTCCAAGCTGCCCTGGTAATGCATTGTAAGAGTCAACCAGGGGTGGCACCACCACAGGAAGAGCGTCCCGCTGCCTCAGGTGTGTAGCCAGCTGGTGCCTCTTGTGATCATGGTCCTCTGTCTCCCAGCCTGTGATGGTCTGGATATGGCACATGATGTCTCTGAATGACTGGTCTTGGGGGGTGACAACTTAGAAACTACTTTGGATGATTCTTCAGCCTCTAGATTCCCCTGGCGAAGAGGAAGATTATGCAATAAGAGTCATCTTTATTCATCTTCTCCTGATCACGCTTGGGCGTCGAGCACTCAGCGAAAGAGCCAGTACCTACATCGGGTTGACAGCCTGAGGAGACAGATGTCTGGGGGCTGCCAGCACCAGAACGGCCCTGGGGTTGAGGGTCTCCCCCAAGATACTGGGGGATGCCGGAGGTGGGCTGAGTAGCAGGGATCTGCTTCTGAACAAAGGCTAGCCACACTGAAAACAGAGCACTGTAACCCATCAGGAAAGGAAAATTATAAACCAGTGGTAGGTATAAGCTGGCATCTGGTACAGTGGCGGGTACTCGGGTGAGGGACTAGCTGGTGCTAGCTAAGAGATTAGCACCTGTCATGGGGATGTCACAAGTGCAGGCCCAAGTGCTGAGGCAGTGGCAGGGCTGGCGGCAATCCAGCGAGCATCAGCCAAGAGCACCCAGGAGAAGGGAAGGCTGGTGAAGCAGGCACTTGGGGGAGATGGAGACTGCCCCCTGTGGGCACTGACTGGGTTGACTTATGGTCCCATGGAGGAGACCAACACAGCGAGTTCCCTGGCCAGGGGAGGGGCGTGAGGGGTCAAGGAACGTGATGCGAGAGGCACCAACACTGGCCAAGTCTCCTGGCTGACAGCCTGTGGAAGAAAAGGGATGGAGATGAAGTCCTCTGCCCCGAAGAGCTGCCTCCGATGGTAGTTATGAGGCAGGTAGCTGTACCACTGGAGCCTGGAGGAGGAAAGGGCTGACAGGGCTGGCGGAGCAGTCTCCCCATAGGAGCGTGACCCTGAGGCGGTCGAAGGTTTGTGTGGCGACTGCAAGCAGGAAGCAGACTGGTCCTAGTGTTTGTTTCTATGTTTGTGCTTCCCACCAGATTTTTCCCAGAATTGTGACGGGGAAGAAGCCCTGGAAGATAGTGCGGGCAAGGCCATAGAGCTCCTGGCCTGCAGCTCCTTTCCCATCGTAACCAGCTTCTGCTTAATGAGAGGACTCTCCAGAATCGTAAGACGTCGCAGTGTGTCCTGGTTAAACTTCTGGCAAATCTGGTAGGCTTCAGTGTCAGGACTTGGTCCTAAACAGAGAACGCACGCAGAGCGGCCATCTTTCAGGAATTTGTTTGCTACAGGCACATTTAGTGGAGTGGTCTGAAGATGAGGCTGGTGGAGAAGACAAATCTGAAGGCTGAAACACTTGAAATGTATTACTGGAATAAAAGAGAAAAAAAAGTGCGTCAAGTGTGAGTAATGGTGGTTGATTGACGCTGCAGAGTCCACTAAGGTCTGGTGTGCGTTGGCAGTGACAAGGGGGGGGGGGACTGCCCACCTTTATAGGATAGGCAGACATCAGAGGCCAACATAGGGGGTGGGCAGTCCCCATGGCAGACTGCTCGCTAGAAAATTTCCGAAGTGGTCCTGGTGCCAAGCAGCTAAGTTCTATCAGTGTTGGTCTGTTGCAAGAGCATTCCTCAGATTAACAGCTTGCTCTTTTATACTCCGCTTGGCGATTTGGGGGGGGCGCACTGGTACCAGGGAAATATTTATGGAACAGGCATGCATAGGTGATGGGAGGGACCACTGACACCAGGGTAAACAATTTTTTATGCTTCGGCCAGTGATTGGGGGGGGGGGGCTGCTAACCTCTGCCCTTGCCAGTGTAAATGGGCCCACGATGGGCAAGCAGATGGCACTTTGCAATCCCAGTGGGCTAATTTACATGGCCGGTTTTGTGAATTCTGAATAGTTCACCTGCACTGTTCATTGCAAGGCCATTCTCTGGGATGTCTGTTGGGATGGCACTAGTAGGGTTAGAGGTAGCGTTACGACTGAGGCACTGGACTCCTTACCTTGCGCTAAGCAGGCGACCCGAGTTCGGGATGGCCCTCGGGTCATAGGAGAGCTGGCGGGGGGGTGGGGGTGGGGGCAAAGGGAGCAGGATTGGGCAGCCACTAGGCAGCTCTCCCCTCCTGGGGTTGTTGCCCACCAGTGGTCCAGTTAAGGGGTGTATCTGTGTATTTTACACCCATTTTTGCCCTCTCTACACCTTGTGTAGAATCCTGGGTAGTATCATTGCGACCAGATGTTTCCATGGATTTCTCGGATTTGCACTTCAGTCCACCAGAACAGTGTGACCACGTCGCAAAATACTACCTGGCATACTGAAATACTACCCGCACCTGCTCACTCCACAGTTCTACTAACTGGCTTAGCTTTGAAAACAGGATCAGATTCCACACCTGTATTATGGCCAGGAAGATCGCCCTTGGACCCCCCCCCCCAGTCTCCCCTCAATGATGCACCTGGCTCCAATGCATAAAACCACTCGCAGCTCCTGTCGGTTCCCTGCTGTTGAACCTTCCAGTTTCAAAGATCCTTATGCTACAAAGCCCCATCCTGGATGAATGGCCTGCCTAACTCCTCACAAACTAAAATAGAATTGGCCCCTTCAAAACACATTTCAGGGCCCACCTCCAGTCCTCGAACCCCTGCGACTGTCACTAATCCTTTCCTGTTCTCCCCCTCACTCCCTTGACTGGCCTCTGGCTTCCTTGCCCACCCTCCTTCCCCTGGGTCTCCCAGTATGAATTTTGCTTGATGATCTCTATATTAAAATGTTTATAAACCACATTGTTTGGATCAATGTGCTGATTGATAGCCTTTGCTGTATTTTCTTGTGCCTGCTTATTTGTGTCTAGCACGGTTTATGTAACAATGTTTGTATTGTACTTCTTTCTGTGAGGTGGAATCTGTTTATAAACGAGTCCTTGGCTCAAAGGTACTTCTGAATTCCGTTAAATAAAAATAGACGTTCTACCAGTTTGGAAAACTACGAAGTATTTTTTTTTTTTTTTATATACTTCAAGTTTAATTTATTATTCTTTGCATCTGATTACATATCTCAAGTCCATATTCTCAAAATTCAAACATGGCACTGTTTAAATATTGTACATCAAGTTTTTAAGAGCCTTTTCCCATTTCCAGCTTTACATTTTAGGAAAGAATTCTTTGTTTAACTATCCACTATTCAGCAATTTTATGCTATCATATTTCAAACAGTGTCTTTAAGTCAATATTTTGTTATTAAGAAGGAAAGAAAAGCAAAAAAAAAAAGGAATGAGAAAAAACAAGAGTTAAACTGTCATTCTCTGTATCATATCTTATACAGGCATTCTAAGGTATTGTATCTATTTGTCTGCTAAAACTATCTGCATAACCAGAGCTAAAAATCCTAAATAGAAGTACCAAGAAAACAGTGTTGTACCAGGAATTACAAGTGGCTCTATCCATCTGGGCTTTCTAACAATATTTATTGTCTCCAAGTAGCTGTTAATCAGATTCTGGTTTAGTAAAAACCCTGTGTAATATTTTGTACTTTCTGATCTTTTTCGAGATACAGCTCTTGAAGCAGGTTACACCATTAGGACTGAAGCCGGCAGGCATCAGGACCCCACAGAAATTTTCTAGCTAGCAGTCTTCAGCGGGGACCGCCTCCAACGTCGGGCGTAGTACACAAGGAGGCGGTCCCGCCAGAATCCCCAGTTCTTTCCCGCCAGGACCCAGGTGCTCCGAGCCACGTACGACTCCGCGGACTCTTCGGCCAGAGCGGCAGCCTCAGGCGTATGTCTCCGGAGACACTTGTGGTTCCATGTCTCCGGGTTTACCCCGGACGTCCAGAAAAATATTATGGACGCTCCTTTTCATGGCAAAGTTTTGTTTGGTGAAGCCTCGGAAAAGGTCATCACCAAATTACAGGAAGCTGGGAAGGCTGTTAGACCTGCCCAGGCCATGTATGGATCTAGACTCCGTTCCTTTGGTAGGAACCAGAGTCGTTTCCGCAGCCGGACTCGGAGGCAACAACCTCGTTCCGGCCAGCAACAGAGGGCGTTCCTTCTCTCGGAAAGCCCAGGTCAAGACGTCCTCTGGTAGAGGCCAACGTGCTACCAAGTCGGCCGAACCTGCAGGACCCTCTGCTGCCACAGCATGACTCCTTCCCGGCCCCCGCCCCTCCTCAGGATCAACGGGAATTAAAGGTCGGGGGTCGCATCGCAGACCACCTGCCAGGGTGGCTGTCGATCACCACTGACAGGTGGGTGCTATGGTTGGCCAAAAAAGACCACTATATAGAATTCCTGGACAAGCCCCCCACAAGGCTTCCTCTGCTCTCCCGTTACCCGGGTCAGCACGCTTTGCTCATAAGGCAGGAAGTGCTCATGCTTCTACAGAAAGAAGCTTTGGAGCATGTTTCAGGCAACCAGATAGGAGCAGGTTATTATTCACACTTCTTCCTGGTTCCAGAGAAAACGGGACCTCCGTCCAATCTTGGACCTCAGCGACCTCAATATGTCGGTCGTTTACAAGCGCTTCCGCATGGTGACCCTCCCGGGACTAATCCCCATGCTGAAGAAGGATGCTTTCTTGGCGTCCCTAGACATCAGGACGCCTACCTGCACATCCCTATTGCTCAGGCGCACAGGAGGTTCCTGCGATTAGAGTTTCTCGGTCGCCACTATCCGTTCTGAGCGCTTCCTTTCGGGCTGTCATCAGCACCCAGGGTATTCACCAAGTGCATGGCAGTGTCTCTGAGGAGACAGGGCCACTACGTGTTCCCGTACCTGGACGACTGGCTTCTCATGGCCTCCTCCAAGGAGGCATTGCTGTTGGCCATTCAGCATACCCAGGCTCTCTTTTCAGTCTCTGGGCATCTTAATCAACTACAAGAAGTCTCTCCTGGTACCGTCCCAGAAACTGCAGTTCATAGGAGCAGTTCTGGACACCGTCAAGGGGAAAGCCTTTCTTCCTGAAGACAGAGCGGAACGCATACGATCCCTCATAAGGGACCTGTCGCCAAAGAAGACCGTCCCAGCCAGCTTGGTCCTTCGCCTGCTCAGACACGTGGCTGCGGCCATTCCAACAGTCCCGATGGCAAGACTCCACATGCGGGTAACCCAGTGGATGTTAAGGGTGCAGTGGGACCAAAGGCAAGACCATCTGCAGCATCCAGTCAGAATCACGAAGACCGTGGTTCGGGACTGACAGTGGTGGCTAGATCCGGGAACCCTCTCCGTGGGGGTTCCCTTCACAGCGCCGTCCCCGGTGATAACACTCTCCACAGACGCCTCAGGGTTGTGGTGGGGAGAGCACTTGAACGGGGAGAGGTCTCGGGGAACATGGACTACCCAGGAATCTCATCTCCATATCTTCATATTGGAGATGAGGATGGTCTTTTATGCCCTGCAAACCTTCCAGTCGGAGATTCCACAGAGTACTCTCCTGTTACAAACAGACAATACTGCGGTGATGTATTACCTCAACAAACAAGGAGGCACACACTCCTACCCCCTTTGCAGGGAGGCCATGAGGGTGTGGGAATGGGTAATACGACACGGCACAAACCTCATTGCAGTTCACGTTTCTGGGGTGGACAACACTGTCACAGGCAGCCTGTCGCTCCCAGGCCAGAGTCCATGAGTGGGAACTTCTACAGGAGGTGGCAGAGGATCTGTTCCACAGATGGGGCACTCCAGAATTAGATCTATTCGTGTCCCCATCCAATGCAAAATTGCCCAATTTTTGCTCGCTAGATCCAGGGCCTGGTGTTTTCTGGCGAGACGCGTTGTCCCTCTCCTGGGCGGGCAGATTCCTCTATGCCTTCCCTCCTTTCCCGTTAAACCAGCGAGTCCTTCTCAAACTTTGCAGGGAGCATGCAACGCTTGTTTTGATAGTGCCTTTTTGGCCCAGGCAAATTTGGTTCCCGCTTCTGAATCGGTTGTCTCGGGAACCTCCGCTTCCTTTGCCAATCAGCTCCCACCTGTTGTCTCAGGAGGAGGGCGCACTAGTCCACCTGGACTTGCATTCATTGAACCTGCACGCTTGGCTCCTAGAGACCTAGCCATGTTGCGACACGGGGTCTCGCAAGAGGTGACAGATGTACTTTCTGCCGCCAGAAAACCTTCGACACACGCAACATGCGCCATAAAGTGGCACAGGTTTTGCCTGTGGTTTCAAGCACGCGGTTTCTCACCCTTAGATTGTCCTGAGAAGCTGGTTCTGGAGTACCTGCTTTTCCTCTTTCAATCCGGGCTAGCTTACTCCTCGATCAAAGTGCACCTTTGTGCAATCTCAGCTTATCATGCCCCCATAGGCCACTGCATGGTGGCCCAGCTGGATACTATCTGTGCCTTTTTAAGGGGGGGTCCTCCACCTTAGGCCGCCCATTAAGGATCCCATTCCTCCTTGGGATTTACCCTTTGTCCTGGAGCAGCTTACACTGCCACCTTTTGAACCTGCCGCAGATTGCGAGCTAAGTTTTCTGTCATGGAAAATGTTGTTTTTGGTTGCTGTTACTTCTGCGAGAAGAATCTCCGAATTACATGCTGCCATGTGCAAGGAGCCTTATTTAATTTTTCATCAGGATAGGGTGTCCCTGAGGACGAATCCTAAGTTCCTGCCTAAGGTGGTTTCATTCCTTACTCTTAACCAGGACATTGATTTACTAGTGTACTCTCCTAGGTACGCCAGTCGAGGAGAAGCACTGCTCCACACCCTGGATGTTTACAGGTGTCTCAGATATTATTTGACCAGAACCAAACGGCACCGGAAAGCGGAGCAGCTGTTCGTTTTCTTTGCTGAGAGGATGAAAGGGGCCCCAGTTTCTAAACAGACCCTTTCACGCAGGCTTATTCAGTGTATCTCGTTTTGTTACGACAAATGTAAGAAACCTTTACCAGGAGTGGTCAAGGGCTATTCCACAAGAGGAGTGGCTGCCTCCTTTGCAGCACTGAAGAACGTGTCTACATCTGCTATATGTGCTGCAGCCACCTGGAGTTCGGTGCACACTTTTATCAGGCATTGTAGCCTGGCTATCGCCTCTAGGCGAAGAGCTGGTTTCGCCTAGCCGCCCTCAGGGACTTCTGTCTTAGGCTCAGGACGGGTCTCAATTTCCGTCTTGCTTCCTCCCGATGGCTTTTCAAAGGCGCCATTGCTTGGGAATCAGTCCTAATGGTGTAACCTGCTGTAAGAGCTGTATCTCGAAGAAGATAGTACAGTTACGTAAGAACTTACCATAACAGTAGATCTTAAAGAACCGCTCTTGCAGCAGGTACCTTCCAACCCACCATTTCCCCCTTGGAGGAAGTAGGTTCCAGCCTAACACTATCCTTAGGACCGGAAAGGTCGGTTCTTCGTCTTGGCCATCTGATGGCGGGTCCTCGGTCTCCTCTTCTGATGTCATCCAGCGACCGGAAGTCTCCGGGAGAACTGGGGATTCTGGCGGGACCGCCTCCTTATGTACTACGCCTGATGTTGGGGGCGGGACCGACGGAGGCGGTCCCCGCTGAAGACTGCTAGCTAGAAAATTTCAGTGGGGTCCTGACGCCTGCCGGCTTCAGTCCTAATGGTGTAACCTGCTGCAAGAGCTGTTCTCGAAGATCTACTGTTACGGCAAGTTCTTGCGTAACTGTACTTTACTTTCCTGTTCATCTCTTTCCATCCTGTCTCTTTTAATAAATCAATGCAAGATGACTAAAACTTGGTCTAGTTAATCCAGATGCTGTATCCCTTCATAAAGTAACCATCTTGACCATCTGTTTTGGTATACTGAGGTTTGCTATCTTAGATCGAATGTAATTTTCTCCATTCTACGGACAGCTTCCATTTGTTGAACCCAGTCATAGATAGTAGGAATCGCTCAGCAACCATCTACTTGTCAGACACTTTAATGCTGCGGCTAACATAATTAACCACAGGTACCTCTCATCCTTACCCTTAACATCTTTGGGGAGGAGACCCAGGATCATGTGTTCCGGTCCCAGTGGTGTCTGGATCTGCACTGTTCGTGCCACATGTTCACCAATTCCCTGCCAAAATGGCCTAATCTTTGCGCAGGTCCAGAAAACATGTGCCTGGGTGGCCCTGATCTCTCCACATCCCCACCAGCACACTGGGTTAGCGTCTTGTGTATAAGATGCAACCTGTGCTGGTACTAAGAAATATCTTGCTCTTACTCTTCAGCAGAAGTCTCTCCAGGTCAAGGACTCAGTTGTTGTCCAGGTACTTTTCCACACTAGGGACCATTGTTACATCGAGATAGTTGTATCCAAATCTTGCTCCCACTTGCTTTTTTGGCGTTGGGTAGTGTTTTTAAGTCTCCTATATAGTTCGTATATAACACTGAGTTTGCATGCTCTACCCCATTTATGCCCCAGATTCTCTGAAATATAGATGTGTCAGTCGATACCCCCCTGTGTCTTTGTAAGGTTATGTAACTTTATATAAATAATCTCGCATCTGATCGTACCGGAATCTGTCCGTGGTGTGTAGCCCATAGGCCTGTTGTATTGCTTCAAATGACAGCACAGTATCACCTGCCAACAATCGGTAGGGAGAGAGAAGTCCCCTTCTTGCTTGTTTTAGATACCAAAATTCCAGCCGGGCAGGCTCAAACCATGGGTCGTGGTCGTAAGCCCACCATCTATACCTCCACATTTGTCTGTATGTGGCTTCTCTCCTTGTACCTCTTTCCCAGCCCTCTAATACTGCATGTGTGCCGGAATACCCCCGTATCTCTTTAGTGCCCCCTTCTTTAAATAAGAGCGCCAGCATGGGAGGGCTTTGTTGCTCCTTCCAATGGGAGCCATATCCTGCGTTACCCCACAGTAAGGCAATCCGCATTTGGGCTGCAACCCAGTATCCCTGCAAATGAGGCACCGCCATCCCCCCTTCCGATTTAGGAAGGTACAATACCGATTCAGGGTTTTAAATAATTAGTAGTTTTTTTCTTGGGACAATACTAACTGTACAGAAACCATTTATATAGGTTTTCTAGAAGTGTTATGTTTGTTAAACACAATGAGGCAAGTGCTATGCATTTTCACAATATTTTAGAACTTTTATAAGCAAAAGGCTAATCAATTTGTAGAGTTATATAAAACCCTGTGATTTCCATATCCTGGTTTACCCCACAGTAAGGCAATCCGCATTTGGGCTGCAACCCAGTATCCCTGCAAATGAGGCACCGCCATTCTCCCTTCCGATTTAGGAAGGTACAATACCGATTTCCATATCCTGGGTTACCCCACAGTAAGGCAATCCGCATTTGGGCTGCAACCCAGTATCCCTGCAAATGAGGCACCGCCATCCCCTCTTTCGATTTAGGAAGGTACAATACCGATTTCCATATCCTGGGTCTCCTATCCTCCCCCCCCCCAATATAAAATGAAAAAACATGTTTTGCCAAGTCTCTAATTGTGCTATTGGCACATTGCACGGCACACACTGAAATAGATATAATAAGCGAGGGAGGGCGTTCATCTTTAACGCTTGTATTCTAGCCGTTATAGTCGGAGGTAATAATTGCCATCTTTGGAGGTCATTTTTGAGCTGATCCACCATTTGAGGGTAGTTTAGGTCCCATAGTGTATTGCACTCTTTTCCTATTTGAATACCTAAATATTTCAAGGACAGTAAGTCCCATTTCATAGGATATATAGCTCTTGTTTCTCTAGTGGGGTTATAGTGGAGGCATAACACCTCCGTTTTGGCCTGATTCAATTTAAAACCCGCCAGTGTTGAAAATTTCTTCACTTGTTGCATTATTCCTGGCAATGAAACCTCCGGTTCTGAGACATACAGCAGCACGTCGTCTGTGTAAAGGGCCAATTTGTGTGTATCCCCCCCCAAATTAATGCCCTTAATATTGGGGTCCTGTCTAATCCTTTGCGCTGGCAGTTCTATGTAAAGGGCGAATAGTAGAGGAGATAGGGGACAGCCCTGCCTTGTACCCCTTTCTAACCTCAACACTGCAGATATATGGCTGTTGGCCCTAACATAAGCTCTAGGGGCCTCATATAGGCTAAAGAGGATCCCAGTAAATCGCTGCGGGAACCCAAGCCGAGAAAGGACACCCCCCCAGGAAGGGCCACGAGACACAGTCAAATGCCTTTTCAGCATCCAAACTCATTATCAGAGAGGAGATTTTACATTTATTTATATGGTTAATAATATGGGTCGTTCTAAGATTATCCTGAGCCTGTCTGCCCATCACAAACCCGGACTGATCCATGCTCACAAGGGAGGGTAGGTACTGTTTTAAGCGTTCTGCTATAATTGAGGCAAATATTTTATAGTCTGTATTTAATAGGGAGATTGGTCTATACGAGTCACACCTAGAGGGGTCCTTCCCCGGCTTGGGCACCACAGATATCACCGCTTCTGTCCAGGAAGGGGGTACTCTCATCTCTCCACTCATTGCCTCTGCAAACACTTGAGACATTAGAGTATGGAAATGGTTTCCCATAATTTTATAAAACTCTGAGGGAAAACTGTCTGAGCCTGGACACTTCCCCATCTTCAGCCTTCCTATTGCAGTCGTTATCTCTTCCTCTCCTATATGGGTCAGTAATCGTTCTCCCTGCTCCTTAGTCCTGGTAGATTTATGCCTCCCAGATATTCCCCAATCTCTTCTTGTCTTGGGTGTATCTCTTCTGCATGTAACTTGCTATAAAAGGATCTAAAAACCTCCCCCACCTCATGCACCCCCTGCTCTAATCTTCTTTTTTGCGGATTCCAATGCCATGTCGTGACTTTAGCCTCTCTGCGCATTTAGTCTACTTGCACAAGAGAGTCCAATGAACACGAACCTTCCTCATAATATCTAAAACTAGGAAGTATTTACTCTCCTGGCCTAAAAGTTGTCTGGAACACTGTTGCCCACCCCCCTGTAGTTCTTCTCCCATTGGGCGGAGGTCTGGTGGGATGTGTAGGTGGGAGGGGGCAGCAATGATGGCCACGGGTGGGGTGGAGGGGGCCGAGCTGGTACATGACATGTGCGCCTCAATGCACGCGCAAGTACTTGTCGAAAGAAAATGGGGATGGGGGAACCCCAACCTACTAATAAAAAGAGGTAGCGGTACAGGGATTAGCACTGCATAGTCCTGGCCTTATTCACAGATGTAACACGTTTTTTTTTTTTTTTCCTATAGTCAGTTTGTTCTAACTGTTGACATTGCATGGGGTTGGGGGAGCAGTGTCCAGTATTGCTTCATGGTTTATTCCTTTGTGAATTTTATTAAGTCCTGTTGGAAGTCCTATTCAGTTGAACTGACACCAGATCCACAAATATGGGGGCCTATGCATGAATGGGCAGAGTGCTTATGCGCTGTGGATCCGTGTCACGTAGCAATTTCGCTCCCCACATGGGATGCACAAAACAGGGTAAGCAGCCCCTATGCACCTGATTCCCCCTGCTACAAGGGCAGCAGTGCACCGGGCGGGGGGCATGCCAGCACTATATGGCATGCACGAAGGCATGTGGTGCTGTGCACCAGGGACCGTAGGATGACGCCCTTTATGCCAGGGGAGACCCTGCCACAAGCACCTTATGCGTTCAGGCCTATGCACAGCGGAAAACCGCACATGCCCCTGCATGGGGGTTAGGGACACCCCCAACACGACTGGCCACTTGCCCAAGCCAGAGGCCAAGTCCCCACATGGCAGGAGTCACACTCTGCCCCGCCACAACTTGGCCTGACCACATTGCATGGCCCAACCCCCTCCCAGCCCCTGACATGTGGCTGCCAGGCTCCTTGTTGGCAGGATACATATCCCAGATTCCAAAGGATGTCATCTCGTGCCCTGGCAGTAGCACCACTAGTGCCACCACCCCCAAAAAGTGTCAGGCTCATCCTCTGTAGTGCATGGCCCCCCCCCCAGCAAAAAACAAACAGGGCTGCCCCTGTCCCAGCGATATGCACTAATCCTCCTCGATGCATACAGGTGCCCCAACCAACACATCACAGGGCCCACCCCACTACCCCGGCCCCCATATTGGTGGTCAGTGGGCCCCCCGCAGCATAGACAGTGCCCCTACCCCTTCCCATGGGTGCCGCTGCCAGGATAGACTAGCGGCACAGCCCTCATTACGTCGCTTCAGCTGCCTAACTGCTGCTGGGAGCGTGCTGCCTATCTATAGGGGAGAGCTTCCAGCAGCATTTGAACCGCCACCGGCAGAAGAGGTGTGTGGAGGGCTGTGCTGTTGGTCGTCGAGGCAGCTGCACTGATGGCAGTATAAGGAGGGGTTGTGCCGCTTAGGGATGGGGGGACCAATGACCATTAACGATGAGGTGGGGCCTTCAGTACCAGACGGGGTTGTGCAATATTCCTGGCACTGCCCAGGCACAGCAACACTACTGTGGGGGGGGGGGAGCTTTGCCGCAGACCGTGATGGGGAGGTGTGGGGGTATTGCACGGGGGCTTGACGTGTTGGGGTGGAGGGGATTGCGGCAGTACTGGGATTGGGGCTGAACAGCACTGTGGTGGGGCTGGGGTGATTGGCAGGATCGGTGATGGGGTGGCACTGCGTTGGGGCAGAGGGTGCCCTCGGCCATATGGGACAAGCCAGCCACGTGTTGGAGGGCGGATCGGCACCGCAGTGCCCATGACGCTCAGCTCACGGGACTGTACGTGGTCATGTGGGTCCAGGTGCCTGCAGGGGCTATTCCCACACCTGGACCTCACCATGCAAGTGATCCACTGTGGGACTCAGGACAGGCATCCTATTGGATGCTTGGCTTGGTCCACTACTCTGCCCTGCACGCTGGGGGAGCAGCCCGTGGACAGGTGGCAGCCGTTGGTGAATACTGGCTGGTGCACACCGGTGCAGAGCTATGCAGGTGGGATACTCTCTTCCAGCATGTAATTCTCACCCGATCATGCATAGGCCCCATGATGAATCGGCAGCAGCAATCTAATCTATTGGTTCAGTGAAACTGTAGTAAGTTCTTTGCTAATAACATTTCCATCTAACCTACAGACAAGCAGAGAACTGCTGAACCTAAACTGAATACTGTATTAATCCCAGGTCATGCCAGAAAATGGGTATTACCTGTCTAGTGTGTTTACCAGCTTGATAAAAAAGTACACACAATATGTTATTTTGCAGGGAAATGCAAAATAATCAAATATCATATAAAACTGGGATGATTTGAGTAGAAACTAGATGGTACACACTTAAGTACAGAAGATCATAGTTTACTGTGATAAACAATTAAAATAAATGTATTTTATTTATTGAATATCGGATTTACAACCTTTGAAGTCTTTATGTGATGTATAACCACGTCCTGGGTGGAAGCATTATTACCTAAATGATTTTACTAGGAAAACGCCTGAATTAAAATGTCAAAAACTTAGCATTACAGTCCTCAGCCTTTTGGGGGAGGGCAAAACAAATGAAGTCCTTGCAGTATAATTTGCTGGTGCTCACTTTATTATCTATTTCCAGCCTTTGCAGCTGCTCATCTTTGCCGCCAAGTGACGTTTGGAATTGATGACGCCCACTGGCACATAACATTGAGGTCATGTGACATGCAGATGCCGCTGGGTCTTTTGCACGTACAGGAACTAGCCACAACCGTAACAAAAACCTGCAAGTAAATATACAGGTTACCAGAAAAGTAATCGCTACGTATACATGGTGACATGTGTTGCTGGGTTAACGTGATGAATCTGGGGACCCCCCCCCCGACTTAACCCGATAACTCTTTGACACTTGCATACACGTCCGCCCGATGTGCGGTGTATCGTTAATAGGCTCTGCTTACATCAGAAGAGTTGACAGATAACTACACTGTTATCTAGGTATTCTTACCGGCGCAAGTCTTTACCCACATATTCCCTCGGTAGTGAATGAGTTACCGAGATATAGTCGCTGGGGCCAGCGCAAGTACAGTAGGTAAGGGACAATGGTGGAAAATACCAGACCAAATCGCTTTTGAAGGTGGTCACAGCCCCATATTTATGTAAACATGCATGCCAGATAGATACTGATACTTGCATTTATTTGTGTGTTGAAACCCTGTTTCTGTATTTATTATCCTTGTCCCCGGGTCACACCTGGAAATGAGCCTCGGCTCAGTGTGTCTTTCCCAGTTACCAAACTTTTACAAAATATATACACGTATTCCTGGCTGCCACATAGGTGTCACTTCTGCCTTTCTTCTTCCAATTGCTGCGGGAACAGGGATGATTTTGGTTTTCTCTGTATCGTGCCCTTTTCCAGAGTGCCCGCCGCAGTAGTTAGAACCCACTCCCCTGCCACTTTTATTTTTTTTGTTATGAACATCCTGGTGGCGTTTGAACTCCATGCCAGTGTCCCAGGTTCAGGATCGGACTCCAGTTGCTTGGGGACTAACCCGGGAAGGGCGGATAGTGTGTCTCATACAGCTCTTGTGAAGAGGAGGTACTATGCCATGCTACTTGGTCTGTCGGCTGGTGGGCAGCACAAGTTGGGCACACATCAGTAGGGTGAGTAGACACACACTGGTAGCATGCACGTGCACCACTGTGTCAGTCATTGCAGGTTCTTCACTGCTGGTATTAAAAAAACACTTTCCCTCATTTTGACCCCTGCACCTTCGACTACAACACTCTCCAACTAAATACCGGTCTTAGGGCAAGTGGTGTAGGTTTGCCCATGAGGCGAAGCCGAGTGGGTAAATCTGCACCAGCTGTGGTAAATCCCCCAATAACCCAGACCCCCCTTTTTTTTTTTTTTTTTACATTTTCCAATTGATTTCTCTGTATTTGTTAGACCGCTAAATAATTAGTATACTGTTCACTTTGTGGAATGTTGCGAGTCGTTACTTGTTGCCGTGGTACAGCTTCTGGCTTTCTGTTTGCGTCTGGAGTTGGGGAAATTGTTTTCCATTGGGGAAATGTTGTTAATGTTTTTGTTTTTCTGGTGCCATCCATACAGTAGGAAATTTTTTTTTTTTTTTTTTGTGGAGCTGTTCTTTCATGATTCTGAGTATTGGAAGGATATGTTTTCAGAAAATAGGCCCTGATGGGCTCTGAACAGCAGGTGGCGCTGTTGTAGGTAGATTTTATGGAACTCGTACTCTGCCAGCACTGCTTCGAGTTTTGAAACCTTTATTTTATTTTTTTTCTTTTCTTGACTGCTTGGCCTGATGTGAGAGTTGAAGATCTGTGTGGATTTATTTATTTTGTAAAATTCCTGTCTGCTGAGCATCACGATATGAATGGGAGGAATGCAGATGGACATCTTCATTGTTTTAATTGTGCTAATGGGGAAGTAGCGAGCGTAACCGTTAAAAGGGGAGAGCCACAGAACAGATAAAAACGCTCATGGAGGGCTGTTTCTGCTGAGTCACCCTGGTTCTGTCTTTTTTTTTTACTTGCTTTCTTTTCTGCTTTTAAACGGGGGACTCTGAACATAAGCTGTGGTTTCGGTTTGCCGTTAGGTAGAGCGGTTGCAGTCTCCGGCGCGCAGGGGTTACAGTTGTCTGAGGTTACAGAGTCTGTATTTGTGGGCTAGTGGTGGGACATGGTCCAGTTGTGTACCGGTGTCTGTAGCAAATAGATTGGGGCAGCCGTTTGTAGTGCCTTTTTGTTGCATTTATCACACTACTTTTGAAGTTACTAGTGGCAGCGTGTGAGGAAGAGCTGATGCACTAAGTAACGCTTGCTCGCGACTGTATTTGTTGTGAGGAGACTGTTGACCAGAGGTTTTCTGAAGCTGTGATGCTGTAGCCTGATATCATCACGGCTTCAAAACCTCTCTGCCAATCAGCTTCCTCCATTTACGGTCTTCAGTTCATAATTAATAGTAAATGCTGCCAAACAACGCGCTCCGTTGAGATGGGAGGATGCATCTATCCACATTTTTCCCGACTTGAGTTTTGCTACAAGGCAGCTTCAGAAAAGTTTTGATGGCATCGGGGTCCGTCTGCGTCAGTTAGGAGTCCATCATGTACTGCTAATGCCGGCCAGTCTTAGGAAAACCTATGGGGAGAAATCTTGCAAATTTAATGAACCACAAGCAGCATCTAAGCTTCTGGAATGCATAGAAAAGGAATTCTCGGCAAAAGGAGAAGATTCTGATAATGATTCTGGGGACAGCGAGTAAAAACTGTTGGGGCTGAATTGTAACTTAAGACTTACTAGCCTTGGAAAATCTAGATCTGCTTTACTGCTGTTTGCCCTAAAATAATATTGTGGGGTAAAATTGAAGTAATTTTTTCTTCTTTTTGAAGGTTGAAATCGGGCACAGTGGACTGAGTTATCTGACTTTCTCCCCAGGCACCCTTCATTAGAGTTAAGGGGTGCTTATGAACCCAACAGATTCTTGCCCTGCTTAAAATTTAGGTTGCAAGTTTGTTAATGGAAATCTGCCTATGATGTTTCCTAATTGAATGCGGTTTTACTGAAAGTTATTGGCTTGTTAACTCAGAGTTGTTATTCAGGCAGGTTGGATGGGTTATTGCTTGGAGGAGACTCTGTTTAACTATACTAAAGTATACTGGATATGGGATATTTTGCATGTATATGTGTGTATGTATATGTATGTATGTATATATATATGTGTGTGTGTGTGTGTGTGCGTGTGTGTGTATATATATATATACACATATATATATATACTATATATATATATATATGTGTGTATATATACGTGTGTGTGTGTGTATGTGTATATATATGTGTGTGTGTATGTATATATATATATATAATATATATATATAGTTAGTTAGGGTTCCCCACTCTGAAAATATAGGGCGGTGGCAATGGTGATCTGGTCAAATGGTGTGTTATTTTTCGGGACCTCCTATATGCACTGTACATGTGCATAAATAGCTTTTAAGTAACATATAGTGTGCTGGTATTAAATGGGTAGTATTGCAATAAAGGATCTCAATAAAAGACAATTTTGGAGGATTTTATAAAAAAAAAAAATGGATAAAAATATAGGGTGGTGGTAAAAAAATATAGAGCAGTGGCAAAAAAAAAAAAAAAATATATATATAGGGTGGTGACCCACCGCCCTAAAACAATGAATGGGGAATACTGAGGGTGCTCGATAATATCAATCATGATGTGTGGTTTTCCCTACTCATGGCAGTAATGGCCTGTGTAGATTGTTGATATTGGGAATCCTTAATATTCAGGTTCACCCCTTTGTGTTGTAACATGATCTAGGGGCCTCTGATATCCTTTCTGTAATAATGTTGACGTGCATTACTTGTAATGTAACTGTATTTCTGAAGCCTACCTACGAGGGTAGTGTACTGTGTATTTCATACGGTTCAATAAAAATAAAGTTACAAAAACATTTTCTAAATTATTTTTGGGGAGTAAAGTGGGCCAGCAAAGTGTCTTAGTGCAGCGAACAGGCAAAGATGAGATCAGGTGGAGGCTATGACTGACAGCGGTGTATCCGGAGTGCTCCAAGGAGGAAACCTGAGGGCACTCCCTTGATTGGGGGGGGGTTAAAGAAGCCTATTGTTATAAAATATTCACTGTAATAATAATAATGGATTGCTGTTTTAAGTGGCTTACATGGTCAAAACTGTTACGAAAGTTGTCCTGGCAAGAGTTTCTGAATTATTTTTACAAATTATTATTTTTGTTTTTGACAGTATAATCAACCATTTAAAGATGACGATCTTGTATACATGGACGGCCCAACACATCCAGGTGAGACATTGGTACTTTCTCCCAGACTCCTCTCCAACCAAGTTAAAAACTTTTATATCCATTTCATTTCTACGTAAGCAATAGTAGTTGACACTAGGTATGTTTTTTGTGAGGCACGAGGTGAAGCCAAATGTCTTATACCACCCAAGAAGCTTCTGCAAGACCATGACACCCTGAAAGGTGTTACTGTGCTAATAAAATAATCCTAAAGTGTTAGAGGCATACTCGGCTGCAGAAGCCAAACTGATGGTTATGTTGAATAACCACAAACCATGGTATGGTTCCCAGTTAATCAAATCCTGGAGTTATTTAACCTGTTTTTATCAATTTGGTTTACCTGTTTATCCTCCAGGTTTTCACTCCTCCCAGAGTCTTATTTTTTTCTTTGTTATTTAACCAGGAGTAGCACACTAACCTGAAAGCTTTTTTACAGGTGCGACCTGGGAACACAGGGAAGTTAAGTGGCTTGCTCAGGGTCACACAGTATGTAAGTGGAAGCTGTGGGATTCAAACCCAGGTCTGGTCTGCTGGATGTCACCAGATTTGCAGCTCAGAGCCTTAAACCACTGCGCTATACTGCCTACGTCTGGCCTTTTTGTTACTTTGGACTTCCATACAGAACCTCTGACCTTGGGGAAACCAGGCTAGAACCCTCAAAACAGTCCAGTATTCCTCTGCCGCCCCCCAGATTTTTTTTTTTTTTTTTTAGGGACCCATTTGGTTTGGCTTGTATTTTCTGGTTTAGTCTAGGAATGGATCCAGTTACTGAATGTCTGAAAAAAGGGTGCCATGGGTGTTCATAGGCCCTGAGGTGGGCCTGAGGATGGGGAGAGGTAAGCGGCCTTTGTTTAATCATGGATGAGGTATTTGTTACCTAGTATAGAACCACTCCCCTCCCCAGATTGGATCCTACTGGGAGTGACATTGGTTGATTTGGGAGAGTGCCAGTGTTTGGTGATCACCTGTAATGTTAATGCTGGCCCAACTAGTGTTGTAGCCAGGGTCATTGATTTCACAGATCTTAAACTCCATAAGGTGAGGGTCCATCGGGACACTTCTCTCGGTCCAAGAAGAAGGACTCGAAGGGTAAGTCCCACCATTGGCGTTCGTGGGAGCAGGAGAGGTCCCCTTCCCCAGACAGTTGACACTCGACCTCGGTCGAGGTTGCGGCTAATGCCACTGGCTTAATGGTGTCCCCGTCAGGTCAGCCGGCCGAGACACCCGTTGACGCGGTCAAGATTTTTTCTTGACCCTTTGCACGAGCTGTCGACTGGAGAAGCCGACAACCCTTCTCTGGTTCCCCCGGTGGAAACCGAGGACGTGCCTGCGCCTCCTGTACCGGAGTCTCCGATTAAGGTTCTCGAGCCACAAGGGCAAGTTTCTAGACCAAATAACAAAGTTCAAGTACTTTGGCATCACCTTTGATGATACACGCACTTTCTCAAGCCACATAGACTCTATAGTCAAGTCAGCAAATATAAAGCTTGGGGTCCTCTTCCGACACAGGCACTTGATGTCTCCTGGCAAGCTTAAACTTGCTACCAGTAGTTTAGAACTGTCGTCCATCAACTGTGGGCTGCCTGTCTCTGGTTCAGGCACAAAGACTGTCCTCAACAGAACAGGGTTAGCACACTCCTCAGTAAGGCCTGCCGCCTAACACTGGGGGCCTCTCTCGATGCCCACACCTGCTCGCTCTACACTTGAACTGGGTGGTTCCCACTTCAGCTTAGAGTACAGTTCCAAACCTGTCTACTTAAAAAAAGAAAGAAAAAAAAAAGTGCTTCTTGGGCTTACGTCTCCTTCTCTGGGCAGCCTCTTTAAACTGGCAGTGCCAGCTAAATCCACTAGAAGTAGTGTGTCCACCCACAGGCTGGTGGTCCCTTTCAAATGAATGAAATTCCATCTTGTACAAAGGACTGAAATGGCTCAATGAGCTACCAGCTGACCTTACTGATACACCCAAGATTGGTACTTTCAGATCTGGGCTCAGATCCTTTCTGGACACATCCAAGACCTGTACCTGCCTGCGCTAGTGAGAGTGCTCATCAGCCTCCCTATTTTCCCTCTACCCCACCCCTCCCCCGTCACTACCTATTTCCCCCGTACGCTTCACCCAAACGATGCCCTCTCTCTGCTGATCACCCCCCCTTCTCTCTCTTGATGAGGCCCAAATCTCGGCTAACGACCCTACCATCTTTGCTTTTTTTTGGTGGACCGATCATCCAGTGATCTCTAGAGTACCACCCTCTTCTCCTTTCCTAATCCTTTCTCTGTCACAACTGAAATAAGATAAGATGTATATAATTGCAGTGTGCTTGTCTATGTAAATTGTTCACTGTTTTTCTGTATTTTTTTGTGCTATCTCTGTTTTGTCCACCACTGACTTGAAACTTTTGAAAATTAGTCCTTGGCTCAAAGGTATTAATCCTAAACTGAAATAAATAATAAATAGAAATCATTTTTAGATTGTCGGGCCATCCCCCGTGAGGAATTTCGGCAGATCTCCACATTTTGATCAGCTAAATGTGATGCTTTTGTGAGGTTTGGAGTTCTTTCAGCAGTTGTGCGGTAGGAAGGTTAGTTCAGCACGTGGCCCGCTCCTCTGCATCTCCACCAGAAGTCAGTGGGTGCCACTGCTGACCACGTGGCTGGCTCGGTCACCTTCTTCTGACACTGGATGTGGCTGTTCTTGACCCATCAGGCCCCACTGGTGAGTGGGGGACTGGGCTGGAGCTACCAGTTTGATGCCTGGAGTTCCTGCATGCTATGTTTCTTGCCACTTTAGAATCTGAGTTCCCAGTTTATAGCCTGATGCTTACACGAGCATGTTTTGCACCTCTGAGAAGGACACGTGTCTGTGTCTCTCTCTGCCAGTGCCCTCTCAATGCGGTTCTCTTGTATCCCCAACCATTGAGCTCCACTACTGAGCATGGCACTCTGTGAATGCATCTGTAACAGATCTATGTTAATGTTGTATTAAATACTGAAGAATGTGAGAGTTGTTTGGTTTATTAGTTCAAATAACACCAACCATTTCACAGATAAAATCTTTATGTACTTAGAAGCGTCTGCTCTTTGTCTAGAATCCCGACCAATTGAACTGAGCGGGGCACTGTGTGAATGCGTTTTTGTAAAACTTTTATTTATGGTTAGGGAATACTGAAGAATTTGGGAGGATTTCGGTTGATTAATTCAGTCAACACAAGTTATCTCAACGTGATGTAAATATAATTTTCACCTAGGCGTGGCCGTTCATTACGTCATGTGACGTGCTGACATGTAATCACGTGACATCATCCTGTGCGTGCACGGACACACGCCTGTCCCAAACGATGCTTCTTACGTATTTCCACTACTTTGCTTATCCTGGTGGGGTGTTCAGTTCTCTGGTGGTGTAAGTGGTTTGCCACTGCCCTTCTCTCCCCCCGCCCCCTTCCTCTCAACTCATGAGTGTACCTTATAACCTAATATTGGGGCAGAGCAGTTAACCTGGATATCTTGCAGTTCCAGGTTTCAGTCTTGCATTCTGTGTGACCACGGTATGTGCCTCATTCTCTGAGGAGTTCTTCCTGGAAACAAGCTTCAGTTCAGTCAGTGTTCCTCCTCAGCCACACATTTAAGTGCTGGCTGGGTGAGGAGTCTAAAACAAGGGTTGATCATTTGTGGATCTCCGCATTACAGTGTGGAGTGAGGTTGATATACTGTGCCCTAGAGCAGAGGTAACATTATTTTCTTGTCTGGAACTAACAGGGTGGAGGTAAGATTTCTAATGTGGAGCGAACTAGAAGAGCAGACTGTTACATTTAGGGACACTGACTCCCAGGTCAGATAGGTTGGGGTATGAGGGGCAGTGTGTTTGAATTTGAGCATCCTTAGGTGTTTGAGGCTAGTATTTGTTCAGCAGGGTCAGTAACAGGACCAGCTGTGGAGGTCTGTGACCCCAATGGGATCATACTGCAATCTCAGTATAGTGCAGTTTACAGGGGTTGAAATAAAGATTTAGCAGTCAGGAGTTAGAAATAGCTCCTAGGTATCGGCACTTTCTGGCCGACCAGGAGCTACTTTGGCAAAACCAGGAGCTGATTTTTAAATATATGAATGGAGGTAATGTGGTCTTTTAGCAGGTTGTGGGGTGTAGTGATTAGAACACCGGCTTGGGAATACAGAAACCACAGGTTCAAATCCCACTAAAGTCTAATACTGAGTGTGTGACTTAGGGAAAGTCATTTAAACTCTCAGGAATGGGTAGAAGCAGGACCCCAATGAAAACGAGATACAACATCTCAGCTGGGATATCCTGGGTGGATTGTAAAAGATAAATTAAAGGAAAGAACTCTGTTTTTGAGCTCAATGACAAAAGTTGTACTTTTTATCAGGATTTTATTTTCCCCAGTAATATGGCTGCCATGGGGAAGGGGTGTCTGCCAACTTCTTGATCTGTATCCTCTGCTGTACTTTATGGGGGGAAGGGGGTTGTGGTAATTGAATATATCCTTTCTTTCCATGATATTGAAGGATATGTGGCAGTGTTAACACTATATCTGTAATCTCCACATTATGATTTCTTTTCCTAGAACGTAAAAATAATTATTTTCATAGGCTATCATACAAAATGTGCACACTCTGTACCTATTATAGCAAAACAAAGTGCATTAAGGACGTAAGATACTGGAATGCTACAGCTACCCAGCTCAAGTGACATCAGAGCTAGCTCCCTTCCCCTCCTTCAGTGGCGGAGCCAGGTTTGGGAGCATTTGGGGGGGGGGGGGCGGCCATTCAGTCAATCACAGATTCTACAATGGGCACTAAATAGCGAATAAAGATGTGACAGGGAACCACTGCTCACACTGGGGCAGCCAGGAGGGGCAACTGCTCCCTCAGCCCCTCTCTAGCTCTGCCACTGCCTTCCTTTTGTGTGCTGCTTGATTTAGAGTGTTCATAGCTGTCTTTCTCCCTTCATTCCCAAACTGCTGAGTGCTCATCCCTGTTTGAATACTTCCCACACAGTCTTCCTTCATCTGCTTCTGTTTTACTAATACTCCCCAGTCTCTACCTCTCTCCACAAGCATTTGCTGTGCACCGGGAGTTTCAGCTCTTCAGGAAAACGTCACGCCCCTTCTGTTTTCAGCTGACTCCTTGGCATTGAATTTCAGTTGTCCAGCAACACATTTGGCATATGTCACGCCCCTTCCTTTTTCTGCTCCGACTCATCGATATCCAATTTCAGCCGTGTGTCGTTCTCGCACTCTGCAGAGCTTAGACACACCTCTCCTTCTGACACTGCACAGCACAGGAGAGCTATGCTAAGTAGAGCTACCAGAAGTGCCCTTAACTTGCTGTGCTAAATACAAAAAACAGTAGTGCGAATTAGCGCTCAGCGCCCTGTTATTTCGAGCCCCGAGTTTAGTATGTTGAACATGTTTTTGTCAACGTTTGGCAAAGATTGGTGGCACCATGCTTGTTGTAGACACTTTTCAAGAGATAAAAGACCTGCATGAGGAATATGATTCCTCTCTTCTATGGGAGTGATATTGTCATCTCAATGTATAATGCCTGTTTAGTTCCCTTCTGGAATCGGACTGGGGGGGTACACCTATGGTACGATCTGGCAATGGTTAGACTGAGTCGCACAAGGCCATACTACTTGTCTTGAGACACTACAAGCTGATCCACAAGTTGGGCCTCAGACTGTACCGGTGAAGACAGCTGTCCATAAATGCCAGAGCAGGGTGACCCTTCTCACCCAGATTTGCAGGAAATCCTCCACTGGTCAAGAGGTGGATTGGGGTTGGGGGGAACGGGTCTGGGAGAATCCTGAGTAGACAGAACCGGATCTGTTCAATGGAGAACATTGTTTCTAGGGACATGGATATGTTGTTCAATCCACACTTATTGGCAGGTTCCTTGCCGCTTTAAATCTTGCCGGAAGGTCTTCAAACTGGCTCCTCTCACCCACCCGGGTGGTAAAACTCTCGGCTCCACCCCCTGACGCCAGCTCTTCCTTACCGCTTGGAAGCTCAGGTTCCCTCCTTAGTGCTCTGCGTTTTAGACTGGATCCTAACTCTTCGGTTCATTTTCTAAACTTCGGTCTTCATCTTCCCTCGCGGCTGCGATGGACAAATCTGTTCCCGGCTTTCGGAGGTGCCCTTGCGGGCAGAAAATGTCTAGGACAGATCCACACTCCACGTGCGTCTACTGCTAGGCCCTGAGACACGATCTGCAGGCCTGCGGAGTAGCGCATCTTTCTCGCCAACGTCCTGGATGATCGCGCTGCCCGATTGAAGATCGGGCACCCGAAATGTTTCCGACCGCAAAATCAAGAGGTTCGTTGCGGTGTCCAGGCTGGCTCGGCTGAGCAGCTCGAGCAGATGATGGCCCTCGAGGAGGGGGCCCAGGCCGCATCTTCCTCCTCGGCCATGGCATTTATCCCGCTCTCTGAGTTCCTCGTATACAGCTTCGTTCAAGGAGCTTTGTCAGTCCCTTTCCACGAAAGGAGAGGGCCATCGGGACATTCTTCTCTGCCCAAGAAGAAGGAGTCGAAGGGTAAGTCCCACCGTCGGCGTTCGTGGGAGCGGGAGAGGTCCCCTTTTCCGGACAGCCGACCATCGACTTCGATCGAGTTTTGCAGCTGAGGGCCGCTGGCTTTGACGGTGCCCGTCAGGCCCGGCCTGCCAAGACTCCGTCAACAAAGTCGAGATTTTTCGATCCGTTAGAGACTTGGCTGTCGACTGGAGAAGCCGACAACCCTCCTTCACGGTTTCCCGGTGGACACCGAGATCTGCCTTTGCCTTCCGGCCACAGTCCCGGTTAAAGTGCCTGAGGTCTCGATCTCAGCCTCTTCTCGGTCTAGCGTTCCGCCGACATTGGTGGATCTCGATACGAGTAGCGGCGACACCGTTCCTCCTCGTCCTCGGATGAGGAGGCTTCGGCGTAAGTGCGCCCGGCGTATGAGGAGCTTATGTGGCAGCAGTTGTTGTCGGGCCTAAGCCAGCCGGTCCAGACCCGGCCATCAAGTGGCTGTCGCCTGAGCGACCGAAGCGACCACTCGCCCCAGTCGAGTTACCCGCTCCAGGGCCGGTTGCCCGGCCAAAACCAGCTGCTCCACTGATTGTGGTGGAACCTCCGCCTCCACAACCGAAGTCTGGGGCACCGACCAAGGATTCTTGGTCGGTTCACGGCCTGCCCCACAGGCTGTCGGTCACCCTCACTCCCGACCGTCCTCGGCAGGTGGAGGGTGGCTCGGGGCCGAGGCAGCTCTTCGCAAACTCTTTGGAATCAGACGACAACTCCTCCCTGTTCTCCAGGCAGGTCGACCTGGTGTCCTCCGGGGGCAAGTCATTGGACAATAGCCCATCGTCCTTCTTGGGTCTGCTTTGACTCATCTCGGAGTCCACCGAGATGCAGCTCGAGCCCGTGTCCAAACGGGCCAAGTATCCCCTAACGGAGATACTGGACCGAGGGGATTCCTCCACGGAGGCCTTTCTGGTGGCTGAGGCCATTGTCGGCCGAGCCTTGGAGCTTTGGCAGTGGCCTGCTTCCTGTCCTACGCCCTCGGCCTGGATGGCCAGGAAGTATGCGGTCCCTACCGGCTCTTTGCCTGGTTTCTCTGAGCACCCCTCTGCCGAGGGGTTAGTCACCGACTGCGTTTTCCGGCGTTCTGGTAACGCTCGGGATGTGGATAAGCCCCCCCGACAGAGTCCAAAAAGCTGGACTTTGCCAGGCGCAAGGTGTACGCTGCGTCCTCCCTCTGCCTTCGACTGGCCAGCTCGGCCGTGCTGATGGCACACTTCTCCCACGCCCTCTTGGGCTCCCTGGATGTGGTTGTCCCTCATCTCCCGACTGACCTGCAGACCACGGTCCGCCAGGTGCGGGACCAGAGTAGGGCGGTGGCGAAGTAGCAGCTTCAGACTGCTCTAGACATAGGTGATTCCTGTGCCAGGTCAGTAACGGCCACAGTGGCCATGCGCCGCAGGGCGTGGCTGAGGATATCCCACCTTCACGGCGGATACCCAGCACAAGTTGGCGGATGTCCCCTTCTTGGGGGCTGACCTCTTCAGCCCTGGAGGGGAGGGACACCTCCAGCGGATCGAGAAGTCCAATGCCACCCTGGACTTGGTCGCTTCCACCCAGAGGGACAAAGGTCGCCGTCAGCAGCAGAAGTACTTTCGTCCTTCGGCCTCTGCATCTCGACCGGCCCACCAGCAACAGGGCCAGCAGGCTCGCACTTGGCGTCCCAAACCCAAGCCGGCAGCTTCCTCCAACAGGAAGCAAGGAGGTAAAGGCCAGGAGGTCCTCGGCGGTTCCTCCTCCAAGCCTGCCAGTGTGCGGTTGAGGGGTGCCGCTTCAGCGCGTCACTCCCCCTGGGTTCCCCGTGGAGGCGGCTACCACTTCCTTTCCACCTGGTCTGCTATCACCACGGACCGCTGGTTGTTGGAGGTGGTAGGAAGAGGCCTGCCTCTGGAGTTCGAGCAGGCTCCACGCTTTCGAGCTGTCGCCCCTCGGGGGTCCACGGGGTCCACAGCCTCGCTATCGGTCCGCCGAGCCAATATTGCCCTGCTCCTTGAAAAAGAGGTGATCAGGAAGGTGGCGGATCTTTCTCCAGACCCGGGGTTTGTGTCCAGGTACTTCCTGGTCCCAAAACGGACGGGGGGCTGACGCCTCATTCTCGACCTGCACGACCTGAACAGGTTCCTAAGGTCTCGGACCTTCAGGATGGTCACTCTGGCTCAGATAATCCCATCCTTGGAACGAGGCATGTGGTTCTGTTCCCTGGACCTCCAGGACTTGTTCTTTCATGTCCCAATCCGTCTGTCTCATCAGAGATTTCTCCGCTTTAGAGCAGAGGGATCCCTTTACGAGTTCCTGGCCATGCCCTTCGGTCTCTCCCTAGCTACCAGGGTCTTCACCAAATGCATGGCAGTGGTGACAGCGTTCCTGCGGCGCCGACTGGTCCGGGTGTACCCCTACCTGGACGACTGGCTGATTGCAGGCCCCTCCTGGCAGGAGGTGGAGCGGTCCAGAGATCTGGCCCTCCAGGTCTGCTCTCAAGTCTGCCTCCTCATCAACGAGGCCAAGTCGGAACTCGAGCAGAAGCAGGTGATTCTTTTCATTGGGGCAGAGCTTGACTCTCTTGGAGCCAGATCACGGCTCCCGGCGGACAGGGCCGAGGTTCTTTCCTCCTTTGCCCAATCATTTATGGTTGGGCAATTGCGCCCTGCCCGGGACTTCCTGCGCCTCCTGGGTCTCATGGCAGCCTGCACCAGCGTGGTCCGTTGGGCCTGATGGCACATGCGTCCTCTTCAGTGGGGACTGGCCAGCCAGTGGTCACGACGCTGCGATCCTTTGGACCAGCTAGTGACGGTGACCCAGGGGATGTAGAACGCTCTCCGGTGGTGGATCGCTCCAGTTCACTTGCAGGAGGGCATCCTGTTTGTCCGCCCGAGCCGCGGTCTCTATCGACCGATGCCTCTCTGATGGGTTGGGGTGCCCATCTGGCGAACACCGGGCTCACGGCCTCTGGTCCCCGGGGAGTCCGCTGCCACATCAACCTGCTGGAGCTCGAGGCGGTCCGCCTAGCTCTCACCGCCTTTGCTCCGTTTCTCCGGGTCAAGTGGTCAGAGTCCAGACGGACAATACCACGACCATGTACTATCTAAACTGCCAGGCGGGGCCGCGCTCCATGCTTCTATGCAAGAAGCTCTCCACATTTGGTCACTGCGTCGCAGCCTGGAGGACGGATCTCCTAGCCATTCATGCGGCAGGAGCCTCCAACACCCTGGCTGATGCCCTGAGCCGGTTAGGGGCTGCGTCCCACGAGTGGTCTTTCCTGCCGGAGGTAGTACAAGATCTGTTCTCGAATTGGGGCACACCTCAGGTGGACCTGTTTGCCTCCAGGGAGAATGTGAAGCTGAGGCTGTTCCATGCCCGCCCCCCTCAGCAAGGCTCGCTGCAGGGGGATGCTTTCTCGAGGCCATGGACCCCGGGCCTCTAATACGCCTTCCACCCAGTTCCCTTGATTCACAAGGTGCTTCTCAAAGCAAGGAGGGACAAGGCACAGGTGATACTGATAGCCCCAGACTGGCCTCGCCAGTTCTGGTACCCAGATCTCCTCAGCCTCAGCTCCAGGCTCCCGAGGCAGCTTCCAGCTCGCCTGGACCTGCTTTCAGTCAGGGGAAGGTGTTCCATCCGGACCTTCAATCCCTGCACCTGACGGCCTGGTTCCTGAGCGGCTAGAGTTCCAGGCCTTGGGTCTTTCTGACGAGGTCCTCAATGTTGTTGAGGCGTCCCGTAAGGAGTCTACCAGGAAATGCTATGCCTTCAAATGGAAGAGGTTTTCCATTTGGTGTCAGGGCAAGGGCTTGGACCCTTCCTCCTGTTCCTTGGCAAGCATCTTTGTACTATTTATGGTCCCTTTCTCAGCAAGGGCTTAGGTCGATGACCCTAAGGGTGCACTTGGCAGCCATCTCTGCTTACCGGACGCGGGCCGGGAAGCAGTTGGTGGCGCAGGAGAAGGTGGTTTGGTGCTTTTTCAAAGGCCTTGATCACATTTCCCCTCCGGTGCGAGAACCTCCACCTCCGTGGGATCTACTGCTGGTACTGGCAAAGCTCATGGGCAAGCCATTCGAACCAGTGCACAGGTGTGATCTCTCTCACCCGTCGTGGAAGACCGCCTTCTTGGTGGCTATCACGTCAGCCAGAAGGATGGGAGAGCTCCAGGCGCTTTCCATCGAGTCTCCTTATCTGGTCTTCCACAGGGACGAGGTTGTCCTTCGCCCCCACCTGAAATTCCTTCCGAAGGTGGTGTCGGAGTTTCACCTTAACCAGGTGTTGTTTCTGCCGGTGTTCTACCCCAATCACACCTTGGAGGCTGAATATAGGCTCCATACTTTGGACCCTAGAAGGGCGCTCGCCTACAACAAGGAACGCACGGCTGAAATTCGGGGAGAGGTTCGCCAGCTGTTTGTCACCTATGCTGAAGCCGCACCTGGCAGACCTGCAGCCAAGCGGATGATGAGCAGGTGGGTCACCTCCTGCCTAGATCTCTGCTATAAGTTGGCGAGCATGGAGCCTCCCAGAGGGATAAGAGCTCATTCTACCCGCCATACTGCTGCATCGGTGGCTGCTTCCAGGGACGTCCCTATCCAGGAAATCTGCAGGGCTGCTACCTGGAAGTCAGCACACACCTTCATCACCCATTACCACATCGACCTTGAGTCATGCCGGGATGCTGGTTTTGGGGCCTCGGTTCTCCAGTCTCTCTTTCCCAAGTAAGTATATCGGGGTGTGCTTGCCTCCCTCTTCCTGGAGAACTGCTAGGAGTCTGCCAGACAGTGTGGATGAACAACATATCCATGTCCCTAGAAATACAGGTTACTCACCTGTAACAGGAGTTCTAGGAATGGTATATGTTCATTCATCCACGACCCTACCGACCTCCCTGGCGCGCACAACCTGAGCTTCAGGGGGCTAGATCTGGCGTCATGGGGTGGAGCCGAGAGTTTTACCACCCGAGTGGGTGGGAGGAGCCAGCTTGAAGACCTTCCGGCAAGATTTAAAGCAGCAAGGATACCTGCCAATAAGTGTGGATAAACAACATATACCATTCCTAGAACTCCTGTTACAGGTGAGTAACCTGTATTTCTTGTATGGGCTGCACATTGACCATGTTGCCAAAGCAGCTAACGCCAGATTAGGACAGCTTTACTGTCACGGACACTGCCACACTGAAAGTGCTATCAAACTTGGCAGTAAATGGAGCCGGCCCAGTGGCGCTGAGGGTTGAGACGCTTGGACGCTTTAATTCGCACCACGCCAGCGACCCGTGTTTGGGAAGGAGCATGGGCCACTGGGGGTTGGCAGGGGAGGAGAAGGATCGAGCGCTCGACTGCTGCTCTCCTTTTCTGGGGTGGGGAGGATGGCAGACCTCGCTGCAATACCGCCACCTGTAGAAACTTGGGTGGAAGGTGCAGTACGAGGCAGCCAGGCATGTTGGGAGGGGCGAATGTCAGCCGAGGGCCGGAGCAAAGGCATGTCTCACCATTTCTTTGTCTCATTGGCCCTCTCAGTGCGCTGACTTCTGCAGGGGGCGGGTGGAAAACACCCCCCACAGTGACACCGGTAGACTGGTCCCGGCACCGGCAATCTGAGGATCTCGGGAGAAAGCGCAAGGTGCATCCTCAGCTTCACGTCTTGGGGGTTGAGGGGGAACTGCTCCACTCCAGCCGGGGGGCTTATCTGTTCTGCTCAGGTCCAGTAGTTTGGTACCCGTGTGGTCTGAAGAACCTCAGGGACAGCTGACGTAGGGACACAATGGGTCCCCGAAGAGAGGGGTCACTGCAGGAAGGTAGGAGTATAAAGACAGGATAAAAAGACAAAAAAAAAAAAAAAATAGTAAATAGCTCAGTCTTGTCTGTCATAGACTGTGGACTTGTAGTCTGTGGGGCTGATACACATGCTGCACTCGAATACAAGTTGCCCTAAATAAGGCCTACAGGCTTTTTCTCTGGGCACACCGCTTAACTCGTACATGCAAGCTCTACTCTTGACACCGGATGGCTCAATCTAAGCAACAGGATCCAATTCCAGGTCTGCTTGCAAAATTAAAAACACCCTTGGCCTTACACCCATGGGTGTGCAAACTCTCCTCAGCCCTTCCACCAACTCTAGACAAACCGGGGCACAAGTAAAGCAGCCTAAGTCCCGTTTCGTCACACTACACAAGGGCAGCGGCCCTTTGTGTACAGGGCCCCTCTCTGGCTAAACTCTTGGCACTACCCTAATTTCCAAACCAAAGATTGGCCCTTTCATATCTCAACTACGTGCTCCTCTTGTTTCGCATAGCATGTGTGACTGCGGGTCCCTCTTTCTAATGATGGTAGGCAAAATGTTCGGAGCTATTAATCTGCTGCACTTATTCCCCATTCCCTCCTTGCACCCTAGTATTTCCCCCGACCGCTGGCCTCTGCTACCCTATACTTCGTATGCCAAAATTCCCCAGGGTCTGGTCAGTAAATCACTATGGGCCAGCTACTCTACTATCCGCTCACCTGCTATGATCATCTTCTTTTTTTTTTTTTTTAACTTCTGTTTTATTTTTATGTAACACACAGCATTACAATTCAGCCTCTCCAAGCAGGCGTACTGGTATACAATTTATGAACATCATTTTTTCAGTAACATTACATATAATGCCCTTGTATATTGTTACTACATATGGGGGTTATTACTATGTCATTCCACTTAGAACCCCAATAAAAATTTTTCCCAAATGTATTTTGCCTAGATTGGCATATACAACCATGAGCAGGAGTGTCCAGGATGGTATATCCACATCACTCATCCTATATAAGGTTATACAACCCCATCTATAATCTGTGGCTGTTTATATATATAAAAAAAAAAAATTGCAGTCAACCCCCACAGATGACCACTCCTAGTTTACTCAAAGAAGAGCATTCCTAAAATTATAATTGTATAATTAACCATTAATAAAGAGAAATCTCTTAATTAAATGCCTTGTATGTTTAACTATTCTAAACAGTGCTAACTTATAAATTCTAATTATCACCGAGGAAGAGAATGACTGTACTCCTGGGATGAGCCATCCTTCGGATGAGACGTTAAACAGAGGTCCCTTCTGCCCATCCTGGTGCGTGTCCAGGTGGAGGTAAAATAACCCAGGGCACTCTTCGCAAAGAGCAGGGAACACTCCCGGTGTCCTGGCCAACATTCCCCTTCCCATAAACCAGTTCATGCAATTATCCAGGCTGTGTGTGGGTGTTGATGTGCGATATGGCTGCCACCACACATTCAGTCACTTCACTGCCAGTCTAGCATTGCTTGTAGAGTGCTTTGGGGTACTGTGTATGAAAACGCTATATAAATGCTGATTTTTCTTCTTATTGTCTACTGCAAGAGCCCTCTCGAAGTAAGATAGTAGTTATGTAAGAACTTGCAGTAACAGTAGATCTTTGAGAGGCTCTTGCAAGAGGCAAGCTTTTTCCCCTCCCTCATTCCTCCTGCTGCTGCTTCTTTTCAGCCTATCTTTGGCTCTGAGAGCCCAATTTATTCTCCTGTTGCACCTTTACTAAATAGCGCCGGATCGACGTCACATGGCGCTGGGTGGGTGGTCCCCTGCCAAACAATGCTAGCTAAAGTTTTCTGTGTGGTCCTAGCACCTTGCGGCTCAATCCAAATGGTTATTATCTACTGCAAGAGCCTCTCTCGAAGATCTTACTGTTACGGTAAGTTTTTCTGTAGTTGAGCTTTTTTGATGAGGGATGAAATTTGAAGTATTGGAAGTTGTGCATTGTCAGTGCAGTGAGTTGACACCAGAAAATGACTAGACCTATATAACACGTGTTAGTATGCGGGAACATTCATACTCTAGAAATGCAGTTTTCTGTTGGTTCTATTTATTAACTGAAATTGGAAATTTTTTACCAAAAGTGAAAAGATGACTACTGTCAGGGTCTGGACTGTCATAGTCAAATGAAAAGTGCAAACAAGAAGAAGATTGCACTAGAAATCTAAAAGGACCACATAGACCACCAGCGGGTCACGATTTCAGGAACAGAGTAACCGGTTTGTAATGAGGTTTCTAGGGACATGGATATGTTGTTCATCCACACTGTCTGGCAGGTTCCTTGCTGCTTTAAATCTTGCCGGAAGGTCTTCAAGCCGGCTCCTCCCATCCACCCGTGTGGTAAAACTCTCCGTGCGGCCCCTTGATGCCAAATCTTCTTACCGCTTGGAAGCTCAGGTTCCCTCCTTAACGCTCTGCGTATAGACTGGTTCCCAATTCTTCGGTTCGCCCGAAATGTATTCTTAAATTTTCAAGACTTCGGTCAAATTATTCCCTTGCAGCTGCAATGGACAAATAGACTCCCGGATTTTGGTGGTACCCATGTGGGCAGAAAATGTCAGAAGGAAGCCGCACTACATGCGTTACTGCCTAGGTTGTGACCACGCAGGCTCTGCGAAGCTGGCAACGCCCTAGAAGACTGCGCTGCTCGGTTACAGCTTGGGTGCCCCGAGAAGCGCTACCCGCCGGTGAAGTCAAAGAAGGCCTGTTGGGCGGTGACTGCGGCGGTGGCTGGCTCGGCTGAGCAACTCTAGCAGATGATCGCCCTCGAGGAGACTGCACAGGCCGCATCATCCTCTTCCTCAGTCGTGGTATTTATCCTGCTCTTTTGGGTTCCTCCTACTCGGCTTCTTTTAAGGAGCTTTGCCAGTCCCTTTCCACGAAGGGAGAGGGGCCATTGGGACATTCTTCTCGGTCCAAAAAAAGGACTCGAAAGGTAAGTCCCATAGTCTGCGTTCGTGGGAGCGGGATAGGTCCCCTTCCCCGGACAGTCGACACTCTACCTCGGTCGAGGTTGCGACTAAGGCCGCTGGCTTCACGGTGTCCCCGTCAGGTCAGCCGGCCGAGACGCCCGCTGATGCGGTCGAGATTTCTCTTGACCCGTCGGTCGGGCTGTCGACTGGTGAAGCTGACAACCCTTCTTCACCGGTTCTCCCGGTGGAGACCGAGGACTTGCATGCGCCTCCTGTGCTGGAGTTCCTGGTCAAGACTCCGTGGTGATGGGACATGCTGGATATAGTACAGCACCTGGCTGCTTTGCCCCCAGGTTCGGGGGCATGCACAATCATAGTGGGGTCATCAAACCCAACACAGGTAGTCCCCCTTCTACCCCCGCTCACAATTAAATGAATGTTATTCCTCCTGTATGAATTGTGGGGTGCATAATGCACTCTCATGCCCCCTCCACCCTTAAATCTTTTACCCATCTTCCTTTGTATGCTCTCCCCCAGTAGTGCTGGATGTGCCTTAAAAAAAAACAAACAAAAAAAAAAAAAGCCTCCACTGTCATGCAGACATTCCTCTCCATGAAGTGGGAAGGGGGAAAGAAAGATTGTAGACACGAAAACCAGGTCTGGTCCCAAAAGAGCCACTCGAAAAGATTCTCCTTCGTGTCAGGACAAATTTGCCACTGGCAGTCCCCAATCTGTTCAGGTGGCAAGGTTTTGGCTGGTAGACTCTTCTCCCGACATCCCTCTGATCCTTGCTTGATCCTGTAGTTTATGCCAAGTGCTAGGGCTTCCCTTTGTGGTTGTATCCGTCTTTTTCCTGGATCTGCCCATTACTGACCACTGCCGTTTCTCAATCTCCCTTAGGTGGCTAGGCTTTATCAGGTCATCCAGTTGAATTTCCAGTGATGACAAAAACTTCTTCGCTTCCTGTGGGGATTCAAAGATTCTTGTGCCTGAATCCGAAGTGAGACTCAGGTGTGTGGGAAAATCAACCCTCGCTGTCACTCCTTTACCACGTAGGGCCTTGACAACCGGGAACCATGCCTTGCATAGCTGCACCGTGTCGGGGGCATAATCGGGTTCAAAATATATCCTGGCGTCACCAAAGATGATCTTTTTCTTTACCCATGCCTTTCTTAAAACCCTTTCCCGGGTTCTAAAATCTAAAAATTCAGCAATTATTTTATTTATTTGTACAATTGGATTTACAACCTTTTGAGCCAGGGGCTCGTTTACAAAGGTACCTTGTCACAGAGAGGACATACAGTGGACACAGTTACAGAAAATACTGGGCATAGAGTTGCATAGAGGGGGAGGTGATGTGTCGGTTCAGCCCAGCAGGCTTTGTTAGGTATGAAAGATAGTGACAGTGCCGATTAGAGACAGGTGCAACTGCGGGCATCAAATAGTTGGTTACGAAGGACGGCTTTGAAGGTGCTGATTTTTGGAAGCATTGGAGATGGATGCAGGAAGGGAGTTGGACCAGGATGGAGCTCTGTAGCAGAAGGATCTCTGCGGGTGGTCCTTGTTCTGGGAACCAGAAGAGTGGTTTTGTTGTCGGGGTCTTGCCTTCAAGTCCTTTGGAGGGGGCTGAAAGTGCTCTGTGGGCCAAAATGATTATCTAAGGGCTCTTCCTTCTCCAAATCCAACAGTTCCTTGATAAGCCCCTCTGTGTACTCTGGCAAATTACTGGTTTCCGAACGTTTAGGGAGGCCATGGATTCTCAAGGTCCTCTCTTTTTTTTTTTTGTAGCAGAAGCTGGGAGGGATCATGAAGCTGCAAGATGGTTCCCTTTATGCAAATCGGTTGTTTCAGCATGTCTAGTGGTGTTCTTCTATTACTTGGAATTTCTTACTGTGCTGCACAATATTCTCTGTTCTCCTTTATGGTATCCAAAGTGTTCATGTGCCTCAGTTCACGGCAAAGCTGTTGGGAGGTAATGGTGTAACCCCCCGCCTCGCGTCGCTCTCCCATCCTGGCTCACCACCTGGGCTGGTTTGGCGGCTTCCATATTAACGGCTGGAGCTCTCTGGTTAAGCTGAAGTTTCTGCTGCTTTAAACCGCCATCTAGGGCCGGTTGCGGTCTGTTTCTGGTCGCCATTCAATACTGGAGTGCTGTACTAGAGTGGTGAGTGTTTTCCCCGAGAAGGAAATTAGATTTTTAATGGAGATTAGCAGTGGGGTTTAGCGGAGCTCGTTATTGGAGCATCTGCATGGGATGGTGATGTCACCAGAAGTCCCTGCTGTTGATGTTTTTTTTTTTTTTCCATATTTTCTTTGTATGCCCCCTCTCTCACCACCACACTCCTGCTCCTTCTGGAGTCTCCCATCGGCCTGATTCGTCCCCGCTCCTACTAGCCGATGTCCAGTGCATTCCACCCCCCCCCCCCACGGAGCCTTGGTTTCTACCCCCAGGCGGAGTGCGGGGTGAGCCTCACACCCGACATGACTGAGTTTGTCTGGGGATGCTGGTACTGGCGTCAGGGGCATTGGGGATCGTGGCCAGGAGCTCCGTCTACCAGGAGTCTGGTGGGGTATTTCCTGGTTTTCTTCCCCACCCTCAGGACGTCGCACACTCGGGGAGCCTAGGGACAGAGCACATCATGACGTGCCTGACACTTCGGCTCCCGGCAGACGTCCTTCCCTCCCTGCTATGTGCAGTCTCGCTGCACCTCCACCTGTGGTCACCCAGGTGGCGGTGTTGCAGCGGGACTTGCATCCCCACCCACCCCCCTGGAGAAGGAGAGCAGCCGTTGGGCGCTCAATCCTCCTCCCCCAGCCGGCCCTCCAGCTACCAGAGTCCGTTCCTCAACCGCGGTCGCTAGCGTCTCAAACGGAAATCCAATCGTTGCGCCGGCGGGCCGGCTTCCTGCTGTTGATGGTTTTGACGATTTACACTGCTCTGATCTTTGTCCATTTTTTCCTCTGGTTGACATGGTTGAGACTGCGTTAAACCACACAATGTTTCGCATTGTGGGAGATTTCCAAAGAGCAAACGTACAGTCTATGTGTATCCTCACTGATAGGCACCTTTTTGCCACAGTCGTGGTAAACCCAAGTCAGTGACTACCTATGGTGTCAGATTGTTGATCATGAAGTAGTAGCTATCATATAGGAGTCAACTTGGCAGGCCCAGGTGACAGCAGAGAAACGTCCACTGGCCCATAGTTTCCTCTTCACTGCATAAAAGAACGAACTGAAGTGAACTGGGCTTCCCCACGTTACACAGGTGATTCTGTGTGCCACTGATGTATATGAGGCATATAAATAAATATGGGGGTTGCTCATAATAGTAAAAGCTTTCTGCATCATTCTGATCCTGACTGCTTCTAGTCCAGTGTGTTATGGCTCTAATACATACCCTTGAGGAAGTATGTTTTCCTACAGTTTTTTTTTTTTTAATGTTGTGTATGGGAAATCATGAACTCTGCCATAGTCTGAACTACAAGAGTTGTAGAGCCTGCCCCTTCCTTTGGGTTCATAACTTGATGCCCCGATGTTGTTATAGACCTTACCAGCTGGTAGCAGTGGAGTTGTTTTATTTATTTTTTTACTTTCTATTTTTCCCCCACATCTTCGGTGCTGTACCTGACCTCTGCTACCTGCCCCCGAGGTCTCTCCATAGAGCATTGGCTTACCTCCCAGGTGAGGTTGGAGGAGTGGGTCTTTCCTTGCACCCCCCCCCCAGGGACTCAAATCTTCATCGGGATCTCGGTACTGCGGCGGTCAGAGGGTGGTCCCACTTACGGACTCTCGTGTCGGTGTTGCTCCAGGAAAGGAGTATTTTTTCTTTGGTGTATGACCCCCTAGCATGATGTGCCACGTGATGCCATGGCAGTTATGCTGACGTCCGTCACGCTCCCCCTCTGTTGCAGGCAGCGGGGCTGCGATAACTCTGGTTGTCATCAGAGGGCAGTCCACCCCGAGACAGTGCGCCTCCCTCTCCCAGAGGAGCTGAGCGATCCATCAAACCTCGGGCATCTCTCCCCGCCCCCCAAGCTGACTTTCTGGTCCTTGGGTCTGCTCCTGAACCCAGATCGATAGCATTGTGGCGGAAATCCAACTGCTGCGCCTTTTGGCCTGCCAGCAGTGGAGTCGTCATATTGTAACCAAGTACAGTGGATTATGCTTAAATGCACACCTATTTTGCAGAGGCAAAATGTGCATTTAAGCGGAACGTGCATTTTTTTTTTTTTTTTTTTTTTTAAGACCATGAAATTAAATAAAATGTATCGACAAACACGGAACTGTCAATTTACAATCGGTAACTTTATTAGTTGTATTCAGTCTCTACAAACATTACGAGCATTTCTAGCACTCCTGTAAAAATAATTAAATTGGTTCAGAGTTCGTTACACTAAAATATGAAGTTATCTTGCTCTGCTTCTGATTTGAGAGAGCGAACTGAGTCACATAATGCTCAAATTCGAACAGCTATGGTAAATATTTTTTTTCCCCCTAGCATGGACGAATGCGTCAATCCTATCTAGGCACTGGAGTGCCTCAAACATGGACACCTCAGGTTCGTCGTTCTCAACGGCATCATGGTCTTCTTTATCTTCCTTCTGCCGACCCAACACTTCACTGCAGATGTCTTTGTCTTGCAGCATTCCCGTTGTGGGTAGCTGCTCATCCGTCCCTGTATGAATTAAGTCCTCTAGGTTTTATGTTGGGAGAAGTACTGTGCGGAGCTCTTCTATCATTGCAAGACTGCGTTGCTGAAGATGCTGATGCAGACCTGTCAACAAATCCGGCTTCCTTGAAACAATTCTGGATCGTTTCTACCCTCACTTGCTGCCATGCTCTATCGAGCATCTGTATTGCATGCAGCACTGTGACAGATTTAGATAGTGCAGAAATTGAAGTAAGGATACCACCATCCATTGACAAAATAATTTTCTCGATCATCTAAAACGGGGGGAAAAAGATAACCTGTCAAAAGAACCCATTTAAAAATAGACCAAAATTAGATTCCAGTGCACTGCAATGCATGTATGCTGTGTTTTCTTACCTGCCTTTGATAGTGGTGTTTAACATTCTTAATGATGCCCATATCTAGAGGCTGAATTAGCGATGTGGTATTGGGTGGAAGGAAAAACAGTTTGATGTGGCTCAGGGTGATGTCGGTGTGCTGAGCAATTATCCAGGAGCAAGGCAATTTTTTTTCTTTTGCGCTGCATTAGAGAATTAACAGTTTTCAGCCAGCTAGAGAATATCGAAGCAGTCATCCAGGCATTCGAGTTATTGTCATATTCAACTGGCAGAGCCACCATAAACACCCCCCGAAAAGCACCTTGGCTTTTTTGATTTCCCAACCACTAAGGGTTTTAATTTCTCAGTTCCACATAGGCTGCAAGAGAGAAGCACTGAAATATGCTCCCAAGCTTTTATCACCTGAGGCTGCATCTGATTTAAAAGTCAATGTTCCTTCTGGGATTGCTCTAAAATATAAGCCGGTTTTATCGCAATTAAAGATACAGTTGGGATGATATTGTTTGATTATTTGTGGGAGGACAGTGGATAATCAGTTGTCTGCATTCTCACGGTCAGAATCTTTTTTTCTCGCCATGGCAGCGCTTGAAGATTATTCCGTTGCGCTCCTTCCATCGGCTCAGCCAGCCGCTAGTCGCGGAGAAAGATATGCCCATGTTTGCAGCTAAATCTCCAGTTTTTTTTTTTGTGTAAAATTGGGCCTTTAATGGAGGCATCACCACTGCGAGCAGCGGAGAACCAGCGTAGGAGTGCAGCTTCTACCTCCCCGCTCTTCCCACAATGCCGCCTTTTTTGGTCTTGATTGTCCAAACGTTCTCACTCAGAGAACAATCAATCTTTACTTGCCACAATTCGGGCTACAGTGGATACATCAACACCAAACTGTTTTGGCTAAATTGATTCGTTTACTGTCCAGCTGCTCCAACTGCTGCAACAGAGAGATTTTTTTGTCCCGGAGTAAGTGTTACCTTCCTGCACTACATTGTTCTAAATGCCTGCCTCTAAGACTAGGTGTTAAATACTGGTGTCACACCTAATCCTTTTCACCTGTGCACTTAAGAGGTGTTAATAACGTGGGGGGAGAGGTGCTGGTGAAATGAAAAAAAAAGTATTAAAAAGACGAAATGTGAACTTGAGCGAAGTGCACTTAACCGGAATGTTTAACATTGAAAGTATAGGGGGGGAAAAAAACCAGGAAATTAAAAAATAGTGAACTAAAACGGAATATGCATTTAAGCGACGTGCATTTAAGTGGAATCCACTGTATCTCACATGGTGGTGCGGTACTCTACCAGCTGGCACAACCGGGTTATATGACTGTGCATTGTATAAAAGAAAATTGCTTCCTTTTGTGTGTGTGTGTGTTAATTTATTAGGCAGATGGTACTGCTTCAACTAAAGTTTGCCAACAAATTATATTATGTAAGCATAAATGGGAGTAAGATCCTGGGGCATCACACAGGCATAAACTTTAATGCATTTTGTGTGATTCTGAAAAATTGGCTACCATGAAGTAAGCTTATTTGATAGCTTCAGGGGAAGGGGGGATACTCTATATCTGGAACAGTATTGAAGATACAGAAGATGGGACCATCATGAAGAAAGGCGGCGAGTGAAGTTAATTTGGGAGCAGCTAATTATGGCTTTTGCTAAAAAGGTTAAGGGGGCAGTGTGGGGGCAGTCTGCAGATCACCAGGGTACAATGAAGAGGCAGATAAGGCATTGAGTGAGAAGATTAAGATGGGGGCAGCAAAAGGGGACTTAGTGATATCAGGGGATCTGAATCTGCCAGTCAATGACTGGGACACCCCTCAGCCAGGAGCACCACAAGTTAGGCACTGCTGGTCGTGATGCAGTATTATATACTGGTGCAGCTGGTTGGGGAACCCGCATGACTGGACACCATCCTCAGCTTGGTACTTGACTCTGAAGTGCTTGGTGGTTGGGTAGCTATCTGGGAACAATTGGGGTCTGTGACCACAATTCTGTGTGGTTTGTTTTAGCTGTGGGGAACTCTGGTCCTCCCCTTTGGATAGCGGTAGTTTTGGACCTCGAACTGGTGAACTTTCCTTGGATGAGAGTAATGGTAGCAGGCCAGATTGGGTGGGTTGGGGATAGAGGAAAAGTGGAAAACGATTAGGGGAGCAGTTCAGGAGGCAGCCAACTCTTGTACACAGGAGACTGATCTGGTTCTCATTGGAGATGAGAGTGGCTGAAGGCAAAAAGGAAGGTCATGATTTTTTTTTTTTTTTTTGTAATTCTTTTTGTTTTTTTTTAAAACTTATATACACACATATACGTCACCAATACTCACAAGTCTTACATACATTCATAAGTCCATTATTACATGGGAGTTTGCTGAGTTAATACAATACATATTCAAGAATTAGATTCTGGCATTCATTATTACAGTTCTTACTAGTGCATGCATGGTTTCTCTGGGTCGGTGTCCTGAATCTGCAGACCTGGGATAACAGCTTTTCAGAGCTCCCCTGGATTGAGGGGGGCAAAGGATTTCAGGCCGGTAACCCTCTCCCTTTACATTTCTCAAGTATGGGTTGTAATTCAAAGCCATACTAAGATCGGTTATTATATATGCAGTTAATGTCAGCAGGACGCTATAGTCCCTGCCATCCTTTTCCCCGGCTATTTATTTTCCCCCTCCCAGCAACATGGTGTTTGGAGCAACATCCAATTTTAGGAAATATTTCCTCTCTCATTTCGAGGTACATTCTAATGGTTTCCATGTTTTAGTCTAACTGATTTTTCTTTACCCAGAACCTATGCCCCATCCCAAGCCCCGGTTTGTCTGTTCCTGTGTCTATAGATTTCTGTAAGTATATGTTTATAGTTTGATGATTCCCATGAGGGACCAGGGAGGCCAGGCCTGGGGCAGCAGTTTTATTCTTATCCTGGTGTCCAATAGCCCTCCCAATTATAAGGCGTGCTATGGAATGAAGGTGTTATCCTTCGAGATGTAGTATAATTGCCAACGGGACCATCTATCTAGAAATTTTTCCCTTCTTTCATTTAAATTATGTGTTATTTTCTCCATGCTGTAAATCTGCTTAGTTATATCCCACCAATCATGGACTGAGGGGGTTTTTGCAGTTAACCATTGTCTGGTAATAGCCTTCTTCGCTGCAGTCAGGAGCAAAGAGAGCAGATACCTAGTGTTAGTTAAGCCCATATGTTTTGGGAAGTTGAGGAACAGAAATAGGTCTAGTGTTAATTTTAAAGTGCGGGTCAATTAGCTCACAGTTGAGTTTCCAGTTGTAAGAAGAACCCTGAAGGGCTGGGCAGGCCCAAATCATATGGGTCAGGTTGTCACGCTGTTCCCCGCATCCTCTCCAGCAGTCCACTGTATTGTTTGGAGAGTAATGACTGGTGACCACCGGGGATCTAAAATAACGCACCAAAAACTTCCAGGCGAATTCTCGCCATTGATGCGAGCTAGTCACCCGAGCGGAAAGGCTGCACGCCTGCCCCCACTCTTCAAGAGAAAGTTGATGCCCTGTTTCTTGGGACCACTGTGTTCGGAGGTTATCCGTGAGCGAATCCCCTTGCGTATTAAGGGCCCCATAGTATAGCGAGATCAGATGATCCCGCCCCCTTGAGGCATTTAATTGGATTTGACATTGAATCAATGCCGGGAGTTCCTGTGTATTCCAGAGAATTCTCGGGAGTCTCTCGACATAATGCCGTAGTTGGAGGTAGCGGAAGAAATCTTTGTGTGAGAGATGGAATTTCCGTTGCATTTCTGCATAGGACCAGATGTTACCCTGCGTAACCACCTGACCGAGGTATCTCAACCCAGATCCCTCCCATTTAAAGAAGCCATTATCAACATTGTTGGGGAGAAAATCAATAAGACTCGAGATCGGGCATAAGAGGGCTTGGTAAGGTGTCAGTCTCTGCATTCTTTTAATTAGATACCAGTTTTTAAGCTGTGCCCTCAACCAAGGGTTTGTGGTCAGCAGAGTTCTCTCCCCCGAATTCTTGTCGATAAATTGCTTTCAGAAAGGCTTGATCACCCATCCACGACCTTTCAACCTCAAGCCAGTGCGGTATGGCCGACTTGATTTGCCTAGCCATTACTTGTGTGAGGGTACTCGCCTGCTGGTAGAGCATTAAATCAGGAAGTGCTATACCTCCACATTGGCGTGCAAGGGTGAGTGCCTTGAATCGGACCCAAGGTTTCCGTCCTGCCCATATATAGTTCCTTACCAGGCGGTCTATTCCCTTAAAAATGTTTAATGGTGTATATATAAGGGGATGTTTTGGAACAGATATAAAGCTCTCGGCAGTGTGATCATTCTGATTAAGTCCGCCCTTCTAGTAATATTTAACGGCACCGCTGACCAGCTGTGCAAATCTTGTTTAAGTTGTGTAATAAACGGCTCGTAATTGTAGTCAAAATATTTTTTGGCATCTTGTGGTATGTAGACGCCCAAGTATTTCAGTTTTTGCAAATCCACCTACCTGGTAAGGTATCACAGGTCCTTTGCGTGGGGAGTAATGAAAGTAAAATTTCTGTTTTAGAGAATTCAGCTTACAACCTGATACTGAGCTATAGGAATCCAACACCCGCCGTACAACGGGAACGGTTCGGTTGGGGTTCCTAAGGTACAAGAGAATGTCATCTGCATATAAGGCGGTGCGATGCTCAGTGTTTCCTATATTAACACCTTGGATTTCCTCAGAATCCCGAAGTTGCTGTGCTAGTGGCTCTATGACAATGGCAAATAACAGAGGTGAAAGAGGGCATCCCTGCCTGGTACCTCTATAAAGACGGAAGTACCCGGAGTGGTGCCTGCTCACCTTGACGCACGCCTGTGGGGTGGAATATATGTTTGAATGACTCAAACCAGGGAAGTGGAATCCAAGCTTTATTAAAGTGTGATATAGGAATGGCCAGGCGACCCCATCAAGGCCTTCTCTGCATCAAGACTCACCAGGGCTGTTGGCTCTTCACCCACCTGCATCTGATGTACTACATATAGGGATCTTTAATGTTGTCATTGGTGGTTCGAGCTTTAACAAATCCTGCTTGATCCTGTGTATTATAGAGGAAGCATCTGGTCAATGCCCAGCCAGTATGCTCATAAAAATTTTGTAATCCTGGTTAAGTACTGATATTGGTCTATAAGAGGCACAATTTTGGGGTGTTTACCGGTTTGGTATTACAGAGATGATCATAAGACCAAGACTGAGGTGGCGCTCTCCCTCCAGCACAGAATTAAACAGCCTTACCAGCGAAGGAGTGATCTGAGTTTTAGTGACCTTGTAGAACTCTGCACTATAGCCATCAGGCCCCGGTGCTTTCATTGATTTGGATCTAGTTAATGCTTGCATTATTTCAAGCTCAGTGATGGGACCAATCAAGGCCTCCCTCTGTATCTCTGTAAGTGACGAAAGTTTGACTGCATCTAAATACTCTTTAATCCGGACCTCAGATGGCTCATTCTCCGGGGTATAAAGAGATTTATAAAAGGTTGCAAGGCGTCCACAATATCATGTAATTTAAAGAGGGGTGACCACCCACGGGTGTCTGATAGAGGTAATTGTGGCAGACTTCCTTTGCTTTACGTATTTGATAGGCTAGGAGCCGGGTCGCTCATGGTCCAATCAGAAATCTTTGCCTCAGGTACATCAGGAGCAATTTCAGTTTGTTGTTGGGCAAGTAAATCTAACTCCCGTTTAATTTGCTTCAGTTGGGGTAAGACCGAATCATCCCCCTGCTGATGAGCCATCTGAAGGAAATGAAGAGTTTCCTCCAGCCTAGTCTTTTGCTCCTGACGTCGCTTCTTCAACTCGGCTGTATGTTTGATTATATGCTCCCTAAGGACTGTTTTGATTGTGTCCCAATGAACTGATGGAGTCGAGTCATGGGGGGTTTATCTACGAGTTTCTGCAATTTTATCTGCGATGAATTCTCTAAACTTTTCCGATCGGAGGTGGAATGGATTTAGTCGCCACTGGGTACTCCTAGGCCGAAGGCCCAGATCCCAATAAGTCAGCAAGGGAGCATGATTCGATATCGAAATGTCCCCGTACTGGGAGTCCTGAACAGACCCCAAATGTTCAGCTTGAGTGTGTATAATCAATTCGGGAATATATATGGTGAACTGGGGAATAGAACGAGTAATTTTTAGCACTCGGGTGCAGTCTCCTCCAAACGTCACACCACCCCATCTCCGCTACAAACCTCCGGAAAAACCTTTGGGAGGCAGTTTGCTTCTGTGGTTTCCTACTAGAGTCTAGACATGGGTCCACTGTTAGGTTAAAGTCTCCCGCCAGGGAAGGCCATAATAAGAGACAAGGTTGCACAGAGGTAGGATGAATCTGAGGAATATGAGGTGAAGCTGAAAGAGGTGAAGGCTCATTAAAAGCAGATGCCGCTGCAGATTTCTAAGGGTGTGAAGGGAGGGAGGAGGTTTTTTTTTTTTTTGAGAAAAGGATAAGGGGAGGGATTGTATTGTCTGGCGAGCTGGGGGAAGACGGCGAGCAGAAGGCCAGTGTCCTAAACAATTTCTGTTGCTTAGTGTTCACAGTAAAGGACCATGGCCATCTACCAGAAAGTGGGGTTCAGGCAGCTACAAGAGGCGCACACAGGAAATGGGGGATAATTGTGGTCACGACTGATAGAGTAAGAAAAGGGGACATGGAGCCAAGGCCGCATGGCCTGTGCGTGAGGGTGCTTGGGGAACTAACACCAGAAATGGCAGAGCCCGTAACCCAGCTATTTCATGTTTTACTGGAATTTGGGATAGTACCAAGAGATTGTAGAACTGCAGATGTAGTCCTGCTCAACAATAGGGGAGAACAAAGAGTACCACAGCAAATATAGAAGTGGTAAGTCTTGTATCCATCATGGGTAAACTTGTGGAGACCATAGTGATGGAAAGACTATAGGCCTACTTAGAAGACAGTGGGGTTGCTGGGCAGTAAGCAGCACATGTTTCTGTTGGGAGGGGCCTGTCGCACAGTCCTGATCACAGTTTTCGACTGGGTCATTTGGGTGGTGATTTGCTCGCCTTTAAATTAAGCAAAGCCCTTGATTCCATGCCACACAGCAGGATACTAAAAAGCTGGAGGACTTGGGAGTAAGGAAGAAATTACTTCAGTGCATGAGAAACTGGTCAGGCAGAAGGCAGCAGAGGGTGGTAGTAAATGAAGTCAAATCTGGGGATGGGATTCATGAGTGGGGATGCCACAGTGGTCAGTCTTGGGACTTATCCTATTAAATGTCTTAGTGACATAGAGGAAAGTATCCAGGGTAAGATTGTTTTTGGCTGACAACACAAAACTCTGCAGCAGGGTGGACAGTGAGGAAGGTGCAAGGGTGGTCAGAGGTCTGGCAGGTGAGTCAGTGTCAAAAAGTGCAAGGTGATGTTGGGGAACATGAATCTATGCACAGAGTCTTGGATGGGTGGGGTTAAGTTGACCACTTCTGATGAGGAGAGGGACCATGGAATCCTCATCAGTGATGCACTTAAACAAATCAGTTACTGCAATAAAGCCTATAGGTGTTAGGCATCTGGGATTCTAAGGTGTATAGTGAGAAGATTTTTTTTTTATTTGTATTATTTATTTGTAAGTTTCAAGTCAAATCTTACATAATGGTAGTCATGAAGAGTTACACACTCATCATAAAGCTGATGACAAACAGGATGCATCAGTAATACCCTCCCTAGTGTTGCATCATAGGGGAAAGAACCATAACAAGAAATCTGTTGTTTTCCCAAGACTTATTACAGCTCAGAACAATGTAGGGATACAAATGCAAAAGATCAGTAAAGGTCCATTACATTGATTATCAGTATGGCAGTTGTCTCCAGTGAGCTGACACGGGTGTTAGGGTATCCAATTTTTTTATCCATATTCTGGACCGTTTTTACAAGTTGGTTTAGTGTAGAGTACAAGGGAGACTTCACTGCAGCAGCTGCCGCCTCCCGAGGCTCCATATTATTGTGTAGGCTTGTGGCTGGGGGCATCTTAGCCTTTAAAAAAAAAAAAAAAAAAAAGTCTGTAGGAGCTGCAGAATTCTTAAGATTTCCCCATCTGTGCCTGTGCTCCAATTGAGGAAGTAGTATCAGCCAGAATCCGTTGGAAAAAAAGGCAGCCTGAATCAAGGTTTTAAACACTTTATTGAATCAGTTTCTTTTGGAGCTCTATAGGAGTGCGACTGCTCTGTTGAGCCGCCAGAACACATGCGCCCCCATATAGTTAGAGTTTTAAAGTAGAGAGGTGATACTGCTCTTGTACAGATCACTGTGAGACCTCACTTGGACTGCCTGTGTCCGGTTTTGGAGTCTGTGACTGAGAAAGGACTTTGATAGCCTAGAGTCATTGCAGGAAAGGGTCACAAATATGATTCAGGGCCGGCAGGGCATATCATACGAGGAATATCTGAAGACTCTAAACATGTACTCCCTGGAGGTCGTAGAGGAGGGGAGGCATGATATGTAAAAGTTCTTATAGGATAAACTATGAGGACCCGGTTGTGTGACAGTTGTGAAGTGGCATGATCGGAGCTTGTTGGGAAGTAAATTCAAAAGGAATGAGAGGAAGTTTTTTTTTTTTTTTCAGTGAAAGGGAGGTGGAGTCTTGGAACAGATTACTGACTTGGGTCTTCGGAGCAAGGTCTGTCAGAGGGTTCAGACTTGGGTAGACCAGGGCACTTAGAGCCCACTTGGGGAATGGGGGGTCGGGTGGGTGGAGGAAGCAGGAATTGAACAGTCCACTGTAGCACTAGGTGGGTTTAGTAATGACTGGGGGCAGACTTGGTGAGTCGTCTGTCCTCTTCTTGCTCAGATTCTATTTTTATATGCATCATACATCGCATTCCTCTTATTAGGATACAACATTTGGCTTGGACAGGAACAAGAGCAGAAAAAGGGGGAACATGGGTGTTCGGAGATGGCCTCATTGCATCCTCAGATTTGCTGTGAATATGCTTGGAAACACTTAAACATAATTCCCGGATTCCAGTAGTCATCCATGTCCCTAGAACGTATTTTATTATATGTTGACAATCCACACTTATTGGCAGGTTCCTTGCCGCTTTAAATCTTGCCAGAAGGTCTTCAAGCTGGTTCCTCCCACCCACCCGGGTGGTAAAACTCTTGGCTCCGCCCCATGACGCCAGATCTTCCTTACCGCTTGGAAGCTCGGGTTCCCTCCTTAGTGCTCTGTGTTTTAGACTGGATCCTAACTGTTCGGTACGTCCGAAACTAGTTTTGAAGTTTTCTAATCTCCGGTCTTAATCATCCCTCGCTGCTGCGATGGACAAATCTATTCCCGGCTTTTGGAGGTGCTCTTGCGGGCATAAAATGTCCAGGACGGATCCGCACTCCATGTGCGTCTACTGCCTAGGCCTAGATCACGACCTGCAGGCCTGCGGGTTGTGCTGCTCTTTTTCGCCCACCGTCCTGGAGGTTCGCACTGCCCGATTGAAGCTCTGGCACCCGGAGAAGCGTTACCGGCCGGTAAAATCCAAAGAGTCTCGTTGGGCGATGTCCGGCGGCTGGCTCGGCTGAGCAGCTCAAGCATATGATCGCCCTTGAGGAGGCGGCCCAGGCTGCATCTTCCTCCTCCTCCTCCTCAGCCGTGGCATTTATCCCGCTCTCTCTGAGTTCGTCATACTCTGCTTTGTTCAAGGAGCTTTGTCATTTCCTTTCCACAAAGGAAGAAGGGCCATCGGGACATTCCTCTTGGCCCAAGAAGAAGGAGTCGAAGGGTAAGTCCCACTGTCGGCATTCGCGGGAGAGGTCTCCTTCCCTGGACAGCCGACAGTCGACTTCGGTCGAAGTTGCGGCTCAGGCCGCTGGCTTCTCGGTATCCCCGTCAGGCCAGCCTGCCGAGACTCCAGTCCAGATTTTCCTTGACCCGTCGGATGGGTTGTCGACTGGTGAAGCAGACAACCCACCTTCGCCGGTTCCCCGGTGGAGACAGAGGATCTGCCTGCGCCTTCGGGGCGGCAGTCCCCTGATAAAGTGCTCGAGCCAAGGGAAGAGCGGGTGTCTCCCGTCCCTTCCCAGACCTGCCCTCAGTCACCCCGAGGGTCTCTGTCTCGGACTTCATCTCGGTCAAGCCGTTCCTGACGACATCGGTGGTCTCTGTACCGAAGCAAGTGGCAACACTGCCCCCCTCGTCTTTCTTCTCTGATGAGGAGAGGCTTCGACGTAAATTACGTCGACGTTACAAGGAGCTTATGTGGCAGCAGTTACTGTTGTCCGGGACTAAATCGACTCTGATTCAGCCCCCGGCCATCAAGTGGCTGTCGCCCGAACGAACAAAGCAACCGCTCGCCCCAGTCGAGATGCCCATTCCTGGGCCAGTTGTTCGGCCGAAACCTGCTGCTCCACCGATTGTGGTGGAACCTCTGCCTCCACGACCGAAGTCTGGGGCACCGACCAAGGATTCTCGGTCGGGTCACGGCCTGCCCCACAGGTTGTCGGTCACCCTCACTCCTGACCGTCTTCGGCAGGTGAAGGGTGGCTCAGGGCCGAGGCAGCTCTTCGCAGACTCTTTGGAGTCCGATGACTACTCCTCCCTGTTCTCCAGGCAGGTCGACCTGGAGTCCTCCCGGAGGCCAGTCATTGGACGATAGCCCATCGTCCTTCTTGGGTCTGCTTCTTCTCATCTAGGAGTCCACCGGGTTGCAGCTCGAGCCTGTGTCCAAACGGGCCAAGTATTCCCTGACGGAGATACTGGACTGAGGGGATTCCCCCACGGAGGCCTTCCCTGTGGCTGAGAATGATGTCCCAGCCCAGCCTTGGAAGATTGGCAGTGGCCTGCTTCCTGTCCTGCGCCCTCGGCCAGGAAGTATACGGTCCCTACCGGCTCTTTGCCTGGTTTCTTGTGAGCAGTCCTCTGCTGAGGGGTTAGTCACCGACAGTGTCTTCCGGTGTTCCGGAAATGCTTGGGACGTGGATAGCCCCCACCCCCGAAAGAGTCCAAAAAGCTGGACTTTGCTGGGTGCAAGGTGTACACTGCGTCCTCCCTTGGCCTCAGACAGGCCAGCTCGGCCGTGCTGATGGCACACTTCTCCCACGCCCTCATGGGCTCCCTGGAAGAGGTTGTTCTTCATCTCCCTGCCAACCTGCAGACCACGTTCCGTCAGGTGCGGGACCAGGGTAGGGCGGTGGCGAAGCAGCAGCTTCAGACTGCTCTGGACATAGGTGAGTCCTGTGCTAGGTCAGCAGCGGTCACGGTGACCATGCGCCGCAGGCCATGGCTGAGGATATCCACCTTCCCGGCGGATACCCAGCACAAGTTGGCGGATGTCCCCTTCTTGGGGACTGACCTCTTTGGCCCTGGAGTGGAAGAATGCCTCCAGCGGATTGAAAAGTCCAGTGCCATTCTGGACTCTGTCACCTCCGCCCAGAGGGACAAAGGCCGCTGTCAACAGCACAAGTCCTTTCGTCCTTCGGCCCCTGCAGCACGATCGGCCCAACAGCACTAGCAACAGGGCCAGCAGGCTCTCGCTTGGCGTCCCAAATCCAAGCCGGCGGCTTCCTCCAACAGGAAGTAAGGAGGTAAAGGCCCAGGAGGTCCCTCGGCCGGTTCCTCCTCCAAGCCTGCCCAGTGACAGGTTGAGGGGTGCCGCTCCCAGCCTCGTCCACTCCCCCAGGTTCCCCAGAGGGGCAGGTCCACTCACTTCCTTTTTAGCCTGTTCTACTTCTCACCCACGGACCACTGGGTGTTGGAGGTGGTAGGAAAGGGCCTGCCCTGGAGTTCGAGCAGAGCAAACCCTTTGAGCCGCCGTCCCTGGGGCTACTGGGTCCAGTAGTTTGCTATCGGCCCGCTGTGCCGATATTGCCCTGCTCCTCGAAAAAGAGGTGATCAGGAAGGTGGCGGATCCTCCTCCAGACCCGGGGTTTGTGTCCAGGTATTTTCTGGTCCCAAAATGGACAGGGGGGCTGGTGCCCCATCGTCGACCTGCACGACCTGAACAGGTTCCTAAGGTCTCGGACCTTCAGGATGGTCACTCTGGCTCAGATAATTCCATCCTTGAAATGAGGCGTGTGGTTCTGTTCCCTGGACCTCCAAGACGTGTCCTTTCACGTCCCGATCCGTCCGTGTCATCAGAGATTCCTCCGCTTCAGAGCAGAGGGATCCCTTTACGAGTTCCGGGCCATGCCCTTCGGCCTCTCTCTAGCTCCCAGGGTCTTCACCAAATGCATGGCAGTGGTGACAGCATTCCTGGGGCGCCGAAGGTTCTGGGTGTACCCCTACCTGGACTGGCTGATTGCAGCCCCCTCCAGAACGGAGGTGGAGCAGTCCAGAGATCTAGCCCTCCAGGTTTGCTCTCAGATTGGCCTCCTCATCAACGAGGCCAAGTCGGAACTTGTGCCGAAGCAGGTGATATTCTTCATCGAGGCAGAGCTCGACTCTCGGCGGACAGGGCCGAGGTTCTTTCCTCCTTTGCCCAATCATTTCTGGTTGAGCAGTCGCGCCTTGCCCGGGACTTCCTTCGCCTCCTGGGCCTCATGGCAGCCTGCACCAGCGTGGTCCGTTGGGCCTGTTGGTACATGCGTCCCCTTCAATGGGGACTGGCGAGCCAGTGGTCACAACGCTGCAGTCAATTGGACCAGCCCGTGACAGTGACCCAGGAGATGTGGAACGCTCTTCAATGGTGGACCGTTCAGGCACATCTGCAGGAGGGCATCCCGTTCGTCTGCCCTGAGCCGACGGTCTCTCTATCGACCGATGCATCTCTGATGGGTTGGGATACCCATCGGGGGGGGGGGGGCACAGAGCGCACAGCCTCTGGTCCCCTCGGGAATCCCGATGCCATATCAACCTCCTGGAGCTCTGAGTGGTACGCCTAGCTCTCACCGCCTTTGCTCCGTTTCTACGGGGTCAAGTGGTTCAGGTCCAGACAGACAATATCATGACCATGTACTACCTGAACCACCAGGGCGGGACGCGCTCCATGCTGTTATGCAAGGAAGCTCTCCGCATTTGGTCCCTCGTGCGCAGCCTGGAGGCCGATCTCCTAGCCATTCACGTGGCAGGAGCCTCCTACACCCTGGCCAATGTCCTAAGCCGGATAGGGGCTGTGTCTCACGAGTGGTCTCTCCTGCCGGAGGTAGTACAAGATCAGTTCTCCCACTGGGGCACGCCTCAGGTGGACCTGATTGCCTCCAGGGAGAATGCGAAGCTGAGACTGTTCCTTGCCCGCCTCCCTCGGCAGGGCTCGCTGCAGGGGGATGCCTTCTTGAGGCCATGGACCCCGGGCCTCTTCTACGCCTCTCCCCCATTTCCCTTGATCCACAAGGTGCTTCTCAAGGCGAGGAGGGACAAGGCACAGGTGATTTTGATAGCCCCAAATAGGACCCTCCAGTTCTGGTATCCAGATCTCCTCAGTCTCTGCTCCAGGCTCCCGAGGCGGCTTCCAGCCCGCTCAGACCTGATCTCAGTCTACCAGGGTTAGGTATTCCATCCGGACCTTAATTCCCTGCACCTGACGGCCTGGTTCCTGAGCGGCTAGAGTTCCAGGCCTTGGGTCTTTCTGACGAGGTCCTCAACGTCGTTGAGGTGTCCCATAAGGAGTCTACTAGGAAATGCTATGCCTTCAAATGGAAGAGATTCTCCATTTGGTGTCAGGGGAAGGGCTTCGACCCTTCCGCCTGTCCCTTGGCAAGCATTCTGAGCTACCTGTGGTCCCTTACTCAGCAGGGCTTGCTGCCCACGACCTTAAGTGCACCTGAAGCTATCTCTGCTTACCGGGCGCAGGCCGGGAAGCAGTCGGTGGTGCAGGAGAAGGTGGTTGGGCACTTTTTCAAAGGCCTTGATCACATTTCCCCTCCGGTGCGAGAACCTCCACCTCCGTGGGATCTGCTACTGGTATTGGCCAAACTCATGGGCAAGCCATTCGAACCGATGCACAGGTGCGATATTTCCCTCCTGTCGTGGAAGACAGCCTTCTTGGTTGCTATCATGTCAGCCAGGAGGATTAGAGAGCTCCAGGCGCTTTCCATCGAGTCTCCTTATCTGGTCTTCCACAGGGACAAGGTTGTCCTGTGCCCCCACCCGAAGTTCCTTCCAAAGGTGGTGTCGGAGTTTCACCTTAACCAGGTGTTGACTGTGCCGGTGTTCTACCCCCGTCACACCTTAGAGATCGATTATAGGCTCCATACTTTGGACCCTAGAAGAGCGCTCGCTTATTATAAGGAGCGCACGGCTGAAGTTCGAGGAGAGGTGCGCCAGCTGTTTGTCACCTACGCTGAAGCTGCACCTGGCAGACCTGCAGCCAAGCGGACGATAAGCAGGTGGGTCACCTCCTGCTTAGATCTCTGCTATAGGTTGGCGGGCATGGAGCCTCCCAGAGGGATAAGAGCTCATTCTGCCCGCCATACAGCTGCATTGGTAGCTGCTTCCAGGGATGTCCCTATCCAGGATATCTGCAGGGCTGCTACCTGGATGTCGGCACATACCTTTATAACCCACGACCACATCGACCTTGAGTCACGCCGGGTTGCTGGTTTTGGGGCCTCGGTTCTCCAGTCTCTATTTCCTAAGTAGGGGGTGTGCGCCTAGCCTCCCTTCTCCCAGAGAACTGCTAGGAGTCTGCCAGGAAGTGTGGATGAACAACATATCCATGTCCCTAGAAATGCAGGTTACTCACCTGTAACAGGAGTTCTAGGAATGGTATATGTTGTTCATCCCCACCACGATACCGACCCTCCCGGCCGACGCTGTACTGAGTTCCAGCAGGCCAGATCTGGCGCCATGGGCGGAGGGCCGAGTTTTACCACCCAGGTGGGTGGGAGGAGCCAGCTTGAAGACCTTCCGCAAGATTTAAGCGACAAGGGAGTAAGGGACCCATTGGCGGGAGTGACCATGCCGACGGTCTGGTTCTGCCTGGACCTAGGAGGGTAGAAGGCTGCACAAAGACGGAAGTAACCGACTTCAGGGGTGGATTTTTAGGAAATGGAAGGATCCTAAGGAGCATTTGGATGGGATTGGGTCAGACATGGACGCTGATAGTAGGTGGAAATCATCAGGAGAGGGTGCAGGATGCTACCAGCACCTGTGCAAGAGTAAGACTAATGCGGTAGGGCCCAAAACCCTGTTGGTGGACCAGGGAGGTCCAGGAGGTGTGTGAGGAAAGAAAGCAGCCTATAAAAATTCAAGTGCTCAAGGAGTGAAAGGGATCGAGGAGAGTATGAGCTGTTGGCTAGAAGGGCCACTAGAGTGGTGAGGGCGCTAAGGCAAGGAAGGAGCAGAACCCGGCCAGGGAAATTAGGAGAGGGAAAAGGGTTCTTTAGATACATTGGGGAAAGACGAAGGGTGAAGGGCAGATTAGCAGGATTAAATCAGGGAGAGATGGGCACAAGACCCAGAGGAGCAGGCTGAGGTACTAAATGAGTACTTCACCTCAGTTTCACCAGGAAAATGGGGATGCTGCATCATACATGGGAGGAGACAGAGATAATGAGGAGGGGGACCCTCACCAATCGGCAGGTCTGGGGAGGGGGCATCACTGGCAGGTGGGGGAGGGCTAAGCAGGAGAAGAGGTACTGAAATGGAAATCACAGCAGAGAGAGTGAGGAAGCCCTCAGCTCCCTTAAGACGGAGAAAGCACGGGGCGGATAAATTACATCCTAGAGTGCTGAAGGAACTTGCAGATGTCCTGGCGAAACCCTGGCAGAGCTTTTCACCATCTCTCTGAGGACAGGGTGGGTGCCCCAAGACTGGAAGGTGGCGCATGTAGTGCCTATCCAAGGGGGGTCAAGGGAGGTGGCAGGGAACTACAGGCCTGTCAGCCTGACATCAGTGGTGGGCAAGGTGATGGAGGGCATTGTCAAGGAGAGGCTGGGGGCCCTGGATAAGTCAGGGTGCCTGGACGATGGACAGCATGGATTCATCCGGGAAGTCGTGTCAGACAAACCTGGTGGAGTTCTATGACTGGGTGACAAGTGCCTTGGACCTGGGTAGACCAGTGGATGTCCTCTTTCTGGACTTCAGCAAGGCATTTGACTCTGTTCCTCACGGGGCCTGTTGGATAAACTAGGAGAAATGGGGTGGAAACCAGATGATCCGATGGATGAGCAATTGGCTCCAGGACGGACAGAGGTGCGTAGTTGATGGGATAATCTCTTCCCAAGGAGGGTCATTAGTGGGGTCCCACAGGGATCAGTCCTTGGGCCCCTTCTGTTCAACGCCTACGTATCTGACATAAGGACAGGAATCAGGAGTGAGATGAGTCTCTTTGCAGATGGCTCGAAACTGGGGGCAGTGGTGGATGGGGAGGAGGGGAGGGTGGCCCTGCAGGGGGACCTGGAGGCTCTGGAAAGATGGTCTAGAAAGTGGAAGCTGAGGTTTAATGCAGGGAAATGCAAGGTACTCCACCTGGGGGCCAGAAACCCAGGCCAAGTGTACACCCTGGGGGAATACTGCAAGTCTCAATGGCTGAGAGGGACCTGGGGTGGTGGTGGATGTCAAGATGAACAACTCTGAGACTTGTAGGAGGGCAGCAGCCAAGGCCAACAGGATGCTGGGATGCATCGCTAGGGGATCACCTCCAGAAGGAGGAAGTGATACTCCTCTGTATAACTGCTTGGTGAGGCGCACCTGGAGTATCCGTGCAGTTTGGAGGCCACACTTAAAGAGGACATTAACCTCCTGGAGAGGGTCCAGAGGAGGGCAACCAAATGATTTGGGGCTTGGGGACAGGACCTATAAGGAGAGGCTCGAAGAGCTAAATAGTACACTTTGGAAGAGAGAAGGGACGGGGGACATGATAGAGGTCTTCAGGTACATGAAGAGGGTAAATAGGGAGGAACAGTGAGGGTGCTTGAAGGAAGGAGGAGGGGCCACTAGAGGGCATGGGTGGAAGCTGGAGGAAGATTCAGGGAGAAAGGAGGAGGTGCTACTTCACTGAGAGGTGGTAGAGCCATGGAATGCACTACCTAGGGGTTGGTGGAGGCAGAGACAGTGGAGGGGTTCAGAGGGTGGGACAGGTACAGGGAAGGGTTCAGGAAGCAAAATCCAATGCAGCAAGAATATCCGGAACTGGGAAGGGAGAAGCCAGAGAAGGCGAGGGGGACAGCAAGGTCAGCTCCCAGGGTGGGGGCTGACCAAAGGAGCAGACACGAAAGACCATTAGGCCTATTCTGCTGGCATTTTAGTATGTTAGTATGTAAGGATACCTGCCAGAAAGTGTGGATGAACAACATATACCATTCCTAGAACTCCTGTTGTAGGTGAGTAACCTGTATTTTAGGGACATACAGCAGAATGTTGGAGAAATGGCGGAGAGTAGAAGGTAGTGCATACTCGTATAATGTGGTCCTGCCTGAGGTTGAAAACATTTTTTTAAGGGACCTAGATCAGGTGGTGATCAGGGAAGTATTCAACCCAGGGTTTACTCTGTCCAGAAATATACTGTACGTATCCATCAGTATTCTAAGACCCCATGGAGCAGACATGGAGAATACCTCCTGGACATCCTCTCGGCAGCAGCTAAGAAATGTATAACGAAAAACTGGCTAACGGATCAGGTACCGAGGATGGCCCAGTGACTGGAGATGGTTAATTATCTGTACAAGATGGAAAAATTATTTTTAGTTTAAATGATAAATTTAAGACAGTCTCAACCCGCAGGAATACCTGAGTATTATATGTGATGCAGCATGATCCTTGCTTTGTCCGCTAAAGAAACTTCTTTGTGGGGGCAGGAGCTTCTCTAGTAATGGAAAGAAGGGGTTGACTTGGGTATAGGGGCCCGAGAATGCTTCTCATGTGGCCCCTGGGCTCCCTTCTGCCACTATCTTTCAGCCTCTTACTGCTTGTATCCTGCGATTGCCTGTCTTAACATTTCCACTGTTCCAGCAGCACATGCCCCAGCACTTACAATCAGTCTTTGCACCCCTAACCCCTTACCTGGCATATTCCCTCGACAAGGTCCCTGGCTGCACGGTCTCCCACCTTCGCACACCTACCCCATATCTCCACACTTGCCCCTGCCCCCACCCACCTCCCGTGCTCCCCTCTGCCTCCTACCCCACTCGATCTCCTACCTCACTTCTCCCCACCTGAACCCCCCGTCTTGCTCATAGTTCAAGTCTTTGTACTGGTTATTACATGTCTGTAAGTCAGTGACGTTATGTTTGTAACTAAAATGATGACTGTTGCACACGCTGACATGGAACCTTTGTAAAAGAGCCTCGGCTCAAAGGTATTGTAACCCTAGATTGAAATAAATAAAAATGCATCCCAGGGAACTTGGATTTTGGCAGGATACGTAGGGGTCACAATGCTGTGTCGAGACCCAGTGCGTCTCTGAAACAGTATGCACCACGTAAAAGTGTCTTAGTAATTTACTCTTCTATGTCTGTTTTCGTAGTGTTTTTTATTATAAAACTTAAAAGTGTATATATTTACAAAAAACGAGTTTTTCAGGGAGTTATATTTTGTAAGCATAGCATATGTGGGATTTCTGGCATTGTTTAGCACTTTAAAGCTTATCTGATAATCCCTGATTTTTTTTTTTAGAAATGCATAATTTGGGAAAGGGTGGACAGGTAGTAACTATATATTGTACAGAAAGAAGTTTCCAATAATATATTTCTTTTGAAGGTCGTATCAGAGGCAATCCAGATTTTCAGGAATATGATTTGAAGAAACGAACAAGAGGGAAAATTACAAGGAAACGGAAGGTAATTTTTATGTAGTTATTTGTTCTTGGTAACCAAGTAAGTGCAGTAGCCATATAGATGCTTATTTTGAGAGACAACCTGGACATACAGAATACAGACAAGGACAGGTAGTAACGGTACAGTAAATCACAGCGTGTGCACATTCTTGTTGGCCCCATGTCTTTCCATCTGTGAGAAAAACAAGATGGGTAGTCTTCTCCCGACAGGGGCTCCGAGACCATCTTGATTGGCTGACTGGTGCTTCTCCTAGGCGATGTCAGGTTGCTGTTCCTGCTAAAAGGCTGCTTGTTTCTCCTCCACTGGGAACAGCAGGCAGCTCATAGCTCCTGCATTCTGTCCGATTGACTCCGACAGTAGGAACATTTTATTTTGCCTTGGTGGTTGGTTTTCCTTTTTTCTCGTTTCTGTAACTAGCTGGTGACTTCTAACATAGACTGATTTGGTGAGTCCTTTCAGTACTTTTTTTTTTTTTTTTTTTTTTTTTTGCAGGAGTTCCCCCATGAGCTAACATCCCTCTTGGGCAGACATTGAAACGATCATGTGAACCCTGCTTTGGCATCAAGATGACTATAACTAGAAGAACAGCACCGGTTGGTCATTTGTTTTTGGGGGGGGGGGGGTAACCTGCGTGTCCGATCTTTTTTGTAAAATCTGTCTTATGGGATTTATTGTTTTGGTGCTTGGGTCTGCAGTCTAAGGGGTTCCCAGCAGAGCAGGAACCATGTGATTGTCGATGCTGACATTAACACCAGCGCTGAGGGTCTGTTAGAGTATTTTGGAAATTTGTTTGGAAATTCAAAATGTAGTTTTCCTAGTTGAATCAGTTTTGTCATCTCCCCTAGACTGCAGGCGTCAAGTGGCCTTCCTCTAGCAAAGAGGATGCCCCTCTGGCCCAGACTGCTCCCACTACTGTAGAGCAGGCATTGGTCCCCCCGCCTGAGCCGGTCGCGGTTCAGGCAGGCGTCTCTGGATCTCCTGAGGCTCATGCCACTCTTAGACCCATCAAAGCACAGGGTCTAAGTCTTGTTGCGTGGCTGACACGTTGCTCATTGTCCCCTTTAAGCACCCAACCGAGGCTGATTGGCAGCCTGCTCCTCCGGCAACCGCCCAGCCAAGGTGCTTTCGTCGAGATTATGGAACCAGGCCCAGCATTGCTCACTGGGATCAGCGCCTGCTGTCGCATTCCACCGCAGCCTTCCCAAGTGGGATCTCCTTCTCAGGAGCCTCAATCTCCACCTCCCTTGCTGGAACCTCTGGCCTCATCTGTTTTGGAGCCGGTGAGCAGGAATGTCTGCCCGTCGTCTACACCAGAGTGCTAACGCCGGACCACACTATGCTGGACCTTCCTCCGAAGCTTCAGGCTCAGAAGCCCCAGAATCCCTCATCTGGTCCATCTGCTCCTCCCCAGGGTCTGGCTTTTTGGTGCCACCTGTCCTCTCTTAGCAGTGGAGCAGAAGTCCTAGCCTGGTTTCCACCAGTGCCCTTGAAGGCAGAAGATGTCACGGACTGATCCATATGCCTCATTCGTTTATTGCCTGGGCCTTGAGTATGATCCCCAGGCCTGCAATTTTTGCCTTTCAGTTCTGCTGTCAGTTGTTCAGGACTGCCTTGCCCACCTGAAGTTGGGCTGCTTGGAAAAAAACTGAATCCACCGGTCAAATCCAATTAAGCCCTTTGGGTGGTCTCCGCTGCTGTGGTGTCCACTGAGCAGTTGGAGCAACTTAAAAGTCTTTGAGGAGGAGGAGCTAGCTTGGGCTGCTGAGCAGTCCTCTTTGGTTTCTGCCTTTGTTCTGCTGAAATTGGGCTCCACCTTTTCAGGCTCCTTCAGGGAGCTGTGCTAGTCTCTCCAGACTAAGGGAGAGGGTCCTTCGGGTTCACGTTCTTGTAAGAGGGAAAAGGAGTCGAGAGATAAAGAAAACGCTTATTGTCAATGTTCTTGGGATTGAGCTCGGTCTTTGTACCAGGAATCTACGATACAAATGGTGACCTTGGCCACTGGCTACACGGTACCCCCATCAGGCCAGCTGGTTGATGAGGCTTACAGTTCTCTGTTTAGGACTCTGGTCTTACTGGTGACCACTGAAGAGTCGACCCAGCATTCTGAGTTGAACCCTAAGGTCGTCGAACCAGACCAGGAGGACCCACGGCACTCCCTGTCTCCCTTAGAGCACCCCGTCGGGCCCCTGGTGGTTGAGGCCTTCCTTACCCAGCGTATTGAGTCGATTGTGCCAGCGCCATTCTTAGCACTATAAGAAGTTGCCCTGACTCTATTCGTCCTCTTCCTCCTCATCTGAGGAGAGGCTTCGGCCCATGTTGTGTCGACACTATGAGGACCTTGTGTAGCAGCACTTAGTGTTGTCTGGTCCAGAGCCATCCACATCCTCCACACCAGCTATCACATGGCTGTCGCCTGTCAGACTGACAGATACTTTTGGGTCTGGTTGACGCTGCCGCTCTGCCTGCGGAGCCAGTGACTACCATTTTGCTTGGCCAAAGCCGGTCTCTCCACCAATTTGTAGTGGTGCAGTCACCCTGAGCCTCCAACCAAGGCTCCGACCAGGTAGTCTGTACTGCCCAAGGGATTTCCCCATAGGCTGTTGGTCATTCTCATGTCTTTCCATCCTTGACGTGTCGAGAGCAATTCTGGTGGTTGCCCACTCTACACGGACTCTTCAGAGTCCGAGGACTCCTCGCTGCACTCCTGTCCGGTTGTGGGGGGACAGATGTCTCTCGACGGAGGAAGGACTCGTGTGTTTCATGGGCATCCTCCATCTTAACTCTGAATCTATGGGGATGCCACTAGAGCCCATTCAGAAGTGGGTTCTCTATCCCCTCAGATATTCTGGACGAAGGAGATTCTGCAACGGAGACCTTCCCAGTGGCCAAATCTATTGTTGGCCCAGCCTTGGAGCTCTGGCAGCACACCTGCTTCCTGCCCTGCACCTGGCAAATATGCGGTTCCAATCAGTTCCCTTTCGGGGTTCACAGAACACCCCTTGACCACGAGGTTGGTGACTGATGATGTGTTTCGGCGCTTGGGCCATAAAGGGGACATTAATAGGCCACCGGACAAAGAGTCCAAGAAATTGGACCACTTTGCCAAGAAGGTCTATGCTACCTTCTTGCTCGGGCTCCTCCAGGTGAGCTCGGCCGTCGTTGTGGCACACTTCTCCCGTGCCCTTTTGAGCTCTCTGAAATGGGTGCTTCCTCATCTTCCTACAGACCTCCAGACCACTGTCGAGCAGGTCCGGGATCAGGGTCTGGCTCTAGCCAAACAGGAACTCCAGGTAGCTCTGGACATTGGGGATTACTGTGCTCGCTTGGTGGCGGCTGTAGTTGCCATGCGCCGTAGAGCTTGGCTGAGGATCTCAACCTTCACGGCAGACAGTCGACACAGACTGTCGCCACTTGGTCAGCTCTTTGAGATGACAGACTCCAACTCCTCAGCAAGGAGGTAGTGGTCAGGGTTGCAGATCCTCTGGTACACCCAGCGCTTGTCTCCAAGTAGTTCTTGGTGCTGAAACAGACGGGGGGGCTGGCGCCCATTTCCAGTTTGCACTAGAACAAATGTCTCGGGTCTCTCACTTTTTGGATGGTAACAGTCCCAGATCATACCATCTCTGGAGCAGAACTAGTGGTTTTGCTCTCTGGATCTGCAGGATATGTTCTTTCATGTCCCGATCAATCTGTCCCACCAAAGGTTCCTCTGCTTGAGACCTGAGGGAACCCTCTAGCAGTTCCAGGCCATGCCATTCGGCCTCTCCTCAGCCCTCAAGGTCATCACCAAACGCATAGCGGTGGTGGCAGCTTACCTGATGCGCCCAGAGTACTGGGTTTACCCCTACCTGGATGATTGGCTAATTGTGGATCCCTCCAGGCAGGAGGTGGAGCGGTCCAGGGATCTGGCCCTTCAGACCTGCATCAACTATGGCTTCTTAGTCAGTGAGGCCAAGTCTGAGCTTGTACCTTCGCAGGTGATCAACTTCATTGGTGCAGAGCTGGAATCTTGCCGAGCATGAGTCGGGCTCTTAGCGGACAGGCCAGAGGTTCTCTCCTCCTTTGCCCGATTTGTGGTTAGGCACTTGCACCCTGCCTGGGACTTCCTATGCCTTCTGGGTTACATGGTGGCCTGCACCACTGTGGTCTGATGGGCATGTTGGCATATGCACTCCCTGCATTGGGAGCTGGCCAGCCAGTGGTCTCAGTACAAAGGTCACTTTGACTAGCTACAGTGGTAGTTACCTAAAAGGTTCCTACCTCGAGGTACCGCTGAGTCAGTTTACATTGAGTGTAATCTGATTCTGCCTCAGTATACCCAGGTAAACTTAGTACTGAAATGAATACCACTGTACTCGCTGTGACCCAAAAGATGTGGGACGCCATCCAATGGTGGCTGATTCCAGCACATCTGCAGGCAGGGATCCCTTTCGTCCGCCCCAAGCAAACGGTCATCCTGACGACTGATGCCTCTTTCACAGGATGGGGTTCCAATTTAAGGAAACTGAGTCCATGTTCTCTGGACCCCTGAGGAGTCTCGATGCCACGTCAACCTATTTTATTTTATTTAGTACTTTTTGGCACCTCCACAGCTGGTAGTGAACCCTCTACTGCGGCTTCCCACATTAACTGCCCTCCCTTGTACTCCCTGGCTTTCCTCCCAGGACGGGGTTGAGGTGCTGTGATAGATGGGATATGGCGGGAGTCGGCCTCTGAGCCGATTGCAGTTGAGGGCAAGCTTCATCGAGGTGGTGGAAGGCAGGATTTTCTTCCTCTGTAAGTGGGGGCAGGAAGGTGCAGTGATGCCAGCGTCCGTTCTGCCCCTCAGTGCCTTGTTGGTGCTGGTTGCTGTGGTGCCTCTGCCAGGGGGCCCTTAAGCACCTGTGTCTCCTCCTCCTCCCCCCCCAACCGGAGAGGGGGCGTCCAGGGGATGCTCGATTCTTCTCCGGCTGGCTCTCCAACCCATGCAGGGCGGAAATCCCAAGTGCTGCGCTGATGGGTCTGTTGCCATGTCAACCTGCTGAAGCTCCAAGCAGTTCGACTGGTACTGACTGCATGCATTCTGTTTGAGGTAAAGTGATTCGGGCCCAGACGGACAACACCACGACCATGTACTACTCCCAACAAACGTGGTGGGACACACTCCCTGCCCTTGTGCAAGGAAGCCCTCTGCATTTGGACACTCGTGTGCAGCCTGGAGGCGCATCTTCTAGCCATCCATATGCCAAGAGCCTCCAGTCAGCTGGCGGATCCTCTCTGCCAGGTGGCGAGGCATCTCACGGGTGGTCTTTCCATCTGGATGTAGTTCAGTCTGTTGTCCCAGTGGGGCACCTCTCAGGTGGACCTGCTTGCCTCCAGGGAAAAAGCAACTGGAGGCTGATGTCTGCCCCCAACAGCAGGGCTTCGCTGCAGGGGGATGCCTTCTCGATGTTGTGAACCACAGTACACTTTTGTGCCTTCCCTTGATCCACAAAGTGCTGCCCATGGTCAGGAGGGACAAGGCACAGGTGATCCTGTTGGCTCCCAACTGTCCTCGTCAGTTTTGGTACGTTGATCTCCTCGGCCTCAGCAGCAGGCTTCCGAGTAGTCTTACAGCACACTCTAACCTGCTCTCCGTGAATCGGGAAGGTACTCCACCTAGACCTTCAATCCCTGCACCTGACAGCCTTATTTTTGAGCGGCTAGAGTTCCAGGTTCTAGGCACATGGATATGTAATTCAATCCACACTTATTGGCAGGTTCCTTGCCGCTTTAAATCTTGCCAGAAGGTCTTCAATCTGGCTCCTTCCACCCACCCGGCTCTCGGCTCCGCCCCATGACTCCAGATCTTCCTTACTGCTTGGAAGCTCAGGTTCCCTCCTTAGCGCTCTGCATTTTAGACTGGATTCTAACTCTTCGGTTCGTCCGAAATTTGTTTTGAAGTTTTCTAAACTTAGGTCTTCATCTTCCCTTGCAGCGCGATGGACAAATCTATTCCCGGCTTTCGAGGTGCCCTTGCAGGCAGAAAATGTCCAGAGCGGATCTGCACTCCGCGTGCGTCTACAACTAGAGCCTAGATCACGACCCGAGTCCTACGAGAGTTGTGCCGCTCTTTTCGTGACCGTCCTGAATCATCGCTAGCTGCCCAATTGAAGCTCAAGGCCCCAAGAAGCGGTGTCCGCCAGTAAAATCAAAAGAGGCTCGTTGGGCGGTGTCCAGTGGCTGGCTCGGCTAAGCAGCTCGAGCAGATGATCGCCCTCGAGGAGGAGGCAGCCCAGGCCGCATCTTCCTCCTCGGCCGCGGCATTTATCCCACTCTCTCTTGAGTTCCTCGTACTCTGTTTCGTTCAAGGAGCTTTTGTCAGTCCCTATGAAGGGAGAGTGGCCATCGGGACATTCTTCCTGCCCAAGAAGAAGGAGTCGAAGGGTAAGTCCTTCCATCGGCGTTCGTGGGAGCGGGAGAGGTCTCCTTCCCCGGACAGCCGACCGTCTACTTTGGTGGGGTGCGGCTCAGGCGCTGGTTGCAGGTGTCCCGTCAGGCCAGCCTGCAAGACTCCTGTTGGCCTTGTCGAGATTTTCTCGATCCATTAGATGGGCTGTCGACTGGTGACTGACAACCCACCTTCACGGTTCCCGGTGGAGACGAGGATCTGCCTGCGCCCGGGCCGTAGTCCCAGTTAAAAATGCCCAAGCCGAGGGAAGAGTGGGTGTCCCCCGCCTCTTTCCAGACCCGCCCTCGGTCTCCCCGAGGGTCTCGGTCTCGGACTTAATCTCTGTCAAGCCGTTCGCGCTGACATCGGTGGTCTCGGTCTCACTACCGAAGTAAGCGGCGACACCATTCCTCTTCGTCCTCTTCCTCGGATGAGGGGAGGCTTCGGTGTATATTACGTCGGCGCTACGAGGAGCTTATGTGGCAGCAGTTGGTGATCTCCGGGCCTAAGCCGACTCCGGTCCAGTCCCCGGCCATCAAGTAGCTGTCACCTGAACGACTGAAGCAACCACTCTCCTCAGTCGAGTTGCCTGTTCCAGGGCCGGTTGCTCGGCCAAAATGAGCTATTCCACCGACTGTGGTGGAAACTCCGCCTCCACAACCGAAGTCTGGGGCACCGACCAAGGATTCTTGGTCGGGTCACGGCCTACCCCACAGGTTGTCGGTCACCCTCACTCCCGACTGTCCTCGGCAGGTGGAGGGTGGCTCAGGGCTGAGGCAGCTCTTCGCAGAATCAGACGATGACACCTCCGTGTTCTCCAGGCAGGTCGATCTGGAGTCCTTCGGGGGCCAGTCCTTCTTGGGTCTGCTTCGACTCATCTCGTAGTCCACTGGGATGCAGCTCGAGCCCATGTCCAAACGGGCCAAGTATCCCCTGACGGAGATACTGGACCGAGGGAATTCCCCCACGGAGGCCGTTCCGGTGGTTGAGGCCATTGTCGGCCCAGCCTTGGAGCTTTGACAGCAGCCTGCTCCCTGTCCTGCACCCTCAACCAGGATGGCCAGGAAGTATGCGGTCCCTACCGGCTCTTTGCCCAGTTTCTTGGAGCACCCCTCTGCCGAGGAGTTAGTCACAGACAGCGTGTTCCGGTAACGCTCGGGATGTGGATAAGCCCCCGGACAAAGAGTCCAAAAAGCTGGACTTTGCCGGGCGCAAGGTGTACACTGCGTCCTCCCTCGGCCTCTGACAGGCCAGCTCGGCCGTGCTGATGGCACACTTCTCCCACGCTCTCTTGGGCTCCCTGGATGAGGTTGTCCCTCATCTCCCGACTGACCTGCAGACCACGGTCCGCCAGGTGCGGGATCAGGGTAGGGCGTTGGCAAGGTACCAGCTTCGGACTGCTCTGGACATAGGTGATTCCTGTGCCAGGTCAGCGGCCGCAGTGCCCATGCACCGAAGGGCGTGGCTGAGGATTTCCACCTTCACGGCGGATACCCAGCACAAGTTGGCGGATGTCCCCTTCTTGGAGACTGACCTCTTCGGTTCTGGAGTAGAGGAACACCTCCAGCGGATCGAAAAGTCCAGTGTTACCCTGGACTCTGTCACCTCTGCCCAGAGGGACAAAGACCGCCGTCAGCAACTGCAGAAGTGCTATCGTCCTTCGGCCCCTGCATCTCGACCGGCCCAGCAGCACCAGCAACAGGGCCAGCAGGCTCACACTTGGCATCTCAAACCCAAGCCGGCGGCTTCCTCCAACAGGAAGTAAGGAGGTAAAGGCCCAGGAGGTCCCTCAGCTGGTTCCTCCTCCAAGCCTGCCCAGTGACTGGCTGAGGGGTGCCGCCCCCAGCCTCGTCACTCCCCCCTGGGTTCCCCCCCCCATGGGGGGACGGCTCTGCCACTTTCTTTCCGCCTGGTCCGCTATCACCAAGGACTGCTGGGGGTTGGAGGTGGTAGGAAAGGCCTGCCTCTGGAGTTCGAGCAAGTTCCACTTTTTGAGCCGTTGCCTTGGGAAGTCTGAGGGTCCGAGCCTGCTGTCGGCCTGCTGACCCGATATTGCCGTGCTCCTCGAAAAAGAGGTGATCAGGAAGGTGGTGGATCCTTCTCCAGACCTGGGGTTTGTGTCCAGGTATTTCCTGGTCCCAAAACGGACGGTGGGCTGGCACCCCATTCTTGACCTGCACGACCTGAACGGGTTCGTAAGGTCTCGGACCTTCAGTATGGTCACTCTGGCTTAGATAATCTCATCCTTGGAACGAGGCGTGTGGTTCTATTTCCTGGACTTCCAGGACGCGTTCTTTCACGTCCCAGTCCGTCCATCTCATCAAAGATTCCTCCCCTTCAGAGTGGAGGGATCCCTTTACGAGTTCCGGGCCATGCCCTTCGGCCTCTCCCTAGCTCCCAGGGTCTTCACCAAATGCATGGCAGTGGTGACAGTATTCCTGCGGCGCCGAAGGGTCCGGGTGTACCCCTACTTAGACGACTGGCTGATTGCAGCCCCAGAGCGGAGGCGGAGCGGACCAGAGATCTTTCCCTCCAGGTTTGTTCTCAGATTGGCCTCATCATCAACGAGGCCAAGTTGGAATTCGTGCCGAAGCAGATGATACTCTTCATTGGGGCAGAGCTTGACTCTCTTCGAGCCAGAGCTCGGCTCCCAGCGGACAGGGCCGAGGTTCTTTTCTCCTTTGTCCAATCATTTCTGGTTGGGCAATCGCGCCCTGTCCTGGACTTCCTGCGCCTCCTGGGCCTCATGGCGGCCTGCACCAGCGTGGTCCGTTGGGCCTGTTGGTACATGCGTCCTCTTCAATGGGGACTGGCCAGCCAGTGGTCACAACGCTGCGATCCGTTGGACCAGCTTGTGACAGTGACCCAGGAGATGTGGAATGCTCTCCAATGGTGGATCGTTCTGGCACATCTGCAGGAGGGCATCCCGTTCGTCCACCCCGAGCCGACGGTCTCTCTATCGACCGATGCATCTCTGATGGTTTGGTGTGTCCATCTGGGGGAACACCGAGCGCACGGCCTCTGGTCCCCTCGGGAGTCCCCATGCCATATCAACCTGCTGGAGCTCCGAGCGTTCCGTCTAGCTCTCGCTGTCTTCGCTCCGTTTCTACGGGGTCAAGTGGTTCAGGTCCAGACGGACAACACCACGACCATGTACTATCTGAACCGCCAGGGTGGGATGCGCTCCATGCTGTTATGCAAGGAAGCTCTCCGCATATGGTCCCTCGTGCGCAGCCTAGAGGTGGATCTCCTAGCCATTCAGGTGGCAGGAGCCTCCAACACCCTGGCCGATGCCCTAAGCCGGATAGTGGCTGTTTCTCACAAGTGGTCTGTCCTGCTGGAGGTAGTACAAGATCTGTTCTCCCACTGGGGCACGCCTCAGGTGGACCTGATTGCCTCCAGGGAGAATGCGAAGCTGAGACTGTTTCATGCTTGCCCCCCTCAGCAGGGCTCGCTGCAGGGGGATGTCTTTCCGAAGCCGTGGACCCCGGGCCTCCTCTACACCTTTCCCTTGATCCACAAGGTACTTCTCAAGGCGAGGAGGGACAAGGCGCAGGTGATTCTGGTAGCCCCAGACTGGCCCCGCCAGTTCTGGTATCCAGATCTCCTCAGTCTCTGCTTCAGGCTCCCGAGGCGGCTTCCAGCCCGCCCGGACCTGATCTCAGTCAATCAGGGGAAGGTATTCCATCTGGACCATCAATCCCTGCACCTGACGGCCTGATTCCTGAGTGGCTAGAGTTCCAGGCCTTGAGTCTTTCCGACAAGGTCCTCAACGTCATTGTGGCATCCTGTAAGGAGTCGACCAGACAATGCTACGCCTTCAAATGGAAGGGAGTCTCCATTTGGTGTCAGGGCAAGGCCCTGGACCCTTTCTCCTGTTCCTTGGCAGGCATTCTGGACTAACTGTGGTCCATTTCTCAGCAAGGGCTTTTGTCAGCGACCCTTAAGGTGCACTTGGCAGCTATCTCTGCTTACCTGGCGCGGGCCAGGAAGCAGTCGGTGATGCAGGAGAAGGTGGTCGGGCACTTTTTCAAAGGCCTTGATTGCATATTCCCTCCGGTACGAGAACCTCCACCTCTGTGGTATCTACTGCTGTATTGGCTAAGCTTATTGGCAGGCCATTCGAACCAATGCACAGGTGTGACATCTCTTACCTGTCGTGGAAGACCGCCTTCTTGGTGGATATCGCGTCAGCCAGAAGGATGGGAGAGCTCCAGGCGCTTTCCATCGAGTCTCCTTATCTGGTCTTTTACAGGGAGAAGGTTGTCCTGTGCCCCAACCCGAAATTCCTTCCAAAGGTGGTGTCGGAGTTTCACCTTAACTAGGTGTTGACTCTGCCGGTGTTCTACCCCAATCACACCTCGGAGGCCAAATTTAGGCTACATACTCTGGACCCAATAAGAGCGCTCGCTTATTATAAGGCGCAACAGCCGAAGTTTGGGGAGAGGTTCACCAGCTGTTTGTCACCTATGCTGAAGCCGCACCTGACAGACCTGCAGCCAAGCGGACGATAGGCAGGTGGGTCACCTCCTGCGTAGATCTCTGCTATAAGTTCGCGGGCATGGAGCCTCCCAGAGGGATAAGAGCTCATTCTACCCGTCATACTGCTGCATCGGTGGTTGCTTCCAGGGACGTCCCTATCCAGGAAATCTGCAGGGCTGCTACCTGGAAGTCAGCACGCACCTTCATTACCCATTACCACATCGACCTTGAGTCACGCCGGGATGCTAGTTTTGGGGCCTCGGTTCTCCAGTCTTTATTCCTTAAGTAGGGCGGTGTGCGCCTTGCCTCCCTCCCTCCCTCCTCCTGGAGAACTGCTAGAAGTCTGCCAGACAGTGTGGATGAACAACATATCCATGTCCCTAGAAATGCAGGTTACTCACCTGTAACAGGAGTTCTAGGAATGGTATATGTTGTTCATCCACACTACCCACCCGACCTCCCCGGCTTTGCCTTTAACCTGAGCTTCCAGCCCAGGCCAGATCTGGCGTCATGGGGTGGAGCAGAGTTTTACCACCGGTGGGTGGGAGGAGCCAGCTTGAAGACCTTCCGGCAAGATTTAAAGCGGCAAGGAACCTGCCAGATAGTGTGGATGAACAACATATACCATTCCTAGAACTCCTGTTACAGGTGAGTAACCTGTATTTTTGGGAGCGTGGATATGTTCTTCATCCACACTCTTTGACATGCCCCCTACCAATTTATGATGGACTGGAAGTCTTCAAGCTGGCTCCTCCCACCCACCCGAGTGGTATATACCTCTGCTCCGCCCTTTGACCCAGATCTTCCTTTCCGCTTGGAATATTCAGGTTGCCTTCCCCGTGGTCGCACATTTTGTAATCCCTGGCTTTCAAACCTATGGTTATTCTGAAAATTCGCATCGTTCGCGTTAGTGATCGCAAGTTTACCGCTTCGATTATGAAAGACCAGTCTTCCCACGGATTTCGTTGGTGCTCTTGCGGCCAGAAAATGTTGAGCATTGCGTGCGTCTGTTGCCTCGGTGTCGACCATGACACTTCGAAATGCGATATGTGTCTCGCCTGTCATTCTGACATCCTTGACGACCATCTCGCATGCCTGAAGCTGGAGAGGCTGGAGAAACGGAAAGGTCCGGTGAAATCCAAGGAGGCTCAGTGTGCGGTTTCCATAGCTCCGGGATCCGCCAAGCAACTGGATCGCATGCAAGGACTCAAGGAGGAAGCGGGTCGTTTTGCAGAGACCTCTTAGTGCTTCTTCGTTCTGCTCAACCTGGGCTTCACCTTGTCGGGTTCGTTCCAAGAGTTGTGCAAGTCTCTCTGGCCAAGGGAGAGGCACCTCCGGGCTCACACTTCTCTCTGTCCCGTAAGCGGGCGAAGGATCCGGGATCGTCTTTGTCTCGAATGAGTTGTTATTAGAAGTGGGAGAGATCTTAATCCCAGGAAGATGAGAAATTGCTTCTTTGGCCACTGGCTTTCCGGCTTTGCTATCTGGTCAGTCGACCAAATTGTCGATCGATGATGTTGAGATTATCATCGATCCGATTGATCTGTTATCGCCGATTCTGGTCGATGATTCCTTCTATCGAACTGCTAACTTGCTCTTCCCAGTTGATGAGACCCAGCCTGCTGGGACTCGCATTGAAAAAGTCGACCCTGATCCCTGGAAAACGCCAGTCTCACCGGTGTCTCCCGAGTAACCGAGTTAGCCTGTCTGATCTCGATTGAGGTCTCTAACCCCCTCGACCGAAAGGCCAAGAAAGAGTCAGAAATGCTCTAAAAAGAAGCGATGCCATCGATCGTCCTCATCCTCCTTGGATGAGGAGAGGCTTCAGTGGAAACTCTGGCGCTACGAGGACCTCATGTGGCAACAGCTGATTTTGACCCAGCACAAGCAGACTCCAGCTTCCACACCGGCCATTACCTGGCTTTTGCCTCGCAAGCTGAAGCCGACTCCCATCGGAGTCGATTAAGTTGGTTCCCCAGCCCTTGGAGCCTGGTAAAACCACCAATTTGGCCCAAAACGGTGTCTCCACCGATTTTTGTTGTGGTACCACCGCCCAAGCAACCTGTGGGAGGGGTTTCTTCCAAGGAAGATAGAGCGGACACCTGGCTTCCCTGGCGTTTGTCGGTCACTGTCACCCCCCCCCCCCCGGACTGCCCTAGGCGAGTCGAAGGTGACCTGGGTGGTCAGCCGTTGAACCTGGATTCCTCGAAATTCGGACGTCACCGGCTTGCATTCTCATCCAGGTGATGATGAATCAGCCATTGGCGTTGAGACGGAAAAACGTCCCTCGTCTTTTCAGGGCATACTTTGCCTCATCTGAGTCCACAGGGATGCCCATGGAGCTATTCCAGAAAAAGGTGATCTCCCGTTTTATGGACATCCTTAAGAGAGGGGGGGGTATACCCCGACGTAGGCCTTTCTTGCGGCTGAGGCTATTGTTGGCCCGGCCCTAGAACTTTGGTAGCACCCTGCCTCTTGTCCAATTCAGTCTGCCCGTATGGCTCGCAAGTATGCGGTGCCCATTGGGTCCCTTGCTGGGTTCACAGAGCACCCTTTGGCCGAGAGCCTGGTGACCGCCTCTGTGTTCAGGCATACTGGCAGTTCTGCAGACACTGACAGACCACCTGATAAAGAGTCCAAGCTTTTGGACCATTCAACCAAGAAGATATGTGTGCGGCTTCCTTCTTGGGCCTTCGTCAGGCAAGTTTGCATTCATGGCACATTCCTCTCACACCCTTCTAGGGTCTTTGGATGAAGTCCTGCCACATCTCCCCGTGGACATGCAAACCATGGTCAAGCAGGTCCGGGATCAGGGCCGAGCTGTTGCCAAACAGCAACTGCAGACAGCCCTGGACATTGGGGATTCTTGTGTCCCCTCGATGGCTGCCGCAGTTGCCTCTCTTCGCAGGGCTTGGCTGAGGCTCTCTTCTTTCCCGGTGGATGCCCAGCACAAACTAGCTGACATGCCCTTTCTCCGGACCGACCTCTTTGGCCCTGGAGTGGCCAGTCACATTCAGCGCATTGAGCAGTCCATTGCCATCTTGGACGCTACTTCTGCCAAGGGTTCTTCGGGCAAGAACCAACAGAAGAAAAAAGTATTTTCTGCATTCTTCCTCTGCGACTCAGCAGTCCTCTTTTCAAGGTGGACAGCAGTGCCAGCAACAGCAGTAGGCTCAAGCTTTGTTGCATCTGGCCCAAGCCCAGACCCCAACAGGCCCGTAAAGGAGGCCGAGGTTCACGTCCTGGAGCCTCCTTCTCCAAGCCTGCTTGCAGGGCCGGCGTTAGGCACCCGCGAGCCCCGCGGCCGCGGGAGGCCCCCGCCCCACTGGCACTGACCCACCCGCTGACCCCCGCCGCATGCAACAACAAGGCCAGTAGACAAACAATACAATTGCAATCCCTGCTGCTGCATGCACACACAAATATTTCTGGGGCAAGAAAGTAACATATACATGGACCTGGATCTGGCTGAGTGCTGAACACGGTGCGGAGATGACGCACTCAGCTGTCAGGAAGTGAAAGCATGAGATTCCCAGTATTCGCTCTCAGTCAGCCAGCAATATTTCTGGGGCAAGGAAGTAACATTAGACACGAGTACACCTCAGCCTGATGACTACTATACAGCGCAGCGCTTACGCACGCTGCCTTACCCGTCCGGCCTTCATCACCCTCAACTTGCTAAAACGGAAAAAGGCAGCGCCAGCATCACATAGCTGTTTCGGTAGTTGGTTGGTTCTTCGCTTTTACTGACTGTACGAAGAAGTTCGGGGTCTCACGATCTCAGCTGCCTCGCCCATTGGGGGAAAAAAAATATATATCCTGTCCACTTGTTGTACATGTGCTCCTGCCCTCCACGCTGATTGTCCTGGCCACACAGTGATGTGACAGAGAGCCTGTCTCAGACTATAAAAACTGCAGCATGTTTCCACACGTTCCCCCTATATGCTGCACATCATGGTGACGTGGAGGAGCAGTTGGAGCCAATCACAGGGCTCCACTCAGTCACTCAGTTCCTTGCTATTTTTTGTACCTCCTCCCCCTCGGACCTGAAACATTTGGTTCCCACTCAGGTCCGTGATGGCTCCATAAAGATGATCCCTTTGGCGCTCTTGGAGTCCTATTCAGCCAAGGACTAGTTCCAGAGCGTTGGAGTCGGAGAAGGAGAATCTTGCTGTGTAAGTCGCTTAGGTGTCGCTATCGATTCGCAACTGAACTTGGAGGAGCCGAAGAAGAGAGAGAGAGAGAGTCGGACTCGGGGAGTGGGACTGGGAGAGAGAAAGAGGGAGAACGCCGCCGTGAGAGACAACTCAGTCACACAGAGAAGACCACTGCTATCTGCATGCATCTTAAGCCACAGCCACTCAACTGGTAACCCAGTTCCATTCTGATCTTGAGTACTGCTGCTGGCCTGCCTATCCTCACCACCACTGATACAGCCCTCAGTGCTAGTGTGCTCAGTACTGCTTGCTGTGCGCTGACTGCTGTGCTGTCTCTGTAAATCATTTATTTCTTTTAAGAAATAACTGTTACGCTCAGCAAGCAGCAGCAGCAGCTGGCTCTGGTTCCTTAACTATATGCTTTTGATTGTAGAGTGATTACTGGGGGGGCCCGGGGGGCCCAGTCATAGAGTTTGCTGGAGGCCCCCAAAGTCCTAAAACCGGCCCTGCCTGCTTGGTGACAGTGTGGGGGCTGATAACCCCTCTCCTTTCACCTCAGCTTTGGGTCTTCCTGTAGGGGGCCAGCTCCGCCACTTCCTTTCCACCTGGTCCATTGACACTTCGGACAGGTGGGTCCCCGAAGTGGTCGGTCAGGGAATGCCTCTGGAATTCGAGCAGTACCCTCCAAGCTGAGTCCACGCCCCTTGGGAGGAAAGAGTATCCGCTCAGATGTAGTTGGCTCTCCGAGACGACATCGCTTAGCTCCTCCTCAAGGAGGCAATAGTTCCAGTGGTGGATCCTCCAGCAGACCCATGTTTTTTTTTTTAATTATACTTAGTTTATTTACATAATTCACATGTTGTTCTTTGGGGTAAAAACCCCTAGCACTGACAACATCACAGACATATTATAGTACTTCTGGTTCACAGTAGTCAGTTTTACTACAATCTAGCTTGAACAGTAACAGTAGGTGCTACTGTCTGGATCTTCCATAGGTATCTGGCATCCGTATCTCTAACCTCCCCTGGGATTAGTCCTAAAACCAAATGTTCAGGTCCTAACTGCGTTTTAATTGAAAATACCTGTTCTAGATGTTTCCTGACCTTCCTCCAATATACGGTGATACCTGGATATGACCAAAAGACGTGCCTGTGAGGCATGTTGTTCTCCACAAGCCCTCCAGCACCCAGCTGTGGTCCCTCCCTTCACATGCACCATTTGTGTTGGTACTAAGAAATATCTGGTTCTAGGGACATGGATATGTTGTTCATCCACACTGTCTGGCAGGTTCCTTGCCACTTTAAATCTTGCCGGAAGTTCTTCAAGCTGGTTCCTCCCACCCACCCGGGTGGTAAAACTCTCTGCTCCGCCCCATGATGCCAGATCTTCCTTACCGCTTGGAAGCTCAGGTTCCCTCCTCAACACGCTGCGTGATAGACTGGATCCTAATTCTTCGGTTCGTCCGAAACTCATTTTAAAAATTTCAAGACTTCGGTCATCCTTTTCCCTCGCGGCTGCGATGGACAAATCGACTCCTGGTTTTCGGTGGTGCCCTTGTGGGCAGGAGATGCCCAGGACGGACCCGCACTCGACGTGCGTGTACTGCCTTGACCTGGGAACCGACCCCGCAGGCCTGCAAGTCATGCTGTTCGTTCTCTGCCAGACGTCCTGGAGGACCGCGCGCTCGTGGTTAAGCTCAGGGCAGCCTCGAGGCGCTACCGCCGTAAAGTCGAAGGAGGTCCGCTGGCGGTTATCATGGGCAGATGGCTCGGCTGAGCAGCTCGAGCAGATGATCGCCCTCGAGGAGGAGGCTGCCCAGACCTCATCTTCCTCTTCCTTGGTCGCGGCATTTATCCCGCTCTCTTTGGGTACCTCGTATTCAGTTTTGTTCAAGGAGCTTTGCCAGTCCCTTTCCACGAAGGGAGAAAGGCCATCGGGACATTCCTCTTGGTCCAAAAAGAAGGATTCTAAGGGTAAGTCCCATCGTCTGCGTTCGTGGGAGTGGGAGAAGGTCCCCTTCCCCGGACAGCCGACTGTCGACTTTGGTCGAGGTTGTGGCTAAGGTCACTGGCTTCACGGCATCCCCATCAGGCCAGCCGGTTGAGACTCCTCTCATTGTGGTCAAGATTTTTCCCGACCCATCGGACGGGCTGTCGACTGGTGAAGCCAACAACCCTTCTTCGCCCGTTCCCCCGGTGGAGACCGAGGATCTGCCTGTACCCTTCGTGCAGCAGTCCCCGGTTGAGGTGTCCAAGCCAAGGGAAGAGCGGGTGTACCCTGCTCCTTCCCAGGCCCGTTCTCGGAAACACCAAGGGTCTCGGACTTCTTCTCGGTCCAGCCAATCCTGCCGACATCGGCGGTCTCGGCACCAAGGTAAGTGGCGCCGCGCTGGTCTCGTCTTCCTCCTCGGCAAAGGAGAGCGGGCGCGAAATTGTGTCAACGCTACGAGGACCTGATGTGGCAGCAGTTACTTTTGTCTGGGAGCAAACAGACGCCTTCACCGGCCATCAAGTGGCTGTCACCCTTGCGGCCGAAACAACCCCTCGCTGCAGTCGAGATGTCTAAGCCTGGGCCGGTTGTTCGGTCGAAACCTGCTGCCCCACCGATTGTGGTGGAACCTCCGCCTCCACAACCAAAATCGGGGGCATCGACCAAGGACTCTCGTTCGGGTCAAGGCGTGCCCCACAGGTTGTCGGTCACCCTCACTCCTGACCGTCCTCGGCAGGTGGAGGGTGGCTCAGGCCCTAGGCAGCACTTCGCGGACTCCTGTGAGTCAGACTCCTCCCTGTTCTCCAGGCCGGTTGACTTGAAGTCTTCCGGGAGCCAGTCACTGGACGAAAGCCCATCGTCCTTCATGAGTTTGCTTCCACTCATCTCGGAGTCCAACGGGATGCAGCTCGAGCCCGTATCCAAACAGGCCAAGTATCCCCTGACGAAGATACTGGACCGAGGGGATTCACCCATGGAGGCTTTCCGGTGGCTTGGGCCATTGTAGGCCCAGCCCTGGAGCTTTGGCAGCGGCCTGCTTCCTGTCCTGCGCCCTCGACCAGAGGTTGAAGGGCATCGGCCAGGGTGTTGGAGGCTCCTGCCACGTGAATGGCGAGGAGATCCGCCAATAGTACCCGTCAGTCATTCGTCGGTTTTCAAGTTTTTGATGTTTTCGATGTATTTCTCATTTTCTTTTTTGGGGGGTCAGTTGCTGTGTATGTAGTCCCTGACACCTCTGAATCGCATAAAACAAGTTCGCGACTCATGTGGTTCCCCGGTTCTGTACATGGACGGCCACTCCTTGTACCTCTTATGTCTGGACCCTGACCACCTCATGGAGAAGTGCCAGCACTACCAGAAGTTCAGCTCCGCTACTCACAAGAGAAGGCAGCAGTCCTTGGCAGATCATATTTTCAAGAAGAAAATGGACTCTATGGAAAAAGTTAAAAAAGTTTAGGCACCCGGTACGATGGCGTGAGGGTTGAGGCGCTGGATATCACATTTTGCGACGCTGGCGGCCAGGTTTGGGAAGCGAGCCGAGAATGTTGAGGGTCAGCGGGGAGGGAGTGGATTTAGTGTCCGAGGATAACTTTCCTCCCCCTGGAGTGAGGGGGGACATGTATGCTCTGTGCCTGACTGTCTTCTGGTGGAAGTTGGAGGCATGCAGACACATGAGTGTACTGAGGGGCTTGGAAGTGGCGGATGTTGGCGGAGACGCCTTGACATCGCCACTTCCTTAAGAACATTGGAAAAACACCAGTGGCACTCTCGGGTAGATGGAGTGCCAGGCCCCGATCACCCAACACCCCTACCAGCCCCGGTGACCGGCGTCCTGATGAGACTCAGGAATTCGGGGTGCTTGCCACCCCCCACCTTGTCCCTGCCTGGGGGGGTAAGCCAAGACTACGTGGAGGACGGATCGCTACGGGACACAGGTAGGAGGTGCAGACTAGAACGGCCATAGGCGTCTCCCGAAGGGAGTGGAGTGCCACGGGAGGGCAGTAGTTCAAACAGTAACACAGGAAAAAAAAAAAGAAAAAAAACTTTGGCAGGCGTCTAGTTCCCCTGAGGGTCATAAGAAAAAGTGTGACAGAGATGGAGCGGGAATTGACTTCCACAGCAGCTGCGACTTCGGCTGGAGTCGCAGCCCTCAAGGTAACATCCCCTTCGGGGGATCGCTCCTCGATGGCCGTCTTGGTGGCTACCAAGAAGGCGTCGCCCCTCCGGTCGGGCTCACGCCCTTTGGGAGCCTCTGCGGCAAAGGAGGCCTCAACTCCCGTTAAGGCCTCTCCTCCCTCGCGGCCTACCGGTCAGAGCGGGTCCGGTAAGTCTGATGTCTGTTCCGCCGACACACGCCCGGACAGGACTGCTAAGCCGCTCTCCTCCTCGGGTGAGCGCTCTGCCAAAACCTCTTCCGAAAAGGCTGCCTCTCCTTCGCGACCTTTCTTGTGTAGGGAGACTGATAAGTTGGACGCCGACTTTTCCGACGTCTGCCTGGCCAAGAAGCCTGCGGCAGACTCTATTGACCAGTCTGACGCCCCAGGCTCTCCGCAGTGTCTTACCATGTTGCCCACAGAGGTCCCTGCGTCCCTTCGATTGACACCCGGGGATTTTAACCCTCCTTCCCCAGTCATCACCTAGGATCTTGAGATGCTGCTGTCAGGGCTCACTCCTCCTGCACCGGACTCCCTGATGCCGTATCCTCAGACACTGGTCCTGACGCCGGGCGACCCGCCATATTTTTTTTTTTAATTGTTTAACCAGGAGAGACTCACTAAGCTGAACACTTGTTTACAGGTGCTACCTGGGAGCACAGGGAAGTTGTGACTTGCTTAGGGTCACACAGTGTACAAGTGGCGTCCCTTTGCCTGACGGACGACCTATTCCTCCGTCAGAAGCGTCTGACTCGCTCAACGATATACCCATGCCAGGCCTATTCTTCCGTTAGGAGCGTCGGATTCACTGAACACTATACCCATGCTAGGCCTGGCATCACGGGGCCAACGCTCCACCGCCTGGTCACCAGCAGGCATCTGCCAGTCCGCCAGAGCCCCTGGCGCCTGGGTACCCGACACCGCAATACCTGGCCCCTCAGTATCCTCGCCACAGTACCCGCCGCTGCAATATGCGACGCCTCATTACCAAACGTCTTATTACCCGTCGCCAGGCTACCAGCCATCAGTTTACAGATACTCTTTTTATGAGTACCCTGAATACTCGTATCGCCCCACCTCCGCTGTCCACTCCTCAGCCACCGGCAGATCTGAAGGAAACCTTGGCCTCCTGGTGGGCTGAGGCCAAGGCTCAGCTCACCCGGGAGATCGAGAGTTGTCTCCAGAAAGCCGGATCTGATACTGGATACCCTATGTTGGAGATGGGAGACTCCCTTCTTCTTGCCCGACGTCTGAGGAGAGTCCTCCAGTGTCCGAGGCAGGGAGGATATGTGCCGAACTCCCCAGAGGGGTCGTCCCTCCCTCCAAGGAGGGTCTTTTGCTCTTCTTCAGAAACTTCTGACTCTGGCTCAGAGTCCGGCCACTCTGACCCCGTCGGCGAGCCCCATACAACGGAACGCCCCAGGCCGAGGGATCCTCAGACGTCTCCTCCGGAGAATCCTTCTTTTCTGGAATTATTGAGGAAAATCCAGGAAGTACATCAGTGGTAATCAGTAGAGCTAGACCCATAGTGTAAAAAACTCGCTGCCCATCTGGATCTGCCTGAGATCACTCCTACAGTGATCTCATCCTAGATGGAGCCTCACACAGATCTTGTCTCCACCATTTGGAAACAACCTTCTTCGTTAGCCCCCTCTTCCGAGGAAGGCGGACAGGCTATACCAGGCTCCTGATGGTGTAGACTTTCTTAGCCTTCACCCCAAGGCGGATTCGGTTGTCATCAGCGCCACTCGCGGCCACACTGCCAATCCTACACATCTCAGCTCGTCTCCGCCTGATGAGGAATTCCATCTTCTGGACCAGTATGGGAAGATCTATTCATCTTCTACACTAGGCATCAGGGCCCTTAACTATGTTGCACATGTGGGGGATTTCCAGAAGACCATCCTTAACCAGATGAAATCTAAATTGTTCTACCTTCCTGAGTCACAAACTAAGCAGGAAGTTGGTGACCTTGTCCGTTCGCTCGGCCTGTCTGCACATGCTACGTGTCACTTATGATGCGGTGGTCACATCTGGAAGAAGCTCGGGCTTCGCTGTAGGTCTGCGGCGTCATGCCTTGCTCCGCATGTCAGGTTTTGTCCCTGAAGTACAATCCGCTATACAGGATGCCCTCTTCAGGGGTTTGGTGCTGTTCGAGGGTGATGCCAAGGACATCATTACTGAGCTGCAGGAGAAGGGTACTGCACTAGAGTCTTTCCAGAGTATGTACAGGCCCCCTCAAGGGCAGTGGCATCCTTTTCATCGCCAAAACTGAGACAGACAAAAGCTGCAAGGAACACATGCCAACAAATGTCGGGCCCCTCCAGCATCCAAGACTCCCTTCAGCAAAAAAGCCACGGGGGCCTTGGCTGCTGCGCTGCCCCACACCTAGTGACTCCCTGCCTCTCCCAGTGTCTCTGGAGGTTCCGGAGGTTCCAGAAGAACCAGTAGGGGAAAATTCTCCTCCCATCTGCCGGGTTGGGAGAGGATAACATCAGACGCTTGAGTGCTCCAGCTGATATCGACAGGACACTTAATAGAGTTTCTACAGAAACCGCCCTAAAGACCGCTCCGAGTCGTCATTTTTCTCCCCTCAGCTTGTTTCTCTGGTCCTAGAGGAAATCTTATCTTTCTCTCGAAGGCGGGAATCCATGTTTGGGGAACAGGTTAATATTCCCATTTCTTTCTAGTTCCAAAGTAGACTGGAAGTCTGAGGCCCATCCTAGACCTCAGCTCCCTGAACCTGTCCATGGAGTACAGACACTTCAGAATGCTCTCTTTACAGAGCTTTGTATCGCTACTTCGGCTGGGACAGTGGCTATGTGCTCTAAACATGCAGGATGCCTACCTGCATATCCTCATATGCCCTTCTCACTGCAAATTTCTTCGGTTTTGTTTTCAGGGGGACGACTACCAATTCAAGGCCCTACCATTCGGTCTTTTTTCTGCTCCCTGAATGTTGACTAAATGCCTGTCAGTGGTAGCGGCCCACCTGCATACCCAGGGAGTACAGGTATTCCTGTACCTGGACGATTGGCTCCTGGCAGCCTCGTGCAGGGAGGAACTCCTGCACTGCCTTTCCCTACTTTGCAGGTTTTTACCAGCCTGGGTATCACCATTGTCCAGACCAAATCTCGACTGGTCCCTTGCCAACGCCTCCAATTTATAAGGGCGATTCTGGACACGACCACCAACAAAGCCTTTTTTCCTCCGGACAGGGTAGACTCCATTCAGAATCGGGCTATTATTCTGTCCGGCTGCAGGATGGTCGGAGCCAGGTCAATCCTCCTCCTCCCTGGGCTAATGATGGCTGCCATTTCGACAGTCCCGTTCGCTCAGATGCATATGAAGATCTCTCAATGGACTCTTCGGTCGCAGTGGGACGAGACCAGGGACAGTCTAGACCAAGAGGTACTAGTATGAGACCCCACGTTCAGGAACTTGCAATGGTGGATGGTTCAGGAGAACCTCTGCCTGGGAGTTCACTTCTGCATCGATCCCCCCTCCCAGATGTTGACGACAGATACGTCGGGTAAAGGCTGGGGTGCCTTCTAGGGCCTTGCAGGTCTCTGGGCAGCTGGTCCAGGTTTGAACAAAACCTGCACATAAATGTGCTCTAACTGAGAGCAATCCTTTTTGCTCTTCAGGCTCTACTCTTCTTCATCCTCCCCGGTCATCATCTCATACAATCAGACAACACGTGCGTAGTCTGGTACCTCAACAAACAGGGAGGGGAACGATCTTGCTTCGAGACACCGCTCTTGCAGCAGGTTACACCATTAGGACACAAACCCGGCAGGCGTCAGGACCCCATGGAAAAATTCTAGCTAGCTATCTTCGGAGGGACCGCCCCGGCGTCAGGCGTGGTAAATAAGGCGGTCCCAAAGATTCCCAGTTCTTTCCGCTGTCAACTTGTCATGTCTCGACCCTGGTTGCTGTCTAGTGCGCCGGCGTGGATAAGTTCTTTCCGACGGGAAATTTGGATTTCTTCTAGCAAGTTTTTCGCTGATGTCCTCTTCTGCTCCTTTTGCCAGGGGTTTAACAGTCGAACCCGGATCCAACGTCAGAAGGCCCTTCAAGCTTTCTGACTGGAAGAGAAGCTAAAGACCATGTCTTCCAAGGGGGAATCCTCTAAAAAGACCCACAAGCACGCGGTGAAACGAAAGGAGAAGGCCCCTTCCAGGTCCCCCGCTAGGGCTTCGGACTCCCGCAGCTCCGGTTCCAGGTCTGACTGCTCTCCCTCCAGGGCCAGCTCTCAGCCTCCCCCGGCTGCGGTCAGGAAGTCCTCTTCTCAGGCCAAGTCCACCAGGCCGTCCTCGTCTTCGTTCTCCAGGGCCTTGGTGAAGTCTGGGGATCACCATCATCATCATCATCATCATCATAAGTCGGGTTTCCGCCCTTCGGAACCCGACGTCGGGTCATCTTCTTTGCCTCCTCGCAAGACGTTGGAGCTTACTTCGTTGAAGAGACCTCTGGATCCGACGCCGGTGTGTCCGTCGTCGGCCTCTCGTCATGCATCCCTGGAGCCGCCGTCTGCCAGACGACCGTCGCCGGCTAAACCAACTCCTCAGCGGACGCCGGTAGGGGGGCCGGCGCCCGCTCCTCCTGAGAAGAGAGCCCTGATGCCTCCGACCGACGTCGGTCAGGAGACCGTAACCGAGGAGGATCTGACGCAGCCCAAGGACCAGACGGGCGACCCTGGTCTCGTCGAGACTCCCAGGGAACCCTCGCCATTACCCGAGCCCCCTGTGGAGCCGATGCTGGGACCCGACGACCGTCCACCGGCGCCCGGACCGTCGTCTGGCCTTTCTTTAGCGGATGTGAAGGATCTCTTCACTTACTGGTGGGACACCATAAAGAAGGATATGGTTCCCACTTCTCTTCCTCCTCCTGCACCTCCGGTTCCCTCACCCCCCTCGCCATCGGGGTCGGCAGGCCGCTTACCTCCTCCCCGGGAATATGGAACCCTTCCCAGGGGGAGACCAGAAAAACTGAGACCTCCGTCTAAATCCTCTTCTAGGCCACCCAGCCCCAAGAGACCCAGGAGACACCGACAATCACCTTCGACGGAGGACATGGGATCAGAGTACTCATCATCTAAATCCCCATCTTCCTTCTCCATCCCTTATCCGGACCCACGTCTCCTCCGGACGACCCTTTGTTCTCTGATATTATGAGACATATCCAAGAGAACATGGGATGGGATGCGGAAGAGCTAGACCCCGAAAGGATACGCCTAGCCAAATATCTTCGGCAGAAGGACCCCAAGCCTGTGGTGGTGTCACCCTTGGTTGACACGTTAGTCGTGGACGTCACCAAGACAGCGTGGAAGCGTCCACATTCGCTCCCGGCTATGCCGAAAAAAGCTGATCGCTTGTACAAGGCTCCTAGGGAAGACCAGTACTTGACTCGGCAGCCTCAGGCCGACTCTCCGGTCATCACAGCCTCACATGACCGGTCACAGAGACCGCAACATCTGAGCACCCTGCCACCGGACGCAGAGTCCAAGCAGTTGGACGCTATGGGTAGGCACACGTATGCTTCCGCTACCTGCGCCATCAGATCCTTGAATTATTTGACCCACATGGTTCAGTTTCAGAATACCTTGTGGGAACAGGGTCGGAAGGTGAGCAGAAGGAAGAAATGCTTCAGCTCCTCCGTATGGGTTCGGATGTGGGAACCCAAGTGTTACGAGCCGTGTACGACTCTGCGGACTCATCAGCCCAAGCAGCAGCTTCTGGCGTATGCCTCCGGAGACACTCTTGGTTATGCGTCTCTGGCTTTACCCCGGACGTCCAGAAGAATGTCATGGATGCCCCATTCGAGGGAGAAGTCTTGTTTGGTAAAATTTCGGAGGAGATTATTACCCGACTTCAAGAGACTGGGAAGGCGGTGAGGTCGGTTCAGGCCATGTACCGACCGAGGCTTAGTTCCTTTCGTAGGAACCAAAGCCGATTTCGTGGGCGGACGCAGAGGCAGCAGTCCCGCTCCGCTACACAGCAGAGGGGCTCCGACATCCATAGAGCCAAGGGGAAACAGCCCGCCGGCCGAAGCCAGCATAATACTAAGCCGGCCCAGCCAGCGGGACCCTCAGCCTGAATCCTTTCCGGCCCCCGCCCCTCAGGATCAACGGGAAATCATGGTCGGGGGTTGTATTGCGAACTTCCTGCCGGGATGGCAGGCTATAACCACTGACAGGTGGGTTCTTCAGTTGGTCGGAAGAGGCCACTATATAGAATTCGCAGAAAAGCCACCCTCGAGGCCTCCTTTGCTCTCCCGATATCCGGGTCAGCACAAATCTATGATCTGGCAAGAAGTACTCGCGCTTCTGCAAAAGGGAGCGATAGAGTACGTCCCGGAGAACCAGAGAGGACAAGGGTATTATTCCCATTTCTTCCGGGTTCCAAAGAAAACAGGGGACCTCCGTCTGATTCTGGACCTCGGCAACCTCAACGTGTCGGTCGCCTACAAGAGATTCCGCATGGTGACTCTTCCGGGTCTTATTCCCATGCTGAAACAAGACGCCTTCTTAGCGTCTCTAGACATGCAGGACGCATACCTGCATTTCCCTATAGCTCAGGCGCACAAGAGGTTCCTGCGCTTCGAGTTCCTCGACCACCACCTTCATTTCCGAGCCCTTCCATTCGGACTGTCATCCGCACCCAGGGTCTTTACCAAGTGCATGGCAGTCATGGCAGCGTCTCTGAGGAGGCGGGCCATTATGTGTTCCGTATCTGGACGATTGGCTTCTCATGGCCGCCTCAGAGGCGTTGTTATAGCGGTCCAGAGCACCCAGGACCTGTTCCGATCTCTGGGCATCCTAATAAACTACGAGAAGTCTCTCTTGGTACCGTCGCAGAAACTGCAGTTTATAGGTGCAGTACTGGACACTGTTCAGGGAAGAGCTTTTCTTCCAGACGACAGGGCGGAGTGCATCAGATTCCTCATCAAGGAGTTGTCGAACAAGACCATCCCTGCCAGGTCGGTCCTTCGCTGGCTCGGACACATGGCTGCGGCCATTCCGACCGTCCCTTTCGCAAGGCTCCACATGCGGGTAACTCAGTGGATGCTCAAGGTGCAATGGGACCAAAGGCAAGACCACTTGCAGCATCCGGTCAGGATCACGAACACCGTGATCCGAGACTGGCAGTGGTGGCTAGTCCCAGGGTCGCTCTACATGGACGTTCCGTTTGTAGCGCCGTCCCCGGAGGTAATCCTCACCACAGACACCTCAGCTCTAGGGTGGGGGGCACATCTGGACGGGGTGAAGTCCCCAGGGTACGTGGACCCCGATGGAAGCTCATCTCCATATCAGTGTTCTAGAGATGAGGCCAGTTCTCTATGCCCTGCAGGCCTTTCAGTCAGTAATCCCACCGTGTACTCTTCTGCTTCAGACGGACAACACGGCGGTGATGTATTACCTCAACAAACAAGGAGGCGCACACTCTTACCCCCTTTGTGGGATTGGGTAATCGGACACGGCGCAAATTTGATCACTGTACATGTTCCCAGGGTGGACAACACGATTGCAGACGGTCTGAGTCGCTCCCAGGCCAGAGTTCATGAGTGGGAACTTCTTCAAGAGGTAGCAGATCATCTGTTTCTTCGATGGGGAACCCCAGAACTAGACTTGTTCGCATCCCCATCCAATGCAAAACTGCCCAATTTTTGCTCGCTAGATCCAGGGCCTGGTGTTTTCTGGCGAGACGCGTTGTCCCTCTTCTGGGCGGACAGATTCCTCTACGCTTTCCCTCCTTTCCCGTTGATCCAGAGAGTTCTTCTCAAACTGCGTAAGGAGCATGCAGTTATGATCCTGGTAGCCCTGTTCTGGCCCAGGCAGATCTGGTTACCTTTGCTAATGCAGCTGTCCCGGGAACCCCCGCTCCCGTTGCCGTTCAGCTCCCATCTCCTGTCTCAGGAGAAAGGTTCCCTAGTCCACCCGGACTTACGCTCACTGAACCTGCATGCATGGCTCCTAGAGACATAGCCATCTTGCGTCACGGGGTCTCGCAAGAGGTTGCAGAAGTTCTTTCTGCAGCCAGAAAGCCGGCAACGCATGCGATGTACGCCATGAAATGGCGCTGTTTTTGTTTATGGTCGCGAGCACGCGATTTTTCCCCTTTAGGTTGCCCTGTGGGAGTGGTGTTGGACTACTTGCTCTCCCTCTTTCGTTCGGGTCTAGCCTACTCCTCTATCAAGGTGCACCTTTGTGCCATCTCTGCCTTCCACCTTCTGGTGGGGCATCGTACAGTGGCACAATTAGACGCTTCTCGGGAATTTTCTGAGAGGAGTGTTGCACCTTCGGCCTCCCATTAAGGACTCTGTGCCTCCATGGGCTTTGCTCTTTGTCCTGGAACAACTCATGCTCCCTCCCTTCGAACCTGCCGCAGATTGCGAGCTACGTTTTCTGTCGTGGAAAGTGTTGTTTTTGGTTGCTGTTACTTCAGCGAGAAGAATTTCTGAGCTTCACGCTCTCATGTGCAAAGAGCCTTATTTAGTTTTCCACCGGATCAGAGTATCCCTGAGAACGAATCCTAAATTTTTGCCTAAGGTGGTCTCTTTGCTCACCCTAAATCAGGACATTGACCTACCAGTCTACTTCCCGAATTACTCGGAATAGAGGTGAGGCTCTGCTCCACACCATGGATGTTCACCGCAGCCTGAGGTATTACCTCAACAGAACTAAACCTTTTCGTAGTTCTGAGCAACTTTTTGTTTCCTTCTCTGAGAGTATGTTGGGCCAATCTGTATCCAAACAGTCCCTGTCTCGCTGGCTTGTCCAATGTATTTCACTCTGTTATGAGCTCAAACAGAAGCCCCTCCCGGGTTCAGTCCGGGGTCATTCCACTAGGGGCGTGGCCACCTCATTTGCAGCACTCCGAAACGTCTTCACTTCCGCCATATGTGCTGCAGCCACTTGGAGCTCTGTGCATACCTTTATCAGGCATTATAGCCTGGACATCGCCTCTCGGCGTAGAGCCGGTTTCGGCCTGGCGGTGATACAGGGTCTCCTGTCCTAGATTCAGGACCTGGAATGTATTTCCTTTTTTCCTCCTCCCGGAATTTCTGGCAGTGTTACTGCTTGGGAATCGGTCCTAATGGTGTAACCTGCTGCAAGAGCTGTGTCTCGAAGTAAGATAGTACAGTTACGTAAGAACTTACCGTAACAGTAGATCTTCGAGAACAGCTTTTTCAGCAGGTACCTTCCCACCCACCTTCCCCCTTGGAGGAGGCATGCCTTGAGCCTTTTCTAACAGGGATTTATTCCCTTATTATTTTCTGACGGTGGATCCTCGGTCTCCCATTCTGATGTCATCCTGCGGCCGGAAGTCTCTGGCGGGAGAACTGGGGAATCTGGCGGGACTGCCCCCTTGTGTACCACGCCTGACGTTGGGGGCAGGACCGACGTCGGGGGCGGTCCCCGCTGAAGATAGCTAGCTAGAATTTTTCCGTGGGATCCTGACGCCTGCCGGCTTCAGTCCTAATGGTGTAACCTGCTCCAAGAGCTGTTCTCGAAGTTCTACTGTTACGGTAAGTTCTTACGTAACTGTACTTTCCTACTCTCTGTGCCGGGAAGCAGTGAGAGTCTGGCCTTGAGCAGCCCAACTTCACCTTCACTTGACTGCGGCTCACATTCTGAGAGTGGAAAGCACACTGGCAGACAAACTCATTCGGTCCTTTGCTAGGTCCCACAAATAGGAGTTAAGTGAAGAAGTCGTAAACTACATCTTTCAGCGATGGGGAACATCTTCTATAGACCTCTTCGCCTCTCTCTGCCCAAAATGCAAAACTTCCCAACTTTTGCTTGCTTGCTCGCTCCAGGGTGAGACATTTTTTGGTGGGACGCTCCATCGGTTGGAGGGACAGATTCGTTTATGCCTTCTCTCCCATTCTTTTAATTCCGAGGGTCCTGAACAAACTCAGATCGGTGGGAGCTCAAATGATTCTCATTGCTCCCTTCTGGCCCAGGCAAGTTTGGTTCTCTCTTCTGCAGCAGTTTTCAGAGGAACCTCCACTTCCTCCTCCTCCTCCTCCTCTGTTGCAGCAGTTGTTGACCCAGGATCAGGGGACCCTTGTTCATCCAGGTCTTCTCCCTTCATCTTCATGTGTGGCTCCTGCAGACGTAGCTGAAGTCTGCTTTGGAGTCTCCTCTAGTATCTGACATTATAGTGGAGCTTAGGAAGCCTTCCACCTGTGCCGTGAAGTGGAAACAGTTTTCTATTTGGGCAAACTCAAATGACTTTCAGCCTTTCTTGTGCCCAGTCAATAAAGTCGTGGACTACATGCGTCACCTCTTCGATCTGGGTTTTAGCCATTTCTCGTTGAAAGTCCACATGGCAGCTATCTCAGCCTACCATATTCTCTTTGGAGATAGGACTGTTTGCTCAGTTAGAAGTCCCTAAGACTTTCCTCAGAGGGATTTTCCATTTGAGACCCCCCCCATCCACATTTCTGCCCCTCTATGGGATCTGAGTTTCATCCTGGAGAAGGTTACACTGCCTCCCTTCGAAACAGGAGCATCAACTGATTTGAAGTTCTTTTCTTGGAAAACACTCTTCTTAGTGGCCATTACTTCAGCTTGGTGAATTTCTAAGCTGCAGGCCTTAATATGTAAAATCTCATACTTGATATTTCATAAGAAACGTATGACTCTATGCACCAACCCTATATTTCTCACTAAGGTTGTGGCTGAATCTATGATGAATCGATCTATTGAGCTACCTGCCTTCTTTAGGCAACACTCCAAGGGGAGTACCTCTTGCATACTGTGAATGTTCACGGAATCCTGAGATACTACACCAGTCAGACTAAGGATCTCAGGACGACCGATGAGCTTTTTCTCACAAAAGAGAAGGCAATGCTGTCTCTAAGCAATGCCCATCAAAATGGTTGGTACATTGTATCACTTTCTGTTAAGACAAGTACAAGACCCTTCCAGGTCAAGTCAGAGGTCACTCCACCAGAGGAATAGCTGCCTCTGCAGCTTGTTTCAAAAATGTGTCAGCGGTGGACATCTGTGCAGCCTCAACTTGGACTTCTGTCCATAACTTTAGAAAACAGTACAGTTTGGACATTGCCTCTCGCCGTAGAGCAGGGTCCGGATTGGCTGTTCTACAGGATCTCCTTTCATGAGACCCATTCAGCCTATAGGTTCCATGCTGTGGATAATAATCCTCCTCCCGAGTGCTTTTCCTTATTCCAGACAGCTTGGGACTCAGTCCTATATATGAATACCTACTGCAAGAGCCCTCTCGAAGTAAGATAGTACAGTTATGTAAGAACTTACTGTAATGGTAGATCTTCAAGAGAGGTTCTTGCAGTTAGTATTGCCTTCCCGCCCTCTGTCCCCTTAAGTTTTCTTTGCTTCATTTCCATGGGGGGAATATCCTCTTCTCTATTGTCTTGCCTCTTTTGGCCTTTGGCGGGAAAGAACTGAAGGCAGATGTGGGGGACTGCCCCTTTATACCGACGTCGCAGGACACTGGTCATCCGATGTGGGGGTGGTCCCCTGCCAGAGACTGCTAGCTAGAAATGTTTCCGTGGGGTCCTGATGCCTGGTGGCTTGGTCCTAAATGTGAATACCTACTGCAAAAGCCTCCGTTGAAGATCTACTCTTACGGTAAGTTCTTGCGTAACTGTACTTTCTAGGAGTGGTATATGTTGTTCATTGGCACGGACCTACCTGTCCTCCCCAATTTCGACACACACACACACTGCTTCTGTTGGGCAAGATGTGATGTCATGGGACAGAGCAGAGGGAAATGCCGTGTGGGTGGGTGGGAGGAGTCCGCTTGACAACTTTCCGGCGCATCTTAAAAGGAAAGAACATTGCCAGATAGTGTGTATGAACAACATATACCATTCCTAGAACTACTGTTCAAGGATCGTGGATATGTTGTTCATCTACTCTTATTGGCATGTCGCTTTCCCTTTCAAGGATTGTCGGAAGTCTTCTAGATGGCTCCTGCCACCCACCTGGATGGTATAACCCTCAGCTCTGTCCCATGACACCAGATCTTCCTTTTCGCCGGAAGATTCAGGTTGCCTGCTTCGTGCTGCTGCATTTTGTAGGCCCTGGCTTCTAAACCTTCGGTTCTTCCGAAACTTTGTCTAGCTCGCATTGGTGACCGTGACTCTCCTACTTCGATTATGGAAGAGACAAGTCTTCCCTTGAATTTCACCGGTGTTCGTGTGGCCAGGAAATGTCACGCACCGATCCCCATGCCGCGTGTATCTACTGCCTGAGTGTCTGTCATGACACTTCTGGGTGTGACTTCTGCCTTGCATTTCACTCTACGTCCTCGACGATCTTCTCACACAGCTGAAGTTGTGGAGGCGGGAAAAACGGAACACTCTGGTGAAATCAAAGGAGGCTCGATTGGCGGTTTCTGTGGCTGCGGGATCCACTGAGCAATTGGAATGTTTGAAGTCCTTTGAGGCGGAAGCAGCTCAAGCCTCAGAATCTTCCTCTTGGAACTTTTTCGTTCCGCTCAACCTGGGCTCCACCTTTTCGGGTTCTTTCCGAGAGTTTTGCCAGTCTCTCCCAACTAAGGGAGAGAGTCCTGCAGGCACACACTCCTCTTGGTCCCGTAAGTGGGGGAAGGACTCTGGATTGTCTTCATTTCGTCGAAGATGTTCTCAGGACCTGGAGAGGTCCTTGTCCCAGGAACCGACAGTCTTGACTTCGGTCGAGATCGCCTCTTAGGCCGTTGGCTTTTCGGCCTTGATGTCTGGCCAGTCAACCTAACAGTCGATCGAGTTTGAAATTGTCATCGACCCGATTGACCCTTTGTCGCCGACTCTAGTCGCGGACTCTCTTGATCAGAGTCCCGTCCTTTCTTTCCTCGAAGAGGAGACCCAACCCGCTGCAAATCCTGCTGAGGAAGTGGTCCCCGATCCCAGGAAGACACCGGTCCTGCCGGTGTCTCCCAATCGACCGAGTCATCCTGCTCAATCTTGAATGAGGTCCAGGATCCCCCTTGACAGACAGGCCGAGGAAGAGCCATAAGCACTCTAAAATAAGGTGATGCCATCAGTCGTCCTCGGATGAGGCGAGGTTCCGGTGGAAACTCCGTCAGCGCTTTGAGGACGTCATGTAGCAGCAGCTAATTTTGTCCAGGAGCAAACCAACCCTGGCTTCAACCTTGGCCATTATCTGGCTTTCGCCTCCCAGGCTGAAGCAGACTCATTTGGAACCGATTAAGTCTGTTCCCCTGCCCGCTGAGCTGGCGAAACCTCCAGTTCTAGGGACATGGATATGTTGTTCATCCACACTTATTGGCAGGTTCCTTGCCGCTTTAAATCTTGCCAGAAGGTCTTCAAGCTGGCTCCTCCCACCCACCTGGGTGGTAAAACTCTCGGCTGCACCCCATGACGCCAGATCTGCCTTACCGCTTGGAAGCTTAGATTCCCTCCTTTACGCTCCGCGTATAAGACTGGTTCATGCCGCTTCGGTTTTCCTAAATTAATCTTTAAGGTTTTCTAGACTTTGGTCAACCATTTCCCTCGCGGCTGCGATGGACAAATCAACTCCCGTTTTTCGGAGATGCCCATGCAGACAGAAGATGTCTCGGACGGATCTGCACTCCACGTGCATCTATTGCTTGGGCCTTGAGCACGACCCGCAGGCTTGCGACCTGTGCTTTTCTTTCTCTGCCTACGTCCTGGAAGACCGTGCCGCCCGTCTGCAACTTGGGCGACTCGAAAAGCGTTACCCTCCGGTAAAGTCGAAAGAGGCCCGGTTGGCGGTCTCCGACGGTGGGCTCGGCGGATCAGCTAGAGCAGATGATCGCCCTCGAAGAGGAGGTGGTGCGGACCGCATCTTCCTCATCCGCGGCATTTATCCCGCTCTCCCTGGGATCCTCATATTCTGCTTTCTTTAAGGAGCTTTGTCTGTCTCTCTCTCCACCAAGGGAGCGGGACCTTCATCTTCGGGACCTTCCTCTCGGTCCAAAAAGAAGAAGGACAAGGGTAAGTCCGTCCGTCGACGCTCTTGGGAGTGGAAGAGGTCCCCCTCCGCGAGCGGTCGACCATCGACTTCGGTCAATCCTTCGGCTTCAGCCACTGGCTTCACGGTGTCCCCGTCAGGTCAGTTGGCCGAGACTCCCATCGATGCAGTTGAGATGTTTGTCGACCCGTTGGATGGGCTGTCGACCGTCGACGCCGAAAATCCTCTCTCCCTGGTTCCCATGGTGGTGGTTGAAGATCCCGTGGGCTTGCCAGTGCCTCCGGTTCCGGAGCCGTTGGATTTTCCTTCCGAGCTGAAGGGGGGGCTGGTTTCCCCCGCTCCTTCCCTGCACCCTCCTCGGAAAAGCCGAGGTTCTCGGTCTCGGACTTCTTCCCGGTCCAGCCGATCCCGCTAGCAGAGGCGGTCTCTGTCTCGGCACCGCGGCAAGTGGCGCCGCTGCTCGTCTTCGTCCGCTTCCTCGGATGAGGGGAGGCTTCGACGCAAGTTGCATCGACGATACGAGGACCTCGTGGCAACAGCTTCTGCGGGCCGGGAACAAACCGACCACATCGCCTTCCCCGGCCATTAAGTGGCTGTCACTGGAGCGGCCGAAACAACCCCTCGCTTTAACCGAGGCACCTGTTTCCAGGCCTGTTGCTCGGCCGAAACCAGCTGCTCCATCGATTAGGGTGGAACCTCCGCCTCCACAGCCGTTGTTTGGGGCTCCGACCAAGAACTCTCGTTCGGCTCAGGGTATACCCCATAGGCTGTCTGTCACCCTTACTCCAGATCGCCCTCAGCAGGTAGAGGGTGGCTCAGGCCTGAGGCAGCTCTTTGCGGACTCTTCTGAGTCCGACGATTTCTCCCTCTTCTCCAGGCGAGTGGACTTAAGGTCCTCTGGAGGTCAGTCGCTGGACGATGGCCCTTCGTCCTTTCTGGGTTTGCTTAGGCTCATGTCGGAGTCCACTGGGATGGAGCTCGAGCCCATATCTAAGCGGGCCAAGTATCCCCTCACGGAGGTATTGGACCGAGGGGATTCTCCTACGGAGGCCTTTCCTGTGGCCGAGGCCATTGTGGGCCTGGCCTTGGAGCTCTGTCAGCGCCCTGCTTCCTGCTCTGCACCTTCGGCCAGGATGGCCAGGAAGTATGCGGTCCCTACCGGTTCCCTGTCCGGTTTCTCGGAACACCCCTCAGCCGGGGGTTAGTTACCGACAGCGTTTTCCGGCATGCCAGAAACGCTAGGGACGTGGACAAATCTCCCGACAAGGTGTCCAAGAAATTGGACTATGCCGGGCGAAAAGTCTACGCTGCGTCCTCCCTTGGCCTTCGCCAGGCCAGTTCGGCTATGCTCGTGACACATTTCTCCCATGCCCTGTTGGGCTCCCTGAACGAGGTAGTCCATCTCTCAGCTGACCTGCTGACTACGGTTAGGCAGGTGTGGGACTAGGGCAGGGCAGTGGCAAAGCAGCAACTTCAGACTGCTTTAGACATTGGAGACTCATGCGCCAGGTCAGTCGCGGCCGCAGTGGCTATGCTCCGTCGGGCATGGCTGAGGATATCCACCTTCACAGCGGATACCCAGCACAAATTGGCAGATGTCCCCTTCCTGGGTACCGACTTCTTCGGCCCTGGAGTGGAAGGCCACCTCCAGAGGATTGAAAAGTCCAATGCCACCTTGGACTCTGTCTCATCCGCTCAGAGGGACAAGGGCCGCAGACCGCAACCCAAGCCCTTTCGTCCATCTGCGCCACCGGCACATCCGGCCCAGCATCACCAGGGCCAGCAGGCTCGCGCTTGGCGTCCCAAACCCAAGCCCACGGCTTCCTCCTCCAGGAAGCAGGGAGGTAAAGGCCCAGGTGGTCCCTCGGCAGGTCCCTCCTCCAAGCCTGCACAGTGACGGGTTGAGGGGTGTCTCCCTCAACCTCGTCACTTCACCCCATGTTCCCACCATGGGAGGACGGCTCCGGTACTTCCTTTCCGCCTGGTCTGCTATTACCACAGACCGGTGGGTGTTGGAAGTGGTAGGAAAAGGCTTGCCCCTGGAGTTCGAGCAGGCCACGCCCTTCAGAACCGTTGCCCCCAGGAGGGCCTCGGGGTCCGCAGTCTCGCTGTCGGCTCATCGAGCCGACATCGCTCTGCTCCTCGAAAAAAGAGGTGATCAGAGAGGTGGCGGACCCTCTCTCAGACCCGGGGTTTGTGTCCAGGTACTTTCTGGTCCCAAAACGGACGGGGGGCTGGCGCCCCATTCTCGTCCTACACGACCTAAACAAGTTCCTAAGGTCTCGAACCTTCAGGATGGTCACTCTGGCTCAGATAATACCATCCTTGGAATGCGGCATGTGGTTCTGCTCACTGGACCTGCAGGACGCGTTTTTTCACGTCCCAATCTGTCTGTCTCACCGAAGGTTCCTTCGCTTTCGAGCGGAGGGATCAATTTTCGAGTTCCTAGCCATGTCCTTCGGCCTTTCTCTTGCTCCCAGGGTCTTCACCAAATGCATGGCAGTGGTGACGGCATTCCTGAGGCGCCGAGGGGTCTGGGTGTACCCTTACCTGGACGACTGGATGATAGCAGCCCTCTCCAGACAGGAGGTGGAGCGGTCCAGAGATCTGGCCCTCCAGGTCTGCTCTCAAATCGGCCTCCTCATGAACGAGGCCAAGTTGGAACTCGAACCGAAGCAGGTGATTCTCTTCTTTGGGGCAGAGCTCGACTTTCTTCGAGCCAGAGCACGGCTCCTGGTGGACAGGGCCGAGGTTCTTTCCTCCTTTGCCCGATCATTTCTGGTTGGGCAATTGCGCCCTGCCCGGGACTTCCTGCGCCTACTGGGTCTCATGGCGGCCTGCACCAGCGTGGTCCGTTGGGCCCGCTGGAACATGCTCCCCCTCCAGTGGGGGCTGGCCAGCCAGTGGTCTCAACGCTGCGATCCATTGGACCAGCGAGTGACGGTAACCCAGGGGATGTGGAACGCTCTCCAGTGGTGGATCCTTCCAGCTCATCTGCAGGAGGGCATCCCATTTGTCCGCCCCGAGCCGACAGTCTCTCTATTGACTGACGCCTCTCTGATGGGTTGGGTTGCCCGTCTGGGGGAACACCGAGCGCATGGCCTTTGGTCCCCACGGGAGTCCCGATGCCATATCAACCTGCTGGAACTCCGAGCGGTCTGCCTAGCTCTCACTGCCTTCACTCTGTTTCTACGGGGTCAAGTGGTTCGGGTCCAGACGGACAATACCACGACCCTGTACTACCTAAACCGCCAGGGCGGGACGCGCTCCATGCCCTTGTGCAAGGAAGCTCTCCACATTTGGTCACTCGTGCGCAGCCTGGAGGCGGATCTCCTAGCCATTCATGTGGCCGGAGCCTCCAATACCCTAGCCGATGCCTTAAGCCGGATAGGGGCTGTATCCCATAGTGGTCTCTCCTGCGGAGGTAGTACAAGATCTGTACTCCCATTGGGGCACACGAGTGAGTCTGTTACCTCCAGGAGAGAACTGAAGCTGAGGCTGTTCATGCCGCCCCCCTCAGCAGGGCTCGCTGCAGGGGGATGCCTTCTCGAGGCCGTGGACCCCGGGCCTCTTCTACGCCTTTCCTCCATTTCCCTTGATCCACAAGGTGCTTCTCAAGTCAAGGAGGGACAAGACGCAGGTGATTCTGGTAGCCCCAGACTGGCCCTGCCAATGCTGGTATCCTGATCTCCCCAGCCTCGGCTCCAGGCTCCCGAGGCAGCTTGCAGCTCGCCCGGACCTGCTTTCAGTCAGTCAGGGGAAGGTGTTCCTTGCGGACCTTCAATCCCTGCACCTGACGGCCTGGTTCCTGAGCGGCTAGAGTTCCAGGCCTTGGGTCTTTCCTACGAGGTCCTCAATGTAGTTGAGGCATCCCGTAAGGAGTCGACCTGAAAATGCTTTGCCTTCAAATGGAAAAGGTTTTTCATTTGGTGTCAGGCAAAGACCTGGACCCCCTTCCGCCTGTTCCTTGGCAAGCATTTTGGACTATTTATGGTTCCTTTCTCAGCAAGGGCTCAGGTCGACGACCCTAAGGGTGCACCTGGCAGCCATCTCTGCTTACCGAGCGCGGGCCGGGAAGCGGTCGGTGGTGCAGGAGAAGGTGGTCTGGTGCTTTTTCAAAGGCCTTGATCACATTTCCCCTCCGGTGCGAGAACCTCCACCACCGTGGGATCTACTGCTGGTATTGGCAAAGCTCATGGGCAAGCCATTCGAACCAGTGCACAGGTGTGATCTCTCTCACCTTTAGTGGAAGACCGCCTTCTTGATGGCTATTACGTCAGCCAGAAGGATGGGAGAGCTCCAGGCGCTGTCTATCGAGTCTCCTTACTTGGTCTTCCACAGGGACAAGATTGTCCTGCGCCCCCACCCGAAATTCCTTCCAAAGGTGGTGTTGGAGTTTCACCTTAATCAGGTGTTGACTCTGCCAGTGTGCTACCCTAATCACACCTTGGAGGCCGAATATAGGCTCCATACTTTGGTCACTAGAAGGGCGCTCGCTTACTATAAGAAGCGCATGGCTGAAATCCGGGGAGAGGTTTGCCATCTGTTTGTCACCTACGCTGAAGCCACACCTGACAGACCTGCAGCCAAGCGGACGATAAGCGGGTGGCCCACCTCCTGCATAAATCTCTGCTATAAGTTGGGCATGGAGCCTCCCAGAGGGATAACAGCTCATTCTACCTGCCATACTGCTGCATCGGTGGCTGCTTCCAGGGACGTCCCTATCCAGGAAATCTGCAGGGCTGCTACCTGGAAGTCGGCACACGCCTTCATCACCCATTATCACATCGACCTTGAGTCACGTCGGGATGCTGGTTTTGGGGCCTCAGTTCTCCAGTCTCTATTCCCTAAGTAGGGGGTGTGCGCCTTGCCTCCCTCCTCCTGGAGAACTACTAGGAGTCTGCCAGACAGTGTGGATGAACAACATTTCCATGTCCCTAGAAATACAGGTTACTCACCTGTAACAGGAGTTCTAGTAATGGTATAAGTTGTTCATCCTGTTCCCCGACCTCCTGGCTTGATGCACAACCTGAGCTTCCAGCGGGCCAGATCTGGCATCATGGGGCGGAGCCGAGAGTTTTACCACCCGGGTGGGTGGGAGGAGCTAGCTCAAAGACCTTCTGGCAAAATTTAAAGCGGCAAGGAACGTGCCCGACAGTGGATGAACAACATATACCATTCCTAGAACTCCTGATCTTACTTCGAGACACAGCTCTTGCAGCAGGTTACACCATTAGAACTGAAGCCGGCAGGCGTCAGGACCCCACGGAAAAATTCTAGCTAGCTGTCTTCAGCGGGGACTGCCCCCCGACGCTGGTCCCGCCTCCGATGTCAGGCGTGGTACATAAGGGGGTGGTTCCGCCAGATTCCCCAGTTCTTTCCCGCCGTCGACTTGCATGTCTCAACCCTTGGGTTTCAGTCTGGCAGCGGCGTGTTTACAGAGTTTTCCTCCGGAATTCTTTTTTCTTCAAACAAGATTGTTCTTGATGTCCTCTCCGACCTCGGTCATCCCTCCCAAAGTGTGTTTGCGGAAGAGATCTCCTTCAAGGACCCCCATCGGCCTCGTCAGGTGCCTGGGCCCAGAACCACGATACCGGGCCTGTTGGATTCTGCCGGGGTTCAACAGCCGAACAGGATCCGGCGTCCAGAGGCTCTTCAGGCTTTTTGTTGGAGGAGAAATTAAAACCATGTCCTCCAAGGGAATCGGTCCAAATCCCACAAGCACGTGGAAAAGAGGGAAGGCCCTTCCAGGTCCCGTCCAGGGCCTCTGAGTCCATAGCTCTGGTTCTAGGTCCGACGCTCTCCTTCCAGGGCCAGCTCTCAGCCTCCCCGGCTGCTGTATCAAGCCTCTTCTCAGGCCAAGTCCGCCTGGCCGTCGTCGTCCTCTTCTTCTAAGGCCTTGGCCGAAGTCTGGGGCGCCATCATCATCATGGTGGGTTCCGCGCCCTTGGCACCAGCGTCTGGTAGATCTTCTGTGCCTCCCGCAAAAGCGTTGGAGCTCACACCTTTGAAGAGGCGGTGGACCCGACCACCGGCGCTCGGCCGCTATAAATCCATCGTATCATTTCCTCCCTGGAGCTAACCGGCCAAGTCATCCCAGCGGACGCCCGGTTGGGGACCCGGCGTCCGTTCTTCCTGAGAGGGCTCCTTACGCCTCCGACCGGCGTCGGTCAGGAGGCGCTGACTGAGGAGGTTGCGCAGCCCGAGGACCAGGCAGGCGATCCGGCCTCGGAAACTCCCAGGTCCCTTGCCTTTACCTGGAGGCCCGTGTGGGCCGGGACCCGGCGACCGCCCTCCGAGCGCCTGGGCGTCGGGACTTTCTTTAAGCGGAGTGAAGGATCTCTTCACTTATTGGTGGGATACCGTTAAGAGGGACATGGCCCCCACCACTCTTCCTCCTCCTCCCCCTCCTCCGGTGCCGGCCCCCCCTTCACCTTCGGGGTCGGCAGCCCGTTTAACCTCCCGCCCGGGAGCCTAGATCCTCTCCCAGGAGAAGATCAGAAAAACTGAGACCTCCGTCGAGATCCTCTTCTGGTTCACCCAGCCCCAAGAGGTCCAGGAGACACCGACGTTCGCCGTCGACGGAGGATACGGGATCAGTCTACTCCTCCTCTAGATCCCCATCTCCTCTCTCCATCCCTTCTCGGACCCACGTGAGACACGAGATCTCCTCCGGATGACCCTTCGTTCATGGATATTATCGACACATATCCTGGAGAACATGGGATGGGATGCAGAAGAACTAGACCCCGAAAGGTTCCTTGCCAAATATCTTGGCAAAAGGACCCGAAACCTGTGGTGGTACCACCCTTGGTGGACACTTTGTGGGCGTCACCAAGGCAGCGGGCGATCCACATTGCGCTCGGCGGTAGAACGGAAGCTGATTGCCTGTACAAAGGCTCCCAAGGAGGAGCAGTGCTCGACACAGCAGCCTCAGGCCGACTCTCTGGTCATCACATCCTCCATGACCCGGTCATAGGGCAGCTACATCTGAAACACTCTGCCACGGACCCAGAGTCTAAACAGTTGGGCGCTCTGGGCGGCGCCGCGTGCACCTCCGCTACCTCGCCATCAGATCCTGAACTACCTAACCCACATGGTTTGCCAATTCCAGAGCGGCTTTGTGGGAACAGGGTCTGGGCTGAAAAGCTTCGAAGGTGAGCAGAAGGAGGAAATGCTCCAGCTCCTCCGTGCAGGTTCAGGCGTGGAGACCTAAGTGCTTGAGCCGTTATGCGACTCCAGCGGACTCATCGGCCCGAGCAGCAGCTTCTGCGTTGCCTCGGGGCGCTCCTGGTTCGTGTCTCCGGCTTCACCCGGATGTCCAGAAAAACATTATGGGCGTCCGTTTGAGGGAGAAGTTTGATTTGGTAATCCTTCTAAGAAGATCATTACCAAACTTCAAGAGGCCGGGAAGGCGGTAAGTTCGGTTCAAGACATGTACCGACCCAAGCTTGGTTCCTTTCGTAGGAACCAAAGCCGTTTTCGTGGGCGGACACAGAAGCAGCAGCCCGTTCCGCTATACATCAGAGGGCCCTGGTTTCGTAGAACCCAGGAAAACAGCCCGCCAGCGAGGTCAGTGTTCCAGGCTGACCAGCCAGCGGGCCCATCTGCTGCCACAGCCAGCTCCTTTCGGCCCCTGCCCCTCAGGTTCAACGGAAATTGTGGCCGAGGTGTGCCTTGCGAACTTCCTGCGGGATGGCAGGCCATTACCACCGACAGGTGGGTTCTGCAGTTGGTCAGTCTAGGCCACTTTATAGAGTTAGAAAAGCCACTTGAGGCCTCCTTTGCTCTCCCGGTATCCAGGTCAGCACAAAAATTTGATCTGGCAAGAGGTACTCGGCGCTCCTAAGAAAGGAGTGATGGAGAATCGTCCCGGAGAACCAGAGGACAAGGATATTATTCCCACTTCTTCCTGGTTCCCAAGAAATCAGGGGACCTCTCCGATTCTGGACCTCAAGCGACCTCAATGTGTCTCGCTCGCCTACAAAAGATTCTGCATGGTGACTCTTCCGGGCCTTATTCCCATGCTGAAACAAGACGTCTTTTTAGCGTCTCTAGACATGCAGGACGCATACCTGCCTATCCCCATAGCTCACGCGCACCAGAGGTTCCTGCACTTCGAGTTTCTCAACCACCACTTTCAGTTCCGAGCTCTTCCGTTCGGACTGTCCTCCGCACCAAGGGTCTTTACCAAGTGCATGGCGGTCGTGGCAGCATCTCTGTGGAGACAGGGCCACTATGTGTTCCCGTACCTCGACGACTGGCTTCTCATGGCCGCCTCCAGAAAGGCGTTGTTACTCACGGTCCAGAGCACCCAGAATTTGTTCCAATCTCTGGGCATTCTCTTAAATCTGAAAAGTCTCTCCTGGTACCGTCGCAGAAACTGCAGTTTCTAGGGACATGGATATGTTGTTCATCCACACTATCTGGCAGGTTCCTTGCCGCTTTAAATCTTGTCGGAAGGTCTTCAAGCTAGCTCCTCCCACCCACCCGGGTGGTAAAACTCTCGGCTCCACCCCATGATGCCAGATCTTCCTTACCGCTTGGAAGCTCAGGTTCCCTCCTTAACGCTCTGCGATTAAGCTTTGGGCCTAAATCTTCGACTTTTAAAAATTTTCAAAAACAAAACTTTTACCACTTCAGTCTTCTTCCCTCGTGGCTGCGATGGACAAATCGACTCCCGGTTTTCGGAGATGCCCTTGCGGGCAGAAGATGTCACGGACGGATCCGCACTCTACGTGCGTTTACTGCCTAGGCCAGGTGCACGACCCGCAGGCCTGCGAACTGTGCTCATTTTTCTTGGTCTCTCTTGAGGATCGCGCTGCCGTCTCAACTTGGGTGCCCGAAGGAGATTTCCTCGGTCCAGATCCAAGGAGGCCCGACTGGCGGTGTCCGCGGCTGCGGGCTCCAGAAACAACGAGGCAGATGATGCCCCCTCGGGGAGGAGGCGCTCATGCGCGTTACATCTTCGGCTGCAGCATTCGTCCGCTCTCGCTCGGGTCCTCCTATTCGACTTCTTTTAGGGCTTTGTTGACCCTCTCGACCAAAGGCGAGGGTTCAACTTTCTGGACAGTTTCATGGGTGAAGAAAAGTAAGGTAGAATCCCATCGTCGGCGCTCTTGGGGGCCCGGGAAAGATCTCCCTCCCCTTGTCGACAGTCTACTTCGGTCGAAGTTTCGGCTTCGGCCACTGGCTTCACGGTGCCCCCGTCAGGCCAGGTGACCGAGACTCCAGCCGACGTGGTCGAGATTTTTCTCGACCCGTTAGATGGGTTGTCGGCTGGAGAAGCCGAAATTCCCTCCTCCCCGTTCCCCCGGCGAGGATTGTGGATACCGTCGGCTCATCTGTTCCTCTCGTTCCCGAGCCGTCGGATTTGTCGATCGAACTGAGGGGATTGCCGATCCTCAGCTCCCGCCCGCGCCGACCTCGGCCCTGCCGAGATTCTGGGTCTCTGTCTCGGACATCTTGGCGGTCTAGCCGATCCCGTCGACTGGCGGTCTCGGTCTCGGCACATGATGGCGGCGTCGCCGCTCTTCCTCGGACGAGGAGGCTTCGGCGTAAGTTGCGCGGAAAATATGAGGAACTTATGTGGCAACAACTAATTTTGGCTGGAAACAAGCCGGCTCAGGCCTCTTCTCTGGCCATAAAATGGTTGTCACCGGAACGGCCGAAACAACCCCTCGCGGTGGTCGAGGAGCCTGTTTCCAGGCCGGTTGTTCGGTCTACTCCTGCTGCCCCACCAATACTGGTGGAACCGCCTCCGTCTCAACCGACAGTCGGGGCCCCGACAAAAAGTTCGCGGCCGGCTCATGGCCTTCCCCATAGGCTGTCGGTCACCCTGACTCCCGATAAGCCTCGGCACGTGGAGGGTGGCGCAGGCTCTAGGCAGCTATTCAACGACTGGTCTGAGTTGGACGGCGACTCCCTGTTTTCCCAAGCGCCTAGACTTGGAATCCTCTCAGGGGACAGTCGATGGGCGATAGCCTCGTCCTTCCTTGGATTACTCAGGCTCATCTCAGAATCCACTGGATGAAGCCGAACCGTGTTCAAGCAGGCTAGATATCCCCTCACTGAGATTCTGGACCGAGGGATTCCCCTCTGGAAGCCTTTTCGGTGGCAGAAGCCATTGTTAGTCCGGCCCTGGAATTGTGGCAGCGTCCAGCTTCCTGTCTACGCCTTGGCCAGGATGGCCAGAAAATGTCTCGGTCCCCAAGTGCTCTCTGTCCGGCTTTTCCGAACACCCTTCGGCCGAGGGGTTGGTCATGGACAGTGTTTTCCGGCGAACCGGAAATGCCAGGGACGTGGACAAACCGCCCGACAGAGTCCAAGAAACTGGACTATGCTGGGCGGAAAGTGTATGCTGCCTCCTCCCTCGGCCTTCGTCAGGCCAGTTCGGCCGTTTTGATAGCACATTTTTCCCATGCCCTGTTGGGCTCCCTGGATGAGGTCGTCCTTCATCTTCCTGCGGACCTGCAGACCACAGTTAAGCAGGTGCGGGACCAGGGCAGGGCAGTAGCTAGCAGCAGCTCCAGACTGCGCTGGATATTGGAGATTCTTGTGCCCGGTCAGTGGCGGCGCGGTGGCTATCGCGGGGGCGTGGCTGAGGATATCCACTTTCACCTGGATACCCAGCACAAGCTCATTGGATGTTCCTTTCCTGGGAACTGACCTCTTGAGCCCTGGGTGGAAGGTCACCTCCAGAGGATCGAAAAGTCCAATACCACCTTGGACTCGGTCTCGTCGCGCCCAGAGGATGAGGCCGTAAGCCCCAGCATAAGCCCTTCGCCCTCTCTGCTCCCGCTACGCGCCCGGCCCAACAGCGTCAGGGGCCAGCAGGCTGAACCTTAGTATTCAAGCCCAAGCCGTCAGCTTCCTCTAATAGGAACAAGGAAGAAAAGGCCTGGTGGTCCCTCGGCGGTCCTTCCTCCAAGCCTGCACAGTGGCGGGCTGAGGGTCTAGCCCTCATCCCCGTCACCCGCCTAGTTCCCCATTAGAGGAAGCGGCTCCAGCACTTCCTTTCCCCTGGTCTGCTGTTACCACGGACAGGTGGGTTCTGGAGGTGCTGGAAGAAACCTGCCTCTGGAATTGGCGGGTTTCCATTCTTCAGGCCGTCGCCCCAAGGGGAGCTTGAGTCCCAGACTCTCTGATGGCTCGTCAAGCCGACATCGCCCTTCTCCTTCAGAAGGGGTGATAAAGAGATAGAGGACCTCCATCAGAACCAGGGTTCGTGTCCAGGTACTTCCTGTTCCCGAAGCGGACGGGGCTGGCGCCCCATTCTCGACCTACGACCTGAACAAGTTCTAAGGTCTCGAACCTTCCAGAATGGTCACTTTGGCTCAGATAATACCATCTCTGGAACACGGCGTGTGGTTTTGTTCTCTGGACTTTCAGGATCGTTCTTTCACGTCCCTATCTGTCCGTCTCATCAGAATTCCTCCACTTCAGGCGGAGGGATCCTTTTCAATTCAGGCCATGCCCTTGGGTCTCTCTCAGCTCCCAGGGTCTTCACCAAGTGCATGGCAGTAGTGACAGCATTCCTCGGCGTCGAGGGGTCCGGGTGTACCCTTACCTGGACGATTGGCTGATAGCAGCCCCCTCCAGGTCGGAGGTGGAGCGGTCCAGGGATCTGGTCCTCCAGGTTTGCTCTCAACTTGGCCTCCTGGTCAACGAGGCCAAGTCGGAACTCGAGCCGAAGCAGGTGATAACTTTCATCTCCTTTGCCCAATCATTTCTAGTTGGGCAATCGCGCCCAGCCCGGGACTTCCTGCGACTGCTGGGTCTCATGGCGGCCTGTACCAGCGTAGTCCGTTGGGCACGCTGGCACATGCGTCCCCTCCAGTGGGGACTGGCCAGCCAGTGGTCACAGCTCTGTGATCCTTTGGACCAGCGTGTGTGGACGACCCAGGAGATGTGGAACGCTCTCCAGTGGTGGACCGTTCCGTCCCATCTGCAGGAGGGTATCCCGTTTGTCCGTCCCGAGCCGACTGTCTCTCTAACGACCGACGCATCTTTGATGGGTTGGGGTGCCCATCTGGGGGAATACCGAGTGCACGGCCTCTGGTCCCCACGGGAGTCCCGATGCCATATCAACCTGCTGGAGCTCCGTGCAGTCCGCCTAGCTCTCACCGCCTTTGCTCCGTTTCTCCGGGGTCAAGTGGTCAGAGTCCAGGCGGACAATACCACGACCATGTACTACCTAAACCGCCAGAATGAGGCCGCGCTCCATGCTATTATGCAAGAGCTCTCCGCATCTGGTCACTAGTCTTGCGCAGCCTGGAGGCGGATCTCCTGGCCATTCATGTGGCAGGGCCTCCAACACCCTGGCTGAATGCCCTGAGCGGATAGGGCTGCATCGCCACAGTGGTCTCTCCTGCGGAGATCGTACAAGACCTGTTCTCCCGCTGGGGCCACCTCTGGTGGATCTGTTTGCCTCAGGGAGAGCGAAGCTGTGGCTGTTTCATGCCGCCCCCTCAGCAGGGCTCGCTGCAGGGGGATGCCTTCTCGAGGCCGTGGACCCCGGGCCTCTTTTACGCTTTTCCCCCCGTTCCCCTGATTCACAGGGTCCTGCTGAAAGCAAGGAGGGACAAGGCACAGGTGATTCTGATAGCCCCAGACTGGCCTCGCCAGTTCTGGTACCCAGATCTCCTCAGTCTCAGCTCCAGGACTCCGAGGCAGCTTCCAGCTCGCCCAGACCTGCTCTCAGTCAATCAGGGAAGGTGTTCCATCCGGACCTTCAATCCCTGCACCCTGACGGCCTGGTTCCTGGCGGCTAGAGTTCCAGGCCTTGGGTCTTTCCGACGAGGTCCTCCAGCGTCGTTGAGGCGTCCCGTAAGGAGTCGACCAGAAAATGCTATGCCTTCAAATGGAAGAGGTTCTCCATTTGGTGTCAGGATAAAGGGTTGGACCCTTTCTCGTGTCCTGTGGCAAGCATTTTGGACTATTTATGGTCCCTATCTAGTCAAGGGCTTAGGTCGACGACCCTTAAGGTGCACCTGGCAGCCATTTCTGCTTACCGGGCGCGGGCGGTCAGCAGTCAGTGGCGCAGGAAAAGTGGTCGGCGCTTCTTTAAGGCCTTGATCACATTTCCCTCCAGTGCGGGAACCCCACCTCCGTGGGATTTACTGCTGGTACTGGCAAAGCTCATGGACAAGCCATTCGAACCAATGCACAGGTGCGGTCTCCCCACCTGTCGTGGAAGACCCGCCTTTTTGGTGGCTATCACGTCAGCCAGAAGGATGGGAGAACTCCAGGCGTTAGCATCGAGTCTCTACCTGGTCTTCCACAGGGACAAGGTTGTCCTCGTCCCACCGAAATTCCTTCCGAAGGTGGTGTCGAGTTTCACCTTAATCAGGTGTTGACTCTGCGGTGTTTTACCCCAATCACACCTTGGAGGCCGAATGGGCTCCATACTTTGGACCCTAGGCTCGCTTATTATAAGGCATACGGCTGAAATTCGAGGAGAGGGTTAGCCAGCTGTTTGTCACCCTACGCTGAAGCCGCACCTGGCAGACCTGCAGCCAAGCGGATGATAGGCAGGTGGGTCACCTCCTGCATAAATCTCTGCTATGAGTTGGCGGGCATGGAGCCTCCCAGAGGATAAGAGCTCATTCTACCCGCCATACTGCTGCATCAGTGGCTGCTTCAGGGGCGTCCCTATCCAGGAAATCTGCAGGCTGCTACCTGAAGTCAGCACACACCTTCATTACCCATTACCACATCGACCTTGAGTCACGTCGGGATGCTGGTTTGGGGCCTCGGTTCTCCAATCTCTGTTCCCCAAGTAAGTATATAGGGGGTGTGCGCCTTGCCTCCCTACTCCCGGAGAACTGCTAGGAGTCTGCCAGATAGTGTGGATGAACAACATATTCATGTCACTAGAAATACAGGTTACTCACCTGTAACAGGAGTTCTAGGAATGGTATATGTTGTTCATCACTAACCCTCGACCTCCCGGCTCGGCCTAACCTGAGCTTCCAGCGGGCCAGATCTGGCGTCATGGGGCGAGCCAGAGTTTTACCACCGGGTGGGTGGGAGGAGCTAACTGAAGACCTTCCGGCAAGATTTAAGCGGCAAGGAACCTGCCTGATAGTGTGGATGAACAACATATACCATTCCTAGAACTCCTGTTACAGGTGAGTAACCTGTATTTATAGGCGCAGTACTGGACACTGTTCAGGGAAGAGCTTTTCTTCCGGATGACAGAGCGGAACGCATCAGATCCTTCATAAGGGATTTGTCGTTGAAGAAGATCGTACCTGCCAGGTCGGTCCTTCGCTTGCTCGGACACATGGCTGCGGCCATTCCTACTGTCCCTTTCGCAAGGCTCCACAAGCGGGTTAACCAGTGGATGCTCAAGGTGCAATGGGACCAAAGGCAAGACCACTTGCAGCATCCGGTCAGGATCACGAACTCAGTGATCCAAGACTGGCAGTGGTGGCTAGTCCCCGGGTCGCTCTCCAAGGGCGTCCCGTTTGTAGCGCCGTCCCCGTAGGTAACCCTCACCACGGACGCCTCGGGTCTTGGATGGGGGGCACACCTGGACGGGATAAAGTCCCAGGGTATGTGGACCCCGTTGGAAGCTCATCTCCATATCAATGTCTTAGAGATGAGGGCGGTTCTCTATGCCCTGCAGGCCTTTCAGTCAGTAATCCCCCCGTGTACTCTTCTGCTTCAGACAGACAACACGGCGGTGATGTATTACCTCAACAAACAAGGAGGCGCACACTCTTATCCCCTTTGCAGGGAGGCCATGAGGATGTGGGATTGGGTAATCGGACACGGCGCAAATCTGATCACTGTACACGTTCCCGGAGTGGACAACACGATTGCAGACTTGAAGTCGCTCCCAGGCCAGAGTCCACAGTGGGAACTTCTTCAGGAGGTAGCAGAGGATCTGTTTCTTGATGGGAAATTCCAGAACTAGACTTGTTCGCGTTCACATCCCCATCCAACGCAAAACTGCCCAGTTTTTGCTCGCTAGATCCAGGGCCTGGTGTTTTCTGGCGAGACGCGTTATCCCTCTCCTGGGCGAACAGATTCCTCTACGGTTTCCCTCCCTTCCTGTTGATCCAGAGAGTTCTTCTCAAACTGAGCAGGGAGCACGCACACATGATTCTGGTAGCCCCATTCTGGCCCAGACAGATCTGGTTCCCTTTGTTGGTGCAACTATCTCGGGAACCTCCGGTCCGGTTGCCGCTCAGCTCCCACCTACTGTCTCAGGAGAAAGGTTTATTGGTCCATCCGGACCTACGTTCTCTGAACCTGCATTCTTGGCTCCTAGAGACATAGCCATCTTGCGTCAAGGGGTCTCTCAAGAGGTTGCAGAGGTTCTTTCTGCAGCCAGAAAGCCGGCAACACATGCGACGTATGCCATGAAATGGCGCCGTTTTTGTTTATGGTCACGGGCTCGTGATCTTTCCCCTTTAGGTTGTCTTGTGGGAGTAGTTTTGGATTACCTCCTCTCCCTTTTTCATTCAGGCCTAGCCTACTCCTCTATTAAGGTGCACCTCTGTGCCATTTTGGCCTGTCACCTCCCGGTGGGTCATTGTACAGTAGCTCAATTGGACGCCTCTCGGGAATTTCTTAGGGGAGTGTTACACCTTAGGCCTCCCATTAGGGACCCTGTGCCCCATGGGACCTGCTCTTTGTCCTGGAACAGCTCACGCTCCTCCTTTTGAACCTGCTGCGGATTGACTACGTTTTCTGTCGTAGAAAAGCGTTATTTTTATTGCTGTTACTTCAGCGAGAAGAATTTCTGAGCTTCACGCTCTTATGTGCAAAGTGCCTTATTTAGTTTTCCACCGGGACAGAGTATCCCTGAGGACGAATCCTAAGTTTTTACCTAAGATGGTCTCTTCACTCTCTCTAAACCAGGACATTGACCTTCCGGTCTACTTCCAGAGTTATTCAAATATAGGAGAGGCTTTGCTCCACACCCTGGATGTTCACCGCAGCCTGAGGTATTACCTCAACAGAACTAAACCCTCTCGTAGTTCTGAACAGCTTTTTGTTTCCTTCTCTGAGAGAATGATGGGCCAATCAGCATCCAAACAGTCTCTGTCTCGCTGACTTGGCCAGTGTATTTCGTACTGTTATGATATCAAACAAAAGCCCCTCCCGGGCTCTGTCTGGGGTCATTCTACTAGGGGTGTGGCCACATCCTTTGCAGCACTAAGAAACGTCTCCACCTCTGCTATTTGTGCTGCAGCCACTTGGAGCTCTGTGCATACCTTTATCAGGCATTATGGCCTGGACATCGCCTCTCGGCGAAGGGCGGGTTTCGGCCTTGCGGTGCTACAGGGTCTCCTGTCCTAGGTTCAGGACCTGGAATGTACTTTCTATTTTCCTCCTTCCGGAATTTCTGGCAGCGTTACTGCTTGAGAATCAGTCCTAATGGTGTAACCTGCTGCAAGAGCTGTGTCTCGAAGTAAGATAGTAGTTACGTAAGAACTTTGCCGTAACGGTAGATCTTGAGAACAACTCTTCGCAGCAAGCTTCCCTCCACCTTCCCCCTGGAGGAGGCATGGCTCTGTCTTTCTGAGCATGGATTTTTATCTTTCTGTCTTCTGACGGCGAATCCTTGGTCTCCCATTTCGATGTCAGCCTGTGGCCGGGAGCCTCCGGCGGGAGAAGTGGGGAATCTGGCGGGACCACCTCCTTGTGTACCACGCCTGACGTCGGGGGCGGTCCCCGCTGAAGATAGCTAGCTAGAATTTTTCCGTGGGGTCCTGACGCCTGCCGGCTTCAGTTCTAATGGTGTAACCTGCTGCAAGAGCTGTTCTCGAAGATCTACTGTTACGGTAAGTTCTTACGTAGCTGTACTTTACAGGTGAGTAACCGGTATTTCAGGCTTAAAGGGTTTGTCTACTGATCATGGTGTAACCGCTACCCAAGCATCCTTTTGGAGGGGCTCCTTCCAAGGGAGATCGACCAGGCGCCATGCTTCCCCGGCGTCTCTCGGTCACTGTCATCCCGGACCGCCCTCTGTGGGTTGAAGGTGACCTCAGTAGTTGACCGTTTTATCCGGATTCCTCAGATTTGGATCAGACCCGCCTACATTCTCATCCTGGGGATGATGAATTGGCTGGGATAGAGATGGAGGATGGTCCTTCATTTTTTCAGGGCATTCTTTGCCTCATTCCTGAGTCTACAGGGATGCCCGTAAGACCTATCCAGAAAAAGGCAGAGTATCCTCTCACGGATGTTCTCCAGAGAGGGCATACCCTGATGGAGGCTTTCCTTGTTGGCCCGGCTGTAGAACTTTGGCAGCACCTTTCCTCCTGTTCAGTTCCGTCTTTCCGCTTTTCCTGCAAGTATGTAGTTCCCATGGAGTCTTTTGCGAGGTTTACAGAGCGCCCTTTGGCTGAGAGCCTGGTGACCGCCTCTGTGTTCAGGCGAACTGGTAGTTCTTCTGGCACTGACAGACCTCCGAAAAAGAATCCAAAAATCTGAATCTTTTGGCTTGTAAGGTCTATGCGGCCTCATCTTTAAGCCTTCGTCGGGCAAGTTCGGCTGTCATGATGGGACACTTCTCCCATGCTCTTTTAGGGTATTTGGATAAAGTCCTCTCACACCTCCCTGCAGACATGCAGACCACGGTCATGCAGGATTTGGCTGAGACTCTCCTCTTTTTCGGCAGTTACTCTGCGCAGACTAGCTTATGTGCCTTTCCTGGGCACCAACCTTTTCGGCCCAAGTGTGGCTGGTCACCTTCAGTGTATTGAGCAGTTCTGTGTCACTTTGGACGCTACTTCTGCTAAAGGTCCTTCAAGCAAGAAAGAGCAGAAGAAGCCTTTTCGGCACTCTTTTCCCTGCGGGGCCCAGCAGCCCTCCTTTCAAGGAGAGCAGCAGCAGGCTCGGGTTTGGTGCTCCTCACCCAAGTCTGCACCCTCCCAGGCCTGTAAAGGAGGCAGAGGTTCAGGTCCTGGATCCTTCTCCTCCAAGCGCGCTCAGTGACTGGGCGGGGGCAGCCACACCCTCTCCTGTCACGCCAGCTTTGGGTCCTCCCGGGGGTGGCCGGCTCCGCCACTTTCTGCGTGGTTCGTTGTCACCATGGACAGGTGGGTTTTGGAAGTGGTCTGTCGGGGACTGCCTCTGGAATTTGAGCAGTACCCTCCAAGCCAAGCCTACTCCCCTCTCGTGAGGAAAGAGTATTCATCCAGAGTTTGTCAGCTCTCTGAGATGACATTGCTCAGCTCCTCCTCATGGAGGCAGTAGCTCTAGTGGCAGATTCTCCAGCGGACCTAGGCTTTGTCTCCAGGTACTTCCTGGTGCCAAAGCGGATTGGGGGCTGGCGCCTCATTCTAGATCTGCATGACCTGAATCAGTATCTCAGATCACACACCTTTTAGGACGGTCACGCTGTCCCAGATCATACCTTCCTTAGAGCGAAATATGTGGTTCTTTTCAGTGGATCTGCCGAATGTGTTCTTTCCCTTCCGAACCCGTCTGTCTTATTGTCGATTCCTCTGCTTCAGAGCTGAAGAGACCCTGTACGAGTTCCGAGACATGCCATTCGACCTGTCGTCGGCCTCACGGGTCTTAACCAAATGCATTGCAGTTGTGGTAGCCCATTTCGGGGGGGGGGGGTTGTAAGGATTTTCCTGTACCGTGTCGATTGTCTCTTGGCAGATCTCACCTGGCAGGAGGTGGAGAGGTCTAAGGATCTGGCCATCCAGATCTACTCTTAACTCTGCCTCCTGATAAACGAGCCAAGTCGGAACTTGCATCTTCTCAGGTGATGTGCCTCTTCAGGGCACAGCTTGATTCTCTTCTAGTAGAGCTCGGCTCCTGGTGGACAGGGTGGAAATTCTTTTCCCCCTTTGCCCAGTCATATCTGGTTGGGCAGTTGTGCCCTACCCGTGACCACTTGTGCATTCTGTGTTGCATAGTGATGTGCACCTCCATGGTCTGTTGGGCCTGGTGGCACATGCACTCCCTTAATGGGAGCTGGCCGCCCAGTGGACTCAGCGCCATGGTCTTTTCGACTAGCTGATGACTGTAACCCAGAAGATGTGGGACCCCCTCCAAAGTTGGACCACCCTAGACCGGTTGCAGGAAGGGATTGTGTTTGTCCGCTCTAAGCCGACTGTCGTCCTCACGACCGATGCTTCTCTCATGGGTTGGGGAGCCCACACGGGGGTCAAAAGGACCCCCGAGGAGTCCCAATGCCACATTAGCCTGTTGTAGGGAAGAGCAGTCAGACTGGCACTGCCATCTTTCGCTCTTCCATTCTGGGGTCAAGTTGTTCAAGTCCAGACAGACAATACCATGACCATGTCTTGCCTCAGCAAACAGGGTGACGTGCATTCCCATCTGCTTTTGCAGGTAGATGCTCCAAATCTGGACTCTCGTCAACCGTCTGGAGGCAGAACTCCTAGCCATTCATTTGGCAGGAGCCTCAAACCATCTGGTGGATGCTCTCCCCCGCTTAAGCAAGACATCCCACGAGTGGTCTCTCCATCCAGAGGTAGCTTACAGCCTGTTCTCCCACTAGTGCAAACCAATGGTGGATCTGTTTGCCTCTAGGGACGGCACCAAGCTGAGGCTGTCTCATGCCCGCCCCCCCTCAGCAGGGCTCGCTGCAGTGGATGACTTCTCGACGCCGAGGTCCACAGACCTCTTCTACGCCTTCCCTCCATTTCCCTTTATCCATAAGGTGCTCTTTAAGGTGAGGAGGGACAAGGCGAAGGTGATTTTGGTAGCCCCAGACTGGCCACGCCAGTTCTGGTATGCTGATCTCCTCAGCCTCAGCTGCCGGCCCCCCCCGGAGCGGCCTCCAGTATGCCTGGACCTGATATCTGTCTGTCTCTCAATCTGGGGAAGGTATACCATCCGGACCTTCAATCCCTGCACCTCACAGCCTGGTACCTGAGTGGCTAGTGTTCCAGGATTTGAGTGTTTCAGAGGATGTCCTCACCATGGTGGAGGCATCCGGAAAGGAATCGACCAGGAAATGGTATTTATTTATTTGCTTTTGTTAACCAGGTAAACACACTAGACAGCAAAGTTCCTATTTTCAGGAAAACTGAAAAGGATTTCAGTTTGGTGTCAGGGAAGGGCCTTGATCCTCTGTCCTGTGGCTGACATTCTTGACTACCTTTGGTCTTCGTTCAAAGGGGTTCTTGGTTAGCGACCCTTATGGTGCACCTGGCTGTCATCTCTGGTTGCCGGGCGCGGGCCTTTCAGGAGACACTGACACAAGAGACGGTGGTTGGGCGCCTTTTCAAAGGCTTGGATCACATATCTTCTCCTGTGCGTGAACCTCCACCTCCTTGGGTCTACTGCTGGTACTGGCAAAGCTCATGGGCAAGCCATTCGAGCCAGTGGAGGAGAGTTCGTTGTCACACTTGTTGTGGAAGACTGCCTTCCTGGTGGCTATCATGTCTACCAGAAGGACAGGGGCGCTCCAGGCTCTTTCTGTGGACTCTTATCTAGTCTTCCACAGGGACAAGGTTGTTCTACACCCCCACCCGAAATGCCTTTTGAAGGTGGTGTCAGAGTTTCACCTTAACCAGGTGTTAACTCTGCTAGTATGCTACCTCAGTTACACCTCGGAGGCCGAATACATACTCCATACCTTGGACCTGAAACAAGCTCTCTCTTATTATAAGGGGAGGATGGTGGAAATTTGGGGAGAGGTTTGCTGTCTGTTTGTCACCTACGCTGAATCTGCTTCTGGCAGACCTGCAGCAAAACGGACTTTTTACAAGGTGGATTACATCTTGCAGAAGTCTATGCTACGAGTTGGCAGGCATGGAGCCTCCCAGAGGGATTGGAGCTCATGCTACCCGCCATACTGCTGCATCGGTGGCTGCTTCCAGGGACATCCCTAGCCAGTAAATGTCTGGCTGCTATGTGAAAGTCAGCAAACACCTTCATTTCCCATTATCACATTGACCTTGAGTCACGCCAAGATGCTGGTTTTGGGGCCTCAGTTCTCCGATCTATTATTTCCCAAGTGAGTGTCAGTGGGGATATGTGCCTTGCCTTCCTCCACCTGGAGAACTGCTAGGAATCTGCTAATAAATGTGGCTGAACAACATATCCACGATCTACAAAGACGGGTTAGTCACCTGTAACAGTATTTGCAGGAGTGGTTTATGTTGTTCGTCCACACAGACCCACCCGACCTCCCTGGTTGAGGATGCACAACACCTGGCTTCCAGTGGGCTAAGATCTGGCGTTTTGGGGTGGAGCCGAGGGTTATACCACCCTGGTGAGTGGGAGGAGCCAGCGTGAAGATTTCCGGCAAGCCTTAAAGTGGAAAGGGACATGCCAGTAAGTGTGGATGAATGACATATTCCACTCCTAGAACTGCTGTTACAGGTGAGCAACTTGGTTTTTCTAGAATCGTGGATATGTTGTTCTATCCACACTTCTTGGCAGGCACATTGTTTCTTCAAGATGTGCCGGAAATTTTCCAGGCTGGCTCCTCCCATCTACCTGGGTGGTATAACCCTCGGCTCCACCCCATAACATCAAATCTTCGTTTCTGCTGGAAGGTTTAGGTTCCCTCCTTAGCACTTCTGCGTTTAGTAGCTCCTGGCTCTAGAATCTTAGGATTCGCTTAAAAAAGTTATTTTAAAATTCTATCGAGCTTCATCTTCACCTTTTTCTCTCGCCACTGCAGTGGAAGAAAAAATGGGTCCTGGGTTTCACCGGTGCCCCTGCGGGCAGAAGTTGTCTCACACTGATTCACACGCTGTGTGCGTCTGCTGCCTGTGACATGACCACAATCCACAGGCTTGCGATCACCATTGGTCCTTTTCACCTTCTGTTCTGAAAGACTGCGCTGCCTGATTTCAGTTGGGGTGACCGGAAAAGCGTTACTCGCCAGTTAATTCCAAGGATGCTCGTTGGGTGGTCTCCGCTGCTGCTGGGTCTGCCGAGCAGGTGGAACAGATTGAGGTCTTCGAGGAGGAGGCTCTCAGGCTGCAGCGGACTCCTGCTCTTTAGCCTCGTTCTTCATGCCGCTACAACTGGAATCTTCCTGTTTGGCTTCCTTCAAGGAGTTGTGCCGGTCTCTTCCAAGGGAAAGGGCCCTTCAGGGTCTCATGTTTTCTGCTGTCAGAAGGAGTCGAAAGAGAATAATTTGCAACATCGACGCTGTTGGGACCGGGAGCAGTCCCGCTGACAGGAAACCTGTTTCGACTTTGGTTGAATTTGCGGCTGAGGCCACTGGTTTCACGGTAACCCTGTCAGACCAGTCGGCTGAGATGCCTGTCGACGTGGCTGAGATTTTTCTCGAGCCCATCGGTGGGTTGTTGCCCGATTCGGCTGACTTCTCTTTCTGCCGCCAGTGCTTCCGGTGCCCTCTCACTGGTCGGCTCAGCCCACTGGGTATGATCCGTTCCCCAAAGAACCTGACCAGGGGGTACCGTGGGTTCCCCCGACTCCTCCTGAAGTCCCCTGTGGGCTCCGCCGATGGTCGAGGTCTCAGTCTCATTGCTAGACTTCGATGGACAAGGCACTCCCTCATCTGCGATCTCGCTCCGGATGCCATGGTACGTGACGTTGTCGCGCCTCGTCTTGGTCTCCTTGGTTGAGTAGAGGCTCCGGCGCAAGTTGCTTCGGCGCTACGAAAACCTAATATGGGAGCAGTTGGTCCTGTCCAAGTCGAAACAGATTCTGATTTCTACCCCGGCCATTAAGTGGCTTTTGCCTGAGCCACCAATGTCGGCCATGGCCACCATCACCGAGGCTCCCGTTAAGGTCCCGCCGGCTCAGCCGGAGCTGCTGCTCCACCAATCCAGGTGGAATCGCTACCGGAGCAACTGAAGTCCGGGGCTCCGACCAAGGAATCTCGTTGTTGGCCCAAGGCCTGCCCCATCGTTTGTCAGTCAGTCTTACTTCTGACCGCCCAAGGCGGGTTGTGAGTGACACAGGTAGTTGCCCATTTTACGAGGTCTTCTCTGAGTCTGAAGATTCCACCACGGTCTCCCATCCTGTGAATGCCGAGTCTCTTGGGGGGTCTCTCAGTTGACAAGGGCCCTACCTCGCTGATGCATATTTGTTGGTTCATTTCTGAGTCCACAGGAATGGAGCTCGAACCTGTGCAGAAACCGGTCAGCTATTCCCTCACAGAGATTGTGGACAAAGCGGATACTCCGATGGAGGCCTTTCCAGTGGCTGAAGCCATTGTGGACCCAGCCTTGGAGCTGTGGCAGTATCCTGCATCTTGGCTTACGCCTTCTGCCCGCATGGCCCGCAAGTATGCGGCCCCTTTTGGGGTTTTCGGAGCACCCCTCTGCGGTGGTGTTGGTGGCCGACTCCGTCTTTTGGCGTTACGGCAATACAGGGGGTGTGGACAGACTGACGGACAAGGAATCAATGCAAGTGGATCATTCCGGGAAGAAGGTTTATGCAGCCCCCTCCCATGACGTTCGTCAGGCCAGTTCGGCTGTTATCGGGGCACATTTCTCCCATGCCCTCTTGGGATCCCTGAGGTGATCTGTGGTCTCCTGGCGGACCTCCAGACCCCGGTCAAGGAGGTCAAAGTCCAGGGTAGTGCAGTAGCGAAGCAGCAGCTCCAGACGGCTCTGGACATTGGTGACTCTTGTGCCCATTTTTGTAGCGGCCGAAGTGGCCATGCGCCACAGGGCTTGGCTGCGTATCTCTGCCTTTATGGCTGATACGCAACACAAGCTCCTGGTAGTTCTCCCTATCTCTTTCTGCCTGCGTCTTTTTGTATTGCCTGACAGCAATCTCTTTGGCTTTCACTTTCTTCGCTACCTCATTGGAAAAACATGATGGCCTCCTCTTCCTTTTCTGCTTGCTAACCTGCTTAATGCATAATTCTGTTGCTCTTGTAATACCTGTTTTAAATACTGCCCACTGTTCCTCAACCTCAGATTCCCTCCTTATGGCCATTAATTCTTCTTTCATGCATCTCCCCATTTTTCCAAAGGCTGCCCCCTAAAATCCAGGATACGTATTTTTGTGTGGTTTGGTTCTGCTCCTTCTGTGATTTCAAACCACAATCACTGGTTGTCACTGTTCTCCAGGTGCTCCCCCATCACACTGTCCCTGTTTGAGAGCACAAGGTCCGTCCAGTATTGCTTTCTGCTGAGTTGGTTCTATGACCAGTTGCTTGAGGAAGGCATCTTGAAGGGAGCCCAGGATAAATCTGCTCCTGGTTGATGCTGCTGCTGGGGTGTTGCAGTCCATGTCTGGAATATTGAGGTCTCCAACCAGCACTACCTCACCCTTGTCTCCCATCCTCTGGATGGCTAGCATCAGCTCCCTATCTATTTCTTCCTCCTGGGCTGGTGGTCTGTACACTACACCTGTGCGGCTGGCTGGCCCCATTTTCCTTTCCAGTTTAACCCACAGTGTCTCTTCATGTTGTTCCTCCTGGTTCAAACAACATGAAGTCTTGCTGTATTCTGACTGTATGCAGTTAGCCCCGGCACTTGAACTGCCCCAGTGAGTAAAGAGTTAACTCTATGCAGAAGCATAGAACGTTGAGCCCGAGCTCTGTTTTCAAACCCCTGTCTCTAGCACTCTGAATTGCAACAGTCAGATTTTTTACTCCACGTAACTGTGAAGTCGCTCCGGAGATCCCTCCTGCCCTTCAGTTTGGTGTAGTTTAAATCAGTCGGTTTTATCTAACCGCTTCTTCATTTTCGGTCATCTTACCTCTGTCTTGGTAACAGTAAGTGGTAGTATGGACTCTGGCCTCCTGACAGGTGCTAACTTCATCGACTTAACAAAAGCTTTTGACCTGGTAAACCATTCTCTCCTTCTTTCAAAACTTCGCTTCTTAGGTTTCTCTACTAATGTAGTGGCCTGGTTTAACAGCTACCTGTCCGGTAGGAAGCAGGCCGTTGTTTTCAGTTCAGCCACATCCGATCCCTCCTCTATCCATGTTGGAGTGCCCTAGGGCTCCATACTCTGCCCCTTGCTCTTCTCTGTTTTCATAAATGACATCCCGTTGCTTGCTTCAACCTGCTCAACCTTGCTTTATGCAGACGACCTAGTGATTTATCACAGTGCAAGGAACACACCTCACCTCAACCAACCTCTTACCTCTGACTTCTCTGCTATTCAGTCTTGGCTAACAGAGAACAAACTCGTTCTTAACATTAGCAAGACTCACTCTATGCTCTTTGGATCGCTCGCCAAACTTAAAAATAAACACAGATGCCCTAAAAATCACCTGTGCTGATGGCTCCACACTGATAGCATGAAATTTTTAAAATACCTGGGCATTACTCTGGATGAATCCTTTAATTTTGACTTGCACATAACTAACACCTGTAAATCTGTTAACCCAAAATTAGGTGGTGCCTACTGCACCAGCTATGCCCTTACCCCTTCGGCTATACTAGCTGTGGTTCAAGGCTTTCTGCTCCCTGCCCTGGCTTATGGATCAGTCATGTATCTTATCTGCCTCCAAATCCTCCCTCCACAAGTGGGACGCCACCTATAACAATATCTGCCATTATGCCTCAGCATCCCCTCGTTTCACACACCATTGCCAACTGTATTCTGACCTAAACTGGCCCTGCCCTTCTGCCCATCGGCTCCAGTCCCTTGGGTCACTTATAGATAACACTGTCCGCACTGGCATCCCTTCATCACTCGCCTGTCTGCTCCACTCTCACCCTCTCTCCTAATATGGGTACACGTGCTTTTGCACATATGGCCCCAAAATACTGGAACTGGTTACCTCCAAATGTTCATGGAGCACCTACCCATACTAGCTTTAAAACACGTCACCGGGAACATCTGCAAACAATCGGCCAATGTACCTGCTTTAATCCGCCTTAGACTACTTCATCTCCCCACCCTCTCTTCCATTAAACTACCTTCCTCCTGTACGCCACTTCCCTACTTCCCTACCTCTCCAACTTCCTAGCTCTCATGTTCTGTTTCTCTCATCCCTATCTCCCCCCCCCCTTCCTCTTCCATCTCATCCTCAGTTTTGGCACTTACTGTACTTTGCTGTGTGTTAATCTTTATTTGCAAATGCCTGTTTCACTTTTGGTTTTAACTTAAGTTGTGTATTTTACCTAAATGTTTTTCTGTTTCTGCCTCTTACTGTAACATTATCTCTTATATTCAGATGTGGTTTACTCTTTGAATTAACTGTTTAGTTGACTTGTTGCTGGTCACATTCTCACTGGGTTCACCAATCAAGTGCTGCGTCACATGTATGCTCATTTTGTATGTTCAACTGTCTCTCTCCCGGGTCGTGCCTGAAAATAGGCATTGCTATGCCTAGTGCACTCACCCGGTTACCAAAAGCAAATAAATAATAAAATAGTAGTAGGTAGTTTGTTGTAATTCTGGTAGTTCTTGTGGAAATTGTTTTTGTCTTCGGTTCTTTTCTGGTCGGTCCGGTTTAGAACTGAATTCCATTCTATTTGAGTTGTGTTCAAAAATATTTCTGTGGTTTCCAGTACTCATTGGTTCCTTAAAAAAAAAAAAAAAAATTCCAGAAAATCTGATTTTTTTTTTTTTTTTAACTGACCCGTGACACGGGTGGAACCAGTTAGATTTTAGTTGCCTGGAGTAAAAGCTGGTAAGGATGACTTTCAGTTTTTCGGCATGTCTGACATTGCCAAAAAGAAAACAGTTCCCACTGTGTTTCAGCACTGTACCAAGTGTAAGGAGGCCTTTGCTAAGGCTGACCCTCACCTCATCTGTGTTTGCTGTCTGGGGTTTGACCACCTCAAAGAAGACTGCCTAATTTGTGAAAACTTTCCCAAAGCCACTATGGAAAAACTTTTGAGTAGGCTGAGGGAAAGGGGAGGCCAAAAGTCTGGTGACTCGGATGGCCAGCCCCGGTTCGGTTGCGACTGAACCTGAGGAGGTGCCTACTGACCTGGGCAATAGAAGATCAGATTCTGCAGAATCTGTTCCTAGTAAAAGGAAACGTAAATCAGCCGGTTCGGATCAGACTTCCCATGATCTGACCGCTGAGAAGATTGCAAAAGTGGTCACTATAGTACAGTCTCTTTGCCTGGTTCCGACTAAACCAGCAACAGTTCACAGAGGTTAGATTCGGTTAGACATAGTCGTTTCTGATATTGATCCAGAAGCTTTCTATGAGGGCGATTTGGGATGGAGGTGAAGAGTATGATGAAGAGGAAGATGAAGGTCTAGATGAGCCAGTGGAGCCTGACAAGTCCCCAGACAGGCATTACAGTGCGTCTCGTCACAGACTTTCTGAGTCGCCCTTCCATTTCTTGTTTTACATGAAAGTGGCTAATACTCTTTCAGCTTCCAGTTGAGGAAGCTGAACAGGATCAGGAGGAACCTGACTTCATGGAAATGATGGATGTCCCAGAGTAGAAGAGTGTCTATCCCTCTGCATAAATCCTTGGGGAAACGGACACAAAACATTTTGCAGTTTCCAACTTTGGTACCTTCTGCGGATAAAAAGATAGAGAGGAGGTGTACGTTGTCAGGGCCTGGAACAGAATTTCTTACTACTCAGTGCAGCCATATTGGGGTAGTGCAGGCTGCAGTCTGCGACAAGGCTAATATTCCCCTGGCATCCCACTCCTTGGATAAGGATTCTAGGAAAGTGGATGCCATGGCCAATAAGCAGTACTTGCATCCTCTTTGGTACTCAGGCAAGCTAATTATATGGCATACACAGCCAGGTAGCAGAAATCGAGGTGGGATACGGTTCTGGAACTGGCTAAGAGTGCTCTCCCCAGCTAGCCAAGGAGCTGGAGAAGGTGGCTGCAGATAGTATTGAGGCATCTAGTGTCCAGTTTCACACTACTGTTGACTCGAATTATGTAGGTTCTAGGGTCGTGGCTGCATCTGTCTCCGTGAGGAGATTAGTTTGGCTCAGATTTTCCAGCTTGTCACAGGATACCCAGACCAAGGCTATGGATATTCCTGTTGCTGGTAACTCTCCTTGGTGAACAGACAGAGACTTACATGAAGAAGATTGACAAGTACTGAACCACCTACAGGAGTGCTGCAGCAAAAGAGAAACAGTCCACTCCTCAGAAGCAGCAGTTTAGGGCTGGCAGGGGCAGGCCTTTTTACCAAGCCCAGGCTTCCTCTTCGTTCCGGCAGAGGGGGTTCTTCAGGGGAGGAAGCAGATGAGGAATGACCAGGACCCCAGCATCCACTCAGTCCAAGTCCCCTGCCAAATGGACACCCTGATGTGTCGGGCAGGGTCGCTAATATTTTTCCTAGCCAAACTATCTCTTGTTGGGAGCTGCAATATTGAACATAGGATTTGCAAGAAAGCGAGTTGTGCTCACAACAGAGGAAGGGGAACCTTTCAATTGTCTGTGGTTTGTAGCAGATATACTGCAGGTGGAGGCTGCTTCTAACTGAAAGGTGAAAGAAGGAATTTACAATTATCAGGAAAAGACAGTCTTGTTACAGTTCTTAATATTTTCAGTGCAGGAAGAGTTCAAAGCACAGCTGACTTATTTTGGGGCTGACTGCTTTTCAGAGTACAAACCACCAGGCTGTTTTGGGGCTGGGGAGGTTTACCTGTGTCTGACTTGGATGTCTGGATTTTTCTCTGTTTGATTAGCAGTGGATTTTCTCTGTCAAATTGTTGTGTATAGTATCTTGCAGACAGGAAGGCACTCGCCATAGCGGTGGGTCAGAGCTCTTAGCTGATTGTTTGTGAGGGCACAGTTTGAGCCCAGCCCCAGGAAATAGTTCCTTTATACCTAGGGTTCTGACATCATTTCTCAAGAGTGCATGGTGCATATCAATGTCATATCCTCTCTAGCACACAGCACTGAAAATATACGCATACACATTATATAATATATATATATATATATATTTCTATATAACAAACCAATCACACACACAAGTGCACACACACAAAAAAAAAAGTACATAGTCATGTGGGGAGTAGTGCAATGTAATGGCTGTGGGGCAGCAGTCTTCCGGGAGTCTTTCTGGAGGCTGAGATGCTGCCCTAGTTGCAGACAACTCTCTGCCCTGAGGGAGGAAGTTGCCCGTCTTCAGGCCACACTGGACAGCAGTAAGAGAACCTTCCCCCAGGCCAGACTTGATGGTAGGAAGGGACCCCCCCCCCATCCAGGGAGCACAAGAGCCACCACCACTACCTCAGAGGTTGCAAAGAAAGCACAGCAGTTGGACCACAGTGGGCTCAGGGAGGGTGAGGAGGGTGGAACAGAGGCACACCCAGTCAATTGTTCTACTCCACAATCCATACACCATTCTGGGGGAGCACAGCTCCCCATGGATGCACCCACGGAGGAGATTAAGGAGGCTGAGGACACCTGTCACAGGGAGGCCCACAGGAGGCGAAAAGGATGCCACAAGGAAAGGAAGCAGCTGCTGGTGGGGACTCCAGTTATTCAGGATAGAACTGGGGACAGTGAAAACTGAAAAGGTGCCTGCCTGGTGCCATGGCTTGAGGGACAGGAGCGCATTCTTAGGATCACGAACAGCTGCCGGAGTCTGAGCTGGATGTCATTGTCCACCTAGGGACAAATGACTTGGCTCAACATGAGATTAGAGCAGTGCAGAAGGACTTTTTAGAACTGGGAGGGCCTAAGACAAGTAGCACACACAGTAACCTTCTCAGAGGTGCTGCCTGTAAATGGCATGAGTGAGGCAAGGGTACTTTGCACCATGCAGTTTAATGAGTGGTTGAAAAAATGGTGTGGAGCACAGGGTTTGGCTTCATTGGGGACTGGGGTTCCACCTGGAGGGACACCAGCCTATACTGGCAGGATGGACTGCATCTGTCCAGGAAGGGAACAAGTCTTTTGAGCCATCTGTTTAAATGCTTCATTGGCAAGCTTTTAAACTAGTCAAGGGGGGAGGCACTGATGAGCAGCAGGAAAATCCCAGCCTCTCCCTACAAAACAGGGTACTAAATGAGAAAAAGACTGAGGTAGAAAGGTCAGTGGGGGATGCTGCAACAGAAAGTAAAGCCATCAAAAATGGAGAGCAATGAGTACCAATGCACGTAGTCTGAGTAACAAGCTTCCTGAATTAGTGGCCTTGATGGAGGAGGAACATCTGGATATCGTGGCAGTCACAGAAACATGGTTGCACAAAACCATGACTGGGACATAAACATACCAGGATACACTATCTACAGGAGGGACAGGGAGGGTAAAGAGGAGGAGGAGTAGCTCTTTACATAGGGAAGGAATCAAAGTAACAGAACAAAAGAAAACAGGGAGGAGAAGAAGCACTGTGGTGAAATTTGGAGACTGGCAATGGCACCACAATCCGCACAGGGTTGCCTACGAACCTTCTCAGGGGAGGAAATGGACAAGGAAATGATAGAAAGTATACTTAGTATGGCAAAAAGGAGATATTGCTGATGGGTTATCTGAATATGCCAGATGTTAACTGGAGTGCAGTTGCCACAGCCACTTGAAGAGTGGGGTTATTCTAGATGCCCTACAGGGGCATGCCTTGAGACAACTAGTATTGGAGCCCATGAGAGGAGCAATCTTAGACCTGGTTCTCTCAAATGGAGATGAAGAGGATCACAGATGTGAAGTGGGTAGCCATCTGGGAACTAGCGACCATCGAACAGTATGGTTCTAATAAACACAGCAATAGAGTCAAGCCATACAAAGGCAAAGGTACTGGACTTTAGGAGGCCGACTTTGCCAAAATGGGTAAGTGCCTAAGGAATGCACTAGCACATGGGCAGGAAGGAGGGTGGAAGAACAATGGGAATAATAAAACTGCCATCACAGAGGCAACAAAGCCTTGTGTGAAGCAAATAAACAAAACTAACGATGTAAGAAACCACTATGGTTCTCAAAGGAAGTGGCAGTGAAGGTTCAAAGAGAAAGAAAGCTTTCAGGAAGTACATGCAATCGCAGAAGGAGCAGGACAGAGAACTGTATCAGTTAAAGCAAAGGAAGCTGGGAAGCAGTCAGAACAAGCAAAGGCCCAAACCGAGGAAAAGATAGCCAACTCAGTTAAGAAGGGGATAAAACCTTTTATAGGTACATCAGGAGGCGAAGGAAGACCAAGGAGGGATAGTGAGGTTTAATAAGGGGAGAGGGGCAGAGGAGACTGTGAAAAGGCAGAATACTAAACAAATATTTTGCTCAGTATTTACAAAGGAAGGGGGGGGGTACCTAGAACAAACAGTAGAAGCACACTGGATACAGAAGTTGATACCAGCCCATTTACAGAAGAAAGGGTTCTGAAAGAACTCTTAAAACTGAAGGTGGACAAAGCAGTGGGGCCTGATGGGATCCATCCCAGAATTCTAAAAGAACTAAAGGTAGAATTAGTGACACCACTGACTACCCTTTTTAACAAATCATGGGAGGATGGGGTGGTACCCGAGGACTGGAGGAGGGCAGATGTGATTCCCCTTCACAAAAGTGGGAGCAAGGCAGAAGCAGGAAACTACAGACCTGTTAGTTTAACCTCAGTGGTAGGAAAATGATGGAATCACTTCTGAAGGAAAGAATTGTCAAGTATCTAGAGGCCAGAGGGGCTGGGACCCAAGGCAGCATGGATTCACAGCAGGAAGGTCATGCCAGACAAATCTGATAGATTTCTTTGACTGGGTGACCAAAGTAGTAGATCAGGGAGGGCTGTGGACATGGCCTACCTAGACTTTAGCAAGGCATTTGACACAGTCCCACACAAAGATTAATATACAAGTTAGCTAGCCTGGGAGTGGGTCCCAAGATGACAGCCTGGGTAAAATTGGCTGGAAAATAGGACACAGAGGTAATAGTAAATGGAGTCAACTCTGATGAAAGGGGGTTACTAGTGGGGTATGAGTTTCAGTATTAGGACCAGTCCTCTTCATTGTCTTTATAAGCGACATTGCAGAGGACTGGAAGGAAAATATGTCTCTTTGCAGATGACACAAAGATCTGCAACAGAGTTGATGCACAAGAGTGGGTGGAAAGGATGAAAAGGGACTTGGCAAGGTTAGAAGAATGGTTAAATGTATGGCAGCTTAGATTCAATGCTAAGAAGTGCAGGTAATGCACCTGGGAAACAAAAACCCAGGGGAAGAGTACACAATGGGGGGTGAGATACTAACAACAAAAATGGAAAGGGACCTGGGGGTAGTCATATCAGATGACCTAAAGGTGGGCAAGCAATGTGAGAGGGCAGCAATGAGGGCTGTGGGGATATTGGGATGCATAGGGAGAGGCATCACCAGTAGAAAACAGGAAGTTATTATCCCTCTGTACAGACAGCTGGTCAGACCCCATCTGGAGTACTGCGTGCAGTTCTGGAGACCCAGTCTTCGCAAAGACATAGACGGCATGGAAGCTGTCCAGAGGAGGGTAACTAAAATGGTGCAGGGTCTGCACCGGAGACATATGAAGAGAGACTAAAGAAGCCAATATGTATAGCCTCGAGGAAAGGAGGGAGGGGGACATGATAGAAACTTTCAAGTGCCTCAAGGGAATCAACAAAGTCCAAGAGGGTAGCATCTTTCAAAAAAGAGTGTGCAAGAACAAGGGGCACAATTTGAAGAAGGGGGCTCAGAGGTAATTTAAGGAAGAATTTTTTTACAGAGAGGGTTGTGGATGCATGGAACGGCCTTCCGGTGGAGGTCGTGGAGTCAAAAACGGTGGAATTCAAGCATGCATGGAACAGTCATAAGGCAATTCTAGGGGATGGGGGTAGGAAAAAGTAGGCTGCTGGTTAACTAGGATCTGCAGCTTATCCAGTAGGCAGGGAAATGGGCAGACTGGGTGGGCCAAGCGGTCCTTATCTGCTGTCAAATTCTATGTTTCTATGTTTCTCCCCAGTTCCTGTAGGGGGCTGGCTGGCTCACTACTCTCAGACCTGGGAGTACTTCAGACAAATGGGTACTGGAAGTAGTGAGCCAGGGACTTGTTCTCAGTTTCAAAAGGTTCCCAAAAATGAGAACAAGATCTTTCAGCCCTCTCTCACCCTTGAAGACAAAGGCCTTAGAGGCAGAAGTGTCCTCTCTTCTGCTCATGCGAGCAGTAGAGAAGGTACCTTTTTGTCACAGGGGAAAAGGAGTTTATTCCAGATACTTCCTTGTCCCAAAAAAGACGGGAGTGGCGACCCATCTTCGATTTAAGGTATCTCAACAAACACTTAAAATGAAAGTTCAAAATGGTGACTCTAGGAGAAATTCTTCTAGGAGCATGGATATGTTGTTCATCCACACTCTCTGGCATGTCCCTTTCCCCTTTAAATTTTGCCCAAACTCTTCAAGCTGGATCCTCCCACCCACCTGGGTGGTAAATACCTCGGCTTCGCCCCATGATGCCAGATCTTCCTTTCCGCTGGAAGATTCAGGTTCCCTCTTGCTACTTTAGCAATTCGAAGGCCCTGGATTCGCAACGTCGGGTTTTTATTGCAAATCTCTCTAAAACTTGTCAGATTTATCGACGGCAATTACAGTGCATCGGACATGGAGGACAAATCGTCCCCTGGATTTCGCCGGTGTACCTGCGGCCAGAAGATGTTGTGCTCCGATCCCCACTTCTCGTGCGTCTATTGCCTAGGTGTCTGACATGACGTCATGTCTTGTACTTTTTGCCTGGCCTACCATCCCAACGTTCTGGACGACCGCAAGGCGTGCTTAAAATTGGGGAGAGCGGAAAAAAGGAACTCGGTGAAATTGAAAGTGTCGAGGTGGGTAGTTTCTGCGGCCACGGGATCTGCTGAGCAGCTGACGCAGAGGAAGGCATTCAAGGAGGAAGTGGCTCAAGCTTCGACCAATGGAAGCTTTTTTTGTGCCATTCAACTTTGGCTCTACTTTTACAGGCTCCTTCAGGGAGTTGTGCCAGTCTCTCCCCAGCAGGGCTGAGGTGCCCTCGGGCTCGCACTCCTCCCGCCCTCGGAAGAGGGGTAAGGACCCTAAGTCTTCGACTAAACTGAGACGCTTCTGGGACAGAGCGAGGTCAGAGTCCCTGGAACACGCGGTCTCGACTTTGGTCGATCGCTTCCTCGGTCGCCGGCTTTACGGACCTTCCGTCAGGCAAAGGGACCGAGACCAAGGAAACTGCTAAACTGGCTGAGATTACTCTGGACCCGATCGAGCCTTTATCGCCGACTCCAGTCGACGAATCTTTAGAAAGGACTCCGATCCATTCCTTTCCTTTCCTGATGAGGAGACACTGCCCTTGGGTGTCCCGATCGAGGAAACTGTACTGGAACCTCTGTTTTCACTGGCTTTGGTCACTCCTGATGAACTGAACCGACCCAGTCGGTCTCGATCGAGGACGAGGACCTCTTTGGTCGATATGCCAAAAAGGGCCACAAACATTTTAAGAAGAGGCGCCGGCACAGATCCTCGTTCTCCTCAGACGAGGGGAGGCTTCGACAGAAACTCCGCTATGAGGATCATATGTGGCTCCGTAGGCCGCCTCGGCTATCACTTGGCTCCTGCCTCCCAGGCCGACTCCGACCGCTCAGGAATCGAAGGCCTCCATTCCACCGCCCATGGGGCTGGCCCGCATCCTGGCTCTGCCAGTTACGGTCTTCTCACCGATTTTGATGGAGCCACAGCCTAAGCAGCCTCAGGTAGGGACTCCCTCGAAAGAGGACCGACAAGACACCGGGCTTCCCCGACGTCTGTCGATCACGGTCATCCCCGATCGCCAGCGGCGTATCGAGGGAGACTGTTGTATCCCGACTCATTGGACTCTGATGACACTGGATTACACTCTCACCTTGGGGATGACCAATCATCCATGGCAGGACTGGAGGAAGGCCCTTCCTCCTTTCAGGACCTCCTCTGCCTGATCTCCGAATCCACTGGAATGCGCCTGGACCTCGTCCAGAAAAAGGTGGAATACCCCCTTATGGATATCCCCAAAAGGGGGGCTACCCCGATGGAGGCCTTTGCAGTGGTGGAAGCCATCGTTGGCACGGCCCTTGAGCTTTGGCAGTGTCTTGCTTCCTGCACAGCTCCTTCTGCCCATATGGCCCGCAAGTATACAGTGCCCATGAGGTCCCTGGCGGGGTTCACAGAACATCTTTCAGTCGAAAGCCTAGTGACTGCTTCTGTGTTCAGACGTACTGGTAGCTCAGCCAACACTGACCGACCCTCGGACAAGGAGTCCCAAGGATATGGACTGTTCTGCCCATAAGGTCTATGTGGTCTCCTCCTTAGGCGTTCGTTGGGCCAGCTCGGCGGTTGTCATGGCACACTTCTCTTATGCCCTCCTAGGGTCATTAGATGAAGTCCTCTCTCATCTCCCGGCGGACATGCAGACCACAATGAAGCTGGTGCATGATCAGGGCCGTGCTGTTGCAAAACGGCTCCAGATTGCCCTGAACATTGGAGATTCCTGTGCCTGCTCCTTAGCGGCAGTGGCCACTCGCCGGAGGGCTTGGCTGAGGCTCTCTTCCTTCCCGCCGGATACCCAGCACAAGTTAGCGGACGTGCCCTTCATAGGCACTGACCTCTTCAGTCCAGGACTGACTGGTCACTTCCAGCGCATAGAGCAGTCCAGTGCCACCTTGGATGCCACCGCTGCGAAGGGTTCTTTGGGCAAGAACCCGCAGAAGCTCAAGAAGAAGTCTTTTCGGCACTCTTCCTCTGCGGTTAGGTAGCCCTCCTACCAAGGAAGCCAGCAGCAACAGCAGGCTCAAGCTTGGCGCCCCAGGCCCAAGCTGGGCCCTCGGCAGCCCCGTAAAGGAGGTTGAGGTGCTGGCCCAGGAGCCATCTCCTCCTTTAAGCCTGCTCAGTGACGGGTTGGGGGTTGCCACACCTGCACTCATCACGCCAGCTTTGGGTCCTCCCATGGGGGGCCGGCTCCGCCACTTTCTTTCTGCCTGGTCCGATGTCACTCCGGACTGGTGGGTTCTAGAAGTGGTCGGTCAGGGACTACCTCTGGAATTCGAGCAGTACCCTCCCAGCCGAGCCCACACCTCTCGGGAGGAAAGGATCTCAGCTTGCACTCATTCGGCTCTTTGAGACAACATTGCTCAGCTCCTCCACAAGGAGGTGGTAGCTCCAGTGCCAGATCCTCCGACAGACTCGGGCTTCGTGTCCAGGTACTTCCTGGTGCCCAGGCAGACAGGGGGTTGGCGCCCCATCCTAGATCTGCACGACCTGAGTCAATATCTCGGGTCTTGCACCTTCCGGATGGTAACTTTGAATCAGATCATACCATCCCTGGAGCGAAACGTGGTTCTAGGGGCATGGATATGTTGTCCAATCCACAATTACTGGCAGGTTCCTTGCCACTTTAAACTTGCCGGAAGGTCTTCAAGCTGGCTCCTGCTACCCACCCGGGTGGTAAAACTCTCGGCTGTGCCCCATGACACAAGATCTTCCTTACCGCTTGGAAGCTCAGGTTCCCTCCTTTGCACTCTGCGTTTTAGGCCTGGATCCAAACTTTTCGGTTTACTCGAAACTAATTTTTAAAATTTACAAGACTTCGGTCTTTATCTTCCCCACGCGGTTGCAATGGATAAATCGACTCCTGGATTTCGTCAGTGCCCCTGTGGGCAGAAGATGTCCCGGACTGATCCGCACTCCATGTGCGTGTACTGCCTTGGGTTTGAGCACGATTTGCAGGCCTGCGACTTGTGCAAGTCCTTTTCGGCCACGGTCTTAGAGGATCGCCCTACCAGATTGCAAATTGGGCGCCCCGAGAAAGGTTATCCTCCTGTCATGTTGAAGGAGGCCCGTTGGGCGGTGTCCGGCGGCGGGCTTGGCTGCACAGCTCAAACAACTGATCGCCCTCTAGGAGGAAGCGGCCCAGGCTGCATCATCATCTTCGGTCGCGGCATTTATCCCGCTTTCTTTGGGCTTCTCCTACACGGCTTCGTTCAAGGAGCTTTGTCAGTCCCTCTCCACCAAGGGAGAGGGGCCTTTGGGACATTCCTCTCTGTCCAGAAAGAAGGACTTGTTAAGGATAAGTCCCACCATCGACGTTCGTGGGAGCGGGAGAGGTCCCCTTCCCCGGATAGTCGACACTCCACTTTGGTTGAGGTTGCTACTAAGGCCGCTGGCTTCACGGTGTCCCAGTCAGGTCAGCCGTCTGAGACACCCGTTCACGCAGTCGAGATTTTTCTCGATCCGTTGGACGGGCTGTCGACTGGAGAAGCTGACAGCCCTTCTTCACCGGTTCCACTGGTGGAAACAGAGGACTTGCCTTTGCCTCCTGTGCCAGAGTCCCCGGTTAAGGTCCCTGAACCGAGGGAGGAGCGGGTTTCCCCTGTCCCCTCTCAGACCCACCTTCGGAAACACAGATGGTCTCGGTCTCGGACCTCTTCTTGGTCCAGCTTATCCCACTGACATCGGCGCTCTTGGTCTTGGCACCATGCAAAGTGGCGGCACCGCTCATCCTCGTCTTTGTCCTCTTCAGAAAATGGGCTCCGACACAAATTGCGTCAGTGCTACGAGGATCTGATGTGGCAGCCGCTCCTTTTGACCATGAATAAGCCAACTTCGTCGCCTTCCCCGGGCATTAAGTGGCTGCCACCAGAGCGGCTGAAACAACCCCTTGTTGTAATCGAGGAGCGGAAGCCGGCACTGGTTGTTCGGCTGAAACTGGCTGTGCCACCCATTGTGGTGGAACCTCAGCCTCCACAACCTAAATTTGGGGCCCCTACCAAGGATTCACAGTTAGGTCAGGGCTTGCCCCATCAGTTGTCGGTCACCCTCACTCCCGATCGGCCTCAGCAGCTGTTTACAGACTCCTCGGAGTCTGACTGTGACTCTTCCTTGTTCTCCAGGCCCCTTGACCTGGAGTCCACTGGGGGTCAGTCGGTGGACGAGAGCCCATCCTTGTTCCATGGAATGCTTCGGCTCATTTCAGAGTCCAGTGTGATGAAGCTCCAGCGAGTTTCAAAGGGGGCCAGGTATCCCCTCACTGAGATACTGGACAGAGGGGATTCCCCCACGGAGGCCTTCCCGGTGGCTGAAGCCATTGTTGGCCCGTCCCTGGAGCTATGGCAGCGGCCAGCTTCTTCTCCAGCACCTTCGGTCAGGATGACTTGAAAGTATGTTGTTCCCTCTGGTTCACACCTCGGTTTCTCAGAGCACCCCTCCGCGGAGGCGCAAGTGACCGACAGCATTTTCCGGCGCTCCAGAAATGCTCGGGATGTGGACAAGCCACTCGATAAAGAGTCCAAGAAACTGGACGACTCCGGGTGGAAAGTCTATGCTGCTTCCTCCCCTAGGCCTTTGTCAGGCCAGCTTGGCCGTTCTGGTGTCACACTTTTCACACGCCCTTTTGGGCTCCCTGGATGAGGTGATTCCTCATCTCCCGGCTGACCCCCAGACAACGGTCAAGCAGGTGCAGGAACAGGGAAGGGCGGTGGTCAAACAGCAGTTTCAGACTTCCATGGACATAGCTGATTCGTGTGCCCGGTCAGTAGCGGCTTCAGTGGCCATGCGCTGCAGAGCTTGGCTGTGGATCTCCACTTTTACAGCTGATACCCAGCACAAGCTGGTAGACATTTCCTTCTTGGGTACTGACTTGTTCGGCCCCCGGGGTGGAGGATCATTTGAAAAGGACCAAGAAGTCCAGTGCCACCTTGGACTCGGTCACGTCTGCTCAGAAAGACAAGGCCGCCAGCAGCAGCGTAAGCCCTCTTCGGCCTTCAGCCCCTATGGCACGTTCAGCCCAGCAACACCAGCATCAGGGCCAGCAGGCTCGCACTTGGCATCACAAAGCCAAGCTGCTGCTTCCTCCAGCAGGAAGCTGAGAGGGTAAGGTCCAGAAGGCCCCTCTGCCGACCCTTCCTGCAAGCCTGCCCAGTGACGGGTAGAGGGGTGTCGCCCCAACCTCGTCTCTCTTCCCTAGGGTTCGCCCCATGGTGGGGACGGGCTCCGCCACTTCCTTTCCGCCTGGTCCGATATCACCACGGATCACTGAGTGCTGGAAGTGGTAGAAAAGGGTCTGCCTCTGGAATTCGAGCAGTCCCCACCCTATCGAGCCGTCACCCCATGGGGGGGCTATGGGGTCCACAGCCTCTCTGTAGGCTCATCGAGCCGACATTGCCCTGCTCCTCCAGAAGGAGGTGATCAGGGAGGTGGCAGATCCTCCACCAGACCCAGAGTTTGTGTCCAAGTACTTCCTGGTTCCAAAAGGGGGGGGGGGCTGGTGCCCCATTCTAGACCTACACGACCTGAACAAGTTCCTAAGGCCTTGTACCTTCAGGATGGTCACTCTGTCTCAGATCTTTACATTTTTGGAACGAGGCGTGTGGTTCTGCTCTTTGGACCCCCAAGACGCGTTCTTTCATGTCCCAGTCCGTCCGTCTGACAAGCGATTCCTCTGCTTCAGGGCAGAGGGATCCCTTTATGAGTCCCGGGCCATGCCCTTCAGCCTCTATCCAGCTCCTGGGGTCTTCACCAAATGCATGGCAGTGGTGGCAGCATTCCTGTGGCGCCGAATGGTCCGGGTGTACCCTTACCTGGACGACTTGCTGTTTGCAGCCCCCCTCCAAGCTGGAGGTGGAGCTGTCCAGGGATCTGGCCCTCCAGGTCTGGTCACAGACTGGCCTCCTCATCAAAGAGGCCAAATCGGAACTCGTGCCAACACAGGCGATTCAGTTTGTAGGGGCAGAACTCGACTGTTCGAGCCAGAGCACGGCTCCCAGTGGACAGGGCCGAGGTTCTTTCCTCCTTTGCCCAATCATTACTGGTTGGGCAATTGCGCCCTGCCCGGGACTTCCTGGGCCTCATGGCGGCCTGCACCAGCGTGGTCCATTGGGCCTGCTGGCATATGTGTCCCCCTTCAATGGGGGCTGGTCCGCCAATGGTCACAGTGTTCTTGTCTTCTGGACAAGCCAGTGATAGTGACCCAGGAGATGGGGAACGCTCTCCAGTGGTGGATTGCTGCGGCTCATCTGTAGGAGGGTATCCCGTTTGTCCGCTCAGAGCCGACGGTCACTCTTAACGACCGATGCTTCTCTGATGGGTTAGGGTGCCCATCTGGGGGAGCTCAGAGCACACGGCCTCTGGTCCCCTCAGTAGTCTCGTTGCCACTTCAACCTGCTGGAGCTTCGAACAGTCCAACTTGCCCTCACCGTTTTCGCTCCGTTTGTACGGGGTCAGGTGGTCCAGACTGACAACACCACGACCATGTACTTCCTCAGCCTCCAGGGCGGGATGCATTCCTTGCCTCTGTGCAAGGAGGCTCTCAGCACTTGGCCTCTCATGAGCAGACTAGAGGTGGATCTTCTAGCCATCCATGTGGCAGGAGCCTCCAACACTCTTGCCGATGCCCTAAACCGGATAGGTGCTGCATCTCACGAGCGGTCTCTCCTGCCAGAGGTAGTACACGATCTGTTCTCCCACTGGGGCACACCTAAGGTGGTGGACTTGTTTGCCTCAAGGGGGAATGTGAAGTTGAGGCTGTTTCATGCCCGCTGCCCTCACGAGGCCTCGTGCAGGGGGATGCCTTCTTGAGGCCATTGACCTCGGGCCTCTTCTTCGCCTTTCCCCCATTTCCCTTGATCCACAAGGTGCTTGTCAAGGTGAGGAGGGACAAGGCGCAGCTGATTCTGGAGCCCCAGACTGGCTCCGCCAGTTCTGGTATCCAGATTTCCTCAGCCTCGGCTCCAGGCTCCCGAGGCGGCTTCCAGCCCGCCTGGACCTGATCTTCGTCAACCTGGGGAAGATGCTCCACTCGGACCTTCAATCCCTGCACCTGACGGCCTGGTTCCTGAGCGGCTAGAGTTCCAGGCCTTGGGTCTTTCCGACGTGGTCCCCAACATTGTTGAGGCATCCCGTAAGGAGTCAACCAGAAAATGCTCTGCTTTCAAATGGAAGAGATGCTCCATTTGGTTTCAGGATAAGGGGTTGGACCCTTCCTCCTGTTCCTTGGCCAGCATTCTGGACTATCTGTGGTCCCTTTCTCAACTAGGACTTCGGTCGACGACCCTTAAGGTGCACCTGGCAGCCATCTCTGCTTACCGGGTGCGGGCCGGAAAGCAATCGGTGGTGCAGGAAAAGGTGGCCGGGTGCTTTTTCAAAGGTCTTGATCACATATCCCCTCCGGTGCAAGAGCCTCCACCTCCGTGGTATCTACTGCTGGTATTGGCTAAGCTTATGGGTAAGCCATTCGAACCGATGCACAGGTGTGACATCTCTCACCTGTCGTGGAAGACCACCTTCTTGGTGGCTATCACATCAGCCAGAAGGACGGGAGAGCTCCAGGCGCTTTCCATCGGGTCTCCATATCTGGTCTTCCACAGGGACAAGGTTGTCCTGCGCCCCCTCCCGAAATTCCTTCCGATGGTGGTGGAGTTTCACTTTAACCAGGTGTTGACTCTGCCGGTGTTCTACCCCAATCACACGTTGGAGGCTGAATATAGGCTCTACACCTTGGACCCTAGAATAGTGCTTTCTTATTACAAGGAGCGGACGACTGAAGTTCGGGGAGAGGTTCGCCAGCTGTTTGTCACCTACCCTGAAGCAGCACCTGGCAGACCTGCAGCCAAGCAGACGGTGGGCAGGTTGGTCACCTCCTGCATAGATCTCTGCTATAGGTTGGCGGGCGTGGAGCCTCCCAATGGGATAAGAGCTCAGTCTACTCACGATACTGCTGCATTGGTGGCTACTTCCAGGGACTTGCCTATCCAGGAAATCTACAGGGCTGCTACCTGGAGTCAGCACACAACTTTACCCACTGCCACATTGATCTTGAGTCACTCCAGGATGCTGGTTTTGGGACTTCGATTCTCTAGTCCTTATTTCCCAAGTAGGGGTGTGCGCCTTGCCTCCCTCCTCCCGGAGAACTGCTAGGAGTCTGCTGTTAAGTGTGGATAGAACAACATATTTATTTATTTATTAGCTTTTGGTAACCGGGTAAGTGCGCTAGGCAACAGACTTGCCTGTTTTCAGGCACGACCCGGGAGAGCACAGGACATTGGTTACAATATGCAGAAATGCACAGACATAATATAGGTGTACAGGAGCAAAACAAGATATACATTGGGTAGCACAGTAATAGTTACATGAGAGTACATTTTAGGCATAGATCATGATAAGGATGTAAAATAAAGCAATTAGGGTAACCATAAGACAGCTGAGGACAGTAAAGACGTCAAGGTTCATAGCCACCTAGACAAGCATATTGCATGGGAGAACATTAGTGTAGTACTCGTGGTCAGACCCGACAGCCTGCAGTGGGACGAAGCAAATTAAGAACATTTGCATTGGCCAGAGGCTAGAAGGTGGGTGAACAGCGAGTTTTTGAATTCTCGATGGGAGACTGAAGTTTTCACCATAAGGGGGAGTGAGTTCCAGAATTTGGGAGTAAAATGGGCAAATGCGTGTTCACCCATTTTTGTCGTGCAAGGTGTAGTGGAGAGCATGGGGACGGAGGAAGACCTGAGGGTACGGGGGTGTGAGGCAGGAGTCAGGTTGGCAAGATAGACAGGGCAGGGAGGTCTAGACAGGGAGTCGATAAAGCAGTCCAGGGAGTAGGCTCGAATATCCTTAGGTGACAGCCAATTTAAGCCAGCGTAAAGGAGACAATGATTGGTAAGACGTGGGGCAGTTAAGGCGAATCTACAGATGTTGTTGTAGAAAGTGTCCCATTTGTGGAGTGTAGCAGAGTTTTCAGCAAAGAGGAGGGGCAGAGCATATTGGAGCTGGGGTAAGAGAATACCTCTCGCAACAGAAAGTCTAGCGGAAGGAGTGAGAGAGTGGCGCACACGATAAGCTCCGCCAATTTTAGCATTGACGGCAAGGCACACCATATTGACACGTTGAGACGGGTCAAGTGTGGGATCCAAAGTGACCCCAAGGTACTTGAAGGATTCAGTGTTTAAGATGAGGGAGCCATCAAGGCATTGAACCCGGAGCCTGTTCACAGGGGCAGACAGTTTCTTAGAGGATCCGAATAGCATAGCACAGTTTTTTTTTCTAGATTCAGGACTTGGTGGTCGCTAGAGAGCCAGGTCTGCAGGAATTGGAAGTCATTAGTGAGAGTGGAGTTGATGGCAGCAACCGATTTTGACCCAGAGTAGAGAACAAGGTCATCTGCGTATAAAAGTGCAGCTATGCCGGGTCATGGTGGGAATATCATTTAGGAAGAGGAGAAGAGTAGAGGTCCAAGAGTGGATCCTTGGGAACTCCACAGGGAGATGTTTAGGGGGGGAGGAAAGGGCCTTGTGAAATGCTACTGCCTGAGTCCGATTGTCAAGATAGCTATGGAACCAGGAGAGGGCTTGGTCAGATGCTCCAATGGATTGGAGTTTCTTTAGCATGAGTGGATGGTGTACCATGTTGAAGGCTTTAGACAGGTCGATAAAGATGGCCTCAGTGAGTAGGCCATGGTCCATATTATTTCTGATGTCATTTGTAAGTTGTGTAAGTGCAGAGGTGGTACTGTGGCCGGGCCGGAAACCATGTTGGCACAGGGTTTGAAGATTAAACATGTCAAGGTGAGCAGCAAGCTAGTGGTGGACTATTTTTTCAAGCAGCTTACTGGGAGTGGGCAGAAGAGATATAGGGCGGTAGTTGGACACGAGTTTGGCATCGCCCTTTTTGTGTATAGAGATGGTTCTGGCAGTTTTCCAGGTGGATGGGACAGTTGACGTACGAATTGAGAAGTTAAAAAGCCAGGTGATGGGTCTGGTTAGCCAAGGTGCATACTGCTTAAGTATGCAAGGATGGATGCCCTCAGGCCCTTGACCCCCGCGTGCCGGAAGGGAGTTAAGTAGCTTGTGAACTTCAAGGTATGTGGTTGGAGCCAGAACGAAAGGGAGGGGTAGGGGGGCGAGGGAGGAGAAGAGGGACAGTCAGGTTGTGGGCTAGTTAGAGTAGCGTCTTGTGGAGAAGAAAAAAGGGCATTGAAGGCGTTGGCAATGGTGTCATGGTTGGTGCAGTGAACACCTTGAATGTTCATGTCAGCTGGATTCTGTTGCTTGTCGTTGCCGAGAATGTCCTTAATGTTGGACCAGTACCTGCGCGGATTTGCAGAGGATGTTATTAGTAGGTTCCTATAGTAGGTGCTTTTGGCAATACGAATTTGTTTTTTGCAGTTGTTATGTAATACACGATAGTCTTCAAAGTCTGCACGGAGGTGGGAGATCTTCCACCTGGACCAAAGTTTGTCCCTAGATTTGAGAAGTTGAAGCAGGGGGCGTGTTAGCCACTTGGTTACTTTCCCTGCCATGCTACGTGTGGTGACCGAGATGTGAAGGTTTTGAAGAGAGAGGAGGACGGAGTTGAAATATTCTGTGGCTATGTTAATGTCCACTGTTTGGTAGAGTGGGGACCAATCAACCTGGTTAAGGTCAGTTAAGAAGTCCTCATGACTTAGGCGGGAGAGATTAGGAAAGGTTACAGTTTTAGCAGAGAGGGGAGGAATGACAGTGTTCCAGACACAGTAGATGGGACAGTGGTCACTAATTGTGTCAGGTAGCACACCGGCTGAGGCAACATATTCCGTCCTGTTAGTAAGTATCCAGTCAAGGAGGGTGGCACAGTTGCCCCCACATAAGACCCTTGTAGGTTCATGTATGAGCTGGGATAGATTTGCCTTGCTAGCTAAGGAGGATAGGTTAGCTGAGTTTTTCTCGGACCAGTCAAGGTTAAAATCACCAAGGCAGATAATGTAATTCTTGTCTGTAACTGTAGGTAGAAACCCTAGGAGTTCAGTGATGCCTTGTGTAGCATTTTTTGGGGGGATAGAAGTACAAAAAATATGGAGTTTCTTTACACCCCCAAGAAGCAGTAGGGAGTGCAGGATTTCACAGTTTGGTAGGAGGGGGTCCTGCAGAAGGGTAATGTTTAGGTCAGTTTTGAAATAGAGGGCAAGGCCACCTCCCCTTTTAGTGACATATCCATGTCCCTAGACATAGTTTACTCACCTGTAACAGGAGTTCTAGGAATGGTATATGTTGTTTATCCACACAACCCACCCGACCTCCCTGGCTTTGACGCACAACCTGGCTTCCAGCAGGCTAGATCTGGAGTCATGGGGCGGAGACGAGAGTTTTACCACCCGGGTGGGTGGGAGGAGCCTGCTTGAAGACCTACCGGCAAGATTTAAAGCGGCATGGAACCTGCCAATAAGTGTAGATGAACAACATATACCATTCCTAGAACTCCTGTTACAGGTGAGTAACCTGTATTTTTTGCACATTTGCATTGCAGATGTTAAAATTTGTTTGCTGTTTAGGACGTTGCACTTGCCATGCAATTTAATGACTGGTTACAAATATATTGTCCATTCAGCAATATTTACTTGAGTGGTCTTTCACTTTGAGTGCACTTTCCTTTCTGCACTTTGACTTCAGCTACGGCTTGCCACCCCTGGAAATGCACTACCTGGGTACACTTTATTTATTTTTTTATTTATTCTTCCTAACACCCAGGGCATCCTTAAGGAGTGCCTGCTTGGATCTCCAACCTACTCCCAACCTGAACCCCCGCATTTCCCTGACCTCTCCTCCCCCAAACAACTGCAGGCTGACTCGTCCCCCATACCATCTCTGAGGCTAATTCCGCCCTCCCATGGTGGGTAACTCCTAAGTGTGAGGGGCCTACCTGCAAGTCGTCAGGTCCTCCAAAGAGAGAGCTCCTGGGCACGTCTGGGCCGGTATTTGGGATGTGGGAAGGGCCACCATCATCTCCCGACGTGTAGGAGTTATTTTCTTGCTTTTTCCTGCCCCCCCCCCGCCAGAAGTGCTACTGAATGCCGTGGCTCCAGCCCCCAGGCATTGCGCCGCGCCTCTACACTGACGACTCTCCAGCCACAGGCAGAGGTTGCTCCCAGAGAGAGCGCATTCCCACCCCACCCCCGGGGAAGAGAGAGGAGTCTGCGAACAGTCAATCTCTATCCCCCCCTGCCGGCCCCCGACAGCCCCAGCTTGCTTCCGAACCTGGGTCGCCAGCATGGCGTGAGTTGTGGTGTCCGGCGCCCCAACATTCAGCGCCACAGGGCCGTCCATACACTTTAAGCTTGACAGCATTCCCTGCTAGAAATTGAGGCTGAAGGGAATTTGCTTGCTGCATCTTATCTTACCCCTGTACAAGTGTTCCATCGATGTAATGCATGTCTTAATTGCTTACCTAAGAGCTGCTCGTGGTCATTTTGGTAAAATGTTCAAACAGGGTATTTGCTTAGCATAAAAAGAGAAACAGATTTTATTAAAGTGAGCAAAGGTGAGAGCAACACCTACTTTTTTTTTTTGTCAAATGTCCACAGAGTGAAGACTTATTCCATGAAGCTGGGAAGACATTCACAACCTCTTTCGGTAAGAAAATTCCTCATTTATTTTATTTATGATTTAATTGTTAATGTAGTACGTTTTCTGCTACATGAGCATGTTGAGTTGAGCGATCTCGTTTCCAGATAGATTCTAGAGTAGATGTGCAGTTGAAAGCAAGCACAGATTCACAGTAGTCATTAGAATAATAGTCAGTACAGAAAGAAATGGGTGACTTAAAACAGAGTCTGAGACTGCAAAAAGACCAGACCTTGTATGTAGAATTATTGAAATCTGTTTATTTGAAATGTTAAATGAAGCACTCAGCCCTGTAAAAATGCCAGTGTTTCACATGTCCCAGTGCTTTTTCAAGTCGTGATATCACACAGGTTGGAAATGCTTGTATCTTCTTCGAGGATCTCTCTTTCAGGCCACACCCATGGAACCTATAGCCGCCAGGCACTAGGACCAGATGAAAATTTTTTGCTGACAGTCTACCAGGGGTGCCAATGATGACATCCGTCATCAGCTGCCATATAAACGTGTGCAGTCGCTTCTCTCTTCTGTTTTGTTTCCCAAAGTTGAGCATACTTGTCAGACTTGTCTTGGAAATGTTGTTGCGCTTGCTGCCCCTGATCGTTATTTTTATTCCTTGATAAAATAATCATTTTTAAAAATTGTTTTTTCAACGGTGTGTATGTCATTGAAAGAAGCATTGAAGCTGTTTGATAACGACTCTTATGATGTCTGCGTCTGCGGCCTAAGCCTGCACCATAAAGCGCAAGCCTGCCTGGTATGTAAAGGGTTCAACACTGCTATCCGGTGACACTGAAAGGGAACCTGAGAGAAGCACTTTTTGAAGCAGCAAGTAGCCAGCTTGGAGGAGTTCCAGTAAGCAAGATCTCACTTCGAGGGGGCTCTTGCAACAGGTAACACTGTTAGGACAGAAGCTGGCAGGCACCTGGACCCCATCTGAAAACTTCAAAGCTAGCAGTATAGAGTGGGAGACTGCCCTCTGATGGCCATCCCCGTCTGCCTGTAGTATAAAAGGGGTGGTTTCCCCTGGCCCAACCTCTCTTTTTCCACCGTTGACCTGCGCAAGTCGGACTTAACACAGACACCTTCTGCTATAGTCGACTGCCATTTTAGCCATGTTTGCCCGTGCATTATTTTATTAGAAATCTTTTTCACCTTTTTTTCTTTCATGTCGTCTTTTCCATGTGCCTCTTCGGAGCAGCGGTGCACCAGGTGTGCGTGTGGCAAGCAGCTTCAACACACAGATGGCCGCACTTCCTATCTGCTGTGTCTAGGCCTGGACGACGATACTGAAGGCTTCCAGCACTGCTAAGATTTTAACCAGCACACCAGACTTCGCCGCCAGAAACCCCTAGAAGCCTTCTGCTGCAGCAGAGACTTTCAGGGATGGAGAAGGAGCTCCAGCAAAGCACTTAATCTTCCCTTATGTCTGGGGCTTCAACTTCTCTTCACACAAGGAGAAGAAATCAGGCAGAAAGCAAACACCAGGAGAATCATAGGGTCAAACCCCGGTCAGCTTCTTGCTCCCGGTCTTTGTGAAAATCAGGAACCGACTAGGGTCTTCGTCCTGCTGGAGGTTGGCCCCTTCCACTCCGGCAGCTGTCTCCCCCTCCGGACTCCCAGTGGTTAAACCACCTGCTCTTCTCACCATCTCGGGTGGTGGTTTTTCAGGGCTTGGGACTTTGTCCCCAGCCTGTCGGTCCCTGCAGCTGAGGCCCTTACTGAAGGCGGGTTCTCAGTCAGGTGGCTCGACCAGGTCCTCGGGCGGTGGGTCTTTGCCAGTCACTCTCTCTGTCAAGGCGTCTGCTAAGTTGGTCCCGAAGCCATGGACCGACACCTCCAAGGAATGCCAGGGGCATGCACTCGCCTCCCTGTGAGAGTGACGTCTCTACCCCACTCGGGAGGTTGCTCCCTGGGATAGGCTTCCCTTCTAGGCCGGCGCAGATTGCATCACCAGACTGTTGTCAGCTCATGCCTATCCAGGCGACGCCGGTCACTCTGACGTCGTTCCCAGTGATGCCTCAGTAGTTGTCCCCTAATCCTCCACAGTCACCGGCTGGCCCTGTCATCACTCAGCTGATGCCCGAGAGTTCGCCTGGTCTTTCTGCTTTGGTCAGACAGATGCCAGGTGATTCATTACCACAAGGACTGACGTCTACTTATCCGACACCAGGGTTAACGTAACTTGAGGAACTGACGCCCAGGTCCTCTAAGCCTATCCCACGGAGGCCAGCTTTCCCAGTTCTGCCTCCGAACCCACCCACAGACCATAACTGCCTTTTTGCAATCTAGTGAATATACTAGGCCTCGAAGGAGCCCCCAGCCTCAACCCCTATGGTCCCACCTCCCAACCCAGCAAAGGAGCAGGTTACTCCTAGGAAGACCTCAAAACCACCTCCTAAGCCTACTCCAGAACCAGTCAGAGCTGGCACCAGTCATCCGAGGACCCACCGACAAGAGGTATCGTCGCTCACCCTCTTCCTCTCCGAACTTGGGTGAGCTGGGAAGATATTCCTGCTCCTTTTTTTTACGATGATTCCGGGGACTCCGACCTCCCATTAGAACCAGAGGAGCCTAAGGACACTCCGTGGTCTCCTCCAGATGACCTTATGTTTTTTGCTTCTGTATTTTGTAAGCATGTTTTAGTTTTCTCCCCATTTCCTTTCCTGTCTCTGTGCGATTGCGCACGTGTGGAGGCACTCGTATGTCATGCTAAGAGAGACCGTCCCTTAACATCTCTGCCTGTGCCGCCACATACCTCCACCTGGCGATGGCGGAACTGTGGAGGGTTGACCACTCTCTCGGGAGACGAGAGCTGCAGTTATGTGGCTCAATCATGCTTTCTCTCTCTCCTCCCCCACCCGGTGCCAGCTCCCCGATGTCCGGAGGTTGTTCCTGAGCCCGGATTGCCAGCGCGAGGTAAGGAGTCTAGCACCTCAATCCTCTGCGCCTGTGGGATGGCTGTAGATGACCCTACTTTTTATGTATGTGATGAGGCACATCCAGTCCCTTATGGGATTGGACACTGAGGAAGTGGACCCTAAGTGACACTGGTTAGCCACTTTTCCTCCATGAAAAGGAGTCATTACCTTGGGTCGTTCCTTCCTTAATTGGCTCCTTCAAGGATGCCAATAGGGTGGCTTGAAAACAACAGTGTTCTACGCTGGCGAAGGCATGTCACCTGTATAATGCCTTGAAGGATGAACCCTTTTATGGGGGGCATCCAGAGGCTGATTTGGTAGTAATTAACTTGGCTCATGACCTCTGAAAGCGGCTCTGGCACCTTAGTGCTCAGCCTCCTGCCAAGGACTCCAGGCAGATAGACCATTTTGATAAGAAGGTCTATTTCTTTGCCACCTGCACTATACTTTCCCAAAACGTTCTGGCCCATATGGTTCAGTATCAGAATGCCCTGTAGGAGAAAGCTTTCAAGGTGGCACTTTCTCAGTCTGAGCTTCTGGGAAGGCTGAACTGTTGCACCTTCTCAGATCAGGCTTGGATGTGGGGACTCGCATTCTCTGAGCCACTTATGACTCTGTGGACTCCGTAGGCAGAACTGTGGCTTGTTGTTTTCGTCGCTACTCCTGGCTTAGCGTCTTCAGTTTTGCTCCGAATGTGCAGTCTGAGATTCTAGACGCCCCTTTCAGAGGACTTGTTTTGTTTGGTGAGGATTGCCAAAATATAATCACTCTCCTACAAGAGTGGGGCAAGGCTCTGCGTTCAGTTAAAACATTTTACTTATCTCTACTTAAATCATCTCAACAGCAGTCTTTTCATTGCACCTCCAAGCAGCAACCCAGGGGTCAGTAGCTCAGAAGTGCCTTTAAGAGAAAAGCTTCATCTTACTTAGTGTGGGAGCTCTTATAGCAGGCTGTTACCATTGGGACTATGCCACAGGCACTTGGACCCAGTGGAAAATTCTTATCTAGCAGTGGCTACCCCCCCCCGTCGGCTTTACCCTCTTGGCCACAGTACAAAAGGGGGCGGTCCCCGGCTCCACTTCAGTTCTTTCCTGCTGCAGATCCGCTCTCAACGGTAGACTTTAGCTCATTGTAAAGCAGTTAAGTGAAGTTTCTGGTCTCCCCTCTCCCCATTTCTAGTCTTTTTCTCTGTTGCATGCCCTCTTCTCTGTCATCGGTGTCCTCCCCTGGGCCCAAGAAGACTTAAGTGTTCCTGTGGCCATCAGATTTCAGCCAAAGATGCCCACGAGGCCTGTGTCTTCTGCCTTGGCCCGGATCATTACTTCCAGACCTGCGACATCTGCAAGGGCTTTACCAGCAGGATGAGGATCAGACACCTAAAGGCTCTGAAGGCCCATTTGCTAGAGAAACAAGTGGCAGTTAATGCAGAGCTCTCTGGGGGAAAAACCTAAACTCAAGTCCGGACAAGGAGCAAGGTTGGTGCAACCCTACATCCCTTCTTACATAAAGCCTTGTCCTCTGGCTCCAGTGGCATGGACCTCTCAAGCATTCTCAAGACCGGAGTCTGCCTTCTGGTACTTCTAAGGCCCCTACCTAAGCAGATGGGTCGAAGAGCATGCCTCCCATGAAGGCGAGGGAAACGGCCCTGAGCCCTCTTTCTACCCCAGGCGATGTTCCAAAGGCGGCCTCTTCGGCACATGCCTCGGTGCCACCTAAGAAGGCCTCAGGTTTGGTCTGGCTCTGGGTAAGCCTACATCGAAGGAGTGCAAACCCTCTACCAAGCTTCCTTTGGGTTCCTGCCCTTTGAAGCCTGGGAAGTCGGACCAGACGCTGGCTAAGCTGACAGCAAAGAAACTGATGCGAGAGACCGGGGTTGGATGTCCTTCAGCAAAGGAGGTGTCAGCCCAGGCCCAGTCGCTGGTGAGATGGGCCTTCAGTCCTGAAGGAGACTCCCAGAGTTCCTCTCCACAGGACCTCCATGACCTTCTGGCGCCGTCAATTAAGCAGGACCCAGCCATGCCGGACCCTTAGGGCATGGCAGCGAGCATTTTTGATAAAGAGGAACTTACGGAGCTCTTCCAAATTTGGTGGGGGCAGGTTAAATGGGATGTAGTTCCCCCAAGCTGGTCCCGGCACCCTGACCCTTCGAAACTCCTGTTCCCGGGGGTAACCCTTCGGAACCGCCCTCTAAACCTTAGCCGGTTGAGCAGCCTATAACTTTTAGGTCCTGCTCCCTCTTGGCAGTAAAGTCCCACTCCCGTTCTATAGACTGGCACCATCCCTCCAGGTCTGTCAGCTGCCGTCACCCTGGAGCAAATACTGCAGCTGTCGCCGGTCCAGTGACTGCCACGGATGCTCCCTTAGACGTCGCCGGTCCCGGGACTGACGTCTGTCTCCCAGTACTCATTTAAGAGGGTAGGAGTCTCTCCAATCTGGAGTCTCCTCCTTCCTCCCAGGGGAGCAGCTCGTCTTCCTCATCTGTATCAGAGCAGTCTCTCTCATGACAAGAGGTCTCCCCAAATGACAGAGACCCCCCCCCTTCTGACGGACCCCACTTTTATGGATGTCATGAGGCACATCCAGGCCTTCCAGCAGCTGGGAGATGGACAACCTTGATCCAGAACGCTGGAGGTTGGCCAGATGCTGGAGACAAAAGGAGTCCAAACCTTTGGTGGTGGACACTTTCCAGGACCTGACCAGGCTTACCTGGAAGCATCCAGCGACCACCCCGGCGGTTCCAAAGAAGTCTGACATGTGGTATAGAGCGCTGAGGGAGGAGCCTTTTTTGGTGGAACACCCTCAGGCTGACTCCCATGGTCGTTGCAGCTGCTCACAATAAGTCAAAACAGCGGAGGCACAGAAGTTCGTAGCTACCTGATCCAGAGTTCAGATGCTTGGACCAGGTGGGCAGGAAAGTATTTTCTGCCTCCACCTGTTCCATCAGATCTTGGCTTCCTAACGTACATGATTCAGTTCCAGAATGCTTTATGGGAGAAGGGTCAAGAAGTAGCCAATGCCTTGCCAGACTCTGCTCAGAAGACTGAGCTCCTGGAGATCCTTAAGACTGGTTCAGATGTAGGCATGCATGCTGTGCGTGCTTCGTATGATACTGCAGAGACGTTGTCTAGGGCTGCGGCTTCCGGCATTTGCCTTGGGCGCCACACTTGGCTCAGAGTCTCAGGATTCTCCCAGGACCTGCAGTCCGACATCAAGGACCTTCCTTTTCAAGGTTTGTTGCTGTTTGGGGAGGAGACTGAGAAACTCATCTCATGTCTTTAGGAAGTCTATTTGCTCTGTCCGACAACTCAGTAAGGGGGACGGACCAGATGACACGCTAGGTAGAGTTCCTTTCGCAAGTCCTCGGGGTAGAACACCTGCACTGGCCAACAACAGCCAAAAGGAGGCTTCAAGAGGAAGGCTACTTTCGTACAAGTCAGAAGCGCCCCCTTGAGAGGCTCCAAGTCCACCCAGGCCTCTTTACCTAATCCTGGACTTGCCCAGTGTCTCCTCACCAGCCCCTCCCCCCATCGGAGGTGCAGAGGGAGGCGAATGGGAGGTTGCTTCTCCCTCCATGTGGAGGGCTGGGGCAAGATAAAATCAGACTTTTGGGTCCCAGACGTACTAAGGGGGGGACATAATCTGGAGTTCACAGAATTTCCTCTGGATGCTGCACCAAGGTCCTCTTGCTGTTCTCCTTTGCATAATTCTCTAATAGATTGAGATATCCAGGCCCCCTTGCAAAAAATGGTGATAGAGCCAGTACCTCGGGCAACATGGCAAAGCATTTTACTCCCAATTCTTCCTGGTTCCCAAATGGACAAACTACATTTGGCCCATCCTGGACTTCAGCTCGTAAAACCCCTTTATCGAACACAAAAGGTTCAGGATGGTGACACTACCAGGTCTTATCCCTCTGTTGCACCAGGGGGACTGGCGCTGTTCCATTGACATGCAAGATGCGTACATGCATGTAGCAGTCTTCCCTCCCCACCGGAAGTTTCGGAGGTTCCTCTTCCAGGGGAGGCATTACCATTTTCGGGTCCTGCCATTCAACCTCTCCTCCGCTCTTCTAGTCTTTACCAAGTGCCTAGCTGTGGTAGCTTTTTTAGCTCTGGCTCTCAGATGCGTGGGCCATTACATCTTCCCTTACTTGAACGCCTGGCTCTTAGCAGCTCTGTCAAGGGTGCATCTGCTTCCTGCTCTCGGAAACACCTATACAGTATTCCGAGAGCTGCGGATCACCCTGAAGCTTGCAAAGTTGTCCATGGAGCTCAGTCAACTACTTGTCTTTATTGGGGTGGTCCTGGACACAGTTCAGGGCATGGCCTTCCTCCCTCAGGACAGGGGGGATTGTTTAAGAGGAGTGCGTCGATCAGTCTCTGACCTCAAGTCCAAGCCAGGACTTTCCTCAGGTTACTGGGGCACATGGCGGTGGCCATTCCTGTAGTGCCCTTGGCCCACTTCAACATGAGGGTCCCACAGTGGATGCTCCGGGTGCAGGGGGACAAAAGGTCCAACGGTCTAGAGCACTTGGTTCGGATCTCTGACCCAGTCAGGAAGACCATTTGTTGGTTCGCGAACCTCATACTTGCAGCAAGGGGTTCCCTTTCTTCAGGGGACACAAGGCCGGATCCTGTCCACAGACGCCTCAGAGCTCAGTTGGAGAGTGCATCTAGGAGACGGTCTTACTCTAGGTACGTGGTATGAGGAAGAGCATGCACTTGACATCAGTGTCCTGGAGATGCGAGTTGTCCTCTGTCCTCAGGGCACTCCAGGAGGACCTATCACTGGGCTCTCTTCTGGTCCAGACGGACAACATGGCACTTGTTTTCTATATCAATAAACAAGGGTGCACTCACTCCTATCCTTTGTACAGGGAGGCAGTGAGAGTCTGGTATTGGGCTTTGGATCATCACATATTCCTTGCCGCAGTGCAAGTTCCAGGTATCCAAAAAGTCTTGGCCGACAGCCTCCGGCAATCACTGTCCAAAGCTCACGAGTGGGAGCTACTGCAGTCAGTAGCGGATCAGCTCTTCGACATGTAAGGTCTGCCAGAGCTGGACCTCTTTGCATCGCCATACAATGCCAAACTGCCAAATTTTTGCTTGCGAGAGCATGCGTCTGGTGTATTTTGGTCAGACGCATTGTCCCTCTGCTGGACAGGGAGGTTTCTGAATGCCTTTACTCACTTTACGCTGGTACAGAGGGTCCTTTTGAAACTCCAGGCTGAGGGGGCACGAATGATTCTCATTGCTCCACTGTGGCCTTGGCAGATTTGGTTCCCACTACTTCAGCAGCTGGCACTGGATTCAGCTGCCTCAGAACTCTCATTTATTGTCACAGGATCAGGGCACATTGGTCCATCCAGATCTGAAGTCTCTGCACCTTCATGCATGGCTCCTGCAGACATAGTTAAGGCTAGGTACGAGGTCTCTCAGGTGCCGGACGTTCTCATCTCTGCGAGAAAGGCCTCTACTAGGTCCACTTACGCTATGGAGTTTAAGCATTTTTTTGTCTTTGGGCTTTTTCCCCATCACTTGGACACTTTTACTTGTCCAGTGAACATGGTTTTGCAGCATCTCCACTCCTTATTAAATCAAGGATTGAGCTACTTCTCCATCAAAGTACATTTATCAGTAGTCTCTTCCTATCATGCTCTGGTGGAGGGAGAAACATTGGCCCAGCTGGATGTGTCCTGAACCTTCTTAAGGGGCATCCTTCACATAAAGCCTCCCATTTGAGATCCAGCCCCCCCCAAACCCGCTCTCCTTTTTTTGTGCTGGAGAAGCTTGCCCTCCCTCCTTTTGAACCAGCCGCAGATTGCGAGCTGCGTTTTCTTTCCTGGAAGGTTTCTTATTTTAGTTGCTGTTACTTCTGCTCGAAGAGTTTCCGAGCTTCAGGCCCTGTTGTGTAATGACCTTGCTTGATTTTCACAGTGACAAGTTTTTCCTACGTACAAATGCTAAGTTTTTTCCAAAAGTGGTCTCAGAGTTGACTCTGAATGAGTATTAACCTTCAGTTTACTGTCCTGACCCTTCTAACTGAGGAAGCGCTCCTGCACACATTGGACATCGACAGGGTGCCGAGGTATTACCTTAAACGTACTGCTCTTCACTGTAAGTTGGAGCACCTTTTTGTGGCCTTTTCGCCTCAACACCTCGGTTGACCGGTGTCAAAGCAGTTTATTTTCAGGTGGTTAGTCCACTGCATTGTTTGTTGCTACAATAAGCCTCTTCCAGGGTCTGTCAGTGGCCATTCTACAAGAGGGGTTTCTATTTCATGTGCATCATTGAGGAATGTCTCAGTCGGAGACATCTGTGCAGTGGCTACTTGGATCTCATGGCACACCTTCGTTAGGCACTACAGCCTGGATATTATTGCCAGGTACAGAGCCGGTTTCAGCCTAGTGGTCCTCCAAGCTCTGCTCTCTTAGTGTGCCTAGTTTGTCAGCACTGTCACCTTCAGTCACCTCCCAGGGTGAGTTTATACTCCTTGTGGGACTGCTTGGGACTCTGTCTCAATGGTAATAGCTTGCTGCAAGAGCTCCCACTTGAAGTAAGATTATACAGTTATGTAAAAACTTAATGTAACAGTAGATCTTAGTGAGGAGGTCTTGTAGAGGCACTGATTTTCCTGCCCTCCTCCCCCCTGGAAAGTTCTTCATCTGTTCGGCGTGTTCCGCCTGTCTGAACCTGTTCCCAGGTCTTCATGGTGAACTGAGGTGGACCCAGTGACTGCCCCCTTTTTGTACCATGACTGACAGGGTGGTGCAGATGTCGGGGTCCTGGATTGCTAGGTAAGAGTTTTCCGGTGGGTCCTGGTGCCTGCGGCATAGTCCTAACTGTAATAGCTTGCTGCCAGAACTCCTCTCGAAGATGTACTGTTACGGTAAGTTCTTGCATAACTTTACTTTCTGTTGCCCCTCTCCATTGACTTTTTCTCCCAGGAGCAAGGGGCATTGATCCATCTGGCCGTCCGGTCCCTCCATCTGCATGCTTGGCTTCTGTAGGCTTAGCTAGAGGTAAGTTTGGAGTATCCCTTAGAGTGGCAGAGGTGCTTGTGGCAGCGAGAAAACCCTCTACAAGAGCGACCAACACCATGAAATTGAAGCGTTTCTGCTCGTGAACGGTGCCCCATTCTCTGGATCCCCTGGGTTGTCTGGTGGAATCTGTGCTGGAGTATCTTCTCCACCTGTCTGACTTGGGTCTCAGTTTCTCATCCATAAAGGTGCATCTCTGCGCTCTGTCAGCTTTCGATGCACCAGTAAATGGGAAGTCTCTGGCACAGCTGGACACCTGCAAGACCTTCCTGAGAGGTATCTTGCACATGAAACCCCCCAGGAGAGATCTGGTACCATCCTGGGATCTCCTGTTTGTTTTAGAGAAGCTCACCTTGCCTCCTTTTGAACTGACCGCGAGCTGTGATCTCCTCCGTCTCTCTTGGAAGGCATTATTTTTAGTTGAAAATAATTTAGCCTGGAGGATTTCCGAGCTGCAAGCTCTGATGTGTAGAGAGCCCTATATTATTTTCAGACAGATAAGGTAGTCCTGCCAATAAACCCAAAGTTTTTACCAAAGGTGGTATCTGAGTTCATGTTGAACCAGGACATCCAACTTCCACTTTATTACCCAGAGTACTCATTTGCCCACAGGAAACATGGAGCACCAGTCACAAAGCAAACTCTAAGTGGGTAGTGCACTGCATCACATTTTGCTACCAGCATCGCAACAAACCCCTGATTTGACTGGTGAGGGTCACTTCAGCAGAGGAGTGACTACATCTTTTTCTTCCCTCTGAAATGTATCATCAGTGGACGTCTGTGCGGCCGCTACTTGGAGTTCAGCGCATACTTCCGTGAGGTACTAGTCTGGACATTGCTTCCAGAAGTAGAGCAACTTTTGGTCTAGCAGTCCCTTCAGGGACTTCTATCCAAATCTCCTTACTTGTCCTTCATCCTTTAGTTCTGGATCTTTCCTTGGGCATTGCTTGGGACTCTGTCCTAATGGCATCACCTGCTGCAAGAGCTCCCTCTCGACTTGAGATAGTACAGTTACGCAAGAACTTGGCGTAACAGTTGATCTTACTTGAGACACAGCTCTTACGGCAGAGTTCCTAATAGGACTGAAGCATAACGAGTATCAGGACCCCAACGGGAAAAATTCTAGCTAGCTATTCAGGTGGGGATCCACGGGCAGATTTTAGTATATAAGGGGCGGTCCCGCCCAGATTCCCCAGATCTTACTTGAGACACAGCTCTTGCAGCAGGTTACACCATTAGGACTGAAGCGGCAGGCGCCAGGACCCCACGGAAAAAATTCTAGCTAGCTATCTTCAGCGGGACCGCCCCGGCGTCAGGCGTGGTACATAAGAGGCGGTCCGCCAGATTTCCAGTTCTTCACCGTCCGACTTGCGTGCCTCGAGCCTCCGATGTAGTCCCAGCACACAACGCGTGGTTACAGAGCTTTCCTCGGAATTTCGTTTTCTTGAAATATATTACCGCTGATGTCCTCTCCGACCTCGGTCATACTCAAAGTATTGCGAAGCAGATCCCTTCAAGGACCCCCACACGGCCTCGCCAGGTGCCTGGGCCCAGACCACGATACCGGGCCTGCTCTTTCTGCCAGGGGTTCAATAGCGAACCAGGATCCGCATCAGAAGGCTCTTCAAGCGTTCTTGTTGGAGGAGAAATTAAGAGCTATGTCCTCCAAGGGGATCATCCTAAAATCCCACAAGCACGCGGAAAAGAAAATAAGGGAGAAGGCCCCTTCCAGGTCCCCGACCAGGGCCTCCGAGTCCCGCAGCTCCGGGTCAAAGTCCGACCGCTCTCCATCCAGGGCCAGTTCTCTGCCTCTCCCGGCTGCGGTTTCTGCACCTCGCTCTTCTCAGGCCCATTCCGCCAGGCCGTCGTCGTCCTCTGCCTCCAAGGCCTCGGCGAAGTCCGGGGAGTGCCACCACCATAGGTCGGGTTCCCGCCCTTCGGCACCCGATGTCTGGTCGTCTTCTGTGCCACCCGGAAAGACGTTGGAGCTTACTCCCCTGAAGAGGCGGTGGACCCAGCCCGGCTCGACGCCGTCGGCCGTCCGTCCTCCTCCCTGGAGCCGTCGCCGGCGGAGGCGGTCGCCGGCTAAGCCTTCCAGCGAACGCTGGTTAGGGGACCGATGTCCGCCCTGCCTGAGAAGAGGGCTCCTGCGCCTCCGACCGTCGTCGGGCAGGAGTCGCTGACGGAGGAAGATCTGATGCAGCCCGAGGACCAGACGGGCGACCCCGGCCTCGTGCAGTCTCCCAGGGCTCCCTTGCCTCCACCCGAGGCCCCTGTGGAGCCGTCGCCGGGACCCGACGACCGCCCTCTGGCGCCTGGGCCGTCGTCGGGACTTTCTTTAGCGGAAGTGAAGGATCTCTTCACTTATTGGTGGGACACCATTAAGAGGGATTTAGTCCCCACTACTCTTCCTCCTCCTCCTCCTCCTGCACCACCGGCGCCGGCCTCCCCTTCACCTCCGGGGTTGGCAGGCCGCTTAACTCCCCCCCCGGGAGCCCAGATCCTCTCCCAGGGGACGGTCGGAAAAACGGAGACCTCCGTCAAGATCTTCTTCTGGATCACCCAGCCCCAAGAGGTCCAGGAGACACCAACGTTCTCGGCCGACGGAGGACACGGGATTAGTTTACACCTCCTCTAGATCCCCATCTCCATTCTCCATCCCTTCTCCGGACCCATGTGAGACGCCGAGATCTCCTCCGGATGACCCCTTGTTCGTGGATATTATGCGTCATATCCAGGAGAACATGGGGTGGGATGCGGAAGAATTGGACCCCGAAAGGTTACGCCTTGCCAAGTATCTTCGGCAAAAGGACCCCAAGCCTGTGGTGGTACCACCCTTGGTGGACACTTTCGTGGATGTCACCAAGGCTGCGTGGAAGCGTCCACATTCGTTCCCGGAGGTGCCGAAGAAAGCTTGACTGTCTGTACAAGGCTCCTAAGGAGGACCAGTACCTGATGCAGCAGCCTCAGGCCGAGACTCTGGTCATCACAGCCTCACATGACCGGTCACAGAGGCGGCAACATCTGAGCACCCTGCCACCGGACCCAGAATCCAATAATTGGACTCTCTGGGCAGGCGCACGTATGCTTCCGCTACCTGCGCCATCAGATCCTTAAACTACCTAACCCACATGGTTCAGTTTCAGAATGCTTTGTGGGAACAGGGTCTGGAGGCAGCTGAAAAGCTACCCGAAGGTGAACAGAAGGAGGAGATGCTCCAGCTCCTCCGCACGGGTTCAGACGTGGGGACCCAAGTGCTTCGAGCAGCGTACGATTCCGCGGACTCATCGGCCCGAGCAGCAGCTTCTGGCGTTTGCCTCCGGAGACGCTCCTGGCTACGCGTCTCCGGCTTCACCCCGGACGTCCAGAAAAACATTATGGACGCTCCTTTCGAGGGAGAAGCTTTATTTGGTAATCCTTCTGAGAAGATCATTACCAGACTTCAAGAGGCTGGGAAGGCGGTGAGGTTGGTCCAGGCCATGCACAGACCTAGGCTTGGTTCCTTTCGTAGGAACCAAAGCGGTTTTCGTGGGTGAACACAGAGGCAGCAGCCTCGCTCCGCTACACATCAGAGGGGCTCTGGTTTCCGTAGAACCCAGGGTAAACAGCCCGCTGGCCGAGGTCAGCGTTCCCCTAGGCCAACCCAGCCAACGGGCCCATCTGCTGCCACAGCCTGACTCCTTTCCGGCCCCCGCCCCTCAGGATCAACGGGAAATCATGGTCGGGGGTCGCATCGCGAACTTCCTGCCGGAATGGCAGGCTATCACCACCGACAGGTGGGTTCTGCAGTTGGTCAGTCTTGGCCACTTTATAGAGTTCGCAGAAAAGCCACCCTCGAGGCCTCCTTTGCTCGCCTGGTATCCGGGTCAGCACAAAAGCTTGATTTGGCAGGAGGTACTTGCGCTCCTAAGAAAGGGAGCGATAGAGTACGTCCCGGGGAACCAGAGAGGACAGGGATATTATTCTCACTTCTTCCTGGTTCCCAAGAAATCAGGGGACCTCCGTCCAGTTCTGGACCTCAGCGACCTCAACGTGTCGGTCGCCTACAAAAGATTCCGCATGGTGACTCTTCCGGGCCTTATTCCCATGCTGAAACAAGACGCCTTTTTAGCGTCCCTAGACATGCAGGACGTGTACCTGCATATCCCCATAGCTCATGCACACCAGAGGTTCCTGTGCTTCGAGTTCTTCGACCACCACTTTCAGTTCCGGGCTCTTCCGTTCGGACTGTCATCCGCACCAAGGGTCTTTACCAAGTGCATGGCAGTCGTGGCAGCATCTCTAAGGAGACAGGGCCACTATGTGTTCCCGACGACTGGCTTCTCATGGCCGCCTCCAGAGAGGTGTTGTTGCTCGCGGTCCAGAGCACCCAAGACTTGTTCCAATCTCTGGGCATTCTCATAAATTACGAGAAGTCTCTCTTGGTACCGTTGCAGAAACTGCAATTTATAGGCGCAGTACTGGACACTGTTCAGGGAAGAGCTTTTCCTCTGGACGACAGAGCGGAACGCATCAGGTCCCTCATAAGGGATTTGTCATCGAACAAGATCGTGCCTGCCAGGTCGGTGCTTTGCCTGCTTGGACACATGGCTGCGGCCATTCCTACTGTCCCTTTCGCAAGGCTCCACATGCGGGTAACCCAGTGGATGCTCAAGGTGCAATGGGACCAAAGGCAAGACCACTTGCAGCATCCGATCAGGATCACAAACTCAGTGATCTGCGACTGGCAGTGGTGGCTAGCCCCCAGGTCGCTTTCCAAGGGCGTCCCGTTTGTAGCGCCATCCCCGGAGGTAACCCTCACCACGGACGCCTCAGGTCTTGGGTGGGGGGCACACCTGGACGGGGTAAAGTCCCAGGGTTCGTGGACCCCGTTGGAGGCTCATCTCCATATCAATGTCCTAGAGATGAGGGCGGTCCTCTACGCCCTGCAGGCTTTTCAGTCAGTAATCCCACCGTGTACCCTCCTGCTTCAGACAGACAACACGGCGGTGATGTATTACCTCAACAAACAAGGAGGCGCATACTCTTACCCCCTTTGCAGGGAGGCCACGAGGGTGTGGGATTGGGTAATCGGACACGGCGCAAATTTGATCACTGTGCACGTTCCCGGGGTGGACAACACGATTGCAGGTGGCCTGAGTCGCTCCCAGGCCAGAGTCCACGAGTGGGAACTTCTTCAGGAGGTAGCAGAGGATCTGTTTCTTAGATGGGGAATTCCAGAGCTAGACCTGTTCGCATCCCCATCCAACGCAAAACTGCCCAATTTTTGCTCGCTAGATCCAGTGCCTGGTGTTTTCTGGCGAGACACGTTATTCCTCTCCTGGGCGAACAGATTCCTCTATGCTTTTCCTCCCTTCCCATTGATCCAGAGAGTTCTTCTCAAACTGCGCAGGGAGCATGCACAAATGATTCTGGTGGCCCCATTCTGGCCCAGACAGATCTCGTTCCTCTTGTTGATGCATCTATCTTGGGAACCCCCCCCCGTTGCCGCTCAGCTCCCACCTCTTGCCTCAGGAGAAAGGTTCATTGCTCCATCCGGATCTAGGTTCTCTGAACCTGCATGCTTGGCTCCTAGAGACATAGCCATCTTGCGTCACGGGGTCTCGCAAGAGGTTGCAGAGGTTCTTTCTGCAGCCAGAAAGCCGGCAACGCATGCAACGTATGCCATGAAATGGCGCCGTTTTTGTTTATGGTCACAAGCTTGTGATCTTTCCCCTTTAGGTTGTCCTGTGGGAGTAATTTTGGATTACCTCCTCCCCCTTTTCATTTTAGGCCTAGCCTACTCCTCTATTAAGGTGCACCCCTCTGTACCATTTCTGCCCTATCGCCTCGGTGGGACACACGTACAAGTAAGCTCAGATTGGGCGCCTCGAGAATTTCTTGGGGAGTGTTACACCTTAGGCCTCCCATTAGGGACCCTGTGCCTCCATGGGATCCTGCTCTTTGTCCTGGAACAGCTCTTCCTCCCTTGAACCTGCCGCTGATTACGAGCTCACGTTTTCTGTCATGGAAGGCGTTATTTTTAGTTGCTGTTACTTCGAGAAGAATTCCCTGAACTTCACTGCGGCTCATGTGCAAGTAGCCTTATTTAGTTTTCCACGGGACAGAGTATCCTTGAGGACGAACCCTAAGTTTTACCTAAGGCGGTCTCTGCACTCACTCTAAACCAGGATATTGACCTTCCGGTCTATTTCCCGAGTTATTCTAATTGAGGAGAGGCTTTGCTCCACACCCTGGATGTTCACCGCAGCCTGAGGCATTACCTCAACAGAATTAAGTCCTCTCGTAGTTCTGATCAGCTTTTAGTTTCCTTCTCTGAGAGAATGATGGGCCAATCAGTATCCAAACAGACTTTGTCTCGCTGGCTTGTCCAGTGTATTTCCTACTGTTATGATATAAAACAAAAGCTCCTCCGGGGTTCTATCCGGGGTCATTCTACTAGGGGTGTGGCCACATCCTTTGCAGCACTCAGAAACGTTTCCATCTCTGTTATTTGTGCTGCAGCCACTTGGAGTTCTGTGCATACCTTTACCAGGCATTATAGTCTGGACATCGCCTCTCGGCGAAGAGCCGGTTCTAGGGACATGGATATGTTGTTCATCCACACTCATTGGCAGGTATCCTTGCCGCTTTAAATCTTGCCGGAAGGTCTTCAAGCTTGCTCCTCCCACCCACCCGGGTGGTATAACTCTCGGCTCCGCCCCATGACGCCAGATCTTCCTTACCGCTTGGAAGCTCAGGTTCCCTCCTTAACGCTCTGCGTTGTGACAGGTTCCTATTCTCCGTTTGGATTATAAATAAATTTTGCAAAAGACTTCAGTCTTCTATCCCTCTGACTCTGCGACGGACAAATCGACTCCAGATTTCGGAGATGCCCATGCTGAGCGAAGATGTCTCGGACGGATCCACACTCCGCTGTGTCTACAGCAAACCTTGAAGCACGACCCGCCAGGCTTCGCGACCTGTGCTCATCTTTCGGCCTCGTCCTCGAAGGCAACCGTGCTGCCCGATGCAACTGGGCACGTCGAAGCGTTTCCCTCGGTGAAGTCCAAGGAGGCCCGGTTGGACGGTGTCATGGCGCGGCGGCTTCGGCGGATCAGCTCGAGCGGATGGTCGCCCTCGAAGAGGCGGCGGCGGACGTATCTTCCTCGGCGCGGCATTTATCCCGCTCTCTGGGTTCTTCCTACATGGCTTCTTTAGGAGCTTTGTCTGTCCCTCTCCACTAAGAGAAGGGCCTGTGTCTGCTGGACCTTATTCTCGGTCCAAAAGAGGGAGGGGTAAGTCCCTCGTCGGCGCTCTTGGGGCGGAAAGGTCCTCCCGGGGCCGTCGACCGTAAGCCCCGGTGACCGCTCGGCTTGACACTGGCTCGCGGTGTCCCGTCAGGTCAGTTGACGAGACTCCCACCGATGAAGTCGAGATTCTCTCTGTCCATTGAACGAGCTGTCGCCTTTAGCAGCCGAGATTCCTCTCCCGTTCCCCGGGAGGAGTTGAGGATCCCGTGGGCTCGCCTATGCCTCGGTTCCGGAGCCCCCGGATGGACCATCCGAGGCGAAGGAGTGCGGTTCGGCCGACACCTCCCGCACCGACCTCGGAAATTCGGGACTCGGGTCGCTGGTCTCGGACCTCTTAAGCGGTCCAGCCGATCCCACCGTCATAGGCGGTCCTACGGCACAGTAGCGGCGTCGCCCGCTCGTCCTCGTCCTCCTCTCCTGATGAGGAAGCTTGGCGTAAATTAAAATCCGGCGATGCGAGATCCTTGTATTTACAACAGCTCCTCCTGGCCGGGAATAAGCCGGCCCGTCGCCTTCCCGGCCATTAAATAACTGTCACGGAGCAGCCCGACACAACCCTCGACTTATCCCGAGCCTATACAGGCGGTTGTTGGCCAAAACCAGCTGCTCCACCGATTCCGGTGGAACCTCCGCCTCACAGCCACCAATGGGGCTCCGACCAAGGATTCCGATCGGCTAAGGGTCTACCCATCAGCTGTCAGTTACCCTCACTCCCGACCGACCTCGGCAGGTGAAGGGTGGCTCAGGCCAGAGCAGCTCTTCGAGGATTCTTCCGAGTCCGAAGATGATTCCTCCTTTTTCTCCAAGCGACTGGACTTGGAGTCTTCAGGAGGTCAGTCAATGGACGATAGCCCGTCGTCCTTCCTAGGACTGCTTCGGCTCATCTCGGAGTCTACCGGGATGGAGCTCGAGCCCGTTTCCAAACGGGCCAGGTATCCCCTCACGGAGATTCTGGACCGAGGGGATTCTCCGACGGAGGCCTTTCCGGTGGCCGAGGCCATAGTGGGTCCGCACTGGAGCTTTGGCAGCGCCTGCTTCCTGCCCTCGCCTTGACCAGATGGCCAGGAAGTATCACGGTCCCACGGTTCCTTGTCCGGTTTTTGAACACCCTCTGCTGAGGGGTTGGTTACCGACAGCGTTTTCGGTGCGCCCCGGCAACGCCAGGATGTGGACAAACCTCCTGACAAGGGTCAAGAGAATTGGACTATGTGTGAGGCGAAAAGTCTCGCTCGTCCTCTCTCTCGGCCTTCGTCAGGCCAGTTCGGCCGTCCTCATGTGCATTTTCTCATGCCCTGTTGGGCTCCTGGATAGGTCATCCTCATCTTCCTGACGATCTGCAGACTACGGTTAAGCAGGTGCGGACCAGGGCAGGGCAGTGGCCAAACAACAGCTCCAGACTGCTTTGGATATAGGGGACTCATGTGCCAGATCGGTGAGGCCGCAGTGGCTATGCGTCGGCGGGCTTGGCTGAGGATATCCACCTTTACTTCGGATACCCAGCACAAGTTGGCGGATGTTCCCTTTTTGGGGACTGACCTCTTCGGCCCTGGGGTGGAAGGTCACCTGCAGAGGATCGAGAAGTCCAATGCCACCTTGGACTCGGTCTCTTCCGCTCAGAAGGACAAAGGCTGCAAACCACAGCCTAAGCCCTTTCGTCTCTCTGCCCTCGGCGCCACGCCCAGCAACGTCCAGGGCCAGCAGGCTCGGCCTTGGCATCCCAAACCCAAGCCGCGGCTTCCTCTAACAGGAGGCAGGGAGGAAAGGCCCAGGAGGTCCTCGGCGGTCCTCCTCCAGCCTGCCCAGTGACGGGCTGAGGGGTGTCGCCCCATCCCCGGCACCTTACCCCCTGGTCCCCGTGGGGAGCGCTCCGGCACTTCCGTTCCGCCTGGTCGCTGTTACCACGGACAGGTGGGTCTAGGAGTGGTGGGAAGAGGCCTGCCTCTGGAATCCGAGCAGGCACCACCCTTCAGGAGCCGCCCCTGAGGGCTTCGGGATCCCAGCCTCACTGGCGGCTCGTCGAGCCGACATCTGCCTCCTCCTCCAGAAGGGGTGTAAGAGAGGTGGTGGACCCTCCTTCAGACCCAGGCTTTGTGTCCAGGTACTTCCTGGTTCCCGAAGCAGACGGGGGCTGGCGCCCATTCTCGACCCTACACGACCTAAACAAGTTCCTAAGGTCTCGAACCTCAGGATGGTCACTCTGGCTCAGATAATACCATCCTTGGGCAGCGCGTGGTTCTGCTCTCTGGACTTGCAGGACGCGTTTTTCACGTCCCTATCCGTCCGTCTCACCAGAGATTCCTTCGCTTCGGCGGAAGGATCCCTCTTGAGTTCCAAGCCATGCCCTTGGCTTGTCTCCAGCTCCCAGGGTCTTCACCAAATGCATGGCTGTGGTGACAGCATTCCCTGCGCGCCCGAGGGTCCGGTGTACCTTACCTGGACGACTGGCTGATAGCAGCTCCCTCCAGGAAGGAGGCGGAGTGGTCCAGAGATCTGGCCCTCCAGGTCTGCTCTCAACTGGGCCTCCTATCAACGAGGCCAAGTCCGAACTCGAGCGAAGCAGGTGATTCTATTCATCGGCGCAGCTCGACTCTCTTGAGCCAGAGCGTGGCTCGCCAGACAGGGCCGAGGTTCTTTCCTCCTTTGCCCGATCATTTCTGGTTGGGCAATTGCCCTGCCGGGACTTCCTGCGCCTCCTGGGTCTCATGGCGGCCTGCACCAGCGTGGTCCCGTTGGGCGCTGGAATATCGTCCCCCTTCAGTGGGGACTGGCCAGCCAGTGGTCACAATGCTCGCGATCCCTTGGACCAGCTTCTAGTCGGTGACACAGGGGATGGGCAACTCTCCAGTGGTGGACCGTTCCAGATCATTTGCAGAGGCATCCTACTCGTCGCCCGAGCCGACGGTCTCTCTGTCGACCGATGCCTCTCTGATGGGTTGGGGTGCCCATCTGGGGGAACACCGGGCTCATGGCCTCTGGTCCCCGCGGGAGTCCCGATGCCACATCAACCTGCTGGAGCTCCGAGCGGTCCGCCTAGCTCTCACCGCCTTTGCTCTGCCCCTCCGGGTCAAGTGGTCCGAGTCCAGACGGACAATACCACCGACTATGTACTATCTAAACCGCCAGGAGGGACGCGGCCCATGCTTCATGCAAGGAAGCTCCCGCATTTGGTCACTGTCGCGCAGCCTGGAGGCGGATCCCTGGCCATTCACGTGGCAGGAGCCTCCAACACCCTGGCCGATGCCCTGAGCGGATAGGGGCTGCATCCCACAGTGGTCTCTCTGCCGGTGTAGTACAGCATCTGTTCTCCCTTTGGGGCACACCTCAGGTGGACCTGTTTGCCTCCATGGAGAGCGCAGGCTGAGTCTGTTCCATGCCGCCCCCCTCAGCAGGGCTCGCTGCAGGGGGATGCCTTCTCGAGGCAATGGACCCCGGGCCTCTTTTACGCCTTTCCCCCATTTCCCTTGATCCACAAGGTGCTTCTCAAGGCGAGGAGGGACAAGGCGCAGGTGATTCTGATAGCCCCAGACTGGCCTCGCCAGTTCTGGTACCCAGATCTCCTCAGTCTCAGCTCCAGGACTCCGCGGCAGCTTCCAGCTCGCCCGGACCTGCTCTCAGTCAATCAGGGGAAGGTGTTCCATCCGGACCTTCAATCCCTGCACCTGACGGCCTGGTTCCTGAGCGGCTAGAGTTCCAGGCTTTGGGTCTTTCCGACGAGGTCCTCAATGTAGTTGAGGCGTCCCGTGAAGTTCCATGAAATCTTATGCCTTCAAATGGGAAAAGGTTTTTCCATTTGGTGTCAGGAACAAGGGCTTGGACCCTTCCTCCTGTTCCTTGGCAAGCATCTTGGACTATTTATGGTCCCTTTCTAGTCAAGGGCTTAGGGTCGGCGACCCTAAAGGGTGCACCTGGCAGCCATCTCTGCTTACGGAGCGGGCGGGAAGCAGTCAGTGGCGCAGGAGAAGGTGGTCTGGCGCTTTTCAAGGCCTTGATCACATTTCCTCCAGTCTGGGGCCCCCACCTCCGTGGGATCTACTGCTAGTACTGGCAAAGCTCATGGGCAAGCCATTCGAACCTATGCACAGGTGTGCTCTCTCTCACCTGTCGTGGAAGACCGCCTTCTTGGTGGCTATCCGTCAGCCAGAAGATGGAGAGCTCCAGGCGCTTCCATCGAGTCTCCTTACCTGGTCTTCCACAGGATAAGGTTGTCCTCTTGCCCCACCCGAAATTCCTTCGAAGGTGGTGTCGGTTCACCTTAACCAGGTGTTGACTCTGCGGTGTTCTACCCCAATCACACCTCGGAGGCAGATATAGGCTCCATACTCTGGACCTGTAGGGCGCCGCTTATTATAAGGAGGCGCACGGCTGAAATTGGGAGAGGTTCGCCAGCTGTTTGTCACCTACGCTGAAGCAGCATCTGGCAGACCTGCAGCCAGCGGACGATAAGCAGGTGGGTAACCTCCTGCATAGATCTCTGCTATAAGTTGGCGGGCATGGAGCCTCCCAGAGGGATAAGAGCTCATTCTACCCATATACTGCTGCAACGTGGCTGCTTCCAGGGACGTCCCTATCCAGGAAATCTGCAGGGCTGCTACCTGAAGTCAGCAACACCTTCATTACCCATTACCACATCGACCTTGAGTCACGCCGGGATGCTGGTTTTGGGGCCTCGGTTCTCAGTCTCTCTTTCCCAAGTAAGTATTGGGGGTGTCGTCTTGCCTCCCTCCTCCCGGAGAACTGCTAGGAGTCTGCCAATGAGTGTGGATGAACAACATATCCATGTCCCTAGAAATACAGGTTACTCACCTGTAACAGGAGTTCTAGGAATGGTATATGTTGTTCATCCACACGACCCACCCGACCTCCCCGGCTTCGACGCACAACCTGAGCTTCCAGCGGGCCAGATCTGGCGTCATGGGGCGGAGCCGAGAGTTATACCACCCGGGTGGGTGGGAGGAGCAAGCTTGAAGACCTTCCGGCAAGATTTAAAGCGGCAAGGATACCTGCCAATGAGTGTGGATGAACAACATATACCATTCCTAGAACTCCTGTTACAGGTGAGTAACCTGTATTTTCGGCCTAGCGGTGCTACAGGGTCTCCTTCCTAGGTTCAGGACCTGGAATGTATTTTCTATTTACCTCCTCCCAGAATTTCTGGCAGCGTTACTGCTTGGGAATCAGTCCTAATGGTGTAACCTCCTGCAAGAGCTGTGTCTCGAAGTAAGATAGTACAGTTACGTAAGAACTTACCGTAACAGTAGATTTTCAAGAACAGCTCTTGCAGCAGGTAACTTCCCGCCCACCTTCCCCCTTGGAAGAGGCAGGGCTCTGCCTTTTCTTGTTGGGATCTCCTCCCTTATTGTCTTCTGACGGTGGATCCTTGGTCTCCACTTCTGATGTCATCCTGCGGCCGGGAGTCTCCGGCGGGAGAACTGGGGAATCGGGCGGGACCACCCCCTTATGTACCACGCCTGACGTCTGAGGCGGGACCGACGTCGGGGGCGGTCCCCGCTGAAGATAGCTAACTAGAATTTTTCCATGGGGTCCTGCAGCCTGCCGGCTTCAGTCCTAATGGTGTAACCTGCTGCAAGAGCTGTTCTCGAAGATCTACTGTTATGGTAAGTTCTTACGTAAGTGTACTTTCTTTCCCGCCGTCGACTTGCATGTCTCGACCCTTCGGTTCAGTTCCTAGCGTGCGGCGCGTGGTAAAGTTCTTTCCTATGGGAAATTCGTTCTCTTCAATCAAGTTTCTTCTCTGATGTCCTCTCCGACCTCTGGTCACTCCTCGAAGTGTGCTTGTGGGAAGCAGATCCCTTTCAAGGATCCGCACTCGGCCTGTGTCCGGTGCCTAGACCCAGACCATGACACCCGGTCTTGCTCCTTTTGCCAGGGTTTTAATAGCAGAACCCGGATCCGTCACCAGAAGGCCCTACAGGCATTCCTGCTAGAAGAGAAACTCAAGTCCATGGCTTCCAATGGGGATTCTTCTCAGAAGGCCCACAAACATGCTGAGAAGCATAGGGAGAAGGCCCCTTCCAGGTCCCCGTCTAGGGCCTCCGACTCACGCAGCTCTGGTTCCAGGTCTGACCGCTCTCCCTCTCGGGCCAGCTCTCAGCCTCCCCCCGCTGCGGTGAGAAAGTCTTCATCCTCTTCCCAGGTCAAGACTCCCAGGCCTTAATCATCCTCCAGGGCCCTGGCCAAGTCGGGGGATCGCCACCTTCACCACAAGTCAGGTTCCCACCTTTCTGAACCCGACGTCAGGTCTGCTTCCTTGCCTCCTCGCAAGACCAAGGAGCTCACTTCTCTGAAGAGGCCGCAGGACCCGACGCCGGTGCGTCCGTTGTCGACCTCTCGCCACAGGTCCCCAGAGCCGCCGTCGGCCAGAAGACCGTCGTCGGCCAGGCCAACGCATCACCGGATGCTGGTAGGGGGACTGGCGCCCGCTCCTATTGAGAAAAGGATCCCGATGCCTCCGACCGACGTCGGTCAGGAGACCATCACTGAGAAGGAGTTGACTCAGCCCGAGGACCAGATGAGCGACTCCGGTCCTGTCGAGAGGCCCAGGGAACCCTCGCCACAACCTGAGCCCCCTGTGGAGCAGACGCCGGGACCCGACGACCGGCGCCCGGACCATCGTCTGGCCTTTCCTTTTCGGAAGTGAGGGAGCTGTTTACTTATTGGTGGGACACCATGAAGAAAGACATGGTCCCCACTCCACCTCCGCTTCCTCCTCCTCCTCCTACACCGGTTGCTCCTCCGGTTCCTGCGCCCTCCTCTCCATTGGGGTCGGCAGGCCAGTTACCTCCTCCCCGGGAGTACAGGACACCTCAAAGGGGGAGACCAGACAAATGGAGATCTCCGTCCAAATCCTCTTCCAAGTCACCCAACCCTAAGAGACCCAGAAGACGCTGACGATTGCCGTCGACGGAGGACGCGGGATCAGAGTTCTCAACATCCAGATCTCTCTCCGTCCCTTCTCTGGACCCACGTGAGATGCCAAAGTGTCCTCCGGATGACCCTTCGTTCTCTGATATTATGAGACACATCCAAGAGAACATGGGATGGGATGCGGAAGAGCTAGACCCTGAAAGGCTACACCTCGTGAAGTATCTTTGGCAGAAGGACCCCAAGCCTGTGGTGGTGCCACCCTTGGTAGACACTTTCGTGGACTTCACCAAGGCAGCGTGAAAGCGTCCACATTCGCTCCTGGTGATGCCGAAGAAAGCTGACCGATTGTACAAGGCTCCAAGAGAAGACAAGTACTTGACTCAGCATCCTCAGGCCAACTCTCTGGTCATAACAGCCTCTCATGACCGGTCCCAGAGACCGCAACATCTGAGCACCCTGCCACCGGACCCAGAGTCCAAGCAGCTGGACGCCATGGGTAGGCGCATGTATGCTTCAGCTACCTGTGCCATCAGATCCCTGAATTATTTGACCCACATGGTGCAGTTCCAAAATGCCCTGTGGGAGCTGGGTCTGGATGCGGCTGAGAAATTTCCGGAAGGTGAGTAGAAGGAGGAGATGTTGCAGCTCCTCCGTACGGGTTCGGACGTGGGAACCCAAGTGCTACGAGCCGCGTACGACTCCTCGGCCCGAGCAGCAGCTTCAGGCGTATGCCTCCGGAGGCACTCTTGGTTCCGTGTCTCTGGTTTTAACCCGGACGTCCAGAAAAACATCATGGACGCTCCATTCGAGGGAGAAGTTTTGTTTGGTAAACCCTCAGAGAAGATAATTACCAAACTCCAAGAGGCCGGGAAGGCGGTGAGGTCGGTTCAGGCCATGTACTGACCCAAGCTTAGTTCCTTTCGTTGGAACCAAAGCCGATTTCGTGGACGGACGCAGAGACAACAGTCCCGCCCCGTTCCACAACAGAGGGGCTCCGGTTTTCACAGTGCCCAGGGAAAACAACCCACAGGTCGAAGCCAGCGCACTCCTAAGCCGGTCCAGCCAGCGGGACCCTCAGCCACCACAGCCTGACTCCTTCCCGGCCCCCGCCCCTCAGGATCAACGGGACGTCATGGTCGGGGGTCGCATTGCGAATTTCCTGCCAGGATCGCAGGCTGTAACCACCGACAGGGGGGTTCTACAGTTGGTCAGAAGAGACCACTTTATAGAATTCGCGGAAAAGCCACCCTCGAGGCCTCCGTTGCTCTCCTGGTACCCAGGTCAGCACAAGTCATTGATCAGACAAGAAGTACTCACGCTCCTGCAAAAGGGAGCGATAGAGTACGTCCCAGAGAACGAGAGAGGACAAGGATACTATTCCTACTTCTTCCTGGTTCCAAAAAAGACAGGGGACCTCCGTCCGATTCTGGACCTCAGCGATCTCAATTTGTCTGTCAGCTACAAAAGATTCCGCATGGTAACTCTTCCGGGTCTTATTCCCATGCTGAAGCAGGACGCCTACCTGCACATCCCTATAGCTCAAGCGCACAAGAGGTTCCTGCGCTTCGAGCTTCTCGGCCATCATCTTCAGTTCCGAGCCCTTCCATTCGGGCTGTCATCGGCGCCCAGGGTCTTTACCAAATGCATTGCAGTCGTGGCAGCGTCTCTAAGGAGACAGGGCCATTATGTGTTCCGTACCTGGATGATTGGCTTCTCATGGCCGCCTCAGAGAGGCGTTGTTCTGGTGATCCAGAGCACCCAGGACCTGTTCCGATCTCTGGGTATCTAATCAACCACAAGAAGTCTCTCCTGGTACGTCATGAAACTGCAGTTCATAGGCGCAGTACTGGACATCATTCAGGGAAGAGCATTTCTTCCAGACGACAGAGCGGAGTGCATCAGATCCCTCATCAGGGAGCTTTCGTCGAACAAGACCGCCCCAGCCAGATCGGTCCTTCGCTTGCTCGGACACATGGCTGTGGCCATTTCTACTGTCCCTTTCGCAAGGCTCCACATGCGGTTAACTCAGTGGATGCTCAAGGTGCAATGGGACCAAAGGCAAGACCACATGCAGCATCCGGTCAGAATCGCGAACACCGCGATTCGAGACTGGCAGTGGTGGCAAGACCCAGGGACACTCTCTATGGGCGTCCCGTTTATAGCGCCGTCCCCGGAGGTAATCTTCACCACAGATGCCTCAGGTCGAGGGTGGGGAGCACACCTGGACGGGGTGAAGTCCCAGGGTACGAGGACCCCTCTGGAGGCCCACCTCCATATCAACGTCCTAGAGATGAGGGCGGTCCTTTATGTCCTGCAGGTATTTCAGTCAGAGATCCCGCCGAGTACTCTGCTGCTTCAGACAGACAACATGGTGGTGATATATTAACTCAGCAAACAAGGAGGCACACACTCTTACCCCTTTGCAGGGAGGCCATGAGGGTGTGGGATTGGGTAATCCGACGCGGCGCGAATCTGATCGCAGTACATGTTCCTGGGGTGAACAACACTATTGCAGACGGCCTAAGTCGCTCCCAGGCCAGAGTCCACGAGTGGGAACTTCTTAAGGAAGTAGCAGAGAATCTGTTTCTTCGATGGGGAACTCCAGAATTGGACTTGTTACGCTTCCCCATCAACGCAAAACTACCCAATTTTTGCTCGCTAGATCCAGGGCCTGGTGTTTCCTGGCGAGACGCGTTGTCCCTCTCCTGGGCGGACAGATACCTCTACGCTTTCCTTCGATCCAGAGAGTTCTTCTCAGACTGTGCAGGGAGCATGCAACAATGATCCTGGTGGCCCCTTTCTGGCCCAGACAGATCTGGTTCCCTTTGCTGATATAGCTATCCCGGGAACCTCCGCTCCCGCTGCCATTCAGCTCCCATCTCTTGTCTCAGGAGGAGGGTTCACTGGTCCACCCGGACTTACGTTCACTGAACCTGCATGCATGGCTCCTAGAGACATAGCTATCTTACGTCACGGGGTCTCGCAAGAGGTTGCAGAAGTTCTTTCGGCAGCCAGAAAGCCGGCAATGCATGCGACGTACACCATGACATGGCGCCGTTCTAGGGACATGGATATGTTGTTCATCCACACTGTCTGGCAGGTATCCTTGCCGCTTTAAATCTTGCCGGAAGGTCTTCAAGCTGGCTCCTCCCACCCACCCGGGTGGTAAAACTCTGGGCTCCGCCCCATGACGCCAGATCTTCCTTACCGCTTGGAAGCTCAGGTTCCCTCCTTAACGCTCTGCGTATAAGACTGGTTCCTAACTCTTTGAATTTTCGAATTTAAAAGTTCTTTTGTTAAAAAGACTTCGGTCTTCTCTCCCTCGTGGCTACGATGGACAAATCGACTCCCGGTTTCCGGAGATGCCCTTGCGGGCAGAAGATGTCTCGGACGGATCCGCAATCCACGTGCGTCTGCTGCTTGGGCCTTGAGCACGACCCACAGGCCTGCGACCTGTGCTCTTCTTTTTCGGCCTACGTCCTCGAAGACCGTGCTGCCCATTTACAACTAGGGTGTCCCGAGTAGCGTTTTCCTCCGGTGAAGTCAAAAGAGGCCCGGTCGGCGATTTCCGCGACGGGCTCGGCGGATCAGCTCGAGCAGATGATCGCCCTCGAAGAGGAGGCGGCGCGGGCCGCTTCTACCTCGGCTGCGGCATTTGTTCCGCTATCTCTCGGTGCTTCTTATTCAGCTTCCTTTAAGGAGCTTTGTCTGACTCTCTCTACTAAAGGTGAAGGTCCATCATCTTCTGGACCATTTTTTCGGTCAAAAAGGAGCAAGGGTAAGTCCCCAAGACTGAAAGGTGGCGCATGTAGTGCCTATCCACAAGGGGGATCAAGGGAGCTGGCAGGGAACTACAGGCCTGTCAGCCCGACATCGGTGGTGGGCAAGGTGATGGAGGGCATTGTCAAGGAGAGGCTGGGGGGGACCTGGATAAGTCAGGGTGCCTGGACGATAGACAGCATGGATTCATCCCAGGAAATCGTGTCAGACAAACCTGGTGGAGTTCTATGACTGGGTGACAAGTGCCTTGGACCTGGGTAGACCAGTGGATGTCCTCTTTCTAGACTTCAGCAAGGCATTTGACTCTGTTCCTCACGTGGGTCTGTTGGATAAGCTAGGAGAAATGGGGTGGAAACCAGATGATCAGATGGATAGGCAATTGGCTCCAGTACGGACCCAGAGGGTCGTAGTTGAGTGGGATAGTCTCATCCCAAGGAGGGTCATTAGTGGGGTCCCACAGGGATCAGTCCTGGCCCCTTCTGTTCAACGCCTCGTATCTGACATAAGGACAGGAATCAGGAGTGAGATGAGTCTCTTTGCAGATGACTCGAAACTGGGGCGGTGGTGGATGGGGAGGAGGGAGGGTGGCCTGCAGGGACCTGGAGGCTCTGGAAAGATGGTCTAGAAAGTGGAAGCTGAGGTTCAATGCAGGAAATGCAAGGTAGTCCACCTGGGGCAGAGAGACCCAGGCCAAGTGTACACCGGGGGAGAATACTACAAGTCTCAATGGCTGAGAGGGACCTGGGGGTGGTGGTGGCTGTCAAGATGAACAACTCTGAGACTTGTGGAGGGGCAGCAGCCAAGGCCAACAGGATGCTGGGATGCATCACTGGGGATCATCTCCAGAAGGAGGAAGTGATACTCCTCTGTATAACTGCTTGGTGAGGCCACACCTGGAGTACTGTGTGCAGTTTTGAGGCCACACTTAAAGAGGGACATTAACCTCCTGGAGAGGGTCCAGAGAAGGCAACAAAATGATTTGGGGCTTGGGGACAGGACCTATGAGGAGAGCTCGAAGAGCTAAATATGTACACATTGGAAGAGAGAAGGGACCGGGGGACATGATGAGAGGCTTCAGGTACATGAAGAGGGTAAATAGGGAGGAACAGTCAGGGTGCTTCGAAGGAAGGAGGAAGGGGCCACTAGAGGGCATGGGTGGAAGCTGGAGGGGAAGATTCAGGGAAAAGGAGGAGGTGCTACTTCACTGAGAGGGTGGTGGAGCCATGGAATGCACTACCTAGGGGGCTGGTGGAGGCAGAGACAGTGGAGGGGTTTAAGGGGGTGGGACAGGTACAGGGAAGGGTTCTGGAAGCAAAATCCAATGAAGCAAGAATATCCGGAACTGGGAAGGGAGAAGCCAGAGAAGGCGAGGGGGACAGCAAGGTCAGCACCCAGGGTGGGGGCTGACCAAACGAGCAGACACGAAAGACCGTTAGGCCTATTGTGCTGGCATTTTAGTATGTTAAGTCCCACCGTCGACGCTCTTGGGAGCGGGAAAGTTCCCTCTCCCTGAGTTGTCGGCCGTCGACTTCGGTCGACCCGTCGGCTTCGGCCACTGGTCTCACGGTGTCCCCGTCAGGCCAGTTGACCGAGACTCCCGTCAACGCGGTCGAGATTTTTCTCGACCCGTTGGACGGGTTGTCTGCAGGAGAAGCCGAAAATCCCCTCTCCCCGGTTCCCCCGGTGGGAGTTGAGGACCCGTTGGCTCGTCTGTGCCTCCGGTTCCGGAGCCTTCGGTTGAACCCTCTGAACCGAGGGGAGTGCCGGTTCCCCACGACACCTCCCCACACTGTCCTCGGGAAAGCCAAGGTTTTCGGTCTCTGACTTCCTCGTGGTGCAGCCGATCCCGCCATCACAGGCGGTCTCGGGTCTCCCGCGGTGCCGCCGCTCGTCCTCTTCCTCGGACGAGGGGAGGCTTCGGCGTAAGTGACGTCGACGATACGAGGACCTCATGTGGCAACAGCTCCTTCTGACCAGGAACAAGCCGACGCCGTCGCCTTCCCCGGCCATTAAGTGGCTGTCACTGGAGCGGCCGAAACAACCCCTCGTTATAGCCGAGGAGCCTGTTCCCAGGCCTGTTGTTCGGCCAAAACCAGCTGTCCCACCTATTCCGATGGAACCTCCTCCTCCACAGCCGTTATTTGGTGCGCCGACCAAAAATTCTCTGTCGGCTCAGGGACTGCCCCATAGGCTGTCTGTCACCCTCACTCCTGATCGACCTCGGCAGGTGGAGGGTGACTCGGGCCCGAGGCAGCTCTTCGAGGACTCTTCCGAGTCCGAAGACGATTCCTCCCTTTACTCCAAGCGAATGGACTTGGAGTCCTCAGGTGGACAGTCTGTGGACGATAGCCCTTTGTCCTTCCTGGGTTTGCTTCGGCTTATCTTGGGAGTCACAGGGATGAAACTCGAACCCGTTTCTAAGCGGGCAAGTATCCCCTCACGGAGATTCTGGACCGAGGGAATTCCCCTCAGAAGGACCAAGGCCTCAAATCACAGCCTAAGCCCTTTCGTCCCTCTGCGCCCGCGGCACGTCCGGCCCAGCAACGTCAGGGCCAGCAGGCTCGAGCTTGGCATCCCAAGCCCAAGCCATCGGCTTCCTCCATCAGGAAGCAGGGAGGTAAAGGCCCAGGAGGTCCCTCGGCCGGTCCCTCCTCCAAGCCTGCCCAGTGACGGGTTGAGGGGTGTCGCTCCCAACCCTGTCACCTCACCCCAGATTCCCCACGTGGGGGGATGGCTCCATCACTTCCTTTCCGCCTGGTCCGTTATTACCACGGACAGGTGGGTGTTGGAGGTGGTGGGAAAAGGCCTGCCATTAGAATTCAAGCAGGTTCCGCCTTTCAGAGCCATCGCACTTGGGGGGGGCATCGGGATCCGCAGCCTCGCTGTCTGCTTACCGAGCAGACATCGCTCCCCTCCTACAAAAGGAGGTGATCAGGGAGGTGGCGGACCCTCCCTCAGACCCTGGGTTTGTGTCCAGTTACTTCCTGGTTCGAAACGGACGGGGGGCTGGCGCCCCATTCTCGACCTACACGACCTAAACAAGTTCCTAAGCGGATGATAAGCAGGTGGGTCACCTCCTGCATAGATCTATGCTACAAGTTGGCGGGCATGGAGCCTCCCAGAGGGAGAAGAGCTCATTCTACCCGCCATACTGCTGCATCGGTGGCTGCTTCCAGGGACTTCCCTATCCAAGAAATCTACAGGGCTGCTACCTGGAAGTCAGCACTCGCACCTTCGTTACCCATTACCGCATCGACCTTGAGTCACGCCGGGATACTGGTTTTGGGGCCTTGATTCTCCAGTTTTTATTCCCTGAGTAGGGGGTGTGCGCCTTGCCTTCCTCCTCCCGGAGAACTGCTAGGAGTCTGCCAGACAGTGTGGATGAACAACATATCCATGTCCCTAGAAATACAGGATCTTACTTCGAGATACAGCTCTTGCAGCAGGTTACACCATTAGGACTGAAGCGGCAGGCGCCAGGACCCGGAGATCTTTTCTAGCTAGCTATCTTCAGTGGGACCGCCCCGATGTCGGCCCGCCTCCGGCGTCAGGCGTGGTATAAGAAGAGGCGGTCCCATGAATTTCAGTTCTTTCGCGTCAGTGCATGCCTCAACCTCGGTTAGTTCTAGCGACGCGAAGCGTGGTTTTCGAAATTTCTCAGAAATTTGCTGTGGAAGATTTTCTACAATCAACATTTTCTTATCTGATGTAGTCTCCGACTGGCCATTCTTCGAAGTGTGCGTGCGACAAGCAAATACCTTTAAAAGATCCGCACTCCGCGTGCGTCAGGTGCCTGGGCCCAGACCACAATATTAAGGCTTGTTCCCTCTGCCAGGGGTTCAATAGCCGCACCAGGATCCGCCGGCAGAAGGCCCTTCAAGACTACCTCCTCGAAGAACAACTACGAGCGATGGCCTCCAAGGGGGATTCGGCACATCGGCACGCCGAGAAAAAGAAGAGATCCAAGGATCCTGCCCGGTCGCCGGTTCGGGCCTCCGAGTCCCGGAGCTCGGGTCTCGGTCGAACCGCTTCGCCTTCAGGGCCTCTTCCTCCCTGCTGCGGTCCCGCTTCTCAGCCCGCTCAGGCCTCTGCAGCCAGGCCGTCGTCTCTTCATCTGCCCAGAAGGCCTTGGCGAGTGTAGAACGCCTCCACCACCACAAGTCAGGGTCCTGCTCCTCGGCTCCAGCCGGTCTTCCTCCCCGGAGGGCCTTGGAACTCACTCTATTGAGGAGGCGGGCGGATCCGGTGTCCGGCCAGACGCCGTCGGCGTTCGCCATCGTTCCTCCGAGGCGGACGTTGGCGGCCTTCTGCGCATCGGATGTCGGTGGGGGACCGGCGCCCGTGCTGCCTGAGCCGAGGCTCCTGCGCCTCCGCGCCCGGTCAGACAGGAGTCCCTCACGAGGAGAGATTCGGCCCAGCCAGATGACCGAGGCGAATGCTTCGACGCGAGAGTCTCCCGGGTCCCTCGCAACAGCCCAAGGCCCCGTGGAGCCGTCGCCCGGGACCGGCGTCCGGCCCTCGACCCTCGTAGCCGGCGGTAGGGGCTATCTGCGAGGTGAAGGACCTCTTTACATACTGGTGGGATACTATCAGGAAGGATGTGGTACCTCCAGTCCTTCCTCCTCCATCTCCTCCTCCTGTTGCTAGCTCCGGCCCCACCTTCACCTGTGAGGTCGGCTAGCCATTCTGTCCCAGGGGCCTGAGACTCATCCCAGGGCCGGCACTCCTAAAAGGAGACCTCCGTCTAGATCGTGATCCTCGGATCGCCCAGTCCCAAGAGGGTCCAGGAGGCGTCCGGTACTCATCGACGGCAGGTTATGGGATCATCTTATTCATCGTCCAGATCCCCATCTCCGGTCTCGCTTCCCTCACGGACCCTTGAGACTCCAAGGTCTCCTCTGGACGATCCATCCTTCATGGATATACTCAGACATATCCAGGAGAACATGGGTTGGAAGCAGAGGAACTTGACCCGAGCTCGCCTGAAATGTACCTTCAGCAGAGAGACCCTAAGCCTGTGGTGGTACCACCCTTGGTGCGACACCTTCGTGGGCGTCACCAAGGCTGCGTGAAAGCATCCACATTAGCTTCGGCGGTGCGAAGAAGGCTGACAGGCTGTCAGGGCCCTAAGGGGACCAGTACCTGTCACAGCATCCTCTGGCTGATTCCTGGTGATTACTGCCTCACATGGGTCCCAGGGCCGCAACATTTGAGCACCCTGCCACGGACCCAGAGTCCAAACAGCTGGACTCTGGGGAGGCGCACTACGCTTCCTGACTTGCGCCATCAGGTCCCTGAACTACCTCACCCACATGGTGCAGTTTTCAGAGCAGCCCTGTGGGAGCAGGGAGCCGGCGACAGGCTGCGGAAGGTGAGCAGAAGGAGGAGATGCTTCAGCTCCTCAGGACAGGTTCAGGCATGGGAACCCAAGTCTTCAAACGCATATGATTCAGCGGACTCGTCAGCCAGGCGACTGCTTCAGGTGTTTGCCTCGGAGCTCTGGTAGCGTGTCTCGGTTTCACCCCAGGCGTCCAGAAAAATATTTTGGGCGCTACCTTGAAGGTGAGGTGTTGTTTGGTAATCCGTCAGGCGTATCATTACACACTCCCAAAGAGGCTGGAAAGAAGCGGTCCGGACAGTCCAGGCGATGTACCGCCAAGTTGGCTCCTTCGTGGAGCCAAGGCCGTTTCCGTGGGCGGACTCGGAGGCAACAGCCCCGTTCCGCCACACAACACAGGGCTCCTGGCTTCCGAAGGACCCAGGGAAGCAACCGCCGGCGGGGTCAACATCCTTCAAGGCCACCCAGCCAGCGGGTCCTTCAGCCGCCACAGCATGACTCCTTTCCATTGCGCCCCTCAGGATCAGCAGGACTTTTCCGGTCGGGGGCGCATTCTGACTTCCTGTCGGTTGGCGGGCAACAACCACCCGACAGGTGGGTTCTTCAACTGGTCAGCAAGGCCACTTTGGGATTAGAGCGGCCACCCTCGAGGCCTCGTCTGCTTTCGATACTCGGGTCAGCACCATGACTTGATTTGGCAGAGGTGATCGCTCTCTTGGACAAGGCGATTCAATCTGTCCCAGAAACCAGAAGACTGGGGTATTATTCTCACTTCTTCCTGGTTCCCAAAGACAGGGGACCTCCGTCCAATTTTGGACTTAGCGACCTCGATCAATCGGTCATCTACAAAAGTTTCGCATGGTGACCCTTCGGTCTCATTCCCATGCTAAAACAAGGCGCCTATTGGCGTCCCTAGACATGACAGGATGCCTACCTGCACATCCCCATAGCTCAGGCGCATCAGAGGTTCCTGCGCTTCGAGTTCTCAGGCCACCATTTCCAATTCCGAGCTCTTCCCTTCGGGCTGTCATCCGCTCCGAGGGTTTTTACAAAGTGCATGGCAGTCGTGGCAGCTGCTCTAAGGATGAAGGGCCACTATGTGTTCCCGTACCTCGACGATTGGCTTCTCATGGCGCCTCAGAGAGGCGCTTCTGCAAGTGATCCGGGACACTCGGATCCTGTTCAGATCGCTCGGGATCTTGATAAACCAGGAGAAGTCGGTCTTGGTACCGTCGCAGAACCTGCAGTTCATAGGCGAGTGCTGGACACGTTCAGGGAGGCTTTCCTCCCAGGCGACAAGGCGGAGCGCATCAGGTCCCTCATAGAGGACCTTCGGCGAATCAGACCGCTCCGGCCAGATTGGTCGCCGCCTGCTTCGGTCACATGGCTGGGGCCATTCCCGGTTCCTCTCGCGGCGGCTCCACATGCGGCATGCGCAGTGGATGCTCAAGGCGCAGTGGGACCAGAGCAAGACCATCTGCAGCATCCGGTCAGAATCACAAAAAGTGATTCAGGACTGGCAATGGTGGTTAGTCCCGGGTCGCTCTCCAAGGGCGTCCCTTTTGCAACGCCGTCCCCAGAGATTACCCTCACCACGGACGCTTCAGGTCTCGCTGGGAGCTCACCTGGATGGGGTGAAGTCTCAGGGCGTTGGAGTCCGCTGGAAGCTCATCTGCACATCAATGTTCTGGAGATGAGAGCGGTACTCTATGCTCTCCGGGCTTTCCAGTCCATGATCCCACCGTGTACCATCCTGCTTCAGACGGACAACACGGCGGTTATGTATTACCTCAACAAACAAGGAGGCGCACACTCTTACCCCCTTTGCAGGGAAGCCATGAGAGTGTGGGATTGGTGTCGGAAGCAGCGCGAAGTCTAGTCGCGGTACACGTTCGGCGTGGACAACACGATTGCGAGACGGCCTGAGTCGCTCCCAGGCCAGAGTCCACAGTGGGAACTTCTTCAGGAGGTAGTAGAGGACCTGTTCCTTGATGGGGAACTCCAGAATTGAACCTATCGCATCCCCATCCAACACAAAACTGCCCAATTTCTGCTCGCTAGATCCAGGGCCTGGAGTTTTCTGGCGAGGCGTTGTCCATCTCCTGGGAGAACAGGTTCTCTCGCTTTCCCTCCTTTCCCGTTGATCAGAGAGTTCTGCCCAAACTGCGCAGGGAGCATGCGCGTGTGATTCTGGTGGCCCCATTCTGGCCCAGACAAATCTGGTTCCCATTGCTGGCCCAGCTGTCTCGGGAACCTCCACTCCCACTGCCGCGCAGTTCTCACCTTCTGTCTCAGGAGCAAGGTTCGTTATCACATCCGAATCTGCGGTCTTTGAACCTCATGCTTGGCTCCTAGAGCGTAGCCATCATGCGACCAGGGGTCTCGAGGAGGTTGCAGAGGTACTCTCTGCAGCCAGAAAGCTTTATCTCCGCCATGAAATGGCGCCGATTCTATCTTTGTACGGCGCTCGTGACCTTTCTCCTTTAGGTTGCCCTGTAGGGGCAGTCTTGGACTTCCTCCTCTCCTTTTTCACTCGGGGTTAGCCTACTCCTCTATTAAAGTACACCTTTGTGCTTCTTGGCTATATAAGCGGTGGAATAGCGCACCATTGCTCAACTGGGCCTTCTCAGGAGTTCCTGAGAGGGTGCTGCACCTTAGCCTCCTATTAAAGATCCGATTTCTCCATGGGGTCTCCTTTTTGTTTTGGAGCAACTCGCGCTCCTCCCTTTGAACCACAGCGGATTGCGAGACTCGTTTCTCTCTTGGAAGACGTTGTTTTTAGTTGCAGTTACTTCAGCCAGAAGATTTCTGAGCTTCATGCCCTGATGTGTAAGGAGCCTTATTTTGTTTTCACGAGACAGAGTGTCTCTGAGAGCGAATCCTAAGTTTTTGCCTAAGGTGGTTTCAGCTCTGACCTTAAATCAGGATATTGACCTTCCGGTCTACTTCGAACTATTCCAATAGAGGAGAGCTTTGCTCCATACTCTTGATGTTCCACGCAGCCTGGTATTACCTCAATAGAACTAAGTCCTTTGGGACTTAGAACAACTTTTGTGTCCTTGCACAGAGAATGAGAGGTCGGCCAGTGTCTGAGCAATCCTTACCCGCTGGCTTGTGCAATGCATCTCTCATTGCTACCAATCCAAACAAAGCCCTCCGGGTTCGTCCGGGGCCATTCTACTAGAGGTGTAGCCACTTCTTTTGCAGCTCTCAAGAATGTCTCAATCTCAACTATTTGCTGCTCAGCTACTTGGAACTCTGTGCATAACTTTATCAGGCATTACAGTCTGGATATCGCCTCTAGGCGAAGGGCTGGTTTCGGCCAGGCTGTGCTGCAGGGCCTCCTGTCCTGAATCGAGGTTGGGTGGCTGCTCCTTGATTTCCTTTTTTTCCTTCTCCCGATGTGAATGGGTCAAGCTTTTGCTAGGAATCAGTCCTAATGGTGTAACCTGCTGCAGAGCTGCATCTGAAGTAAGATAGTACAGTTCGTAGAACTTACGTAACAGTAGATCTTCGAGAACACTCTTGCAAATACCTCCATCGCCATATCCCCTTGGAGGAGGTCTTGGCTCATGATTGCTCCTCTAGAGCGGAGGTGAGGAGAAAAGGATGGCGAGTATTTCAGCCAGCCGGTCTGAATGTTCAGGCGACAAGAATTTGATTTCTTCCGCATGACTGGGCGAGCGCAGGAGGCAGCTTTTTTCCTTGTAGGGGAATTTCCCTCTTTTCTACTCAGAGTTTTTGTACTCCTTTTCGCCTTCTGACGGTGGATCCTTGGTCTCCCCCGCTGTTGCAACCTCTGGCCGGGAATCTCCGGCGGGAGAACTGGGGATTCTGGCGGGATCGCCCCCTCTTATACCATGCCTGACGTCGGAGGCGGGCCGACGTTGGGGGCGGTCCACGCTGAAGATAGCTAGCTAGAAAAGATCTCCGGGGTCCTGGCGCCTGCCGGCTTCAGTCCTAATAGTGCAACCTTCTGCAAGAGCTGTTTTCGAAGATCTACTGTTACGGTAAGTTCTTACGTAACTGTACTTTACTCACCTGTAACAGGAGTTCTAGGAATGGTATATGTTGTTTATCTACACCCACCCGACCTCCCGGCTGTCGTAAAACCCTGAGCTTCAGCGGGTCAGATCTGGCGTTGTGGAGGAGAGTTTACCACCAGGTGGGTGGGAGGAGCCAACTGAAGACCTTCCGGCAAGATTTAAAGCGGCAGAGGCATTGCCAGACAGTGTGGATGAACAACATATACCATTTCCTGAACTCTTGTTCCCCAGAGTAGTGGCTTCTATGTTACTCACCTGTAGCAGGAGTTCTAGGAATGGTATATGTTCATCCACCGACCCACCCGACCTCCCGGCTTCGACACACAGCCTGAGCTTCCAGCGGCCAGATCTGGCGTCGTATGGCGGAGCCGAGAGTTTTACCACCCGGGTGGGTGGGAGGAGCCAGCTTGAAGACCTTCCGGCAAGGATACCTGCCAGACAGTGTGGATGAACAACATATACCATTCCTAGAACTCCTGTTACAGGTGAGTAACCTGTATTTTTTGCTTATGGTCGCAAGCACGAGATTTTTTCCCCTTTAGGTTGCCCGGTGAAAGCGGTGTTAGAATATCTGCTCTCCCTTTTCCGTTCGGGTCTCGCCTACTTCTATATTAAGGTACACCTCTGTGCCATTACAGTTTATCACCTTCCGGTGGGACAGCGCACAGTGGCACAATTTGATGCCCGTCTGGAATTTCTGAGAGGGGTGTTGCATCTCAGGCCACTCATTAAGGACCCAGTGCCTCCATGGGATTTGCTCTTTGTCTTGGAGCAACTCGTGCTCCCCCCTTTTGAACTTGCCGTGGATTGCAAGCTGCATTTTTTATCGTGGAAAGTGTCATGTTTGGTTGTTGTTACGTCAGCAAGAAGAGTTTCTGAGCTTCATGCTCTCGTGTGCAAAGAGCCTTATATAATTTTCCACCGGGACAGAGGTGAGACCTGAGGACGAATCCTAAATTTTTGCCTAAGGTGGTTTCCACACTCACTTTCAATCAGGATATTGACCTGCTGGTCTACTTCCCAAATTACTCTAATAGAGGAGAGGCATTGCTCCACACCCTGGATGTTCACCGCAGCCTGAGGTTCTACCTCAACAAAACCAAACAGCTTCGTAATTCGGAGCAACTTTTCGTTTCCTTTTCTGAAAGGATGATGGGCCAACCAGTATCCAAACAGTCCCTGTCTCGCTGGCTTGTCCAGTGTATTTCACACTGTTATGATATCAGACAGAAGCCTCTCCCGGGTTTAGTCCGGGGTCATTCCACTAGGGGTGTGTCCACCTCCTTTGCAGCACTTCGAAATGTTTCCACTAAGGCCATTTGTGCTGTATCCACTTGGAGCTCTGTACATACTTTTATCAGACATTATAGTCTGGACATTGCTTCTCGACGAAGAGCAGGCTTCGGCCTGACTGTGCTACAGGGTCTCCTGTCCTAGATTCAGGACCTGGAATGTTCCTCCTAGTTCCTCTTCCCAAAGTGTTTGCAAACGCTACTGCTTGGGAATCAGTCCTAATGGTGTAACCTGCTGCAAGAGCTGTGTCTCGAAGTAAGAGAGAACTGCTCTTGCAGCAGGTACCTTCCCGCCCACCTTACCCTTGGAGTAGGCATGGCTTGAGCCTTCACGTACAGGGTTTTTTCCCTTTTGTCTTCTGACGGTGGATCCTCGGTCTCCCATTTCAAGGTCAGGCTGCGGCCGGAAGTCTGCGGCGGGAGAACTGGGGAATCTGGCAGCACCTCCCCTTATATACTACGTCTGGCGTGGGAGGCAGGACTGGTCGGTGAGAACTGCTGAAGATAGAATTTTTTCGTGGGGTCCTGGCGCCTGCGGTCAGTCTAATGGTGTAACCTGCCGGAAGAGCTGTTCTCGAAGATCTACTGTTACAGTAAGTTCTTACGTAACTGTACTTTTTTCCAGAGCTGCTCTTGCAGCATATGGGTTTCCCACCCACCCACTTGCCTCCGGGGACAAACATTACTTCTTCACTATTAGGATGGGAGTTACTCCTCTGTTCATCTGTATTTTCTGCCGGGTCTCTGGCGAGAGAATTGAGGTGGCTCCAGGGACTGCCTCCTTCGGTTCCTCCCGACGTCAGACATGATATATAGGGGGTGGTCGCCCACCATGGACTGCTAGCTAGAAAATTTTTCTGGGGGGTCCAAGCGCCTGGCGGCATTAGTCCTAATGGTATTACTTGCTGCAAGAGATCCTTTCGAAGATCTACTGTTCGGTAAGTTCTTACGTAACTATTTTTTGCTCCCTTGATCTGCAGGATGTGTTCTTTCTTATCCTGACTCGTCCATCCCACCGAAGGTTTTTCCACTTCTGAATTGAGGGAACCTCTACAAGTTCCAAGCCATGTCATGTGACCTGTCATCGGTCCCCAGGGTCTTCACTTAAATGCATTGCAGTGGTGGAGGCCCATCTTCAATGCCAAGGGGTCAGAGTATACCACTACTTGGACGATGGGCTTACTGCAGCTCCCTCCAGTAAGGAGGAGGAGAAGTCCAGGGATCTGGCCTACCAGACTTGCATCCAGCTTGGTCTCATCCTACTCAACGAGGCGAGGTCTGAACTTTGTCCATGCAGGTGATCTGCTTCATTCGGGCAGAATTTGACTTGCTGAGTCAGAGTCAGGCTCCTGGTGGACAGGACAGCAGTTCTCTCCTTCTAGGTTGATCATTTCTGGATTGGGACTTGCTGCGACTTCTGGGCTGTATGTCTGCCTACACCTCTGTGGTCTGATGGGGCAGGTCGCTAATGCCCCTCTACAATGGGAGCTGTCCAGCCAGTGGACTCAGTGCCTAGGTCATTTCGACCAGCTGGTCACTGTGACCCAGAAGGTGTGGGACAGTCCAGTAGTGGACCATCCCGGAGCATCTGCAGGAAGGGATCCCATTTGTCTGCCCTGAGCTGACTGATGTTCCTCTCACGGGCTGGGGTGTCCACCTGGGGGAACACAGAGCAGAGTTCATGGGTTCTGGAGCACTGAGGAGTCCCAATGCTGCATCAGCCTGCTGGAGCTCAGAGCAGTCCAGCTGGCGCTGACTGCCTTCTCTCCATTAATTCGGGGTCCAGTGGTTCAGGTACAGACAGACAGTACCACAGCCATGTACTATCTTGACAAACATGGTGGGATGCATTCCCTGTCTCTATGCAGAGAAGCTCTCTGCATCTGGACTCTCATGAGTCGACTGGAGGCAGATCACCTCGCCACTCACGTGGCAGGAGCCTCCAGTCAGCTGGTGGACACCCTCAGCTGAGTTGGCGAAGCATCCCACAAGTGATCTCTCCATCCAGAGGTAGTACACAGCTTGTTCTCTTAGTAGGGCACCCTTCAGGTGGATCTATTCACCTCCAGGGAAAATACAAAGCTGAGGCTGTTTTGCGCTCGCCCCCTCAGCAGGGTTCGCTGCAGGGATATGCCTTCTTGAGGCTGTGGACCCCAAGCCTCTCTTAGGCCGTCCCTCCGTGTCCCTTGATCCACAAAGTGAGGAGGAACAAGGCACAGGTGATCCTTGTGGCTCCAGACTGGCCACAGCAATTCTGGTACTCCAGTCTCCTCGGCCTCAGGATCAGGCTCCTGAGTTGTCTTCCAGAACGTCTGGCTTCCAATTGGCTAGTGGGTGGGATGAGCCAGCATAAAGACTTCCAGTTGATTTTAGAGGGGAAAGGATACTGCTAGATTTATGGATGAACAGCATACACCACTCCTAGAAATACTTTTACAGGTGAGTAACTTGTTTTTTTTTTCTCTTCAGACAGTTGGGGATAACATGAAACCTGCCGAAGTCATGCCGCTGGCCAAGCCAGAAACTTCAGTTCATAGGAGACCTTTTAGACAGCATCCAAGGAGGGGCCTTCCTTCTAGAATACAGAGCAAGACCGCCTTTGGGGTCTCTGCCAACACGTCTCATCCACCAGACAAGTCCCTGCCAGGATGATTCTCCGACGCCTGGGCCACATGGCAGCAACCTTTGTTGCTGTGCTTTTGGCCAGGCTGCATATGTGAACCATTCAATGGACCCGGAGGGTCCAGTGGGACCAGTGCTGGGATGACCTGGATCGACCTGTCTGTCCCAGTCCTGGTCTGCTAGATACTCCAATGGTGGCTAACACCATCTCACCTCTCGATGGGATTGCCCTTCCAGAGGATGTCTCCCGCACAGATTCTGACCACGGATGCTTTTGGCATGGGCTGGGGAGCCCATCTGGACGACCGCATGACTTTGAGGACGTGTTCTACACCAGAGGAGTCTCTACACGTTAGTGTGTTGGAGATGAGTGCCATCCTCTTCTCTCTGCAAGCCCTTCAGCCCAGTGTGCTACCGGAACACTTCCTTATCCAGTCGGACAATATGTTGGTGGTGTTCTACATCAACAAGCAGGAAGGATCCCACTCGAATCAACTTTGTCGCCAGGCCATGAGAGTGTGGAACAGGGCCTTGGATCACCACCTGGATATCTCTGCAAAACACCTTCGTCTACATACTCAGCCGGTCAAGGACCAGAGCACACGAGTGGGTACTCCAGCATTCTGTCGTAGATGACCTCTTCCGACAGGTAGGACCGACCAGAATTGGATCTCATTGTGTCCCCGTACAACACAAGACAGCCCAGTTTTTGCTTGCTAGATCCCGGGCCTGGTGTTTTCTGGCGAGACATGTTGTCCCTCTGTTGGACTGGGAGGATCTCACTTCGCGGGGGAGCTCTTGTAGCTGGTAATGTCAGTAGGACAAAGGTCACCAGGCATCACATCACGGAAAAAACGTTCAGCTAGTGGTCTATGGCAGGGGACTGTCCCTAACGTGAGTCATGGTATAAAAGGAGCGGCCTCTCTGCGCCATCTCAGTTCTTTTCCTGCCGTCGACCTGCTTAGTTCGGCTCCATGGACGCCTACCTTTTTGCAGTGTTTTTTCTAATCCAGTTGGAGTTTATTCACCAGTTTTAGCTTTTCTTTAAGTATTTTGACTTTTTGCATGTCTTCGTCTTCTACATCTCGGCGCAAGTCGAAGTGTCTGTACAGGAAGCAGATCCCGACAAAAGACTGCCACATGGCCTGCCTGATCTGCCTAGGCCCCAGACCACCAGCCCGATGATTGCCTGCACTGCCAGAAATTCAACAAGACCCACATCAGAAGAGCCAGCGCCCTAAAGGCCTGTCTTTGTGAAAAGCAGGTGGTAGCCATGCAGAAATCGCCATCGGGATGCAGTTTTTCATCCCCACTAGAGTCTCCCCGCAAAGAGAAGTCATCGGGAGGGAAACGTCACCATCATCGGGAGAAAGATGGGGCCAGGTCAAAGTCCAGCCCTAGATCCTTCCCCTTCCCCCAAAATAAAGCTTCCTTTTCCTCGACCTCCGGCGAGAGGTTGGGGTCAAACCACCCACCCACCCCTGGCTGCCTTGTGGACTGTTGTGAAGAGGACGTCCTCCTCATCCCAAGTAAAAAGCAAGGAGTTCTCCTTTTCCTTTGGGCTCTCGTCTGCCCAACTCCACTTGGCCCACCAACCCCGTAAGCCTTCAATGGGTTGACCCAAGAGGGACAGTTGTCTTCTGGTAGGTCTTTGGGAGCTGGCCGTAAGTCCAGTGTTGCGTCCGAGAAGCGCAGGCACTCTGGTTGACTCCACCAGACGCCAGGAGATGGTCTGGCATCAGATGCCCCCTCCTTCTGCAAAGGGTAAGTCTCTTGCAGGCGAAAGATGACCTGCTAGCTGGGCTATCTCGCCCTCTAGACAGGACCAGGCACCACCGGCTGAAAAGAGGCCATTGACCTCCAAGGATCAGGAGTCTACCCCTACTCCAGGAGATCAGTCGCCTGATGACTCCTAGTTAAAGCCAGATGCCGGATTGGACGACAGGTCTGCCCCTGGTACTGAGCCAGACGTGCAGCCCGACAGTATACCAGAGGGCTCTCCTGACTGGACGCCAGCCCCAGAAAATCCTAAAGGCCCGGCGCCCGATCCCTTGAAGCAGATGCTTGCACCTCCAGTTGTCCTTCTAGTGGACATTGGCACTCTGTTCACCTCGTGGTGGACCACAATTGAGGGGGACCTACTCTATAGCCCTCTGGAGCCCTCCCCAAGGGAAACCCTATAACGCTTCCTCCGCCCGCTGATGGTCAGACACCTAATGGAGGGCTCCCACCTGCTGCGTGGTCCAGTAGGGAAGAGAAGACTGCACCCGTCTATGTTCTTCAAGCAGTCGTCCTCCATCGTCCTTGGTCGTCACGGGACTCTTCCTCTGATTATTCATCAGGGGATAATCTGCTGCTCCCCTCCTCCGCTCGAAAAGACTCACCTAGGTACCCCCCTGGACGACCTTTCATTTCTGGATATCATGAGGCCTATTCAGACAGTCTGCCAGTGGGACATGGAGGAACTTGACCTGAGAGGTGCTGCTTGGCTACATTTTTGGGATCCAAGGACCCTAAACCCTTTGGTTATTCCACCGTTAGTGGAGCCCTTTGAGGACGTTACCAGGCTCACCTGGCAGCGCCCCTCTACCATGTCTGCAGTACCAAGAAAGGCAGACAGGTTGTATAGGACACCTAAAGAGCAGCTTTTTTTAAAGGAGAATCCCAAAGCTGATTCCATGGTGCTCACAGCAGCTCATTGAAGAGCTCAACAACCAAAACATACAAGTGCCCAGCCTCCAGATCCTGTGTCAGAAAAGCTGGCCCATATTAGTAGAAAAGTTTATACTTCAGCCACTGGGGCTATACATTTCCTGAACATTTTAGCCCACATGGTGATGTACCAGAAGTTCTCTGGGAGAACACCATGGACCTGGTGAAGGCTCAGCCAGACTCTGACAATAAGAACAAGCTGATGGCTTATATCCAGTTGGACGTAGACGGGCATGTGCTAAGGTGCTCCTATGATTCAGCAGACATATGGCGGCCAGGGCTGCAGCCTCAGGCATCTGCATGAGGAGGCCTGCCTGGATCAGAGTATATGGATTCTACCTGGACCTGTGGACCTGCAGAATGGCATCCTGGATGCCCCCCTTCTAGGGTTCCGTTCCTTTATGGCAAGAGGTGGAGAAAGTCATCCTTGGGCTTTAGGATTCTGGTAAGGTGGTAGCTGATGTACACAGAATGTACAAATCAGAGCCGCAGACCTACCGTTGTCATCCTATTTCGCGAAAACCAAGGGCAACAAGGGAAAAGGCAAGCCCAGAACAAAGCCGTGAAAAGGTGTGGCCACCCTGTCCCTTCCAGCAGCAAGGGCAAGGAGACTGGCTGTGCTCCCTAGATATACAGGATGCATATATGCATATCAAAATCCTGCCCTCACACAGGAAATTCCTCCGCTTCCTTTTTCAAGGTGAGCACTATCAATTCAGGGTACTTATTTTTGGCTCTTGTCGGCGCCAAGAGTCTTCACCAAGTGTCTGGCAGTGTCCCTGAGAAGGAAGGGCTACTTTGTCTACTCTTACCTGGACGACTGGCTTATTTCTGTCTTGTCGGAAGACTAGTTGAACAGTGCCTTGCAAGACACCACTGTGATATTCCAGTCCCTGGGCATCACCCTGAATTGGTCAAAGTCTCATTGTTGGCCCTTCCAAAAGCTTCAGTATATTGGGATGGTCCCGGACAACAGTCAAGTCATGGCTTTTCTGCTGGGAGACAGAGCAGAATGTCTAAGAGGAGTTTCCCAGAGAGTGCAGACTTCTGACCAAGTAGCAACGAGAGCAATCTTACAACTGCTAGGGCATATGGCAGCCGCCATAGCCATGGTTCCCTTTGCACGGCTGAACATGAGGACTCTACAGTGGCACTTCAGAGTTCAGTGGGACCAGGGCGTAGACTAGACGGACCAGCCTGGCCGGATATCGGAGGTGGTCTGTCGCTCTTTTCTTCTTCGGTGACTAAATCTGGTCAACCTTGAGGTAGGAGTTCCCTTTCAGTGCAGATCCTTATTATGGAGGCCTCTGGTCTAGGATGGGGAAGCCCATCTGGATGCACATCGAACGAAGGGCTCTTGCAATACAGTGGAACGGTCTCTACACATAGATACTCTGGAAATGAGAGCTGTTCTGTATGCCGTCCAGTGTTTTTTTTTTTTTTTTGTATCTTTTTATTAGTTTCTTTTTCCCATATTACAGTAAAGCCAAGAAAAGTATTTCCACCAACACTTATTAGTCTGTTACATATTGCGTATCATAAGTCTCCCTTCTTACATCCAACCATTACTGGCATTTAATTCCATTATCTCTCTAATAAAACTTATACATCAGGTACCACTTTAGTAGATCTCTATATTTTGTACTTTTGATGCCAATCTTAGTGGAGGTAAGCTTAAGAAAGAAAACTGAAAAGAGAGATAGAAAAGCCAAGATAACAGTAAAGGAAAAGATATAAAAGAAATCCCTTCCACCCTGCCCCCTCCAGTCCCACCCTCGGCCTCCCCCTCAGCTAATCGAGAATTCACTTGTTCCGATACAATTAATTCTACTTTTCCACCTTTATCCATATCTTATTATTTCCTGTTCCAAGGGCTTCATGGAGTTTAAGTAGGGTGCCCACATATTCTCAAATTGATTCTCTCTCTCCCCTTAACCTTGTATGTCAAGCTTTCTAATTCTCGCACATCCCATGCAAGATTCCTCCATTGTTGAATTGTAGATTTATCTCCTGAAACCCAGGTGTTCAAAATACACTGTTTTGCCAGTACCAGGAGTATTCTCACCCATCTCTTCAACATCCCCCATTCCTCCTGATGTGTGCCATCCACACCAAACAGCAATGTAAGCGGTTCTACTTGAACCTGCTGTCCCGACATGTCTGTCAACTCCTTCGCCACCTTATCCCAGAAATCTTGGAGTATCTGGCACGACCAGAACGAGTGTAGATGGGTACCTAGGGCCGACCCACATCTCTGGCAGATAGCCGAGACTGTTGGATTATACCTATTCACTGCAACAGGTGGAGTGTACAGCCTACGAACAAAATTATATGCTACCTCCTTATGTTTGTTACAAAGCAGTAGGCCCTGGTGCCTCCCTTTCATTAAAGCCCACTGCTCCTCAGAGAGTACAACTCCCAAATCTCTTTCCCATAAATGCCTAGTTTTGCTTGTCATATCTGGCCATTGGAGGCGGAGAAGGGACGTAGCTTTTCTAACCATGCCTTCAGGTTTCTGTTTAAGCTGTTGTAGCAATTCTTCCACAGTCCGTATTCTGGCATCAGGGGCTCTTTTCCTTTCAATATCCTGCACATACTTCCTTACCTGGAAATACCTAAACATATGGTGTGCAGGCAAGCCCAGGTCCGCCCTAAGCTCCCTAAATTCCTGAGTCATTCCTTGTCCCCTTAAATTATTAAGACACATAATTCCACTATCTTCCCATTTCTGGAACATGGGGTCTCCTACTCCGGGGATAAAAAATGGATTCCCTGTGAGTGGCAAGATAAATGATTCTCCCTTTTTATGCCCAACTACTTTCTTAATTTGGTCCCAGCTATCCACTACCTCTTTCACTAAAATACTCTAAACCCGTTTGTCTCGCATCCCCCTACTACCTGCTTCTGCTAATAAAGACGACACTGTCACCCCCATTCCCTCCTCTTCCAAGTCTATCCAACTAGCCTCTTTTGGCTTGTACACCCAATCTTTAATAATCCTCATTTGCGCCGCCCAAAAGTATAACTTCATATCTGGGTAGTTCAACCCTCCTTTAGATAGGTCGGCTTTTAACCTGTTTAAACTAGCCCTAGGTTTCTTCCCTTGTCATATAAACCCAGAGCAGTGTTTTTCAAATGCCTTTATATCTTTCCCTGTCAGTCCTGTTGGTAGCATCTATAGTGGATATAAAATTCTTGGAAGAATGTTCATCTTAAGCAGATTAATACGCCCCATCCAGGATATAGGCAGATTTCTCCATCTATCCATGTCCCCCTTTAACAATTTTAATAGTGGGGTATAGTTCAATCTATAGAGTGATCTCAGGTCCCTACCTATCTTGATCCCTAAACATGTAAAGTGTGTACCTACTCTCTTTAGGCCCCATGTATCACCCACATCTCCTCTCTCTTCTCCCAATAACATAATTTCAGATTTCCCCAGATTCAGTTTGTATCCTGAGAATGTAGCAAATTGACCTATAATTTCCAGCAATACAGGCATAGACCGTGTAAGGTTCCTCACATATAACATCATATCAGCATATAGGGTAATTTTATGCTGACCCCCACTTCTCCCTTTTAACCCCTGTACTCTTGAATCTTCCCTAATGGCTATTGCTAGCGGTTCAGCCGCCATTGCAAAAAGTAGAGGGGAAAGGGGGCATCCCTGCCTTGTCCCTCTATGAAGCCTAAATTTGTTCTGTTATGTTCCCATTAACTAAGACTGCAGCCTTAGGTGTCTGATACAATGCCCTTATCATTTTAATAAAGTTTTCCCCTAAACCAAATCGTCCCAAAACCGCAAATAGATATGGCCACTCAGTCGTGTCAAAACGCTTATTTGGCGTCCATTGACAGTATAGCCGTCAGCCCACACACTTTTTTTTAGCTTGAACCACAACATTAAGGACCTTCCTAATATTATTATTTGAATGCCTACCTTTTATGAAACCCGTTTGATCTGGGTGAATCAATTCTGGGAGGATACCCTCCAATCTACTAGCTAAAATTTTAGCAAACACCTTAGCATCACAATTTAGCAAAGATATAGGTCAATATGATGAACATTCCATTGGGTCCTTATTCGGTTCAAGAATCACACATACCAGGGCGGAACCACTTGAGTCCGCCAATTCCCCATTCTCTCTCCCCTCCTTAAATACCTCCCACATTACTTCTTTTACCTCCTCCTTCAACAATTTTGTAGTACTCTACGGGCAGGCCATCTGGGCCACATGCCTTCCCCATCTTCATCTTATCTATAGCCTTAATGATTTCCTCTCGCGTGATGATCTTCCCTAGCATCTCCTGCTGTTGCTTTGTTATTTGGGGCAATTTATACTACGCCATAAAATCAAGCATTTCTTTTTCACTTCCTTCCCCTCTCCACTTGCCCTATATAATTTCCTCATAATATTTCTTAAATGTATCTCTTATCTCCCTATATTTAGTAACTACCTGGCCCTTTTTTAGTTTTAATCCCCAAAATATGCACCGAATTTTTCCTTCCCTTGACAGGGTTCACCAGCAGAGGCCCTGCTTATTTCCCCTTTCATATAATCTATGTTTCAAGTAAAATATTTTTTTCCTAGCTTCGTCCATCAATAGGGTGTTAAGCGCCTGTCTGGTTATTGTCAGCTCTTGTCTCGCCTGTTCACCTCCTTCTCCTCTTGCCACCCTCCCTTCCAGTATTCTCGACTCCTGTTGAAGGGTCCGCTGTCTTTTCAGTCTGTTCTTCCTATAGTTTGCCATATACCCTATAATTGCCCCCTTCATGTACGCTTTGCCTGCATCCCATAACATTTGCTTACAAGTGGCAGTTGGTGCATTAACCTCAATATAAAATTTAAATTGCTCTTTTACATATTCTTGAAACTCCTGTGATCCTAACATATACGTAGGGAATCTCCATGTCTGCATTTCTCCCCTCTCACTCGGAGAACGAAAGGACGCAACCACTCCTGCATGGTCTGAGATATGTATGGGACTATGTAGCACTTTCCTAAGCTTCTCATACCAATCCAACGTTACATAAACGTGATCAATTCTCGACCAAGTCTTATGTGGATTTGAGTAAAAAGTATATTCTCTCTCCTGTGAGTACGCTGTTCTCCAGGTATCCACTAGGCCCTCCCTCTATTTCCTAATACAAGGATCTCTGCGACCCTTCCCCTCCGAGTGATCAAGGGCAGCATCAGGCGTGCAATCAAAGTCTCCTCCCATTACCAGGTTTTCAAACTGCTCCCTCATTAATATGGACAAAATATTATTGTAAAACTCCGGGTCCAGAATAGCTGGTGCGTACACGCTCCCAAACGTGACTTTCAGGCTGTGGAGAATTCCTGTGACAAACACATATCTGCCCTCCGTAGGGTCTGCAAGAACCCATGTAGTCTGAAAGGACAGGTGTTTGTGCACCAAAACTGCCACTCCTTGTTTGCATGGGCTAAACGAGGCAGCATAACATGCACCCACCCACCCCTTTTTAAGTCTTGCATGCTCCCCTGGTGCTAGATGGATTTCTTGCAGGAGAGCCTGTCGTGGAAAAAATATATGTTCTTACACTTTAGTTTAAAATCATACTCAGGACCACTGCATAGTAAAAAGAACGGTTTATTACATATGCATATGGGAGTCTGCTTCCAAAAATCATGCAAGGCTCCCTGAGTTTCATTAGTCAATCACTTTTATACACTTATTATCAAGGTGTTGTTAGGCGTACTTATATCTTGAAAATTACCAACATTGCAGTATTAACCAATCATGAATTAGAAAAACATGTTGATTCCAATGTAACAGAAAAGCATACTGATACCACCATCTGGGTACATTTCACTGTTTATTTCATCTCTTTCCCAATACTTCTTGCTACATATGCCTGGGTCAGTCTGACCTGAGTGAAACAGTGAGTTCACTCACACCGTAACAACTGCAACATGCCACATGCTGTTATCTTATATTCTGCCCGAGCTTGTTATGCAGGCTGGTACAACCAGTTCTGCCCAGTTTTATCTTGCTTTCTGTTCCTACAAATGTACCTCAAGTAACCTCAGTATCATTCTATAACAAAAATAAAAACAGCATGATACCAGACATTTCTCTACATCCATTATGACTTTGTTACAGCATGGCCTACAAAGCAAGCATATATTCAGGGCATATAACAGCAAATAGAGTTATAGTTTTATGAACTCAGAAATTTCTACTACATTCTCCCCCCTTTTGATACTTTGTATCAACTAACCACACCACTTTTTATCTATATGATTTAAAACTGGTTGCCAGCATACAGATAGTTGCGGCATTTATAAAAAGCATGCTGTTCTGGAGTTGATACAGAGGTAGTTACAGATGGAACACAAATGGTGAGTTTGAAAACACAATACAGAACTGAGGGATGTCAACACCACAACTGAAATATGTGAAAAAATGCTAACATGTGACACCATATACAACACAATATAACATAACAATTTTGTTGATGAAAAAGAGTTCATTGAGAGTGAATAAGGTAGATGCTACCTTGTGTTGAGGTGTGGCACACCCTTGGAGCTTGATTGAAGAATCTGTTGATAATGTCTCTTGACAGATAAGTCCTTATAAAACATAACAGTCCATGAAATGAACAGTTCATAAGTTCATATAAGTATCCACAGGTTGATGTAGTTACAGTACAGATGAAATGTCATTTGCAGAATGGTGGTAACCCCACAAGGCATATGGGGCAATGCAGACAGTAATTTAAAAACAAAACACCAGGACAGTAGAAAAGTCAGTGTTCACATTGATGGCTGCTGGATGGCTGATTGGCAGACACTGGCCAGGGGTGCATTAGATAATGCATTGAGTTCATTGAGTTCTTTTAATGGAGCCACACACACACACACACACACACTTGCATGGCATTTGTTTTGTCGTAGTTGATTACACCCCGGCATAAAGATTAACAGTCCATAAAAAGGTAACAATTGACAATAAACCATTAAGAACACAGTCCATAACAGTGCAATAGGGTTGTAGAAAGTACCAACCATGTTTGGAACAAGCGGCAGTGAAGAAAATGGATGTATTGCTTGAAGGTCAATTGAAGCAGAATCTTTTCGCTGGAGTTGGGGGAGTGCCCCTTCCCCAGACTTAACTTCATAGTAAGCAGAAACAATAAGCGTGATTGCAGAGCCTGAACTGATTGGACCTTATTCAGTTGATTTAAAGTTCTACAAATAGGTGTAATTTTGCTGAAAACCTTACCCTTGCAGAGGTAATAAAACTTGATTCATGCAATAGTCCTTATATGGAACTAGTCAGGCACAAAGGTAGTGATGACATCAAAGCTGTGGCAGTTGTTTTCTTTTCAGGAAAAGATGAAGGTCTCGCAACTTAGATGAAAGTTTTACTGCTGTGGAATGTGGAGATCTTATGTGTGCCACATCGTGGAAACCTGCAAACTTGCAAAGTGTGTTTAGACACTGAATTAAAACACATAAACAACAATCTTATAAACCATTTGGCTTTTTGTTTTGTAAAGAGTGGTGGACAGAGCCTAAATTCTGGCAATTTGAAAGAACAAAATAAAAATGGAACATCAACACTTACACCCTGGGGGTGCAGGCCAAGATTCAATTATACCATTTGACCATCTGTAAATCATGACAGTGTTATGAATTTACCTCCTGCTTTTAAATCACAGAAGCAGTTATGACAGTGATGAACATTATTTCCTGTCTGTTGCAAGCAGGCCTGACTGAGACCTGAGTCATAAAATCTTGTAATGTTACAATAACATGCTTCAAACATATAGTTCATAGCAATATGCCTGATACACTATGCAATTAGTGGGACAAATACATATGTTGTCGGCCTATGCCAATTTAATAACAGTGCCTATTGCCTGTGAATAATAAGACAAGCGGAGCATTAATTTGTCTGGGGTTTTGCTTTGGAACATATTGTGAGGGGTGGGTCAGCAATGCTGGCCCCAGTATTAAGTTTGGTTAGAGCATTTAAAACGTTATACATGTGGAGAACTTTTCTGAATACACACATGATGCAGTGTAGCAAGATGTATATCAAAACATTAACATAAGCGTAGAAACATTAGTGTTTGCAATAGAACAATTTCAGTATTGAGCATAATGCATAACATACATTTTAAACAACAAATATAAACTGTAAACTTAGCTTAGAGTCCAGAAATGTTAGAGTACTGTGAATTTACTGGTTGAAAAAATGCATTCATTACTGTAAAGGCAATGACAAAAGTTGTTTTGCATTTGTTTTAACAGGATAGAAAGCTGAAAAGACAATCAAAAGAATGAATATGTGTGGACATACATACACAACTTCACTCTCAAGCGTAACTGATTATTTGCTGAGGCAAAAACCATATACCAATAATAGGTGTGAATTTAACTGTTTGCACTAGAAAAAGCATAAGGGCTTGGGCTGGGTTATGCTGTCAAAATACTTCAGGTCTTTTAAAACCTGTAAATAAAAAAGAATTATTGCAAATACACATTTCTTTATTTACCCCTTTGAGAAACAGTGATATACCTTACAACCTTTGTGGGTACTACACTGGAAAGGGAAGGAAGGTAGGTTACCCACCTCCCAAGCTCCTACTGATGGAAAGACAGCTCGAATACTGTAGCAATAAAAAGGTTAGCTGTGGATGGTGACATGATCCCCACCTACTACACTTTAAATTATAACAAGATAATATTACAATTAGTTTAGTAAGTTTCATACCTTACTATAAAGATGGAGAACTTCTTTTCTCTAGAAGAAAGAAGAAACACAGACAAACAACAAAAACAAGCACACCAGTTTAAAAATAAAAACAAGATTATTTCCATGGGGATAAAAAGAACTAGCGTCCCTAGGTTCCTTTATCCTAAGCATAACAAAATGTCATGAGTTTATAAAAAATCCAGATTGATAGTAATACTATACGTCACGTATCTCTTAGAATGCATTTCAAAAAGAAAAATACAGGTTACTCACCTGCAACAGGAGTTCTAGAGAATGAGTATATATTGTTCATCACACTCATTGGCAGTATCCTTGCTTTAAATCTTGCGGAAGGTCTAAAGCTTGCTCCTCCACCCACCGGTAAGTATAACTCAGCTCCGCCCCATGGCGCAGATCTGGCCGCTGGAAGCTCAGGTTGTCGCGTCGAGCCGGAGGTCGGGTGGGTCGTGTGGATGGACATATGCATTCCTGGGCTCCTGTACAAATGAGTATTTCCCTATTCAAGGACATGGATATGTGTTCATCCACGCTCATTGTGGCAGACTCTAGCAGTTCTCCGGGAGGAGGAGGCAAAAGCACCCCCATATACTTACTTGGGAAGAGAGCTGGAGCCGAGGAGGCTAAGCCAGCATCCCGGCGTGACTCAAGGTCGATGTGGTGGTAGGTAATGAAGGTGTTTGCTGACTTCCAGGTAGCAGCCCTGCAGATTTCCTGGATAGGGGCGTCCCTGGAAGCAGCCACGTTGCAGCAATACTCAAGGCGGGTAGAGAATGAGCTCTTGGCATCCCTCTGGGAAGCTCCATGCCGCCAGCTTATAGTGAGATCTATGCAGGAGGTTACCCACCACCATCGTCTCGGCGCGTGGCTGCAAGGTCTGCCGGAATCACGGCTTCGAAGCGTGGGTGACAAACAGCTGGCGAACCTCTCCCGAATTTCCAGCCGTGCGCTCCCTTATAATAAGCGCGCCTTCTAAGTCAAAGTATGGGCCTATATTGACCTCCGAAAGTGTGATTGGGGTAGAACACCGGCAGAGTCAACACCTGGTTAGGTGAAACTCCGACACCACCTTCCGGAAGGAATTTGGGTGGGCAGGACAACCTTGTCCCTGTGGAAGACCAGGTAAGGAGACTCGATGGAAAGCGCCTGGAGCTCTCCCATCCTTCTGGCTGACGTGATAGCCACCAAGAAGTCTTCCACGACAGGTGAGGAAAGCACACCTGTACATGAGTTCGAATAACACCCAGGCTTTGCCAGTACCAGCAGTAGATCCCACGGAGGTGGGGGTTCCGCACTGGAGGAAATGTGATCAAGGCCTTTGAGCAGACCACCTTCTCCTGCCACACGACTGCTTCGGCCCGCGCCGGTAGCAGAGATGGCTGCCAGGTGCACCGCCAGGGTCGTGGAGCCTAAACGCCTGACTAGAAAGGACCGCAAATAGTCAAGATGCTTGCCAAGGAACGGGAGGAAGGTCAGCCCTGCCTGACACCAATGGAAACCTTTTCTCCATTTGAAAGGCATAACATTTTCTGAGTACGACTCTTCACGGACGCCTCCAACTACATTGAGGACCTCGTCGGAAAGACCCAGGCCTGGAACTCTGGCCGCTCAGGAACCAGGCATGCGTCAGGTGCAGGATTGAAGGTCCGGATGGAACACTGATTGACTGAGCAGGTCAGAGTGAGCTGGAAGCTGCAGCGAGTCCTGGAGCTGAGACTAAGGGGATCTGGGTACAGAAACTGGCGAGAGCCAGTCTGAGGCTATCAGAATCACCTCTTGTCCCTCCTCGCGAGAAGCACCTTGTGGATCAAGGAAATGGAAAGAAATAAAGAGGCCGGGGTCCATTGCACAGAGGCATCCCCTGCGCGAGCCCTGCTGAGAGGCGGGCATGGAACAGACTCAGCAGGCGTTCTCCATGGAGGCAAGCAGGTCACATAAGTGTGCCCAAAGGGAGAACAGATACTATACTACCTCAGCAGGAGACCACTCGTGGGATGCAGCCCCTATCCGGCTCAGGGCAGCCGCCCAGGGTGTTGGAGGCTCCTGCCGTGAATGCCTGAGAATCCGACTCAGGCTCTCTACAGTGACCAAATGCGAGCTTCCTTGCATAGAAGCATGGGTAGCGTCCCACCCTAGCGGTTTAGATAGTACATAGTAGTATTGTTGTCAGTCTGAATCGGACCCACTTGACCCCGGAGAGCAGACAGGCGGTGAGCTAGGCGGACGCCAAGACTCCAGCAAGTTGATATAGCACCAGGACTCCAGCGAGACCCGGGCCATGAGCGTGTTCCCAGACCACCCCAGACCAGAGAGGCAGCAATCGACAGAGACACCGGCCAGGGCGGGAAGACAGGGTGCCTCTGCAAATGATGGGCGGTCCTGGAGGCATTCCTCCCTATGCCGCACAAAGCTGGTCAAGGATCGCAGCGTTGTGACACTGGCTGGCAGTCCCTGGAAGGGGCGCATTCAGCAGACCCCAGCAGTTCACCTTCAGCACAGGCATATGAGACAGGGCGCAGGAAGTCCCGGGCAGGCGCAATTGTAACCAAATGATCGGGCAGGAGGAAGAACCTCGGCCCTGTCCGCCGGGAGCCGCTCTGGCTCGAAGAGAGTCGAGCTGGCAGCGATGAATAAAATCACCTGCTGACTCGAGTTCCGACTTGGCCTCGTTGATGAGGAGGCCGTTGGAACAGAACCTGGAGAGCCAGATCTCTGGACCCTCCGCCTCCTTCCTGGAGGGCTGCTATCAGCCAGTGGGTCGGAGGCAGGGTACACCCGGACCCCTGACGCCATGAGAATGCTGCTCTGCTGCCATGCATTTGGTGAAGACCCTGGGAGCTGGAGATTGAAAAGCCGAAGGGGCATGGCTTGGAACTCGAAGAGATCCTTCCGGCTGGAGCGAAGGAATCTCTGGTGAGGCAGACGGATAGGGACGTGGCAGCAGTCCTGCAAGTCCAGAGAGCAGAACCACACGCCCGCGTTCCAAGGATGGTATTATCTGAGCCAGGTGACCATCCTGAAGGTTCGAGACCTTAGGAACTTGTTTGAGTCGTGTAGGTGAGAATGGGCGCCAGCCCCGTCCGTTTGAACAAGAAGTACCTGGACACAAACCCTGGGTCTGGAGGGTCCACCACCTCTCTACCACCTCCTTCTGGAGGAGGGAGGTGATGTCGGCTCGACGAGCCGCCAGCAGTGAGGCTTCAGGATCCGAAGCCCCGAGGCGGCAGCTCTGAGGTGGTGCCTGCTCAATTCCAGAGCGGCCTCTTCCCTCACCTCAAGACCCACCTGTCCCGTGGTAACAGCGGACCAGGCGGGCGGAAGTGCGGGCCGTCCCACGAGACCCAGGGGAGTAAGTGGCGAGGATGGGCGACACCCCTCAGCCCGTCACTGGGCAGGCTGGAGGAGGACGGCGAGGACCTCCTGGGCCTCCTCCTCCTGCCTCCTGTTAGAGAACCGGCGGCTTGGGTTTGGGATGCCAGGGCCGGCCTGCTGGCCTGGCGTTGCTGGGCAGGCGGCGCGGGGCACAGAAGGGCCGAAGGAGCTTAGGCTGTGGTTTCTGACCTTTGTCCTTCGGCGGAAGAGACCGGTCAAGGTGGCATTGGACTTCTCGATCCTCTGCAGGTGACCTTCCACCCAGGGCCGAAGGGTCAGTCCCAAAGGGAACATCCGCCAACTTGTCTGGGTATCCGAGTAAAGGTGGATATCCTCAGCCAAGCCATGACGCTTATAGCCACTACGGCCGCCACCGATCTAGCACATGATTTCATCAAAGCAGTCTGGAGCTGCTGTTTGCCACTGCCCTGCCTGGTCGCACCTGTAACCGTAGTCTGCAGATCGGGCGGGAAGATGAGGATGACCTCATCAGGGAGCCCAACAGGGCATGAGGAAAATGTGCCATGAGGGCGGCGAACTGGCCTGTGAAGGCAGAGAGGGCGTGGCGTAGACTTTTAAGCCCGACATAGTCAATTTCTTGGACTCCTTGTCAGGAGGTTTGTCACATCCCTGGCGTTGCCGGCGCGAGAGCGGCTGTCGGTAACCAACCTCAGCAGAGGGTGTTCAGAAAAACGGACAAGGAACGGTGGGACCGCATACTTCCTGGCCATCCTGGCCGCGGGGGCAGGAAGCAGGCGCTGCCAAAGTTCCAGTGCGGACCCACTATGGCCTCGGCCACCGGAAAGGCCTCCGTGAGAGAATCCCTCGGTCCAGAATCTCCGTGAGGGATACCTGGCCCGTTTGGAAGCGGGTTCGAGCTCCATCCGGTAGACTCCGAGATGAGCGAGCAGTCCTAGGAAGGACGGCGGGCTATCGTCCATTGACTGACCTCCTGAAGACTCCAAGTCCAGTCGCTTGGAGAAGAAGGAGGAATCATCTTCGGACTGGAAGAGTCCTCGAGACTGCCTCTGGCTGAGCCACCCTTCACCTGCCGAGGTCGGTGGAGTGAGGGTAACTGACAACCGATGGGGTAAACCCTTGAGTGGGCCGAGATCCTTGGTGGGCCCCAGTGGTGGCTGTGGGGCGGAGGTTCCACGAATCGGTGGAGCAGCTGGTTTTGGCGAACAACGGCCTGGTGATAAGCTCCTCGGACAAGTCGGGGGTTGTGTCGGCCGTTCGGTGACAGCCACTTAATGGCGGAAAGGCGAGTCGGCTTATTCGGCCAGGAGGAGCTGTTGCAACATAAGGTCTCGTGCCGTCGGCGTAATTTACGCGAAGCCTCCCTCATCCGAGGAGGAGGGCGAGGGGCAGCGGCGACGCCGCTTACCGCCGATGCCGGACGAGACCGCCCTGCTAGCGGTGGGAGCGAAGCTGGACCGCAAGAGGTCCAGACCGGAACCGAGGTCCGGAATTCCGGGGTCGGGTGCGGGAGGTGTCGTCGGAACAGCACTCCTCGGCTCGGAAGGTCCATCGAGGCTCCGGAACCGGAGGCACAAGCGAAACCCACAGGATCCTCAACTCCTCCGGGGGAACCGGGGAGGGAATCTCGGCTGCTAAGGCGACAGCCCGTCCAATGGTGAGAAAATCTCGACTTCATCAGTAAGTCTCGGTCAACTGACCTGGCAGGGACACCGTGAGGCCAGTGGCGAAGCAGCGAGTCGACGGAACCGACGGACGGCGGCCCGGGAGAGGACCTTCCCGCTCCCAAGGCGTCGGCGGAGGGACTTACCTTGTCCCTCTTTTGGACGAGAAAAAGGTCCAGCAGGCGCAAGCCCTTCTCCTTTAGTGAAGGGACAGACAAAGCTCCTTAAAAGAAGCCGTGTAGGAAGAACCCAGAAGGCGGGATAAATGCGCGGCCGAGGAAGATATGACCGCGCCGCCTCCTCTTCGAGGGCGACCATCCGCTCGAGCTGATCCGCTGACACCGCCGCCCATGTTACGTAACCGGGCCTCCTTGGACTTCACGGAGAAGCGCTTCTAGGGCCCCAGTTGCAATCGGGCAGCAGTCTTGAGGGCGTAGGCCGAGAAAAGATGAGAGCACAGGTCGCAAGCCTGCGGGTCGTGCTCAAGGCCAGAGCAGTAGACACCGCGTGAGTGTGGATCCGTCGAGACATCTTCTGCCGCATGGGCATCTCGAAATCCGAGGTCGATTTGTCCGCCGCGGCCGCGAGGGATCGAAGACTGAAGTCTTTTGCAAATTTTTTTTTTAAATCCATAAGCGGAGAAATAGGAACCAGTCATGGCGCAGGCGTTAAGGAGGAACCTGAGCTTCCAAGCGGTAAGGAAGATCTGGCGTCATGGGGCGGAGCCGAGAGTTATACCACCCGGGTGGGTGGGAGGAGCAAGCTTGAAGACCTTCCGGCAAGATTTAAAGCGGCAAGGATACTGCCAATGAGTGTGGATGAACAACATATCCATGTCCCTAGAAAAATGATTACACCATGGTCACACATAAAAACCCAAACCATTGTTTTTTAACTGTAGATGGTAAACTCTCAGAAACGCTGTAATAGTCCTTTGTTCAAGCGTACTATATATATAATAAAAATATGGGAGATGATGAATAATTCTCCCTTCCAGCTGGAGTATTGCCTGTGTTGGCTGCAAGTCAGAAGCAGTGAGACGAGAAGAAAAGTTTGTTCCTCTTCACTTAGAATACTAGTTTTGCAATAAAAGTCAAATTACATGGTTCACTCTTGGTGTGCTTTCATTAAAACATACATTTTGTGTGAAAAGTTGTGCTTTAGGTATGGAATACACCAAGTTTGAACTGGTAGTAACATAAAATGTTGAAACACAAGAAGGTCAAATAACGTGCAAAAGGTCACAGTGTGCATGCAAGGGTCGTTCAAACCCAGTTATTTTTGTAGTGTCCTTGAACACTACTGATATTAAAATATTCACAATAAAACTGCTGGCCAAGACAGTACACGCACTTACACATACACAAAAAGAAATACTTAACACAAAATAAGACTGACATTGTTTCACACCAATTTGCTGAGGTAATGCCCATAGTTCCATTAGAAAACTGTACGTGGTTAGATATATGTGCTGCCTCCCCTGTCTTGTAACACTGACAATTTTTAAACCAACACATTTATACATATCGCCATGCCAAATCTTTCCAGAACAAAACACTTTTTAAATACATTCTAACTCCGTTAAAACGCAGCCCAACATACCATCTGTAAATGAACACATCTAGTATAGCATGGTTACACCTTCTGGGGCATAGCCAAAATATGGCACTCTGCCATTTTGCAAAAAGTTTCTGGTTTTAACTAGAAGTATGATAAAGCCATTTATAGCTGTTAACACATTACATTTTCACCTAGCAGTGGCTTGGCACGTTGCTTGCAAACTACAAATCTTTCTGCACATTGCAATCTATGACGTCATAACTCTTCACCTTCAACACTACCTGCTCCAACCACTACATACAACAGTTCTTTCTAGGGACATGGATATGTTGTTCATCCACACTCATTGGCAGTATCCTTGCCGCTTTAAATCTTGCCGGAAGGTCTTCAAGCTTGCTCCTCCCACCCACCGGGTGGTATAACTCAGCTCCACGCCCCATAGCGTCAGATCTTCCTTACAGCGGAGCTCAGGTTCCCTCCTTAGCGCTCTGCGTTTCGCGACTAGTTCCTATTTCTCCGTTTGCGGATTTAAAAATAAAAATTGCAAAAAGACTTCAGTCTTAGTCCCTCATGACTGCGATGGACCAATCGACTCAGTTTGGAGATGCCCATGCGGGCAGAAGATAGTCTCGAGACGGATCCACACTCCCGTGTGTGTCTACTGTAGGCCTTGACGCGACCCGCGGGCTTGCGACCTGTGCTCATGCTGCCGACCTCGTCCTCGAAGACCGTGCTGCCCGATTACCTCTAGGCCGTCGAAGCGTTTCCCTCGGTGAAGTCCAAGGAGGCCCGGTTGGCCAGTATCGCGGCCAGGCTGTCGGATCAACTCGGCGGATGGTGCGTCCTCGAAGAGAGGCGGGCTGAGCCGTATCTTCTCGGCCGCGGCATTTATCCGCTCTCTCTGGGTTCTTCTCGGCTTCTTTTAAGGAGCTTTGTCTGTCCCTCTCCACTAAAGGAGAAGGGCCTCGTCTGCTGGACCTTATTCTCGGTCCAAAAGAGGGACAAGGTAAGTCCCTCCGTCGGCGCTCTTGGGGCGGGAAGGTCCTCTCCCGGGCGTGCGTCCGTCGGCTTGGTGACCGTCGGCTTGGCCACTGGCCTCCACGGTGTCCCGTCAGGTCAGTTGACCGAGACTCCACTGATGAAGCGAGTTTTCTCGACCCATTGGACGCTGTCCCTTTAGCAGCGAGATTCCCTCTCCCGGTTCCCCGGGAGGAGTTGAGATCCGATGGGCTCGTCTGTGCCTCGGTTCCGGGCCCTCGGATGGACCTTCCGAGCCGAAGGAGTGCGGTTCCGGCCGACACCTCCCTGCACCGACCCCGGAAATTCCGGGACTCTCGGTCTCGGTCTCGGACCTCTTCGCGGTCCAGCCGTTCCCACCGTCATAGGCGGTCTCGGTCTCGGCACCGCAGTAAGCGGCGTCGCCGCTCGTCCTACGTCCTCCTCCTCGGATGAGGGAAGCGGCGTCGTCGTCGGCAGATGCGAGGACCTTATGTTGCAACAGCTCCTCCTGGCGGGGAATAAGCCGACTCCGGCGCCTTGACCATTAAACTGCTGTCACGGGCAGCCGACACAACCCCTCGACTTGTCGAGGGCCTATCCAGGCGGTTGTTAGGCCAAAACCAGCTGCTCACCCGATTCGGTGGAACCTCCGCCTCCACAGCCTGGTGGGGCTCCGACCAAGGATTCTCGATCGATGAGGGTTTACCCCATCGGCTGTCAGTTACCCTCACTCCCGACCGACCTCGGCGGGTGAAGGGTGGCTCAGGCCAGAGGCAGCTCTTGAGGACTCTTCGAGTCCGAAGATGATTCCTCCTTCTTCTCAAGCGACTGGACTTGGGTCTTCAGGAGGTCAGTCAATGGGCGATAGCCGTCGTCCTTCCTAGGACTGCTTGGCTCATCTCGGAGTCTACGGGATGGAGCTGAACCGTTCCAAGCGGGCCAGGTATCCCTCACGGAGATTCTGGACCGAGGATTCTCCGGCCGGAGGCCTTTCCGGTGGCCGAGGCCATAGTGGGTCCGGCACTGGAACTTTGGCGCCCTGCTTCCTGCCCTGCGCCTTGGCCAGGATGGCCAGGAAGTATCACAGTCCCTACAGGTTCCTTGTCCGGTTTTGGAACACCCCTCTGCTGAGGGGTTGGTTACCACGCGTTTCCGGCGCGCCCCGGCAAGCGCCAGGATGTGGACAAACCTCCTGACAAGAGTCAAGAATTGGACTACGTCGGGCGAAAAGTCTCAGCTCGTCCTCTCTCGGCCTTCGTCAGGCCAGTTCGGCCGTCCTCATGGCACATTTTCCTGTGCCCTGTTGGGCTCCTGGATGAGGTCATCCCTCATCTTCCCCCGATCTGCAGACTACGGTTAAGCGGAGTGCGGGACCAGAGCGAGGGCAGTGGCCAAACAGCAGCTCAGACTGCTTTGGATATAGGGGACTCATGTGCCAGATCGGTGGCGGCCGCGGTGGCTATCGTCGTGGCGGGCTTGGCTGAGGATATCCACCTTTACTTGCGGATACCCAGCACAAGTTGGCGGATGTTCCTTTGGGACTGACCTCTTGACCCTGGGGTGGAAGGTCACCTGCAGAGGATCAGAAGTCCAATGCCACCTTGGACTCGGTCTCTTCCGCTCAGAAGGACAAGGCCGCAAACCACAGCCTAAGCCCTTTCGTCCTTCTGTTGCCCCGGGCGCGCCCGCCCAACAGCGTCAGGGCCAGCAGGCTCGACCTTGGCATCCCAAACCCAAACGCGGCTCCTCTAACAGGAGGCAGGAGGAAAGGGCCCAGGAGGTCCTCGGCGGTCCCTCCTCCAAGCCTGCCCAGTGACGGGCTGAGGGGTGTCTCCCCATCCCGTCACCCTACCTCTGGGTCCCCGTGAGAGGCGGCTCCAGCACTTCGTTCCACCTGGTCCGCTGTTACCACGGACAGGTGGGTCTTGGAGGTGGTGGGAAGAGGCCTGCCTCTGGAATTGAGCAGGCACCACCCTTCAGGCCGTCGCCTCGAGAGCTTCGAGATCCCAGCCTCACTGGCGGCTCGTCGAGCCGACATCCTCCTCCTCCTCCAGAAGGAGGTGGTAAGAGAGGTGGTGGACCCTCCTTCAGACCCAGGGTTTGTGTCCAGGTACTTCCTGGTTCCGAAGCGGACGGGGCTGGCGCCCCATTCTCGACCTAACGACCCCAAAAGTTCCTAAGGTCTCGAACCTTCAGGATGGTCACTCTGGCTCAGATAATACCATCCTTGGCAGCGGCGTGTGGTTCTGCTCTCTGGACTTGCAGGCCAGCGTTTTTCCACGTCCCTATCCGTCCGTCTCACCAGAGATTCCTTCGCTTCGGCGGAAGGATCTCTCTTGATTCAAGCCATGCCCTTGGCTTGTCTCCAGCCCAGGGTCTTCACCAAATGCATGGCAGTGGTGACAGCATTCCTCTTGACGCCGAGGGTCAGGTGTACCCTTACCTGGACGACTGGCTGATAGCAGCTCCCTCCAGGAAGGAGGCGGAGTGGTCCAGAGATCTGGCCCTCAGGTCTGCTCTCAACTGGGCCTCCTTATCAGCGAGGCCAAGTGGAACTCGAGCCGAAGCAGGTGATTCTATTCATCGGGCGCAGCTCGACTCTCTTGAGCCAGGCGGCGGCTCCGGCGGACAGGGCGAGGTTCTTTCCTCCTTTGCCCGATCATTTCTGGTTGGGCAATCTGCTTTGCCGGGACTTCCTCGCCTCCTGGGTCTCATGGCGGCCTGTACCAGCGTGGTCCGTTGGGCCCGCTGGAACATGCGTCCTTCAGTGGGGACTGGCCAGCCAGTGGTCTCGCGCTACGATCCTTGGACCAGCTTGTGCCGGTGACACAGGGGATGTGGAATGCTCTCCAGTGGTGGACCGTTCCAGATCATTTGCAGGAGGGCATCCCGTTCGTCCGCCCCGAGCCGACGGTCTCTCTGTCAACCGATGCCTCTCTGATGGGTTGGGGTGCCCATCTGGGGGAACACCGGGCTCATGGCCTCTGGTCCCCGCGGAGTCCCGATGCCACATCAACCTGCTGGAGCTCCGGCGGTCCCCTAGCTCTCCACCGCCTTTGCTCCGTTCCTCCGGGGTCAAGTGGTCCGAGTCCAGGCGGACAATACCACGACCATGTACTATCTAAACCGCCAGGGCGGACGCGCTCCATGCTTCTATGCAAGGAAGCTCTCCCATTGGTCACTGTGGCGCAGCCTGGAGGCGTGATCTCCTAGCCATTCACGGCAGGAGCCTCCAACACCCTGGCCATGCCCTGAGCCGGATAGGGGCTGCATCCAGAGTGTCTCTCCTGCCGAGGTAGTACAGCATCTGTTCTCCCTTTGGGCACCTCAGGTGGACCTGTTTGCCTCCATGGAGCAGCGAGCTGAGTCTGTTTCATGCCCGCCCCCTCAGCAGGGCTCGCTGCAGGGGATGCCTTCTCGAGGCAATGGACCCCGGGCCTCTTCTGCCTTTCCCCATTTCCTTTGATCCACAAGGTGCTTCTCAGGCGAGGAGGGACAAGGCGCAGGTGATTCTGATAGCCCCAGACTGGCCTCGCCAGTTCTGGTACCCAGATCTCCTCAGTCTCAGCTCCAGGACTCACGGCAGCTTCCAGCTCGCCCGGACCTGCTCTCAGTCAATCAGGGAAGGTGTTCCATCCGGACCTTCAATCCCTGCACCTGACGGCCTGGTTCCTGAGCGGCTAGAGTTCCAGGCTTTGGGTCTTTCGCGAGGGTCCTCAATGTAGTTGAGGCGTCCGTAAGGAGTCGACAGAAAATGCTATGCCTTCAAATGGAAAAGGTTTTCCATTTGGTGTCAGACAAGGGCTTGGACCCTTCCTCCTGTTCATGGCAAGCATCTTGGACTATTTATGGTCCCTTTCTAGTCAAGGGCTTGGGTCGGCGACCTAAGGGTGCACTGGCAGCCATCTCTGCTTACCGGGCGGGCGGAAGCAGTCGGTGACGCGCAGGAGAAGGTGGTCTGGCGCTTTTCAAGGCCTTGATCACATTCCCCTCCAGTCGGGAACCCCCACCTCCGTGGGATCTACTGCTGGTACTGGCAAGCTCATGGGCAAGCCATTCGAACCTATGCCAGGTGTGCTCTCTCTCACCTGTCGTGGAAGACCGCCTTCTTGGTGGCTATCACGTCAGCCAGAAGGATGGAGAGCTCCAGGCGCTTTCCATCGAGTCTCCTTACCTGGTCTTCCACAGGACAAGGTTGTCCTGCTCCCCACCGAAATTCCTTCCGAAGGTGGTGTGAGTTTCACCTTAACCAGGTGTTGACTCTGCGGTGTTCTACCCCAATCCACACCTCGGGGGCCGAGATATGGGCTCCATACTCTGGACCCTAGAAGGCGCTCAGCTTATTATAAGGGCGCCGACACAGAGAATGGGAGAGGTTCGCCAGCTGTTTGTCACCTACGCTGAAGCCGCATCTGGCAGACCTGCAGCCAAGCGGACGATAAGCAGGTGGGTAACCTCCTGCATAGATCTCTGCTATAAGTTGGCGGGCATGGAGCCTCCCAGAGGGATAAGAGCTCATTCTACCGCCATACTGCTGCAACGGTGGCTGCTTTCCAGGGACGTCCCTATCCAGGAAATCTGCAGGGCTGCTACCTGGAAGTCAGCAAACACCTTCATTACCCACTACCACATCGACCTTGAGTCACGCCCGGGATGCTGGTTTGGGGCCTCGGTTCTCCAGCCTCTCTTTCCCAAGTAAGTATATGGGGGTGTCGTCTTGCCTCCCTCCTCCCGGAGAACTGCTGAGAGTCTGCCAATGAGTGTGGATGAACAACATATCCATGTCCTAGAAATACAGGTTACTCACCTGTAACAGGATTCTAGGAATGGTATATATTGTTCATCCACACCACCGACCTCCCGGCTTAGGCCCGCACAACCTGAGCTTCCAGCGGGCAGATCTGGCGTCATGGGGCGGAGCCGAGAGTTATACCACCCGGGTGGGTGGGAGGAGCAAGCTTGAAGACCTTCCGGCAAGATTTAAAGCGGCAAGGATACTGCCAATGAGTGTGGATGAACAACATATACCATTCCTAGAACTCCTGTTACAGGTGAGTAACCTGTATTTACTGACCCTATCTAGGCAGCACAAATGTTTCATTAAAAATAGAACCAATTAAAACAGTCAGCTATGAGGCAAAGAAGCTTTCTCTTTCTTCTTTACTGTAACGTTGTGCACTGAAGGCAGTCAATTTATCTCTCAACCTTGACAACAGAACATAATTACAGAACACAGATATACACTAGAAAATACGCACAAGAGAGATGGAGCATTACTTTGTTTAGTACATGTATTACAGAAATAAAACAGACATAAAAAAAAACTTTAAATAATAAAACAATTTAGACTTACCAAGGTATTTTCCTTCTTCTATTTTGATACACTGGTCCGATTGAGAAACAGACTGCAAGACCTTCATGATAATTTTTAAACGCTGCAGCTATTAACCCTTTCAAAGGTTTTAACCCTTTTAAAGGCTTTTTTTTTGGCCATTTTAGTAACCTGCCAAACCAAGTCTTTTTCTAGAGCTCTGGTTTGCAGTTTAAAAATGCAACAAAAAAAATCTCTAACAGTACTAGGTTGAGATCCATCTGGTAGAGGTCCCCAGTACTTGGGTTTGGAATCAAATGTTTTAGCCTCTATAGGAGGCAAGGGAACTTGAAATTGATACAAAAAACTTGAAACTACACAGATAGGCAACATGGGAAGGGGGAGGATTTTCAAATCATCCCGTCTGTAGTCACCTACTGTGTGTACATCCACAGTAGTTTATTTTCTTTTTCTAAATGTTGCTTATCTAACGTTACTTAATCAGCCGCTGCTTTTCTACTAAAAACAGCCTGAACTGTGAAAGCCATCATTGGCTCTAACAGTATATACTTGTAGCAAGCACAAATTACAAGGGCAAGGGCAGTTGCCCTTGCTTGTTTGAGAGACTTTTCTTAATACATCTCTCCACATATTCTTCCACAGTTTCATCAAAGAAAAAGATAAAATAAAAAAAAAAACAACCACGGGAGTTACTGTTGCCTGCCTCCTCCACCTTTCCTTTTTCTAGCTTTCTAAAGGTGCTCAACCCACTTAAAGGTTCTGTTGCTGGGGTGCTCAACCCACTTAAAGGTTCTGTTGCTGGGTGCTCAACCTACTTAAAGGTTCTGTTGCTGGGTGCTCAACCTACTTAAAGGTTCTGTTGCTGCCCCCCCCCCCTTTTGTCTGTCTTGTGCTCACACACTGTCAAAGCAGGCTCAAACGTCCCTATTAACTTGTTTACCGGTTTACTTTATGGCGCCTAGTCCCTTTTGCCACTATTTCAGGCTCAGACTTCTAGTCCCTTTTGCCACTATTTCAGGCTCAGACTTCTAGTCCCTTTTGCCACTATTTCAGGCTCAGACTTCTAGCTTCTTTTGTCACTATTTCAGACTCAAGCTATCCTGATATCAGTTACAACTTATACAAGCAATTTTTGACCTCAGTTACAGTGACTCATTCTTTATAACATGCAGCTCCAAAAGGCAAAGGATACTTACAGATCAGCGCGCTCGGAGCCCAGGAAAAATCCATCTGATCGGGCCGTCCCATTTCAATCTCCCCTGGCTGTATCTTTGAGATTTTCCTTCACATTCACCTCAGCATCAGAACTTCTCCTCCAAGTGGGAGACCTGGGAAGCAGTCCCCGACCGAGATGACTGAGGTCCGAGCGTCACTGATCCTGCCGACTCACGCCAAATTCGTGGAAAAATATATGTTCTTACACTTTAGTTTAAAATCATACTCAGGACCACTGCATAGTAAAAGAACGGTTTATTACATATGCATATGGGAGTCTGCTTCCAAAAATCATGCAAGGCTCCCTGAGTTTCATTAGTCAATCACTTTTATACACTTATTATCAAGGCGTTGTTAGGCATACTCTTATCTTGAAAATTACCAACATTGCAATATTAACCAATCATGAATTAGAAAAACATGTTGATTCCAATGTAACAGAAAAGCATACTGATACCACCATCCGAGGTACATTTCCACTGTTTAATTCATCTTTTTCCCAATACTTCTTGCTACATATGCCTGGGTCAGTCTGACCTGAGTGAAACAGTGAGTTTCACTCACACCGTAGCAACGTACAGCATGCCCACATGCTGTTATCTTGTATTCTACCCGAGCTTGTTATGCAGGCTGGTACAACCAGTTCTGCCCAGTTTTATCTTGCTTTCTGTTCCTACAAATGTACCTCAAGTAACCTCAGTATCATTCTATAACAAAATTAAAAAACAGCATGATACCAGACATTTTTTCTACATCCATTATGACTTTGTTACAGCATGGCCTACAAAGCAAGCATATATTCAGGGCATATAACAGCAAATAGAGTTATAGTTTTATGAACTCAGAAATTTCTACTACAAGCCACCTGCACTTGTGCTCTCTTTAGTGCAGTTAACACCGCACTCCTCTTAATCGGGGAAGAGAGACCATGAACATTCCTGGATTGTATTACCAACTCACCTCCCATCATTATCTTTTCCCATTATCCTTTTTCCCCTCATTACTATCCCTCCACGTTATTCCTACCCTCCTCTCAGCCGCTCCCTTATTTTGCACAAGGTCAGGCTTCCGCATCCCCACACTCGTATCTATGTCCCTACTTTTCATACTTGCCCTCTTATCCTTATCCCTTAAATGTGAATCTCGATAGCTCTTTGATTTCCCCTTTAAGAACATCACCAATCCTCCTTTTACCCCCCTTTCCAAAATATTATTCCTATTCCCAACCATCCAAACTTGTTTCTTTTCCTCCCACCACTCCTTTCTCCAGCATGTTATCCATCGATTCTCATTGCTCATTCCTGCCATTACGGCAGTACCTCTCCAAATCTGCTAATTGAACAGCTACCTCCCCTTCCCCTTCGAGGACCTCTTTCTCTATAGCCTCATGAGGCCATCTAAGTCATAACATATGTACATTATAAATTGGACCCCTTTTATCTAGTCCCTCTTGCCCAGGTCATATGAGAGTGCCCTCTCTCTCATAGCCCCCATTTATACAAGTCTCAGAATTTCAATTTCAGTCTCCTTCAAATATGGGACTTCCTTCTCGTCAGCCATTCTGGTCTGAGGCCGATGGAGCAGGCCGCGCGATTTCAAACACTCAGACGCCAAGCCCAGTCCACCAGTCGCCTCTACGGCTCGTTTTCTCCATGGGTGCTCTTCCAGCCCTGCTCCAACTCCAATGGATCTCTCCATCCGTGTTTCAAGAAATACTTCCCTTCCAGGCAGTCTCTTTCAATTACCAACCGATTTGACCCAAAACTTCCCGGGTTCCAAGATTTACAAAATTAAGCATAAACGATCTAAAATAGGATAGACTTGGAAGAGGAGGGAATGGGGGTGAGGGGGTCTTTATTAGCAGAAGCAGGTAGTAGGGGGATGCGAGACAAACGGGTTTCGAGTATTTTAGTGAAAGAGGTAGTGGATATCTGGGACCAAATTAAGAAAGTAGTTGGGCATAAAAAGGGAGAATCATTTATCTTGCCACTCACAGGGAATCCACGTGCGTCTACTGCTTGGGCCTTGCGCACGACCTGCCGGCCAGCGACCTGTGCTCTTCCTTTTCGGCCTACGTCCTCGAAGACCGTGCTGCCCGTTTACAACTGGGGCGTCCCGAGAAGAGATTTCCTCGGTAAAGTCAAAAGAGGCCCGGTCGGCGGTGTCGCGGTGACTCGGCGGATCAGCTCGAGCAGATGATCGCCCTCGAAGAGGAGGCGGCGTGGGCCGCTTCTACCTCGGCTGCGGCATTTGTCCCGCTCTCTATCGGTGCCTCTTATTCGGCTTCTTTTAAGGAGCTTTGTGTGACCCTCTCGACTAAAGGTGAGGGTCCAACTTCTTCTGGACCGTTTTCTCTGTCCAAAAAGAGAGACTAGAGTAAGTCTCCCCGTCGACGCTCTTGGGAGCGGGAAAGATCTCTCTCCCCGAGTGGTTGGCGTCGACTTGATCGACTTCATGGCTTCAGCCACTGGTCTTCTGATGTCCCGTCAGGCCAGTTGACGAGACTCCGTTGGCGCGGTCGAGATTTTCTCGACCCGTTGGGCGGATTGTCGGCCTGGTGAAGCCAAGAATCCCCTCTCCGGTTCCCCGGTGGGAGTTGTGGATCCCGTCGGCTCGTCTGTGCCTCGGTTCTGGAGCCTCGATTGAATCGTCCGAACCGAAGTGCCGATTCCCGCGACACCTCCCGCACCGTCCTCGGCATAGCCGAGGTTCTCGATCTCCAGACGTCTTAGCGATCCAGCCGATCCGCTGTCCTAGGCGGTCTCGGTCTAAACACACGCGGCAAGCGATGCGCCTACTCGTCCTCTTCCTCCTCCTCTGGCGAGGAGAGCTTGCAAAGTTGCGTCGGAGGTATGAGGAACTCGTGGCAACAGCTCCTTCTGACCGGGAATAAGCCGATGCCGTCGTCTTCCCCGGCTGTTAAGTGGCTGTCACCGGAGTGGCCGAAACAACCCCTCGTCTTAGCCGAGGAGCCTGTTCCCAGGCTGGTTGTTTGGCCAAATCCAGCTGCCCCACCGATTCCGGTGGAACCTCCGCCTCCACAGCCGTTAGTTGGGGCTCCGACCAAAAATTCTCTGTCGGCTCAGGGACTGCCCCATAGGCTGTCTGTCACCCTCACTCCCGACCGGCCTCGGCAGGTGGAGGGTGGCTCAGGCCCGAGGCAGCTCTTTGAGGACTCTTCTGAGTCCAAGGACGATTCCTCCCTTTTCTCCAAGCGAATGGACTTGGAGTCCTCAGGAGGACAGTAAGTGGACGATAGCCCTGCGTCCTTCCTAGGATTGCCCGGCTCATCTGGAGTCCACGGGGTGAAGCTCGAACCGTTTCTAAGCCGGACAGATTTCACCTCATGGAATTCTGGACCGGGGATTCCCCTCAGGAGGCCTTTCCGGTGGCCGAGGCCATAGTGAGTCCGGCCTTGGGCTCTGAGCGCCCTGCTTCCTGTCCTCGCCTTGGCCAGGATGGCCAGGAAAGTATCGGTCCCTACCGGTTCCCTGTCCGGTTTTGGAACACCCCTCGGCTGAGGGGTTGGTTACCGACAGCGTTTTCCGGCGTGCCGGGAACGCTAGGGATGTGGACAAACCTCCCGACAAGGAGTCCAAGAAATTGGACTATGCTGGACGAAAAGTCTATGCTGCGTCCTCTCTCGGCCTTCGCCAGGCAAGTTCGGCCGTCCTCATGGCACATTTTTCTCATGCCCTGTTGGGCTCCCTGGATGAGGTCGTCCCTCGTCTTCCCGCCGATCTGCAGACTACGGTCAAGCCAAGTGGGACCAGGGCAGTGGCCAAACAGCAGCTCCAGACTGCTTTAGACATTGGGGACTCATGTGCCCAGGTCTGTGGCGGCCGCGGTGGCTGTCATTGCGTTGGGCTAGAGGAGGATATCCACCTTTAGCCCGGATACCCAGCACAAGTTGGCGGATGTTCCTTTTGGGGACTGACCTCTTGACCCTGGGGTGGAAGGTCACCTGCAGAGGATCGAGAGTCAGTGCTACCTCGGACTCTGTTTCTTCTGCTCAGAAGGACAAGGGCGCAAACCACAGCCCTCGCCCTTTTCGTCCTTCTGCACCCTTGGCGTCCGGCCCAGCAATGTCAGGGCCAGCAGGCTCGGAGCTTGGCATCAAACCAAGCCGGGCTTCCTCCAACAGGAAGCAGGGAGGTAAAGGCCAGGAGGTCCTTGACCGGTCCCTCCTCTAAGCCTGCCCAGTGGCCGGGCTGGGGGTGTCGCCCCTAACCCCGTCCACCTCACCCCGAGTTCCCCATTGAGAAGGGCGGTTCAGCACTTCCTTTCCGCCTGGTCCGTTATTACCACGGACAGGTGGGTACTGAGTGGTGGAAAGGCCTGCCTCTGAGAATTCGAGCAGGCCCGCCTTCAAAGCCGTCGCACCTCGGGGCCTCGGGGTCCGCAGCCTCACTGTCGCCTGCGTTGAGGGCGACATGCGCTCTCCTCCTCCAAAAGGAGGTGATCAGGGAGGTGGCGGACCCTCCTGAGACCGGGGTTTGTGTCCAGGTACTTCCTGGTTCGAAACAGATGGGGGCTGGCGCACCATTCTCGACCCATGACCTGAACAAGTTCCTAAGGTCTCGAACCTTCAGGATGGTTACTCTGGCTCAGATAATACCATCCCTGGAACACAGCGTGTGGTTCTGCTCTCTGGACCTGCAGGATCGTTCTTTCACGTCCCTATCCGTCCGTCACATGGAGATTCCTTAACTTCGGCGGAGGATCCCTCTTCGATTCGAGCCATGTCCTTGACATGTCTCAGCTCCCAGGGTCTTCACCAAATGCATTGCAGTGGTGACAGCTTTCCCTCTCTGGGCGCCGAGTCCGGGTGCCCTTACCTGGACGGATTGGCTGATAGCAGCCCTCAGACAGGAGGTGGAGGCGGTCCAGAGATCTGGCCCTCAGGTTTGCTCTCAAATCGGCCTTCTAAGTCATGAGGCCAAGTGAACTCGGCGCGAAGCAGGTGATTTCTGTTTATGGGGCAGAGCCGACTCTCTTGAGCCAAACACGTCTCCGGCGGACAGGGCCGAGGTTCTTGCCTCCTTTGCCCACTCATTTCTGGTTGGGCAGTGGTACCCTGCCGGGGACTTCCTGCGCCTCCTGGGTCTCATGGCGGCCTGTACCAGGCGTGGTCCGTTGAGCGCAGCTGGCACATCTCGCCTCCTTCAGTGGGGACTGGCCAGCCAGTGGTCCCTGCGCTGCGATCCATTGACCAGCTAGTGATGGTGACCAGGAGATGTGGAGCGCTCTCGGTGGTGGACGTTCCATCTTATCTACGGAGGGCATCCCGTTTGTCCGCCCGAGCCGGGCGGTCTCTCTATGACCGATGCCTCTTTGATGGGTTGGGGTGCCCATCTGGGGGAACACCGGGCGCACGGCCTCTGGTCCCAGCGGGAGTCCCGATGCCACATCAACCTGCTGGAACTCTGAGCGGTCCGCCTAGCTCTCACCTCACCGCCTTTGCTCCGTTTCTCCGGGGTCAAGTGGTCCGAGTCCAGACGGACAATACCACGACCATGTACTACCTAAACCGCCAGGGCGGGACGCGTTCCATGCTTCTCTGCAAGGAAGCTCTCCGCATTTGGTCACTCGTCGCAGCCTGGAGGGGATTCTAGCCATTCATGTGGCAGGGCCTCCAACACCCTGGCCGATGCCCTGGGCCGGATGAGGGCTGCATCTCACAGTGGTCTCTCCTGCGGAGGTAGTACAAGATCTGTTCTCGGGTACACCTCAAGTGGACCGTTTGCCTCAGGAGAGCAGAGGCAGGAGGCTGTTTAGGTAATCCGCCCCCTCAGCAGGACTCGCTGCAGGGGATGCCTTCTCGGGCTGTGGACCTTGGGCCTCTTCTGCGCCTTTCCCCCATTTCCCTTGATTCACAAGGTGCTTCTCAAAGCAAGGAGGGACAAGGCGCAGGTGATTCTGATAACCCCAGACTGGCCCCTCCAATTTTGGTACCCAGATCTCCTCAGGCTCCCGAGGCAGCTTCTAGCTCACCTGGACCTGCTCTCAGTCAGTCAAGGGAAGGTGTTCCATCCGGACCTTCAATCCTTGCACCTGACGGCCTGGTTCCTGAGCGGCTAGAGTTTCCAAGTCTTAGGTCTTTCCGCGAGGTTCTCAATGTTGTTGAGGTGTCCCGTTAGGAGTCGACCAGGAAATACTATGCCTTCAAATGGAAGAGATTTTTCCATTTGGTGTCAGACAAGAGCTTGGACCATAGTCCTGTTCTTTGCAAACATCTTGGACTATTTATGGTCCCTTTCTATTCAAGGGCTTAGGTCGACGACCCTAATGGTGCACCTGGCAGCCATCTCTGCTTACCGAGCGCGGGCTGGGGAGCAGTCGGTGGCGCAGGAGAAGGTGGTCTGGCGCTTTTTCAAAGGCCTTGATCACATTTCCCCATCGGTGGGAGAACCTCCACCTCCGTGGGATTTACTGCTGGTACTGGCAAAGCTCATGGGCAAGCCATTTGAAGCAGTGCACAGGTGTGAACTCTCTCACCTGTCGTGGAAGACCGCCTTCTTGGTGGCTATCTCGTCAGCCAGAAGGATGGGAGAACTCCAGGCACTCTGCATCGAGTCTCCTTACCTGGTCTTCCACAGGGACAAGGTTGTCCTGCTGCCCCACCCGAAATTCCTTCGAAGGTCGTGGCCAGTTTCACCTTAACCAGGTGTTGACTCTGCCGGTGTTCTACCCAATCACACCTTGAGGCGGAATACAGGCTCCATACTTTGAACCCTAGAAGGCGCTCGCTTATTATAAGGAGTACGGCTGAAATCGAGGAGAGGTTCGCCAGCTGTTGTATCACCCACGCTGAAGCAGCACCTGGCAGACCTGCAGCCAGCGGACGATGAGCAGGTGGGTCACCTCCTGCATAGATCTCTGGTATAAGTTGGCGGACATGGAGGCCTCCAGAGGATAAGAGCTCATTCTACCGATCATACTGCTGCATCAGTGGCTGCTTCCAGGGACGTCCCTATCTAGGAAATCTACCCAGGTTGCTACCTGGAGTCTGCACACACCTTCATTACCCATTACCACATCGACCTTGAGTCACGCGGGATGCTGGTTTTGGGGCCTCGGTTCTCAGTCTTCATTTCCTAAGTAGGGGTTGCGCCTTGCCTCCTCCTCCCGGAGAACTGCTAAGTCTGCCAGACAGTGTGGATGAACAACATATCCATGTCCCTAGAAATACAGGTTCTAGGGACATGGATATGTTATTCATCACACTCGACAACGATATCCTGCAGCTTTAAATCTTGCGGAAGGTCTTCAAACTTGCTCCTCCACCACCGGTGGTATAACTCTCGGCTCCGCCCATGGCCAGATCTTCCTTACCGCTTGGAAGCTCAGGTTCCTCCTTAACGCTCTCGTTTCCGACTAGTTCCTATTTCTCCGTTTGAGGATTTAAAATAAAAATTTGCAAAAGACTTCAGTCTTGATCCCTACATGACTGCGATGGACAAATCGACTCGGTTGGAGATGCCCATGCGGAGAGAAGATGTCTCGGTGGATCCACACACTCCGTATGTCCACTGCCTAGGCCTTGAGCACGACCCGCGGGCTTGACCTGTGCTCATCTTTTATTTCGGTCCTCTAAAGAGGCCGTGCTGCCCGATTGCAACTGGAGCGTCCGAGAAGCGTTCCCTCCGGTGAAGTCCAAGGAGGCCCGGTTGCCGGTGTCACGGCCCGGATTCGGCGGATCAGCTCGGCGGATGGTGCTCCTCGAAGAGGCGGCGCGGGCGTATCTTCCTCGGCAGCGGCATTTATCCCATCTCTCTGGGTTCTTCCTACGGCTTCTTTTAAGGAGCTTTGTCTGTCCTCTCCACTAAAGGAAGGACCTGCGTCTGCTGGACCTTATTCTCGGTCAAAAGAGGACAAGAGTAAGTCCCTCGTCGGCGCTCTTGGGGGCGGGAAAGGTCCCTCTCCGGGCCGTCGTCCGTCGGCTTCAGTCGACCGCCCGCTCCGACCACTGGCCTCACGGTGTCCCCGTCAGGTCAGTTGACCGAGACTCCCACTGATGAAGTCGAGATTTTCGACCCATTAGACAGGCTGTCGCCTTTAGCAGCACGATTCCCCTCTCCCGGTTCCCGGGGAGGAGTTGAGGATCGATGGGCTCGTCTGTGCCTCGGTTCCGGAGCCCTCGGATGGACCTTCGAGCGAAGGAGTGCGGTTCGGCCGACACCTCCCGCACGACCGGAAATTCCGGGACTCTCGGTCGGTCTCGGACCTCTTCGGCGTCCAGCCGTTCCCACCGTCATCGGCGGTCTCGGTCTCGGCACAGGGTGGCGGCGTCGCCCGCTCGTCTCGTCCTCCTCCTCGGATGAGGAGGCGCCGGCGTGGGAATGCGTCGCCAGTGCGAGGACCTTATGTTTAACAGCTCCTCCTGGCGGGAATAAAGCGACTCGGCGCCTTCCCGGCCATTAAGTAACTGTGTCACGGGCGGCGGCACAACCTCGACTTGTCGAGGGCCTATACCCAGGCGGTTGTTCGGCCAAAACCAGCTACTCCACCGATTCGGTGGAACCTCCGCCTCCACAGCCACCAATTGGGGCTCCGACCAAGGATTCTCGGTCGACTAAGGTTTACCCATCGACTATCGATTACCCCCACTCCGACCGACCTCGGCAGGTGAAGGGTGGCTCAGGCCAGAGGCAGCATCTTCGAGGACTCTTTCGAGTCGAAGATGATTCCCTCCTTCTTCTCCAAGCGACTGGACTTGAGTCTTCAGGAGGTCAGTCAATAGCGACCGATAGTCGTCCTTCCTAGGACTACTTGGCTCATCTCGAGTCTACCGGGATGGAGCACCGAACCCGTTCCAAGCAGACCAGGTATCCTCACGGAGATTCTGGACGAGGATTCTCCGACGGAGGCCTTTCCGGTGGCGAGGCCATAGTGGGTCAGGCACTGGAACTTTGGCAGCGCCCTGCTTCCTGCCCTCGCGCCCGGACAGGATGGCCAGGAAAGTATGCACGGTCCCCTACCGGTTCCTTGTCCGGTTTTGGAACACCCCTCTGCTGAGGGGTTGGTTACCAACAGCGTTTTCGGCGCCCGGCTGGCATGAGGATGTGGACAAACCTCCTGACAAGGTCAAGAGAAATTGGACTATGTCGAGGAGAAAAGTCTCACATGCGTCCTCTCGGCCCTTAAATCAGGCCAATTCGGCCGTCCTCTTGGCACATTTTTCTCATGCCCTGTTGGGCTCCTGGATGAGGTCATCCCTCATCTTCCCGCCGATCTGCAGACTACGGTTAAGCAGGTGCTGGGACCAGGAGCAAGACAGTGGCCAAACAACAGCTCCAGACTGCTTTGGATGTAGGGACTCATGTACCAGATCGGTGGCGGCCGCGGTGGCTATGCGTCGGTGAGCTTAGCTGAGGATATCCACCTTTACTTAGGATACCCAGCACAAGTTGGCGGATGTTCCCTTTTTGGGACTGACCTCTTGACCCCTGGGGTGGAAGGTCACCTGCAGAGGATCGAGGGAGTCCAATGCCACCTTGGACTCGGTCTCTTCCGCTCAGAAGGACAAAGGCCGCAAACCACAGCCCTAAGCCCTTTTGGTCCTTCTGTGCCCCAGAGCCTTGACCCAGCAGCGTCAGGGCCAGCAGGCTCGACCTTGGCATCCCAAACCCAAGCCACGGCTTCCTCTAACAGGAGGCAGGAGGAAAGGGCCCAGGAGGTCCCTGGCGGTCCACTCCTCCAAGCCTGCCAGTGAGCGGGCTGAGGGGTGTCGCTTCATCCCAGTCACCTTACCCCCTAAGGTCCCCCGTGGAGAGGCAGCTCCAGCACTAGTTCCACCTGGTCCGCTGTTACCGCGGACAGGTGGGTCTTGGAGTGGTGGGAAGAGCCTGCCTCTGGAATTGAGCAGGCACCACCCTTCAGGCCGTCGCCCCTCGGACTTAGAATCCCCAGCCTCACTGGCGGCTCGTCGACCGACATGCTCTCCTCCTCCAGAAGGAGGTGGTAAGAGAGGTGGTGGACCCTCCTTCCAGACCCAGGGTTGTGTCCAGGTACTTCCTGGTTCCGAAAGCAGACCGGGGGCTGGCGCCCCATTCTCAAACCTACACGACCTAAACAAGTTCCTGGGTCTCGAACCTTCAGGATGGTCCTCTGGCTCAGATAATACCATCCTTGGAGCAGCGCGTGTAGTTTCTGCTCTCTGGACTTGCAGGACGCGTTTTTCCGTCCTATCCGTCCGTCTCACCAGAGATTCCTTCGCTTCCAGCGGAAGGATCTCTCTTGATTCAAGCCATGCCCTTGACTTGTCTCCAGCTCCCAGGGTCTTCACCAAATGCATGGCAGTGGTGACAGCATTCCCCTCTTGGCGCCCGAGGTCAGGTGTACCCTTACCTGGGCGACTGGCTGATAGCAGCTCCCTCCAGGAAGGAGGCGGGTGGTCCAGAGATCTGGCCCTCCAGGTCTGCTCTCAACTGGGCCTCCCCTTATCACGAGGCCAGAGTCGAGAACTCGAGCCCGAAGCAGGTGATTCTATTCAGCCGGCGCAGCTCGACTCTCTTGACCAGGCGCGGCTCAGCGGACAGGGCCGAGGTTCTTTCCTCCTTTGCCCGATCATTTCTGGATTGAGCAATTCGCCTACCGGGACTTCCTGCGCCTCCTGGGTCTCATGGCAGCCTGTACCAGCGTGGTCGTTAGGCCCGCTGGAACATGCGTCCCCTTCCAGTGAGGACTGGCCAGCCAGTGGTCTAGCGCCTGCGATCCCTTGGACCAGCTTGTGTACGGTGACACAGGGGATGTGAGCAGCTCTCCAGTGGTGGACCCGTTCCAGATCATTTGCAGGGAGGAGCATCCGTTAAATCCCGACCCGGCCAGTCTCTCTGTCGACCGATGCCTCTCTGATGGGTTGGGGTGCCCATCTGGGGGAACACCGGGCTCATGGCCTCTGGTCCCCAGCGGGAGTCGATGCCACATCAACCTGCTGGAGCTCCAGCGGTCCGCCTAGCTCTCACGCCTTTGCTCCGTTCCTCCGGGGTCCAAGTGGTCCGAGTCCAGGCCGGACAATACCACGACCATGTACTATCTAAACCGCCACGAGGCGGGGCCAGCGCTCCATGCTTCTATGCAAGGAAGCTCTCGACATTTAGTCACTCGTCACGCCAGCCTGGAGGCGGATCTCCTAGCCATTCACGTGGCAGGAGCCTCCAACACCCTGGCCCGATGCCCTGAGCGGATAGGGGGCTGCATCCCAGCGTGGTCTCTCCACTGCGGAGGTAGTACAGCATCTGTTCTCCCTTTGGGGCACACACCTCAGGTGGACCTGTTTGCCTCCATGGAGAGCAGGCTGAGTCTGTTCCACCCCGCCCCCCTCAGCAGGGCTGGCTGCGGGGATGCCTTCTCAGGGCAATGGACCCAGACCTCTCTTCGCCTTTCCCCATTTCCTTGATCCACAAGGTGCTTCTCAAGGCGAGGAGGGACAAGGCGCAGGTGATTCTGATAGCCCCAGACTGGCCTCGCCAGTTCTGGTACCCAGATCTCCTCAGTCTCAGCTCCAGGACTCCGCGGCAGCTTCCAGCTCGCCCGGACCTGCTCTCAGTCAATCAGGGGAAGTTGTTCCATCCGGACCTTCAATCCCTGCACCTGACGGCCTGGTTCCTGGCGGCTAAGAGTTCCAGGCCTTGGGTCTTTCCGACGAGGTCCTCAATGTAGTTGAGCGTCCACGTGAGTCGACCAGAAAATGCTATGCCTTCAAATGGAAAAGGTTTTCCATTTTGGTTGTCAGGAACAAGGGCTTGGACCCTTCCTCTGTTCCTTGGCAAGCATCTTGGACTATTTATGGTCCTTTCTGAGTCAAGAGGCTTGGAGTCGGCGACCCTAAGGGTGCACCTGGCAGCCATCTCTCTGCTTACCGAGCGCGGGCCGGGAAGCAGTGATGGCGCAGGAGAAGATGGTCTGGCGCTTTTTCAGAGCCATGATCACATTCCTCAGTCTGGGAACCCCCCACCTCCAGTGGGATCTACTGCTGGTACTGGCAAAGCTCATGGGCAAGCCATTCGAACCTATGCACAGGTGTGCTCTCTCTCACCTGTCGTGAGAAGACCCGCCTTCTTGGTGGCTATCACGTCAGCCAGAAGGATGGGAGAGCTCAAGCGCGCCATCAGTCTCCTTACCTGGTCTTCCCACAGGGACAAGGTTGTCCCTGCGCCCCCACCGAAATTCCTTCCGAAGGTGGTGTGGGAGTTTCACCGTAACCAGGTGTTGACTCTGCGGTGTTCTACCCCAATCACCTCCGGAGGCCGAATATAGGCTCCATACTCTTGGACCCTAGAGAGGCTCAGCTTATTATAAGGGCATGCGGCTGAAAAATACGAGGGAGAGGTTCGCCAGCTGTTTGTCACCTACGCTGAAACGCATCTGGCAGACCTGCAGCCAAGCCCACGATAAGCAGGTGGGTAACCTCCTACATAGATCTCTGCTATAAGTTAGCGGCATGGAGCCTCCCAGAGGATAGAGCTCATTCTACCCGCCATACTGCTGCTATGTTGGCTGCTTCCAGGGCGTCCCTATCACAGGAAATCTGCAGGGCTGCTACCCAAGTCAGCAAACACCTTCGTAACCACTACCATACGACCTTGAGTCACGCCGGGATGCCAGTTTTGGGGCCTCAGTTCTCAGTCTCTCTTCCCAAGTAAGTATAGTGGGGGTAGTACGTCTTGCCTCCCTCCTCCCGGAGAGAACTACTAGGAGTCTGCCAATGAGTGTGGATGAACAACATATCCATGTCCTAAAATACAGGTTACTCACCTGTAACAGGAGTTCTAGGAATGGTATATGTTGTTCATCCCTACCACTCCGACCTCCGGCCGACGCCAACCTGAGCTTCAGCCCGGGCCAGATCTGGCGTCATGGGGCGAGCCGAGTTATACCACCGGGTGGGTGGGAGGAGCAAGCTTGAAGACCTTCGGCAAGATTTAAAAGCGGCAAGGATACTGCCAATGGTGTGGATGAACAACATATACCATTCCTAGAACTCCTGTTACAGGTGATAACCTGTTTACTCACCTGTAACAGGAGTTCTAGGAATAATGTTCATCCCCTACGACCCTACGACCTCCCGGCGATGCACAGCCTGAGCTTCCAGCGGGCCAGATCTGGCGTCATGGGAGAGGAGCCGAGGAGTTTACCACCGGGTGGGTGGGTGGGAGAACCAGCTGAAGACCTTAACGGCAAAGATTTAAAGCGACGAGAACCTGCCAATAAGTGTGGATGAACAAGTATACCATTTCTAGAACTCCTGCTATGGGTGAGTATCTACCAGCTGGGGACATGGATATGTTGTTCATCCACACTCATTAACAGTATCCACGCGGAACAATAACAGCTACTCCTCACCCGCAGTAACTCTCGTGTCGGCTCATGTAACATGATCTTCACCACCGCTCAGGCTCAGGTTCCTCACTCAACGCTCTGCGTTCACGACTAGATTCCTATTTCTCCGTTTGCGGATTTAAAAATAAAATTTTGCAAAGACTTCAGTCTTCTATCCTCATGCACTGCGATGGACCAAATCGACTCCCGGTTGGAGATGCCCATGCGATGGAAGATGTCTCGAACCGGATCCTCACTCCACGTGTATACTGCTTGGGCCTTGAGCGACCCGCGGGCTTCTGCGACCTGTACTCATCTTTCGGACTCGTCCTGGGGAAGACCGTGCTGCCCGATTGCAACTGGGCCGTCCCGAAGCGTTTCCCTCGGTGAAGTCAAGGAGGCCGGTTGGCGGTGTCGCGGCGGCGGGCTCGTGGATCAGCTCGGCGGATGGTAAGCCCTCGAAGAGCGGCAGCGAGGCACGATATCTTCCTCGGCCGTGGCATTTATCCGCTCTCTCTGGGTTCTTCCTGCGGCTTCTTTTAAGGAGCTTTGTCTGTCCCTCTCCACTAAAGGAGAAGGGCCTGCGTCTGCTGGACCTTATTCTCGGTCCAAAAAGAGGGACAGGGGTAAGTCCCTCCGTCGACGCTCTTGGGAGCGGGAAAGGTCCCTCTCCCCGGACCGTCTGCTTCGGTCGACCGCTCGGCATCGGCCACTGGCCTCACGGTGTCCCCGTCAGGTCAGTTGACCGAGACTCCCACCGATGAAGTCGAGATTTTTCTCGACCCATTGGACGGGCTGTCGCCTTTAACAGCGAGATTCCCTCTCCCGGTTCCCGAGGAGGAGTTGAGATCCGTGGGCTCGCCTGTGCCTCGGTTCCGGAGCCTCGGATGGACTATCGAGGCGAAGGAGTGCGGTTCCGGCCGACACCTCCCGCACCCGACCTGGAAATTCCGGGACTCGGTCGCCGGACCTCTTATGATCAGCGATCCCACCGTCATGGCGGTCGGTCCTCGGCACCCGCGATAAGCATCGCCCGCTCGTCCAAATCGTCCTCCTCCGGATGAGGAGGCTTGGCGTAAATTACGTCGGCGATCACGAGGACCTTATGTTGCAACAACTCCTCCTGGCGGGAATAAGCCCGACTCCGTCGCCTTCCCAGCCATTAAGTAACTGTCACGGGAGCGGCGACACAACCCCTCGACTTGTCCGAGGCCTATACCCAGGCGGTTGTTCGCCAAAACCAGCTGCTCCACCCGATTCCGGTGGAACCTCCGCCCTCCACAGCCACCAATTTGGGGCTCCGACCAGGAATTCTCGATCCGGCTAAGGGTTTACCCATCGGCTGTCAGTTACCCTCACTCCCGACCGACCTCGGCAGGTGAAGGGTGGCTCAGGCCAGAGGCAGCTCTTGAGGACTCTTCCAGTCCGAAGATGATTCCTCCTTCTTCTCAAGCGACTGGACTTGGAGTCTTCAGGAGGTCAGTCAATGGACGATAGCCCGTCGTCCTTCCTAGGACTGCTTCGGCTCATCTCGGAGTCTACCGGGATGGAGCTCGAACCCGTTTCCAAACGGGCCAGGTATCCCCTCACGGAGATTCTGGACCGAGGGGACTCCGGCCAGAGCCTTTCCGGTGGCGAGGCCATAGTGGGTCCGGCACTGGAACTTTGGCAGCCCTGCTTCCTGCCCTGCGCCCGGCCAGGATGGCCAGGAAGTATCGCGTCCCTACCGGTTCCTTGTCCGGTTTTGGAACACCCCTCTGCTGAGGGGTTGGTTACCGACAGCGTTTTCGGCACGCCCGGCAGCGCCAGGGATGTGGACAAACCTCCTGACAAGGAGTCCAAGAAATTGGACTATGTCGGGCGAAAAGTCTACGCTGCGTCCTCTCTCGGCCTTCGTCAGGCCAGTTCGGCCGTCCTCATGGCACATTTTTCTCATGCCCTGTTGGGCTCCCTGGATGAGGTCATCCCTCATCTTCCCGCCGATCTGCAGACTACGGTTAAGCAGGTGCGGGACCAGGGCAGGGCAGTGGCCAAACAGCAGCTCCAGACTGCTTTGGATATAGGGGACTCATGTGCCAGATCGGTGGCGGCCGCAGTGGCTATGCGTTGGCGGGCTTGGCTGAGGATATCCACCTTTGCCGGATACCCAGCACAAGTTGGCGGATGTTCCCTTTTGGGACTGACCTCTTGACCCTGGGGTGGAAGGTCACCTGCAGAGGATCGAGAGTCCAATGCCACCTTGGACTCGGTCTCTTCCGCTCAGAAGGACAAAGGCCGCAAACCACAGCCTAAGCCCTTTAGTCCTTCTGTACTTTGGCAGCGCCCGGCCAACAACGTCAGGGCCAGCAGGCTCGACATGGCATCCCAAACCCAAATCTTGCGGCTTCCTCCTAACAGGAGGCAGGGAGGAAGGGCCCCAGGAGGTCCCTCGGCGGTCCCTCCTCCAGAAGCCTGCCCAGTGGCGGGCTGGGGGTGTCGCCCCCATCCCGTCACCCCTGCGGTCCCCGTGGAGAGACGGCTCCGCACTTCCGTTCCGCCTGGTCCGCTGTTACCACGGACAGGTGGGTCTAGAGGTGGTGGGAAGAGGCCTGCCTCTGGAATTCGAGCAGGCACCACCCTTCAGAGCCGTCGCCCCCCGGGGGGCTTCGGGATCCCCAGCCTCACTGGCGGCTCGTCGAGCCGACATCGCTCTCCTCCTCCAGAAGGAGGTGGTAAGAGAGGTGGTGGACCCTCCTTCAGACCCAGGGTTTGTGTCCAGGTACTTCCTGGTTCCGAAACGGACGGGGGGCTGGCGCCCCATTCTCGACCTACACGACCTAAACAAGTTCCTAAGGTCTCGAACCTTCAGGATGGTCACTCTGGCTCAGATAATACCATCCTTGGAACGCGGCGTGTGGTTCTGCTCTCTGGACTTGCAGGACGCGTTTTTTCACGTCCCTATCCGTCCGTCTCACCAGAGATTCCTTCGCTTCCGAGCGGAAGGATCCCTCTTCGAGTTCCAAGCCATGCCCTTCGGCTTGTCTCCAGCTCCCAGGGTCTTCACCAAATGCATGGCAGTGGTGACAGCATTCCTCTTGGCCTGAGGGTCGGGTGTACCCTTACCTGGACGACTGGCTGATAGCAGCTCCCTCCAGGAGGAGGCGGAGTGGTCAGAGATCTGGCCTCCAGGTCTGCTCTCAACTGGGCCTCCTTATCAGCGAGGCCAAGTCAGAACTCGAGCGGAAGCAGGTGATTCTATTCATCGGGGCGCAGCTCGACTCTCTTCGAGCCAGAGCGCGGCTCCCGGCGGACAGGGCCGAGGTTCTTTCCTCCTTTTCCCGATCATTTCTGGTTGGGCAATTGCGCCCTGCCCGGGACTTCCTGCGCCTCCTGGGTCTCATGGCGGCCTGCACCAGCGTGGTCCGTTGGGCCCGCTGGAACATGCGTCCCCTTCAGTGGGGACTGGCCAGCCAGTGGTCACACGCTGCGATCCCTTGGACCAGCCTGTTCGGTGACACAGGGATGTGGACTCTCCAGTGGTGGACCGTTCCAGATCATTTGCAGGAGGGCATCCCATTCGTCCGCCCGAGCCGGCCGGGTCTCTATCGACCGATGCCTCTCTGATGGGTTGGGGTGCCCATCTGGGGAACACGGGCTCATGGCCTCTGGTCCCTTGGGAGTCCCGATGCCACATCAACCTGCTGGAGCTCGGCGGTCCGCCTAGCTCTCACCGCCTTTGCTCCGTTCCTCTGGGGTCAAGTGGTCCGAGTCCAGGCGGACAATACCACGACCATGTACTATCTGAACCGCCAGGCGGGCGCGCTCCATGCTTCTATGCAAGAAGCTCTCCGCATTTGGTCACTCATGCGCAGCCTGGAGGCGGATCTCCTAGCCATTCACGTGGCAGGAGCCTCCAACACCCTGGCCGATGCCCTGAGCGGATAGGGGCTGCATCCCAAGTGGTCTCTCCTGCGGAGGTAGTACAGCATCTGTTCTCCCTTTGGGGCACACCTCAGGTGGACCTGTTTGCCTCCATGGAGAGCGAAGCTGAGTCTGTTCCATGCCGCCCCCTCAGCAGGGCTCGCTGCAGGGGATGCCTTCGAGGCAATGGACCCCGGCCTCTTCGCCTTTCCCCATTTCCCTTGATCCACAAGGTGCTTCTCAAGCAGGGAGGGACAAGGCGCAGGTGATTCTGATAGCCCCAGACTGGCCTCGCCAGTTCTGGTACCCAGATCTCCTCAGTCTCAGCTCCAGGACTCGCGGCAGCTTCCAGCTCGCCGGACCTGCTCTCAGTCAATCAGGGAAGGTGTTCCATCCGGACCTTCAATCCCTGCACCTGACGGCCTGGTTCCTGGCGGCTAGAGTTCCAGGCCTTGGGTCTTTCCGACGAGGTCCTCAATGTAGTTGAGGCGTCCCGTAGAGTCGACCAGAAATGCTATGCCTTCAAATGGAAAAGGTTTTCCATTTGGTGTCAGGAGCAAGGGCTTGGACCCTTCCTCCTGTTCCTTGGCAAGCATCTTGGACTATTTATGGTCCCTTTCTAGTCAAGGGCTTAGGTCGACGACCCTAGGGTGCACCTGGCAGCCATCTCTGCTTACGAGGCGGGCGGGGAAGCAGTCGGTGGCTAGGAGGAAGGTGGTCTGGCGCTTTTCAAAGGCCTTGATCACATTTCCCCTCCAGTCAGGAACCCCACCTCCGTGGGATCTACTGCTGGTACTGGCAAGCTCATGGGCAAAGCCATTCGAACCTATGCACGGTGTGCTCTCTCTCACCTGTCGTGGAAGACCCCTTCTTGGTGGCTATCACGTCAGCCAGAAGGATGGGAGAGCTCCAGGCGCTTTCCATCGAGTCTCCTTACCTGGTCTTCCACAGGGACAAGGTTGTCCTGCGCCCCACCAGAAATTCCTTCCGAAAGGTGGTGTCGGAGTTTCACCTTAACCAGGTGTTGACTCTGCCGTGTTCTACCCCAATCACACCTCGGAGGCGAATATAGGCTCCATACTCTGGACCCTAGAAGGGCTATCATTATAAGGAGCGCACGGCTGAAATTCGGGAGAGGTTCAGCCAGCTGTTTGTCACCTGCGCTGAAGCCGCGATCTGGCAGACCTGCAGCCAAGGACGATAAGCAGGTGGGTAACCTCCTGCATAGATCTCTGCTATAAGTTGGCGGGCATGGAGCCTCCCAGAGGGATAAGAGCTCATTCTACCCGCCATACTGCTGCAGAGTGGCTGCTTCCAGGGACGTCCCTATCCAGGAAATCTGCAGGGCTGCTACCTGGAAGTCAGCAAACACCTTCATTACCACTACCACATCGACCTTGAGTCACGCGGGATGCTGGTTTGGGGCCTCGGTTCTCAGTCTCTCTTTCCCAAGTAAGTATATGGGGTGTGCGTCTTGCCTCCCTCCTCCCGGAGAACTGCTAGGAGTCTGCCAATGAGTGTGGATGAACAACATATCCATGTCCCTAGAAATGCAGGTTACTCACCTGTAACAGGAGTTCTAGGAATGGTATCTATTTGTTCATCCTACAATCTCACCTCCCGGCCCGGCAGCAACCCTGAGCTTCCAGCGGGCCAGATCTGGCGCATAGGCGGAGCCGAGTTATACCACCCGGGTGGGTGGGAGGAGCAAGCTTGAAGACCTTCCGGCAAGATTTAAAGCGGCAAGGATACTGCCAATGAGTGTGGATGAACAACATATACCATTCCTAGAACTCCTGTTACAGGTGAGTAACCTGTATTTTTAGTTGCTGTTACTTTTGCTCTGAAAGTTTCTGAGCTACAGGCTGTGATGTAAAGAACCTTACCTCATTTTCACCGGTGGTGTTCGAATTTAACCTTTTTTTTTTTTTTCCTTTGGTAACTGGGTAAGGCCCACTAGGCACAAGTGCCTGTTTTCAGGGCTGACCTGGGTGGTTAAATGACTTGCTCAGAGTCGCACAGTATGCAAGTGGAGGTCATGAAAATCAAACTCTGTTCTGGTCTGGTGGATGTATCAAGCTCGTTCACTGCTCGTTCCTCTAACCTGTAGGCTGTGCTGCCCAGCCCATTTGAACCTGGACATCCAGCTTCCGGTCTATTATCCAGAGGACTGTAATAAAGGGGAGGCCCTGTTGCATATTCTGGATGTATATAGAATCCTTGGGTATGACCTCGACAGAACTAGTTCCGTTCGGCAGACAGGCCAGCTGTTTGATTTGTTTGCTTTTAGGAAGATGAGGGCTCCTGTCACCAAGCAAACACTGACCAGATGGTTGGTGTATTGCATCTCCTTTTGCTATTAGCACCACAGTAAACCTTTAATGGGATCGGTGAAGAGCCATCCTCCCAGACCTGTGGCTCCTTCGTTTTGCTTTTTTTGCGGATTGTATCCTTGGCAGACCTTTGTGCTGCCGCTACCTGGAGCTTGGTCCATACTTTCGTCAGACATTACAGACTGGACATTGACTCTAGGAGGAGTGCAGGCTTTGGACTAGCAGTCGTTCATGGTCTTTTCTCCTAAGTTCCAACTTATCAGTTGTCGTCGTCAGTTTTTCCTCCTCCCATCTGACCTGGGCCTATCTTTGGGTACTTCTTGGGACTCTGTCCTATTTGTATTACCTGCTGCAAGAGCTCCTTCTCGAAGTGAGATGGTACAGTTACATGAGAACTTACCATAACAGTAGATCTTTGAGAAGAGCTTTTGCAGCAGGTCGCTTTTCCACCCTCCAACCTCCAGGAACATTTTGTTTTTCTTTCTCTTTAAGTATTGGAGAATCTACTTGGTTCTGATGTCTGTTTCTGCAGCCGAGTCTCTGTCGGGAGAACTGAAATGGCGCTGGGAGACTACCCCCTTTATACTACGTCTCACGTCAGGCGGAACAGATATCTGAGGCGGTTCCCCACCACTGACTGCTAGCTAGAAGTTTTTCCATGGGGTCCTAATGTCTTGCGGCCTTCATTTTATTGGTATTACCTGTTGAAACAGCTTCTCTTGAAGATTTACTATTACGGTAAGTCTTTGCGTTACTGTACTTTCTCGGGACATGGATATGTTGTTCATCCACACTTACTGGCAGGTTCCTTGCCGCTTTAAATCTTGCCGAAGGTCTTCAAGCTGGCTCCTCCCACCCACCCGGGTAGTAAAACTCTCGGCTTCGCCCCATGACGTCAGATCTTCCTTACCGCTTGGAAGCTCAGGTTCCCTCCTTAGTGCTCAGTGTTTTAGACTGGATCCTAACTATTTGGTTCGTCCGAAACTAGTTTTGAAGTTTTCTAAACTTCGGTCTTCATCATCCCTCGCGGCTGCGATGGACAAATCGATTCCTGGCTTTCGGAGGTGCCCTTGCGGGCAAAAAATTTCCAGGACGGATCCTCACTCCACATACATCTACTGCCTAGGCCTAGATCATGACCCGCAGGCCTGCGAGTTGTGCCGCTCTTTTTCGGCCACTGTCCTAGAGGATCGCACTGCCTGATTGAAGCTCAGGCGCCCTGAGAAGCATTACCCGCCAGTAAAATCCAAAGAGGCTCGTTGGGTGATGTCTGCGGCGGCTGGCTCGGATGAGCAGCTCCAGCATATAATCGCCCTCGAGGAGGAGGCGGCCCAGGCCGCATCTTCCTCCTCCTCGGCCGTGGCATTTATCCTGCTCTGTCTGAGCTCCTCTTACTCGGCTTCGTTCAAGGAGCTTTGTCAGTCCCTTTCCACGAAGGGAGAGGCGCCATCGGGACTTTCCTCTCGGCCCTAGAAGGAATCGAAGGGTAAGTCCCACCGTTGGCGTTCATGGGAGCGGGAGAGGTCTCCTTTCCCGTACAGCCGACCGTCGACTTCGGTCGAGGTTGCGTCCAAGGCCGCTGGCTTCACGGCGTCCTCGTCAGGCCAGCCTGCCGAGACCCCTGTCGACGAAGTCGAGAGATTTCTCGACCCGTTGGACGGGTTGTCGACTGGTGAAGCCGACAACCCACTTTCGCCGGTTTCCCCGGTGGAGACCAAGGATCTGCCTGCACCTTCGGGGTGGCAGACCCTGGATAAAGTGCCCAAGCCGAGGGAAGAGCGGGTGTCCCCAGACCTGCCCTCGGTCACCCCGAGGGTCTTGGTCTCGTACTTCATCTCGGTCAAGCCGTTCCCGCCGACATCGGCGGTCTTGGTATTGAAATACGGGCGACACCGCCTCACTGGCCGTCCTCCTCCTCGAATGAGGAGAGGCTTCGACGTAAATTACGTCGACATTACGAGAAGCTTATGTGACAACAGTTACTGTTGTTTGGGACTAAATCGACTCCGATTCTGCCCCTGGCCATCAAATGGCTGTCGACCGAAGCAACTGCTTACCCCAGTCGAGATGCCCATTCTTGGGCCGGTTGTTAGGCCGAAATCAGCTGCTCCACCGATTGTGGTGGAACCTCCGCCTCCACAACCGAAGTCTGGGGCACTGACCAAGGTTTCTCGGTCGGGTCATGGCCTGCCCCACAGATTGTCGGTCACCCTCACTCCCGACTGTCCTCGGTAGGTGGAGGGTGGCTCAGGTCTGCGGCAGCTCTTCGGAGTCCGATGACGACTCCTCCCTGTTCTCCAGGCAGGTCGACCTGGAGTCCTCCGGGGGCCAGTCACTGGACGATAGCCCATCGTCCATCATGGGTCTGCTTCGTCTCCTCTCTGAGTCCACCAGGATGCAGCTCGAGCCCATGTCCAAACGTCCAAGTATCCCCTGACGGAGATACTGGATTGAGGGGATTCACCCACGGAGGCCTTCCCCATGGCTGAGGCTTTTGTCGGCCTAGCCTTCGAGCTTTGGCAGCGGCCTGCTTCCTGTCCTGCGCCCTTGGCCAGGATGGCCAGGAAGTATGTGGTCCCCACCGGCTCTTTGCCCGGTTTCTCTCAGCACCCCCTCTGCCGAGGGGTTGGTCACCGACAGCGTCTTCCAGGATTCTGGAAACGTTCGGGACGTGGATAAGCCCCCTGACAAAGAGTCCAAAAAGCTGGACTTTGCCGGGCACAAGGTGTACGCTGCGTCCTCCCTTGGCCTCGTAGAGGCCAGCTCGGCCGTGCTGATGGCACACTTCTCCCACGCCCTCATGGGCTCCCTGGATGAGGTTGTCCCTCGTCTCCCGGCCGACCTGCAGACCACCGTCTATCAGGTGTGGGACCAGGGTAGGGCGGTGGCGAAGCAGCCGCTTCAGACTGCTCTGGGCATAGGTGACTCCTGTGCTAGGTCAGTAGCTGCCGCGGTGGCCATGCGCCGCAGGGCATGGCTGAGGATATCCACCTTCACGGCGGATACCCAGTACAAGTTGGTGGACGTCCCCTTCTTGGGGGCAGACCTCTTCGGCCCTGGAGTGGAGGGACACCTCCAGCGGATCGAAAAGTCCAATGCCACTCTGGACTCTGTCACTTCCGCCCAGAGGGACAAAGGCAGCCGGCAACCACAGCATAAGTCCTTTCGTCCCTCGGCCACTGCAGCACGACTGGCCCAACAGCACCAGCAACAGGGCCAGCAGGCTCGCGCTTGGCGTCCCAAACCCAAGCCCGCGGCTTCCTCCAACAGGAAGCAAGGAGGTAAAGGCCCAGGAGGTCCCTCTGCTGGTTTCTTCTCCAAGCCTGCCCAGTGACGGGTTGAGGGGTGCCGCCCCCAGCCTCGTCACTCCCCCCTGGGTCCCCCGGGGACGGCTCCGCAACTTCCTTTCCGCCTGGTCCGTTATCACCACGGACCGCTGGGTGTTAGAGGTGGTAGGAAAGGGTCTGCCTCTGGCGTTCGAGCAGGCCCCAGCCTTTCTAGCCGTCGCCCCTCGGGGCCACGGGGTTCCCGCAGCCTTGCTGTCGGCCCGCCGAGCTGATGTTGCCCTGCTCCTCGAAAAAGAGGTGATCAGGAAGGTGGCGGATCCTCCTCCAGACCCGGGGTTTGTGTCCAGGTATTTCCTGGTCCCAAAATGGACAGGGGCTAGCGCCCCATCCTCGACCTGCACGACCTGAACAGGTTCCTAAGGTCTTGGACCTTCAGGATGGTCATTCTGGCTCAGATAATCCCATTCTTGGAATGGGGCATGTGGTTCTGTTCCCTGGAACTCCAGGACGCGTTCTTTCACGTCCCGAGCCGTCTGTCTCATCAGAAAGTCCTCCACTTCAGAGCAGAGGCATCCTTTTACGAGTTCCGGGCCATGCCCATCGACCTCTCTCTAGCTCCCAGGGTCTTCACCAAATGCATGGCAGTGGTGACAGCATTCCTGCGGCACCGAAGGGTCCGGGTGTACCCCTACCTGGACGACTGGCTGATTGCAGCCCCCTCCAGAGTGGAGGTGGTCCGGTCCAGAGATCTGGCCCTCCAGGTTTGCTCTCAGACTGGCCTCCTCGTCGGCGAGGCCAAGTCGGGACTCGTGCTGAAGCAGGTGATACTCTTCATTGGGACAGAGTTCGACTCTCTTCGAGCCCGAGCTCGGATCCCAGCGGACAGGGCCAAGGTTCTTTTCTCCTTTGCCCAATCATTTCTGGTTGGGCAGTCGCGCCCTGCCCGGGACTTCCTGTGCCTCCTGGGCCTCATGGCGGCTGCACCAGCAAGGTCCGTTGGGCCTGTTGGTACATGCATCCCTTTCAGTGGGGACTGGCCAGCCAGTGGTCACAACACTGTGATCCGTTGGACCAGCCCGTGACAATGGCCCAGGAGATGTGGAACGCTCTCCAGTCTTGGACCGTTCCGGCACATCTGCAGGAGGGCATCCCGTTCGTCCACTCTGAGCCGACACTCTTTCGAGCGATGCATCTCTGATGGGTTGGGGTGCCCATCCAGGGGAGCACTGAACGCGCGGCCTCTGGTCCCCTCGGGAGTCCCGATGCCATATGAACCTGCTGGAGCTCCGAGCGGTCCGCCTAGCTCTCTCCGCCTTCGCTAAGTTTCTACTGGGTCAAGTGGTTCAGGTCCAAATGGACAATACCACGACTATATACTACGTAAACCGCCAGGGCAGGATGCGCTCCATGCTGTTGTGCAAGGAAGCTCTCCGCATATGGTCCCTCCTGCGCAGCCTGGAGGCGGATCTCCTTGCCATTCACATGGCAGGAGCCTACAACAGCCTGGCCGATGCCCTAAGCCGAATAGGGGCTGCGTCTCACGAGTGGTCTCTCCTGCTGGAGGTAGTTCAAGACCTCTTTTCCTGCTGGGGCACGCCTCCGGTGGACCTGTTTGCCTCCAGGGAGAATGCGAAGCTGAGACTATTCTGTGCCCGTCCCCCTCAGGGCTTGCTGCAGGGGGATGCCTTCTCGGGGTCGTGGACCCCAGGCTTCTTCTGCACCTTTCCCCCATTTCACTTGATCCACAAGGTGCTTCTCAAGGCGAGGAGGGACAAGGTGCAGGTGATTCTGGTAGCCCCAGACTGGCCCTGCCAGTTCTGGTATCCAGATCTCCTCAGTCTCAGCTCCAGGCTCCGGAGGCAGTTTCCAGCCTGCCCAGACCTGATCTCAGTCAACTAGGGGAAGGTATTCCATCCAGACCGTCAATCCTTGCACCTGCCGGCCTGGTTCCTGCGCGGCTAGAGTTCCAGGCCTTGTGTCTTTCCGACGAGGTCCTCAGCGTCGTTGAGACATCCCGTAAGGAGTCGACCAGGAAATGCTGTTCCTTCAAATGGAAGAGATTCTCCATTTGGTGTCAGGGGAAGGGCTTGGACCCTACCGCCTGTCCCTTGGCAAGCATTCTGGACTATCTGTGGTCCCTTTCTGAGCAATGGCTTCAGTCGACGACCCTTAAGGTGCACCTGGCAGCCATCTCTGCTTACCGGGCACGGGCCGGGAAGCAGTTGGTGACGCAGGAGAAGGTGGTCTGGTGCTTTTTCAAAGGCCTCGATCACATTTCCCCTCCGGTGCGAGAACCTCCACCTCCATGGGATCTACTGCTGGTAATGGCCAAGTTCATGGGCAAGCCATTCGAACCAGTGCTCAGGTGCGATATCTCCTACCTGTCGCGGAAGACCGCCTTCTTGGTGGCTATCACGTCCGCCAGAAGGATGGGAGAGCTCCAGTCCCTTGCCATCGAGTCTCCTTATCTGGTCTTCCACAGGGACAAGGTTGTCCTGCGCCCCCACCCGAAATTCCTTCCCAAGTTCGTGTCGGAGTTTCAGCTTAACCAAGTGTTGACTCTGCCGGTGTTCTACCCCCAATCACACCTCTGAGGCCGAATATAGGCTCCATACTTTGGACCTTAGAAGCGCGCTCGCTTATTATAAGGAGCGGACGGCTGAAGTTTGGGGAGAGGTTCGCCAGCTGTTTGTCACCTACGCTGAAGCAGCCACCTGCAGACCTGCAGCCAAGCACGATAAGCAGGTGGGTCACCTCCTGCATAGATCTCTGCTATAGGTTGGCGGGCATGGAGCCTCCCAGAGGTATAAGAGCTCATTCTTTCTGCCATACCGCTGCATCGGTGGCTGCTTACAGGGATGTCCCTAGCCAGGATATCTGCAGGGCTGCTACCTGGAAGTCTGCACATACCTTCATGACCCACTACCACTTGGACCTTGAGTCACGCCAGGATGCTGGTTTTGGGGCCTCTGTTCTCCAGTCTCTATTCCCTAAGTAGGGGGTGTGCGCCGTGACTCCCTCCTCCTGGAGAATTGCTAGGAGTCTGCCAGACAGGATGAACAACATATGCATGTCCCTAGAAATATAGATTGCTCTCCTGTAACAGGAGTTCTAGGAATGGTATATATTGTTCATCCACACGACCCAACTGACCTCCCCGTTCGGCTCTGGCGTAGCTTCCAGCAGACTAGATCAGCGTCTTGGGGCGGGCCGAGGTTTACCACCGGGTGGGTGGGAGGAGCCAGCTTGAAGACCTTCCGGCAAGATTTAAAGCGGCAAGGAACGTGCCAGACAGTGTGGATGAACACCATATACCATTCCTAGAACTCCTGTTACAGGTGAGTAACTTGTATTTCTTTTATGCCCCTGCTACTGATCCAGAAGATATTCCTCAGACTGCAGTCAGAAGGAGTGGAGATAATCCTAGTGGCTCTCTTCTGGCCTCTGCAGATATGGTTTTAGGGACGTGGATATGTTGTTCAATCCACTCTTATCTGGCAGGTTCCTTGCCGTTTTATATCTTGCCGGAAGGTCTTCAGGCTGGCTCCTCCCACCCACCCTGTTGATAAAACCTTCGGCTCCACCCCATTACGCCAGATCTTCCTTACTGCTTGCGCTCTGCGTTTTAGGCCTGGATCCTATCTCTTCGGGTTTTCAGAAAATTATTTAAAAATTTACTAGACTGCAGTCTTCGTCTTCCCTCGCGGCTGCGATGGATAAATCCACTCCCGGCTTCCATCGGTGCCCTTGTGGGCAGAAAATGTCCCGGACCGATCTGCACTCCATGTGCCTTTACTGCCTGATTTTTGCCCACAGTCTGCCGGTCTGCAATCTGTGCAGGTCCTTCTCGGCTTAGGTTTTAGATGTCCGTGCTGCCACACTACAACTTGGGCGTCCCAAGAAATGGTACCCACCGGTGAAGTCAAAGGAGGCCTGTTAGGCGGTGTCCGCGGCTGGAGCAGTTGATTGCCCTCGGAGGAGGAGATGGTCCAGTCCGCTTCATCTTCCTCCTCGGCTGTGGTGTTTATCCCTCTCTCCTTTGGCCCCTCCTACACTGCTTCTTTTAAGGGCTTTGCCAGCCCCTCTCCACTAAGGAGAAGAGCCATCCGGTTATACCAAAAGGTAAGTCCCACAGCCGACGTTTGGGAGCGGGAGAGATCCCCTTCACCGGACGGGCTGCTCTCGACATCGGTCAAGGTTGTGGCTAAGGCCGCTGGCTTCACGGTGTCCCCGTCAGGTCAGCCAGCCAAGACATCTGTCGATGCGGCTGAGATGTTTCTCAAACCGTTGGACGGTTTATCGACTAGAGAAGATGACAGCCCTTCTTCACTGGTTCCCCCCGGTGGTAGCCGAGGACTTGCCAGAGCCTCCTGTGCTGAAGTCCCCGGTCAAGGACCCTGAACGAAGGGATGAGCAGGTTTCCCCCCGCCCCTCTTTGACTCGCCCTTGGCGACCCCGAAGGTCTCGGTCCTCTTCCAGGTCGAGTAGGACTAGCCGACATCGGCGGTCTCTGTCTCAGCACCATCGAAAGCAGCGCCGCTGCTCGTCCTCCTCGGAGGATAGGCTCCGACGTAAGTTATGCTGACGCCATGTTGTAGCACTAACCTTTGTTGACTGGTAACAAGCCGACTACGTCGCCTTCTCTGGCCATTAAGTGGCTGTCACCGGAGCGACTGAAACATCCCCTCGTTCTTGTCGAGGAGCCGACCCTGGCGCTGGTGGTTCAGCCGAAACTGGCTGTTCTGCCAATTGTGGAACCACCGCCTCCTCAACCGAAGACTTGGGCCTCGACCAAGGGTTCTTGGTTGGGTCAGGGCTTGCCCCACAGGTTGTCAGTCACCCTCACTCCCGATCGTCCTCGGCAGGTGGATGGTGCCATAGGTGCTCTGCAGCTGTTTGCAGACTCCTCAGAGTCTGACAACGACTCCTCCCTATTCTCCAGGCCTATTGACCTGGGACTTGCAAGGGGCCAGTCTGTAGACGAGAGCACATCCTTGTTCTTGGGTATAGTTCGACTCTTCTTCGAGTCCACTGGGATGCAGCTCGAGCCCGTTCAGAAATGGGCCAGGTATCCCCTCAAGGTGATAGTGGATCGAGGGGATTCCTCCACGGAGGCCTTCCCAATGGCCGAAGCCATTGTTGGCCTGAACCTGGAGTTGTGGCTGTGACCTGCTTCTTGTCGTGTGCCTTCGGCCGGCATGGCTCGCAAGTATGCGGTTCCCATCGGCTCACTCTCCAGTTTCGTGGAGCACCCATCTGCGGAGGGGCTGGTGCCTGACAGTGTTTTCGGGTGTTCCTGGAACTCTAGGGACGTGGACAAATTGCTTGATAAAGAATCCAAAAAGCTGGATTATTTGGGATGAAAGGTTTACGCTACTTTCTCCCTAGGCCTTTGACAGGTTAATTCAGCTGTTCTGATGGCACATTTCTCACTCGCACTTATGGGTTCCCTGAATGAGGTGATCCCTCATCTCCTGGCTGACCTTCTGAGTGTTAAGCGGGTGCATGATCAAGGAAGGGCGGTTGCCAAGCAGCAGCTGCAAACTTTGACATCTCTGACTCGTGTGCCCAGTCGGTAGCTGCCAAAGTGGCCATACGCCGCAGAGCTTGGCTGTGGATCTCCACCTTTACGGCGGATACCCAGCACTAGCTGACAGACGTTCCCTTCCTGGGTTCCGACTTGTTTTGTTTTATGCTGGAGTGGAGGGTCGTCTCCAATGAATTGAGAAGTCCCAACGGCACCTTGGACTCGGTCTCATCTGCCCAGAAGGACAAAGGCTGCCAGCAGCAGCGTAAGCCCTTTCATCCTTCATCCCCCGCTGCACGTCCGGCCCAGCAACACTAGTATCGGGGCCAGCAGGCTCGCACTTGGCGCCCCAAAGCCAAGCCTGCTGCTTCCTCCAACAGTAAGCCAGGAAGGAAAGGCCCAGGCAGCTCCTCGGCTGGCCCTTCCTCCAAGCCTGCCCAGTGATGGGTTGAGGGATGTCCCCCCACCAACCTTGTCACTCGTCCCCGGGTTCCCCCCCGTTGGGGGACGGCTCCACAACTTCTTTTCCGCCTGGTCCGATATCACCATGGACTGCTGGGTGTTGGAAGTGGTAGGCTGGGGTATGCTTCTGGAATTTGAGCAGTCCCCACCTTATTGAGCTGTCTCCCCACGGGGGACTATGGGCTCCTCAGCGCCTCTGTCTGCTCGTCGAGCCGACATTGCCCTACTCCTCCAGAAGGTGGTGACCAGGGTGATGGCGGATCCTCCACCAGACCCAGGGTTTATGTCCATGTACTTTCTGGTCCCAAAACTGATGGGGGTCTGGCAACTCATTCTCTACCTGAACAAGTTCCTAAGGTCTCGCACCTTCAGGATGGTCACTCCTGGTTCAGATCATTCCATGTCACTGATACCTTCACCTGAAGGCAGCTCAGGTTGCGGGAGTTGAAAACACACTGGTGGACCAGCTCAGCTGTTACTCTGCAAAGGCCCACCAATGGTAACTGGATCAAGGGTTGGGAGACGTCATCTTCTGGTGCTGGGGAATCCCCCAGGTAGACCTGTTTGCGCCCCCTCAAAACGCAAAACTTTCCCGCCTTCTGTTTGCTCGCTCCAGGGCAAGGCATTTTTTGGCGAGACGCTCTGTCTCTCGACTGGAAGAGCAGATTCGTCTGTGCCTTCCCGCCGATTCCCTTGATTCCGATTGTCTTACACAAACTGGCTTAGAAGGAGCTCTGATGATCCTCATTGCGCCTTTCTGGCCCAGGCAGGTTTGGTTCTTTGTTCTGCAACAATTTTCAGTGGAATCTCCACTTCCTCTTCCTCTTTCACAACATATGCTGACCCAGTATGGGGGAACCCTGATTCATCCAGGTCTCAAATCCCTTCAGTTAAATGCGTGGCTCCTTCAGACATAACCCAGGCCTGATTCGGGGGTTTTCTGCTCGTCGCTGATGTTCTAGTGGAGGCCAGAAAGCCTTCCACTTGATCCACCTACACCATAGAATGGAAACGGTTCTCGATTTGGGCCTCTTCCATAGATTTCGAGCTGTTCCCTTGTCTTGTCGGGAGGATTCTGGATTACATGCATCATTTCTTTGACTTGGGTCTCAGTCATGACTCCTTGCAGGTTCATATGGCGGTTATCTTGGCCTACCATGTTTCTTTTGGCAACAGAACTTTTGCACAGTTGGAAGTCTCAAAGACTTTTTTTCGAGGGGTTCTCCATTTACAACACCCTGTCCGCGTTCCGGCCCCTCCTTGGGATCTGAACTTTGTTCTTGAGAAGCTTACCTGCCTGCTTTTGAGCCGGCAGCCTCGGCAGACTTGAAGTTCCTCTCGTGGAAGAATCTCTTTCTAGTTGCCATTACTTCAGCTCGAATCAATCCATTGAGCTTCCTGCCTTCTTTACACAACACACCAATCAAGGGGAGTACCTCTTGCATACTTCGGATGTTCACAGAATTATTGAATTACTACATCACTCGGACTAAGGATCTCGGGGAAATCTGGTCAGGTCTTTGTTTCTCTTGCTCACAAAAGGGAAGGCAGTGCTGTTTCTAAGCAATGCCTGTCGAAATGGTTGGCTCATTGTATCACTTTCTGTTACGACAAGTATAACAAGACCCTGCCGGGTCAGGCCACTCCACCAGAGGAGTAGCTGCATCTGCAGCTTGTTTCAAGAATGTGTCTGCGGCAGACATCTGCAGAGCTGCAACTTGGACTTCTCTCCATACCTTTATGAAACACTACAGTTTGGACTTTGCTTTTCGCCGTGGAGCAGGCTTCGGGGTTGGCTGTTTTGCAAGGGCTTCTTTCTTAAGACACCTAACAGCCGGAGATTTATTTGTTGGTAGTTTTCCTCCTCCCGAGTGCTTTTCCTTGCTTCAGACTATTTGGGACTCAGTCCTGTATGTAATTTCCTTCTGCAAGTGCCCTCTCGAAGTAAGATAGCACAGTTGCATAAGAACTTAATGTAACAGTAGATCTTCGAGAGAGGCTCTTGCAGTAGGTAATGCCTTCCAGCTCTCCATCCCCCTAAGCTTTTTCAGCTCCTTTTCCAGGAATGGAAATACCCTCTTCTCTCTCGTCTTGCCTTTTTGGCTCTTGGCAGAAAGAACTGGAAGGTAGGCGTAGGGGACCTCCTCTTAATATTGACTGTCGCCGGTCACCTGACGTGGGGGCAGTCCTCTGACAGAGACTGCTAGCTAGAAATGTTTCCGTTTGGTCCTGACGCTTGCCAGCTTCAGTCCTTTATGTAATTGCTTACTGCAAGAGCTTCTCTTGAAGATCTGCTGTTATGGTAACTTTTTGCATAACTGTACATCTTACTTCGAGAGGGCTTTTGCAGTAGGTAATTATATACAGGACAGCAGGCATGGACTGGAAATATTTCTAGTGCTCCCTAATATGGACCGCCCCCATGTCAGGTGACCGCATCAAGGCTTCTGTATAAAGGCGGTCCCAGTCGCCCACCTTCAGTTCTTTCCCGCCATGCTCGATGCAGTGCCTCGCGGACAAGTTCGACCATCAGCCCTACACTTTGTCGTTTCTTTTACCGAAAAACTTTTTCTTTTTCGACTAACGTCAGTACTAGCGTCGGTGTATGTTGTCCCCTACACCCTCCGAGCAGAAGCATAAGTGTGATTTGTGCGGCGCCGAACGACGGCCACTCCCTGTACCTGTTCTGCCTAGGCCCCGATTACCCGGTCGAGAAGTGCCAGCACTGCTTCAGTATTAACGTGGCTACCCGGAAAAAGCGTCAGCAATCCCTGGAAGCCTATATTCTAAAGAAGAATGAGTTCTATGAGAGTAGCTAAAAACTGAGGGCGGAGTCCACTTCCCGTAGGACATTGGAAGAAAAGGAGAAGGAGGCACGGGACACAGGGCTCCTCCATACTTCTCCCCTCGGGAGTAGGCTGGGACACAGGTAACATCCCCTCCGGGGGATCGCTTCTCAACGGCCACCTCGGAGGTTTCTGAGGGGGCGTCGGCCCGCCCGTCTGGCTCACTCTCTGGCCTTGCGGGCGCCTCCGGGCAGTTGGATGTCTCCGCCCCTGGTTCGGCTGCAGGCTCGCAGCCTACCACTGTGGGGACTCCGGTAAGCCGGGCGTTGGCTCCTCTGACTTCCACCTGGAGAGGGCCGGTAAGACGTCCGACCCTCCGGGGCGACGCACGGCCTCCTCTCCACTGGACCAGACCGATCTCTCTACTCTGCCTGCCTCCGGTGATGGCTCTCGTATGTCTGATGTAGACTCCTCCGGCGCCTATCGAGAGCTCGCTACTAAGCCTCAGTCAGATTGTCTGACATCCGGCCTGTGAAGGAACTGACGATGGACTTCGTAACGTCCGTCGCTCCTGGTTCCCCGCGGCCTTCGTTGCTGTCTAGAGAACCAGAGTCTCCCCAAACTGACCCCGGGGACTTTTCCCCTCCGTCCCCCGGTGAAGCTGGGGATCCTTTGCCTCCGTCAGTCCTTCCTCCACCTGGAGCACCAGACCTGACATTGGGTCCCCGGACGCCGGCTCCGACTCTGGCCCCTCCGACGTCGGTACCTTCGGCGCCAGGGCCTCCGCTGTCGGCCTTACCGTCTCCGGGAGATATTTTGCCCCCATTGGGCTTCCGGGCTGTCCACTGTGGACTCACCCGTGTGGTGTGCGGCTGGGCCGTCTACTCCCGGAGCACCCCCGGCTGCCGGGTATCTTCCGTCTTATTCGACGCTGGTGAACCCAGGAACGCAGTATCCGGCACCACAGTACCTGACTCTGGGCTTCCTGACACTGCAGTACTCAATGCCACAATACCAGATGCTGGGCTACCTGCAGCCAGGTTTTGGATACGCTCCATACGGTTATAACCCGTTACCTTACCTCCTACCTCCTCCTCCTCCACTGCCCTCGCAGCCGCCTGTGGACCTGCAGGAGACTCTGGCCTCCTGGTGGGCTGAGGCCAAGGCTCAGCTCACCAAAGAATCGAGAGCCGCCTTCCGGTGACGGTGCTGCCCCAGGTTCCCGTACGCCCGAGGCGGCACACTCCCGCACCACCTCCAGACTCCACGGTTCTTTCGTCTGGATCCAGAGGGAGCAGGAGACGCTTCCCCGGGGACTTTCCAAGGGGTCCGTTCCTCCCCCGGTCGGAAAAGGGAGTCTTTCTCTTCTTCATCCTCCTTTTCGCTCTCTGACTCCTTGGACCCTTCCGACGGCTGCTCCGAGAGAGGCGACGAGCCTCGCTCTCTGTCGAAGCCCCGGCCAAGGACTCTTCCGAAGTCTCCTCCGGAGGATCCTTCTTTTACGGAGTTGCTTAGGAAAATCCAGGAGGTTCATCAGTGGTACTCCCTGGAACCAGATCCTCAGCGTATGAAACTCGCTGAACATGTGGCTCTGCCCATGACAGCTCCTGCCTTGGTGCCACCCTGGATAGAGCCTCACGCCGACCTCGTTACCACAATATGGAAGCAGCCGTGTGCTTTAGCCCCAATTCTTAGGAAGTTGAATTGGCTGTATTAGGCTCCAGAGGATGTTGATTTCCTGGATTCTCACCCTACGTATGACTCGGTCTTGATTAAGCGCGCTCATGGCCAGTCAGCGAACCCTAAACATCTTAGCTCGTCATCTCCTGATAAGGAATCTCGCCTTCTGGACCTGTATGGAAGAAAGATTTATGCTTCCTCCACACTGGGGATCGGGCCCCGAATTATGTCTGCCACATGAGGGACTACCAGAAGGACATTCTAACTCAGGCAGAGTCCAAAACTGGACTCCTTTCCTGTCTCCCAAGTCAAGCAGGAGTTGGCTGATCTCATCTGCTCTGGTCGTTCGGCCAGTTGACACATGCTACGTGTGACATATGATGCAGTGGACACTGCTGGGCGGAACTCAGCTTTTCGTTGTAGGCCTGCTTGGCGTCATGCTTGACTCCGGCGTGTCAGGTTTAGTCCCCAGGGTGCAATCTGCTATCCAGGCTTAAGCACAAGTGGGTCTGTGCTTTCGGTGATGTCAAGGATATCATTACCGATTTGCAAGTGAAGAGGGCGACTCTGAAGTCAGTTGATTCCATGTACCGTCCCCCATCAGCAGCAGGCGCCGTCTCTTTCATGACGGAATCTGCCAAAGCGAAACCCCAGGAAGGCGGGCCTAAGCGGGCCCGCGGCTGCTAAGCCCTCCCGCCCAAAAGCAGCGGGTGCTTCCAGCTGCGCTGCCCCACCACCTGACTCCTTTCCTCTCCCACTGCCTCCGGACTCCTGGAGGAACTCCGGTAGGAGGAGGTTTCCTTCCACTTTCCCGGATGGGAGAGGATAACCACGAATTCTTGGGTGCTCCAGCTCATAGCAGAAGGACACGCCATACAGTTTTTACAGAAACCACTCCGCAACTCCTCTCTGAAGTCGTCATATTCACGGGATCATCTTCCTTTGGTCCAGGAGGAAATCTCAGCTCTTCTGCTGAAGCAAGCGATAGAGCCTGCTCCCCTTCATCTTCAGGCAACAGGTTACTGTTCCAATTTTTCCTGGTCCCAAAGAAGACAGGAGATCTCAGACCAATTTTAAATCTCAGTTCCCTGAATCTTTACGTAGAGTACAAAAGGTTTGAGGATGCTCTCTTTGCAGAGCCTTCTGTTCCTCCTCCGTCTGGGTCAGTGGCTTTGTGCTCTGGATATGCAGGATTGCTTATCTGCATATTCCCATTCGCCCATCTCATTGCAAATATCTTCATTTTGCGTTCCAGGGGGACCACTACCAGTTAAAGGTGCCTCTGAGTATTTACCAAATGCATGGCAGTGGTGGCGGCCCACCTGCGTACCAGGGGAGTACAGATTTTCCCTTACCTGGACGACTGGCTCCTGGCGGCCTCGTCCAGTGAGGAACTCCTGAGTTTCCTCTACCTAACCCAGCAGGTTTTTACCTGCCTGGGTATTAACCATCAGCCATTCCAAGTCTCATCTGGACCCATCCCAGAGGCTACAGTTTATTGGGGGTGATCCTCGATACGACCATGGGCAAGGCCTTCCTGTCTCCGGACACGGTGGCCACCTTTGAGATCCAAATAAGTCTGTTGTTCGACCGCAGGATGATCTCTGCAAGGTCGATCCTTCGCCTTCTCGGGCTCATGGCAGAGGCTATCCCGACAGTACCTCGTGCTCGGCTCCACATGAGGATCTCTCTGTGGACTATGCTCTCAGTGGGATCAGGTAGTGGACGATCTAGATCACTCAGATCTTACTTCGAGATACAGCTCTTGCAGCAGGTTACACCATTAGGACTGAAGCCGGCAGGCGCCAGGACCCCTCGGAAATTCTTCTAGCTAGCTATCTTCAGCGGGGACCGCCCCCGATGTCGGTCCCGCCTCCGACGTCAGGCGTGATACAAAAGGGGGCGGTCCCGACAGAATCCCCAGTTCTTTCCTGCCGTCGAAACTGCATGCCTCAACCCTACGGATCAAGTCTAGCGCGCGACACGTGGTATAAAAGTTTTCGTGGAAAATTTTCTGCAATCAGCGAAGCTGACCTATCTGATGTCCTCACGATCGCGGTCCACTCTTCTGAAATGCGGCGTCACGACAAGCGAATCCGTTCAAAGACCCGCATTCCGGCGTGTGTCCGGTGCCTGGGCCCGAGACCCACGATACAAAAGCTGCTCCTGTTGCTCCCTGTGCCAGGGGTTCAATAATCGCACGGATCCGCCCGGCAGAAGGCCCTCCAGGCGTATCTCTTGAAAACAACTACGGAGATGTGGTCAAGGGGTTAAATCGCGCAACACGGTGAAAAAGAAGAAACGAGGATCCTCGATCGCCCGGTTGAGCCTCGAGTCGAGACTCCGGTCTCGATCGGTTGCTCTCTTCAGGGCCTCATCTCTTCCTCCGGCTGCGGTGCCCGTCGCCAAAGCCTGCTCAGGCGTCTTCACCAGGCCGTCGTCGTCATCTTCTGCCCAGAAGGCCCGTGCGGCGGTGAGACGCCACCACCACCATCTCAGTCGGGCTCCGCTCCTCGGCCCAGGCCCGGTCTTCTCTCTTCCCCGGAAGACCTTGGAGCTTACTCCGTTGAGAAGCCGGTGGATCGGCGTTAGCCAGACCGTCGTCGCCCGTTGCTACCGTTCTTCGAGTTGGCGTTGGTCTCCTCAGCGCGCCGGACGTCGGTGGGGGGGCCGACGTCCGCGCAGCCTGAGCCGAGGGCTCCTGCGCCTCCGATGCCGGTCGGACAGGAGTCCCTCACAGAGGAGGATTTGGCCCAGCCCGATGACCAGGCGGTCGTTCCCGGCCGTGAAGAGTCTCCCCGGGGTCCCTCGCCACCGCCCGGGAGCCGACGTCGAGGCTGTCCTTGGCCGAGGTGAAGGACCTTTTTACCTACTGGTGGGATACCATCAGGAAGGACGTGGTATCCCCAGTCCTTCCTCCTCCACCTCCTCCTCCTCCTCCTCCTCCTCTTTCTACTCCAGCTCCGGCCCCACCTTCACCTGTGGGTTCAGCTGGCCGTTCTCTCAAGAGGGAGCCTGAGACTCCTCCCAGGGGCCGACATTCTAAAAGGAGACCTCCGTCCAGATCTTAGTCTTCTGGATCACCCAGCCCTAAGAGGTCCAGGAGGCGACGTCGGTCGCCATCGACGGAGGGCACGGGATCATCTTGTTCATCATCCAGATCCCCATCTCCGGTCTCGCTTCCCTCGCCGGACCCACGTGAGACTCCAAGGTCTCCTCCGGACGATCCATCCTTCATGGATATGAGACATGTCCAGGAGAACATTGGTTGGGAAGCAGAGGAACTTGACCCCGAGTTACTCTGCCCAAAATACCTTTGGCAGAAAGACCCTAAGCCTGTGGTGGTGCCACCCTTGGTGGACACTTTCGTGGACATCACCAAGGCTGCGTGGGCGTCCACATTCGCTCGCGGTGCGAAGAAGGCTGACCGGTTGTAGGAGGCCCTAAGGGGACCAGTACCTGTCACAACACCCTCTGGCTGACTCCTGGTGATCACAGCCTCACATGATCGGTCCCAGAGACCGCCAACATTTGAGCACCCTGCCACGGACCCGAGTCAAACAGCTGGACTCTTTGGGGCGCACCACCCTTCAGCGACTTGTGCCCTCAGGTCCCTGAACTACCTTACCCACATGGTGCAGTTCCAGCCCTGTGGGAGCAGGGCCTAGAGGCGGCGAGAGGCTGCGGAAGGTGAGCAGAAGAGGATGCTTCAGCTTCTCTGGGCCAGGTTCAGGCATGGGGACCCAGAGTCTTAAGAGCATATGATTCAGCGGACTAGTCAGCCAGGGCGGCTGCTTCAGGTGTTTGCCTCCCGAGGAACCTCTTGGCTCCGTGTCTCGATTTCACCCCAGGCGTCCAGAAAAATATTATGGGCGCCCCTTTGAAGGTGAGGGCCACTTGTTTGGTAATCCGTCGGGCAGTATAATTGCCAAACTCCAAAAGAGGCTGGAAGGGCGGTCGGACGGTCAGGCGATGTACCGGCCGAGGCTTGGCTTCTTTCGTAGGAGCCAAGGCCGTTTCCGTGGGCGGGCTCAGAGGCAGCAGCCCCATTCCGCCACACAACACAGGGGCTTGGGCTTTCGAAGCACCCAGGGGAAGCAGCCCGCTAGCAGGGGTCAGCGCTTTTCCAAGGCCACCCAGCTGGCGGGTCCTTCAGCCGCCACAGCATGACTCCTTTCCGGCCCCGGCCCCTCAGGATCAACGGGATGTTTCGGTCGGGGGTCGCATTGCGAACTTCCTGTCGGGATGGCAGGCGATAACCACCGACAGGTGGGTACTTCAGCTGGTCAGCGTAGGCCATTTTAGAGTTCGCAGAACAGCCACCCTCGAGGCCTCCTCTGCTCTCCCGGTACTCGGGTCAGCACCATGACTTGATTGACAAGAGGTGATCGCACTCCAGGACAAGGCGATTCAACCTGTCCCAGGAAACCAGAGGACTAAGGTACTTCTCACTGCTTCCTGGTTCCCAAAAGACAGGGACCTCCATCCTATTCTGGACTTAGCGACCTCAACTGGTCAGTCGCTTACAAAGTTTCCATGGTGACCCTTCGGGTCTCATTCCCATGCTAAAACAAGAGCCTATTAGCGTCCTTAGACATGCAGGATGCCTACCTACACATCCCCATAGCTCAAGCGCATCAGAGGTTCCTAGCCCGGGTTCTTGAGCCACCATTTCCAATTCCGAGCTCTTCCCTTGGAGCTGTCATCCGCTCAAGGGTTTCACCAAGTGCATGGCAGTCGTGGCAGCTGCTCTAAGGAGGAAGGGCCACACGTGTTCCGTACCTCGACGAGTTGGCTTCTCATGGCGCCTCCAGAGGCACTTCTGCAAGCAATCCAGGACACTCAGGTCCTGTTCGGATCGCTTGGGATTCTGATAAACCACGAGAAGTCGGTCTTGGTACCGTCGCAGATCCTGCAGTTCATAGGTGCAGTGCTGGACACGGTCCAGGGGGGCTTTCCTCCCAGTCGACAGGCGGGACGCATCAGGTCCCTCATACAGGACCTATCAAGAATCAGACTGCTCCGGCCAGGTCGGTCCTTACAGCTCGGTCACATAGCTGCGGCCATTCCACGGTCCCCTTGCGCGGCTCTACATCGCATACGCAGTGGGCGCTCAAGGCGCAGTGGGACCAGAGGCAAGACCATCTGCAGCATCCAGTCAGAATCACAGGCGGGTGGTTCAGGACTGGCAATGGTGGTTAGCCCCGAGGTCGCTCTCAAGGCGTCCTTTCGCGCTACCGTCCCGGAGATAACCCTCACCACAGGCGCTTCAGGTCTCGGGTGGGAGCTCACCTGGATGGGGTGAAGTCTCAGGGTGTATGGAGTCCGCTGGAAGCTCATCTTCACATCAATGTTCTGGAGATGAGGCGGTACTCTATGCTCTCCAGGCTTTCTAGTCCATGATCCACGTGTACCATCCTGCTTCAGGCGGACAACACGGGTGATGTACTACCTCAACAAGCGGAGGCGCACACTCTTACCCCCTTGCAGGGAGGCCATGAGTGTGGGATTGGGTAATGGACACGGCAGTAAGCTTAGTCGCTGGTACATGTTCCCGGCGTGGACAACACGATCGAGGACGGTCTGGGTCGCCCCAGGCCAGGACCACAGTGGGAACTTCTTCAGGAGGTAGCAGAGAATCTGTTCCTTGATGGGGAACTCAGAGTTAGATTTGTTGCATCCTCATCCAGCAAAAACTGCCCAATTTTTGCTCGCTAGATCCAGGGCCTGGAGTTTTCTGGCGCGAGCGTTGTCCCTCTCCTGGGAGAACAGATTCCTCTCGCTTTCCCTCCTTTCCGTTGATCCAGAGTTCTGCTCAAACTGCAAGGGGGCGTGCCGATTGATCCTGGTGGCCCCATTCTGGCCCCAGACAAATCTGGTTCCTATTGCTGGTGCAGCTGTCCAGGAACCTCCGCTCCCTCTACCAGCGCAGTTCTCACCTTCTGTCTCAGGAGCAAGGTTCGTTGTTGCATCCGCATCTGCGGTCTTTGAACCTGCACGCCTGGCTCCTAGAGACGTAGCCATCATGCGACACGGGGTCTCGCAAGAGGTCGCGGAGGTTCTCTCTGCAGCCAAGAAGCCGGCTACTCGAGCTACTTGCGCCATTAAATGGCGCCGGTTCTGTCTATGGTCATGGGCTCGTGACCTTTCTCCTTTAGGTTTCCCTGTGGGGGCAGTCTTGGGCTACCTCCTCTCCCTTTTTCATTCAGGGTTAGCCTACTCCTCTATCAAAGTACACCTTTGTTCTATTTCGGCCTATCACCAGCCGGTGGGCCAGCGCACCATTGCTCAGCTGGATGCTTCTAGGGAGTTCCTGAGAGGGGTGCTGCACCTTAGGCCTCCTATTAAAGATCCGGTTCCTCCATGGGATCTCCTTTTTGTTTTGGAGCAGCTTACGCTCCCTCCCTTTGAACCAGCCGCGGATTGTGAGCTACGTTTTCTGTCTTGGAAGACGTTGTTTTTAGTTGCAGTTACTTCAGCCAGAAAGATTTCTTGAGCTTCATGCCCTGATGTGTAAGGAGCCTTATTTTGTTTTTCACCGAGACAGAGTGTCTCTGAGAACGAATCCTAAGTTTTTGCCTAAGGTGGTCTCGCTCTGACCTTGAATCAGGATATAACACCTTCGGTCTACTTCGAACTACTCCAATAGAGGAGAGGCTTTGCTCCATACTCTAGATGTTCACGAGCCTGAGGTATTACCTCAATAGGACTAAGCCCTTTCGGACTTCTGATCAACTTTTGCGTCCTTGCACAGAGAATGAGAGGTCGGCCAGTGTCTGGGCAATCCTTATCCCGCTGGCTTGTACAATGTATCTCTCATTGCTACCAATCCAAACAAAGGCCCCTCCCGGGTTCCATCCGGGGCCATTCCACTAGGGGCGTAGCCACTTCTTTTGCAGCTCTCAAGAATGTCTCAACCTCAGCTATTTGCGTTGCGGCTACTTGGAGCTCTGTGCATACCTTTATCAGGCATTACAGTCTGGATATCGCCTCCAGGCGAAGGGCTGGTTTCGGCTAGGCCGTGCTGCAGGGCCTCCTGTCCTGAATCGGGGCCAGGTTGGTCCTTCTCAGTCTCTTCCTCTTCCTCCTCCCGATGTGAATGGGTCAAGCTTTATTGCTTGGGAATCAGTCCTGATGGTGTAACCTGCTGCAAGAGCTGTATCTCGAAGTAAGATAGTACAGTTACGTAAGAACTTACCGTAACAGTAGATCTTGAGAACAGCTCTTACGCAGATTCTCCTACCCACCGTGTCCCCTTGGAGGAAGTCTTTGCCGCTGTTGCTCCTCTTAAAAAAAAAATGGATGAGAGAGGGTGAAGGTGAATATTCAGCCAGCCAGTCTGAATGTCAGAGACGGAAGTTATTTCCTTCCGCCATGGCTAGGCGGCGCAGGAAGTCGGATTTTCACTTGTGGGTGAATAGTTTTCTTCCTGAGGGTTTTCTTTTTGTACCCTTTTTGCCTTCTCGGTGGATCCTCGTTCTCCCCTCTGTTGTCAACCTCTGGCTGGGAGTCTCTGGGCGGGAGGACTGGGGATTCTGGCCAGGACCGCCCCTTTAGCCTGCGCCTGGCGTCGGGCGCGGGACCCGCCGGGGCGGTCCCCGCTGAAGATAGCTAGCTAGAAGAATTTCCGTGGGGTCCTGGCGCCTGCCGTCTTCAGTCCTAATGGTGTAACGTGCTGCAAGAGCTGTTCTCGAAGATGCACTGTTACGGTAAGTTCTTACGTAACTGTACTTTCTGATTTCATCGTCTGTGATGCGAGACTTGCAGTGGTGGCTGGTTCGAGAGAACCTTTTTCCGGGAGTTCCTTTCTTTCATCCAACCCCCTACCAGACTCTAACCATAGACCCTATTCCATCCAGGCCTCAATTCCCTTCAACTGCATGCGTGGCTCCTGCAGACCTAGCCCAATCCTGTTTTGGAGTGTCTCCCAAAGTGGCGGAGATTTTTGTGGAGGCCAGAAAACCTTCCACGAAATCCACTTATGACATGACGTGGAAAAGATTCACTATTTGGGCCGCTTCTAAGAACGTGGAACCTTTCTCCTGTTCAGCGGGGCTTCTGCTGGAGTATCTACATCATCTGTTTGACCTGGGTCTCAGCCATTCCTCTCTGAAGGTACACATGGCGGCCATTTCGGCGTGTCATGTTCCCTTCGCAGACAAGGCGTTTGCTCAACTGGAGGTCTCCATGACCTTTCTCAGAGGGGTCCTCCACCTGAGGCCCCCCCATCTGTACTTCTACTCCCCCTTGGGACTTGAACTTTGTTCTCGAGAAACTTACTCTGCCTCCCTTTGAACATGCAGCTTCTGCAGATATGAAATTCCTTTCGTGGGAGATGATCTTCTTGGTGGCCATTATTTCGGCTTGAAGAATCTCCGAGCTCCAGGCCCTGATGTGTAAAATCCCATACTTGATTTTTCACAAGGAATGAGTTGCTCTTCGCACGAATCCCAAGTTTCTACCTAAAGTAGCAGAGTCTACCTTAAATCAGTCCATAGAGCTGCCTGCCTTTTTTACACAGTACTCTAAGCAAGGAGAATATTTATTCCATACTATGGATGTTCACTGGATTCTGAGATACTTCACCAACAGGACGAAGGATCTCTGAAAGACTGATCAGTTGTTCATCTCTTTCGCTCATAAAAGGGAAGGCAATGCTGTTTCCAAGCAATTGCCTTTCTAAGTGGTTGGCTCATTGCATCACTTTCTGTTATGACAAATACCACAAGACTCTCCCAGGTCTAGTCGGAGGCTACTCCACTAGAGGAGTAACTGCCTCTGCGGCTTGTTTAAGGAATGTGTCTGCGGCAGACACATGCGCTGCGGCCACCTGGACTTCCGTCCATGCCTTTACAAAACACTACAGTTTGGATATTGCCTCTTGCCGTAGAGTAGGCTTCGGGCTAGCTGTTTTGCAAGGCCTCCTATTTTGAGGCTTGCATGGCTAGAACTACTTCTTGGAGTAGTTTTCCTCCTCCCGGTGCTTTTCTTTGTTCGACTGCTTGGGATTCAGTCCTATATGTAATTACCTACTGCAAGAGCACTCGCGAAGTAAGATAGTACAGTTGTGTAAGAAGTTACCGCAACAGTAGATCTTAGAGAGAGTGCTCTTGCAGTAGGTAATATCTTCCCACCCTCCATCCCCCTGGGCTTTTTCAGCTCCTTTTTCACTTAGGGAAATATCCGCTCCTCTCTCGTCCGACCTCTTTCGGCCTGTGGCGCGGGAAAGAACTGGAAGGCGGGTGTCTGGGACCGCCCCTTTATGCCGATGTCTCCTGACGCTGGTCACCTGGGGAAATTAGTTTATGCTTACTTCACCTTAATTTACCTTCAGAGGGATAAGACCTCCTGTTTGTATGATTTTTAATAAACAGAGGAGGAGCTGGGTGACATCATGGAGAAGGCGGGCTCAAAACAGTTGTTTTAATTATGCTGTGACTGACCTTCAGGCACATTCATGTTTGGACTCTGCATTGAAACATAGAATTAGACGGCAGATGAGGACCGCTTGGCCCACCCAGTCTGCCCATTTCCCTACCTACTGGATAAGCTGCAGATCCTAGTTAATCAGCAGCCTACTTCTTCCTACCCCAACCCCCTAGAACTGCCTTACGGCTGTCCCATGCTTGCTTAAATTCCACCACTGTTTTTGACTCCACAACCTCCTCCGGAAAGGCGTTCCACGCATCCACAACCCTCTCTGTGAAAAAATACTTCCTTAAATTACCTCTGAGCCGCTCCCCCATCTTCAAATTGTGTCCCCTTGTTCTTGCACGCCTCTTTTTTTTGAAAGTTGATACCCTTGTGGACTTTGTTGATTCCCTTGAGGTACTTGAAAATTACTATCGTGTCCCCCTCTCCCTCCTTTCCTCTAGGCTATACATATTAAGCGCCTTAAGTCTGTCTTCATATGTCTTCCAGTGCAGACCCTGCACCACTTTTGTTGCCGTCCTGTGGAGAGCATCCATCCTGTCTATGTCTTTGTGGAGATTGGGCCTCCAGAACTGCATGCAGTACTCCAGATGGGGTCTGACCAGCTGTCTGTACAGAGGGATAACAACTTCCTGTTTTCTACTGGTGATGCCTCTCCCTTTGCATCCCAGTATCCCCCCAGCCCTCATTGCTGCCCTCCCACATTGCTTGCCTATCTTTAGGTCATCTGATATGACTACCCCCAGGTCTCTTTCCATTTTTGTTGTTGTTAGTATCTCCACCCCCATTGTGTACTGTTTCCCAGGTGCATTACCTTGCTCTTCTTAGCATTGAATCTAAGCTGCCATACATTTGACCATTCCTCTAACCTTGCCAAGTCCCTTCTCATGCTTTCCACCCCACCTTATGCATCAACTCTGTTGCAGATCTTTGTCTCATCTGGAAAGAGACATACTTTTCCTTCCAGTCCCTCTGCAATGTCGCTTATACAGACATTGAAGAGGACTGGTCCTAATACTGAACCCTGCAGTACCCCATTAGTAACCCCCCACTTTCTTCAGAGTGGACTCCATTTACTGTTAGTCTCTGTGTCCTATTCTCCAGCCAATTCTTTACCCAGGCTGTCATCTTGGGGCCCTCTCCCAGGCTGGCTAACTTGTATATTAATCTTTTGTGTGGGACTGTGTCAAATGCCTTGCTAAAGTCTAGGTAGGCCATGTCCACAGCCCCTCTCTGATCTGCTACTTTGGTCACCCAGTCTAAATCTATAAGATTCGTCTGGCATGACCTTCCCACTGTGAATCCATGCTGCCTTGGGTCCTGTGCCCCTCTGGCCTCTAGATACTCGACAGTTCTTTCCTTCAGAAGTGATTCCATCATTTTCCCTATCACTGAGGTTAAACTAACAGGTCTGTAGTTTCCTGCTTCTGCCTTGCTCCCACTTTTGTAAAGGGGAATCGCATCTGCCCTCCTCCAGTCCTCGGGTACCACTCCATCCTCCCATGATTTGTTAAAGAGGGTAGTCAGTGGTGTCACTAGTTCTACCCTTAGTTCTTTCAGAATTCTGGGATGAATCCCATCAGGCCTCATTGCTTTTTCCACCTTCAGTTTTAAGAGTTCTTTTAGAACCCTTTCTTCTGTAAATGGGCGGTATCAACTTCTGTATCCAGAGTGTTTCTACTGTTTGGTTTAGGTACCTCCCCTCTTCCTTTGTAAATACTGAGCAAAATATTTGTTTAGTATCTGCCTTTTCACGGTCACCCTCTGCCCACCCTCCTCCCTTTATTAAGCCTCACTATCCCTCCCTTGGTCTTCCTTCACTCCCTGATGTACCTATAAAAGGTTTTATCCTCCTTCTTAACTGAGTTGGCTATCTTTTCCTTGGTTTGGGCCTTTGCTGTTCTGACTGCCTTCCCACCTTCCTTTTGCTTTAACTGATACAGTTCTCTGTCCTGCTCCTTCTGTGATTCCTTGTACTTCCTGAATGATTTATTTTTCTCTTGAACTTTCACTGCCACTTCCTTTGAGAACCATCATGGTTTCTTATATTGTTTTGTTTTGTTTGCTTCAGACAAAGGATTGTTACCTCTATGATGGCAGTTTTTATTATTCCCCATTGTTCTTCCACCCCTCCTCCTCCTCCTCACATTTGCTAGTGCATTCCTTAGGCACTCACCCATTTTGGCAAAGTCAGCCCTCCTAAAGTCCAGTACTTTTGCCTTTGTATGGCTTGACTCTCTTGCTGTGTTTATTGTGAACCATACTGTTCGATGGTCGCTAGTTCCCAGATGGCTACCCACTTCTACATCTGTGATCCTCTTTCCATCTCCATTTGAGAGAACCAGGTCTAAGATTGTTCCCTCTCGAGTGGGCTCCAGTACTAGTTGTCTAAGGCATGCCCCCTGTAGAGCATCTAGAATAACCCCACTCTTCAAAGTGGCTGCTGCAGCTGCACTCTAGTTAACATCTGGCATATTCAGATCACCCATCAGCAATATCTCTCCCTTTTTTGCCATTCTAAGTATACTTTCTATCATTTCCTTGTCCATTTCCTCCCCCTGAGAAGGGGGTCTGTATACAACCCCTGTGTGAATTGTGGTGCCATTGCTTGTTTCCGAATTTACCCATAGTGCTTCTTCTCTTTGTTTGCCCTTTTGTTCTGTTGCTTTGATTCCTACCCTTATGTAAAGAGGTATTCCTTCTCCTTTTTTACCCTCTTTGTCCCTCTTGTAGATGGTGTATCCTGGTATGTTTACGTCCCAGTCATGATTTTGTGTTTACCATGTTTCTGTGACTGCTGCGATATCCAGATGTTCCTCCTCCATCATGGCCACTAATTCATAAAGCTTGTTACCCAGACTACGAGCATTGGTACTCATTGCTGTCCATTTTTTGATGGCTTTATCTTCTGTTGCAGCATCCCGCACTGACCTTTCTACCTCTGTCTTTTTCTCATTTAGTACCCTGTTTTGTAGGGAGAGGTTGGGATTTTCCTGCTGCTTATCGGTGCCCCCGACTAGTTTAAAAGCTTGCCAATGAAGCATTTAAACCGATTGCTCAAAGGCTTTTTCCCTTCCTGGACAGATGCAGACCATCCTGCCAGTATAGGCTGGTGTCCCTCCAGGTGGAACCCCAGTCCCCAATGAAGCCAAACCCCTGTGCGTCACATCATTTTTTCAACCATTCATTAAACTGCATGGTGCAAAGTACCCTCACCTCACTCATGCCATTGACAGGCAGCACCTCTGAAAAGGATACTGTGTGTGCTACTTGTCTTAGCAGGGTTTTATTTAACTCCAAAAATTGATTAGTGTTTTGCTCATAAAAGTGCTAAAACATTGTCAAAATGCATAGCTCTTGCCTCACTGTGTTTGACAAACATAGCACTTCTAGAAAACCTGTATAAATACTTTCTGTGCAGTTAGCATTGTCCCAAGGAAAAAAACTGCTAATCAGTTATTTTAAACCCTGCTTAGGCCCCTTCCCAACTCTAAAAAGTCCTCCTGCACTGCTGTAATATCATGGTGAGCCAAGTCATTTGTCCCTAGGTGGACAGTGATGTCCAGCTCAGACTCCCGTGCAGCTGTTCTCGTGATCCTGAGGATGCGCTTCCTGTCCCTCCAAACCGTGGCACCAGGCAGGCACCTTACTTCAGTTTTCTCTGCCCCCCCCCCCAGTTCTATCCCCCTAACAATTGAGTCCCCCACCAGGAGCTGCTTCCTTTCCCTGTGGTGTCCTCTGCCTCCTTCCTGTGGGCCCCCTTGTGACAGTTGTCCTCAGCCTCCTTAGTCTACTCTGCAGGTGCATCCATAGGGGAGCTATGCTCCCCAAGACTGGTGTATGGATTGTGGAGTGGAACAACTGACTGGGGGTGCCTCTGTTCCACCATCCTCACCCTCCTTGAGCCCAGTTTGGTCCAACTGCTGTGCTTTCTTCGCAACCTCTGAAGAAGAAACATGTACTTTAGATAGACAAGTCTAATTGGTGGTAGGAATTAATTTGCACTATTTAAAACCTTGTTCTTTTGAAGTGATTGTATGTTTTGGTGATACATTGTTCTGTATTTGCATTTTACACATTTTTATCTATTTTTTTAGTAAATCTCTATTTTAAGAGACTACTTGGTGTGCTTTTGAAATTCTTTCTTTGACAAGTGAAGCTATATGGTTAAAGCTGACGTTGTGCATAGCTTACTGGTGATACCAAAGTGGAAAAAAGTAAGAGTTTATTCTGAGATCTTTGATAGAGATTTTAAGGGTTCATTTTGTACTCCTGGTTAGGTGCCTGTAGGCAAAAGATTTCTCGCCCCAAGAAGAGCAGAATTATCTGGGCTTGTACATTGTGTACTCTAGCAAGAGGTTAACAATTTGAATCCCTCCAGAATTTGAGATCACAGTTTGATTTGAACGCATGAAACAGACAGCAGGGTTCGCCTCTTCCTGTTCCTGCTCACGATACTGCATTCGAAGGTTGGCACTATGGGAGGAGAGGGCCTGATCTGCTGTGCTCTGTGGGGTTGTGACAGATGGAACGGGCAACATTCTAAAATGATGTACCTTTCCTGATCTCCTCCCTTCTTCAGATTCTAACAGATGCCGCAGGGATGGGCAGGGGAACAACCTTAGGATCCCAGTAGACTTAGGGGAGATGGACCACAGTGGAGAAAACCCTGCACATCAATTTTCTAGAGGTGCAAGCTGTTCTGTATGGGCTACAAGCCTTCTAGGGAGAACTCTTCCTGAGTCTTTTGTTCGTGCAGATGCCAAACATTAGCGTGATGCATTGTATAAATAAGCAAGGGTGAACTCTTTCATCTTACTTCGAGACACAGCTCCTGCAGCAGGTTACACCATTAGGACCGAGGCCGGCAGACGTCGGGATCCCACGGAAAAATTCTAGCTAGCTATCTTCAGCGGGGACCTCCCCTGCGTCGGTCCCGCCTCCGACGTCAGGCGTGGTACTTAAGGGGACGGTCCCGCCAGATTCCCCAGTTCTTTTCCCGCCATCGACATTGCATGTCTCGACCCTTCGGTTTTAGTCTAGCGTGCGACGCGTGGTTCAGAGCTTTCCTTCAGGAAATTGTTTTTTCTTCAAGCAAGATTGTTGCCGATGTCCTCTCCGACCTCCTGTCACTCCTCCAAGTGTGCTTGCGGAAAACAGATCCCCTTCAAGGACCCCCACACGGCCTGCGTTCGGTGCCTGGGCCCAGACCACGATACCCGGGCCTGTTCGTTCTGCCAAGGGTTCAACAGTCAAACTAGGATCCGACGTCAGAAGGCCCTCCAGGCTTTTTTGTTGGAGGAAAAGCTGAAGACCATGTCCTCCAAGGGGGAATCATGTTCTAAATCCCACAAGCACGCGGAGAAAAGAAGAGTGAAGGCCCCTTCCAGGTCTACTTCCAGGGCTTCGGAGCCCCGCAGCTCCGGTTCGCGGTCCGACCGCTCTCCTTCCAGGGCCAGCTCTCAGCCTCCCCCAGCTGCAGTAAGGAAGCCTTCTTCTCAGGCCAAGTCCACCACGGCGTCGTCTTCTTCATCCAAGACCTTGGTGAAGTCCAGGGAGCGCCACCACCATCATCACAAGTCGGGCTCCCGCCCTTCGGTTCCAGACGTCCGGTCTTCGTCTGTGCCTCCTCGGAAAACCTTGGAGCTCACACCCTTGAAGAGACCTGTAGACCAGACGCCAGCACGACCGTCGTCGGCCGTGCTTCATTGATCCCTGGAGCTGCCGTCGGCCGGACGGCTGTCGCCGGCCAAACCATCCCAGCGGACGCCAGTAGGGGGACCGACGTCTGCTCTTCCTGAGAAGAGGGCCCTGACTCCTCCAACCGACGTCGGTCAGGAGTCTTTAACTTAGGAGGACTTAACGCAGCCCGAGGACCAGACAGGTGACCCCGGCTTCACCGAAACTCCCAGGGCACCCTCGCCCTTACCCGAGGTCCCCTGAGGAAGCGACGCCGGGACTAGACGACTGCCCACCGGCGCCCGGGCCGTCGGGCCTTTCTTTAACGGAAGTGAAGGATCTCTTCACTTGCTGGTGGGACACCATTAAGAGGGACATGGTCCCCACCTCTCCTCCTCTTCTTCCGGTTTCTGCACCCCCTTCACCAACGGGGTCGGCAGGCCGTTTACCCCCCTCCCCCCCCCCCCGGGGAGCCTAGATCCTCTCCCAGGGGAAGATCAGAAAAACGGAGACCTGCGTCGAAATCCTCTTGTGGGTCACCCAGCCCCAAGAGATCCAGGAGACACCGACGTTCGCTGTCGACGGAGGACACATGATCAGTCTACTCTTCCTCTAGATCCCCATCTCCTCTCTCCATCCCTTCTCCGGACCCACGTGAGACGCCGAGATCTCCTCCGGATGTCCCTTCTTTCATGGATATTATGAGACATATCCAGGAGAACATGGGATGGGATGCAGAAGAGCTAGACCCTGAAAGGCTACGCCTCACCAAATACCTTCGGCAGAAGGACCCCAAGCCTGTGGTGGTACCACCCTTGGTGGACACTTTCGTGGACGTCACCAAGGCAGCATGGAAGCATCCACATTCGCTCCTGGCGATGCTGAAAAAAGCTGATCGCTTGTACAAGGCTCCTAAGGATGACCAGTACTTGACGCAGCAGCCTCAGGCCGATTATCTGGTCATCACAGCCTCACATGACCGGTCACAGAGGCCGCAACATTTGAGCACCCTGCCACCGGACCCAGAGTCCAAGCAGTTGGACGCGCTGGGCAGGCGCACGTATGCTTCTGCTACATGCGCCATCAGATCCTTAAATTATCTGACCCACTTGATTCAATTCCAGAACGCTTTGTGGGAACAGGGTCTGGAGGTGGCTGAAAAGCTGCCGGAAGGTGAGCAGAAGGATGAGATGCTTCAGCTCCTCCATACGGGTTCAGACGTGGGGACCCAAGTGCTACGAGCCGCGTACGACTCCGCGGACTCATCGGCCCGAGTAGCAGCTTCTGGCGTATACCTCTAGAGACACTCTTGGTTACGCGTCTCTGGTTTTACCCCGGACGTCCAGAAGAACATTATGGATGCTCCGTTCGAGGGAGAAGTCTTGTTTTGTAATCCTTCCGAGAAGATCATTACCAAACTTCAGGAGGCCGGGAAGGCGGTAAGGTCGGTTCAGGCCATGTACCGACCCAGGCTTGGTTCCTTTCGTAGGAACCAAAGCAGTTTTCGTGGGCAGACACAGAGGCAACAGTCCCGCTCCGCTACACATCAGAGGGGCTCCGGCTTCCGTAGAACCCAGGGAAAACAGCCCGCCAGCCGAGGTCAGCGTTCTCCTAGGCCGGCCCAGCCAGCGGGCCCATCTGCTGCCACAGCCTGACTCCTTTCCGGCCCCCGCCCCTAAGGATCAATGGGAAATCATGGTCGGGGTCGCATTGTGAACTTCCTGCCGAGATGGCAGGCTATAACTACCGACAGGTGGGTCAGTTGGTCAGTCTAGGCCACTTTATAGAATTCATAGGAAAGCCACCCTGGAGGCCTCCCTTGCTCTCCCGGTATCCGGGTCAGCACAAAAATTTGATCTGGCAAGAGGTACTCGCGCTCCTGCGAAACGGAGCAATAGAGTACATCCCGGAGAACCAGAGAGGACAAAGATATTCCCACTTCTTCCTGGTTCCCAAGAAAACAAGGGACCTCCATCTGATTCTGGGCCTCAGCGACCTCAACGTGTCGGTTGCCTACAAGAGATTCCGCATGGTGTCTCTTCCGGGTCTTACTCCCATGCTGAAAAAGGACGCCTTTTTAGCGTCTCTGGACATACAGGGCGCATACCTGCACATCCCTATAGCTCAGGCGCACCAGAGGTTCCTACGCTTCGAGTTTCTCGACCACCACTTTCAGTTCCGAGCTCTTCCTTTCGGACTGTCATCCGCACCAAGGGTCTTTACCAAGTGCATGGCAGTTGTGGCAGCATCTCTGAGGAGACAGGGCCACTATGTGTTCCCGTACCTGGATGACTGGCTTCTCATGGCCGCCTCCAGAGAGGCGTTGTAACTCGGTCCAGAGCACAGGACTTTTCCAATCTCTGGGCATTCTCATAAATTCTGAAGTCTCTCCTGGTACAGCCGCAGAAACTGCAGTTTATAGGCGCAGTACTGGACACTGTTGAGGGAAGAGCTTTTCTTCCAGACGACAGAGCGGAACGCATCAGATCCCTCATAAGGGTTTTGTCGTCTAACGAGATCTTACCAGCCAGGTCAGTCCTTCGCTTGCTCGGACACATGGCTGCGGCCATTCCTACTGTCCCTTTCGCAAGGCTCCACATGCGGGTAACCCAGTGGATGCTCAAAGTGCAATGGGACCAAAGGCAAGACCACTTGCAGCATCCGGTCAGGATCTCAAACTCAGTGATCCGAGACTGGCAGTGGTGGCTAGTCCCAGGGTCGCTCTCCACGGGCGTCCCGTTTGTAGCGCCGTCCCCGGAGGTAACCCTCACCACAGACGCCTCGGGTCTTGGGTGGGGGGCGCACCTGGACGGGGTAAAGTCCCAGGGTATGTGGACCCCGTTGGAAGCTCATCTCTGTATCAGTGTCCTAGAGATGAGGGCGGTTCTCTATGCCCTGCAGGCCTTTCAGTCAGTAATCCCACCGTGTACTCTCCTGCTTCAGACAGACAACACGGCGGTGATGTATTACCTCAACAAACAAGGAGGTGCACACTCTTACCCCCTTTGCAGGGAGGCCATGAGGGTGTGGGATTGGGTAATCGGACATGGCGCAAATCTGATCACTATGCATGTTCCCGGGGTGGACAACACAATTGCAGGCGGCCTGAGTCGATCCCAGGCCAGAGTCCATGAGTGGGGAACTTCTTCAAGAGGTAGCAGAGGATCTGTTTCTTTGTTTGGGAATTCCAGAACTAGACTTGTTCGCATCCCCATCCAACGCAAAACTGCCCAATTTTTGCTCGCTAGATCCAGTGCCTGGTGTTTCCTGGCGAGACACGTTATCCCTCTCCTGGGCGAACAGATTCCTCTATGCTTTCCCTCCCTTCCCGTTGAGCCAGAGAGTTCTTCTCAAAATGCGCAGGGAGCATGCACTCATGATCCTGGTGGCCCCGTTCTGGCCCATACAGATCTGGTTCCCTTTGTTGGTGCAACTATCTCGGGAACCCCCGCTCCTGTTGCCGCTCAGCTCCCACCTCCTGTCTCAGGAGAAAGGTTCATTAGTCCATCCTGACCTACGCTCTCTGATCCTGCATGCTTGGCTCCTAGAGACATAGCCATCTTGCGTCACGGGGTCTCGCAAGAGGTTGCAGAGGTTCTTTCTGCAGCGAGAAAGCCGGCAACACATGCGACGTACACCATGAAATGGCGCCGTTTTTGTTTATGGTCACAAGCTCGTGATCTTTCCCCTTTAGGTTGTCATGTGGGAGTAGTGTTGGATTACATCCTCTCCCTTTTTCATTCAGGCCTAGCCTACTCGTCTATTAAGGTGCACCTCTGTGCCATTTCTGCCTATCACCTCCCGGTGGGACATCGTACAGTAGCTCAACTGGACGCCTCTTGGGAATTTCTTAGGGGAGTGTTACACCTTAGGCCTCCCATTAGGGACCCTGTGACCTCCATGGGATCTGCTCTTTGTCCTGGAACAGCTCCACGCTGCCTCCTTTTGAACCTGCGGCAGTTACGAGCTTCGTTTTCTGTCGTGGAAAGCGTTATTTTTGAATTGCTGTTACTTCAGCGCGTAGAATTTCTGAGCTTCACGCTCTTATGTGCAAAGAGCCTTATTTAGTTTTCCACCGGGACAGAGTATCCCTGAGGACGAATCCTAAGTTTTTACCTAAGATGGTTTCTTTACTCTCTCTAAACCACAATATTGACCTTCCGGTCTACTTCCCGAGTTATTCAAATAGAGGAGAGGCTTTGCTCCATCCTGGATGTTCACAGCAGCCTGAGGTATTACCTCAACAGAACTAAACACTCTTGTAGTTCCGAACAGCTTTTTGTTTCCTTCTCCTAGAGAATGATGGGCCAATCAGTATCCAAACAGTCTGTCTCGCTGGCTTGTCCAGTGTATTTCCTACTGTTTTGATATAAACCAAAAGCCCCTCCCGGGCTCTGTCCGGGTCATTCTACTAGGGGTGTGGCCACATCCTTTGCAGCACTCAGAAACGTCTCCACCTCTGCTATTTGTGCTGCAACCACTTGGAGCTCTGTGCATACCTTTATCAGGCATTATAGCGTGGACATCGCCTCTCGGCGAAGGGCTGGTTTCGGCCTTGCTGTGCTACAGGGTCTCCTGTCCTAGGTTCAGGACCTGGAATGTACTTTCTGTTCTCCTCCTCCCGGAATTTCTGCCAACGTCACTGCTTGAGAATCGGTCCTAATGGTGTAACCTCTGGCAAGAGCTGTGTCTGGAAGTAAGATAGTACAGTTACGTAAGAAGTTGCCATAACAGTAGATCTTCGAGAACAGCTCTTGCAGCAGGTACCTTCCCCCTTGGAGGAGGCATGGCTTTGCCTTTTCATGTTGGGATTTTCCTCCTTTATTTTCTTCTGACGGTGGATCCTCGGTCTCCCACTCTGATGTCATCCTGCGGCAGGAGTCTCCAGGCGGGAGAACTGGGAATCTGTGGGACCGCCCCATAAGTACCAGCCTGGCGTTGGAGGCGGTCTCCGCTGTGAGATAGCTAGCTAGAATTTTTCCGTGGGGTCCCGACGCCTGCCGGCTTCGGTCCTAATGGTGTAACCTGCTGCAAGAGCTGTTCTCGAAGATCTACTGTTACGGGAAGTTCTTACGTAACTGTACTTTACCCCTTGTGCAAGAAAGCAGTGAGAGTCTGGTATTGGGCTCTAGAACATGGTCTAGATCTTGCAGGAGTGTACGTTCCTGGCACCCAAAACTGCTTGGCTTGCAGACTAAGCAGGTTACAGTCCAGGATGCATGAGTGGGAAGTGCTGCCCTCAGTAGTTAAGTGGGAACGTCCAGAGTTGGAGCTTTGTGCGTTGCTACAAAACACACAACTGCCATTTTTCTGCTTGCTCGGTCCAGGGCCTGGAGTATTCCGGCAAGACTCGTTGTGCCTCTCTTGGCAAGGTAGATTAATGTTATCCTTACCTCTGATCTAGAGGGTGCTAATCAGTCTTTAAATTGAGGTGCCCACTCTGATCCTCATAACTCCCTTGTAGCCTTCACAGATCTATTGTACCCCTTCTGCAGCAGCTGGCAGTGGAACCCCCGGTGCCTCTGCCACGGTATAAGACCTCATGTCACAGGAACTGGGAACCCTGGTCCATCCGGACCTCTGATCTGCCCCATCTTCATGCATGGCTCCTGAAAACATAGCTATTGCCAGGCCTGCAGTTTTCCAAAAGATAGCTGATGTGTTGGTGGCTGCCAGAAAGCCTTCTTCCAGATCCACCTGTTCTGTGAAATGGAAGTGGCTTGCTTTGTGGGCTGCTTCTCATCACTTGTACCCATTTACGTGTCCAGTTAGTCAGGTTCTTGTGTGCCTGATGTTCTTGTCAGATGGACGCTTGCAGTGTTCCTCCATCAAAGTGCACTTGACTGTCATTTCAGCTTTCCACGTGGCTATAGAGGGTCGTATGTTTCCCCAGCTGGACGAAGCCTGTACGTTCTTCAGAGGTATCCCACATCTGAAGCGTGCTATTCGGAATCCATTGCTGGCTTGGGAGTTGAATTTTCTTTTGGCAGAGCTTGGTTTGGCTCCTTTTGAGTCAGTTATTTTACACTTTTTTTTGTAAAGCATTATTTTTAGTTGCGATTATTTCAGCTTGAAGGATTTTAGAGCTACTGTATAGGCTCTAATGTCTGAGCCTCCTGACATGATTTTTCATAAAGACAGGTTGTCTTTGTGTACTAATCCTAGGTTTTTACCCAAGGTGGTGTCTATTTTAATTTGAACCATCCACCTGTCAGTCTATTTTCTAGGGTCATGGATAGGTTGTTCATCCACACTTTCTGGCAGGTATTCTTGCCGCTTTAAGTCTTGCCGGAAGGTCTTCAAGCTGGCTCCTCCCACCCACCTGGGTGGTAAAACTCTTGGCTCCGCCCTGTAACGCCAGATCTTCCTTACCGCTTGGAGCTCAGGTTCCCTCCCTCTGCAGCTCTGCGTATAAGACTGGTTCCTTTTCTTGAGTTTACCGAAATTACTTTAAGGTTTTCAAGACTTCAGTCATTTATTTCCCTCGCGGCTGTGATGGATAAATTGACTCCGGTTTTGGAGGTGCCCATGCGGTAAAAGGTACAGCATGGCGGATCCGCCTCCGTGTCGTCTACTGTGGGCCTGAGCACGGCCCGCAGGCTTGCGACCTGTGCTCTTCCTTTTGACTTCGTCCTGGAAGACCGTGGTGCTCGTTTTACAATTGGGCCCGGCGTTGCTCTCCGTTAAAGTCGAGGAGGCCGTTTGGCGGTTTCTGCTGATGGCGGGCTCGCGCAACAACTGAGCAGATGATTACCCTCGAGGAGGCGGCACTGGGCCGTATCTTCGTCTACCTCGACGCTGCCTTTATCCCGCTCTCCTGGGATCCTCCTATTCAGCTTCTTTAAGGAGCTCTGTCTGCCCCTTTCCACTAAGGGAGAGGGACCAACATCCTGAGGGCCTTCCTCTCTGTCCTAGAAGAAGAACCACGAAGGTAAGTTCCTCTGTCGACGCTCTTGGGAGCGGGAGACGTCCCTCTCCCCGAGTAGTCAACCATCGACTTTGGTCGATCCTTGGCTCCGGCCACTGGCCTCACGGTGTCTCCGTCCAGGTCAGTTGGCGAGACTCCATCTCACGCAGTCGAGATCTTTCTCGACCCGTCGGGATGGGCTCTCGGCGGTGAGCAAGAAGCCTCACTCCCGGTTCCCAGCGGAGATTGAGGTTTCCGTTGTCTTGCTTGTGCCTCCAGTTCCGGAGTCCACGGTTGAACCCTCCGAGCCGAGGGGAGAGTGGGTTTCCCCCGCCCGGCCCCAGAACCCTCCTCGGAAATAGCCAAGGTTCGCGGTCTCGTTCTCTGACTTCTTCTCTGTCCAGCCGATCCCGCTGTCATAGGCAGTCTCGGTACCGCAGCAAGTGGCATCGCTGCTCATCCTTGTCTTCCTCCTCGGATGAGGGGAGGTTTTGACGCAAGTTGCATCGGTGCTACGAGAACCTCGTGTGGCAACAGCTCCTTCTGTCCGGGAGCAAGCCGACGTCATTGCCTTCCCTGGCTATCAAGTGGCTGTCACTGGAGCGGCCGAAGCAACCCCCCGCTCTAGCAGAGGCGCCTGCTCCCAGGCCTGTTGCTCGAACAAAACCGGCTGCCCCACCGATTCTGGTGGAACCTCCGCCTCCACAGCTGTTGTTTAGGGCCCCGACAAAGAGTTCTTGGTCGGCCCAGGGTCTGCCCCATAGGCTGTCTGTCACTCTCACTCTCGATTGCCCTCGGCAGGTGGAGGGTGGCTCAGGCCCAAGGCAGCTCTTTGTGGACTCTTCCGAGTCAGACGACGATTCCTCCCTGTTCTCCAGGCGGGTCGACTTGGTCCTCCGGAGGTCGGTCACTGGACGATAGCCCATCGTCCTTCATGGGTTTGCTTGGACTCGTCTCGGAGTCCACCGTGATGCAGCTCGAGCCCGTATCCAAGCGGTCCAAGTATCCCCTCCCGGAGATATTGGACCGAGGGGATTCTCCAGGCCTTTCTGGTGGCGAGGTCATTGTTACCTGACTTGGAGCTCTGTGGCGCCCTGGCCTGTCCTATGCCCTCGGCCAGGATGGCGGAAGTATGCCATCCCTACGGTTCCTTGTGCTTTTTTTCGGAACACCCCTCTGCCGAGGGGCTGGTTACCGACAGCGTCTTCTGGGGTGCCGGAAGCACCAGGGACGTTGACAAGCCTCCCGACAAGGAGTCCAAGAAGTTGGACTATGCCGGGCGCAAAGTCTACGCTGCGTCCTCCCTTGGCCAGCTTGGCCGTGCTGATGGCACACTTCTCTCACACCCTGTTGGGCTCCCTGGATGAGGTAGTCCCTCATCTCCCAGCTGACCTGCAGACCACTGTTAAGCAGGTGCAGGACCAGGGCAGGGCAGTGGCCAAGTAGCAGCTTTAGACTGCTTTGGACATTGGTGACTCATGCCAGGTCAGTCGCGGCCGCAGTGGCTATGCGCCGTCGGGGATGGTTGAGGATGTCCTCCTTCACAACGGATACCCAACACAAGTTGGCAGATGTCCTCTTCCTGGGGACCAACCTCTTTGGCCCTGGAGTGGAAGTTCACCTCCAGAGGATCGAAAAGTCCAGTGCCACTCTGGACTCTGTCTCATCCGCCCAGAGGGACAAGAGCCGCAGACCTGAACCCAAGCCCTTTCGTCCATCTGCGCCCTCGGCATGTCCGGCCCAGCAGCATCAGGGCCAGCAGGCTCGCGCTTGGCATCCCAAATCCAAGCCTGCGGCTTCCTCTTCCAGGAAGCAGGGAGGTAAAGGCCCTGGAGGTCCCTCTGCCGGTCCTTCCTCCAAGCCTGCTCAGTGACTGGTTGAGGGGTGCCGCCCCCAACCTCGTCACCCCACCCCAGGTTCCCCTCATGGGGGGATGGCTACGCCACTTCCTTTCCACCTGGTCCACTATCACCACAGACCGGTGGGTGTTGGAAGTGGTGGGAAAGGACCTGCATCTGGAGTTCGAGCAGGCCCCGCTCTTCCGAGCTGTCTGCCCCCTGGGGGCTTCTGGGCCTGCAGCCTCGCTGTCGGCTCACCGAGCCGACATCGCTCTGCTCCTCAAGAAGGAGGTGATCAGAGAAGTTGTGGCCCCTCCCTCAGACCCGGGGTTTGTATCCAGGTACTTCCTGGTCCCAAATCGGACGGGGGGGCTGGCGCCCTATTCTCGACCTGCATGACCTAAACAAGTTCCTAAGGTCTTGGACCTTCAGGATAGTCAGTCTGGCTCAGATAATACCATCCCTGGAACGTGGCTTGTGGTTCTGCTTTCTAGACCTACAGGACGCGTGTTTTTCACGTCCCTATCTGTCTCACCAGAGATTCCTTCGCTTTCGAGCGGAAGGATCCCTTTACGAGTTCCGTGTCATGCCCTTCGGCCTTTCTCTTGCTCCCAGGGTGTTCACCAAATGCATGGCAGTGGTGACAGCATTCCTGCGGCGCCGTTGGGTCCGGGTGTACCCTTACCTGGACGATTGGCTGATAGGAGCCCTCTCCAGACAGATGGTGGAGCGGTCCAGAGATCTGGCCCTCCAGGTTTGCTCTCAGATCGGCCTCCTCATCAACAAGGCCAAGTCGGAACTCGAATTGAAGCAGGTGATTCTTTTCATCGGGGGAGAGCTCGACTCTCTTCGAGCTAGAGCATGGCTCCCGCTGGACAGGGCCGAGGTTCTTTCCTTCTTTGCCCAGTCGTTTCTGGTTGGGCAGTCGCGCCCTGTCCGGGACTTCTGCGCCTCCCGGGTCTCATGGTGGCCTGCACCAGCATGGTCCGTTGGGCCCGCTGGAACATGCGTCCCCTTCAGTGGGGGTTGGCTAGCCAGTGGTCTCAACGCTGCGATCCATTGGTCCAGCTAGTGACGGTGACCCAGGGGATGTGGAACGCTTTCCCGTGGTGGATCGTTCCAGCTTATCTGCAGGAGGGCATCCCGTTTGTCCGCCCCGAGCCGACGGTCTCTCTGTCGACTGACGCCTCTCTGATGGGTTGGGGTGCTCATCTGGAAGAGCACAGAGTGCACGGACTCTGGTCTCAGCGGGAGTCTCGATGCCATATTAACCTGCTGGAGCTTCGGGCAATTCGTCTAGCTCTCACTGCCTTCGCTCCATTTCTACGGGGTCAAGAGGTTCAGGTCCAGACGGACAATACCACGACCATGTACACCCTAAACCTCCAGGTTGGGATGCGCTCCATGCCTCTGTACAAGGAAGCTCTCCGCATTTGGTCACTTGTGCGCAGCCTGGAGGTGGATCTCCTAGCCATTCATGTGGCAGGACCATCCAACACCCTGGCCGATGCCCTAAGCCGGATAGGGGCTGTGTCTCATGAGTGGTCTCTCCTGCCGGAGGTAGTACAAGATCTGTTCTTCCATTGGGGCACACTTCAGAGGGACCTGTTTGCCTCCAGGGGGAACTCGAAGCTGAGGCTGTTCCATGCCCACCCATCTCAGCAGGGCTCACTGCAGGGGACTGCCTTCTTGAGGCCGTGGACCCCGGGCCTCTTCTACGCCTTTCCCTGATTTCCCTTGATCCACCAAGTGGTTCTCAAGGCGAGGCGGGACAAGGCGCAGGTAATTCTGGTAGCCCCAGACTGGCCCCGCCAATGCTGGTATCCAGATCTCCTCAGCCTCGGCTCCAGGTTCCCGAGGCAGCTTCCAACTCGCCCGGACCTACTTTCAGTCAATCAGGGGAAGGTGTTCCATCCGGACCTTCAATCCCTGCACCTGACGGCCTGATTCCTGAGTGGCTAGAGTTCCAGGCCTTGGGTCTTTTCGATGAGGTCCTCAATGTAGTTGAGGTGTCCCGTAAGGGGTCGACCAGGAAATACTATGCCTTCAAATGGAAGAGATTTTCCATTTGGTGTCAGAGCAAGGGCTTGGATCCTTCCTCCTGTTCTTTGGCAAGCATCTTGGACTGTCTATGGTCCCTTTCTCAGCAAGGGCTTAGGTCGACTACCCTAAGGGTGCACATGGCAGCTATCTCTGCTTACCGGGCGTGGACCGGGAAGCAGTCGGTGGCGCAGGAGAAGGTGGTCTGTGCTTTTTCAAAGGCCTTGATCACATTTCCCCTCCGGTGCGGGAGCGTCTACCTCCGTAAGATCTACTGCTGGTACTGGCAAAACTCATGGGCAAGCCATTCGAACCAATGCACAGGTGTGATCTCTCTCACCTGTCGTGGAAGACTGCCTTCTTGGTGGCTATTACGTCAGCCATAAGGATGGGAGAGCTCCAGGCGCTTTCCATCGAGTCTCCTTACCTGGTCTTCCATAGGGACAATGTTGTCCTGCGCCCCCACCCGAAATTCCTTCTGAAGGTGGTGTCGGAGTTTCACTTTAACCAAGTGTTGACTCTGCCGGTGTTCTACCCCAATCACACCTCGGAGGCCAAATATAGGCTCCATACTTTGGACCCTAGAAGGGCGCCCGCTTAGTATAAGGAGCGTTTGGCTGAAATTCGGGGAGAGGTTCGCCAGCTGTTTGTCACCTACGCTGAAGCCGCACCTGGCAGACCTGCAGCCAATCGGACGATAAGCAGGTGGGTCATCTCCTGCATAGATCTCTGCTATAGGTTGGCGGGCATGGAGCCTCCCAGAGGGATAAGAGCTCATTCTACCCGCCATACTTCTGCATCGGTGGCTGCTTCCAGGTACATCCCTATCCAGGAAATCTGCAGGGTTGCTACCTGGAAGTCTGCATATACCTTCATCACCCACTACCACTTCGACCTTGAGTCACGCCGGGATGCTGGTTTTGGGGCCTCAGTTCTCTAGTCTCTATTCCCTAAGTAGGGGGTGTGCGCCTTGCCTCCCTCCTCCCGGAGAACTGCTAGGAGTCTGCCAGAAAGTGTGGATGAACAACATATCCATGTCCCTTGAAATACAGGATCTTACTTGAGACACAGCTCTTGCAGCAGGTTACACCATTAGGACTGAAGCTGGCAGGCGTCGGGACCGACGGAAAAATTCTGGCTGGCTATCTTAGCGGGGACCGTCCCGATGTTGGTCCCCTCCGGCGTCAGGCGTGGTACACAAGGGGCTGTCGCCAGATTCCCCAGTTCTTTCCCGCCCGTCGACTTGCATGTCTCGACCCTTGGTTACAGTCTGGCCCAGCGCGTCACGTGGTTAAGCGCTGTTCTTGAAGTCGATTTTCTTCAAGCAAGACCTTTGCTGATGTCCTCTCCGACCTCCGTCACTCCTCCAAGTGTGCTTGGGAAACAGATCCCCTTGAAGGACCCCCACTCAGCCTGCGTTAGGTGCCTGGGCCCAGACCACGATACCCGGGCCTGCTCATTCTGCCAGGGGTTCAACAGTCGTACCCGGATCCGACGTCAGAAGGCCCTTCAGGCTTTTTTGTTGAAGGAAACGCTGAAGACCATGTCCTCCAAGGGGGAATCTTCTTCTCAAAAATCCCACAAGCACACGGAGAAACGAAGTGAGAGGGCCCCTTCCAGGTCCCCCTCCAGGGCTTCAGAGCCACGCAGCTCCGGGTCTAGGTCCGACTGCTCTCTCTCTCCAGGGCCAGCTCTCAGCCTCTCCCGGCTGCGGTAAGGAAGCCTTCTTCTCAGGCCAAGTCCGCCAGGCCGTCCTCGTCTTCATCCTCCAGGGCCTTGGCGAAGTCCGGGGAGCGCCACCATCATCGTCATCACAAGTCGGGTTCCCACTTTTTGGTACCCGACGTCAGGTCATCTTCTGTGCCTCCTCGCAAAGACGCTGGAGCTCACGCCCTTAAAGATTCCTGTGGACCCGACGCCGGCGCGACCGTCGTCGGCTGCGCGTCATACCTCCCTGGAGTAGGGGGACCGACGTCCACTCCTCCTGAGAAGAGTGCCCTGACGCCTCCGACCGACGTCGGTCAGGAGACTTTGACTGAGGATGTCTGAACGCAGCCCGAGGACCAGACGGGCGACCCCAGTTTCGTCGAAACTCCCAGGTAACCCTCGTCGTTACCAGAGCCCCCTGTGGAGCCGACGCCGGGACCCGACGACCGCCCACCCGGGCTGTCTTCGGGCCTTTCCTTAGCGGAAGTGAAGGACCGCTTCACTTACTGGTGGGACACCATAAATAAGGACATGGTTCCCACTGTTCCTCCTCCTCCTCCTCCACCACCTCCGGTTCCTGCACCCCCTTCGCCATCGGGGTCGGCAGGCAGTTTACCTCCTCCCTGGGAGCCTAGATCCTCTCCCAGGGGGAGACCAGAAAAACGGAGACCTCCGTCGAAATCTTCTTCTGGATCACCCAGCCCCAAGAGATCCAGGAGACACAGCGATCGCCCGGACGGAGGACAGGATCAGACTACTCTTCCTCTACATCCCATCTTCTCTCCATCTCTTCTCCGGACGCACGTGAGATGCCGAAATCTCCTCCGGACGATCCTTCATTCCTGAATATTATGAGACATATCCAAGAGAACATGGGATGGGATGCAGAAGAGCAAGACCCCGAAAGTATATGCCTCGCCAAATATCCTCGGCAGAAGGTCCCCAAGCCTGTGGTGGTACCACCCTTGGTGGACACTCTTGTGGATGTCACCAAGGCAGCGTGGAAGCGTCCACATTCGCTCCCAGCGATGCGGAAAAAAAAGCTGATCGCTTGTACAAGGCTCCTAAGGAAGACCAGTACTTGACGCAGCAGCCTCAGGCCGATTCTCTGGTCATCACAGCCTCACATGACCGGTCACAGAGGAGGCCGCAACATTTGAGACCCTGCCACGGACCCAGAGTCCAAGCAGTTGGGCCAGCGTTGGGTAAGCGCACGTATGCTCCGCTACATGCGCCATCAGATCCTTGAACTATTTAACCCACATGGTTCAGTCCCAGAGCGCTTTGTAGGAATAGGGTCTGAAGCGGCTGAAACATTGCCTGAAGGTGAGCAGAAGGAGGAGATGCTTCAGCTCCTCCGTGCCAGGGTTCAAGCGTGAGGACCCAGATGCTCTGACAGCGTACGACTCCAGCGGACTCGGCGGACCGGCAGCTTCTGGCGTATGCCTCCGGAGGCACTCTTGGTTATGCGTCTCTGGTTTTAGCCCGGACGTCCAGAAGAATATTATGGACGCTCCTTTTGAGGGAGAAGTCTTGTTTTGTAATCCTTTGGAGAAGATCATTGCCAGACTGCAACAGGCCGGGAAGGTGGTAAGGTCGGTTCAGGCCATGTACCGACCCAAGCTTGGTTCCTTTCGTAAGAACCAAAGCCGTTTTCGTGAGCGGACTCTTGAGGCAACAGCCCCGCTCCGCTACACATCAGAGGGGCTCCGGCTTCCGTAGAGCCAAGGGGAAACAGCCCGCCAGCCGAGGTCAGTGTTCTCCTAAGCTGGCCCAGCCAGCGGGCCCATCTGCCGCCGCAGCCTGACTCCTTTCTGGCCCCCGTCCCTCAAGATCAACGGGAAATCAAGGTCGGGGGTCGCATTGCGAACTTCCTGCCGGGATGGCAGGCTATAAGCACCGACAGGTGTGTTCTTCAGTTGGTCAGTCTACGCCACTTTATAGAATTCGCAGAAAAGCCACCCTTGAGGCCTCCTTTGCTCTCCCGGTATCTGGGTCAGCACAAAACTTTGATCTGGCAAGAAGTACTCGCGCTCCTGTGAAAGGGAGGCGATAAGTGACGTCGAAACCAGAGAGGACAAGGATATTATTCCACTTCTTCCTGGTTCCAAAGAAAACAGGGGATCTCCGTCCGATTCTGGACCTCAGCGACCTCAACGTGCCTGTCGCCTACAAGAGATTCCGCATGGTATCTCTTCCGGGTCTTGTTCCCATGCTGAAACAGGACGCCTTTTTAGCGTCTCTAGACATGCAGGACGCATACCTGCATATCCCTATAGTTCAGGCACAGAAGAGGTTTCTGCGCTTCGAGTTTCTCGACCACCACTTTGAGTTCTGAGCTCTTCCGTTCGGATTGTCATCCGCACCAAGGGTCTTTACCAAGTGCATGGCAGTTGTGGCAGCGTCTCTGAGGAGACAGGGCCATTATGTGTTCCCGTACCTGGATGACTGGCTTCTCATGGCCGCATCCAGAGAGGCATTGCTACATGCGGTCCAGAGCACCCAGGACCTGTTCCGATCTCTGGGCATCCTCATAAATTACGAGAAGTCTCTCCTGGTATCGTCGCAGAAACTGCAGTTTATAGGTGCAGTACTGGACACTGTTCAGGGAAGAGCTTTTCTTCCGTCCGACTGAGCGGTGCGCATCAGATCCCTCATAAGGGACTTACTGTCGAACAAGATCGTACCTGCCAGGTCGGTCCTTCGCTTTCTCGGACACATGGCTGCGGCCATTCCTACTGTCCCTTTCATAAGGCTCCACATGCGGGTAACTCCGTGGATGCTCAAGGTGCAATGGGACCAAAGGCAAGACCACTTGCAGCATCCGGTCAGGATCACGAATTCCGTGATTAAACTGGCAGTGGTGGCTAGTCCAGGGTCGCTCTCCATGGGCGTCCTGTTAGTAGCCGCGTCCGGAGGTAACCCTCACCACGGACGCCTCAGGTCTTGGGTGAGGGGCACACCTGGACGGGGTAAAGTCCCAGGGTACGTGGACCCCGATGGAAGCTCATCTACATATCAATGTCCTAGAGATGAGGGCGGTTCTCTATGCCCTGCAGGCCTTTCAGTCAGTAATCCTACCGTGTACTCTTCTGCTTCAGACAGACAACACGGCCGTGATGTATTACCTCAACAAACAAGGAGGCGCACACGCTTATCCCCTTTGCAGGGAGGCCATGAGGGTGTGGGATTGGGTAAACTGACACGGCGCAAATTTGATCACTCTGCACGCTCCCGGGTGGACAACACGATTGCAGACGGCCTGAGTCCATCCCAGGCCAGAGTCCACGAGTGGGAACTTCTTCAAGAGATAGCAGAGGATCTCTCTCTTCTGCAGGGGAATTCCAGAACTAGACTCTGTTCGCATCCCCATCCAACGCAAAACTGCCCAATTTTTGCTCGCTTGATCCAGGGCCTGGTGTTTTCTGGCGAAGCGCGTTATCCCTCTCCTGGTCGAACAGATTCCTCTACGCTTTCCCTCCCTTCCCGTTGATCCAGAGAGTTCTTCTCAAACTGCGCAGGGAGCACGCACTCATGATCCTGGTGGCCCCGTTCTGGCCCATACAGATCTGGTTCTCTTTGTTGGTGCAACTATCTCGGGAACCTCTGCTCCCGTTGCCGCTCAGCTCCCACCTCCTGTCTCAGGAGAAAGGTTCACTTGTCCATCCGGACTTACGTTCACTGAACCTGCATGCTTGGCTCCTAGAGACATAGCCATCTTACGTCACGGGGTCTCGCAAGAGGTTGCAGAGGTTCTTTCTGCAGCCAGAATGCTGGCAACGCTCGACGTCGCCATGAAATGGGCGCGTTTTATTAGTTGCCAGACGCGATGTTTCCCCTTTAGGTTGTCCTGTGGGAGTGGTATTGGATTATATCTCCCTCTTTCATTAATTCGAACTACTCCTCTATTAAGGTGCACCTCTGTGCCATTTCTGCCTATCACCTCCCGGTGGGACATCGTACAGTGGCTCAATTGGACGCCTCTCGGGAATTTCTTAGGGGAGTGTTACACCTTAGGCCTCCTATTAGGGACCCTGTGCCTCCATGGGATCTGCTTTTTCTTCTGGAAGCTCACACACCCCCTTTGAACCTGCCGCGGATTAAGAGCTACGTTTTCTGTTGTGGAAAACGTTGTTTTTAGTTGCTGTTACTTCAGTGAGAAGAATTTCTGAGCTTCACGCTCTTATGTGCAAAGAGCCTTATTTAGTTTTCCATCGGGACAGAGTATCCCTGAGGACGATCCCTAAATTTTTGCCTAAAGTGGTCTCTTCACTCACTCTAAACCAGGATATTGACCTTCCGGTCTACTTCCCGAGTTACTCGAATAGAGGAGAGGCTCTGCTGCACACCCTGGATGTTCACCGCAGCCTGAGGTATTACCTCAATAGAACTAAACCTTTTCGTAGTTCTGAGCAGCTTTTCGTTTCCTTCTCTGAGAGAATGATGGGCCATTCCGTATCCAAACAGTCCCTGTCTCGCTGGCTTGTCCAGTGTATTTCTTACTGTTATGATATAAAACAAAAGCCCCTCCCGGGCACTGTCCGGGGTTATTCTACTAGGGGTGTGGCCACCTCCTTTGCAGCACTCAGAAATGTCTCCACCTCCGCTATATGTGCTGCAGCCACTTGGCGTTCTGTGCATACCCTTATCAGGCATTATAGCCTGGACATCGCCTCTCGGCTAAGGGCTGGTTTCTGCCTGACTGTGCTACAGGGTCTTCTGTCCCAGGTTCAGGACCTGGAATGTACTTCCTATTTTCCTCCTCCCGGAATTTCTGGCAGCGTTACTGCTTGGGAATCTGTCCTAATGGTGTAACCTGCTGCAAGAGCTGTGTCTCGAAGTAAGATAGTACAGTTACGTAAGAACTTGTAACAGTAGATCTTTGAGAACAGCTCTTGCAGCAGGTACCTTCCCCCTTGGAGGAGGCATGGCTTTGCCTTTTCTTATAGGAATTTCCTCCTTATTTTTCTTCTGACGGTGGATCCTCTGTCTCGAGTCTGATGTCATTCTGCGGCTGGGAGTCTCCGAGGAGAACTGGGGAATCTGGGCGGGACCGCCCCATTATGTCTGACGCCTGGCCGGTCGGGATGACACCGGCGCCGGGCCGCCCCCGCTGGAAGATACGCTAGCTAGAATTTTTCCGTGGGGTCCTGACGCCTGCCGGCTTCAGTCCTAATGGTGTAACCTGGTGCAAGAGCTGTACTCGAAGATCCACTGTTACGGTAAGTTCTTACGTAACTGTTCTTTTTTCACCTGTAACAGGAGTTTTAGGAATGGTATATGTTGTTCATCCAGACGACTCACCCGACCTCCCCGGCTTTGACGCAGTACCTGAGCTTCCAGTGGGCCAGATCTGGCGTCATGGGGTGGAGCCGAGAGTTTTAATACCCGGCTGGGTGGGAAGAGCTAGCTTGAAGACCTTCCGGCAAGACTTAAAGCGGCAACGATGCCTGCCGGAAAATGTGGATGAACAACATGTACCAGTCCTAGAACTCTTGTTGCAGGTGAGTAACCTGTATTTCCAGAGCATACCAATGCATGGAAAGATGTACATCGAACACTTGGGTACTGTATACACCATACGAAGGGCTGCAGGAAGTCTTTTGCAGCTTTTTGTTTCATATGCCTCTGGGGAAAACAAACCCTCCAGTTTCTAAACCTTACTTAACCAGTTGGCTAGCAAACTACATCACCTTCTGTGAATGGTATTATTGTTAGGAGTTTGCTGTGGTGGTTTGTGGTAATTCCACAGGAGGCATGTCCACCTCTGTTGCCTGTTCTGAAAATGTGTCTGCTGCTGAAATCTGTGCAGCTGCTTTCTGGAATATTGTCTACAGTTTTACTAAACACTACAGTCTGGACACTAAATCTGTGAAAATTTATGGCTTTGATCTAACTGTAGTTCAAGGCTTCCTTTTTTAATTCCTGATGGCTCCCAGCATGCATACCGTCCAGTCAGTACAGTTTGGTACTCGTTCCATGAATGTGAGGTGATGAAAAAGATTTCCTTGAAGAAGATAGAACAGTTGCGTTCTTGAGAGATCAGTAGATATTTGAGAGAATCTCTTCATCAGGTCATGGTGTACCACCCCCACTTTTTCCCATGGGTTTCTGACCGTCTGGGTAGGCTGTCTCCTTGTCTATGAGGTTGCAGCTGTTGTCTGCCTTGACTGGTTATCAGAGCCTAGATTCCTTCCTGGTTCCTTTGAGGGAGGTCCTCTGAGTATGTTCTCTGTTGGGGGACTGTGGAGGGAAGGGTCTGCCCCGGTGGACTGATTGCAAAATGTCTCCTCATGGTCCTAGTGCCTGGTGGTTATAAGTTCTATAGGTGTGGCCAGTTGAATCAGATTCTCTTGAAGATCTACTGTTACTGTAAATACTTAACTGTACTTTTTTTGTCTATTAACAGAAACGTTAATACGGGGGCGTCAAAGAGCTAGATTCCAGGCAGGACGTTTTCTACACTTGCTCTGCATCAAGACCTACTTTTCAGCCTAAACTTATCCTATTAGTGTTCTGATTTTATAATTTGAACGATATAATCGTAGTTCTTCTTGTCTGAGCTTCGAAAGGATACCAGATTCAGACATGGGACGAACCAGAAATACTCAGCAAAAAGCTTTGGGTCCCGTGTGACCTGATGCATCACAGTGTCCTGCAAGCCTGGGCTTAGAGTTGCCAGAAACCTCTGCCTCTGCAGTCTCCAAGGAACCATAATGGCAAGCTATTCTAGAGTCCGTGAGGGCGATGGATGTGAAGCTGGAGAAATCCCTCACAAAGTTGGAAACCCACGATATCCATCACCCTGGCCACGCTAAAAAATTTGGTGGCTGACACTGGTAAGCGATCCCTTAGCACTTAGGCTGCGATGGCTCTCCTGACAAAGGAGAATAAACAGCTTGGGGTTCGCGTGGAGGTGGTTGAAAATAGCCTGTGGGCAGAGGGAATGTCTCTGTAGTGGATTTTCCAGAAGGAATGCATCTCCTTGGTTTTTTGAGCAGTGGATGGCCACAAACTTAACTTTACCGGAATATTTTGACTGGACTTAACTGCGCCTTGCATGTAGAATAAACCCTTGAGTGCGACCAACTGATGCCAATCAACTGTGGATGATTCTACTAAAAACTGTTGACCCAGAGGTGTGGGACTTGATAATTTCAGCAGCGAGAGTGGCTTACCCTTTGACCATCCGGGGAGGAATATAAAATTCTTTCCTGATCTGTCTTACCAAACCGAGGCCTGCCGAAAGCAATTCGGTGCAGTGGGTCTAAAGCTCCACTCCCTGGGAATTGTACACTCCTTTTTTGCTTCCTGTGCAGCTCCGTATTACATACAGAGGAAAGAATTGGCAATTCATGGATCCGAGGGATGCTGGTAGGTGGATCAAAAAAACAGAAGCTGAGTTTAAATCGCAGCAGCCCCAGTGGAATGAAGAGGATGCTTCAGGCTCTGACTAGAGCGGAGTATGGTGCTCTGGGACTTGTTAAAATATAATAAAATGCCTTATTATGCTCCAGTTATGAGGACCCGGAAGTGATTTAAGTGATTATTATATACTAGGCCTAGTGGGGCTGTAAGGTTCGGAACGGGGGAACATTTTTATAGTGAATTGTATTGCTATAATATTCTCATATGTTTGTACCGCTTTCCTCTTATTGATCCTCTTTTAAATACCTAGCATCCATAGTAGCATTGATTTGTTCTATGAAGTACTTACTGTTGGGAGTGCTTTTAGTATCTGTTCCCATTTTTTTTCTTATAAGCAGGGGCACTGGAAATTCGCGGGCGCGAATTTTGCACTATTTCTGCGATTTATGGCTTCCTCTGTGACCCACCCGTGACTTCAGCCATTCGGACCATTCCCCCTGTAACCCATGTTAGAATGGCTCCGAGTAATTCCCAAAACCATGTAATTCATTTTGCCTGAATGTTTTCGGCATTTCAAACAAAGGGAACTACAGTCACTTCCGCATCTGTGACATGTGACGATGACATGGTAACGGGGCAGGATACTTGTTCTCTTTCTTGGAAAAAAAGTTGGTGCTTTTTTTGTAAATCCTGCCCCCACTCAGGTCCGTTTCGCTTGTATATGTGTGCTAGTGCGAGAGGAGACGCAAGATCAGAGGATCAGAGGAGGAGGAGGAAAAAAGAACTGTGCTGCCTTACCGACCTGCCCGACCAACCGCCCGCCTACCCGCTCGCTCGCTGGCCCGGCTGTTCACTGCTGGAATTTTTATCATTTACAGATCCACTGCTCCTGAAACAGCAGCCAGCACCAAACGGAGCAGACACAGCAGAGCTGTAAATCACTCCTGCTTCTGTCCTTCCTGAGGTTGCAATTGTTAGTACATAAAATGTATTTATTGTGGGGTGCAAGAAACAACTAAATGCATAGCATAGTGAAGGAGAGAAGATGGGGGCAGATGGAAGGCTGGCATAGTTTGGATTGCAATTGGGGCTGTGGGGTTCAAACTCAAGTCTACTGGTCTGTATTGTTCGTGTAATATGTGTGTGTGTATCTGAGGTTTATTTTGAAGGACAGGGAAGGGCACAGGTTCAGTGTGAGTGTATACGTTTTTCTTTCTAACTGTATAACATGTATTGTTCTGGTGTCTTTTCTATGTTGGGTAGAAGGGCAGATGGTGGACTGGCCCACATGCAGAAAAAAAAAAACAAAACTTTTGGCCTCGGGTGATGGTGGGCATGGGGCAGACGTGCAGGCTGACCCAGAACAATTTTTTTTCTGCATGTGTACCAGTCCGCCAGGCCTGTGCCAAGCTCCAGTCGCTTCTTGTGGATGGTCAATGGGGGGGTCGGGCCTGGCGGACTGCCCAAGAACAATTTTTTTTCTGCATGTGTACCAGTCCGCCAGGCCCGTGCCAAGCTCCAGTCGCTTGTTATTGATGGTCAGTGGAGGGTCGGGCCTGGTGGACAGGTCCACATGAAAAAAAAATTTGCTCTGGCCTCGGGTGATGGTGGGCATAGGGCGGATGTGCAGGCTGGCCAAGATCAATTTTTTTCTGCATGTGCACCAGTCCGCCAGGCCCGTGCCAAGCTCAGTCGCTTTGTTGATGGTCGGTGGAGGGTCGGGCCTGGCGGACTGGCCCCTGCAGAAAAAAATAAATTGTTCTGGACTCGAGTGATGGTGGGCATAGGGCGGACGTGCATGCTGGCCCAGAACAATTTTTTTATGCATGTGTACCAGTCCGCCAGGCCCGTGCCAAGCTCCAGTCGCTTGTTGTTGATGGTCGGTGGAGGGTCGGGCCTGGTGGACTGGCCCACATGCAGAAAAAAAAATTGTTCTGGCCTCGGGTGATGGTGGGTATAGGGCGGACGTGCTGGCTAGCCCAGAACAATTTTTTTCTGCATATGTACCAGTCCGCCAGGCCCGTGACAGTCTCCAGTCGCTTGTTGTTGATGGTCGGTGGAAGGTAAGGCCTGGCGGACTGGCCCAGAGGCAGAGAAATATTCTCGGCAAGCGTGACTGTGTTGGCAGGGTTGCCATGTGCCATCCCATGACATTACTGCACGTTGTGATGGGGTGAGAGGAACTGGGGAAGAACCTCCCTTTGGAGGATAATGGAGATACTGGGCACTCCTGCGGCATGGCTCACATCACATCCCAGTGCCGGCCCATCTCGCCGTGATCTTCCTGGGTGCCAACACATAGGCTGCACGGATCTCAGTCATGCCAGAGGTCTGGGGTCTGGCTTACAGCACTGCAGGTGGGGAGATCCAGTCGGGGTTCAGGCAAGGCATGAGAGGTCTTCGCCCAGTGAGTACCCTGGAAGGATGCCCTGTCCGCCAGGGTGCATAGATGGTCTTTAAAAAAAAAAAAAAAAAAAGTAATCCGTTTTATTTAATAGCAACAGTGCTTGCAGGAATCAAGAATCGATCATCAATTTTATTTAATGTAACTGCTTAAAGAAATCAAGAATCGATCGTCGGTTTTATTTAATTGTAACAGTGCTTGCATGAATCAAGAATCAATCTTCAGTTTTATTTAATGTGACAGTGCTTGCAGGAATAAACAATCATCAATTTTATTTAAGGTAACAATGCTTTAAGAAATCAAGAATCAATCAATTTTATTTAATGTAACGATGCTTTAAGAAATCAAGAATCAATCAATATCAATATGTCTCGGCCAAATGCCAAGCGTCCGCGTCTGTCTCGTGAGGAGGCCAAACAGCTCCATCTTTCCTACACTGTGCACGCCATTGATCGGGTTACTCTGTATGAGGACGGGGGCCAGCTGTTCTGCAAGTTCTGCTGTCAAGCCGTGGATTATCTTTCGCAAGCATACAATCGACCTGCACACGAGAACACAAAAACATGTGAATCGGAAAGCTGCAGCAATGAAGAGAAAAGACGGTATGTATACAGTATTTTATACACAAGTGTCACATTTATCTCTCTGTGTGTGGGTGAGTGTGCGGCTGAGTGGGTGTGGGTGTGTCGGGTCTATCACTTTTTTACATTACCTTTTTTTTTTCCCCACTTTACAGGCAGTACCATACAACGACAGCAGTCACTGGCGTCTTGTTTATTGAGAGCAACATCAGCCGCTGAGGATCATAAAGAATTTGTCCTGGACTTCGTAAGGTGCCTGACACATGCAGACATTCCTCTGGAAAAAGCTCCAACAGTTCCTCTGCAAATACACAAAACATGGTGGAAGTCTTCCTGGGTCCGCACAGCTACGCTCTGCATACCTTCAGGAGCTTCGCCCCAAGCATGAGGACTATGTAAGAAAGCTGGTTGAAGACACTGACCTCTACTTAATATTGGATGAAACTACAAGATGCCTGTGGATGTAGCGTTTTTGGAGTTCTGGCACAGCCTCTGACAAGGGTCAATGAACAGCCGGTGTTGATAGGACTTTAGTTTTTGGATCGTGTGAATCGCACCACTGTCTCCCAAGCTGTGCTTCGTATTTTAAATGAGAATGGCATAAATTTTGACAAGGTGTTTGCAATTGCCACATACAGTGCCAGCTATTTGCAGAAAGCATTTAAAACTGTTCTTTCCGGCATATTCCCAAAGGCTGTGCATGCAACTTGTATTGCACATTTGCTAAATTTGGTTCTGGAACTCTGGTCCACAGTATTGGAAGACCTTAATACTGTGGTCAGCTTGATCAAAAAGGTTTTCTGTTGGAGCCCCATGCGGCGCCATCAATATTTAGAATTTCTAGAGGCAAAGGATGGCATTGTTCCAGAGATGCCTGTATGTGCTGTGTTGACCCGCTGGCGCTCCTGGGTAAAGGCAGTCAATTTTCTGGCTGACTATCTGCCTCTCGAGGCAGACTTCATAAACAGTACTTCATCAGATGCAGCTTCATTTAAAAAAACTCAAAATGCTGTTGTCAAGTAGACTTGATGTGCTTGTAGCGCAAGCCACATTTGTGTTGGAACACTCTAGTGAGCTTGTGCAATTCATCGAAGAGCTGCAGGCAACAACGGTACCTCAAGGGCACAGCATTTTTTCACGACTGAATGACTTGCACTTATTTTTTGGATTTCTGTGCCACAGCTGGCATAGACGAATACAGGCCTAAGACTGTGGAAAAACTCTCAGTGTACCAAGAGGGCGAGAGAGCTGCCTGTGTCTATCTGTTCCAACAAGTGATGTTGGAGAGCAGTCAAAAACTGGACAATGTCCTCAAAGTACTCCCCTCAATGCATGTTTTCCAGGCAGCCCGTGTCTTTGATCCGCTACAACGTCCTATGCTGGACAGACAAAAAGACAGCTATATCACTGGCATAACGGGGCTTGCAGACATTTTACCCTTTGAGTGGCATGCTTATACGAATGCTGCCAAGTCAGTACCACCAGACTTTGAAATTGCAGCCTGGCGGGAGTCTCGGTCACCATCGCTGGGCAAATTGGCAGCCTTGGCAAAACGTTACAGTTGGATGCCTGTCAGCACTGCCAACATGCAAAGAACATTTTCTGTTTACACAGACCTTCTGAAGGACAATAGAAGAATTCTAAAAGAAAATAATGTAAAATTGCTGTTAGTGCTAAAATACAACAAACATTTTTAAATATTGCTGAATATTATGCTTGCATTATTTCAGTTGGTTGGCAAACCAAGCAGAAGACCAGGTTTCAGAAGGAGGTTAAGGGAGCAGCCCAGGTTCACATAGTATACTGGTGAAGATTGTGGGAATCCAATCCATGTCTGCCAGATACACTACACTCGGGGCTATACAGACAGCCCAATATGTACTTTTTAGTAACTGTTTTCTGCTGGTTCAAGATGGGGGACCTCGGTGACAGCGAAAATTGGGGAACAAATTATGTAACTTTTTGTGCGTGTGTAAACGTGTTCATTGTTTAGGTGTTTGGCTGGGGTTACACATTTGGTATGGAGTTTGTAATTGTTTGTTTATATATATATATATATATATATATATTTATTTTTGTAATAGTTTTATGGTGGGTGGATTGTGTAAAATATATTCTACGCAAAGAATAAAGTGTGTGCTTTTAAAATAATGTGTGGCTTTTTGTATATCAAAATCTGAACTATTTGACTAACATAAGTGGCACTGCACGTGCGTCGCAATTTTGACCCCCAAAAGTCCCGCAAGTTTGTCCACATTTCTCTGCAATTTTCCAGTGCCCTTGCTTATAAGACTGTAAGGGGTTTGGATGGGAGTTGGTGGGGAGCACATTTATTGTTGGTTTAATTTGCTTAATAAGTTACTAGCACTATAGGTTAGTGCAGAATCATCCCTTCGAACTGTATTCATGATTAGTAACCTGAGCCACTGAAGCAGCTGTAAAGTACTGGATTTTCTATTGGGACTTTGGGCTGAGATGACCTAAGTTATTCCCCTAACTCCTTCTGTACCAGAATGTGGGTATATATACTTATCTCAATTATGCCTATAATGTCAAATGATATTTGAATGATCCCACATGAAAATATTTGTATTGTTTTATTATGAAAACAACAAAAAGGTAGAAAAACATTAATACAACGTACGTGCACACTAATATCATCTACATTGCATGCATGTGATAAATAGTAGTGGAAGAATGGGCATTACTGCGCATTTTTATGGTGGGTTTTCACATTTTGTTACTGCCTCTTAATACATTGCCTTTACCAAGCGTGTGATGCCACTTGAAAAAGCGCGCTGACATTGTGCTATGCCAAATGTTGGTGATTTGGCAGTGGTGAATGCTACTTTAAAAAATCTCAAACAGATTTGAATAATCATGTGACCAAGGTCTGGTTATTTTGAAGTGCTGGAGTTTGTTTTGAGTCCTCCTTCTTTTGTCTCCAGAACAATAAATCAATTCTTACAATAAATGTAATGTGTGATGGGCAACAGGCAATAATACAGATACACGTGTACTGTATATATATATATATATGTCTGTATTCTGCTTTCAATGGGCTACATCCCTCAGCTGCCACTTGACATGTTTATTCACTTCCTGTAAATACAAATGTGATTCTAATTTGTGTGGCTTCAGGGTTTGCACTGAGAAAACATCATGATATTTGGGATCCCCTGGTTTCTAGTTGTACTGGCAGCGCAACTAGTAGTGCAGAGGATCGGTAATCTGAGCAATGCCTGGATTCATTCTTACTTTTTAAAGCACTTATTGTTTCTCGCATACAAATTGTATTTCAAATACAATGCCTTCAGAAAGCATTAACCCCCCTTGGATTTTGTCACATTTTGTTGTGTTACTACTGGAATTTTAATGCATTGAAATATCCCCCTCCCCTTGATTCATACAGCATACTCAACAATTTAAAGGGGCAAAAATATTTTTATTGTGTAACAAAATTTATGAAACATTAAAAACTGAAATATCTTGTTAACTTAAGTATTCACCCCCAACCCCCCGAGTCGGTACATTGTAGAAGCGCTTTTGGCAGCAATTGCAGCTTTGAGTCTTTTGGGTATGTCTGTTTCAGCTTTGCACATCTGGATTTGGGGATTTTTGCCCATTCTTTCTTGCAGATTTGCTCCAGCTCTGTCAAATTGGATGGGGAGCGTCGGTGAACCGCAATCTTTAAGTCTTTGCACAGATTCTCGGTGGGATTCAAATCTGGGCTTTGGCTGGGCCACTCTAGGACATTCACCTTCTTGTTCTGAAGCCACTCTGGTGTTGCTTTGGCTGTATTCATGGGGTCGTTGTCCTTTTGCAACTTAAATCTTTGCCCCAATCCAAGGTCTGTTGCAGACTGATGCAGGTTCTCCTCAAGGATGTGCCTGTATTTGGCTCCATTTATTGTTCCCTCTATCCTGACAAGTGCCCCAGTCCCTACTGCTGAAAAGCATCCCCATACATGATGCTGCCACCACCATGCTTAATGGTAGGGATGGTGTTACATGGGTGATGAGCTGTGTTCGGTTTGCTCCAGGCATAGCGCTTTGCATTCAGGCCAAGAGTTCAATTTTTGTTTCATCACATCAGAGAATCTTTTGCCACATGCATACCTCTCAACTGTCCCTGATTTTCAGGGACGTCCCTGATTTTGCCTCAAAATTTTCCTCTGTCCCTCGTAAAATTTTCTGTTTTTGTGACAGAACAGTGGGAATTGTAAGCATAAAATAATGTTAAACAAGAAAGTTACAGACTAGTTCTTCATCAGAAAATGCTTCTTGCACTGATTCCCTTATTCCTAACAGCTTTCTGAGTGAGTATTACCAATTTTTAAGTTGTGTCCCTGATTTTAGGTCTCTGTCCCTGATTTTTTTAAGCCTTGTCCCTGATTTATGAGGTAAGAGGTTGAGAGGTATAGCCACATGGTCTGAGTCTGCCACGTGCCTTCTTGCATACTCCAGGCGTGCTGTTATGTGGCCTTTTCTCAGGAGTGGCTTCCGTCTAGCTACATCTGTGAAGTGCTGCAGAGATTGTTGTTCTCTGGACCGGTTCTCCCATCTCAGCCATGGAACTCTGTAGGGTGGTCATTGGGTTCTTGGTCACTTCCCTGACCAAGGTCCTTCTTGACCGGTTGCTCAGTTTGGGAGGATGGCCTGCTCTAGGAAGAGTCTGGGTGGGTCCGTAATCTTTCCATTTCCTAATGATGGACTTGACTGTGCTCCTGAGAACTTTCAACACCCTAGAAATGTTTTTATGCCTCCTCACAATTCTATCATGGAGTTCTATGGACAACTCCTTGGTCTTCATGGTAGAGTTTCTGCTCTGACATGCACTGTCAACTGTGGGACCCTATATAGACAGGTATATTTCCTTTGAAATCATGTCAACCATTTGAACTGACCACAGGTGGACTTCATTCAGGTTTTAGCGTGATCTCACAAGGAAATTGGATGCACCTGAGCTCAGTTTGGAGTGTCATAGCAAAAGGGGTGAATACTTGTCAAATCAAGACATTTTAGGTTTTATTTTAAATTACTGTACATATACAAAAAATTCCAGAAGTTTCATTCCGCTTTGACATTATAGAGTAATTTGTGTAGATACGTGACAAAAAAATCCCATGTCAATGTATTTTGAGTTTGCACCATCACAAAATGTGACAAAATCCAAGGGGGGTGAATACTTTCTGAAGGCACTGTACAGTATATGCACACAGCACTGCATGTGAATAAAAATGTAATACTACTTCTTGTGATGCTGGGTGGTATACTGAGAAAAGGTAAGTGCCTTTAGGGTCCCCACACTGCCATTATCCTGATAGCAGGACTGGTACTACAGCAGAATGATATTTAGAGTGGGCCTAGATTAATCCTGCAGATAAAGCTCTCGTTTGTTTCTGATGTCTAAATTATACTCTTACTTATCCAAGTCCCCATGCCAGAATTCTGACACTATGGATCCTGCAGTAGGGAACTGTCAAGCATGGAGATGCACCGTTTTTGGCTGACGTGCAATGACATATACGTATAAGGAGGCACAAAATAGTTTTTTTTAGTTTATTTCCTTTCCAATTGTTTAACCAGGTGAGATACACTAAGCGGAAGGCTTTTTTTTTTTTTTAAATACTAACAGGTGCAACCTGGGAGCACAGGGAAGTTAAGTGACTTGCTCAGGGTCACTCAGTAGATGCGATTGGGGGCTGTGGGATTCAAACGGAGATCTCCAGATTTGCAGCTCAGAGCCTTAAACCACACTGCGCGGGCAATTTATCTCCTGTTTCGTCCTTTCTTACTGTTTAATCCAAGCTGTGTGTGTGTGTGTGGTCACCTACAGCGTTTTACGATGCCTCCTATCCCACCATAGAAGGTGGTAACAGAACGGATGTGCCTTCTATGTGCCATGGGGCCAGGTTGCGATGCCTCCACATTGCTGCTTGTGCTCCACTGTCCAGGCATGTTAGTCAGTACAGTATTTGCTGTTATCTTCTTCGTATTTATGCAGCGCTCTTCTTGCCAGCACAAGTAGGAAATTTTTTTTGATGGTGAAACTGTCAGATGTTTGTTTTTTACTGCAGTTCAAGATGAAGACATAGAAGCGGATATCCTGATTAGAGACACAGCTGCAAAATCCCAGGTAGTTTTTGTAGTGAAATAAAAAATGTAAATTTTTTTACCTTAGATAATTCCTTTGCTCCAAACAGTTGAACACTCTTTGAGCATTATCCTCTTGCTGTCAGCATGTGTACATTGGAGTTGAAGGCATCCCATGCAGTGTCCCTTCTGCCCCTCCCTTTACTCCCCTCAGTATGAATACTTCATGAGCTAAAATAGTTTATTTAAAAAAAAAAAAAAAAGTGCTAACCAAGTAGTCACTTGACCTTAAAAATCATGACTGACTGTGTGAAGAAATTGATATGCCTCACAGTTATGTACTCGTTGAAAAGTAGATTGGTATTCAGGTAATAAAAGAGGGGCTTATACCACTGTGGCAACAGAAAAGGTAGGACAGAGTGGAGTAATAGATGCACCATGCAGTTTTCTTCTCTCCAGCGTGGAGGGTGCATTTATCACTCTTTACAAGTGGGAGACATGAGCATCAGTTCCAACACAAAACTGGGTGGGCGAGTACAAATATGGATTCGGACATAGAGGTATGGTGGAAAAACCAAGCAAAAGCAAGGCATGGGAACCACAACTTGTGAACTGTTTCGGCTAAGAGAGGCTTCAGAGTAGGAGGCTTTCAGTTTGTAATGGTTTTCAGAAACATTCACTAAAATGCCACCAACAGCTTAATCCTGGTTCAAAGTCAGTTGCCATTCATCTGTATCCCCCTCCCCCAGGTCGTGCCTGCAAAAAAGACAGAATCTGTCTAGTGCACTTAACCCAGTCAACCAAAAAAAAAATGGTGTTTGAATGTATATAGGAGTGCCCATGCTTCAGTCTTACAGACATTCTGGTGCAAAACTCTTTTCTAGGGATGTGGTTATGTTCTTATCGAAACTTGTTGGCAGTTCCCTTTCAAGCTTGCTGGAAGGTCTAAAAGCTGGCTTCCTCCAGTAACCCGGGTGGTATAGGCCTCTGCTCTGACCCATGACTCCAGATCTTCTTCCCCTCTGGAAGATTCAGGTTCCCTCCTTACCACTCTGTGTTGAATAGGCCCTGGTGTTTAATACTTTAGATAGTTTACCAAAATTAAAACTCTTTTTGAGTTTCTCCACCAACGTTTGTGACTGCGATGGAGGACAAGTCCTCGCCCGGGTTCCGCTGGTGTTCTTGCGGATAGAAAATGTCCTGCACTGATCCGCATTCCATGTATGTCTATTGCCTGGGCTGTGCGCATGACCATCAATCCTGCGATCACTGCCACGCCTTCCATCTGCAGGTTTTGGATGATCGCCTGCATACGTTTACAAATTTAATGACGGGGGCAACCACCTGTTAAATCTAAATATGCCAGTTGTGTGGTCTCTGTGGCTGCGGGATAGATGAAATCCTTCGAGGAGAAGGTGGCTCATGCCGCCCCAGACATCCTCTTTATTGTCGGTTTTTGTTGCACTCAAACTGGGCATCTCCATTTTCGGTTTCTTCTAAAAGATGTGCCAGTGTGTCCCTGCGAAAGGGAAGGGCCTGTCTGGTTCACACACCCCTCAATCCTGTGAGGACAGTGGGCCAAGAGAAAAGTCTTCACAACGTTGACACACTTGGAACAGAGAGATCTCTGTCACGGGAGTCTCCTGTCTTGACTTTGATCAAAAATGCGACCTCGACTGCTGGCTTCACAGTACTCCTCAGGCCAGCTGGCTCAGTCATGGGACGACGACGACCAGGTCAACATCATTATCTACCCGATGTCATCTGAGGCCGATAATTCCTTATTTCGGACCCCGGTCCTACTGACTGACGAGGTGACCCAGCTTCCTGGTGCCCCCCCCCCGTGGTCATGGTCCCGATCTTGAGGAGCTGTGGTTTTCCCTGACTCCTGATAAATCCCAGTGGCCCCGACTCTGCTCTTTTAGATCCAGGGCCCCTTGGCCAATGGGCAGAGGAAATCCCACAAATGGCACTCCCAAGGAGCGGTGACACCACCATTCATCCTCCTGAGGAGAGGCTTCGAAGCAAGTTGTGGAGTCACCACGAGGAACTGATGTAGCAACAGCTCATGCCGACTGGCCTGAAGGTGACTTCTACTTCAGCCATCACTTTGCTGTTGCCCTCCAGGCCAATGCCAACTGCTCCGGTAGACACTGTTCCTGCGGAACTGGTGAAGGCCCTCCGGGCTCAGCTGTAGCTGGTCTCTACACCTATCTTGGTGTAGCCGCTACCCAAGTAGCCTTCCTCCTGGGTTCCTGCTAAGGAATCTTGACCTGGTCAAGGTCTCCCATTCAGGCCGTCAGTCACCCTTACTCCTGACTGTCTGTGGTGAGTCGAGAGTGACTCTGGTAGTCTGCCACTTTACCTGGACTCTGGATCCGAGGATTCGGACCTGCATTCATGTCCATGTGATGATGATTAGATGAGTCTGTCTACAGAGGAGGGTCACATGTCGTCCTTCATGGGCATCCTCCGTCTCGTCTCCGAATCAACGGGGATACCATTGGAGCCCTTCAAGAAAATGGCCGAATATCCCTTGAATGATGTCATCAGGAAAGGGGATTCCCTGTCCGAGACCTTCCCAGTAACTGAGGCCATAGTTGGTCTGGCCTTGGAGCTTTGGCAGCACCCAGTCTTCTGCCCGTATGCGTTTCCCATCGGAGCCCCCTTGGGGTTTACACAGCATCCTTCGGCCGAGGGATTGGTGACTGAATCTGTGTTGCGGCGCTGGGGCAACTCTGGAGACATGGATAGACCCCATGACAAAAAGTCCTAAAAGTTGGACCATGCAGCCAGAAAGGTCTATGCTGCTTCCTTACTCTGTCTCCGACAGGCAAGCTCAGCTGTTATTATGGCACTGTTCTCTCATGCCTTCTTGGGTTCCCTGGATGAGGTGCTTCCTCATCGCCTCGCGGACCTTCAGACCACGGTCAAGCAGATCTGGGATCGGGGTTGGGCTGTTGCAAAACAGCAACTCCATATGGCCCTGGATATCAGGGATTCGTGTGCCCGTTCAGTGGCAGCTGCAGTCGCCATGCGCCACAGGGCTTGGTTGAGGGTCCCTACCTTTACGGCAGACACCCAGCACAAACTGGCAGATGTTCCCTTCATGTGTACAGACTTGTTCGGTTCAGGAGTGAATGGTCACCTTCAGCGTATTGTGAAGTCCAGCACCACCTTGGACTCTGTTACTTCCGCCCAAAAAGAATCCCACGGTTATAAGAAAATGCAGAAGAAGCCCTTTCGGCCTTCTGTCCCTGCGACCAGGCAGCCCCAGTATCAAAGTGGGAGCAGTAGGGTCAACCTGGTGGCGCCGAGGGTTGAGGCGCTGGGTGCTACACTGGCGACCTGGGTTCGGCAAGCAAGGAAAAGATCGAGTGTCCGGAGGACCGCTCTCCTTTCCTGGGAGGGGGTTTTCTGCTCTTGCTGTCTAGCAGCCTGTTGTGATGACTAGAGGACACTCAGCAGTCGGGATCCAGCATACAGGTGATTGGCTGTGGTGGCACTTCTGTGGGCGTGCTCGGAAGCGAGTACATGCCGCAGTGGAGTACATTGCACCACCAAGCCAAAGAAGGGGAAATGTAACCCTATGAATTGCCAGCTGGCGAGCTGTAGGTTACCCGATTTTTGGCCCGGGCACCTAGAGGATAAAGACATCAGAGTAACAGACCGGAGAACTTTCCTGTAGACAAAAAGGTATTTTATTAAGAGCGATGCAGTGCCCTGCGCAGTCTGGTTACATGTTCTCGTTACATGTTCTCCCAAAGCTTTAGGCAGTGGGGGGTGTGTGTGTGTGTGTGTATGTGTGTATATATATATATATATATATATATATATACACAACTTCAGGAAGTTACAAATAAGTTGATGCTTAAGCTACATGGTATTTTTCAGTTTCTGATTGACTGTGTTGGTATGGCTTATTCTAGGGACATGGATATGCTGTTCTGTCCACACTTACTGATAGGTTCCTTGCCGCTTTAAATCTTGCCGGAAGGTCTTCAAGCTGGCTTCTCCCACCCACCCGGGTGGTAAAACTCTCGGCTCCGCCCCATGACGCCAGATCTTCCTTACCGCTTGGAAGCTCAGGTTCCCTCCTTAGCGCTCTGTGTTTTAGGCTTGGATCCTAACTCGTCGGTTAATACGAAACTAATCTTAAAGTTTAAAAGACTTTGTTCTTCCTTTTCCCTCGCGGCTGCGAAGGACAAATCGACTCCCGCATTTTGGCGGTGCTCTTGTGGGCAGTAGATGTCTTGGACCGATCTGCACTCCAGGTGCGTTTACTGCCTTGGCCTCTAACATGATCCGCAGGCCTGCGAATTGTGCAAGCCTTCCTCGGTCAACGTTCTCGAAGACCATGCTGCCAGGCTTCAGCTTGGGCACCGGGACAGACTTGTTCCTCTGGTTAAATCGAAGGAGGCCCGTTGGGCAGTGTCCGGCGGCGGGCTTGGCCGAGCAACTGGAGTAAATGATTGCCCCCGAGGAGGAGGCGGCCCAGGCTGCATCTTCTGCTTCCTCGGTCGCGATATTTATCCCGCTCTCCTTGGGTTCCTCCTACTCGGCTTCTTTTAAGGAGCTTTGTCAATCCCTCTACTAAAGGAGAGGGGCCATCGGGACACTTCTCAGTTCAAGAAAAAGGACTCTAAAGGTAAGTCCCACCGTCGACGTTCGTGGGAGTGGGAAAGGTCCCCTTTCCCGGATAGTGGACACTCGACTTCGGTCGAGTTTGCGGCCAAGGCCGCTGGCTTCAGGGTGTTCCCGTCTGGCCAGCAGGCTGAGACACACCCGTCGATGCAGTTGAGATTTTTCTTGCCCCGTCGGATGGGCTGTCGACTGGAGAAGCAGACAGCTCATCTTCACAGGTTCCCCCAGTGGAGACCGAGGACTTGCCCGTGCCTCCTGTGTCGGAGTCCCTGGTTAAGGGTCCTGAGCCGGGGGAGGAACAGGTCTCCCTCCGCCCCCTCCTAGACCCACCCTCGGAAACACCGAGGATCTCAGTCTCTGACCTCCTCTCGGTCCCGCCGACATTGGCGGTCTCTTGCTCGGCAGCAAGGGAAGCGGCAGCTCCGCTCATTCTCTTCTTCATCCTCCTCGGAAGATAGGCTGTGGCGCAAGTTGCGTCGGCGCTATGAGGATCTTATTTGGCAGCAGCTTCTTTTGTCTGGGAGCAAGCAGACTCTGTCGCCTTCCCCGGCCATTAAGTGACTTGTCACTTGAGCGGCTGAAACACCCCCTCCTGGTCATTGAGGAGCCAACGCCGGCACCGGTTGTTCGGCCGAAACCAGCTGCACCACCCATCGTAGTGGAACCCCCGCCTCCACAACCAAAAACTGGGGCCCCGGTCAAGGATTCTTGGTCGGGTCATGGGTTACCCCATTGGTTGTCAGTCACCCTCACTCCTGATCGCTCTAAGCAGATGGAGGGTGGCTCAGGCCCTCGGCAGCTGTTTTCAGACACATCTCAGTCTGACTATGACTCTTCCCTGTTCTCCAGGCCTCTCGATCTGGAGTCCTCTGGGGGACAGGCGGTGAACGAGAGCCCATCCTCGTTCATGGGATTGCTTCGGCTCGTCTCAGAATCTACTGGCATGAAGCTTGAACCCGTGTCTAAGCGGCCAAGTATCCCCTCAGGAAATACTAGACTGAGGGGATTCTTCTACGGAGGTCTTTCCTGTGGCCGAAGCCATTGTTGGCCCGGCCCTGGAGCTGTTGCAACAGCTGGCTTCTTGTCCAGCTCCCTCGGCTAGGATGGCCAGGAAGTGTGCCGTTCTCACCGGCTTACTGTCCGGATTCTCGGAGCACCCTTATGTGGAGGGGTTGGTGACCGGTGTTTTCCGGCGCTCCGGAAACGCTCGGGACGTGGACAAGCCACCGAATAGTGTGTCCAAGAAACTGGACTATTCCGGGTGTAAAGTTTACGCTGCTTCCTTCTTAGGCCTTCGTCAGGCCAGTTCGGCCGTACTGATGGCACACACTTCCTATGCCCTTTTGGGCTGCCTGGATGAGATGATCAGTTGTCTACCGGCTGACCTCCAGACTATGGTCAATCAGGTGTGGGATGAGGGAGGGGCGGTGGCAAAGCAGCAGCTCAAAACTGCTCTCGAGATTGGAGACTCTTATGCCCTGTGAGTAGCGGCCGCAGTGGCCATGCGCCGCAGAACTTGGCTGCGGATATCCACCTTCATAGCGGATACCCAGCACAAGCTGGCAGATGTTTCCTTCCTGGATACCGACTTGTTCTGTCCTGGGATGGAGGGTCACTTGCAGAGGATCGAGAATTGCAGTGCCACCTTGGACTCTGTCACGTCTACCCAGAAGGACAAAGGCCGCCAGCAGCAGTGCAAGTCCTTTCGGCCTTCTGCCCTTGCGGCACGTCCGGCCCAGCAACACCAGCTTCAGGGGCAGCAGGCTCACACTTGGCTCCCCAAAGCCAAGCCTGCAGCTTTCTCCAGCAGGAAGCAGGGAGGAAAAGGCCCAGGAGGTCCCTCGGCCGGTCCTTCCTCCAAGCCTGCCCAGTGACGGGTTGAGGGGTATCGCCCCATGCCTTGTCACGCCCCACTGGGTTCCACCCATGGGGGGATGGCTCCGCCACTTCTTTTCCGCCTGGTCCACTATCACCACGGACCATGGGGTGTTGGAAGTGATAGGGAAAGTTCTTCTTCTGGAATTCGAGCAGGCCCCACCGTATTGGGTCATCGCCCCACGGGGGGCTGTGGGGTCTGCAGCCTCTCCTGTCGGCTTGCTGAGCCGACACTGCTCTGCTCCTCCAAAAGGAGGTGATCAGGGAGGTAGCAGATCCTCCACCAGACCCAGGGTTTGTGTTCAGGTATTTCCTGGTCCCAAAACGGATGGTTGGGGGGTTGGCACCCCATTCTAGATCTTCACGACCTGAACAAGTTCCTAAGGTCCCGAACCTTCAGGATGGTCACTCTGGCACAGATCATTCCATGCTTGGAATGAGGCGTGTGGTTCTGTTCTCTGGACCGCCAGGACGCGTCCTTTCACGTCCCAATCTGTCCGTCCCACAGCGATTCCTTCGCTTCAGAGTGGAGGGGTCCCTTTTTGAGTTCGGGGCCATGCCCTTTGGCCTCTCTCCAGCTCCCAGGGTCTTCACCAAATGCATGGCAGTGGTGACAGCATTCCTGCGGCGCCGAAGGGTCCAGGTGTACCCTTACCTGGACAACTGGCTGAGTGCAGCCCCCTCCAGACCGGAGGTGGAGCGGTCCGGAAATCTGGCCCTCCAGGTCTGCTCTCAGATTGGCCTCCGCATCAACGAGGCCAAATTGGAACTCGTGCCATCGCAGGCAATTCAGTTCATACTGGCAGAGCTTGACTCTCTTCGAGCCAGTGCATGGCTCCCGCAGACAGGGCAGAGGTGTTCTCGTCATTTGCCCAATCATTTCATGTTGGGCAATTGCACCCTGCCCGGGACTTCCTGGGCCTCATGGCGGCCTGCACCAGCGTGGTCCAGTGGGCCCGCTGGCACACGCGTCCCTTTCAATGGGGGCTGGCCAGCCAATGGTCACAGTGCTCCGGTCTTCTGGACCAGCCAGTGGCGTTGACCCAGGAGATGTGGAACGCTCTCCAGTGGTGGATTGTTCCATCTCATCTGCAGGAGGGCATCCCGTATGTCCATCCCGAGCCGATGATCATTCTAACGACTGATACCTCTCTGATAGGTTGGGGTGCCCATTTGGGGGAGCACAGGGCGCATGGCTTCTGGTCCTCTCAGGAGTCTAGTTGCCACATCAACCTGCTGGAGCTTCGAGTGGTCGGACTAGCCCTCACCGGCTTCGCTCCATTTGTACGGGGTCAAGTAGTCCAGGTCCAGACGGACAATACCACGACCACGTACTACCTAAATCGTCAGGGTGGGACGCCCTCCTTGCCTCTATGCAAGGAAGCTCTCCGCACTTGGTCCCTAGAAAGCAGACTGGAGGCGGATCTCCTAGCCATCCATGTGGCGGGGGCTTCCATCACTCTGGCCGATGCTGTAAACTGGATAGGTTCTGCGTCTCACGAGTGGTCTTTCCTGCCGGCGGTAGTACACAATCTGTTCTCCTACTGGGGCACTCCTCAGGTGGGCCTGTTTGCCTCCAGGGAGAATGCGAAGCTGAGGCTGTTTCATGCCGGCCCCCCTCTCAGCTGGGCTCGCTGCAGGGGGATGCCTTCTCGAGGCTGTGGACCCCGGGCCTCTTTTACGCCTTTCCCCCATTTCCCTTGATCCACAAGGTACTTCTCGAGGTGAGGAGGGACAAGGCGCAGATGATTCTGGTAGCCTCAGACTGGCCCCCCCAGTTCGGGAGTCCAGATCTCCTCAGCCTCAGATCCAGGCTCCCGAGCCAGCTTCCAGCCCGCCCGGACCTGATGTCAGTCAACTAGGGGAAGGTACTCTACCCAGACCTTCAATCCCTGCACCTGACAGCCTGGTTCCTGAGCGGCTAGAATTCTAGGTCTTGCGTCTTTCCGACGAGGCCCTCGACGTCGTTGAGACATCCCATCCCGTAAGGAGTCGACCAGAAAATGCTATGCTTTCAAATGGAAGAGATTCTCCATTTGGCGTCAGGATAAGGGGTTAGACCCTTCATCCTGCTCCTTGACCAGCATTCTGGACTACCCACGGTCCCTTTCTCAGCAAGGGCTTCGGTCGATGACCTTTAAGGTGCACCTGGCAGCCATATCTGCTTACGGGGCGTGGGCCAGGAAGCAGTCAGTGGCAAGGGGAGAAGATGGTCGGACGCTTTTTCAAAGGCCTTGATCACATGTCCCCTTTGGTGTGAGAACCTCCATCTTTGTGGGATCTACTGCTGATATTGGCTAAGCTCGTGGGCAAACCATTCAAATCGATGCACAGATGCAATATGTCCCACCTGTCGTGGAAGACGACTACTTGGTGGCTATCACGTCAGCCAGAAGGATGGGAGAGCTCCGGATGCTTTCCATCGAATCTCCTTATCTGGTCTTCCACGGGGACAAGGTTGTCCTGCACCCCAACCCGAAATTCCTTCCGAAGGTTGTGTTGGGAGTTTCGCCTTAACCGGGTGTTGACTCTGCCGGTGTTCTACCCCAGTCACACCTTGGAGGCTGAATATAGGTTCCTCACTTTGGACCCTAGAAGAGTGCTCTCTTTTATCATAAGGAGCGGATGGCTGAAGTTTGGGGAGAGGTTCGCCAGATGTTTGTCACCTACGCTGAAGCCGCACCTGGCAGACCTGCATCCAAGCGGAAGATAGGCAGGTGGGTCACCTCCTGCATAGATCTTTGCTATCTGGCAGGCATGGAGCCTCCCAGAGGGATAACAGCTCATTCTACCCGCCATACCGCTGCTTCGTTGGCTGCTTCCAGGGATGTCCCTATCCAGGAAATCTGCAGGGCTGCTACCTGGAAGTCAGCAGACACCTTCATTACCCCCTACCACATCGACCTTGAGTCCCGCCGGGATGCTGGTTTTGGGACCTCTGTTCTCCAGTCCTTATTTTCTAAGTAGGAGGTGTGCGCCTTGCCTCTCTCCTCCCGGAGAACTGCTAGGAGTCTGCCAGTAAGTGTGGAGAGAACAACAAATCCATGTCCCTAGAAATGCAGGTTCTGGGGACATGGATATGTTGTTCATCACATGTCTGCAGGTTCTTGATGCTTTAAATCTTGCCGGAAGGTCTTCAGGCTGGCTCCCCCACCCAGGTGGTAAAACTCGCAGCTCTGCCCCATGGCGCCAGATCTTCCTTACCGCTTGGAAGCTCAGGTTCCCTCCTTAATGCTCTGCGTGATGGACTGGATCCTAACTCTTCGGTTCGTCCGAAACTCGTTTTAAAAGTCTCAAGACTTCGGTCTTCCTTTTCCCTCGTGGCTGCGATGGACAAACGGACTCCCGGTTTTCGGCGGTGCCCTTGTGGGCAGAAGGTGTCCAGGACGGATTCGCATTCCACGTGCGTCTACTGCCTCTGCCTAGAACACGACCTGCAGGCCTGCGAGTCATGCTATTCATTCTCGGCCAACGTCGTGAAGGACCGCGCTGCCCGGTTGAAGCTTGGGCGCCCCGAGAAGCGCTACCCGCCTGTAAAGTCGAAAGAGGCCCGTTGGGCGGTTACCGCGGCGGCTGGCTCGCTGAGCAGCTCGAGCAGATGATCGCCCTTGAGTAGGAGGCGGCCCAGGCCAAATCCTCCTCCTAGGTCGCGGCATTTATCTTGCTGTCTTTGAGTACCTCGTATTCTGCTTCGTTCAAGGAGCTTTGTCATTCGCTTTCTACGAAGGGAGAAGGGTCATCGGGACATTCCTCTCGGTCCAAAAAGAAGGATCCCAAGGGTAAGTCCCATCGTCAGCATTCTTGGGAGCGGGAGAGGGTCCCCTTCCCTGAACAGCCGACCGTCAACTTCGGTTGAGGTTGCGGCTAAGGCCGCTGGATTCACGGTGTCCCCATCAGGTAAGATGGCTGTCGACGCGGTTGAGAATTTTCTCGACCCGTCGGAAGAATTGTCGACTGGTGAAGCAGACAACCCTTCTTCGCCGGTTCCCCCGGTGTAAACCGAGGATTTGTCTCCGCCATCGGTGCAGCAGTCCCCGGTTAAGACGTCCGAGCCGAGAGAAGAGTGGGTGTTCCCCGCTCTCTCCGAGGCCCGCCCTTGGTCACACCGAGGGTCTCGGTCTCGGTCTTGGACCTCTTCTCGGTCTAGCCGATCTGCCGACATCGGCGGTCTTGGTCTCGGCACCGAGGTAAGCAGCGACGACGCTATGAGGAACTGATGTGGCAGCAGTTACTTTTGTCCGGGACCAAGTTGACACAGACACCTTCCCCGGCCATCAAGTGGCTGTCACCCAAACGGCCAAAGCAACCTCTCGCTGCAGTCGAGATGCCCAAGCCTGGGCCTGTTTTTCGTCTGAAACCCGCTGCCCCACCGATTGGGGTGGAACCTCTGCCTCCACAACCGAAATTGGGGGCACCGACCAAGGACTCTTGTCAGGTCAAGGCCTGCCCCACAGGTTGTCGGTCACTCTTAACTCCTGACCATCCTCGGCAGGTGGTGGGTGGCTCAGGCCCTAGGTAGCTCTTCGCGGACTCCTTGGAGTCCGACGACTCCTCCCGTGTTCTCCAGGCAGGTTGACCTGGAGTCCTCCGGGGGCCAGTCACTGGACGAAAGCACATCGTCCTTCATGAGTCTGCTTCGGCTCATCTCTTGAGTCCACCGGGATGCAGCTCGAGCCTGTATCCAAACGAACCAAGTATCCTCTGACGGAGATACTGGACTGAGGGGATTCACTCTCTGAGGCCTTTCCTGTGGCTGAGGCCATTGTCGGCCCAGCCTTGGAGCTTTTGCAGCAGCCTGCTTCCTGTCCTGCGCCCTTGGCCAGGATGGCCAGGAAGTATGCAGTCCATACCGGCTCTTTGCCCAGGTTTTCGGAGCACCTCTCTGCTAAGGGGTTGGTCACCGGCATTTGCCGGTGTTCCAGGTGCGCTAGGGACATGGACAATTCCTCCCGACAAGGAGCCCAAAAAAGCTGGACTGTGCCGGGCGCAAGGTGTACGCTGCGTCCTCCCTTGGCCTCCGCCAGGCCAGCTTGGCCGTGCTGATGGCAAACTTCTCCCAGGCCCTCATGGGCTCCATGGATGAGGTGATCCCTCCTCTCCTGGCCAACGTCCAGACCACGGTCCGGCAGGTTCGGGACCAGGGTAGGGCGGTGGCGAAGCAGCAGCTTCAAACAGCTCTGGACATAGGGGACTCCTGTGCCAGATCGGTTGCGGCCGCAGTGGCCATGCGCCGCAGAGCATGGCTGAGGATATCCACCTTTGCGGCGTATACCGAGCACAAGTTGGCGGATGTCCCCTTCTTGGGGACCGACTTCTTCGGCCCAGGAGTGGAAGGTCACCTCCAGCAGATCAAAAAGCCCGATGCCACCTTGGACTTTGTCACCTCCGCTCAGAAGGACAAAGGCCGCGGTCAGCAGCAGCACAAGCCCTTTCATCCTTCGCCTGTGGCACGTCCGGCCCAACAGCACCAGCATCAGGGCCAGCAAGCTCGCGCTTGGTATCCCAAACCCAAGCCCGTGGCTTCCTCCAACAGGAAGCAGGGAGGTAAAGGCCCAGGAGGTCCCTTGGCTGGTCCCTCTTCCAAGCCTGCCCAGTGATGGGTTGAGTGGTGTCGCACCCAGACTCTTCACTCCCCCCTGGGCTCCCCCGGGGGGACTGCTCTGCCACTTCCTTTCCGCCTGGTCCTCTTGTCACCATGGACCGCTGGGTGTTGGAGGTGGTAGGAAAGAGCCTGCCTCTGGAGTTCAAGCAGAGACCACCCTTTCGAGCCATCGGTCCATGGGGTCCTCAACCTCACTGTCGGCCTGCTGAGCCGATATTGCCCTGCTCCTCGAAAAAGAGGTGATCAGGAAGGTGGCAGATCCTCCTCCAAACCCGGGGTTTGTGTCCAGGTATTTTCTGGTCCCTAAACGGTCGGGGGGCTAGTGCCCCATTCTCGACCTGAACAGGTTCCTAAGATCTCAGATCTTCAGGATGGTCACTCTGGCTCAGATAATTCCATCCTTGGAACGGGGCGTGTGGTTCTGTTACCTGGACCTCCTGGATGCGTTCTTTCACGTCCCAATCCTTCCGTCTCATCAGAGATTCCTCCGCTTCAGAGCGGAGGGATCCCTTTACGAGTTCTGGGCCGTGCCCTTCGGCCTCTCCCTAGCTCCCAGGTTCTTCACCAAATGCATGGCGGTGGTGACAGCAATTCTGTGGTGCCAGAGGGTCTGGTTGTACCCCTACTTGGACGATTGGCTGATTGCAACTCCCTCCAGAGTGGAGGTGGAGCGGTCCAGAGATCTGGCTCTCCAGGTTTGCTCTCAGATTGGCCTCCTCATCAACGAGGCCAAGTCTGAACTCATGCCAGAACAGGTGATACATTTCATCGGGGCAGAGCTAGATTCTCTTTGAGCCAGAGCATTGCTCCCGGCGGACAGGGCCAAGGTTCTTTCCTCTTTTGCCCAGTCATTTCTGGTTGGGCAGTCGTGCCCTGCACGGGACTTCCTGTGCCTCCTGGGCCGCATGGCGGCCTGCACCAGTGTGGTCTGTTGGGCCCGCTGGTACATGGGTCCCCTTCACTGGGGGACTGGCCAGCCAGTGGTCACAGTGCGTCGATCCGTTGGATCAGCTAGTGACAGTAACCCAGGGGATGTGGAACGCTCTCCAGTGGTGGACCGTTCCGGCACATCTGCAGGAGGGCATCCCGTTTGTCCGCCCCGAGCTGACGGTCTCTCTATTGACCAATGCTTCTCTGATGGGTTGGGGTGCCCATCTGGTGGAGCACAGAGCGCACGGCCTCTGGTCCCCTTGGGAGACCCGTTGCCACATCAGCCTGCTGGAGCTTCGAGCGGTTCGTCTAGCCCTCACCGCCTTCGCTCCGTTTCTACGGGGTCATGTGGTTCAGGTCCAGACAGACAATACCATGACCTTGTACTATCTAAACCGCCAGGGCGGGACGTGCTCCATGCCTCTGTGCAGGGAAGCTCTCCGCATTTGGTCACTCATACACAGCCTGGGAGGCGGATCTCCTCGCCATTCACATGGCAGGAGCCTTCCAACATCCTGGCCGATGCCCTAAGCCGGATAGGGTCTGCGTCTCACGAGTGGTCTCTCTTGCCGGAGGTAGTACAAGATCTGTTCTGCCACTGGGGCATGTCTCAGGCGGGCCTGTTTGCCTCCAGGGAGAATGCAAAGCTGAGACTGTTTCATGCCCGCCCCCCTCAGCAGGGCTCGCTGTAGTGAGGTACCTTCTCGAGGCCATGGACCCCAGGCCTCTTCTACGCCTTTCCCTTGATCCACAAGGTGCTTCTCAAGGCGAGGAGGGACAAGGCGCAGGTGATTCTGGAAGCCCCAGACTGGCCCCGCCAGTTCTGGTATCCAGATCTCCTCAATCTCAGCTCTAGGCTCCCGAGGTGGTTTCCAGCCCGTCCGGACCTGGTCTCAGTCAATTAGGGGAAGGTATTCCATCCGGACCATCAATCCCTGCACCTGACGGCCTGGTTCCTGCCAGCCTGCCCGGACCTGGTCTCAGTCAGTCAGGGGAAGGTATTCCATCCGGACCATCAGTCCCTGCACCCGACGGCCTGGTTCCTGAGCGGCTGTAGTTCCAGGCCTTGAGACTTTCCGACGAGGTCCTCAACGTCGTTGAGGCGTCCCCTAAGGAGTCGACCAGAAAATGCTATGCCTTTGAATGGAAGAAATTTTCCATTTGGTGTCGGGGCGAGGGCCTGGACCCTTCCGCCTGTTCCTTGGCAAGCTTTCTGGACTACCTGTGGTCCCTTTCTCAGCAAGGACTTCGGTCGATGGCCCTTAAGGTGCACCTGACAGCCATCTCTGCTTACCGGCCTCGGGCCGGGAAGCAGTCGGTGGCGTAGGAGAAGGTGGTTGCGCGCTTTTCCAAGGCCTTGATCACGTATCCCCTCCGGTGCGAGAACCTCCACCTCCATGGGATCTACTGGTGGTATTGGCTAAGCTCATGGGCAGGCCATTCGAACCGATGCACAGGTGTGACATCGCTCATCTGTCGTGGAAGACCGCCTTCACATCAGCCAGAAGGATGGGAGAGCTCCTGGTGTCTTCCATCGAGTCTCCTTATCTGGTGTTCCACAGGGACAAGGTTGTCCTGCGCCCCCACCCGAAATTCCTTCCGAAGGTGGTGTCGGAGTTTCATCTTAACCAGGTGTTGACTCTACTGGTGTTCTACCACAATCACATTTTGGAGGCCGAATATAGGCTCCATACTTTGGACCCTAGAAGAGCGCTTGCTTATTATAAGGAGCGGACAGCTGAAGTTTGGGGAGAGGTTCGCCAGCTATTTGTCACATACGCTGAAGCCGCACTTGGCAGACCTGCATCCAAGTGGACAGTAGGCAGGTGGGTCACTTCCTGCATAGATCTCTGCTGTAGGTTGGCGGGCATGGAGCCTCCCAGAGGGATAAGAGCTCATTCTACTTGCCATACTGCTGCATCGGTAGCTGCTTCCAGGGACGTCCCTATCCAGGAAATCTGCAGGGCTGCTACCTGGAAGTCAGCACATACCTTCATCACCCACTACCACATCGACCTTGAGTCACGCTGGGATGCTGGTTTCAGGGCTTTGGTTCTCCAGTCTTTATTCCCTAAGTAGGGTGTGTGTGCCTTGCCTCCCTCCTCCCGGAGAACTGCTAGGAGTCTGCCAGACAGTGTGGATGAACAACATATCCATGTCCCTAGAAATACAGGTTACTCACCTGTAACAGAAGTTCTAGGAATGGTATATGTTGTTCATCCACATGACCCACCCGACCTCCCTGGCTTCGCCGCACAACCTGGCTTCCAGCAGGCTAGATCTGGCATCATGGGGTGGAGCCGAGAGTTTTACCACCCGGGTGGGTGGGAGGAGCCAGCTTGAAGACCTTCTGGCAAGATTTAAAGCGGCAAGGAACCTGCCAGACAGTGTGGATGAACAACATGTACCATTCCTAGAACTCCTGTTACAGGACAGTATGCTGTATATGTTGTCTATGAATTGTGACACTGGTGATTGTTTTTGCTTGGTCATTGCTTTCATAGCAGTTTGTCCATATTTGGTCATCCATCTTCCCTTAGCTTGCTTATTTATTTACGAGATTTACCAGGAAGGCATACTGAGCAACATGCTCTATTCCAGATGCGACCTTGGGGCCTAGACCCAGTACATGGCAAGTATTAGAACAAATACAAGTGCAGAGAATGTAACAAAGAAACAATAGCATATGATTTGCATAAATATAATTCAGTATAATTTATACTCCAGGTATAGTAGTACAGTAGATTACAGACAAATACGTGCATAACAGGAATAATTACTGTACGTTATTCAATTTATTAGAGGGCTGAGCTTGCAGCATGAGCAGGAGCAGCTGGAGGAGAAATATACCTGGAGTAGTCTGGAGCGGAGACCGGGATTACGTACGTGTCTGATGGAGGCGGGAAGGGCGTTCCAGATCTGTGGGCTTCTGAATTTAAAAGATGACTGGTATTTGGTGATGCACATAAATGGGATCTGTAGGAGGCTGGGATCTCTGCCTCTTAAGTGATTACACAGGGGAGGTTGTTGGGATAGGGTAGATTCATGATTGGGGGGGGGGGAGGCAGAGGGTCCAGAATTCAGCTGCAAATCTAGTGCAGTTTATTAATCTGTGGTCATAGAGAGATGGTAGGGCTGGAGAGTTATATAAAGTACAATGGTGAGTGGATTGTGGGGCGTCGATGATGAAGCAACACAGGGATTTGATTAACTCTAAAAATTGATTAGCGTTTTGCTCATAAAAGTGCTAAATCTTTTTGAAAATGCATTACTCTTGCCTCACTGTGCTTAACAAACACAGCACTTCTAGAAAATCTATATAAATACTTTCTGTACAGTTGGCACAGTACCAAGAAAAAAACTGCTAATCAATTATTTAAAACCCTGCAACAAAAGGAGTGGAATAGAATGTCTGGGCTAGCCAGGGTGACGCAAGTACGACAGAGTATACTATGTCACTATAATCCAGTACAGGGAGTATTATTTTTTGGACTATGGGGAGCCTCGTTTCCTTGGGGAGACAGGTTTTGTTTTGGTAGAGTGCCCCCAGTTTTGGTAGCAGCCTCTTACGCAAGGAATCTATGTGAGAGGCACAGTCAAGGTGTTGGTCGAGCCAGACACCTAGGTATCTAAAGCTAGTGCATTGTTCAAGGGGTGCTCCTTCCAGTGTTGAGAAAGGAGGACACAGGGTTTGGCGGGAGAGTCTTTGTTGGGAGCCAAATGTAAGCAACATCGTTTTTTTTTTTTAGGGTTTTGAGATCGCTGGTTCTTCCTGAACTAGTGCTGGATGGCTGTGAAGTCCTCCTGAAGGAGAGGTGCTACACTGCTTGTAGAGGGGCCGGATGCGTACAGAACTGTATCATCTGCATAGATTTGGATGGAAGAGTGAGAGCAAGCAGCGGGTAGGCCATTAAGAAAAATGGAGAAGAGTATTGGGCCTGGGACTGATCCTTGAGGGACCCCAGAATTGACTGGAAGGGGGATTGATGTATGAGAGGCCAGTCTGACTGCTTGCATCCTACCCTCAAGATAGACTTGGAACCAGTCTATAGCTGGGTGAACTAGACCTGCATCCTTAAGTTTTGAGATGAGAAGGGGATGCGAGACGGTATCCAAAGCCTTGGCTAGATCAATAAATATGGCTGAAGTGATGTGCCCTTTGTCGATACCTGTGAGGATGTATCCTGTGACACATAATAGGGATGTGATAGTAGAATGGGATTTGCGAATGCCAGATTGGAAGGGAGAAAAGGAGGAGGAGGCAGGCAGGAACTGGGAGAGTTGGGACAGGACCAGTCGCTCCTGAAATTTGGCCAGGATCAGAAGTAAGATAGGTCTACAGTTGCCTGGGGAGGAGGGGTTACCACCTTTAGGAAGGGGTATGACAGTGGCCAGTTTCCAAGTCGTTGGAACCTTGCCCAGAGAGTAGTAGAGGTTGAATAGTGCAGCCAGTGGAGTGGCTATGGCAGGGGCTGACAGGAATAGCATCTTGGCGTCCAGAGACAATGGGCATTTGCCTTTATTTGGATTTAACACCTGTAGGGAGTGGAGGACTTCGTTGGGGGAAATTGGTTGGACCATGAATGGTGGGATTGAGGGGTGAGTTTGAGGGATGTGGGTGCTGTGTGGGTGGACCGGGGTGTGAGTATTTCGGAGGGAGGATAGGAGAGTATTGGCGCAGCTGGAGAAATCTGTGTTGAATGCTTCTGCGACACAGATGGGGTTGGAGATGAGGTGCCATTTTTTAGTAGTGAGGGGAGGTGTTTGGGTTGGGGGAGCAGTGATTTGAGAGATTTCCAGAAGTCCATAGGGTGGTGAGAATTTTTACTGTAGGTAGCTAGGAAGTAGGACTTTTGTGCTTGGCGAATACTATTTCTGCAAGCATTTCGAAGGGCTCTATAGGTAGTAAGGGAGGCCTGGGAGCCCAGTTTCTTATAAGCTTTTCAGGCATGGTCTCTGGTATGGCAATTTCTAATTATGTCAGCCGTGATCTAGGGGAGATGTGTTCCTCTAACTCGTTTTGTGCGCAAAGGAGCATGCTTGTCCCAAACTGTTGGGAATCTGAGTTTAAAGGTATTAAAGGCATCGTCAGTGCAAGATGCCTCGTTGATGCAGGACCAGTTTACCCTTCCCAGGTCTGCCAGGAGAGCTTAAAAATGTAATGTTTTTGTCGAAGGACTGGTTGGTCCGAAAGAGAGCACTTTGTTCTTGTTACCTTTTAATGGATCAACATAAATGTATCAAATAGTTTTGTTTTGGATTTGCAATTTAGCTAACAGTTTTAACTGTCACCACAAGATGGCGACATTGCTCCATTAGGATTATACTGAGACATTGTCGGACCAGTATGACTAACGAGCAAAAGTAATCCAGAATGTATCTTAGTACATTTAACAACAAACACTGTGATTAAAATGGAAAAGGTTATATTTAGAGACATGGATAGGTTGTTCATCCACACTGTCTGGCAGGTTCCTTGCCGCTTTAAATCTTGTCCGAAGGTCTTCAAGCTGGCTCCTCCACCCACCCACGGTTGGCAAAACTCTCGGCTCCGCCCCATGACGCCAGATCTTCCTTACCGCTTGGAAGGTCAGGTTCCCTCCTTAGCGCTCTGCGTTTTTTGACTGGTTCCTGATTCTCCGGTTCATCCGAATTTAGTTTTGAAGTTTTCTTGACTTCGGTCTTCTTTCCTTCGCGGCTGCGATGGACAGTTCGTTTCCCGGCTCCAGAGGCACCCTGGCAGGCAGAATATCTCCAGGACTGATCCGCACTTCATGCGCATATACTGCCTCGAATTGGACCACAACCCGCAGGTTTGCGAGTTGTGCCGCGCTTTTTCGACCAACGTCCTGGAGGATCGTGCTGCCCATTTTGAGCTCGGGTGCCCGAGGAGTTTTCCCTGCGGTGGAAATCCAAGAGGCTCGTTGGGCGGTGTTAGGTGACCTGACTGATTTCGGCTGAGCAGCTCGGTACTCTTATCACCCCTGGAGGAGGGCGGCCAAGGCGCATCTCCCTCCTCCTCGGTCGCGGCATTTATCCCACTCTCTCTTGAGTTCCTCTCATTCGGCTTCATTCAAGGAGCTTCGCCAGTCCCTCTCCACGAAGGGAGAGGGGCAATCAGGACTTGCCTCTCAGCCGAAGTCTAGGGAGTCACAGGGTAAGTCCCTTCGTCTTCATTTGTGGGAGCGGGAGAGTTCTCCTCCCCCGGACAGCTGACTGTCGACTTCTGTCGAGGTTGCGGCTCAGGCCGTTGACTTCACGGTGTCCCCGTCAGGTCAGCCGGCCGAGACTTCCGTCGACGTAGTCGAGTTATCTCTTGACCCGTCGCCCGGGTGGTCGACCCCTCTCCGCCCGGTTCCCCGCTGGGGCCGAGGTTCTACCATTGCCTTGGAAGCGGCAGTCTGGTCAAAGCGTCCGAGGCGAGGGAGAGCGGATGTCCCCAGACCCTCTCTGTTTCACCGAGGGTCTTGATCTCTCTCTTCTTCTTGGTCAAGTCGCTCCCGCCAGCAGTCTCGGTGAGGGCACCGGGTTAGTGCAACACCGTTCCTCCTCGTCTTCCTGTTTGGATGAGGGAGGCAGCCTTAGTTAAATGCGACATTCCGAGGAGCTTTTGTGGCAGCAGTTGCTGTTGTCTGGGAATCAATTGACTCCGACTCATTCACCGGCTATCAAGTGGCTGCCACCTGAACGGCCGACGCAACCACTCGTCGCAGTCAGGATGCCCACCTCCGGGCCAGTTGTTCAACCAAACCTAGCTGCTCCACCGATTCTGGTGGAACCTCGGTCGGGTCATGGCCTGCCCCACAGGTTGTTGGTCACCCTCACTCTCGGCCGCCCCTGGCAGGTGAAGGGTGGCTCAGGCCTGAGACCGCTGTTAGCAGACTCTACGGTGTCCGACGACTCCTCCATGTTCCCCAGGCCGGTGGGCCTGGAGTCCTTCCGGGACCGGTCTTTGGACGATAGCTTATCGTCCTTCCTGGGTTTGCTTGGTCTCATCTCGGAGTTCACCGGGATGCAGCTTGAGCCCGTGTCCAAACGGGCCTGTTATCCCCTGACTGAGATTCTAGACCGAGGGGATTCACCCTCGGAGGCCTTCCCTGTGGCTGAGGCCATCGTTGGCCAAGCCCTGGAGCTTTGGCTGCAGCCTACTTCCTGTCCTGTGCCCTTGGCAAGGAGGGCCAGGAAGTATGCGGTCCCTATCGACTCTTTTGCCCGGTTTCTCGGACCACCCCTCTGCTGAGGGATTAGTTACTGATAACGTCTTATAGTGTTCCAGAAACGCTCGGGACGTGGATAGGTTTCCCGACAAAGAGTCCAAAAGGATGGACTACATCGGGCACAAGGTTTACACTGCGTCCTCCCTAGGCCTCCGACAGGCCAGCTCGGCCGCGCTGATGGCATACTTCTCCCACACCCTCATGGGCTCCCTGGATGAGGTGATCCTCGTCTCCCGACCGACCTGCGGACCATGGCCCATCAGGTGCGGGACCAGGGAAGGTTGGTAGCTAAGCAGCAGCTTCAGACTGCTCTGGACATAGGTGATTCCTGTGCCAGGTCAGTAGCGGCCGCAGTGGCCTTGCGCCGCAGGGGGTGGCTGAAGATATCTACCTTCTCGGTGAAAACACAGCACAAGTTGGAAGACATCCCCTTCTTGGGGACTGACCTCTTTGGCCCTGGAGTACAGGGACACCTCCAGGGGATCGAAAAGTCCAAAGTCACTTTGGACTCGGTCTCCTCCGCCCAGAGGGACAAGGGCCGCTGGCAACATCAGCGTAAACCCTTTAGTCCTTCGGTCCCTGCAGCACGATCGGCCCATCAGCACCAGCAAGAGGGCCATCAGGCTTGCGCTCGGTATCCCGAATCCAAGCCAGCAGCTTCCTCTAATGGGAAGCAAGGAGGTAAAGGCCCAGGAGCTTCCTTGGCCAGTCTCTTCTCCAACCCTGCCCAGTGACGGGTCGAGGGGCGTCACCCCTGACCTCGCCACCCTTACTTGGGTCCCCCACGTGGGAGGCGGCTCCGCCTCTTCCTTCGGCTGGGTGTGGGAGGTAAGGGCCTGTTTCTAGGGACATGGATATGTTGTTCATCCACAATATCTGGCAGGTTCCTTGCCGCTTTAAATCTTGCCGGAAGGTCTTCAAGCTTGCTCCTCCCACCCACCCGGGTGGTATAACTCTCGGCTCCGCCCCATGACGTCAGATCTTCCTTACCGCTTGGAAGCTCAGGTTCCCTCCTTAACGCTCTGCGATTAAGCTTTGGGCCTAAAAAAAACTTCGAATTTGAAAATTTCTTCAAAACTTTTCTATACCTTCACAGTCTTCATCCCTCGCGGCTGCGATGGACAAATCGACTCCCGGTTTTCGGAGATGCCCCTGTGGGCAGAAGATGTCTCGGGCGGACCGCATTCCACGTCGTTTACTGCCTATGCCAAAAGCACGACCTCGAGCCTGCGAACTGTGCTCATCCTTCTCGGTCCGTCCTTGAGGATCGCGCTGCCAGTCTACAACTTGGGCGCCCGGAAAGGAGATTTCCTCCGGTTAAATCTAAGGAGGCCCGACTGGCGGTGTCCGCGGCTGCGGGCTCCGCAGAACAACTTGAGCAGATGGTCGCCCTCGAAGAGGAGGCGGCTCAGGCCGCTACATCTTCGGCCGCGGCATTCGTCCCGCTCTCGCTCGGGGCCTCCTATTCGACTTCTTTAAGAGCTTTGCTTGACCCTCTCGACCAAGGTGAGGTCCAACTTCTTCTGGGCGTTTCATCGGTCGAGAAAAATGAGGTAAGTCCATCGTTGGCGGCTCTTGGGGCGGGAAAAGATCTCCCTCCCTTGTTGACAGTGGACTTGGTCGAATTTTACAACCGGCCACTGGCTTCGCGGTGCCCCGTCAGGCCAGGTGACTGAGACACCACACGACGTGGTGAGATTTTCTCGACCCGTTAGACGGGTTGTCGGCTGGAGAAGCCGAAAATCCCTCCTCCCCGGTTTCCCCGGCGAGGACTGAGGATACCGTTGGCTCATCTGCGCCTCCGGCCCTGGAGCCGTCGGTTTTGTCGACTGAGCCGAGGGGTTTGCAGATCCTCTGCTCCCCGCTGCGCCGACCTCGGCCTAGCCGAGATTCTCGGTCATCGTCGTGGTCTAGCCGATCCCGTCGACACAGTCGGTTTCGGTCTCGGCACCGCACGTAAAGCGGCGTCGCCGCTTTCCTCGTCTTCCTCTTCCTCCCGGATGAGGAGGCTTGACGTGAAGTTGCGCCGAAAATATGAGAGACTTATGTGGCAGCAGCTATTATTGGCGAGCAAGCGGCTCAGGCCTCTTCTCCGGCCATAAAATGGTTTGTCTCGGGCGGCGAAACAACCCCTCGCGGTGGTCGAGGCCTGTTTCAGGCGGTTGTTGGGTCTATTCCTGCTGCCCCACCAATACTGGTGGAACGCCTCCACCTCAACCGACAGTGGGGCCCGACAGAAAGTTATGATCGGCTCATGGCCTTCCCCATAGGCTGTCGGTCACCCTCACTCCCGATAAGCCTCGGCACGTGGAGGTGGCGCAGGCTCTGAGGCAGCTATTCAGCGACTCGCCGGAGTCTGGCAGCGGCCTCCCTGTTTTCAAGCGCCTAGACTTGGGTTCTCTGGGGGCAGTCGATGGGCCGATAACCCTTCGTCCTTCCTTGGACTACTCAGGCTCATCTCCAGAATCCACTGGGATGGCTCGAACCCGTGTCCAAAGCGGGCTAGATATTCCTTACTGAGATTCTGGACGAGGATTCTCCTCACAGGCCTTTCCGGTGGCGAAGCCATTGTTGGTCGGCCCTGGAATTGTGGCAGTCCGGCTTCCTGTCCTGCGCCCGGCCAGGATGGCCAGGAAGTATGCAGTCCCTACAGGCTCTCTGTCGGCTTTTCGAACACCCTTGATTGAGGGGTTAGTCACGGACAGTGTTTTCAGCGTGCGGAAATGTCAGGGGCGTGGATAACCGCCCGACAGAGTCAGAGAAACTGGACTATGAGAGAAATATCTGCCTCCTCCCTCGGCCTTCGTTGAGGCCAGTTCGGCCCGTATTGATGGCACATTTTTCCCATACCCTGTTGGGCTGCCTGGATGAGGTCGTCCCTCATCTTCCTGCGGGCCTGCAGACCACAGTAAAGCAGGTGCGGGCCCAGGGCAGTAGCTAAGCAGCAGCTCCAGACTGTGCTGGATATTGGGGATTCTTGTGCCCGGTCAGTGGCGGCCGCAGTGGCTATGCGCCGGCGGGCGTGGCTGAGGATATCCACTTTCACCTCGGATACCCAGCACAAGTTTGCGGATGTTCCTTCCTGGAACACACCTCTTGACCCTGGGTGGAAGGCCACCTCCAGAGGATCGAAAAGTCCAATGCCACCTTGGACTCTGTCTTGTCGCGCCAGAAGGACAGGGCCGTAAGCCTCAGCTTAAGCCCTTTAAGCCCCTCTGCTCCCTTCTGCGCCCGGCCCAACAAGCGTCAGGGCCAGCAGGCTAGACCTTGGTATTCCAAGCCCAAAGCGTCCAGCTTCCTCGAATAGGAAGCAAGGAGGAAAAAGGCCCTGGTGGTCCCTCGGCGGTCCTTCCTCCAAGCCTGCACAGTGGCGGGCTGAGGGGTGTCGCCCCATCCCGTCACCTCGCCCTGGTTCCCCACGTGAGAGGCGGCTCATGACACTTCCTTTCCGCCTGGTCCGCTGTTACCACGGACAGGTGGGTTCTGGAATGGTGGGAAGAGCCTGCCTCTGGAATTGACGGAGCTCCACCCTTCAGGCCGTCGCCCCAAGGGGCTTGGGCCCCAGACTCTCTAGAGGCTCGTCGGGCCGACATCGCTTCTCCTTCAGAAAGGGGTGATAAAGAGATAGAGGATCCTCCATCAGAACCAGGGTTCGTGTCCAGGTACTTCCTGGTCCCGAAACGGACGGGGGGCTGGCGCCCCATTCTCGACCTACACGACCTGAACAAGTTCCTAAGTTCTCGAACCTTCAGAATGGTCACTCTGGCTCAGATAATACCATCTCTGGAACACGGCGTGTGGTTCTGTTCTCCGGACTTTCAGGACGCGTTCTTTCACGTCCCTATCCGTCCGTCTCATCAGAGATTCCTCCACTTCAGGGTGGAGGGATCCCTTTTCGAGTTCCAGGCCATGCCCTTCGGCCTCTCTCCAGCTCCCAGGGTCTTCACCAAGTGCATGGCAGTGGTGACAGCATTCCTGCGGCGCCGAGGGGTCCGGGTGTACCCTTACCTGGACGATTGGCTGATAGCAGCCCCTCCAGGTCGGAGGTGGAGCCGGTTCAGGGATCTGGCCCCTGGTTTGTCTCTCAACTCGGCCTCCTAGTCAGCGAGGCCAAGTCGAGACTCGAGCCGAAGCAGGTGATATCTTTCATCGGGGCAGAGGCTCGACTCTCTTGAACCAAAGCACGGCTCCCGGCGGACAGGGCAGGAGTGCACTCCTTTGCCCAATAATTTCTGGTTGGGCAATCGCCCCTGCCGGGACTTCCTCGACTCCTGGGTCTCATGGCGGCCTGTACCAGCGTAGTCCGTTGGACACGCTGGCACATGCGTCCCTCCAGTGGGGACTGGCCAGCCAGTGGTCACAGGCGCTGCGATCCTCTGGACCAGGCGTGTGGGCGACCAGGGATGTGAGGCGCTCTCCAGTGGTGGACCGTTCCGTCCCATCTGCAGGAGGTATCACGTTTGTCTGCCCGAGCCGGCCCAGTTTCTCCAAGCGACCGGCGCCTCTTTGATGGGTTAGGGTGCCCATCTGGGGAACACCAGTGCAGCCTCTGGTCCCAGCGGGAGTCCGATGCCATATCAACCTGCTGGAGCTCCGTGCGGTCCGCTAGCTCTCCGCGCTTTGCTCCGTTTCTCTGGGGTCAAGTGGTCTGGGTCCAGGCGGACAGCACCACGGCCATGTACTATCTAAACCGCCAGGCGCGGGCCAGCTCCATGCTCTCATGCAGGGAAGCTCTCTGTATTCTGGTCACTAGTCTGCAGCCTGGGTAGGATCTCCTGGCCATTCATGTGGCAGGGCCTCCAACACCCTGGCCGATGCCTGGGCTGGATGGGGCTGCATCTCACGAGTGGTCTCTCCTGCGGAGGTAGTACAAGACCTGTTCTCCGCTGGGCTTACCACTGGTGGACCTGTTTGCTTCCAGGGAGAACGACAGTTTGAGCTGTTTCATGCCGCCCCCTCAGCAGGGCTCGCTGCAGGATGCCTTCTGAGGCCGTGGACCCGGGCCTCTTTTATGCCTTTCCCCGTTCCCCTGATTCACAGGGTCCTGCACAGCGGGTGGGACAAGGCGAGGTGATTCTGATAGTCCCAGACTGGCCTGCGCCCGGTTCTGGTACCCAGATCTCCACCAGTCTCAGCTCCAGGACTCAGAGGCGGCTTCCAGCTCACCGGACCTGCTCTTAGTCAATCAGGGAAGGTGTTCCATCCGGACCTTCAGTCCCTGCACCTGTTGGCCTGGTTCCTGGCGTAGAGTTCCAGGCCTTGGGTCTTTCCGGTCCTGAGCGTCGTTGGGGCGTCCCGTAAAGGTCGACCAGAAAATGCTATGCTTTCAAATGGAAGGGTTCTCCATTTGGTGTCAGGTTAAAGGTTGGACCCTTTCGCGTGTCCTGTGGAAACATTTTGGACTATCTATGAATCCTATCTGAGTCAAGGGCTTGGGTCGGCGACCCGTAAGGTGCACCTGGCAGCCATTTCTACACTACACAGGCGGGCGGTCAGCGATCCAGTAAGCGCAGGGAGAAGTGGTGGGCGCTTCTTTAAGGCCTTGATCATTTCCTCCAGTCACGGGAACCCCCACCTCCGTGGGATCTACTGCTGGTACTGGCCAAAGCTCATGGGCAAAGCCATTGCAACCAATGCAGGTGTGGTCTCACCCACCTGTCGTGGAAGAACCGCCTTCTTGGTGGCTATCCGTCAGCCAGAAGGATGGGAGAACTCCAGGCGCTTAGCAGCATCAGGTCCTTACCTGGTCTTCCACAGGGACAGGGTATCCTCACTTCCCACCCGAAATTCCTTCAGAAGGTGGTGTAGGAGTTTCACCCATAATCAGGTGTTGACTCTGCGAGTGTTCTACCCCAATCCACCTCGGAGGCGAATATAGGCTCATACTTTGGACCCTAGAAGAGGCGCTCGCTTATTGTAAGGCTTGCAGCTGGAGAGGCCGGGCAGAGGTTCACCAGCTGTTGTCACCTACGCTGAGCCGCATCTGGCAGACCTGCAATAGCGGACGATAGGCAGTGGGTCACCTCCTGTAAATCTCTGCTATGAGTTGGGCGGGCATGGAGCCTCCCAGAGGATAGGCTCATTCTACCCGCCATAATGCTGCATCGGTGGCTGCTTCCAGGATGTCCCTATCCAGGAAATCTGCAGGGCTGCTACCTGGAAGTCAGCAACACCTTGTGCCCACTACCACCGACCTTGAGTCACGCTCGAGATGCTGGTTTTGGGCCTCGGTTCTCAATCTCTGTTCCCCAAGTAAGTATATAGGGGGGTGTGTGCGCCTTGCCTCCTCCTCCTGGAGAACTGCTAGAGTCTGCCAGATGGTGTGGATGAACAACATATCCATGTCCTAGAAATACACATTACTCACCTGTAACAGGAGTTCTAGGAATGGTATATGTTGTTCATCCACCTCCCTCGACCTCCAGCTTGACGCACAACCCTATGGGCTACTGTGGGCAGATCTGGCGTCATGGGGGCGGAGCCGGAGTTTACCACCGGGTGGGTGGGAGGAGCTAGCTTGAAGACCTTCTGGCAAGATTTAAAGCGCAAGGAACCTGCCAGATGTTGTGGATGAAAAAGCATGCCATTCCTAGAATTCCCGTTACGGGTGAGTAACCTGTATTTCTGGGACATGGATGTTGTTCATCCACACTCGTCAAGTGTCCTGATGGTAGCCCTCGAAGAGGCGGCGCGAGCCGTCTTCCTCGGCGCGGCATTTATCCCGCTCTCTCTGGGTTCTTCTACGGCTTCTTTTAAGAACATCATCCTCTCCACTAAGGAAGGCCTGTGTCTGGACCCTATTCGGTCAAGGGACAGGGTAAGTCCTCCGTCGCTCTTGGGAGGAAAGGTCCCTCTCCCGGACGTCGACCGTCGCGGCAGACCACCGGCCGACCACTGGCCTCGCGGTGTCCCGTCAGGTCAGTTGACCGAGACTCCCGATAGTCAGATTTTCTCGACCCATTAACGAGCATCGCCTTTAGCAGCCAATTCCCCTCGGTTCCCAGAGGTTGAGATCGTGGGCTCGCCTGTGCCTCGGTTCAGGCCCTCGGATATCCGGCAGAAGGGTACGGTTCGGCCGACACCTCCAGCACCGACCTCGGAAATTCCGGACCTCGGTCCCGGTCTCCGGACCTCTTGGCGGGACAGCCGATCCCACCGTCATGGCGGTCACCGGTCTGGCACGCGGAAGCGGCGCGCCATCCTCTCCTCCGGATGAGGAGGCGGCGTAAGTACGTGGCCATCCGAGACAGCGCAACAGCTCCTCCTGGCCGGGGAAGCCGCCCCATCGCCTTCCCGGCCATTAATCAATGTCACGGGCAGCCACCTAACCTCGACATCCGAGGCCTATACAGGCGGTTGTTCGTGAAACCCATCTCCACGATTCGGTGGAACCTCCCTCAGCCACAAGTGGGGGCTACGACCAAAGTTCTCGATCGTGGGTCCCATGACTGCCTCACTCCGACCGACCTCGGCGGGAGGTGGCTCAGGCAAGCAGCTCTTGAGGACTCTTCAGTCGGTGATTCCTCCCTTTTCTCCAAGCGACTGGACTTGGAGTCTTCGAAGGTCAGTCAATGGGCGATAGCCGTAATCTTCCTAGGACTCGACTCATCTCGAGTCTACAGGATGGGCTGGTTCCCGTTCCAAATAGGCCAGGTATCCCTCCGGAGATTCTGGACGAGGGATTCGGCGGGCCTTTCGGTGGCGAAGCCTAGTGATCCAGCACTGGGCTGGGGCGCCCTGCTTCCTGCCCTGCGCCCGGCCAGGATGGCAGGAAGTATCTGATTCCGGTTCTTGTCGGTTTTGAACACCCCTCTACAGGGGTTGGTTCCGACAGCTTTCCGGCGGCTAGCACCAGATATGGACAAACCTCTGACAGAGTCCAAGAAGTGGACTATAGCCGGCGAAAAGTCGCTGTCTCCACCCGGCGCAAATCCCAGGCCAGTTCGGCCGTCTCATGGCTTTTCATGCCTGGTGGGCTCACAGATGAGTCATCCTCATCTTCCGCGATCTGCAGACTCGGTTAGCAGGTGGGGACCAGAGCGAACAGTGGACAGCTCAGACTGCTTTGGATGGGGACTCATGGCGCAGATGGTGGCCGCCGCGGTAGCTATCGTCGGCGGGCCAGCGAGATATCACCTTTACTTGATACCAGCACAAGTTAGCGGATGTTCCCTTTGGGGACCTCTTGACCCTGGGGTGGAAGGTCACCTGCAGAGATCGAAGTCCAATGCACCTTGGACTCGATTCCACTCAGAGGACAAAGACACAAACCACCCTAAGCCCTTCGTCCTTCTGTGCCTGGCCTTGACCAACAACGTCAGGGGCCAACTCATGTGGCATCCCAAACCAAACACGCGACTTCCTCTAACAGAGCAGGAGGAAAAGGCCAGGAGGTCCCTCGGCAGTCCTCCTCAGCCTGCCCAGTGACGGGCTGGTGTCGCCCCACCCCGTCCTGCCCGACAGTGGAGACGGCTCGGCACTTCCGTTCCGCCTGGTCCGCTGTTACCACGGACAGGTGGGTCTTGGAAGGTGGTGGGAAGAGGCCTGCCGGAATTGAGCAGGCACCACCCTTCAGGCCGTGCGCCTCGGGGGCTTGGGATCCCCAGCCTCACTGGCGGCTGAGTCGAGCGACGCCAGCTCTCCTCCAGAGGAGGTAGTAAGAGGTGGTGGACCCTCCTTCAGACCCAGGGTTTTGTGTCCAGGTACTTCCTGGTTCAGAAAGCAGACGAGGGGCTGGCCCCATTCTCGACCTGCGACCTAAACAAGTTCCCTAGGTCTGAACCTTGGGATGGTCACTCTGGCTCAGATATATACCATCCTTGGAGCAGGCGTGTGGTTCTGCTCTCTGGACTTGCAGGACGCGTTTTTCACGTCTATCCATCCGTCTCACCAGAGATTCCTTCGCTTCAGCGGAAGGATCCTCTTGAGTTCCAAGCCATGCCCTTGACAGTCTCCAGCTCAGGGTCTTCACCGTGCATGGCAGTGGTGACAGCATTCCCTCTTGGCCTGAGGGTCGGGTGTACCCTTGCCTGGGCGACTGGCTGATAGCAGCTCCCTCAGGAGGCACGAGGGTGGTCAGAGATCTGGCCCTCAGGTCTGCTCAACTGGGCCTCCTTATCAAGCGAGGCCAGAGTGGAACTCGAGCGACAGGTGATTCTATTCACCAGGCTAACACGCTCTCTTGAGAACAGATAGCTCCCACGGACAGGGCGAGTTCTTTCGCCCGCGATCTATTTCTGGTTGGGCAATTCAGCCCTGCCGGGACTTCCTGCGCCTCCTGGGTCTCATGGCGGCCTGCACCGGCGTGGTCCGTTGGGCCCGCTGGAACACCGTCCACGCAGGGGAGACTGGCCAGCCAGTGGTCCTGGCAGCTGCGATCCCTTGGACCAGCTTATTATCCGGTGACACAGGGATGGAGCCGCTCTCAGTGGTGGTCAATTCCAGATCATTTGCAGGAGGCATCCATTACGTCCGCCCGAAGCAAGCCAGTCTCTAACCGACCGATGCCTCTCTGATGGGTTGAGGTGCCCATCTGGGGAACACCGGGCTCATGGCCTCTCCTGAGCCCCGGAGTCGATGCACATCAGCCTGCTGGAGCTCCGGCGGTCCGCCTGGCTCTCACGCCTTTCCTCCGTTCCTCGGGGTCAGTGGTCCGGTCAGGCGGACAATACCGCGACTATGTACTATCTAAACGCCAGACCAGGGCGCTCAAGTGCTTCTATGCAAAAGCTCTCGCATTTGGTCACTCAAAGCGCAGCCTGGTGGATCTCCTAGCCATTCACGTCGCAGGGCCTCCAACACCTGGCGATGCCTGGGCGGATAGGGGCTGCATCCCAGTGGTCTCCCCTGCGGTAGTGCAGCATCTGTTCTCCCTTTGGGGCACACCTCAGGTGGACCTGTTTGCCTCAGGCAGGCGAAGCTGAGTCTGTTCCATGCCGCCCCCCTCAGCAGGGACTCGCTGCAGGGATGCCTTCTCGAGGCAATGGACCCCGGGCCTCTTAAAGCCTTTCCCCATTTCCCTTGATCCACAAGGTGCTTCTCTCAAGGCGAGGAGGGACAAGGCGCGAGGTGATTCCTGATAGCCCCAGAACTAGCCAGTTCTGGTACCAGTCTTTCCTCAGTCTCAGCTCCAGGACTCGCAGCAGCTTCAAAGCTCACTTGAGGATTTTCTCTCAGTCCAATCAGGGAAGTGTTCCATCGGATTAGTCCCTGCACCTGGCCCTGGTTCCTGGCTACAGTTCAGGCCTTGGGTCTTTCGGCAGAGAGTCCTCAATGTGGTTGGGCGTCCAGTGAGATCGACAGAAAATACTATGCCTTCAAATGGAAAAGGTTTCCATTTGGTGTGTCAAGAACAAGGGCTTGGACCCTTCCTGTTCCTTGGCAAGCATCTTGGACTACCATGGTCCCTTTCTAGTCAAGGGCCTAGGTCGGCGACCCTAAGGGTGCTGGCAGCCATCTCTGCTTACCGAAGCGGGCCGGGAAGCAGTCAGTGGCGCAGGAGAAGGTGGTCTGGCGCTTCAAAGGCTGTCACATTTCCTCCAGTCACCCGGAACCCCCACCTCCGTGGGATCTACTGCTGGTACTCTGGCAAGCTCATGGGCAGCCATTCGAACCTATGCACAGGTGTGCTCTCTCTCACCTGTAGTGGAAGACAGCCTTCTTGGTGGCTATCCACGTCAGCCCAGAAGGATGGGAGGCTCCAGGCGCTTTCCATGAGAGTCTCCTACCTGGTCCCACAGGACAAGGTTGTCCTAGCCCCACCACGAGAATTCCTTCCGAAGGTGGTGTCGAGTTTCACCTTAACAGGTGTTGACTCTGCGGTGTTCTACCCCAATCACCTCGGAGGCAGAACATAGGCTCCATACTCTGGACCCTGAGGGCGCTCGCTTATTATAAGGCGCGCAGCTGAAATCGAGGAGAGGGTTAGCCAGCTGTTTGTCACCTACGCTGAGCCACATCTGGCAGACCTGCAGCCAGGACGATAAGCAGGTGGGTAACCTCCCATAGATCTCTGCTATAGACCAGTGGGCATGGAGCCTCCCAGAGGATAAGAGCTCACATCCACCGCACATACTGCTGCAACGGTGGCTGCTTCCAGGGACGTCCCTATCACGGAAATCTACCGGAACTGCTACCTGGAGTCACCAAACACCTTCATTACCAACATCGACCTTGAGTCACGCCGGGATGCTGGTTTGGGGCCTCCGGTTCTCCAGTCTCTCTTTCCCAAGTAAGTATTGGAGGTGTCGTCTTGCCTCCCTCCTCCCGGAGAACTGCTAGGAGTCTGCCAATGGGTGTGGATGAACAATATCCATGTCCCTAGAAATACAGGTTACTCACCTGTAGGAGTTCTAGGAATGGTATATTTGTTCATCCACCACGTTCCACCCGACCTCGGCCGGCGCTGGCCTATGGGCTTCAGCGGGCCAGATCTGGCGTCATGGGCGGGCCGAGAGTTATGCCACCGGGTGGGTGGGAGGAGCAAGCAGAAGACCTTCCGGCCTAGATTTAAGCGGCAGGATACCTGCCAATGGTGTGGATGAACAACATATACCATTCCTAGAACTCCTGTACAGGTGAGTAACCTGTATTTCTGGTCTTCGAGTGGGCCCTTCCCTTTCGAGCCGTCTCCTCCCGGGGGTCCATGAGGTCCGAAGTCTTGCTGTTGGCCCGCCGAGCCAATGTTGCCCTGTGCCTCGGGATAGAGGCGATCAGGAAGGTGGCGAATCCTACTTCAGACCCGGGGCTCAGATCCAGGTACTTCCTGATCCCCAAATGGACGGGGGCTGGCGCCCATTCTCAACCTGCGACCTGAACAAGTTCTTAAGGTCTGGACTTTCAGGATGGTCCTCTGTCTCAGATACCTATCCTTGGAGCAGAGCCGTGGTTCTTTTCACTGGACCTCCAGGGCGCATTCTTCACGTTCGATCCGTCCGTCTCTTTTGAGATTTCTCCACGTCAGGCGGAGGAATTCCTTTACAGAGTTCGAGCCATGCCCGCTGGCCTCTTCCAGCTTCCTGGGTGTTCACCTAATGCTTGGCAGTGGTGACAGCATTCCTGCAGCGCCGAAGGGTCCGGGTGTACCCCAACTCGGTCGGCTGGCTTATTGCAGCCCCTTCCAGAGCGGAGGTGGAGTGGTCCAGAGTTCTTGCTCCTCCAGGTTGCTCTCTGATGAGCCTCCTCTTCAACAGGGCCAAGTTGGAACTCGTACCAAAGCAGATGATTCTATTCATCGGGGCAGAGCTCTACTCTCTTCGAGCCAGAGCTTGGCTCCCGGTGGACAGGGCCGAGGTTTTTCCTCCTTGCCCTTTCATGTCTGGTTGGTGAATCGCGCCCTGCACGGGACTTCCTGTGCCTCCTGGGCCTTGTGGCGGCCTGCACCAGGGTGGTCTTTTTGGCCCGTTTGTGCATGCGTCCCCTTCAATGGAGACTGGCCAGCCAGTGGTCACAATGCTGCGATCCTTGGACCAGCCCGTGACAGTGACCCAGGAGATGTGGAACGCTCTCCAATGGTGGACCGTTCTGGCACATCTGCAGGAGGGCATCTCGTTCGTCCGCCCTGAGTTGACCGTCTTCTACCGACCGATGCATCTTTGGGTTGGGGTGCCCATCTGGGGGAGCTCAGAGTGCATGGCCTCTGGTCCCCTCGGGAGTCCCGATGCCATATCAACCTGCTGGAGCTTCATGCGGTCCGCCTAGCTCACACCGCCTTCGCTGCGTTTCTACGGGGTCAAGTGGTCAGGTCCAGATGGACAATACCACAACCATGTGCTACCTATCCCGCCAGGACTGGACACACTCCTTGCTGTAAGGTAAGGAGACTCTCCGCACATGGTTTCGTGCGGGAGGCGTGGAGGCAGTTTTCTAGCCTTTTAGATGGCAGGACCTCCAGCATCCTGGCCGATGCTACTAAGCCGGATGGTGGCTACGTCTCACAAGGGGTTCTTTCCTGCTGGAATAGCACAGTTCTCTCTTCTCACGTGGGAGTACGCCTCAGGACCTTTTTTCTCCATGGAGAATCTGAGCTGAGACTGTTTTCCGCCCCTCAGCAGGGCTCGCTGTGAGGGATGCATTCTGAGGCTGTGGGACCTGGGCTCTTCTACTCCTTCCACAGATTCCCTTGATCCACGAGGTGCTTCTCAAGGGGGGGGGGGGTGAACAAGGCGCAGGTGAGTCTGGTAGCCCCAGATTGGTTCCACTTGCTCTGGTATCCATCTGTCCTCAGTCTCAGCTCCAGGCTCCTTAGGCGGCTTCCAGCCCGTTCGGAACTGATCTCCGTTATCAGAGGAAGGTATTCCATTCGGACCTTTGATCCCTGCACCTGACAGCCTGGTTCTGGTGGGTAGATTCAGGCCTTGGGTCTTCCAAACGAGGTCCTCACGCGTTGTTGATGACAGTCCCGTCAGTAGTCGACTGGATAATGCTATGCATTCAAATGAATGAGATCCTCCATTTGGTGTTAAGGGCCTGGACCCTTCTCCTGTTCCTCGGCGAGCATTCCGGACTACCTGTGGTCCTTTTCTTTCAGCAAGGGCTTCGGTCGACGACCCTTAAAGTGCACCTGGCAGCCATCTCTGCCCTCCGGGCGCGGGCCGGAAGGCAGTCGGTGACGACGCAGAGGTGGTCTGGCGCTTTTCCATTGCCTTAAATCACATTTCCCTTCCGGTTCGAGACTCTCCACCTCCGTGGGATCTACCATTTGAACCAATGCACAGGTGCGATTCTCCCACCTGTTGCGGAAGACCACCTTCTTGGTGGCTGTTACGTCAACCAGAAGGATGGGAGAGCTCCAGGCGCTCCCTTCTGGTCTCCCTATCTGGTCTTCCACAGGGACTAGGTTGTCCTGCGCCGCACCCGAAGTTGTTTGCGAAGGTGGTGTCGGAGCTTCACCTTAACTTGGTGTTGACTCTACGGTGTTCTCTCAGTCACCTCGGAGACGCCGAATATAGGCTGCTTTTGGACCTAGTTGAGCACTACGCCTTTTTAAGTGCGTATGGCTGAAGTTCGGGGAGAGTTCTCCAGCTGTTTGTCGCTCTGGCTGGGCATCTGGCAGACCTGAGTAAGCGGATGATAGACGGGTTGGTTACCTGCTGCATAGCTCTCCACTACAGGTTGGCGGGTATGGAGCCTCCCAGAGGGATAAGAGCTCATTTTTCCTGCCATACCGCTGCATCGGTGGCTGCTTCCAGGGATGTCCCTATCCAGGATATCTGTAGGGCTCCTACCTGGAAGTAGTCATCTGTAATTACCCACTAGCATCGACCTTGGTCACGCCGGGATGCTGGTTTGGGGCCTCAGTTCTCCAGTCTTTATTCCCTAAGTAGGGGGTGTGTGCCTTGCCTCCCTGCTCCCGGAGAATTGCTAGGAGTCTGTCAGATAGTGTGGATGAAAAACATATCTATGTCCTTAGAAATACAGGTTACTCACCTGTAATAGAAGATCTTACTTCGAGATAGAGCTCTTGCAGCGGGCTATAACAATTAGTTCTAGGGACATAGATATGACATTCATCACACACTCATTAACAATATCATGCACTTTAAATCTTGCGGAAGGTCTTCAAGCTTGCTCCTCCACCACCGGGTGGTATAACTTCGGCTCACTTCCCCATGGCGCCAGATCTTCACTTACAGCAGAGCTCAGTTCCTCCTTAACGCTCTGCGTTTCAAGCTAGTTCCTATTTCTCCAGTTTGCGGATTTAAAATAAAATTTTGCATCAAGACTTCAGTCTTCTATCCCTACAGCAGCTCACGATGGACAAATCGACTCAGTTCCGGAATGCCCATGCGAATAAGAAGAAGATGTCTCGAGACGGATCCTCACTCCCGTGTATACTGCTTAGGCCTTGAGCCGACCACAGGCTTTGCGACCTGTGCTCATCTTTCACCGAGCCTCGTCCTCGAAGCCGTGCTGCCCGATTGCAGCTGGGCCGTCGAGAAGCGTTTGCCTCGGTGAAGTCAGGAGGCCCGGTTGGCCCGGTGTCATGGCGGTGACCGGCGGATCAGCTCGGCGGATGGTGCAGCCTCGAAGAAGAGGGAGGCGTGAGCCGTATCTTCCTCGGCATGACATTGTCCCGCTCTCTGGGTTCTTCTACCGGCTTCTTTTAAGGAGCTTTGTCTGTCCCTCTCCACTAAAGGAAGGGCCTCGTCTGCTGGACCTTATTCTCGGTCCAAAAAGGGACGAGGGTAGAATCCCTCCGTCGACGCTCTTGGGAGGCGGAAAGGTCCCTCTCCCGGGACGTCGACCGTCGGCCCCGATCCGACCGCTCGGACCGGCCACTGGCCTCACGGTGTCCCGTCGGGTCAGTTGACCGAGACTCCCACCGATAAGTCAGATTTTCTGCGACCCATTAGATGAGCTGTCGCCTTTAGCAGCGAATTCCCCTCTCCCGGTTCCCCGGAGAGTTGAGATCCCGTGGGCTCGCCTGTGCCTCCGGTTCGGAGCCCTCGGATGGACCATCCGAGCCGAAGGAGTGCGGTTCCGGCCGACACCTCCCCGCCGACCTCGGAAATTCCGGGACTCTCGGTCTCGGTCACCGGTTCTCTTGGCGATCAGCAGTCCCACCCGTCATGGCGGTCTCGGTGACATGATGGCGGCGTCGCCGCTCGTCCTCCCTCCTCCTCCGGATGAGGAGGCTTGGCGTAAGTGCGTCGGCGATGCGAGACCTTATGTTCTAACAGCTCCTCCTGGCGGGGAGACCAGGCGACTCCGTCGCCTTCCCGGTGACGGTAAGTAACTGTCACGGGCAGCGACACAACCCTCGACTTGTCCGGGGACCTATACCAGGCGGTTGTTCGGCCAAGTGACCAACTGCTCCACCGATTCGGTGAACCTCCCGCCCTCCACAGCCACCAGTGGGGCTCCGACCAGGATTCTCGGTCGACTAAGGTTTCACCCATGGCTGTCAGTTACCCTCACACTCCCGACCCCTCGGCAGGTGAAGGGTGGCTCAGGCCAGAGGCAGCTCTGAGGACTCTTCGAGTCCGAAGATGATTCCTCCTTCTTCTCCAAGCGACTGGACTTGGGTCTTCAGGAGGTCAGTCAATGGCGATAGCCGTGGGTCCTTCTAGGACTATCGGCTCATCTCGAGTCTACCGGGATGGAGCTCGAACCCGTTCCAAGCGGGCCAGGTATCCCTCAAGGAATTCTGGACCGAGGATTCTCCGGACGGAGGCCTTTCGGTGGCCGAGGCCATGAGTGGGTCGGCACTGGAACTTTGGCAGCCCTGCTTCCTGCCCTGCGCCTTGGCCAGGATGGCCAGAAGTATGCGGTCCTACGGTTCCTTGTCAGGTTTTTGGAACACCCCTCTGCTGAGGGGTTGGTTACCGACCGGCGCTGTTTTCCGGCCGCCCGGCATCGCCCAGGGATATGGACAAACCTCCTGACAAGGTCCAGAGGAGTGGACTATGTCGGGCGAAAGTCTACGCTACGTCCTCTCTCGGCCTTCGTCAGGCCAGTTGACATCCTCATGGCACATTTTCTCATGCCCTGTTGGGCTCCCTGGATGAGGTCATCCCTCATCTTCCCGCCGATCTGCAGACTACGGTTAAGCAGGTGCGGGACCAGGGCGAGGAGCAAACAGCAGCTCCAGACTTGCTTTGGATATGGGGGACTCATGTGCCAGATCGGTGGCGGCCGCGGTGGCTATCGTCGGCGGGCTTGGCTGAGGATATCCACCTTTACTTCGGATACCCAGCACAAGTTGGCGGATGTTCCTTTTGGGGACTGACCTCTTGACCCTGGGGTGGAAGGTCACCTGCAGAGGATCGAGAAGTCCAATGCCACCTTGGACTCGGTCTCTTCCGCTCAGAAGGACAAGGCCGCAGAACCACAGCCTAAGCTCTTTCGTCCTTCTGTGCCCCGGCCGCCCGGCACAGCGTCAGGGCCAGCGGGCTCGACCTTGGCATCCCAAACCCAAGCACGCGGCTTCCTCTAACAGGAGGCAGGAGGAAAGGGCCAGGAGGTCCCTCGGCGGTCCCTCCTCCAAGCCTGCCCAGTGGCCGGCTGAGGGTGTCTCCCCATCCCGTCACCCTTACCCCTGGGTCCCCGTGGAGAGGCGGCTCAGCACTTCCGTTCCGCCTGGTCCGCTGTTACCACGGACAGGTGGGTCTTGAAGGTGGTGGGAAGAGGCCTGCCTCTGGAATTCGAGCAGGCACCACCCTTGAGCCGTCGCCCCTCGGGAGCTTGAATCCCAGCCTCACTGGCGGCTCGTCGAGCCGACACGCGCTCTCCTCCTCCAGAAGGAGGTGGTAAGGAGGTGGTGGACCCTCCTTCAGACCCAGGGTTTGTGTCCAGGTACTTCCTGGTTCGAAGCAGACGGGGGCTGGCGCCCCATTCTCGACCTACCGACCTAAACAAGTTCCTAAGGGTCTCGAACCTTCAGGATGGTCACTCTGGCTCAGATAATACCATCCTTGGAGCACGGCGTGTGGTTCTGCTCTCTGGACTTGCAGGGCCAGCGTTTTCACGTCCCTGTCCGTCCGTCTCACCAGAGATTCCTTCGCTTCGGCGGAAGGATCCCTCTTGAGTTCAAGCCATGCCCTTGACTTGTCTCCAGCTCCCAGGGTCTTCACCAAATGCATGGCAGTGGTGACAGCATTCCTCTTGGCCTAGGGGTCGGGTGTACCCTTACCTGGACGACTGGCTGATAGCAGCTCCCTCCAGGGAGGAGGCGGAGTGGTCCAGAGATCTGGCCCTCCAGGTCTGCTCTCAACTGGGCCTCCTTATCAACGAGGCCAAGTCGGAACTCGAGCCGAAGCAGGTGATTCTATTCATCCGGCGCAGCTCGACTCTCTTGAGCCAGGCGGCTCCCGGCCCGGACAGGGCCGAGGTTCTTTCCTCCTTTTCGATCATTTCTGGTTGGGCAATTGCCCCTGCCGGGACTTCCTCGCCTCCTGGGTCTCATGGCGGCCTGCACCAGCGTGGTCGTTGGGCCCGCTGGAACATCGTCCCCTTCAGTGGGGACTGGCCAGCCAGTGGTCTGGCGCTGCGATCCCTTGGACCAGCTTGTGTCGGTGACACAGGGGATGTGAGCAGCTCTCCAGTGGTGGACCGTTCCAGATCATTTGCAGGAAGGCATCCCGTTCGTCCGCCCGAGCCGGCGGTCTCTCTATCGACCGATGCCTCTCTGATGGGTTAGGGTGCCCATCTGGAAGTACCGGGCTCATGGCCTCTGGTTCCCGGGAGTCCGATGCCACATCAACTCTGCTGGAGCTCCGAGCGGTCCGCTAAGCTCTCACCGCCTTTGCTCCGTTCCTCCGGGGTCAAGTGGTCCGAGTCAGGCGGACAATACCACGACCATGTACTATCTGAACCGCCAGGGCGGGGCAGCTCCATGCTTCTATGCAAGGAAGCTCTCCGCATTTGGTCACTCGTCGCCAGCCTGGGCGGATCTCCTAGCCATTCACGTGGCAGGGGCCTCCAACACCCTGGCCCGATGCCCTGAGCGGATAGGGGCTGCATCCCACAGTGGTCTCTCTCCGGAGGTAGTACAGCATCTGTTCTCCCTTTGGGCACACCTCAGGTGGACCTGTTTGCCTCCATGGAGGCAGCGAGCTGAGTCTGTTCCATGCCCGCCCCCTCAGCAGGGCTCGCTGCGGGGATGCCTTCTCGAGCGCAATGGACCCCGGCGCCTCTTTCGCCTTTCCCCATTTCCTTGATCCACAAGGTGCTTCTCAAGGCGAGGAGGGACAAGGCGCAGGTGATTCTGATAGCCCCAGACTGGCCTCGCCAGTTCTGGTACCCAGATCTCCTCAGTCTCAGCTCCAGGACTCCGCGGCAGCTTCCAGCTCGCCCGGACCTGCTCTCAGTCAATCAGGGAAGGTGTTCCATCCGGACCTTCAATCCCTGCACCTGACGGCCCTGGTTCCTGTGGCTAGAGTTCCAGGCCTTGGGTCTTTCGACGAGGTCCTCAATGTAGTTGAGGCGTCCGTGAGTCGACCAGAAAATGCTATGCCTTCAAATGGAAAAGGTTTTCCATTTGGTGTCAGAACAAGGGCTTGGACCCTTCCTCCTGTTCCTTGGCAAGCATCTTGGACTATTTATGGTCCCTTTCTAGTCAAGGGCTTAGGTCGGCGACCCTAAGGGTGCACCTGGCAGCCATCTCTGCCTTGCAGGCGCGGGCGGGAAGCAGTCGATGGCGCAGGAGGAAGGTGGTCTGGCGCTTTTCAAGGCCTTGATCACATTTCCCTCCAGTCAGGGAACCCCCACCCTCCGTGGGATCTACTGCTGGTACTGGCAAAGCTCATGGGCAAGCCATTGAACCCTATGCACAGGTGTGCTCTCTCTCACCTGTCGTGGAAGACCGCCTTCTTGGTGGCTATCACGTCAGCCAGAAGGATGGGAGAGCTCCAGGCGCTTTCCATCGAGTCTCCTTACCTGGTCTTCCACAGGGACAAGGTTGTCCTGCGCCCCCACCCGAAATTCCTTCCGAAGGTGGTGTCGGAGTTTCACCTTAACCAGGTGTTGACTCTGCCGGTGTTCTACCCCAATCACACCTCGGAGGCCGAATATAGGCTCCATACTCTGGACCCTAGAAGGGCGCTCGCTTATTATAAGGAGCGCACGGCTGAAATTCGGGGAGAGGTTCGCCAGCTGTTTGTCACCTACGCTGAAGCCGCATCTGGAAGACCTGCAGCCAAGCGGACGATATGCAGGTGGGTAACCTCCTGCATAGATCTCTGCTATAAGTTGGCGGGCATGGAGCCTCCCAGAGGGATAAGAGCTCATTCTACCCGCCATACTGCTGCAACGGTGGCTGCTTCCAGGGACGTCCCTATTCAGGAAATCTGCAGGGCTGCTACCTGGAAGTCGGCAAACACCTTCATTACCCACTACCACATCGACCTTGAGTCACGCCGGGATGCTGGTTTTGGGGCCTCGGTTCTCAGTCTCTCTTTCCCAAGTAAGTATATGGGGTGTCGTCTTGCCTCCCTCCTCCCGGAGAACTGCTAGGAGTCTGCCAATGAGTGTGGATGAACAACATATCCATGTCCCTAGAAATACAGGTTACTCACCTGTAACAGGAGTTCTAGGAATGGTATATGTTGTTCATCCTACATTCTCGACTACTCCAGCCGGCGCTACAACCTGAGCTTCCAGCGGGCAGATCTGGCGTCATGGGGGCGGGCGAGGAGTTATACCACCGAGTTGGGTGGGAGGAGCAAGCTTGAAGACCTTCCGCAAGATTTAAAGCGGCAAGGATACTGCCAATGAGTGTGGATGAACAACATATACCATTCCTAGAACTCCTGTTACAGGTGAGTAACCTGTATTACTGTGCCGCAGGCACTAGGACCACACGGAAAATCTTCCGGCAGCAATACCAGAGGGACCCCCACCGGCCCCGCTCCGACGTCGGTCAGGGTACAAGAGGGGGCGGACCCAGCTCCACCTCAGTTCTTTCCTGCCGCCTACCACGCACGTGAATAGCTGCTGCCTGCGATTCACCAAGCTAGAAAAGGATCTTCAAGCTAATTTTTTTTACTGTTTTACCATTTTTTTTTCTGTTTACCGCGACCGCGTGTACGGTTACAACTAGTGGCTCGGTTTTTCCAGTGATTCGTCGTACTTTGCCTCGGTGTTTTCCACCGTGGTTGCCGACGTCCGTACCTGAGTTTCTTCCCGCGGGTTCTATGTCTTCCTGGGCGTCCCTTTCCCCAGAACACCTAAACAAGTGCGAGTGCGGCCGGCAAATTCCCGTCAAAGACTGTCATCGGCGGTGCGTTTTCTGCTTGTGCCCGGACCATGACTTCGCTAACTGTGCCGACTGCCAAGCTTTACAAGCCAAACTCTCATCCGCGCTGAAGGCCTACCTTTTAGAAAGAAATTGGACCTGCCTCGTCCGAAAGTAGAAGGAGAAAAAGCGCCATAGTAAGGCGCAGTCAGTCCTAGCACCGGTCCCTGATCTCGGTCCCTTTCGCCCGGTCGCGTATACCCGAAGAGGGCCGTCCTTCCGGACTCTGGCGGTCGCTGCGCTTGTCTCAGGCTAAGGCCGGCCCGTCGGAGGAGCAGCCGACCAAGCTGAAGGTGACTCCGATCAGTCATCACAAAGCCCGTGGCGGTACCTGCTTCGAGCCTACTGACCACGGCACCAGCGCAGCCTGCTACAGTGCGCCTCTGGAGCGTAAGGACTCTCCGGCGCCTGTCGTGAATCTGTTTGTTGCGGTACCGACACTGGTCGAAGGGACCAAGGACCCAGGGTCGGTTGTTGTCCTGGCGACGCGCCCCCCCCCCCCTCCGGGCCATCAGGAGAGCTCGCCGTCGCAATCTGCCACTTAGGAGACTTCTTTCCCGCAGCGGGCGGCTGAAATATTCTCCCTGGACAAGCCTGAACAGCTTTGTTTCATTTTGGTGGGGGTAGGTTCAGAAGCGTACCACCCCGTTGTCGGCCCAGACACTGGTACTGGATCCTGCTGGTGAACCACAGCCAGAGGGCGAGACCTCTCCGTTGAGGTCCCCGGAACACTGTTTTTCGCCCCCGTCTAGGGTTCGTTCCTGCTCCCGATCCGAGGACCACCGACGTCGCTCCATAGTTTCGACTGACTGATGTCGGTCCCGGTCTCGTTCCCGGAGCCCTACTCGCGCTCAGTGGGACGATTCCCGATGTCGGTCTTCTCTCCGTTGTCGGTTAAGTTACCCGAGTCGGCTTGAGATCGTCGTCGGTCCCCTGCATACCGATGTCAGCGTAGGCATGGACATGAGGCAGAACCAGACTACTCTTAAATCGGATAGTTGGTCCTCTTTCTCGCCAGACTCTGATAAGAAGATGGAACTCCTGGCCCTCTTACAGTCGGGTTCGGACAGAGGCACTCTTATTCTGAGGGCCTCGTACGATATTGCAGATACGGCAGCCAGAGCATCCGCGTCTGGGGTTTGTCTCAGGCGCCATGCCTGGTTGAGGCTTTCGGGCTTTCACCAGGATCTGAAGTCTGGTATCCGAGTGCTACCGTTTCAGGGTACTGTTTTGTTTGGGCAGGAGACTGAGGCCCTGATCTCCCGTCTCCAGGAATCGGGTAAGTCTATCTGGTCGGTCCGCCAGATGTGCCATGGCGACCAGCAACGCCCCCATCGCTGTCTGCTTTTTTGCAAGTCCTCAGGCAATCAGACTTCAGCCCGAGGTTGCCAGCAGGGGCAGAGAGGTGGCTTCCGCTGTAGATCTGGAAACCAGCAGTCTGGTGGAGCTTCCTCCCGTGGGCCTAAGTCCTCCCAGGCCTCTTTCCCTACCCCCGGTTCTGCGCGATGACCCCCCCCCCCGTGGTCAGACGTCCAGGGGGAGCCGGTTGGGGGCTGCTTCTCCCTTCATCTCGAAAGGTGGAGCTCTGTTACCACAGATCAATGGGTCTTGGACGTCATTCGGAGAGGACACACATTGGAGTTCTCAGAGTTCCCTCCACATACTCCGGCAAAGCTCTCCCATTACCCTCTTCTCACATTCCACTCTTGGAAGGAGAAATTCAGGCCCTCCTGCAAAAGAGGGCATTAGAAAGAGTTCCCATGGAGCAGTGGGGGGTCAGGGGTTCTACTCCCACTTATTTCTGATCCCAAAAAGGACGGGGGACCTCCGTCCCATTCTGGATCTCTGTCCTCTAAATCTCTTTATAGAGTATAAAAAGTACAGGATGATGACTCTTTAGGGTCTCCTCTTTCTGCTGCATCAAGGGGATTGGCTGTGTTCTCTCGACATGCAGGATGTGTACATGCATATCGGGGGTTTTCCTCCCCAGAGGAAGTTTCTGAGGTTCCACTTCCTAGGAGAGCATTATCAATTCCGGGTGCTCCCGTTTGGCCTTTCTTCCGCTCTGCGAGTCTTTACCAAATGTCAAGCAGTGGTGACTACGGCTCTCAGGCGATCAGGGCATTATGTTTTCCCTTACCTCGATGACTAGCTTCTCATAGCCCTGTCAAGGAACGGCCTCCTGCGCTCTCTCGGAGATCTCTATACTCTGTTCCGAGAGCTGGGAATCACCCTGAACTTGAAAAAGTCATCCCTGGAGCCCAGCCAAACCCTCACCTTCATTGGAGCGACTCTGAACTCCATCCAGGAGAGGGGAATTCGCCTGCGAAGTTTGGCAGAACGGATCTCCATAGCACCTCGAGTTCCGGCACGGAACTTCCTCAGTCTACTGGGGTTTTTGGCTGTGGCCATCTCAGTAACATCATTACTCCGCCTCCACATGAGAATCCCCCAATGGATGCTAAGGGTGCAGTGGGATCAATACTCCGACGACCTGGACGCTTTCGTCAGGATCTCGGAGCCAGTCAGGAGAACGTTGCTTTGGTGGCTGGACCCCAGCAATCTGGAGGAAAGTGTCAGCTTTCGTCCGGAACCTCCAGGTTAGACTCGGACGATGGATGCCTCAGACCTGGGTTGGGGAGCTCATCTCGGTGTTGGTCACCCGAGGAACAGTCCCTCCACATCAATGTCCTGGAAGTGCGAGCGGTCCTCTTCGCTCTTCAGGTGTTTCAAGAGGACCTAGTTCCTGGCTCTCTTCTAGTTCAGACGGACAACATGGCGGTCATCTTTTACATCAGCAAGCAAGGAGGCATTCATCCCTCTCCTCTTTGCCAGGAGGCGATGAGAGTCTGGTACTGGACGCTGGAACGGGGCATTCGTCTTGTCGGCGATGCATGTTCCAGGAGTCCTAAACAAGCTGGCCGACGATCTCAGCAGGTCGTGGGCCAGAGCGCACGAGTGGGAATTGCTTCAATCCGTGGCGGATCAGCTCTTCGGAAGGTGGGGCCTTCGAGCTTGATCTCTAGTCACCACGCAGCACATGTTCTGTGATTCTGCTCACGAGAGCCTGGCGCCTGGCGTTTTTGTGGCCAGGCAGCGTTATTCCTTTGTTGGGCAGGGAGGTTTCTTTATGCCTTTCCGCCCTTCCCTCTCATCCAGAGGGTTCTGCTCTAACAACAGGCAGAGGGGGCACACATGATCCTTGTGGCCCCCAATTGGCCCGGACAGATTTGGTTCTCATTCCTGCAGTGGTTGTCCCAGGAACTTCCAGTCCCGCTGCCCATGTGCTCGCAACTGCTGTCCCAGGACCAGGGTTCTCTGCTTCACCCAGATCTCAGATCCCTGCACCTTCATATTTGACTTCTCCAGACGTAGCTAAGAACAGATACGGGGCTTCCCCGGAAGTGGCTGAGGTCTTGGCGTCCGCAAGAATTCCTTCTACTCGCTCCACTTGTGCTATGAAGTGGAAACTGTTTTGTCTTTGGGCCTTGCCTCAGCATTTTTACCCAGTCACCTGCTCTGTGAACTCCACTTTGCAGTATCTTCTCTCCTTATACAAGAAAGGCCTGAGCTATTCCTCTATCAAGGTGCATATGTGGGCGATCTCGGCCTATCGTGCTAATGTGGGAGACAGCATTGGCCTATCTGGAAGTGGCCCGTACCATCCTTAGGGGGGTTCTTCACATGGGACCTCCCATCAGGGACCCTCTGGAGGCGGATCTCCTAGCCATTCATGTGGCAGGAGCCTCCAACACCCTGGCCGATGCCCTGAGCCGGATAGGGGCTGCATCTCATGAGTGGTCTCTCCTGCCGGAGGTAGTACAAGATCTGCTCTCCCACTGGGGCACACCTCAGGTATACCTGTTTGCCTCCAGGGAGAACGCGAAGCTGAGGCTGTTTCATGCCCGCCCCCCTCAGCAGGGCTCGCTGCAGGGGGATGCCTTCTCGAGGCTGTGGACCCCGGGCCTCTTCTACGCCTTTCCCCCATTTCCCTTGATTCACAAGGTGCTTCTCAAGGCAAGGAGGGACAAGGCACAGGTGATTCTGATAGCCCCAGACTGGCCCCGCCAGTTCTGGTACCCAGATCTCCTCAGTCTCAGCTCCAGGCTCCCGTGGCAGCTTCCAGCTCGCCCGGACCTGCTCTCAGTCAATGAGGGGAAGGTGTTCCATCTGGACCTTCAATCCCTGCACCTGTCGGCCTGGTTCCTGAGCGGCTAGAGTTCCAGGCCTTGGGTCTTTCCGACGAGGTCCTCAATGTTGTTGAGGCGTCCCGTGAAGTCGACCAGGAAATGCTATGCCTTCAAATGGAAGAGATTTTCCATTTGGTGTCAGGGCAAGGGCTTGGACCCTTCCTCCTGTCCTTTGGCAAGCATCTTGGACTATTTGATGGTCCCTTTCTAGTCCAGGGCTTGGAGTCGGCGGCCTAAGGGTGCACTGGCAGCCATCTCTGCTTACCGGGCGTGGGCCGGGGAGCAGTTGGTGGTGCAGGAGAAGGTGGTCTGGCGCTTTTTCAAAGGCATTGATCACATTTCCCCTCCGGTGCGGGAACCTCCACCTCTGTGGGATTTACTGCTGGTACTGGCAAAGCTCATGGGCAAGCCATTCGAACCAATGCACAGGTGTGAACTCTATCACCTGTTGTGGAAGACCGCCTTCTTGGTGGCTATCATGTCAGCCAGAAGGATGGGAGAACTCCAGGCGCTCTGCATAGAGTCTCCTTACCTGGTCTTCCACAGGGACAAGGTTGTTCTGCGCCCCCGCCCGAAATTCCTTCCGAAGGTGGTGTCGGAGTTTCACCTTTACCAGGTGTTGACTCTGCCGGTGTTCTATCCCAATCACACTCGGAGGCCGAATACAGGCTCATACTTTGGACCCTAGAGCGCTCGCTTATTATAAGGAGGCGGTTAGGTAAAAGTCGGGGAGAGTTCGCCAGCTGTTTTGTCACCTACGCTCAAGCCGCACCTGCAGACCTGCAGCCAAGCGGACGATAAGCAGGTGGGTCACCTCCTGCATAGATCTCTGCTACAAGTTGGAGGGCATGGAGCCTCCCAGAGGGATAAGAGCTCATTCTGCCCGTCATACTGCTGCATCTGTGGCTGCTTCCAGGAACGTCCCTATCCAGGAAATCTGCAGGGCTGCTACCTGGAAGTCGGCACACACCTTCATTACCCATTACCAGATCGACCTTTAGTCATGCTGGGATGCTGGTTTTGGGGCCTCGGTTCTCCAGTCTTTATTCCCTAAGTAGGGGGTGTGCGCCTTGCCTCCCTCCCCCCGGAGAACTGCTAGGAGTCTGCCAACAAGTGTGGATGAACAACATATCCATGTCTCTAGAAATACAGGTTACTCACCTTTAACAGGAGTTCTAGGAATGGTATATGTTGTTCATCCCGACCACCGACCTACGGCCGACGCACAGCCCTGAGTTTCCAGCCGAGCAGATCTGGCGTCATGGGCGGAGCCGAGGAGTTTGCCACCCGGGTGGGTGGGAGGAGCCAGCAGAGAGACCTTCCGGCCAGATTTAAAGCGGCAAGGGAACCTGCCAGACAGTGAGAATGAACAACATATACCATTTCTAAGAACTCCTGTTACAGGTGAGTAACCTGTGTTTCTAGGGACATGGATATGTTCATCCACACTATCTGGCAGGTTCCTCCACTGTCACGAAAAGCTCTGCCACTGTCGCTCTACTCCGCCATGCGCAGATCTTCACCACCGCTTGACTCAGGTTTTCCCTCACTCTTAACTCTGCGATTGGAGTTGGTGCCTAACTCTTCCAAACTTTGAAACTTGTTTCAAATATTTACAAAATACTTTGATCTTCTTCTCCTCTCGGCTGCGATGGATAAATCAACTCCCGGATTTCGGAGATGTCCCTGCGGGCAGAAAATGTCTCTGACAGACCCGCACTCCACATGCGTCTACTGCTTGGGCCTTGAGCACGAACCGCAGGCTTGCGACTTGTGCTCTTCCTTTTCGATCTATGTCCTTGAAGATCGTGCTGCCCGTCTTCAGTTGGGGTGTCCCGAAAAGAGATTTGCTCTGGTTAAATCGAAGGAGGCCCTATTGGCGGTGTCCGCGGCTGCGGGCTTTGCGGAACAACTAGAGCAGATGATTGTCCTCGAGGAGGAGGCGGCGCAGGCCGCTCCATCTTCGTCCGCGGCATTTGTCTCGCTCTCTCTCTGCGCCTCTTAATCGGCTTCTTTTAAGGAGCTTTGCTTGACCCTCTCGACAAAAGGCAAGGGTCCAACCTCTTCCGGACCGTTTTCTCGGTCAAAAAAGAGTAAGGGTAAGTCCCATCGTCGACGCTCTTGGGAGCGGGAAAGATCTCCTCCTTGTCGACAGCCCACTTCGTCAAACCCCTTCAGCTTCGGCCAATGGCTTCACGGCGTCCCGTCCAGGCCAGTTGACTGAGACACCCGCTGACGCGGTTGAGATTTTTCTCGACCCGTTAGACGGGTTGTCGGCTGGTGAAGCTGAAAATCCTCTCTCTCCGGTTCCCCTGGCGAGAGTTGAGGATCCCGTCGGCTTATCTATGCCTCTGGTTCCGGAGCCTTCGGTGCAGTCGTCTGAGCCGAAGGGTGTACCGACTCTCGGTACCCCGCCGCGGCGACCTCGGCCTAGCCGAGATTCTCGGTCTCGGACCTCCTCAAGGTCCAGCCGATCCCGCCGTCATAGGCGGTCTCGGTCTCTGCACCGCGCCAAGCAGCGCCACCGCTCTTCCTCTTTTTCCTCCTCCTCGGACGAGGGGAGGCTTCGTCGCAAGTTGTGTCGGAAATATGAAGAGCTTATGTGGCAACAGCTTCTGTTGGCCGGGAATAAGCCGACTCGGTCGTCTTCTCCGGCCATTAAGTGGCTGTCACCGGAGCGGCCGAAACAACCCCTTGCGGTGGTCGAGGAGCCTGCTCCCAGGCCGGTTGTTCGGCAAATTACTGCTGCCCCACCGATTTTGGTGGAACCGCCTCCTCCTCAGCCGTTAGTTGGGGCTCCGACCAAGAGTTCTCGGTCGGCTCAGGGGCTGCCCCATAGGCTGTCGGTCACTCTCACTCCCGATAAACCTCGGCAGGTGGAGGGTTTCTCAGGCTCGAGGCAGCACTTTGAAGACTCGTCTGAGTCTGAAGATGACTCCTTCCTGTTCTCCAGGCGGATGGACTTGGAGTCCTCAGTGGGGCATTCAGTGGACGATAGCCCTTCGTCCTTCCTTGGCCTACTTCAGCTCATCTCAGAGTCCACCGGGATGAAGCTCGAACCAGTTTCCAAACGGGCCAGATATCCCCTCACGGAGTTTCTGGACCAAGGGGATTCTCCGACAGAGGCCTTTCCGGTGGGCGAAGCCATCGTTGGTCCGGCCTTGGAACTATGGCAGCGTCCGGCTTCCTGCCCTGCGCCTTCGGCCAGGGTGGCCAGGAAGTACACGGTCCCCACCGGTTCCATGTCTGGTTTTCCGGAACACCCCTCTGCTGAGGGGTTGCTTACCGATAGCGTTTTTCTGCGCGCTGGGAATGCCAGGGACGTGGACAAACCGCCCGACAAAGAATCCAAGAAATTGGATTACGCCGGGCGAAAAGTCTATGCTGCTTCTTCTCTCGGCCTTCGTCAGGCCAGTTCGGCCGTCCTAATGGCACACTTCTCCCATGCCCTGTTGGGCTCCCTGGATGAGGTCGTCCCCCATCTTCCCGCTGGACCTGCAGACCACGCGTCAAACAGGTGCGGATCAGGGCAGGGCAGTGGCTAGCAGCAGCTCCAGACTGCTCTCGACATCGGAGATTCGGTGCCAGGTCAGTGGCGACTGCAGTGGCCATGCGGGCGTGGCTGAGGATATCCACCTTCACCTCGGATACCCAGCACAAACTGGCGGATGTTCCCTTCCTGGGAACAGACCTCTTCGACCCTGGGTGGAAGGTCACTCCAGAGGATCGAAAAGTCAATGCCACCTTGGACTTGGTCTTCTCCGCCCAGAAGGACAAGACTGTAAGCCTCAGCTAACTTTCAATTTAAGCCCTTCTGTGCCCATGCGTACCGGCCAGCAGCGTCAGGGCCAGCAGGTCTCGGACCTTGGTACCCCAAACCCAAGCCGCTGCCTTCCTCTAATAGGAAGCAAGGAAGGAAGTGCCCAGGAGGTTCCTCGGCCGGTCCCTCCACTCAAGCCTGCCCAGTGACGGGCTTAGGGTGTCGCCCCATTCCCGTCGCCTTACCCTGGTTCCCCGTGGGACGGCCCTGCACTTCTTTCCGCCTGGTCCGCTGTTACCACGGACAGGTGGGTTTTGGAAGGTGGTGGGAAGAGGCTTGCCTCTAGAATCGACAGGCACCGTCCTTCAGGCAGTGCCCCTCAGGGGGCTTCGGGGTCCCCAGCCTCACTGGCGGCTCGTCGAGCCAACATCGCTCTCCTCCTCCAGAAGGAGGTGATAAGAGAGGTGGGGGACCCTCCTTCAGACCCGGGGTTTGTGTCCAGGTATTTCCTTGTCCCGAAATGGACGGGGGGCTGGCGCCCCATCCACGACCTAAACAAGTTCCTAAGGTCTCGAACCTTCAGAATGGTCACTCTGGCTCAGATAATACCATTTCTGGACTTCCAGGACGCGTTCTTTCACGTCCCTATCCATCCGTCTCTCCGGAGATTCCTCCGCTTCTGAGCGGAGGGATCCCTATTCGAGTTCCAGGCGATGCCCTTCGGCCTTTCTCTAGCTCCCAGGGTCTTCACCAAATGCATGGCAGTGGTGACAGCATTCCTGCGGCGCCGAGGGGTCCGGGTGTACCCTTACCTGGACGATTTACTGATAGCAGTCCCCTCCAGACAGGAGGCGGAGCGGTCCAGAGATCTGGCCCTCCGGGTTTGCTCTCAAGTCGGCCTCCTTATCAACGAGGCCAAATCGGAACTCGAGCCGAAGCAGGTAATACTGTTCATCGGGGCAGAGCTCGGCTCCCGGTGGGCAGGGCCGAGGTTCTTACCTCCTTTCCCAATCATTTCTGGTTGGGCAATCGCGCCCTGCCCGGGACTTCCTGCGTCTCCTGGGTCTCATGGCGGCCTGTACCAGCGTGGTCCGTTTTGCACGTTGGCACATACGTCCCCTTCAGTGGGAACTGGCCAGCCAATGGTCACAACGCTGCGATCCCTTGGACCAGCTTGTGGTGACGACCCAGGAGATGTGGAACGCTCTCCAGTGGTGGACCGTTCCATCCCATCTGCAGGAGGGCATCCCATTTGTCTGCCCCGAGCCGACGGTCTCTCTGACGACCGACGCCTCTTTGATGGGTTGGGGTGCCCATCTGGGGGAACACCGAGTGCACGGCCTCTGGTTCCCGCGGGAGTCCCGATGCCACATCAACCTGCTGGAGCTGTGTGCGGTCTGCCTAGCTCTCACCGCCTTTGCTCCGTTTCTCCGGGGTCAAGTGGTCCGAGTCCAGACGGACAATACCACGACCATGTTCTACCTAAACCGCCAGGGCGGGACGTGCTCCATGCTTCTATGCAAGAAAGCTCTCCGCATCTGGTCACTTGTGCACAGCTTGGAGGCGGATCTCCTGGCCATTCATGTGACAGGAGCCTCCCAACACCCTGGCTGATGCCCTGAGCCGGATAGGTGCTGCATCGCATGAATGGTCTCTCCTGCCGGAGGTAGTACAAGATCTGTTCTCCGTTTGGGGCACACCTCTGGTGGATCTGTTTGCCTCTAGGGAGAATGCGAAGTTGAGGCTGTTACATGCCCGCCCCCCCTCAGCAGGGCTCGCTGCAGGGGGATGCCTTCTCGAGGCCGTGGACCCCGGGCCTCTTTTACGCCTTCCCCCCGTTTCCCCTGATTCACAGGGTCCTGCTCAAAGCGAGGAGGGACAAGGCGCAGGTGATTCTGATAGCCCCAGACTGGCCACGCCAGTTCTGGTACCCAGATCTCCTCAGCCTCAGCTCCAGCTTCCCGAGGCAGCTTCCAGCTCGCCCAGACCTGCTCTCAGTCAGTCAGGGGAAGGTGTACCATCAGGACGTTCAATCCCTGCACCTCACGGCCTGGTTCCTGAGTGGCTAGAGTTCCAGGCCTTGGGTCTTTCCGACGAGGTCCTCAACGTCGTTGAGGCGTCCTGTAAGGAGTCGACCAGAAAATGCTACGCCTTCAAATGGAAGAGATTCTCCATTTGGTGTCGGGGTAAGGGTTTGGACACTTCCTCTTGTTCTGTGGCCAGCATTTTGGACTATCTATGGTCCCTATCTAGTCAAGGGCTTAGGTCTCGACCTAAAGGTGCACCTGGCAGCCATTTCTGCTACCGGGGAGCTGGCGGGCGGCGTCAGTAGCGAGGAGAAAGTGGTGGCGGCTTCTTCAAGGCCTTGATCACATTTCCCTCCAGTGGGAACCCCACCTCCGTGGGATTACTGCTGGTACTGGCAAAGCTCATGGGCAAGCCATTCGAACCAGTGCACAGGTGTGGTCTCCCCACCTGTCGTGGAGACCGCCTTCTTGGTGGCTATCATGTCAGCCAGAAGGATGGGAGAACTCAGGCGCTGAGCATCGAGTCTCCTTACCTGGTCTTCTACAAGGACAAGTTGTCCTACGCCCCACCGAAATTCCTTCCGAAGGTGGTGCCGGACTTTCACCTTAATCAGGTGTTGACTCTGCGGTGTTCTACCCCAGTCACACCTCGAGGCCAATATAGGCTCCATACTTTGGACCCTAGAAGGGCTCACCTATTACAAGGAGAGCGCACGGCTGGGATTCGGGAGAGGTTCTAGCTGTTTGTCACCTACGCTGAAGCCACACCTGGCAGACCTGCAGCCAAGTGGACGATAAGCAGATGGGTCACCTCCTGCATAGATCTCTGCTATGAGTTGGCGGGCATGGAGCCTCCCAGAGGGATAAGAGCTCATTCTACCTGCCATCTGCTGCATCGGTGGCTGCTTCCAGGGATGTCCCTATCCAGGAAATCTGCAGGGCTGCTACCTGGAAGTCAGCAAACACCTTCATTACCCACTACCACATCGACCTTGAGTCACGCCGGGATGCTGATTTTGGGGCCTCGGTTCGCCAGTCCTTTTCCCCAAGTAAGTATTAAGGGTATGTCTTGCTCCCTCCTCCCGGAGAACTGCTAGGAGTCTGCCAGATAGTGTGGATGAACAACATATCCATGTCCTGAAATACAGGTTCCTCACCTGTAACAGGAGTTCTAGGAATGGTATATGTTGTTCATCCTACATTCACTCGACCTCCCGGCTTCGACGCTGGCCTGAGCTTCCAGCGGGCAGATCTGGCGTCATGGGGCGGAGCCTAGAGTTTTACCACCGCGGTGGGTGGGAGGGCCCAGCTTGAAGACCTTTCGGCAAGATTTAAAGCGGCAAGGAACCTGCCAGATAGTGTGGATGAACAACATATACCATTCCTAGAACTCCTGTTACAGGTGGTAACCTGTATTTACTCATGCAGCAGGAGTTCTGGAATGGTGTATGTTCTCATCCTACCATTCTCGACCTCCCCGGTTTTGATGCACAACCTGAGCTTCCAGCGGGCCAGATCTGGCGCCATGGGGCGGAGCCGAGAGTTTTACCACCCGGTTGGTGGGAGGAGCCAGCTTGAAGACCTTCCGGCAAGATTTAAAGCTGCAAGGAACCTGCCAGATAGTGTGGATGAACAACATATACCATTCCTAGAACTCCTGTTACAGGTGAGTAACCTGTATTTCTTTTCCTGCCGTCGACATCGCAGCATCGGCTTCTCGGTCACTTTCTAGCGCGCGATGACTAGGAAACTTCAACGTTATTTCTTCTCTTCACTGGATTCATCTGATGTTCTCTCCAAACACCTCTTTGGAGGGTAATTCATTGAAGTGTGCCTGCAGCAAGCAGATCCCTTTCAAGGATCCTCACTCTGCCTGTGTGCGCTGCCTGTGCCCAGACCACGACACCCAGGCCTGCTCCTTCTGCCAGCGCTTCAATAGCCACACAAGGATCCGCCGCCGGAAGGCCCTTGTAGCTTTTTTTCTTGAGGAAAAACTCAAAGCTATGGATAGAGATCCTTTCTCCAAGGGGGAGTCGTTTGGGAAGTCCTATAGACATAGCGAAAAACACTGGGAGAAGGAAAGACGCAGATCCCCTTCCAGGGCTTCGGAGTCCCGCAGCTCTGACTCCAGGTCTGACCGCTTTTCCTCTAGGCCTTGCTCTCAGCCTCCCCCGGTTTTAATTAGAGCGGCCAGTGGTTCCTCCTCTCTACGGCCTGTCAAGACCTCCAGGCCTGTGTCTTCATCCACTCCGTACAAGGCCTCGTCCATATCTGGGGAGCGCCATAAGTCCTTTCTCCTGTCGTCCGGACTCTGACGTCAGGTCTGTCTCTCAACCGCCGCCATTGCATTGCAAGACAAAGGAGCTGACCTCACTGAAGTGGACGTTGGTCCACCCGATGTCGGACAAACTACATAGGCATGCCCGGGAACCGGCTACCGTACAACACCCGTCGCCAGTCAGGCATTCTCCACCAAGGACGCCGGCTGGGACCGGCGGCCGGGCATTGTAGAGGGAGGACCACACCACCGCCTGTTGATGTCGGTCGGAAGGCATCGGAGGAGGACACTACCCAGCCCGAAAACCAGGCGGGTGGCTGCGGAACAGTCGAGCGCCCACGCGAACCCTCCCTGGAGCAGGAGACCCCTGGGGACCCATTGCTCGACCCCGGCGACAGGCCGCCGGCATCTGGCCCGTCGGGCCTGAATTTGACAGAGGTGAAGGAGCTCTTCATCTCCTGGTGGGACACCATCAAGAATTATGTGGTCACCGCACAACTTTCTCCTATGCCGGCTACCTCTTCAATGCCTGCGCCCCCACCCAGGGGGTCATCAAGACGGACGTCGACCCCCGAGGAGTCGGCATTCCCTCCTAGGGGCAGATTTTCAGACAGGAGAAGGGCTCCTTAAAGATCCAGTTCAGGGTACCCCAGCCCCAAGAGACCCAGATGGCGTCTGTATACCCCGTCCGTGGAGGACTCCAGATCTGACACCTCTGGGTGCTCCAGATCTTCTTCTCCAATCAGCGTTCCTTCTCCAGACCCACGGGACCTTCCCAGGTCTCCTACGGATGACCCCTCATTCGCTGAGATCATGAGGCATATCCAGGAGAACATGGGATGGGATGCTGAGAAGTTTGACCCGGAAAGACTACGTCTTTCCCGCTACCTTCGGGAAAAAGGCCCCAAGCCTGTGGTAGTGCCACCCTTGGTGGACACCTTTGTGGACGTCACCATGGCAGCGTGGATGCGTTCACGCTCGACCCCGGCAATGCTGAAGAAGGCTGACCGCCTGTGCAAGGCCCCAAGGGAGGACCAGTATCTGGCTAACCACCCTCTGGGCAACTGCCCTGGTCATTACAGCCTCTCATGACCGGTCTTAGAAACTGCAACATTTGAGCACGCAGCCATCGGACCCGGAGTCCAAGCAGTTGGACGTGCTGGGCAGATGCACGCACGTGGCTGCGACTTGCGCCATTATATCATTGAATAAACTCACCCACATGGTTCAGTTCCAGAACACGTTGTGGGAACAGGGACATGACCTGGCAGAGAAACTGCCGGACGGTGGCCAAAAGGAGGAACTCATGCCACTCCTCCTTACGGGTTCAGACGTGGGGACCCAGGTGCTCAGAGCTGCATACCACTCTGCGGACTCTTCGGCCAGAGTGGCAGCCTCAGGCGTGTGTCTCCAGAGACACTCATGGCTTCGTGTGTCCGGGTTTACCCCGGACGTCCAGAAAAATATCATGGATGCTCCTTACTATGGCGAAGTTTTGTTTGGTGAAGCCTCGGAAAAGGTGATTTCCAAATTGCAGGAAGCCAGGAAGGCTATTAGATCTGTCTATGCCGTGTACAGATCTAGACTTAGTTCCTTTCTTAGAAACCAGAGTCTCTTTCGCTGCTGGACCCAAAGGCAACAACCTAGTTCCGGCCAGCAACAGAGGGGCTCACAGCATGACTCCTTCCCGGCCTCCGCCCCTCCTCAGGATCAACGGGAAACGAAGGTCGGGGGTCGCATCGCTGACCACCTGCCAGGGTGGCGGTCGATCACCACCGAGAAGTGGGTGCTACAGTTGGTCTAAAAAGGCCATTATATAGAATTTGTAGACAACCTTCCCATAAGGCCTCCTCTGCTCTTCCGTTATTCGGGTCAGCACGCCCTGCTCATACGGCAGGAAGTGCTTACGCTTCTACAGAAAGTAGCTTTGGAGCATTTTCCAGAGAACCAGAGAAGAGCAGGATACTATTCACACTTCTTCCTGGTTCCAAAGAAAACAGAGGACCTCCGTCCAATCTTGGACCTCAGCGACCTCAGTATGTCGGTCGTTTACAAGCGCTTCCGCATGGTGACCCTTCTTGGACTAATCCCCATGCTGAAGGACATTTTCTTGGCATCCTTGGACATGCAGAACGCTTACCTGCACATCCCTATTGATCAAGCGCACAGGAGGTTCCTGCACTTTGAGTTTTTTGGCCGCCATTATCAGTTCCGAGCGCTTCCTTTCGGGCTGTCATCAGCACCCAGAGTATTCACCAAGTGCATGGCAGTCGTGGCAGCATCTCTGAGGAGACAGAGCCACTATGTGTTCCCGTAGCTGGACGACTGGCTCCTCATGGCCTCCTCCAAGGAGGCATTGTTGATGGCAATTCAGCATACTCAGGCCCTTTTTCAGTCTCTGGGCATCCTAATCAACTATGAGAAGTCTCTCCTGGTGCTGTCCCAGAAACTGCAGTTCATAGGGGGCAGTTCTGGACACCGTCAAGGGGAAAGCTTTCCTTCCCGAAGACGGAGCGGAATGCATCCTATCCCTCATAAGGTACCTATCAGAGAAGAAGACTGTCCCAGCCAGATTAGTCCTTCGCCTGCTCGGTCACATGGCTGCGGCCATTCCTACAGTCCCGATGGCAAGACTCCACATGCGGGTAACCCAGTAGATGTTAAGAGTGCAATGGGACCAAAGGGAAGACCATCTGCAGCCTCCAGTCAAATCACGAATGCTGTGATTCGGGACTGGCAATGGTGGATAGATCTGGGATCCCTCTCTGGGGTGGTTCCTTTTACCGTGCCATCCCCGGTGATAACACTCTCCACAGATGCCTCAGGGCTGGGGTGGGGAGCACACTTGAACAGGGTGAGGTCTCAGGGAACAGGGACTACCAGGAATCTCATCTTCATATCAACATATTGGAGATGAGGGCGGTCTTTTATGCCCTGCAAGCCTTCCAGTCGGAGATTGCACAGAGTACTCTCCTGTTACAAACGGACAATACTGCGGTGATGTATTACCTCAACAAGCAAGGAGGTACACACTCCTACCCCCTTTGCAGGGAGGCCATAAGGGTGTGTGAAAGGGTAATAGGACACAGCGCAAACCTCATTGCAGTTCACGTTCCTGGGATGGAGAACACTGTCGCAGACGGCCTGAGTCATTCCCAGGCCGGAGTCCACGAGTGGGAACTTCTACAGCAGGTGGCAGAGGATCTGTTTTACAGATGAGGCACTCCAGAATTGGATCTATGCGCGTCCCCATCCATCGCAAAACTGCCCAGTTTTTGCTCGCTAGATCCAGGGCCTGGTGTTTTCTGGCGAGACACGTCCCTCTCCTGGGCGGGCAGATTCCTTTATGCCTTCCCTCCTTTCCCGTTGATCCAGAGAGTCCTTCTCAAACTTAGCAGGGAGCACTCAACGCTTATTTTGATGGCGCCTTTTTGGCCCAGGCAAATTTGATTCCTGCTTCTGAATCAGTTGTCCTGGGAACATCTGCTTCCCTTGCCAATCAGCTCCCACCTGTCGTCTCTGGAGGAGGGTTCACTAGTCCACCCGGACTTATATTCATTGATCCTACATGCCTGGCTCCTAGAGACATAGCCATGATGCGACAAGGGGTCTCTCAAGAGGTGGCAGACGTGCTTTCTGCTAAACACCAGAAAACCGGCAACATACGTCATGATGTGGCGCAGGTTTTGCCTGTGGACTCAAACACACAGTTTCTCGCCCGTAGACTGTCCTGTGAAGCTGGTTCTGGTGTACCTGCTTTTCCTCTTTCAATCCGGGCTAGCTTACTCCGCGATCAAAGTGCACCTTTGTGCAATCTCAGCTTGTCATGTCCCCATAGGCCATCGCATGGTGGCCCAGTTGGATGCTACTTGTGCCTTTCTAAGGGGGGGTCCTCCAACTTAGGCCACCCATTAAGGATCCCGTCCCTGCTTGGGACTTGCCCTTCGTCCTGGAGCAGCTTACACTGCCGCATTTTGAACCAGCCGCGGTTTGCGAACTATGTTTTCTGTCGTGGAAAATGTTGTTTTTAGTTGCAGTTACTTCGGCAAGAAAAATCTCCGAATTACACGCTCTGATGTGCAAAGAGCCTTGTTTAATTTTCCACCAGAATAGGGTATCCCTGAGGAGAAATTCTAAGTTCCTGCCTAATGTGGTTTCAGCCCTTACCCTTAATCAGAACATCGATTTACCAGTGTACTTTCCCGATGAACAGCAATCCGGGAGAAGCACTGCTTCACACCCTGGATGTTCACAGGTGTCTCAGATATTATCTGACCAGAACCAAACGGCACCGGAAAGCCGAGCAGCTGTTCGTATCCTTCGCTGAGGGGATGAAAGGGCCCCCCGTTTCGAAGCAGACCCTTTCACGCTGGCTCATTCAGTGCATCTCTTTCTGTTATGACAAATGCAGAAAATCCTTGCCAGGAGCGGTCAAGGGCCATTCCACCAGAGGAGTGGCTACCTCCTTTGCAGCAGTGAAGAATGTGTTCACTTCAGCAATCTGTGCTGCAGCCACCTGGAGCTCGAAGCATACTTTTTTCAGGCATTAAAGCCTGGACATCGCCTCAAGTTGAAGGGCTGGTTTCGGCCTAGTCATCCTCCAGGGACTTCTGTCTTAGGCTGAGAAGGGGTGTTAATCACCGTCTTTCCTCCTCCCGATGGCTTTTCAATGTCACCATTGCATGGGAATCATTCCTAAGGGTGTAACCTGCTGTAAGAGCTGTATCTCGAAGAAGTAGTACAGTTACGTAAGAACTTACTGTAACAGTATATCTTCGAGAACAGCTCTTGCAGCAGGTATCTTTCCGCTCACCATTCTCCCTTGGAGGAAGTAGGTTCTAACCTAACGCCCATCCTTCAGATTGGAAAGGTCTGTCCTTAGTCTTGGCCATCTGATGGCGGGTCCTCGGTCTCCTCTTCTGATGTGATCCAGCTGCCGGAAGTCTCCGGCGGGAGAGCTGGGGATTCTGTCGGGACCACCTCCTTATGTACTACGCCTGACGTGGGGGGCGGGACGCAGAGTCTAAGCAGTTGGACTCCATGGGTCGGCACACGTATGCTTCCGCTACCTGCGCCATCAGATCCCTGAATTATTTAACCCACATGGTGCAGTTCCAAAATACCCTGTGGGAACAGGGTCTGAAAGCGGCTAAGAAACTGCTGGAAGGTGAGCAGAAGGAGGAGATGCTACAGCTCCTCCGTACGGGTTCGGATGTGGGAACCCAAGTACTACGAGCCGCGTATGACTCTGCAGACTCCTCGGCCAGAGCAGTAGCTTCAGGCATGTGCCTCCGGAGACCCTCTTGGCTTCGTGTCTCCGGTTTTACCCTGGACGTCCAGAAAAACATCCTGGATGCTCCATTCGAGGGAGAAGTTCTGTTTGGTAAACCCTCAGAGAAGATCATTACCAAACTTGAGAGGCCGTGAAGGCGGTGAGGTCGGTCCAGACTATGTACCGACCCAAGCTTAGTTCCTTTCGTAGGAACCAAAGCCGATGTCGTGGACGGACACAGAGACAACAGTCCTGCACCGCTCCACAACAGAGGGGCTCCGGTTTTCGCAGAGCCCAGGGGAAGGAACCTGCAGGCCGAGGCCAGCGCACTCCTAAGCCGGTCCAGCCAGCAGGACCCTCAGCTGCCACAGTCTGACTCCTTCCTGGCCCCTGCCCCTCTGGATCAATGGGACGTCATGGTTGGGGGTCACATTGCGAATTTCCTGCCAGCATGGCAGACTGTATCCACAGACAGGTGGGTTCTACAGTTGGTCAGAAGCGGCCACTTTATAGAATTCGCGGAAAAGCCACCCTCTAGGCCTCCTTTGCTTTCCCGGTACCCGGGTCAGCACAAGTCAATGATCAGACAAGAAGTACTCGCGCTCCTACAAAAAGGAGTGATAGAGTACGTCCCAGAGGACCAGGGAGGATATGGATACTATTCTCACTTCTTCCTGGTTCCAAAAGAAAACGGGACCTCCATCCGATTCTGGACCTCAGCGACCTCAATTTGTCGGTCGTCTACAAAAGATTTCACATGGTGACCCTTCCAGGTCTTATCCCCATGCTGGAGTAGGACGCCTTTTTAGCGTCTCTAGATATGCAGGACGCTTACCTGCACATCCGCATAGCTCAAGCGCACAAGAGGTTCCTGCGCTTCGAGTTCCTCAGCCATCACTTTCAGTTCCGAGCTCTTCCATTTGGGCTGTCACCGGCACCCAGGGTCTTTACCAGATGCATGGCAGTTGTGGCAGCATCTATGAGGAGACAGGGCCATTATGTGTTCCCGTACCTGGACGATTGGTTTCTCATGGTCTCCTCCAGAGAGGCGTTATTACGGGCGATCAGGACACCCAGGACCTGTTTCGCTCTCTGGGTATCCTAATCAACCACGAGAAGTCCCTCCTGGTACTGTTGCAGAAGCTGCAGTTCATAGGAGCAGTACTGGACACTGTTCAGGGAAGAGCATTTCTTCCAGACGACAGAGCGGAGCGCATCAGATCCCTCATCAGGGAGCGTTCGTCGATCAAGACCGCCCCAGCCAGGTCGGTCCTTCGCCTGCTCGGACACATGGCTGCGGCCATTCCTACTGTCCCTTTTGCAAGGCTCCACATGCGGGTAACTCAGTGGATGGTCAGGGTGCAATGGGACCAAAGGCAAGACCACTTGCAGCATCCGGTCAGAATCACGAACACCGCGATTCGAGACTGGCAGTGGTTGCTAGACCCAGGGACACTCTCTTTGTATGTCTCGTTCGGAGCGCCGTCCCCGGAGGTAATCCTCACTATAGACACCTCAGGTCTTGGGTGGGGTGCACACCTGGACGGAGTGAAGTCTCAGGGTACATGGATGCCTTTGGAGACCCATCTTCATATCAACGTCCTAGAGGTGAGGGCGGTCCTCTACGCCCTGCAGGCATTTCAGTCAGAGATCCCGCCGAGCACTTTACTGCTTCAGACAGACAACACGGCGGTGATGTATTACCTCAACAAACAAGGAGGCACACACTCTTATCCCCTTTGCAGGGAAGCCATGAGAGTGTGGGATTGGGTAATCAGGCACGGCGCGAACCTGATCACAGTACATGTTCCGGGGGTGGACAACGTTATTGCAGACGGTCTTAGTCGCTCCCAGGCCAGAGTCCACAAGTGGGAACTTCAAGAGGTAGCAGAGGATCTGTTTCTTTGATGGGGAACTCCAGATTTGGACTTGTTCTTTTCGCGCCCCCATCCAACGCAAAACTGCCCAATTTTTGCTCGCTAGATCCAGGGCCTGGTGTTTTCTGGCGAGACGCGTTGTCCCTCTCCTGTGCGGACAGATTCCTCTACGCTTTCCCTCCCTTCCCATTGATCCAGAGCGTTCTTGTCAAACTGCGCAGGGAGCATGCATCAGTGATCCTAGTGGCCCCGTTCTGGCCCAGACAGATCTGGTTCCCCTTGCTAATTCAGCTGTCCCTGGAACCTCCGCTCCCGTCGCCATTCACCTCCCACCTATTGTCTCAGGAGAAAGGTTCGCTGGTCAGTCTGGACTTACTCTCTCTGAATCTGCATGCATGGCTCCTAGAGACATAGCCATCCTGCGTCACTGGGTCTCGCAAGAGGTTGCGGAAGTTCTTGCTGCAGCCAGAAAGCCGGCAACACATGCAACGTATGCCATGGAATGGCGCCGCTTCTGTTTATGGTCGCAAGCACGCGGCTTTTCCCCTTTAGGTTGTCCAGTAAAAGAGGTGTTAGACTACCTGCTTTCTCTTTTTCGTTCGGGCGTCGCCTACTCCTCTATTAAAGTGCACCTATGTGCCATTTCTGCCTTTCACCTCCCAGTAGGTCAGCGTACAGTGGCACAGCTAGACGCCTATCGTGAATGTTTGAGAGGGGTGTTGCACCTTAGGCCACCCATTAAGGACCCGGTGCCTCCATTGGGTTTGCTCTTTTTCCTGGAGCAACTCACGCCCCCCCCCCCTTTGAACCTGCCGCGGATTGCGAGCTGCGTTTTCTGTCGTAGAAAACGTTATTTTTAGTTGCTGTCACGTCAGTGAGAAGAGTTTCTGAGCTTCAGGCTCTCATTTGCAAAGAGCCTTATTTATTTTTCCACAGGGACAGAGTTTCCCTGAGGACGAATCCCAGATTCTTGCCTAAGGTGGTTTCCACACTCACTCTCAATCAGGATATTGACCAACCGGTTTATTTTCCTAATTATTCCAACAGAGGAGAGGCCATGCTTCACACCCTGGATGTTCACCGCAGCTTAAGATACTACCTGAGCAGAAATAAGCAACTTCGTTCTTCGGAGCACCTCTTCGTTTCCTTTTCTGAAAGGATGATGGGCTATCCAGTTTCCAAACAGTCCCTGTCTCGCTGGCTTGTCCAGTGCATCTCATACTTTTATGACAGCAAATGAAAGCCCTTCCCTGGAGCAGTCCGGGGACATTCCTCTAGGGGTGTGGCCACTTCCTTTGCAGCTCTTCGGAACGTCTCCACCTCTGCTATTTGTGCTGCTGCCACTTGGAAGTTCTGTTCATACCTTTATCAGGCATTATAGCCTGGACATCGCTTCAAGGCGAAGAGCAGGCTTCGGCCTGGCAGTGCTGCAGGGTCTCCTGTCCTAGATTTGAGGCCTAGAACGTTCTTTTGAATTTCCTCCTCCCTGAACGTTTACAAGCGCTATTGCTTGGGAATTAGTCCTAATGGTGTAACCTGCTGCAAGAGCTGTATCTCGAAGTAAGGTAGTACAGTTACGTAAGAACTTATCGTAACAGTAGATCTTCGAGAACAGCTCTTGCAGCAGGTACCTTCCTGCCCACCTTCCCCCTTGGAGGAGGCATGGCTTAAGCCTTTTCTAACAGGGATTTATTTCGTTATTGTCTTCTGACGGTGGATCCTTGGTCTCCCATTCTGATGTCATCCTTGGCCGGAAGTCTCCGGTCGGAGAACTAGGGAATCTTGCGGGACCACCCCTTATGTACTCAGCCTGACAGGGCGGGACCGATTTCGGGGGTGGTCCCCGCTGAAGATAGCTAGCTAGAATTTTTCCGTGGGGTCCTGACGCCTGCCGGCTTCAGTCCTAATGGTGTAACCTGCTGCAAGAGCTGTTCTCGAAGATCTACTGTTACAGTAAGTTTTTACGTAACTGTACTTTCTTGAAGATCTACTGTTGTGGTAAGTTCTTACGTAACTGTACTTTGTGGTAACATTTCTTGAAAGTATCTAATATATGTGAGGTTGAATACCTACGTTGGCCAGTAATGGGATCTTTAATTTTTGTAATGGTTCCCTGTTGTATTTGATTTCGGAGGAGGTATGCCAGGAGTATGGAAGCTTTCGCCCCACCCTCGTAGTGTCGCTGCCTCAACCATGCCAAAGCCTGTTCAGTTTTGACTGTCAGGATCTGCTGGATTTTATTCTGTGTTTGGACTGTCATAGGTAGTAGATCAATATCTCCCTGTATATGGGTCTGCTGAGGAAAGGCCAGTTCCTCCTGTAGGGCTATTAATTTACTCTCGGACTGTTTTTTCTTATGAGAGGCAAATGCTATTATGTCACCTCTAAGGACTAACTTTAGCGTGTCCCAAAGAAGTTGAGGGGAGATCTGAGGAGAAGTGTTATCTCAAAGAATTTCGGAGATACGTTTCTCAAGTAAATCGTGGAATTATTTATCTCTGAATAGGGTCGAATTAAAATGCCATTGGGTGTTCAGTCTCTCTTTTTGAATATTTAGGTCCAGAATGATAGGGGCACGATATGATAACGAAATACTTAAAATCTCAGCTGGTCAGATCAAGTCTATATGCTCCTTGCCTATACAGAAGTAGTCAAGTCTTGAGTAGTGTTGGTGAGCATGGGAATAATAGGAGAATTTCCGATGTGTAGGATGTTACTGCTTCCATGTGTCTATCAAGCCCACATCTCGAATAAGACGTCTTAGATACTTTTGACCAGATGTCTATGGTTTGGCACGAGCTGCTGTGAAATCAAGTGAAGGATTAGGCTGACAGTTAAAATCTCTCCCTATAATTAAGGTACCGTGTTGCCTGGTGAGGATAGTGTCTACTAGTTGTTTGACAGTTATGGCATCTGAGCCCGGCGGGATATAGAGACTGCACACTGTTAGTCTGTTGATTCAGTTTGACCAGTGCTAATGCCAGCCTGCCCTCTTTGTCAGTGTACTGATCAATTAATTGTAATTTTGATCTTTTTGAAGTCAAAATGACCAAGACCCTTTTCCTGCCCCTCTGATAGGAGGATTCTGTTGTATGCGAAAAGCCAAATTTGAGCAACTTTTGATGATCTGTGGTGGATAAATGAGTCTCCTGAAGTAAGAGAATATCTGGGTTTTGTTTTTTGAGTGCTCGAAGTGTGCGATCCTTCTTGATGGGCCTGACCAGTCCGTTTACATTATGGGATATAAATTTGAATTGGTCATGCATGTCTAACCTGTGGTCTTAAGTCTGTTTGACCCCCTGGCCTGGCACCTCCCCCCAGTGATAGCTCCTCTGGTAATCTGTTGATATTTAATCCTGTCTCTAATAGCATATAGCATCTGAGTTTTTAGCAATTTTCTGATAAACTTTGAATCAGAAAAAAAACAATGAGTAAGAACTATATAGAGAAGGGTAAATCAACCAGATGTACCTAATTACATACAGAACAAAAGTGGGAACTATATACAAACCACAATTAAGGGGAGATTCTGTGACTTCTAACCATGCCTGCTCTGATGGAACAAGCATTTGGGACAGATCAAGCGATCGTCCATGAGTGGACCCCTTTTTATCAAAGTAATTTGAGATTCTGCGGAAACTTCTGCCCCTAACTCTGGAACGGGGAAGGGAGAGAGAGGAATAACCAAAAACAGGAGTGCTCAAAAAAAAAAACTAAAGGTAATGGTAAACGGAAAAAGATGCAGTTCCCTTATAGCATGTATCTTAAACAGCAGAGGCTCTGTCCCTTTCCTTTGTTAAATATAAGTAGGGGAGGGGAGTAGTCGAAATTAAATGGTTTCGCCCTGGGACAAACGGTCGACTTCGTCGTCTCAGAGTCACTTATTCCATGGTGTGACAGCCCCCAACTTGGCACTGATGCGAAGTGGAGAGGGATCATCATGGATCGCAGGTATAATATGGCTTACAAGCCCAGGGAAAACCCTCCCACACCACCACTTCTACCATTTTCTCGTATGGCAACCATGCCTGTCTCCCAGTGTTGACAAGCAAGGCCTAGTTTGATTAGGTCCTTCATGGTTACTCATTGCAGAATTTCAAAGCAGACCGTAGGGTGTAAGAAAGTGAGGTGTGCAGGCATCAGGCTTCTTGTCCCGTAGTCTTTCTGGTCGATGTTTCCATAGCCATATGGGTTTCATCAGTGTCCTGACTAAGTCGTAGGTCCCTCAAAGAAAAGTCTCCGAGGATGCAAGCTTGCAGCATATTTTAAGAGACTTTTTTCATGCAGTGTAGGCAGGAGGGGCGAGGAGGCTCGGGATGTACCGCACGTGCCTGTCCCGGGGAGCAAGAAAGATGGAGGACAGTGGAGGGAATGTGGTCCCCCAGAAAACTGAACCAGACATCCAGCCCAAATTACAAGGTGCGGGACTCCTCTCTCTAGAGGTATAAATCAGGAAAGAGAAGGCAATGCTGTTGCTAAGCAATGCCTATTGAAATGGCTGTCTCATTGTATCACTTTTCTGTGATAAGTACAACAAGACCCTGCCTGGTCAAGTCAGAGGGGTCGCAGCCTTCTGCGGCTTGTTTCAAGAATGTGTCAGTGGCTGACCTTTGTGTAGTTGGCACTTGGACTTCTGTCCATACCTTTATGAAGCATTACAGTTTGGACATTGCCTCTTGCCGTAGAGCAGGCTTCGGGTTGGCTGTTCTGCAAGGTCTCTTTTCCTAAGGCCTTCTCAGCCTGAGGGTCTACTCCTGAGTAGTTTTCCTGCACCCGTTTGCCTCTCCTTGTTCCAGACTGCTTGGGACGCAGTCCTATATGCAATTACCTACTGCAAGAACCCTCTCGAAGTATAGTTACATAAGAACTTACTGTAACAGTAGATCTTATAGAGAGGGTCTTGCAGTAGATAATACCTTCCCACCCTCCATCCCTCTAGGCTTTTTTAGCTCCTTTTCCGTGAATGGAAATATCTGCTTCTCTCTTGTCTCGCCTTTTGGTGGGAAAGAACTGGAAGGTGGGCATGGGGGACCGCCCCTTTATAGTGACTTCGCATAACGTCTGTCACCTGACGTGGGGGTGGTCCCTCGCCAGAGACTGCTACCTAGAAATTTTTCTGTGGGGTCCTGATGCCTGCCGGCATCAGTCCTACATGTAATTACCTACTACAAGAGCCTCTCAAAGATCTACTGTTACGGTAAGTTCTTACGTAACTGTACTTTGTGGCAAGTTCTTGCATAGCTGTACTTTCTTTAAGCTCTGCAAAAATGAAATCAACACTTTCGTTTTTATTGTCAAATGTCCATAGGCTGAAGAAACCTACTGTGAAGCTGAGAAGACATTTATTATATGCATTGGTAAGAAAATACTTTTAGAGTAAAATCTGCAGTTAAAGTTCTTAATTTAGCGCCTAACATTACATATGGCAATTTGGCCTAGTGGTTTGAACACAAATCTCTGAACCTGTAAATTAGAGTTTGAATCCCATTACCACTGCTTAGCTCATTTTGTGACCTTGAGCAAGTTACTTAATCTCCGTGTGTTTAATCTTTTTTTCTTTCTGCCTTACCAGCTTTTCTGAACTCATCTTAACTGCAACGTTTCATATGTCGTCGCTGTCATGTAATGGCTGATACAGCTGCTCTTGGGTTGTAAAATATTATGGGGTATGGCCCGGTGACGCTGATGATTGAGGTGCTGGATGGCACACCTCGCGCCACATTTTCAATCGGGGTCTGTCATGAGCCCGGGCTACTAGGTGATGGCAGGGGAGGGATAGGATTGAGCATCCAGAGGACCGCTTTCCTATCCTGGGGAGGGATCCAGGGAGCCACAGCTCTGTAGCGGCCCCCAGTGACCGGTGGCACTACTAGAGTGGTGCTGCAAGGAGGGCGGATTGTGGCAGACGTTGGGACGTTTGTGCCTAGATGTCATTGTACATCCACACTCCCCAGAGAACAAAACTGGAGGAAAAAGGTGGCACAGGTCGGGCAGCATGATCTTCTGACCTCTGTGGCCCGACCGAATGGTGTTCCTCAGCTGGAACCATCTGGGCGGGTGGGCTGTATGTAGCTCCCTTGCCACTGGGGGGGTCAGGATGAGGCGTGACCTTGGCAGAGGAGAGAAATATACATCAGAAATATTGTGGGGTAAAGCCCTGGCCTCAGTTCTAGAAAAGGTGGTGCAGTCTCTGCTCTCCTCATTCTTGAAAGCTGGTCCCTTGATTATTAATTTATTTGTTTTAATTTTTCACCTAGAAGATCATGCTGAGATGGCTAATTTCCAGAGTTATTTACGCATGCTGTTTTGCAAACTGTTTTGTCCCACCTTAGCCACTAACTTAAAGGGGTAGTAAGCATTTCAGGGATCACTCAAACTGTGAAAATCCTTTAAAAGATCTTTCAAACGAGGTATTGGGCTTACCTGTAGGTGTCAGCAGTCCTGAGATATGAATATTGAAATAATCTGTAAATCAAAACAAAGTAGCAGCCATTTCATTTAATGTTAAAACAGGAAGTGATGTTACAGAGGGACACGCTAGATGTTAACTACTGTTTGCCCCTCGGTGATGTCACTTTTTGTCTCAAGATTGTATGAAATGGATTCTGCTATTTTTGGTTTTGAAATATCTGTTTATTTTGTTTTCTTTGTTATCTATTCCATAGAAAAAAAATACTGACTTTGCATATTAGGATATCACTTAGGAAATTGAGGTCACCACTCCTCTTAATCTTTAGGAGGCAGTGTAGCGCAGTGGTTTAAGACTCTGAGCTGCAAATCTGGTGACATCTAGCAGACCAGACCTGGCTTTGAACCCCACAGCTTTCACTTGCATACTGTGTGACCCTGAGCAAGTCATTTAACTTCCTGTGCTCCCAGGTTGCACCTGTAAAAAGGCTTTCAGCTTAGTGTGCTAGACCTGGTTAAATGACGAACAAAAAAAATTAAATACGTGCGGGTAAAATTAAGCATGCAAGGTCTAAAAGATGCATCATTAAGAAGGGTACCATGCAATGACATGTACTTCAGATAGTAAATCAGATAGCTGATAATAAGAGTCCATGAGCTGCATGTCCTCACTGACTCATGTAGTGGCTAATGCTGCTGCTCTTGGGTTGTAAAATATTGTGGGGTCACCTTAGAAACTGAAAACAAAATCAGTTCAATTGCAAACGTGCACTTGTCTGAATCTTTTGGCCTAAAGGCCAAGAATGAGAGGCATATATTTGGGTTCATTAAAACTTGCCCGAGTTGTCTTTCTTAAAATAGATAAGCAGCTTGATCTCTTAATAGTAAATCGATCATCAACAGAGATAATATCCAGCATTTTAGGATACAAATTATATTAAAATACCTTCTTGCCTCTAGGTAGTGGGATACATCAAAAAGTGTTAGTAATGTGAATGATCTTAAAAAGGTCTCTGAAACCTAGTTTAATTTATGATCTTTTGTTATTAATTTGTCGGAGAACGAACTGTTAAACATGGCTATATTCGATTTACTTTAAAGAGACCATTCCTAACCTGGTTCTGGTGTCCACAGGAAAGAAAAATGGAAAACAAGTAGTCCTTCAGTTCTGAAACAGATTCTTCTGTTCTTCGGGTGTGTGCTGGTGCATTTCTCTGCCCCCCCATTTCAGAGCCTCTACAGGATCAACGAAGATGTACATTTTTCCCTGGTGCTGAATACGAATGTGGGAGAGGAACAGCATACTGTGCATGATATCCGCATTCTGCAGCATCGCCCGAACACCATAAAACTGCTGCTTTTTCATCCGTGTTGCATAACTCAATTCTGGGTACAATCTCAGTTGCTGCCCCTCACACAGAACCACTCGTTTTTGTCTGGTCAGGTCCCTCGATCCTATACCGTCTAGCACCATAACCACATCACGGGGTGCCATCTGGGTTGTTGTCCCTTCCCGGGCCGTCACACCATCAGCCTTTTGGATGTGGATGATTCGTGTTGCAGGTGAACCACTGAATTGCTGCATCAACCATTCTTTAAGAAATCAGCCCAGATGATCGCCCTCAGCTCTCTCAGGTAAACCAATTACCTGAATATTAGAGGATCTGGCTTGGTTTCCTAAAGACTCCAGGCAGTTTTTTAAATGAGTTCTCCTTTAATAAGCTGTGTATAGCTCTCATGGCTGCGTCTGATCGCTTTTTAGTATCAGGTGCCTCTTGTTTTTAGTGCCTCCACATCAGGCTTCATGGTATTAACTCTGATCATTGAGGAATCTAATTTACCATTGAGCCTGAAACTGCCTGAATGAACCTGTTGGTTTTAAGGCCTAGGATTTGTAAATTTTCTTCCTTCCCTACTACCAATGTGTTGGAAGCTTGATTGAGCACGACCCTTGTGGTCGGAGGGTTCAAAGTTGACTTGTTCTTTTCTCTGTGTGCCTGCTGCCCATCTTTGAGGATTCCCCATGACGGAGCCAAGATGTTCTTCCTTCAAAGTCTGTCTGTATTAACATCAAGTTTTAATTTAGATATTGCTTTTTTAGCTGTTCTTTTTCTTCTTCCTGTATGAAGAGCGTTATAAATTAACCACTGTTTTACTCGAGCTCCATCGCTTCTGCCTTGTTTTGATTTACAGGTTATTTAAATACACGTATCAGGATTCTTGACAGCTATAGAGAAGCTCAATACCTTCTTTACACTATTTTTTCCATAGTGTTTCATAATTTGAGGGATTCCTGCAATGTTAAATTCCCCGTTAAACCTGGCAGCCACTTCCTTTACCTCGGTGTGCACTAAACTTAAGGACTCTATTGCTTCTCACAGCAGAAGAATAGTGTGTGCTCCTAGGAATCTTCCAGCACGCCCGGACTTGTTTTCTATCATTCGGGAAGGTGCTCCCCCCAGACCTTCAATCCCTGTACCTGACAGCATGGTTTCAGTGTGGCGAGAGTTCCAGGTTTTGAGTCTCTGCGAAGATCTCTTCACTGTTGTGGAGGTGTCTCGGAAGGAGTCAACTAGATAATGCTGTACCTTCAAATGGAAGAGATTCTACATTTGTTGTCAGAGTAAGGGGTTGGATCATCTGACCTGTCCAGTGGCCAGCATTTTGGACTACCCGTGGTCTTTCTCCAAAGGGGAGCTTCTGTTGTTGACCTTTAATGTGCATCTGGCAATCGTCTCCACTTAGTGTGCTGGTTGGCCGTGGCACAGGAGACAGTAGCCTGGCACTTTTTCAATGGCTTAGGTCAGATATCCCCTCTCATGCCTGTACCTCCACCATTGTGGGATATATTGCTGGCCCTGGCAAAGCTCATGGGGAAGCCATTGGAACCGATGCACAAGTGTGAGATGTCACATTTGTTTTGGAAGACCGCCTTCTTAGTGGTCATTATGTCAAGTAGAAGGATTGGGGAGCTCCAGATGCTTTCGATGCAGTCTCCTTGCCTGGTTTTCCACAGGGACAAGGTTGTCCTGTGCCTCCACCTGAAGTTCCTCCTGAAGGTTGTATTGGAGTTTCATCTGAATTAGGGGATGACTCTTGCGGTATTCTGCCCAAATCACACATCAAATGACGAATTCAGCCTCCATACTTTGGACTCGAGGCGAGTACTTGCCTTTTATAAAGAGTGCACAGCTGGAGTTCATGGAGAGGTTCGCCAACTGCTTGTCACCTACGCACTTCGCAGACCTGCAGTCAAGCGGACTATTGGCAGGTGGATCACATCCTGCCTTGATCTTTGCTATAGGTTGGCGGGTAGCGAGCCTTCCGGTGGGCTAAGGGCTCATTCCACCCGCCAAACCTCTGCATCTGTGGCTGTTTCTAGGGATGTCCCTGTCCAGGAAATCTGTAGGGCTGCTACCTGGAAGTCGTCGCACACTTTCATTTCCTAGTTCCACTTTGAATGCCGGGTTGCTGGTTTTTGGGTCCTTGGTTCTCCAATCTCTCTTCCCTAAGTAGGGTGTGAGCGCCTTGCCTTTGTCCTCCTGTAGAACTGCTAAGAGTTTGCAAGAACGTGTTGATAATTGCACAATATCCACGTCCCTTTAACAGGTTATTCACCTGCACAGTAGTTCTAGGAATGGTAAATGTTGTTCTAGGGACATGGATATATTGTTCATCCATACTGTCTGGCAGGTATCCTTGCCGCTTTAAATCTTGCCTGAGGGTCTTCAAGCTGGCTCCTCCCACCCACCCGGGTGGTAAAACTCCGCTCCGCCCCATGACGACAGATCTGCCTTACCGCTTGGAAGCTCAGGTTCCCTCCTTAACGCTCTGCGTATAAGACTGGTTCCTAATTCTTCGGTTTTACGAATTTAAAGTTTTGCATTTCTAGACTTCGGTCTTCTATCCCTTGTGGCTGCGATGGACAAATCGACTCCCGGTTTTCGGAGATGCCCTTGTGGGCAGAAGATGTCTCTGATGGATCCGCACTCCACGTGTGTCTACTGTTTAGGCCTTGAGCACAACCCGCAGGCTTGCGACCTGTGTTCTTCCTTCTCAGCCTACGTCCTCTAAGACTGTGCTGCCCGTTTACAACTGGGGCGTCTCGAGAAACGTTTTACTCCAGTGAAGTCAAAAGAGGCCTGGTCGGCGGTTTCCGCGGCGGCGGGCTCGGTGGATCAGCTAGAGCAGATGATCGCCCTCGAAGAGGAGGCGGCGCGCCCCGCATCTTCCTCGGCCGCGGCATTTATCCCGCTCTCCCTGGGTTCCTCTTATACAGCTTCTTTTAAGGAGCTCTGTCTGTTCCTCTCCACTAAGGAGAGGGACCAACGTCTGCTGGACCTTCTTCTCGGTCCAAAAAGAAAGACAAGGGTAAGTCACTCCGTCGATGCTCTTGGGAGCGGGAAAGGTCCCTCTCCTCAAGTTGTCGGCCATCGACTTCGGTCGATCGTTCGGCTTCGGCCACTGGTCTCGCGGTGTTCCCCGTCAGGTCAGTTGACCGAGTCGCCTGTCGATGCAATCGAGATCTTTCTCGACCCGTTGGACAGGTTGTCGACTGGCGAAGCCGAAACCCTCTACCCGGTTCCCCCAGTGGGAGTTGAGGAGCCTGGAGGCTTGCCAGTGCCTCCGGTTCCGGAGCCCATGGGTGAAACCTCCGAGCCGAGGGAGGAGCCGGTTCCACCGGTCCCTTCCCCGCACCATCCTCGGAAAGGGCAAGGTTCTCGGTCTCTGACTTCTTCGCGGTCCAGCTGATCCGGCCGTCATAGGTGGTCTCTGTCTTGGCACCGCAGTAAGCGGCGCCGCCGCTCGTCCTCGTCCTTCTCCTCGGATGAGGGGAGGCTTTGACGTAAGTTACGTCGACGATACGAGGACCTCATGTGGCAGCAGCTTCTTCTGACCGGGAACAAGCCGTCGCCTTCCCCGGCCATTAAGCGGTTGTCATCGGGGCGGCCGAAACAACCCCTCGTTTTACCGGAGGAGCCTGTTCCCAGGCCGGTTGTTCAGCCAAAACCAGCTGCCCCACAGATTCCGGTGGAACCTCCGCCTCCACAGCCGCTGTTTGGGGCTCTGACCAAGAACTCTCAGTCAGCTCAGGGTCTGCCCCATAGGCTGTCGGTCACCCTCACTTCCGATAGCTCTCGGCAGGTGGAGGGTGGCTCAGGCCAGAGGCGGCTCTTTGCGGACTCTTCTGAGTCCGACGACGACGATTCCTCCCTCTTCTCCAAGCGAGTGGACTTGGAGTCCTCTGGAGGTCAGTCGCTGGACGGCAGCCCTTCGTCCTTCCTGGGTTTGCTGAGGCTCATCTCCGAGTCCACCGGGATGCAGCTCGAGCCCGTATCCAAGCAGGCCAAGTATCCCCTCAGGGAGATATTGGACCGAGGGGATTCCCCTATGGAGGACTTTCCTGTGGCTGTGGCCATCGTGGGTCCGGCCTTGGAGCTCTGGTAGCGCCCTGCTTCCTGCCCTGTGCCTTCGGCCAGGGTGTATGTGGTCCCTACCGGTTCCCTGTCCGGTTTCTTGGAACATCCCTCAGCTGAGGGGTTAGTTACCGATAGCGTTTTCCGGGGTGCCGGAAACGCTAGGGACGTGGACAAACCTCCCAACAAGGAGTCCAACAAATTGGACTATGCTGGTCGAAAAGTCTACGCTGCGGTCTCCCTTGGCCTTCGTCAGGCAAGCTCGGCTGTGCTTATGGCACATTTCTCCCATGCCCTGTTGGACTCCCTGGACGAGGCAGTCCCTCATCTCCCAGCTGACCACGGTTAGGCAGGTGTGGGACCAGGGCAGGGCACTGGTCAAGCAGCAACTTCAGACTGCTCTGGACATTGGAGACTCGTGCGCCAGGTCAGTCGTGGCCGCAATGGCTATGCGCCGTCTGGCATGGCTGAGGATGTCCACCTTCACAGCGGATACCCAGCACAAATTGGTGGATGTCCCCTTCCTGGGGACCGACCTCTTCGGCCTTGGAGTGGAAGGCCACCTCCAGAGGATCGAAAAGTCCAGTGTCACCTTGGACTCTGTCTCATCCGCTCAGAGGGACAAGGGCCGCAGACCACAACCCAAGCCCTTTCGTCTGTCTGCGCCCCCGGCACGTCCGGCCCAGCAACACCAGGGCCTGCAGGCTTGCACTTGGCATCTCAAACCCAAGCCCGCGGCTTCCTCCTTCAGGAAGCAGGGAGGTAAAGGCCCAGGTGGTCCCTCGGCTGGTCCCTCCTCCAAGCCTGCACAGTGATGGGTTGAGAGGTGTCGCCCCCAACCTCGTCACCTCACCCCAGGATCCCCCCATGGGGGGATGGCTCCCGGTGGACAGGGCAGAGGTTCTTTCCTCCTTTGCCCAATCATTTCTGCTTGGGCAACTGCGCCCTGCCCAGGACTTCCTGGGTCTCATGGCAGCCTGTACCAGCATGATCCGTTGGGCCCGCTGGAACATGCGCCCCCTTCAGTGGTGGCTGGCCAGCCAGTGGTCCCAACGCTGCAATCCATTGGACCAGCTAGTGACGGTGACCCAGGGGATGTGGGACGCTCTCCAGTGGTGGACCATTCCAGTTCATCTGCAGGAGGGCATCCCGTTCGTCCGCCCTGAGCCGACGGTCTCTCTATCGACCGATGCCTCTCTGATGAGTTGGGGTGCCCAACTGGGGGAACGCGGAGCGCACGGCCTCTGGTCCCCGTGGGAGTCCTGATGCTACATCAACCTGCTGGAGCTCTGAGCGGTCCGCCTAGCTCTCAGCTCTTTTGCTCCGTTTCTCCGGGGTAAAGTGGTCCGAGTCCAGACGGACAACACCACGACCATGTACTATCTAATCCGCCAGTGTAGGACGCTCTCCATGCTTCTATACAACGAAGCTCTCCGCATCTCGTCACTCGTGTGCAGCATGGAGACTGATCTCCTAGCCATTCATGTGGCAGGAGCCTCCAACACCCTGGCCGATGCCCTAAGCCGGATAGGGGCTGCGTCCCACGAGTGGTCTTTCCTGCCGGAAGTAGTACAAGATCTATTCTCCCATTGGGGCACACCTCAGGTCGGCCTATTTGCCTCCAGGGAGAATGCGAAGCTGAGGCTGTTCATGCCGGCCCCCCTCAGCAGGGCTCGCTGCAGGGGGATGCCTTCTTGAGGCCGTGGACCCCGGTCGTCTTCTACGCCTTTCCCCCGTTCCCCTTGACGCACAAGGTGCTTCTCAAAGCAAGGAGAGACAAGGCGCAGATGATTCTGATAGCCCCAGACTGGTCCCGCCCATACTGGTACCCAGATCTCCTCACCCTCAGCTCCAGGCTTCCGAGGCAGTTTCCAGCTCGCCCGGACCTGCTCTCAGTCAGTCAGGGGAAGGTATTCCATCCGGACCTTCAATCCCTGCACCTGACGACCTGTTTCCTGAGTGGCTAGAGTTCCAGGCTTTGGGTCTTTCTGACGAGGTCCTCAATGTAGTTGAGGTGTCCCGTAAGGAGTCTTGCCAGAAAACGCTATGCCTTCAAATGGAAAAGATTTTCCATTTGGTGTCAGGGCAAGGGCCTGGACCCTTCCTCCTGTTCCTTGGCGAGCATATTGGACTACCTTTGGTTCCTTTTTCAGCAAGGGCTTAGGTCGATGACCCTTAAGGTGCACCTGGCAGCCATCTCTGCTTACCGGGCGCGGGCCGGGAAGCAGTCGGTGGCGCAGGAGAAGGTGGTCTGGCGCTTTTTCAAAGGCCTTGATCACATTTCCCCTCCGATGCGAGAACCTCCGTGGGATGTACTGCTGGTACTGGCAAAGCTCATGGGCAAGCCATTCGAACCAATGCACAGGTGTGAACTCTCTCACCTGTCGTGGAAGACCGTCTTCTTGGTGGCTGTCACGTCAGCCAGAAGGATGGGAGAGCTCCAGGCGCTCTGCATCGAGTCTCCTTATCTGGTCTTTCACAGGGACAAGGTTGTCCTACGCCCCAACCCGAAATTCCTTCCGAAGGTGGTGTCAGAGTTTCACCTCAACCAGGTGTTGACTCTGCCGGCGTTCTACCCCAATCACACCTCGGAGGCCGAATATAGGCTCCATACTCTGGACCCTAGAAGGGCGCTTGCTTACTATAAGGAGCGCACGGCTGAAATTCGGGGAGAGGTTTGCCAGGTGTTTGTCACTTACGTTGAAGGCTGCTTCCAGGGACGTCCCTATCCAGGAAATCTGCAGGGTTGCTACCTGGAAGTCTGCACACACCTTCATCACCCATTACTACATCGACCTTGAGTCACGCCGGGATGCTGGTTTTGGGGCCTCGGTTCTCCAGTCTCTTTTCCCTAAGTAGGGGGTGTGCGCCTTGTCTCCTTCCTCACGGAGAACTGCTAGGAGTCTGCCAGACAGTGTGGATGAACAACATATCCATGTCCCTAGAAATACAGGTTACTCAACTGTAACAGGAGTTCTAGGAATGGTATATGTTGTTCATCCACACGACCCACCTGACCTCCCTGGCTTCGACGCACAACTTGAGCTTCCAGCGGGTCAGATCTGGCGTCATGGGCAGTGCCGAGAGTTTTACCACCCGGGTGGGTGGGAGGAGCCAGCTTGAAGACCTTCTGGCAAGATTTAAAGTGGCAAGGATACCTGCCAGACAGTGTGGATGAACAACATATACCATTCCTAGACCTCCTGTTACAGGTGAGTAACCTGTATTTTTGTGTTCGCGAGAGCCCATGCCTGGTGTTCTCTGGCCAGACGCGTGTCCCTTTGTTGGGCAGGGAGATTCCTTTATGCCTTTCTTCCCTTCCTTCTAATTCAGAGAGTGCTATTGAAGATGCAGGTCAAGAGGCTTGGATGATTCTAACCGCCCCACTATGGCCTTGGCAGATTTGGTTCCCACTACTTCAGCGGTTGTCCTTGGAACCTCCAATTTTACTCCCAGTATGCTTGCACTTGCTGTCCCAGGATGGGGGCACGCTGGTCCATCTCAAGTCTCTGTACCTTCATTTTTGGCTCCTGCAGGCATCGTAAGGTCAAGGCATGGGGTCTACCAGAAGGTGGTAGATGTCCTCGTCTCGGCGAGAAAGCCCTCTACTCGCTCCACTTATGCTATGAAGTGGAAGCGTTTTTGTCTCTGGGCTGCGTCTCACCATCTGGACCCCTTACCTGTCTGGTGAACTCAGCATTACAGTATCTCCTCTCCTTATACCAGCAGGGCGTGAGCTACTCTTCAATAAATGTGCACCTGTGGGCCATCTCTGCATATCATGTCTTCTAGGGGGATAGAACCTTGGCCCAATGGACGTGGCTTGCTCCTTTTTAAGAGGTATTCTGCACATGAGACCTTACGTCAGGGATCTTATCCTTCCCTGGGACCTCCTGTTTGTGTTGGAGAAGCTCACGCTCCCTCCGTTTGAACCAGTGGCTGAGTGTGAGCTGCGTTGCCTTTCCTGGAAGGTTTGTTTTTTAGTTGCTGTTTCTTCGGCTTGAAGAGCTTCCGAGCTCCAGGCTCTGATGTGTAAAGGACCTTGTTTAGTTTTTCACAGGGAAGGAGTTTCCCTCAGAACAGATCCTAAGTTCTTTCCTAAAGTGGTCTCGGAGTTGACCCTCAATCAGTTGGTTGACCTTTCAATTTAGTTTCCTTCTCCGTCTAATAGGGGAGAAACCCTCCTTCACACTCTGGACATTCATGGGGCGCAGAAGTACTACCTCAAGTGCACAGCTGTACACCGTAAATCAGAGCAACTATTTATGGCCTTTGCGCTACAACATTCTGGCAACCCGGTGTCCAAGCAGACTATTTCTAAGTGGCTTTTCCACTCTATCGTGTTTTGCTGTGAAACACATAATTAACCCCTTCCGGGTCTGGTTAGGGGTCACTCCACTAGAGGAGTCTCGGCTTCTTTCACTGCTTTGAAGTATGTCTGTATAAGGGACATATGTGAGGCCACCACCTGGAATTCTGTGCACACTGTCGTGAAGCACTGTAGCTTGGACATTGCATCCAGGCGCGTACGGGTTTTGGTTTGGCAGTCGTTTAGGGGCTTCTTTCCTGACTGACCAACATTGTTTCACCCTTTCTCCTCCCGGGGTTAGACACCTCTTTGGCACGGGGCTACTTGGGATTCAGTCCTAATGGTTATATCCTGCTGCAGTAGCTCCCCCTCGAAGTAAGATAGTACAGTTATGTAAGAATTTACTGTAACAGTAGATCTTCAAGAGGATCTCTTGCAGCAGGTGCTGCTTTCCCGCCCTCCGTCCCCTAAGTGAGGTATTCAGGACATCATCTTAAGGCTTCGCTGCTTTTTTCGTTGGGCCCGTTCGTTGGTCTTAGCGGGGGAACTGGGGTGGAGCTGAGTCCGCTCCCTTTTGTACCGTGACAGACGTCAGGGTGGAGCTGATGTCAGGGCGCAGTCCCTGCTGGGTATTGCTAGCTAAGAGTTTTTTCCAGTGGGACTCAAGGCCTGCGGCGTTAGTCCTAATGCTTATTGCCTGCTGCAAGAGTTCCTCCCGAAGATCTACTGTTATGGTAAGTTCTTGCGTAACTACTTTCTAGAAGTGGTATATGTTGTTCCATCACATGAACTCACACAAGCTCCCCGGCTTCGAAGCAGAACCTTAGCTTCCAGCGGGCAAAGATCTGGCGTCTTGATGCGGGGCCGAGGGTTATACCATCCATGTGGGTGGGAGGAGCCAGCTTGAAGACATTTTGGCAAGATTCTTAAAAGGAGATGGCAAGCAGTGTGGATGTACAAAACCTGTACCACTCCTAGAACTTCTGCTACAGGTGAGTAACCTGTCTTTTGCACTGCAGGCCCATCGACGAGACCTCCCATTCCTCCGGGGGAAATATATGGCTTATGCCTTACTTCTAGGATTATGGATACGTTGTTCATCCACACTATTTGGCATGTCCCTTCCCCCTACAGGGATTGCCGGAAGTCTTCAAACTGGCTTCTCCCACCCACCTGGGTGGCATATACCTCTGCTCTGCCCCGCCCCGTGATGGCAGATCTTCCCTTCCGCTGGAAGATTCAGGTTGCCTCCTTCCTGCTCACGTATTTCGTAGGCCCTGGCTTTCAAAACTTTGGTTTTACCTAAATTAAAAATCGTTCGAGTTAGCGATCGCCTTTTCGCATAGGATAAACTAGCAAAATGGTCAGAAGAGTGACAACTGGGGTTTAATGCAAAGAAGTGCAAGATCATGCACATAGACAAGAGAAACCCTGAAACCACCTATGGGCTGGACAGAGAGTTGCTGGCAGTCACGAGGGAAGAAAGAGACTTTGGAATCATCATCACCGATGACCTGAAATCGTCCAAGCAGAGCACTAAAGCAGTAGGTAAGGCTAGGGGGATGTTAAGGTGCATTAGTAGGGGTATAACAAGTTGGAAGAGGGAGGTAGTAATCCCTCTTTACAAGACGCTGGTTAGGCCCCATCTGGAGTACTGCGTGCAGTACTTGAGGCCACACATTCACAAGGACATTAACCAAATTCAGGCAGTCCAGAGAAGGGCAACCAAAATGGTGCAGGGACTGCATCAGAAAACGTGAGGACTGATGAATGGAGCTCAATATGTATACTCTAGAGCAAAGGAGGGAGAGAGGTGATATGATTCAAACATCTTAAGGGCATTTAGGTGAAAGAGTCTGACATGTTTTAATATAAGTAAAATAGATCAAGAGGAGACTGCATGATATTAGAGGGAGGCTGATTAAGGAGCAATGTGAGGAAGATCTTACTTCGAGACACAGCTCTTGCAGCAGGTTATACCATTAGGACCGAAGCCGGCAGGCGTCGGGACCCCATAGAAAAATTCTAGCTAGCTATCTTCAGCGGGGACACCCCAGGCGATCAGTCCCGCCTCTGGCGTCAAGCGTGTAGTAAGAGGCGGTCCCCAGATTCCCCAGTTCTTTCCCAATTCGACATTGCATGTCTCGACCCTTCGGTTATAGTCTAGCGCACGACGCGTGGTTCAGAGCTTTCCTTTAGGAAATTCTTTTTTCTTCAATGAAGATTGTTGCTGATGTCCTCTCTGACCTCCGGTCACTCCTCGAAGTGTGCTTGCGGGAAACTGATCCCCTTCAAGGTCCCCCACGCGGCCTGCGTTCGGTGTCTGGGCCCAGACCACAATACCCGGGTCTGTTCGTTCTGCCAAGGGTTCAACAGTCGAACTAGGATCCGACGTCAGAAGGCCCTCCAGGCTTTTTTGTTGGAGGAAAAGCTGAAGACCATGTCCTCCAAGGGGGAATCATCTTCTAAATCCCACAAGCACGCGGAGAAAAGAAGGGAGAAGGCCTCTTCCAGGGCTTCGGAGCCCCGCAGCTCCGGTTCTCGGTCCGACCGCTCTCTTTCAGGGCCAGCTCTCAGCCTCCCCCGGCTGTGGTAAGGAAGCCTTCTTCTCAGGCCAAGTACACCAGGCCATCGTCGTGTTCTTCATACAAGGCCTTGGTGATGTCTGGGGAGCGCCACCATCACAAGTCGGACTCCCGCCCTTTGGTTCCCGACGTCCGGTCTTCGTCTGTGCCTCCTTGGAAAACCCTGGAGCTCACACCCTTGAAGAGACTTGTAGACCAGACGCCGGCACGACTGTCGTCGGCCGTCCGTCATTCCTCCCTGGAGCCACCGTCGGCCGGACGGCCGTCGCCGGCCAAACCATCCCAGCGGATGCCGGTAGGGGGACCGACGTCTGCTCTTCCTGAGAAGAGGGCCCTGACGCCTCCGACCGACGTTGGTCAGGAGTCTTTAACTGAGGCGGACTTAATACAGCCCGAGAACCAGACGGGCGACCCTGGCTTCGCCGAAACTCCCAGGGCACCCTCGCCCTTACCCGAGGCCCCTGTGGAACCGACGCCAGGACCCGACGACCGCCCACCGGCGCCCAGGCCGTCGTCCGGCCTTTCTTTAGCGGAAGTGAAGGATCTCTTCACTTACTGATGGGGCACCATTAAGAGGGACATGGTCCCCACCTCTCCTCCGGTTCCTGCACCCCCTTCACCAATGGGGTCGGCAGGCTGTTTACCTACCCCCCGGGAGCCTGGATCCTCTCCCGGGGAAGATCAGAAAAACGGAGACCTCCGTCGAAATCCTCTTCTGGGTCACCCAGCTCCAAGAGATCCAGGAGACACTGACGTTTGCCGTCGACGGAGGACACGGGATCAGTCTACTCTTCCTCTAGATCCCCATCTCCTCTCTCCATCCCTTCTCCGGACCCACGTGAGACGCCGAGATCTCCGGATGACCCTTCGTTCATGGATATTATGAGACATATCCAGGAGAACATGGGATGGGATGCAGAAGAACTAGACCCCGAAAGGCTACGCCTCGCCAAATACCTTCGGCAGAAGGACCCCAAGCTTGTGGTGGTACCACCCTTGGTGGACACTTTTGTGGACGTCGCCAAGGCAGCGTGGAAGCGTCCACATTCGCTCCCGGCGATGTCAAAAAAAAAAAAAAAAGCTGATCGCTTGTACAAGGCTGCTAAGGATGACCAGTACTTAACGCAGCAGCCTCAGGCCGATTCTCTGGTCATCACAGCCTCACATGACCGGTCACAGAGGCCGCAACATTTGAGCACCCTGCCACCGGACCCAGAGTCCAAGCAGTTGGACGCGCTGGGCAGGCGCACGTATGCTTCCGCTACATGCGCCATCAGATCCTTAAATTATCTGACCCACATGGTTCAATTCCAGAACGCTTTGTGGGAACATGGTCTGGAGGCACCTGAAAAGCTGCCGGAAGGTGAGCAGAAGGAGGAGATGCTTCAGCTCCTCCGTACGGGTTCAGATGTGGGGACCCAAGTGCTTCGAGCCGTGTACGACTCCGCGGACTCATCTGCCCGAGCAGCAGCTTCTGGCGTATGCCTCCGGAGACACTCCTGGTTACGCGTCTCTGGTTTTACCCCGGACGTCCAGAAGAACATTATGGATGCTCCGTTTGAGGGAGAAGTCTTGTTTCGTAATCCTTCCGAGAAGATCATTACCAAACTTCAAGAGGCCGGGACTGCGGTAAGGTCGGTTCAGTCCATGTACCGACCCAAGCTTGGTTCCTTTCGTAGGAACCAAAGCCGTTTTCATGGGCAGACACAGAGGCAGCAGCCCCGCTCCGCTACACATCAGAGGGGCTCTGGCTTCCGTAGAACCCAGGGAAAACAGCCCGCCAGCCAAGGTCTGCGTTCTCCTAGGTCGGCCCAGCCAGCGGGCCCATCTGCCGCCACAGCCTGACTCCTTTCCAGTCCCGGCCCCTCAGGATCAACGGGAAATCATGGTCGGGGGTCGCATTGCGAACTTCCTGCCGGGATGGCAGGCTATAACCACCGACAGGTGGGTTCTTCAGGTGGTCAGTCTAGGCCACTTTATAGAATTCGCAGGAAAGCCACCCTCAAGGCTCCTTTTCTCTCCCGGTATCTGGGTCAGCACAAAAATTTGATCTGGCAAGAGGTACTCTCGCTCCTGCGAAAGGGAGCGATAGAGTACGTCCCGGAGAACTAGAGAGGACAAGGATATTCTTCCCACTTCTTCCTGGTTCCCAAGAAAACAACGGACCTCCGTCCAATTCTGGACCTCAGCGACCTCAACGTGTCGGTCGCCTGCAAGAGATTCCGCATGGTAACTCTTCCGGGTCTTATTCCCATGCTGAAACAGGGCGCCTTTTTAGCGTCTCTAGACATGCAGGACGCATACCTGCACATCCCTGTAGCTCAGGCGCACCAGAGGTTCCTACGCTTCGAGTTTCTCGACCACCACTTTCAGTTCCGAGCTCTTCCTTTCGGACTGTCATCTGCACCAGGGTCTTTACCAAGTGCATGGCAGTTATGGCAGCATCTCTGAGGAGACAGGGCCACTATGTGTTCCCGTACCTGGACGACTGGCTTCTCATGGCCGCCTCCAGTGAGGTGTTGTCACTCGCGGTCCAGAGCACCCAGGACTTGTTCCAATCTCTGGGCTTTCTCATAAATTACGAGAAGACGCCGGCCCGGTGGCGAGAGGGCTGAGGCGTTGAACGCCACACCTCGCTCCACGCCGACAACCCGGTTTCGGGAGCGGACTCGGGTGGTCGGTCGGGGGGAGTTAGGTTTGGCGTCCGGCGACAGCTCGCCTACTCGAGGTGGGATTTGGCGCAATCCGGCACTTGTGCTACCCGGCGGAGGCCAGTGCAAGCCCTTGCGGGGATTGGCTGGGCGGCCGTTGAGCAAGCGGAGGGCGTGTCGGACGTCTGCCGCATGACGTCGAGAGATCGCAGTCTGCTCGGGAGGAGAAAACAGGAAAAGAGCCTGCCTCGTCCGGGAGGCGAGGACCGGGGCGTGCCTGCGATTTGCCCGCGCCCCACTCGACAGTCCACGGGGCCGGCCGAAACACTAAATTCTGAGGGTTGTCCCTACCTCGTCCCGCCTGGGGTAAGCCGCGGCTCCATGGGGGCCTGTGGACTGCGCGAATAGGGTTGCGGGTAGTGGGATGTTCGCGGGTCATCGCCGAAGTGTCAGAGGAGGCAGGCTAAGGGAGGAGGATAAAATAGGATTTCAAAAAAAAATTACGAGAAGACTCTCCTGGTACCGTCGCAGAAACTGCAGTTTATAGGCGCAGTACTGGACACTGTTCAGGGAAGAGCTTTTCTTCCGGATGACAGAGTGGAGCGCATCAGATCCCTCATAAGCGTTTTGTCGTCGAACAAGATCGTACCTGCCAGGTCAGTCCTTTGCTTGCTCGGACACATGGCTGCGGCCATTCTTACTGTCCCTTTTACAAGGTTCCACATGCGGGTAACCCAGTGGATGCTCAAAGTGCAATGGGACCAAAGGCAAGACCACTTGCAGCATCCGGTCAGGATCACGAACTCAGTGATCCGAGACTGGCAGTGGTGGCTAGTCCAGGTCGCTCTCCACGGCGTCCCGTTTATAGCGCCGTCCCGGGTAACCCTCACCACGGATGCCTCGGGTCTTGGGTGGGGGGCGCACCTGAACGGGGTAAAGTCCCAGGGTACGTGGACCCCATTGGAAGCTCATCTCCGTATCAGTTTCCTAGAGATGAGGGCAGTTCTCTATGCCCTGCAGGCCTTTCAGTCAGTAATCCCACGTGTACTCTCCTGCTTCAGACAGACAACACTGCGGATGTATTACCTCAATTAACAAGGCGCCTCTTACCCCTTTGCAGGAGGCCATGAGGTGTGGGATTGGATATGTCGGACAGGCGCAAATCTGATCACTGTGCATGTTCCCGGGGTGGACAACACAATTGCAGATGGCCTGAGTCGATCCCAGGCCAGAGTCCACAGTGGGAACTTCTTCAAGAGGTAGCAGAGGATCTGTTTCTTCGTTGGGGAATTCAGAACTAGACTTGTTAGCATCCCCATCAGCATAAAACTGCCCAATTTTTGCTCGCTAGATCCAGGGCCTGGTGTTTTCTGGCGAGGCAGCGTTATCCCTCTTCTGGGCGAACAGATTCCTCTGCTTTCCTCCCTTCCGTTGATCCAGAGTTCTTCTCAAACTGCGCGAGAACCGCCTTTCGTGATCCTGGTGGCCCGTTCTGGCCCAGACAGATCTGGTTCCCTTTGTTGGTGCAATTATCTCAGGAACCCCTGCTCCCGTTGCCGCTCAGCTCCCACCTCCTGTCTCAGGAAAAAGGTTCATTAGTCCATCCGGACCTACGCTCTTTGAACCTGCATGCTTGGCTCCTAGAGACATAGCCATCTTGCGTCACGGGGTCTCGCAAGAGGTTGCAGAGGTTTTTTCTGCAGCCAGGAAGCCGGCAACGCATGCGACGTACGCCATGAAATGGCGCCGTTTTTGTTTATGGTCACAAGCTCGTGATATTTCCCCTTTAGGTTGTCCTGTGGGAGTAGTGTTGGATTATCTTCTCTCCCTTTTTCATTCAGGCCTAGCCTACTTCTCTATTAAGGTGCACCTCTGTGCCATTTCTGCCTATCTCCTCCCGGTGGGACATCGTATAGTAGCTCAATTGGACGCCTCTCGGGAATTTCTTAGGGGAGTGTTACACCTTAGGCCTCCCTTTAGGGACCCTGTACCTCCATGTGATCTGCTCTTTGTCCTGGAACAGCTCACGCTCCTTCCTGTTGAACCTGCCGCGGATTGCGAGCTACGTTTTCTGTTGTGGAAAACGTTATTTTTAGTTGCTGTTACTTCAGCGAGAAGAATTTCTGAGCTTCACGCTCTTATGTGCAAAGAGCCTTATTTAGTTTTCCACCGGGACAGAGTATCCCTGAGGACGAATCCTAAGTTTTTACCTAAGGTGGTTTTTTCACTCTCTCTAAACCAGTATATTGACCTTCCGGTCTACTTCCCGAGTTATTCAAATAGAGGAGAGGCTTTGCTCCATACCCTGGATGTTCACCGCAGCCTGAGGTATTACCTCAACAGAACTAAACCCTCTCGTAGGTCTGAACAGCTTTTTGTTTTCTTCTCTGAGAGAATGATGGGCCATTCAGTATCCAAACAGTCTCTCTCTCGCTGGCTTGTCCAGTGTATTTCCTACTGTTATGATTTAAAACAAAAGCCTCCCGGGCTCTGTCGGAGTCATTCTACTAGGGTGTGGCCACATCCTTTGCAGCAGTCGAAGCGTCTCCACCTCTGCTATTTGTGCTGCAGCCACTTGGAGCTCTGTGCATACCTTTATCAGGCATTATAGCCTGGATATACGCCTCTCGGCGAGAGGGCTGGTTTCGGCCTTGTGGTGCTACAGGGTCTCCTGTCCTAGGTTCAGGACCTGGAATGTACTTTCTATTTTTTCTTCCTCCGGAATTTCTGGCAGCGTCACTGCTGGAATCAGTCCTAATGGTGCAACCTGCTGCAAGAGCTGTGTCTCGAGTAAGATAGTACAGTTACGTAAAACTTATCGTAACAGTAGATCTTGAGAACAGCTCTTACTGCAGGTACCTTCTGTACCTTCCCGCCCACAATCCCCCTTGGAGGAGGCATGGCTTTGCCTTTTAATGTTGTGATTTTCCTCCTTTATTATCTGCTGATGGTGGATCCTTGGTCTCCCACTCTGATGTCATCCTGCGGCCGGGAGTCTCCGGTGGGAGAACTGGGGAATCTGGCGGGACCGCCCCCATAAGTACCACGCCTGACATCGGAGGCGGGAGCGACTTCGGGGGCGGTCCCCGCTGAATATAGCTAGCTAGAATTTTTCCGTGGGGTCCCAACGCCTGCCAGCTTCGGTCCTAATGGTGTAACCTGCTGCAAGAGCTGTTCTCGACGATCTACTGTTATGGTAAGTTCTTACGTAACTGTACTTTCTTTTTCACAGAAAGGATGGTGGACGCTTGGAACAGCGTACCTCAGGAAGTGGTGGATATGAATACAGTGCAGGGCTTCAAAAAGGCATGGGATGGGCATAAGGGAGCAGTACAGACGAGTATGAATAGATAGGTCAATAGACCATTGACAGAGCAAAGGCCGATGGCACATTTCATAACTGTGGGTCAGTCGGATGAGAGCCCATCCTTGTTTTTGTAATGCTTCGGCTCATCTGAGTCCACTGGGATGATGCTCGATCCTGTTTCGAAGTGGGCCAAGTAAAGGCCTTTCTGGTGGCTGAAGCCATTGTTGGTCCGGCTCTGGAGCTGTGGCAGCGGCCAGCTTCTTGTCCAGCACCTTCGGCCAGGATGACTCGGAAGTATGCAGTTTCCACCAGTTCACTCTTCGGTTTCTAGGAGCACCCCTCTGCGGAGGGGCTTGTGACCAACAGTGTTTTCTGGCGTTCCAGGAATGCTCGGGACGTGGAGAAGTCTCCCGACAAGGAGTCCAAGAAGTTGTACTTCTCTAGGTGGAAAATTTATTCTGCTTTCTCCCTAGGCCTTTGTGAGGCCAGCTCGAATGTCCTGTTGGAACACTTTTCACATGCCCTTTTGGGCTCCCTGGATGAGGTGATTCCTCGTCTCCCAGCTGACCTGCAAACTTCGGTCAAGCAGGTGCGGGGTCAGGGAAGGGCGGTGGCCAAACAGCAGCTCCAGACTTCCCTGGAATCACTGACTTTTGTGCCTGACCAGGAGCGGGCGCAGTGGCTATGCGCTGCAGAGCTTGGCTGTGGATCTCCAACCTCACGGCAGATAACCAGCACAAGCTGGCAGATGTTCCCTTCCTGGGTACTGACTTCTTTGGTCCCGGGGTTGAGGGGAATCTTCAGTGGACCGATGAGTCCAGTGCCACCTTGGACTCTGGTCACATCTGTTCAGAAGGACAAAGGCCGCCAGCAGCAGCATAAGCCCTTTCGTCCTTCAGTGCCTGCGGCATGTTCGGCCCAGCAACACCAGCATCAGGGCAAGCAGGTTCGCACTTGGCACCTTAAAGTCAAGCTTGCTGCTTCCTCCAACAGGAAGCTGGGGGGGAAGGTCCAGGATGCTCGTCAGTCGGTCCTTCCTCCAAGCCTGCCTAGTGACGGGTTGAGGGGTGTCTCCCCCAACCTCGTCACTCCTCCCCGGGTTCCCCCCATGGGTGGATGGCTCTGCAACTTCGTTCCCGCCTGGTCCAATATCATCAAGGACTGCTGGGTGCAGGAAATGGTAGGAAAGAGTCTGCTTCTGGAATTCGAGCAGTCCCCACCCTATCGAACCGTCGCCCCACGGAGGGAGGGGCACTACGGGTCCGCTCTCTTTGTCGGTTCATCGAGGCAACACTGCTCTGCTCCTCCAGAAGCTGGTGATCAGGGAGGTGGCAGATCCTCCATTACACCCAGGGTTTGTGTCCAGGTACTTCCTGGTCCCAAAACTGGGAGGGGGGCCGGCATCCCATTCTAGACCTACACGACCTGAACAAGTTCCTAAGGTCTCAAAAGTTCAGGATGGCCTTTGTGGCTCAGATCATCCCATTCTTGGAACGAGGTGTGGGGTTCTGTTCTCTGGACCTTCAGGATGCGTTCTTTCACGCCCCAATCCGTCCATCCCACCAGCGATTCTTCCGCTATGGAGTGGAGGGATCCCTTTTCTAGTTCTGGGCCATGCCCGTTGGCCTCTCTCCAGCTCCCAAGGTCTTCACCAAATGCATGGCAGTGGTGACAGCATTCTTGCAGTGACTAAGGGTCCAAATGCACCCTTACCTGGATGACTGGCTGATTGCAGTCTCCTCCAAGCTGGAGGTGGAGTGGACCAGGGATCCGGCCCTCCAGGTCGGCTTTCAGATCGGCCTCCTCGTCAACAATGCCAAATCGGAACTCGTGCCAGCGCAGGTGATTCAGTTAATTGGAGTAGAGCTCGACTTTCTTCAAGCCAGAGCACGGCTCCCGGCGGACAAGACCGAGGTTCCTTCTTCCTTTGCCCAATCATTTCGGGTTGGGCAATTGCGCCGTGCCCGGGACTTCCTATGCGTCATGGTGGCCTGCACCTGCATGGTCTGTTGGGCCCACTGGCACATGCGTCCCCTGAGATGGTGCAGGCCCGCCGATGGTCACAGTGCTCCAGTCCTCTGGACCAGCCAGTGGTAGTGACCCAGGAGATGGGAAATGCTCTCCAGTGCTGGATCGTTTCGGCTCATTTGCAGGAGGGTATCCCATTTGTCCGCCCAGAGCCGACCGTCACTTTAACGACTGACACCTCTCTGATGGATTGGAGTGCCCATCTGAGGGAGCTCAGAACGCACGACTTCTGGTCCCCTCAGGAGTCTCGATGCCACATCAACCTGCTGGAGCTTCGAGTGATTGGAGTAGCCCTCACTGTCTTCGCTCCATTTGTACGGGGTCAAGTGGTCCAGGCATAGACATATAACACCACGACCATGTACTACCTAAACCGCCAGGGTGGGACGCGCTCCTTGCCTCTGTGCAAGGAAGCTCTCTACACTTGGTCTCTCGTGAGCAGACTGGAGGCAGATCTCCTAGCCATTCATGTGGTGGGATCCTCCAACACTCTGGCCAGTGACCTAAGCTGGATAGGTGCTGCAGTTCACAAGTGGTCTCTCCTGCTGGAGGTAGTACACAATTTGTTCTAGAGACATGGATATGTTGTTCAACCACACTTATTGGCAGGTTCCTTGCCGCTTTAAATCTTGCCGGAAGGTCTTCAAGCTGGCTCCTCCCACCCACCCGGGTGGTGGTAAAACTCTCGGCTCAGCGCCATGACGCCAGATCTTCCTTACCGCTTGGAAGCTCAGGTTCCCTCCTTAGCACTTTGCGTTTTTCGACTGGTTCCCGATTCTTCGGTTTGTCTGAATTTAGTTTTGAAGTTTTCTAAACTTCGGTCGTATTTCCCTCGCGGCTGCATTGGACAATTCGTTTCCCAGCTCTCGGAGGCGCCCTGGCAGGTGGAATATCTCCAGGACTGGTCCGCACTCCACGTGCATACACTGCCTCGATTTGGACCATGACCTGCAGGTCTGCGAGTTGTGCCGCGCTTTTTCTTCTAACGTCCTGGAGGATCGTGCTGCCCGATTGAGGTTCAGGCGACCCGAGGGGTTTTCCCCGCCAGCAACATACAAAAGAGGCTCATTGGGCGGTGTCCGTCGGCTGAGCATCTCGAGCACTCGATCGCCCTGGAGGAGGCCACATCCCCCTCATCGGTCTCGGCATTTATCCTGCTCTCTCTCTGAGTTCCTCTCATTCGGCTTCTTTCAAGGAGCTTCGCCAGTCCCTTTCCACGAAGTGAGAGGGGGCCATCGGGACATTACTCTTGGCACAAGAAGAAGGTGTCGAAGGGTAAGTCCCACCGTTGGCGTTTGTGGGAGTGCGAGAGGTCTCCTTCCCCGGACAGCCGACCGCCTACTTTGGTCGAGGTTGCCGCTCAGGCCGTTGCCTTCACGGTGTCCCCGTCAAGCCAGGCTGCCGAGACTCCCATCAACGTAGTTGAGTTTTCTCTGGACCCGTCATCCAGGTGGTCGACTGGAAGAGTCGTCGACCCTTCGCCGATCTCCCTGCTGGAGGCCGAGGTTCTGCCCGCGCCTTGGGGGCGGCAGTTCTCTGTTAAAGCTTCTGAGTCAAGGGAATAGCGGGTGCTCCCCTCTCCTTCCCAGACCCGCTCTCAGTCTCACCTTGTATCTCTGTCTCCGTCTTCTTCTCGGTCAAGTTGCTTCTGCCGACTTCGGCGGTTTCGGTCGGGGCACAGAGTTAAGTGGCAACACCGTTCCTTCTCGTCTTCTTCCTTGGATGAGGAGAGGCTTCGACGTAGATTGTGTCGACGTTTTGAGGAGCTTATGTGGCAACAGTTGTTGTCCGGGAATCAGTCGACTCCGATTCATTCCCCGGCTACCAAGCGGCTGCCGCCTGCACGACCGACGCAACTGCTCGCCATAGTCGAGATGCCCACTTCCGGGCCGGTCGTTCGACCAAATCTAGCTGCCCCACCGATCGTGGTGGAACCTCGGTTGGGTCACGGTCTGCCTCGCAGGTTGTCGGTCCCCCTCGCTCCCGCCCGCAGTGAGTGAAGGGTGGCTCAGGCCTGAGACAGCTCTTTGCAGACCCTTCGGAGTCCGACGACTCCTCCTTGTTTCCCAGGCGGGTGGGCTTGGAGTCCTCCTGGGACCGGTCTCTGGATGACAGCCCATCGTCCTTCTTGGGTCTGCTTCGGCTCACCTTGGAGTTCACCAGGATGCAGCTCGAGTCCGTGTGCATACGGGCCTATTATCCCCTGACTGAGATCCTTGACCTAGGGGATTCACCCTCGGAGGCCTTCCCTGTGGCTGAGGCCATTGTCGGCCCAGCCATGGAACTTTGGCAGCAGCCTGCTTCCTGTCCTGCGCCCTCGGCCAGGATGTCCAGGAAGTATGCAGTCCCTATCGGCTCTTTGCCCGGTTTCTCGGAGCACCGCTCTGCGGAGGGGTTAGTTACCGATAGCGTCTTCCAGCGTTCTGGAAACGCTAGGGATGTGGATAGGCTTCCCGACAAAGAATCTAAAAGGATGGACTAAGTTGGGTGCAATGTTTATGCCGCGTCCTCCCTAGGCCTCTGACAGGCCAGCTCAGCCGCGCTGATGGCACACTTCTCCCACGCCCTCTTGGGCTCCCAGGATGAGGTGCTCCCTCATCTCCCGGTTGATCTGTGGACCACGGTAGGGCGGTGGCTAAGCAGCAGCTTCAGACTGCTCTGGACATAGATGATTCCTGTGCCAGGTCAGTAGCGGCCGTGGTGGCCATGCGCCGCAGGGCGTGGATGAGGATATCCTTCTTCTCGGGAGATACCCAGCACAAGTTGGCGGACATCCCCTTCTTGGGGACTGACCTCTACGGCCCTGGAGTTGGAGAGACATCTCCAGGGGATTGAAAAGTCCAGTGCCACTCCGGACTCTTTGTCACCTCCGCCCAGAGGGACGAGGGCTGCCGGCAACCTCTGCGTAAGCCCCTTCGTCCTTTGGCCCCTGCGGCACGACCGGCCCATCAACACCAGCAGGAGGGGAGCAGGCTTGCACTCGGCATCCCGAACCCAAGCCAGTGACTTCCTGTAATGGGAAACAAGGAGGCAAAGGCCCAGGGGCTCCCTCGGCCAGTACTTCCTCCAAGCCTACTCAGTGACCGGTTGGGGGCCTCGCTCCCGACCTAATCAGCCTTACCTAGGTCCCCGGGGGGGGATGGCTCTGCCACTTCCCTTCCGTTGGGTGTGGGAGGCGGAGGGTAAGGGCCTGTCTCTGGTCTTCGAGTGGTCCCCTTCCCTTTTGAGCCATTGCGCCCCCCTCCGGGACCACGGGGTCCGAAGCCTTGCCGTCAGCCCGCCGAGCCAACGCTGTCCTGTGTCTCGAGATAAAAGTGACCAAGAAGGTGCGGATCCTTTTTCAGACCCGGGGCTCATGTCCAGGTACTTCGTGGTCCCCAAACGGACGGGTGGGCTGGTGCCCCATTCTCGATCTGCATGACCTGAACAAGCTCTTAAGGTCTCGGACTTTCAGGATGGTAACTCTGACTCAGATATCCCATCCTTGTAACGAGGCATGTGGTTCTTCTCCCTGGACCTGCAGGGCACTTCCTTCACGTTCCAGTCCCTCCGTCTCTTCCGAGGTTCCTCCACTTCAGAGTGGAGGGATCCCTTTACGGGTTCCGAGCCATGCCCTTCGGCTTCTTCCCAGCTCCCTGGGTCTTCTCCAATGCATAGCAGTGGTGACAGCATTCCTGCGGCTCCGAAGGGTCCGGGTGTACCCCTTTCTGGATGGCTGCTGATTGCAACCCCTTCTAGAGATGAGGTGGAGCGGTCCAGAGTTCTGGCCCTCCAGGTTGCTCTCAGATGGGCCTCCTCCTCTACTGGACCAAGATGGAACTCGTGCTGAAGCAGGGCATTCTTTTTATCGGGGCAGAGCTCGGCTCCTGGCGGACAGGGCCAAGGTTCTTCCTCTTTTGCCCAGCCATGTCTGGTTGGGAAGTCGCGCCCTGCCCAGGACTTCCTGAACCTCGTGGTGGCCTGCAGCAACGTGGTCTGTTGGGCCTGTTGGTACCTGCACCCCTTCAATGGGGGGGCTGGCCTGCTAGTGGTCACAACGCTGCAATCCTTTGGTCCAGCCCATGACAGTGACCCAGGAGATGTGGAACGCTCTTCAATGGTGGACTGTTCTGGCACATTCGCAGGAGGGTATCCCGCTTGTCCGCCCCGAGTTGATGGTCTTCTATCGACCGATGCATCTCTGATGGGTTGGGATACCCATCAGGGGGAGCTCAGAGTGCACTCCCTCTGGACCCCTCGGGAGTCCCGATGCCTTTTCTTCTTGCTGGAGCTTCTTGCGGTCCGCCTAGCTCACACCGCTTTCGCTCCGTTTATACGGAGTCAAGTGGTTCAGGTCCAGAAGGACAATACCACGACTATGTGCTACCTAAGCTGTTGGGACCGGACGCGCTCCTTGCCGTTATGTAAGGAGGCTCTCCGCATTGGTCTCGTGCGCAGCTTGGAGGCGGTTTCCTAGCTTTTTGGTTGGCAGGAGCCTCCAACACCCTGGCTGATGCCCAAAGCCGGATATGGGCTGCGTCTCATGAAGGGTTCTCTCCTGCTGGAGGTAGCACAAGATCTTTTCTCCCTCTGGATCACCCCTTGGGCCAACCTTTTTCACTCCAGGGAGAATGCGAAGCCGAGACTGTTTCATGTCCTCCCCCCTCTGCAGGGCTCGCTGTAGGGGGATGCCTTTTGGAGGCCGTGGACCCTGGGCTTCTTTGACGCCTTTCCCCCATTTTCCTTAATCCACAAGGTGCTTCTCAAGGCGAAAAGGGATAAGGCACAGGTGATTCTGGTAGCCCCAGACTGGTTCTGTCAGCTCTGGTATCCAGCTCTCTTGAGTCTCGGCTCCAGGCTCCCGAGGCGGCTTCCAGCCCGCCCGGACCTGATCTTTGTTATCAGGGGAAGGTATTCATCTGGACCTTCAATCCCTGCACCTGACGGCCTGGTTCCTGAGCGGCTAGATGCCAAGCCTTGGGTCTTCCGGCGAGGTCGTCAACGTCATTGAGGCGTCCCATAAGGAGTCGACCGGATAATGCTACAACTTCAGGTGGAAGAGTTTCTCCATTTGGTGTTAGGGAAGGGCCTGGTCCCTTCTCCTGTCCCTCGGTGAGCACTCCGGACTACTTGTGGTCCTTTCTTTTTCAGCAAGGGTTTCGGTCGACGACCCTTGAGGTGCACCTGGCAGCCATCTCTGCTTACCGGGCGCGGGCCGGGAAGCAGTCGGTGGTGCAGGAAAGGTGGTCTGGCACTTTCCAAGGCCTTGATCACATTCCCCCCCTCTGGTGTGTGATTCTTCACCTCCGTGGGATCTACTGTTGGTATTGGCTAAACTCACGGGCAAGCCATTTGAACCAATGCACAGGTGTGATTCTCCCACCTGTTGTGGAGGAACACCTTCTTGGTGGCTACCACGTCAAACAGAAGGATGGAGAGCTCCAGGCTCTTCCTTCGAGTCTCCTTAGCTGGTCTTCCACAGGGACAAGGTTGTCCTGCGTGCCACCAGAAGTTCCTTCCGAAGGTGGTTTCGGAGCTTCACCTTAACCAGATGTTGACTTCAGAGGCCGTATATAGGCTACATTTGGACCCTAGCTGAGCGCTCGCCTTCTTGGGGAGTGTAGGGCTGAAGTTCGGGGAAAGGTTTGCCAGCTGTTTGTCATCTATGCTGATGCCGCACCTGGCAGACCTGCAGCCAAGTTGACGATGAGCAGGTGGGTCATTTTCTGCATAGATCTCCACTATAGGTTGGTGGGCATGGAGCCTCCCAGAGGGAGAAGAGCTCATTTGGCCCGCCACACCGCTGCATCGGTGGCTGCTTCCAGGGATGTTCCTATCCAGGAAATCTGCAGGGCTGCTACCTGGAAGTCGGCACATGCCTTAATTACCCACTACCACATCGACCTTGGGTCATGCCGGGATGCTGGTTTTGGGGCCTCGGTTCTCCAATCTTTATTTCCCAAGTAAATATTGGGGGTGTGCGACTTGCCTCCCTCCTCCCGGTGATCTGCTAGGAGTCTGCCAGACAGTGTGCATGAACATCATATCCATGTCCCTAGAAATACAGGTTTTAGGGCCATAGATTTGTTGGAGGCAGATCTCTTAGCCATTCATGTGGTGGGATCCTCCAACACTCTGGCCAGTGACCTAAGCCGGATAGGTGCTGCCGCTCACGAGTGGTCTCTCCTGCTGGAGGTAGTACACAATCTGTTCTAGAGACATGGATATGTTTTTCAACCACACTTACTGGCAGGTTCCTTACCGCTTTAAATCTTGCCGGAAGGTCTTCAAGCTGGCTCCTTCCACCCACCCGGGTGGCAAAACTCTCTGCTCCGCCCCATGACACCAGATCTTCCTTACCGCTTGGAAGCTCAGGTTTTCTCCTTAGCGCTCTGCATTTTAGACCAGATCTTAACTCTTCGGTTCGTCAGAAATTGGTTTTGAAGTTTTCTAAACTTCGGTCTTCATCTTCCTTCGCGGCTGCGATGGACAAATCTATTCCCGGCTTTCGGAGGTGCCCTTGCGGGCAGAAAATGTCCAGGATGGATCCGCACTCCACGTGCATCTAATGCCTAATCCTAGAATCACGACCGCTGGCATAACGGTTGTGCCGCTCTTTCTCGTAGCTAGACTATCGTGCTGCCGATTGAAGCTTGTGAGATTTGAACATAGCTTAAACTAAAGAGGTTTTTGGTCGGTGTCCGCGGCGGTTGGCTCGGCTGAGCAGCTCGAGCAGATGATAGTCCTCAAGGAGGAGGCGGCCCTGGCCACATCTTACTCCTTCTTGGCCGCGGCATTTTTTCAGCTCTGAGTTGCTTGTATACGGGTTTGGTCAAGGAGCTTTGTCAGTCCCTTTCCATGAAAGGAAAGTTGCCATCGGGACATTCTTCTCGAACCAAGAAGAAGGAGTCGAAAGGTAAGTCCCACCGTCTGCGTTCGTGGGGGCCGGAGAGGTCCCCTTTCCAGTACAGCCGACCGTCGACTTCAGTCGAGGTTGCGGCTGAGGCCGCTGGCTTCACGGTGAACCCCCTGAAGGCCAGCCTGCCGAGACTCCCTTCGACGAAGTCGAGATTCTTCTTGATCCGTTAGAAGGGCTGTTGACTGGAGAAGCCGAGAACCCTCCTTCACCGGTTCCCCTGGTGGATACCGAGGATCTGCCTGTGCCTTCTGGGCCGCAGTCCACGGTTAAAGTGTCCGAGCCAAGGGAAGGCGGGTGTCCCCCCCTTCCATACCCACCCTCTGTCTCGACGCTCACTCGGTCTCTATACCGAGGTAAGTGGCGACACCTTTCTCCTCGATGAGTCTTCGGCAAATACCGGGCGCTACATGGAGCTTATGTGGCAGTAGTTGCTGTTTTCTGGACCTTAGCCGATCCCGGTCCAGACCCCGGCCATCAAGTGGCTGTCACCTGAACGACCGAAGCAAGCACTCGCTCCAGTCAAGTTGCCCGCTCCAGGGCCAGTTGATTGGCCAAAAGCTGCTGCTCCACGGATTGTGGTGGAACCTCCGCCTCCACAACCGAAGTTGGGGGCACTGACCAAGGATTCTTGGTCGGGTCACAGCCTGTCCCACAGGTTGTCGGTCACCCTCACTCCATACCATCCTCGGCAGGTGGAGGGTGGCTCAGGGCCGAGGCAGCTCTTTGAAGACTCTTCGGAATCTGAAGACTCCTCCATGTTTTCCAGGCATGTCGACCTGGAGTTCTCCGGGGGCCAGTCAGTAGAGGATAGCCCATAGTCTTTCTTGGGTCTGCTTCGACTCATCTCGGAGGCCACTGGGATGCAGCTCGAGCCCGTGTCCAAACGGGCCAAGTATCCACTGACGGAGATACTGGACTGAGGGGATTGCCCCACGGAGGCCTTTCCGGTGGTTGAGGCCATTGTCGGCCCAGCCTTGGAGCTTTGGCAGCGGCCTGCTTTCTGTCCTGTGCCCTCGACTGGGATGGCCAGGAAGTATGCGGTCCCTACCAGCTCTTTGCCCGGTTTCTCGGAGCACCCCTCTGCCGAGGGGGTAGTCACCAACAGCGTTTTCCGGCGTTCTGGTAACGTGCGGGATTTGGATAAGCCCCACCAAGAGTCCAAAAAGCTGGACTTTCCTGGCGCAAGAGTACGCTGCGTCCTCCCTCGGCCTCCGACAGGCCAGCTCGGCCGTGCTGATGGCACACTTCTCCCACGCCCTCTTGGGCTCCCTGGATGAGGTTGTTCCTCATCTCCCGCCTGACCTGCAGACCATGGTCCGCCAGGTGCGGGACCAGGGTAGGGCGGTGGCGAAGCAGCAGCTTCAGACTGTTCTGGACATAGGTGATTCCTGTGCCAGGTCAGTAGCAGCCGCGGTGGCCATGCGACGCAGAGTGTGGCTGAGGATATCCACCTTCACGCCGGACACCCAGCAGAAGTTGGCGGATGTCCCCTTCTTGGGGACTGACCTCTTCGGCCCTGGAGTGGAGGGACACGTCCAGCGGATTGAAAAGTCCAGTGCCACCCTGGACTGTTACCTCCGCCCAGAGGAACAAAAGCTGCCGTCAGGAGCAGAAGTCCTTTCGTCCCTTGGTCCTGCATCTTGGCCCGCCTGGCACCAGCAACAGGGCCGGCGGCTCGTGCGCGGGTCCCAAACCCAAGCTGGTGGCTTCCTCCAACAGGAAGCAAGGAGAAACCCAGGATGTCCCTTAGCCGGTTCTTCCTCCAAGCCTCGTGACACCCCCCTGGGTTCCCCTCGTGGTGGGACGGCTCCGCCACTTCCTTTCCGCCTGGTCCGCTATCACCATGGACCGCTGGGTGTTGGAGGTGGTAGGAAAAGGCCTGCCTCTGGAGTCCAAGTAGGCCCCACCCTTTCGAGCCATCGCCCCTCGGGGGTCCACGGGGTCTGCAGCCTCGCTGTCGGCCCGCAGAGCTGATAATGCACTGCTCCTCGAAAAAGGGGTGATCATGGAGGTGGCGGATCCTCCTCCAGACCTGGGGTTTGTGTCCAGGTACTTCCTGGTCCGAAAACGGACGGGGGGCTGGCGTCCCATTCTCGACCTTTACAAGTTCCTATGGTCTCGGACCTTCAGGATGGTCACTCTGGCACAGATAATCCCATCCTTGGAACGGAGGCGTGTGGTTCTGTTCCCTGAACCTCCAGGATGTGTTCTTTCACATTCCAATCCGTCCGTCCCATCAGAGATTTCTCCGCTTCAGAGCGGAGGCTTCCCTTTTCGAGTTCCGGGCCGTGCCCTTTGGCCTCTCCCTAGCCCCCAGGGTCTTCACCAAATGCATGGCAGTGGTGACAGCGTTCCTGCGGTGCCGAAGGGTCCAGGTGTACCCCTACCTGGACGACTGACTGATTGCAGCCCCTACCAGAGTGGAGGCGGAGCGGACCAGAGATCTGGCCCTCCAGGTTGGCCTCCTCATCAACGAGGCCAAGTCGGAAGTTGTGGCAAAGCTGGTGATACTATTCATCGGGGCAGAGCTCGACTCTCTATGAGCCAGAGCACGGCTCCCGGCAGACAGGGCTGAGGTTGTTTCCTCCTTTGCCCAATCATTTCTGGTTGGGCAGTTGCGCCCTGCCCGGGACTTCCTGCGCCTCCTGGGTCTCATGGCGGCCTGTACCAGCGTGGTCCGTTGGGCCCACTGGAACATGCGTCCCCTTCAGTGATGACTGGCCAGCCAGTGGTCCCGACGCTGCAATCCATTTTATCAGCTAGTGACAGTGACCCAGGGGATGTGGAACGCTCTCCAGTGGTGGTCCGTTCCAGTTCATCTGCAGGAGGGCATCCTGTTTGTCCGGCCCGAGCCGACGGTCTATCGACCGATGCCTCTCTGGTTTGGGATGCCCATCTGGGGGAACACCGTGCGCACGGCCTCTGGTCCCCACGGGAGTCCCAATTCCACATCAACCTGCTGGAGCTCCGAGCGATCCGCCTAGCTCTCACCGCCTTTGCCTCGTTTCAAGTGGTCTGGGTCCAGACGGACAACACCACGACCATGTATTATCTAAACCGCCAGGGCAGGATGCGCTCCATGCTTCTATAAAAGGAAGCTCTCCGCATCTGTTCACTCGTACGCAGCCTGGAGGCGGATCTCCTGGCCATTCACGTGATAGGTGCCTCCAACACCCTGGCCGATGCCCTAAGCCGGATAGGGGCTGTGTCCTACGAGTGGTCTCTCCTGCTGGAGGTAGTACAAGATCTATTCTCCCATTGGGGCACACCTCAGGTGGACCTGTTTGCCTCCAGGGAGAATGCGAAGCTGAGGCTGTTCCATGCCCGCCCCCCTCAGCAGGGCTCGCTGCAGGAGGATGCCTTCTCGAGGCCGTGGACCCCGGGCCTCTTCTACGCCTTTCCCCTTTATGCACAAGGTGCTTCTCAAAGCAAGGAGGGACAAGCAGCAGGTGATTCTGATAGCCCCAGACTGGCCTCGCCAGTACTGGTACTCAGATCTCCTCAGCCTCAGCTCCAGGCTCCCGAGGCAGCTTCCAGCTCGCCCGGACCTGCTCTCAGTCAATCAGGGGAAGGTATTCCATCTGGACCTTCAATCCCTGCACCTGATGGCCTGGTTCCTGAGCGGCTAGAGTTCCAGGCCTGGGGTCTTTCCGACGTGGTCCTCGACGTAGTTGAGGCGTCCGGTAAGGAGTCGACCAGAAAATGCTATGCCTTCAAATGGAAGAGATTTTCCATTTGGTGCCAGGGAAAGGGCCTGGACCCTTCTTCCTGTTCCTTGGTGAGCATATTGGACTACCTTTGGTCCCTTTCTCAGCAAGGGTTTGAATCGGCGTCCCTAAAGGTGCACCTGGCAGCCATCTCTGCTTACGGCGCGGGCGGGAAGCAGTCGATGCGAGGAGAAGGTGGTCTGGTGCTTTTCAAAGGCTTTGATCACATTTCCTCCGGTGCGAGAATCTCCACCTCCGTGGGATCTACTGATGGTACTGGCAAAGCTCATGGGCAAGCCATTCGAACCAATGCACAGGTGTGATCTCTCTTACCTGTGGTGAGACACCTTCTTGGTGGCTATCAAGTCAGCCAGAAGGATGGGAGAGCTCCAGGCGCTCTGCATGAGTCTCCTTACCTGGTCTTCCACAGGGACAAGGTTGTCCTGCGCCCCCACCCGAAATTCCTTCCGAAGGTGGTGTCGGACTTTCACCTTAATCAGGTGTTGACTCTGCCGGTGTTCTACCCCAATCACACCTCGGAGGCCGAATATAGGCTCTATTCTTTGAACCCTAGAAGGGTGCTCGCTTATTATAAGGAGCGCACGGCTGAAATCCGGGGGAGAGGTTCGCCAGCTGTTTGTCACCTACACTGACGCCGCATCTGGCAGACCTGCAGCCAAGCGGACGATAAGCAGGTGGGTCACCTCCTGCATAGATCTCTGCTATAAGTTGGCGGGCATGGAGCCTCCCAGAGGGATAAGAGCTCATTCTACCCGTCGTACTGCTGCATCGGTGGCTGCTTCCAGGGACGTCCCTATCCAGGAAATCTGCAGGGCTGCTACCTGGAAGTCAGCACACACCTTTATTACCCATTACCACATCGACCTTGAGTCACGCCGGGATGCTGGTTTTGGGGCCTCGGTTCTCCAGTCTTTATTCCCTAAGTAGGGGGTGTGCGCCTTGCCTCCCTCCTCCCGGAGAACTGCTAGGAGTCTGCCAGACAGTGTGGATGAACAACATATCCATGTCCCTAGAAATACAGGTTACTCACCTGTAACAGGAGTTCTAGGAATGGTATATGTTGTTCATCCACACGACCCACCCGACCTCCCCGGCTTCGACGCACAACCTGAGCTTCCAGCGGGCCAGATCTGGCATCATGGGGCGGAGCCGAGAGTTTTACTCCCCGGGTGGGTAGGAGGAGCCAGCTTGAAGACCTTCCGGCAAGATTTAAAGCGGCAAGGAACCTGCCAATAAGTGTGGATGAACAACACATACCATTCCTAGAACTCCTGTTATGGGTGAGTAACCTGTATTTACTCACCTGTAACAGGAGTTCTAGGAATGGTATATGTTGTTCATCCACAAGACCCACCCGACCTCCCCGGCTTCGACGCACAACCTGAGCTTCCAGCGGGCCAGATCTGGTGTCATGGGGTGGAGCCTAGAGTTTTAGCACCCGGGTGGGTGGGAGGAGCCAGCTTCAAGACCTTCCAGCAATATTTAAAGCGGCAAGGATACCTGCCAGACAGTGTGGATGAACAACATATACTATTTCTAGATCTCCTGTTACAGGTGAGTAACCTGTATTTTGTGCTGCCGCCACTTGGAAGTCAGTGGACACCTTTGTGAAGCACTATGTCCTGGACATGGCCCCCAGGCGCCGTGCCGGTTTCGGCTCGGCAGTCCTTCGGGGACTCTTGTCCTGATTTACTGTATGTCAGCCATCTTTAACCTCTCCTCCCCTCGGTGTTAATCACCTCCTTGGCATGGGACCGCTTGGGAATCTATGCTAATGGTTACTGCCTGCTGCAAGAGCTCCCACTCAAAGTAAGATGATACAGTTATGTAAGAACTTAGTGTAACAGTAGATCTTGAAAGGAGCTGTTGCTGCTGGCTTCACCCGGTGAGGTTTACAGCATGTGTTGACAAACTTTCCTGGTTCAGTTGCTAGGATTGGTTGCTTGGTCTTGACGGGGAGCTGAAAAGGAGCAGGGTCCGCCTTTTTGGCATGACTGTCGTCGTGGAGCCAGTTTTGGGGGGCGGTCTCAGCTGGGTACTGCTAGCTAAGTTTTTTCCGTTGGGTCCCAAGGCCTGCGGCATTATTCCTAATAGTTCTAGCTTGCTGCAAGAGCTCCTCTCGAAGATCTACTGTCTCAGTAAGTTCTTACGTTACTGTACTTTTCTCTGAAGGTAGTGTCTGAATTGACACTGAATCAAGATGCCTGCGTTCCAGTTTATTAACATGAGCATTCCAGTCGATGGGAGGGCCTCCTTCATGCTCTGCACGTTCTCAGGATCCTTCGCTACTACCTGCATCGCACACTATCAACGAGGACGTTTTTTCAGCTCTTTATCTCTTTTGCTCAGAGATCCTTAGGGAAATCTTTGACAAAGCAAACCATTTCTAAATGGTTAAAAAAACTGTATGACCTTCATGTACGACAAGGATGATTAATCATTGCCGGGTCCAGTCAGGGCTCACTCATCTCGGGGGTAGCTGCGTCATTTGCAGCTGTTAGGAACGTCTCGGTGGCAGATACATCTGCCGCAGCCACTTGGTACTCCTTGCAGTCCTTTGTCAATCACTCAACTCTGGACATTACTTTTAGAAGAAAGGTAGTATTCGGCCTAGTTGTGCTCCAGGGCCTAGTTTCCTAATCATCTCAGGAGACTTTATCTTCCACCGTTTATTTTGTATTGAGACACTACTTGGGACTCTGTCCTTAAGGTGTAACCTGCTGCAGGAGCTCTTACTCGAAGTAAGATAGTACAGTTACGTAGAAACCTACACCGAAACAGATCGTCGAGAAGAGCTCCTGCAGCAGGTACTTTCCCCTCCTTCCATCCCCCTACTGTTTTTTCCTTGTGGGAAATTTCAGCACCAGCCTCAAGTTTCTCCTGCTGATAATCTGGTGGCTGAACTGAGGTGGAGCTGGGGATCGTCCTATTTATATTGAGGCTGGTGTCGGGGGTCTGCAGTTGGGTACTTCTGGCTTGAAGTTTGCCGTGGAGTCCTAGTGCCTGGTGATATAGTCCTTAAGGTGTAACCAGCTGCAAGATCTCTCTTCAGAGATATGCTGTTAACGGTAAACGCTTGCCTAACTTTACTTTTCTTTTAAAGGCAATGTCTGAGTTTATCCTAAATCAAGACTTCTTTACAAGTTTACTTCCCAGAGTTCTCCTAAAGGGGTGAGGCCTTATTACATTGTCTGGATGTGCATAGAATGCTTCTGTACTTTGTAGACCGTACTACTTCCTCTAGAAAGACAGACCAGTTGTTTGTCTCCTTTGTTCATTGATTACTGGGCGCTCCTTTGACCAAGGAAACGTTGGCCAAGTGGCTGGTCTGTTGTGTTACTTTCTGTTACCAGATGTATGACAAACCCTTATCGGGAGTGGTTAACGGTCATTCCACTAGAGGGGGTTTCTATGTCCTTTCTTCCCTAAGGAATGTTTCTGCAGAGATCTCTGTGCAGCTGCTACTTGGAGTTCGGTTTCTACTTTTGTTAGGCATTACAGTTTGGACATTGCTTCCAGAAGGAGAGCAGGTTTCAGGCTAGTGGTCTTCCAGGGAGTCCTCTCCTGAGTGGACCTTGGGCTTTGTTTACAGTCCTCCACTCTTCTGACCAGGGTTTCTTCTTTTTTAGTACTTCTTGGGACTGTGTTCTAATAGTGTTACCTGAAGCAAGAGCTCCTTCTCGAAGTAAGATAGTACAGTTACGTAAGAACTTAACCGTAGTAGTAGATCTTCGAGAATAGCTCTTGTCTCAGGTGGTTTTCCCACCTACCTGCCCCCCCGGGGTTATGTAACTGTATTGCCCTCTGGGGAATGGGAGATCCTCCTTGATTCCCCATCATATACATCAGCCGGTCTCCAGCGGGTGAACTGAGGTGGAGCTGGGGAACCGCCCCCTTTATACCCATAGGGAATGTTGGAGGGGCATTTCCCCTTCTGGACTGCAAGCTAGAAGTTTTCTGTGGGGTCATAGTGCCTGATGGCGTAGTCCTAACTGGTGTTAGCTGTTGCACGAATGCCTCTCGAAGATCTACTGTTACGGTAAGTTCTTATGTAACTACTTTTCTAGGGGCGTGGATATGTTCATCCACACTGTCTGGCATTGTCCCTTTCCCCTTTAAATCTTGCCAGAAGTCTTCAAGCTGGCTCCTCTCACCCACCTGGGTGGTAAATACCTTGGCTCCGCTCCATGATGTCAGATCTTCCTTTGTGCTGGAAGATCCAGGTTCCATCGTGCTACTTTGCAGTAGTAGAGGCCCTGGAGTCAAATCGACGGTTTTCGCCGCACTTAGTTGCTTTAAAACTCATAAGAATGTACGATTCAGATCTGAATGCTTCAGATATGGAGGAGAAGTCGTCTCCCAGGTTTTGCTGGTGTCCTTGTGGACAAAAAATGTTGCGCAGTGATCCCCACCTCTCGTGTGTATACTGTCTCGGTACCATGCGTGATGCCTCGGTGTGCACCATCGATTTGGCCTTCCATCCCAACGTTCTGGAGGATCGTAAGGCTCGCCTTAGGCTGGGGAGACCGAAGCTTCGCAATCCACCGGTAAAATCAAGGAGGCCAGGTGGATGATTCTGCGGCCATGGATCCGCCGGCAGGTCGAAAGCAAATGGTGGCCTTCGAGGAAGAAGGTGCCCAAGCTTTGGCCAGCCGAATCTTCTTCGTGGCACTCAACTTGGACTCCACCTTCATGGGATCCTTTCGAGAGTTGTGCCAGTCTGTCCCTACTAAGGGTGAGGCGCCCTTGGGCTCGCACTCCTCCTGATACAAGAAGGAGAATAAGGATCCTTTGCCATCTTCTTCTTCCCGAAGAAGATGCTCCTGGGACCGAGAGCGGTCGGTTCCTCTCTCAGGAGCAGGGGGTCTCTACCATGGTTGACATTGCCTCCTCGGCTGCCGACTTTTTGGACCTTCCGTCAGGCTAGGGCACCGAAGCTGAGGACACGGCTGAACCGGCCGAGATATCTCTCTACCTGATTAAGCCATTGTCGCCGACTCTCTGGGGAGGATGCCTATTCTCTCCTTCCCCGATGAGGATACCCGTCCTTTGGGCATCCCGATGGAGGGACTAGAACCGGAACCCTGGTTCTCACCGAACCCGGCTTCTCCCGACCGACATAGCCGACACCATCTGTCTTGATTGTGGAGTAGGTTCCCGTCGGTCGGAAGACAGAGGAAGGGCCACAAACACTCCCGTAAGTGGCGCTGCCACTGTTCCTTATCCTCCTCGGATGAGGAGAGACCTTGATGGAATCTTCCGTCGACGTTATGAGGACCTTATGTGACAGCAACTTCTTCTGACAGGTCAAAAGCCGGCTGCCCTGGCAGTACCGGCAATTACTAGGCCTCGCCCTCTTCGGCCGACACTGGCTCCCTCAGTGCCGAGGACTCCGGTCCTCCCTCTGATGTGTCCGGTGCGCATCTTGGCTTGGCCTGTTACAGGCTCCCCACCAATTTTGGTGGAACCACCACCAAAACAGCCTCAGGGAGGGGTTCCCTCTATGGAGGACCAACCGACTTCGGACCTGCCCCACAGTCTGTCCATCACGGTCAATCCTGATTGCCCTAGGTGCATCGAGGGGGATTTACGTCGGAAGCCTTTGTATCCGGACTCCTCGGATTCAGATACCACCGGCCTTCAGTCTCATGATGAGCTGTCGGTGTCAGGCATGGAAGGAGGGCCATCTTCCTTCCAGGGCATCCTTCGTCTCATTTCTGAGTCCACGGACATGCCTTTGCAGCATATTCAGAAGGAAGCGGAATATTCTCTCACGGGTATTCTTAAGGGGGGGGGGAGATACCCCGACGGAGTGGCCAAAGCTGTTGTTGGCCCGGCTCTGGAACTTTGGCAGCATCTAGCCTCTTGCCCGGCTCCCTCTGCCCGCATGGCCTGTTAGTACGCGGTGCCAATGGGGTCCTTGGCGGGCTTCACTGAGCACCCCTCGGTGGATAGCCTTGTGACTGCCTCAGTGTTTAGGCGAACGGGCAGCTCTACGGATACTGACCACCCTCCGGACAAGGAGTCCAAACTTATGGACCACTCTGCCCGGAAGGTCTAAGCGGCGTTATCCTTAGGCCTTCATCAGGCTAGCTCAGCAGTGATCATGGCACACCTCTCTCACGCCCTTTTGGGGTTGCTTGATGAAGTTCTTCCTCATCTCCCAGCAGACATGCAGACCACGGTCAAGCAGGTCCGGGACCAGAGCCAGACTTTTGCTAAGCAGCAGCTCCATACGGTTCTGGAGATTGGTGAGTCCTATGCCCACTCACTGGTTGCTGTGGTCGCCTCTCGCTGCTGGGCTTGACTGAGGTTATCTTCCTTTCCGGCGGATACCCAGCACATGTTAGCTGACGTGCGCTTTCTTGGCACCGACCTCTTCAGTCCGGGAGTGGCAGGTCACCTTCAGCGCAATGAGCAGTCTAATGCCACCTTATATGCCACCTCGGCTAAAGGTTCTGTGGGCAAAAACCAGCAGAAGTGCTAGAAGTCATCCTTTCAGCATTGTTCCCTTGCGGTCAGACAGCCCTCCTTTCAGGGAAGTCAGGAACACTAGTAGTTTCAAGCTTGGTGCCCTAGGCCCAAGCAAGGTTCTCAATATCCCCGCAAAGGAGGCCAAGGTGCCTCCTCCTCCTCCAAGCCTGTGCAGTGACGGGTCGGGGGGTGGCCTCCCCCGCCCCTGTCACTCCAGTTGTGGGTCCCGTGGGGGGCCGGCTCTGCCACTTCCTTTCTGCCTGGTCCGGCATCTCTTCGGCAGGTGGGTTCTTGAAGTGGTCGGGCAGGGTCTGCCATTAGAGTTCAAGCAGTATCCTCCCACCAGAGCCCGTGCCCCACGGGAGCAAAGGATCTCAGTTGGCACGCAGTCGCCCCTTCGGGACGACATCGCACAGCTCGTTCTCAAGGAGGCAGTTGCACTAGTGCCGGATCCTCCTTCAGACCCAGGCTTCGTCTCCAAGTATTTCTGGTGCCCGGGGGTGGGGTGGGGTGTTGGCGCCAAATCCTAGATCTCCACGACCTGAATCGGTATCTCAGGTCTCGCACCTTCCAGATGGTCACTCTGAACCCGATCATACCGTCTCTGGAGCTAAATATGTGGTTCTGTACACTGGATCTTCTGGATGCCTTCTGCCACGTCCCAATCTGTTCATCCCATCAGCGGTTCCTCCTCTTCAGGGTCGAAGGGATGCTGTACGAGTTCAGAGCCATGCCGTTTGGCCTGTCATCGGCCCAAAGGGTCTTCTGTAAATGCATCACAGTGGTAGCAGCCTATCTATGGTGTCAGGGGGTTCGCATTTACCCCCCATCTAGATGACTGGTTCCTGGCGGGTTCCTCCCTTCAGGAGGTGGAGAGGTCTAGGGACCTGACCCTCCGAACTTGCTCCCACTTGGGCCTTCCAATCAACGAGGCCAAGTCAGAACTCGTGCTTTCTCAGGTGATGGGCTTCATCAGGGTAGAGCTTGACTCTCGTCAAGCCAGAGCTTGGCCCCCGGTGGACAGGGCGGAGGTTCTTTCCTTCTTTGCCCAATCATTTCAGTTGGTCACTTGCCTCCTGTCCGGGACTTCCTGTTCCTCCTGGGTCACATGACTGCGTACACCTTAGTGGTCCGCTGGGCCAGACTGCAAATGCATCTCCTTCAATGGGAGCTGGCCGCCCAGTGGTCTCAGCGTCAGGGTCTCTTCGACCAGCTGGTCACGGTCACCCAGAGGATCTGGGACGCCCTACAATGGTGGACCGTCCCAAGTCATTTGCAGGAATGAGTCCCGTTTCTCCCCCCCGAGCCGACGGTCATCCTTACGACCAACGCCTCTCTCATGGGCTGGGGAGCCCACATGGGGGACAACAGAGCCCACGGGTTCTGGCCCCCTGTGATGTCCCGATGTCACATCAACCTGTTGGAGCTCAGAGCAGTCAGACTGGCCCTGTCAGCTTTCGCTCCTCAGCTCCGAGGTCGAGTGGTTCAAGTTCAGATGGACAATACCACAACCATGTACTACCTCAACAAACAGGGCGGCACACACTCCCATCTGCTGTGCAAGGAGGCGCTCCGGATCTGGACCTTCGTCAGCCGGCTGGAGGTGGATCTCCTTGCCATCCATGTGGAAGGAGTCACGAACTAATTGGTGGATGCTGTCAGCCACATAAGCCAGACATCCCACGAGTGGTCTCTCCATTCAGAAGTAGCTTACGATCTGTTCTCCCGTTGGGTCAAACCGTTGTTGGACCTGTTTGCATCCAGGGAGAACACCAGGCTGAGGCTGTACCATGCTCGCCCCCTCAGCTTGGCTCGCTGCAGGGGGATGCCTTCTTGAGGCCGTGGTCCCCAAGCCTCCTTTTCGCCTTCTCTTCATTTCCCTTGATCCACAAGGTGTTACTCAAGGTGAAGGTGATCCTGGTAGCCCCAGATTGGCTACACCAGTTCTGGTATCCAGATCTCCTCAGCATGAGCTGCAGGGCCCCGCAACGGATTTGTACACGCCCGGACCTGATATTGTTGAACAAGGGGAAGGTCTTCCACTTGGACCTTCTATCCCTGCACCTCAAAGCCTGTGTCCTGAGCGTCTCGAGTTCCAGGCTTTGGGTCTTTCTAAGGATGTCTACACTGTGCTGGAAGCATCTCGAAAAGAATCGACCTGGAAATGTTATACCTTCAAATGGAAAAGATTTTCCATTTGGTGTCAGGGAAAGGGCCTATTCCTCTTATCCTGCTCTGTGGCTAACATTCTAGACTACCCTTGGTCCCTCTCCAAAGGGGGTCTTCGGTCATCGACGCTTAGCGTGCACCTGGCAGCCATCTCTGCTTACCGGGCACGGACCGGTCAGCCGACGTTGGCACAGGAGATGGTGATCGGGCACTTTTCCAAAGGCCTGGATCACATTTCTCCTCTGGTGCATGAACCTCCACCTCCGTGGGGTCTCTTGCTGGTTTTGGCAAAGCTTATGGGCAAGCCATTCGAACCCATGCACAAGTGTGAGCTCTCACACTTGTGGAATACTGCCTTCCTGGTTGCTATCACGTCAGCCAGACGGACAGGGGAGCACCAGGCGCTTTCTGTGAACTCCCCTTATCTGGTCTTTTACAGGGACAAAGTTGTCCTGCGCCCCCCACCCGAAATTCCTTCCGAAGTTGGTGTCAAAGTATCACCTCAACCAGATGTTGACTCTGCTGGTATATTACCCTAACTACACCTCGGATGCAGAGTACAGGCTCCATACTGTGGACCTTGGGTGTGTTCTCTCCTACTATAAGGAGAGGACGGTGGAAATCCGGGGAGAGGTTCGCCAGCTGTTTGTCATCTACGACGGAGCCGCTTCTGTCAGACCTGTAGCCAAGCGGACTATTGCAAGATGGATTACAATATGCCATCAGTCTGTGTTATGAATTGGCGGGCAAGCAGCCTCCCAAGGGGAAAAGCACTCGTTCTACCCGCCATACTGCTGCTTCCAGGGACATCCCTATCCAGGAAATCTGTCGGGCTGCTACCTGGAAGTTAGCGTACACCTTCATTACCACATCGACCTTGAGTCACGACATGAGGCTGGTTTTGGGGCCTCGGTTCTTCAATCTCTGTTTCGAAAGTAGGGGGTGTGCGCCTTGCCTCCCTCCTCCTGGAGAGCTACTAGGAGTCTGCCAGACAGTGTGGATGAACAACATATCCATACTCCTAGAAGAACAGGTTACTCATCTGTAACAGTAGTTCTAGGAGTGGTATATGTTGTTCATCCACTCGTACCCACCCGACCTCCCCGGCGTAAGGCGCACAACCTGGCTTCCAGCGGGCTAGATCTGGCATCATGGGGCGGAGCCGAGGTATTTATCACCTGGGTGGGTGGGAGGAGCCAGCTTGAAGACTTCCAACAAGATTTAAAGGGGAAAGGGACAATGCCAGACAGTGTGGATGAACAACATATACCACTCCTGTAAAGTACAGATCGTACTTCGAGTTACAGCTCTTGCAGCAGGTAACATCATTAGGACAGAAGCCTGCTGGCGTCGGGACCCCACAGAATTCTTCTAACTAGCTATCTTCAGCGGGGACCACACCCGACGTTGGTCCCGCCTCCGACGTCAGGCGTAGTACATATGGGGGCTGTCCCGCCAGATTCCCCAGTTCTAGGTACATGGATGTTGTTCATCCACACTGTCTGGCAGGTTCCTTGCCGCTTTAAATCTTGCCGGAAGGTCTTCAAGCTGGCTCTTCCCACCCACCCGGGTGGTAAAACTCTCGGCTGCGCCCCATGACACCAGATCTTCTTTACCGCTTGGAACCTCAGGTTCCCTCCTCAACGCGCTGCGTATAAGACTGGTTCCTAATTTTTGAATTTTGAAATTAAAAAGTTTTGCTAAAAGACTTAGGTCTTTTGTCCCTCGCGGCTGCGATGGACAAATCGACTCCCGGTTTCCGGAGATGCCCTTGCGGGCAGAAGATGTCTCGGACGGATCCGCACTCCACGTGCGTCTACTGCTTGGGCCTTGAGAACGACCCGCAGGCCTGCGACCTGTGCTCTTCCTTTTCGGCCTACGTCCTCGAAGACCGTGCTGCCCGTTTGCAACTGGGGCGTCCCGAGAAGAGATTTCCTCCGGTAAAGTCAAAAGAGGCCCGGTCGGTGGTGTCCGCGGCGGCGGGCTCGGCGGATCAGCTCGAGCAGATGATCGCCCTCGAAGAGGAGGTGGCGCGGGCCGCTTCTATCTCGGCTGCGGCATTTGTCCCATTCTCTCTCGTGTCTCTTACTCGGCTTATTTTAAGGAGCTTTGTCTGACCCTCTCGACTAAAGGTGAGGGTCCAACTTCTTCTGGACCGTTTTCTCGGTCCAAAAAGAGAGACAAGGGTAAGTCTTACCGTCGATGCTCTTGGGAGCGGAAAGATTCCCTCTCCCGGTGGTCAGTTTTCGACTCGGTCGACCTTCACGCTTGACCACTGGTCTCACGGTGTCCCGTCAGGCCAGTTGGCCGAGACTCCCGTCGGCACGTGGTCGAGATTTTCTCGACCCGTTGGGCGGGTTGTCGGCTGGAGAAGCTGAGAATCCCTCTCCCGGTTCCCCGGTGAGAGTTCTGGATCCCGTCGGCTGGTCTGTGCCTCCGGTTCCGAGCCTTGTTAATCGTCCGAACTGAAGTGCGGTTCCTGACACCTCCCTGCACCGTCCTCGGCATAGCCGAGGTTCGATCTCTGGACGTCTTGGCGGTCCAGCCGATCCGCCGTCATGGCGGTCTCGGCACCGCGACAAGCGCGCTGCCGCTCGTCTCTTCCTCCTCCTCTAGCGAGGAGGCTTGGCGCAGTGCGTCGGAGGTATGAGAACTCATGTGGCAACAGCTCCTTCTGACCGGGAATAAGCGGCGCCCAGTCGTCTTCCCAGCCATTAAGTGGCTGTCACGGGCGGCGAAACAACCCCTCGTTTTAGCCGAGGAGCCTGTTCCCAGGCGGTTGTTCAGCCCAATCCAGCTGCCCACCGATTCGGTGGAACCTCCGCCTCCACAGCCGTTATTTGGGGCTCCGACAAAAATTCTCGGTGGCTCAGGGACTGCCCCATAGGCTGTCTGTCACCCTCACTCCCGACGGCCTTGGCAGGTGGAGGTGGCTCAGGCCAAGCAGCTCTTTGAGGACTCTTCGAGTCCGTGGGCGATTCCTCCTTTTTCCAAGTGAATGGACTTGGAGTCCTCTGGAGGACAGTCGCGGACGATAGCCCTTCGTCCTTCCTAGGATTGCTTGGCTCATCTCGGAGTCCACGGGATGAAGCTCGAACCCGTTCTAGCGGGCCAGGTATCCCTCCGGAGATTCTGGACCAAGGATTCCCCTCACGGAGGCCTTTCCGGTGGCGAGGCCATAGTGGAGCCCGGCCTTGGAGCTCTGGCAGCGCCCTGCTTCCTGCCCTCGCCTTGGCCAGGATGGCCAGGAAGTATCACGGTCCCTACGGTTCCCTGTCCGTTTTTGGAACACCCCTTGGCTGAGGGTTGGTTACCGACAGCGTTTTCCGGCGCGCCGGGAAGGCCAGGGATGTGGACAAACCTCCCGACAAGGAATCCAAGAAATTGGATATGCCGGGCGAAAAGTCTATGCTGCGTCCTCTCTCGGCCTTCGTCAGGCCAGTTCGGCCGTCCTCATGGCACATTTTTCTCATGCCCTGTTGGGCTCCCTGGATGAGGTTGTCCCTCATCTTCCCGCAGATCTGCAGACCACGGTCAGGCAGGTGCGGGACCAGGGCAGGCAGTGGCCAAACAGCAGCTCCAGACTGCTTTAGACATTGGGGACTCATGTGCCAGGTCTGTGGCGGCCGCAGTGGCCATGCGTCGTCGGGCTTGGCTGAGGATATCCACCTTTACTCGGATACCCAGCACAAGTTGGCGGATGTTCCCTTTTTGGGGACTGACCTCTTCGGCCCTGGGGTGGAAGGTCACCTGCAGAGGATCGAGAAGTCCAATGCTACCTTGGACTCGGTCTCTTCCGCTCAGAAGGACAAAGGCCGCAAACCACAGCCTAAGCCCTTTCGTCCTTCTGCGCCCGCGGCGCGCCCGGCCCAGCAACGTCAGGGCCAGCAGGCTCGAGCTTGGCATCCCAAACCCAAGCCGGGGCTTCCTCCAACAGGAAGCAGGGAGGTAAAGGCCCAGGAGGTCCTTGGCGGTCCTCCTCAAGCCTGCCCAGTGACGGGCTGAGGGGTGTCGCCCCCAACCCCGTCACCTCACCCCAGGTTCCCCAGTGGAGGCGGCTCAGCACTTCCTTTCCGCCTGGTCCGTTGTTCCACGGACAGGTGGGTACTGGAGGTGGTGGGAAAAGGCCTGCCTCTAGAATTGAGCAGGCCCGCCCCTTCAGAGCCGTCGCACCTCGGGGGCCTCGGGGTCCGCAGCCTCACTGTCGACTCGGGCCGACGCCGCTCTCCTCCTCTCCAAAGAGGTGATCAGGAGGTGGAGGACCCTCCCTCAGACCGGGGTTTGTGTCCAGGTACTTCCTGGTTCGAAGCGGACGGGGCTGGCGCCCCATTCTCGACCTCACGACCTGAACAAGTTCCTAAGGTCTCGAACCTTCAGGATGGTCACTCTGGCTCAGATAATACCATCCCTGGAACACGGCGTGTGGTTCTGCTCTCTGGACCTGCAGGCGCGTTCTTTCACGTCTCTATCCGTCCGTCGCCGGAGATTCCTTGCGCCGGCGGAGGATCCTCCTGAGTTCGAGCCATGCCCTTGGCCTGTCTCCAGCTCCCAGGGTCTTCACCAAATGCATTGCAGTGGTGACAGCTTTCCTGTGGCGCCGAGGGTCGGGTGTACCCTACCTGGACGATTGGCTGATAGCAGCCCCTCCAGACAGGAGGTGGGCGGTCCAGAGATCTGCTCCTCCAGGTTTGCTCTCAAGTCGGCCTTCTATCAACGAGGCCAAGTCGGAACTCGAGCGAAGCAGGTGATTCTGTTTATCGGGCAGAGCTCGACTCTCTCGAGCCAGAGCGGCTCCGGCGGACAGGGCGAGGTTCTTACCTCCTTTGCCCAATCATTTCTGGTTGGGCAATCGCGCCCTGCCGGGACTTCCTGCACCTCCTGGGATGGCGGCCTGTACCAGCGTGGTCCGTTGGGCACGCTGGCACATGCCCCCCTTCAGTGGGGACTGGCCAGCCAGTGGTCACAACGCTGCGATCCATTGGACCAGCTAGTGATGGTGACCCAGGAGATGTGGAACGCTCTCCGGTGGTGGACCGTTCCATCTCATCTGCAGGAGGGCATCCCGTTTGTCCGCCCCGAGCCGACGGTCTCTCTATCGACCGATGCCTCTCTGATGGGTTGGGGTGCCCATCTGGGGAACACAGGCGCCGGCCTCTGGTCCCAGCGGAGTCGATGCCACATCAACCTGCTGGAGCTCCGGCGGTCGCCTAGCTCTCACCGCCTTTGCTCCGTTTCTCCGGGGTCAAGTGGTCCGAGTCAGGCGGACAATACCACGACCATGTACTATCTAAACCGCCAGGGCGGGCAGCGTTCCATGCTTCTATGCAAGGAAGCTCTCCGCATTTGGTCACTTCGTGCGCAGCCTGGAGGCGGATCTCCTAGCCATTCATGTGGCAGGAGCCTCCAACACCCTGGCCGATGCCCTGAGCGGATAGGGGCTGCATCTCACAGTGGTCTCTCTGCCGGAGGTAGTACAAGATCTGTTCTCCCACTGGGGCACACCTCAGGTGGACCTGTTTGCCTCCAGGGAGAGCGGAAGCTGAGCTGTTTCATGCCCGCCCCCTCAGCAGGGCTCGCTGTAGGGGGATGCCTTCTCGAGGCTGTGGCCCCGGGCCTCTTCTCCCTTTCCCCCATTTCCCTTGATTCACAAGGTGCTTCTCAAAGCAAGGAGGGACAAGGCGCAGGTGATTCTGATAGCCCCAGACTGGCCCTGCCAGTTCTGGTACCCAGATCTCCTCAGCCTCAGCTCCAGGCTCCCGAGGCAGCTTCCAGCTTGCCCGGACCTGCTCTCAGTCATCAGGAAGGTGTTCCATCGGACCTTCAATCCCTGCACCTGCATGGCCTGTTTCTTGAGCAGCTAGAGTTCCAGGCCTTGGGTCTTTCCGACGAGGTCCTCAATGTTGTTGAGGCGTCCCGTAAGGAGTTGACCAGGAAATGCTATGCCTTCAAATGGAAGAAATTTTCCATTTGGTGTCAGGGCAAGGGCTTGGACCCTTCCTCCTGTTCTTTGGCAAGCATTTTGGACTATTTATGGTCCCTTTCTAGTCAAGGGCTTAGGTCGACGACCCTAAGGGTGCATGGCAGCCATCTCTGCTTACTGGGCGCGGGCAGGGGCAGTCGGTGGCGCAGGAGAAGGTGGTCTGGCGCTTTTCAAGGCCTTGATCACATTTCCCTCGGTGCGAGAACCTCCACCTCCGTGGGATTTACTGCTGGTACTGGCAAAGCTCATGGGCAAGCCATTCGAACCAATGCACAGGTGTGAACTCTCTCACCTGTCGTGGAAGACCGCCTTCTTGGTGGCTATCCGTCAGCCAGAAGGATGGGAGAACTCAGGCGCTCTGCATCGAGTCTCCTTACCTGGTCTTCCACAGGGACAAGGTTGTCCCTGCCCCACCGAAATTCCTTCGAAGGTGGTGTCGAGTTTCACCTTAACCAGGTGTTGAACTCTGCGGTGTTCTACCCCAATCACACCTCGGAGGCGAATACAGGCTCCATACTTGGACCCTAGAGAGGCTCGCTTATTATAAGGAGCGCACGGCTGAAATCGGGGAGAGGTTCGCCAGCTGTTTGTCACCTCGCTGAAGCCGCACCTGGCAGACCTGCAGCCAAGCGGACGATAAGCAGGTGGGTCACCTCGCATAGATCTCTGCTATAAGTTGGCGGGCATGGAGCCTCCCAGAGGGATAAGAGCTCATTCTACCCGTCATACTGCTGCATCGGTGGCTGCTTCCAGGGACGTCCCTATCCAGGAAATCTGCAGGGCTGCTACCTGGAAGTCAGCACACACCTTCATTACCCATTACCACATCGACCTTGAGTCACGCCGGGATGCTGGTTTTGGGGCCTCGGTTCTCCAGTCTTTATTCCCTAAGTAGGGGTGTGCGCCTTGCCTCCCTCCTCCCGGAGAACTGCTAGGAGTCTGCCAGATAGTGTGGATGAACAACATATTCATAAAATACAGGCTCTGGGGACATGGATACTGTTCATCCACCTATCTAACAGGATTCCTGCAGCTTTAAATCTTGCGGAAGGTCTTCAAAGCTGGCTCCTCCCACCCACCGGGTGGTAAAACTCGGCTCGCCCATGACACCAGATCTTCCTTACCGTTTGGAAGCTCAGGTTCCCTCCTTAGCAACTCTGCGATTAAGACTTGGTTCTAACTCTTAAACTTCAAACTTGTTTCAAATCTTCTAAAATACTTGGTCTTCTTCTCCTCACGGCTGCGATGGAGCGTGCGATTCCAGTTTGGAGATGTCCCTGCGAATAAGAAAATGTCTCGGACAGCCCGCACTTCCGTCGTCTACCGCTGGGCCTTGAGCACGATCCACGGAGGCCTGCAACCTCTGCTCTTCCTTCCCGATCTATGTCATTGAAGATCGTGCTGCCGTCTTCAAGTTCGTCGAAAAAGAGGTTCCTCGATTCAATGAAGGCCCAATTGGCGGTGTCCGTGGCTGCGGGCTCTGCGGGAACAACTAGGTGAATGATTGCCCTCGGAGGCGGGCGCAGGCTGCTCCATCTTGACAGCGGACATTTGTCCCCCTCACTCTCGGCTCCTCTTATTCGGCTTCTTTAGGAGCTTTGCTTGACCCTCTCGACAAAAGCGAAGGTCAACCTCTTCTGAGACGTTTTCTCAGTCAAAAATAAGGTAAGTCCCATCGTCGGCGCTCTTGGGAGGCGGAAGATCTCCACTCCCTTGTTGACAGTGCGACTTGATCCGAACCTTCAGCACCGGCCACAAGCTTCGAATCCCGTCAGGCCAGTTGGCGGGAACCACGCCCGGCACGGTTGAGATATTTCGAACCGTTAGAGCGGGTTGTCGGCATAGTGAAGCTAATCCTCTCAGTTCCCCGGCGAGAGTTGAGAATCCCGTCGGCTCATCTGTGCCTCCGGTTCCAGAGCGTCGGTGCAGTCGTCGAGCGAAGGTGTACCGATTCTGTTGCCAGCGCCGACCACTCGGCCTAGCCGAGATTCTCGATCTCGGTCTCCGGACCTCCTCGCGATCTAGCCGATCCCGCCATCATAGGCGGTCTCGGTCTCGGCACCGCGCCAAGCAGCGCTGCCGCTCTTCTTCTTCTTCCTCCTCCTCTTCTTCCTCCTCCTCGGACGAGGGAAGGCTTCGGCGCAAGTTGCGTCGAAAATATGAGCAGCTTATGTGGCAACAGCTTCTGTTGGCCGGGAATAAGTCGACCCAGTCGTCTTCTCCGGCCATTAAGTGGCTGTCACCGGAGTGGCCGAAACAACCCCTCGCGGTGGTCGATGAGCCTGTTCCCAGGCCGGTTGTTAGGCCAATTACTGCTGCCCCACCGATTTTGGTGGAACCGCCTCCTCCTCAGCCGTTAGTTGGGGCTCCGACCAAGAGTTCTCGGTCGGCTCAGGGGCTGCCCCATAGGCTGTCGGTCACTCTCACTCCTGATTAACCTCGGCAGGTGGAGGGTTTCTCAGGCTCGAGGCAGCTCTTTGAAGACTCGTCGGAGTCGGAAGATGACTCCTCCCTGTTCTCCAGGCGGATGGACTTGGAGTCCTCGGGGGCAGTCAGTGGACGATAGTCCCTCGTCCTTCCTTGGCCTACTTCGGCTCATCTCGGAGTCCACCGGGATGAAGCTCGAACCCGTTCAAACTGGCCAGATATCCCTCCACGAGGAGATTGTGGACGATTCTCCGGCGGAGGCCTTTCGGTGGCGAAGCCATCGTTGGTCCGGCCTTGGAACTAGCAGCGTCTGGCTTCCTGCCCTGCGCCCGCCAGGATGGCCAGAGAAATGCTGCCCGGTCTACCCGGTTCCTATCGGTTTTAGGTTGGTTACCAATAGCGTTTTCCGGCGACGAGAACGCCAGGACATAGAAAACCGCCCGACAAGAATCCAAGAAATTGGATTATACTGGGCGAAAAGTCTATGCTACGTCTTCTCGGCCTTCGTTAGGCCAGTTCGGCCGTCCTCATGGCACATTCTCCCATGCCCTGTTGGGCTCCCTGGATGAGGTTGTCCCCCATCTTCCGCGGATCTGCAGACCACGGTCAAGCAGGTGCGGGACCAGGGCAGTGGCTAACAGCAGCCCAGACTGCTCTCGACATCGAGATTCTTGTGCCAGGTCAGTGGCGCGCGGTGGCCATGCGTCTGCGGGCTGGCTGAGGATATCCACCTTCACCTCGGATACCCAGCACAAAGTGGCGGATGTTCCTTCTGGGAACAGACCTCTTGACCCTGGGGTGGAAGGTCACCTGCAGAGGATCGAGAAGTCCAATGCACCTTGGACTCTGTCTCTCCGCTCGAAGGACAAAGGCCGTAAGCCACAGCCTAAGCCCTTCGTCCTTCTGTGCAGCGTGGCGCCCGGCCCAGCAACGTCAGGGCCAGCAGGCTCGACATGTACATCCCAAAGCCCGTCGGCTTCCTCTAACAGGAAGCAAGGAGGTAAGGACCCAGGAGGTTCCTCGGCCGGTCCCTCCACTAAGCCTGCAGTGGCGGGCTGAGGGGTGTCGCCCCATTCCCGTCACCTTACCCTGGTTCCCCGTGGAGAGCGGCTCCAGACACTTCCTTTCCGCCTGGTCCGCTGTTACCACAGACAGGTGGGTTTTGGAGGTGGTGGGAAGAGGCCTGCCTCTAGAATTCGAGCAGGTACCGCCTTTCAGAGCCGTCGCCCCTCGGGGGCCTTCGGGGTCCCCAGCCTCACTGGCGGGTCGTCGAGCCGACATCGCTCTCCTCCTCCAGAAGGAGGTGATAAGAGAGGTGGAGGACCCTCCTTCAGACCCGGGGTTTGTGTCCAGGTATTTCCTGGTCCCGAAACGGACTGGGGGCTGGCGCCCCATCCTCGACCTACACGATCTAAACAAGTTCCTAAGGTCTCGAACCTTCAGAATGGTCACTCTGGCTCAGATAATACCATCTCTGGAACACGGCGTGTGGTTCTGCTCTCTGGACTTCCAGGATGCGTTCTTTCACGTCCCTATCCGTCCGTCTCACCGGAGATTACTCCGCTTCCGAGCGGAGGGATCCCTATTCGAGTTCCAGTCCATGCCCTTCGGCCTTTCTCTAGCTCCCAGGGTCTTCATCAAATGCATGGCAGTGGTGACAGAATTCCTGCGGCGCCAGGGGTCGGGTGTACCTTACCTGGACGATTGGCTGATAGCAGCCCCTCCAGTCAGGAGGCGAGGCGGTCCAGGAACCCGCCCTCCGGTTTGCTCTCAAGTCGGCCTCCTTATCAGCGAGGCCAAGTCGAACTCGAGCGAAGCAGGTGATACTGTTCATCAGGGCAGAGCTCGACTCTTCTACGAGCAGAGCACGGCTCCGGCGGACAGGGCCGAGGTTCTTACCTCCTTTGCCCAATCATTTCTGGTTGGGCAATCGCGCCCTGCCCGGGACTTCCTGCGCCTCCTGGGTCTCATGGCGGCCTGTACCAGCGTGGTCCGTTGGGCACGTTGGCACATGCGTCTCCTTCAGTGGGGACTGGCCAGCCAATGGTCACAACGCTGCGATCCCTTGGACCAGCTTGTGGTGACTACCCAAGAGATGTGGAACGCTCTCCAGTGGTGGACCGTTCCATCCCATCTGCAGGAGGGCATCCCGTTTGTTCTCCCGGAGCAGACGGTCCTCTCTGGCGACGGCGCCTCTTGATGGGTTGGGGTGCCCATCTGGGGAACACAAGTGCCAGCCTCTGGTCCCACGGGAGTCGATGCCACATCAACCTGCTGGAGCTCGGCGGTCCGCCTAGCTCTCACCGCCTTTGCTCCGTTTCTCCGGGGTCAAGTGGTCCGAGTCAGACGGACAATACCACGACCATGTACTACCTAACCGCCAGGGCGGGGCGCTTCATGCTTCTATGCAAGGAAGCTCTCCGCATCTGGTCACTTGTGCAGTCTGGAGGCGGATCTCCTGGCCATTCATGTGGCAGGAGCCTCCAACACCCTGGCCGATGCCCTGAGCCGGATAGGGGCTGCATCGCACGAGTGGTCTCTCCTGCCGGAGGTAGTACAAGATCTGTTCTCCCTTTGGGACACACCTCTGGTGGATCTGTTTGCCTCAAGGGAGAACTCGAAGTTGAGGCTGTTTCACGCCCGCCCCCCTCAGCAGGGCTCGCTGCAGGGGGATGCCTTCTCGAGGCCGTGGACCCCGGGCCTCTTTTACGCATTCCCCCCCTTTTCCCTGATTCACAGGGTCCTGCTCAAGGTGAGGAGGGACAAGGCGCAGGTGATTCTGATAGCCCCAGACTGGCCCCGCCAGTTCTGGTACCCAGATCTCCTCAGGCTCAGCTCCAGGTTCCCGAGGCAGCTTCCAGCTCGCCCGGACCTGCTCTCAGTCAATCAGGGGAAGGTGTTCCATCTGGACCTTCAATCCCTGCACCTGACGGCCTGGTTCCTGAGCGGCTAGAGTTCCAGGCCTTGGGTCTTTCCGACGAGGTCCTCGACGTCGTTGAGGCGTCCCGTAAGGAGTCGACCAGAAAATGCTACGCTTTCAAATGGAAGAGATTCTCCATTTGGTGTCGGAGTAAGGGTTTGGACCCTTCCTCTTGTTCTGTGGCCAGCATTTTGGACCATCTATGGTGCCTATCTAGTCAAGGGCTTAGGTCGACGACCCTAAAGGTGCACCTGGCAGCCATTTCTGCTTATCGGGCGCGGGCCGGGCAGCCGTCAGTGGCGCAGGAGAAAGTGGTTGGGCGCTTCTTCAAAGGCCTTGATCACATTTCCCCTCCAGTGCGGTAACCCCCACCTCCATGGGATTTACTGCTGGTACTGGCAAAGCTCATGGGCAAGCCATTCGAACCAATGCACAGGTGTGGTCTCCCCCACCTGTCTTGGAAGACCGCCTTCTTGGTGGCTATCACGTCAGCCATAAGGGTGGGAGAACTCCAGGCGCTGAGCATTGACTCTCCTTACCTGGTCTTCCACAAGGACAAGGTTGTCCTACGCCCCCACCCGAAATTCCTTCCGAAGGTGGTGTCGGAGTTTCAGCTTAATCAGGTGTTGACTCTGCCGGTGTTCTACCCCAATCACACCTCGGAGGCCGAATATAGGCTCCATACTTTGGACCCTAGAAGGGCGCTCGCCTATTACAAGGAGCGCACGGCTGGGATTCGGGGAGAGGTTCGCCAGCTGTTTGTCACCTATGCTGAAGCTGCACCTGGTAGACCTGCAGCCAAGCGGACGATGAGCAGATGGGTCACCTCCTGCATAGATCTCTGCTATGAGTTGGTGGGCATGGAGCCTCCCAGAGGGATAAGAGCTCATTGTACCCGCCATACTGCTGCATCGGTGGCTGCTTCCAGGGATGTCCCTATCCAGGAAATCTGCAGGGCTGCTACCTGGAAGTCAGCAAACACCTTCATTACCCACTACCACATCGACCTTGAGTCCGCCGGGATGCTGGTTTGGGGCCTCGTTCTCCAGTCCTTATTCCCCAAGTAAGTATTAAGGGGTGTCGCCTTGCCTCCCTCCTCCCGGAGAACTGCTAGAGTTTGCCAGATAGTGTGGATGAACAACATATCCATGTCCCTAGAAATACAGGTTACTCACCTGTAACAGGAGTTCTAGGAATGGTATATGTTCATCCACACGACCCACACCTCCCGGCTCGACGCACAACCTGAGCTCAGCGGGCAGATCTGGCGTCATGGGGCGAGCCGAGGTTTTACCGTCGGGTGGGTGGGAGGAGCCAGCTTGAAGACCTTCGGCAAGATTTAAAGCAGCAGGAACCTGCCATTAAGTGTGGATGAACAACATATACCATTCCTAGAACTCCTGTTACAGGTGAGTAACCTGTATTTACTCACGGTAACAGGAGTTCTAAAGAATGGTATATGTTGTTCATCCACACGACTCCACCTGACCTCCTCCCGCCTGACGCACAACCTGAGCTTCTAGCGGGCCAGATCTGGCCGGGGCGGAGCCGAGTTTTACCACCCGGTGGGTGGGTGGAGGAGCCAGCTTGAAGACCTTCCGGCAAGATTTAAAGTGGCAAGGATACTTGCCAGACAGTGTGGATGAACAACATATACCATTCCTAGAACTCCTGTTACAGGTGAGTAACCTGTACTTTCTGACCGTCCTACTATTAAAATAAGTATGTTCATGCACCAAGTAGATTTGTAAGAGTTTGTATGTTGTAAGCAGACTTTTATCCCCTGCATCATCCTTCCCTATTCTTTAATAACAAGCTGCGTATGTGTGGTTATGTACAGTGGTTTATGCCGCATCCTGTACCACCATGAATAGTGGTAACAGATCTGATGGACCTGTCTTCCTTCGGGGTCATTGTGCAATGCCGCCACATTGTTAACCTGTGCTGCACTGTCCCAGGCATGAGTCATAATTTGCTCATATCTCCTGCGTATTTGTACATCGCTCTACCTGCCAGCACCAATGGGAATTTATTTTTTATTTTGAGATTGTAAAATAATTTTTGTTTTGATCTGCAGATGATGACAAAGAACAGGAAATGGATGTCCTGATTTCAGACACGGATGAAAAATCCGAGGTAGATGTTATAGTGAAATAAATGTAAATTTCTTATCTTATTCTTTTTCTCCAAGCAGTTTCTGTCACTTTTTAAGAGCATTTTCCTCTTATTGTCAACATGTGTAAGTCAGAGATGAAGGCATTCCATGCAGTCTTCCTGCTGGCCCCCTCTCTCCACTTCAGTATGAAGACTTCCTGAGCTGTCATAGTTTATTTAAACAAGCATTTATCAATACCAAATGTTGTCTGCTTCTATGTGCTGTTTAGGTATTTGGAAGTCATTGGATTGCAAATATTGAAAATTTACGAACTTACGAGCATGCGTAGGAACTGCTCTACACACTCTCGTAAAACAGTCATTGTTAGGAAATATTTCATGAAATGTTCGACATAGCCATTTTAAGACCTTTGCACATGAACATAGATACATAGACAGTGTCGGCAGATAAGGGCCTATGGCCCACCCAGTCTGCCCATTTAAGTTTGTAAGTTCAGTTTATGTTTTCCAGGAAGTCTGTTGCCCTTTACGCCTGACCTCCAGAATTCCTTTATGTCTATCCTATGCATTCTTAAATCCTGTGATTGTTTCAGCAATGTCAGTGTGATTTTGTTAATGTGTCCCATATATTGAGTTTGCACACAGACTGCGCCATTGTGCGCTACATGGGTGGAAACACGTTTTGGGCCGGATGTGAAAAATGACAGCTGTACTGCTCATAAGGAGGTGTGGTAAAATGGCAATGTTGAAAATCTGGAGTGAAAATATTGAAAATTTGTGAACTTACGAGCCTGCATAGGAACTGCGCAATGCGCTCAAGTAAGCGGTCATTTTGGAATTTTGGATCAAATTTTCAAGATGGGGTTTTTGGGACCCCTTCTCTTGAATGATGTCTCTGTTTATTGCAGAGTCTGGCCCAAGGGTGATTTTGCAGTCACTGTGCGACATCACTCCTTCGGGCCCGGACAATGCCATGACAGTGACATCATTCATGAGAAGGGGACCTAAAACCCCATGTTGAAAAATTTGGTGCAAAATTCAAACCGCCTGAGATATGCACAAAGTTGAACCCCCGCCCATTATACAGCTTACCGCATTTGCTCAGTTCACGGGTCGGCTTTGAAGACTGCAGATGTGTTCCGGTCACCAAGATCCTCGCCTGGAGTCCGAGGTAAGTATGGGGGGGGTGGAGGCTGATCATGCATGGGTGGTGCGGATTGGGGGGCGGGAGATGCGCTGTGGGACGCTTTTATTTTACAGGTTTAAAAAAAAATGTGGACCGTTTGCCACAGCTTGGATGGGCCCCAGCATGGCACAAGGACACGGGTGGGGAGACGAAGTCGATCGAGTGGGGCACCCCATCAGCCAAAGGACTGATTGCCACGCTGGGGTGGGCCCTAGCTTGACGCCAACCACGGGGACGAGGGATTGGGGCACCTTGCCCACACACAGGTAGGTGGGGGCTACGCTTCTTATCTGTGGTCACTGAAGCGTAGTTCTCCCTTTCAATCAGGAGGCTACTGCATTTTGGAGGTGTCATAGACAGCTCCAAAATGCCTTGGCTTAGAGGGGCCGCGCCTGCCATCTCATTTCCTGAATTGGAGGAGGAGGTGACACACCTCTGAAATCTCGGATGATGGCACTATGTTTCTTGCAGATGTTTGCAAGAAACATAAAAATGCTGTTGACCAAGAAGAGTCTTTAACCGTAAAATAAAAAAAGAAGACTGACTGTGTGAAGAAATTAACATGCTTCACAGTTGTGTACTGATTCAGAAGTACATTAGTCCAATTTTATTAGCCGATTACTATAGTATCATGGCAACAGAAAAGGAAGGAGGTGGTGGAGTATTAGATGCATCATGCAGATTTCTTCTCTCCAACGTAGAGGGTGCATTTTTCACTCTTTACAAATGGGAGGCAAGAGCAGTAGTTCCAACACAAAATTGGGTGGTTGAGTAAAAAAATAAGTACCTTAATGTCTCAGCCCATATTTGTATTTCGGTGGAAAAACCAAGCCATAGGAAGGTATGGAGACCACAGCTTGCAAAGTCTACCAAGAAGGAGACTTCGGAGTAGGAGGCCTCCTTCAGTTTATAGTACTTTGTGAATGTATGTAGGGGTGGCCATGCTGCAGTCTTACAAATATCCTAGTTGAAAACTCTTTTCATTCTGCTCAGGATGCCGTTGATTTAGTGGTATATGCTTGCATCATTGCTGGGAAATCCTTTAGTGACATGGATTCAGTTCACTTTCCACACTGGTAGTTCTTTTGAGATGGCTAGGTCATCAGAAGTCCTCGAGCTAAGCTTCTCTTTCTCCACCCAGGTGGTATACCGTCTGACTCCACCCCATGATGTTAGATTTTTCTTTTCAGTAGAAGGGACAGGTCCTTTCCTTCGTTATTCTGCCGTGTTGCGGTAACATTTTTTCTCTCTCTCATTTCGGTCACCACTTCCAGGGGTCCCTTTGGTCGACTTCCCTTTCTTCCATCCGCAGAGATCCTCCTTACCTAGGTATCTGCTCCTCCTCCTTCCCACCCACGACACACCATTGGGAACCCCCGGTCATTACTCCCAGGGGCAGGGCCACTTTCAGCTCCACAGCGCTTATGTTGAATCAGGGACCCTCAGGCAGAGATGAAGATCGAGGGTTTGTAGGTCCTAGGAGGGCAGGATCCCGGTGATGGATGTGGAAGCATGTGACATCTACCTCCAAAGAGACCTGGTGTTTCCTGCTTTGTTTTTAGTTTTCCCCTGGTGGCGCAGATGTGCAGTGACATCCAACATGAGACTAGCACGCTCCGCACGAGTTCCTCGGATGGCCGCCACCAGTCTCTCGGATGTCCGCTGTTGCCTTTGTCCCTTTCCGTTGGTAGTCGTCGTTGTTGCTCACCCAGTCTCCACTGGAAGTTGCTGATAGCAAGAATGCCACAGCCCATTCTCCCTGAGAGAGGAATGAAGTCCTCCAAACGTGGAATCCATCTTCTCGCGGCCAATCCCCTTTAACGTGATCTTGCTCCGCACCTTGGGTCACCAACATGGTGGTACACAGGTCCTGCTAGTGTTAAAGTAACTGGAGTTGTTCTAGCACTTTTCGAGCAATTTGTTTTTTTACTGTTTAAGTCCATATTTAACTTACCAGTTGTAGCACATTGTTGAGTTTCCGTTTTGAGATTGAAGATGGAGAGTAAGAAAATGGGTTTAACATTCTGTACCCGATGTGGGCAGAAAATGTTAGGTACTGATCTGCATGACACTTGCCTTTACTAATTAGGAAATCTTCACGTTTTTGAGGGATGCAGTTTATGTCGGGCTGTGCTGCCCTCATCAATCAAGGACCGGAATGCTTGACTGTCCTTTGTTAGGTTGAAGGAGTGGAAGAAGGCTTTGGCAACAGCGAAAAGCTGCTCAGCTTGTGGTCATGGAAGGAAAGGCGTCTTCACTAAATTCCTCATCCGTTATGGTGGTGGTCTTGGCTGGGTCCGTTGGAGGGTCCTTCCTTGATGAGTTCTGAGAAGTGTGTCTGTCCTGTCAGATCTTAAGGGACAGCCCTTGTCACCGGAGAAACGAAAGAAATAAACATTGCTGATCGGTGAATCGAGATTGATCACACTTTTCTAAGGATGTGGATATGTTGTTCTATCCACAATTTCTGGGACATTGCCTTTCCCTTGAAGAAGTACTGGAACGTCTTCAAGCTGGTTCTCTCATCCACCCACCGGGTGGTTTAACCCTTTTCTCTGCCCCATGATTCCAGATCTCCTTTCCAATATATGGTACAGGTTCCCTCTTTAGTGCTCCCTTCTGTGGTATTCCCTGGTTTTTGAATCTGCGACTTTGTTTCCTAAACTTAGTTTAAAACTTTGTCAGAGGTTCATCTTTGATTCCTTCTCTTGGTACCGGGATGGAAGAAAAGTCCTATCTGACTTTGAGGGAGAGCTCTAGCAGTAGGCTAGATCCATTAGGACTAATGCCAGAGTCCTTAGGACCCACCGGAAAAAAATTAGCTAGCAGTACCCCCGACCCCCGACGTTGGTCATGCTACATACTCGGGCAGATCCTGGCTCCACCTCAGTTCTTTTCCTTCCACAGACCCGCTCTCGTTGGGGAAGCCTTAGTGTGGCATTCCATAGTTTCCAGAAAATGTAGGATTTCGACCCTTTTCTCTGCTTTAGAACGTTCTTCAGTTCGTTTATCAGCTTCTCCGCTTATTGCACCTTTGCCCCGTCATCTATCTCCTCCGGTCCCAAGAAGACAAAAAGTGTACCGGTTGCTGTCAAATTCCATCCAAGGACGGCCCACGAAGAGTGCGTCTTCTGCTTGGAACCACAGCATGACCTACACTCTTGCAAGATGTGCACGGGATTCACCAGCAGGACCGGCATCAGATGCCTGAAAGCCCTCCTGCTAGAACAGAAAATGGATGTCCTGCAATCTTCTCCAGGGGAAAAGGGCAAGCACTGGGACAAGTCTTGCAAGTCCCGGGACAAGGACCGTAGCCAGTTCCGCCATCGTTCTAAGTCTAGCTTTCCCCACAAAGCCGTAAATGGCCACAAGGTCCTGTCCAGGCCCATCGGGGCTTCGGATCGCTCCTCCTCGCACCCCACCACTGCCGTGGACCCTCCGCTGTAGCCCAAGGAACCCACCGCCAGACCCGCTTGCCCAGCGGCACCCGCCGAAGTTTGCGCCTCGCTCCTCCAGGTAACCTGTTGTCAGGGGCCACCCGCTGCACTCTCACCCAGAAGCGGAACCAGAAGCCCGGCCGCTCACTGGTACCTTGTGCCGCTAAAGCCGTAAATAGCCGTAAAGTACATTTCTTACCGATTTCAGCTGTCTGCTCCCTCCAGCTTCGCCTGAGGCGTAGCCAGACTGTTCTTTTCAGTAAATGCAGCTGATCTTACTTCGAGATACAGCTCTTGCAGCAGGTTACCCCATTAGGACTGAAGCCGGCAGGCGCCAGGACCCCTCGGAGATTTTTCTAGCTAGCTATCTTCAGCGGGGACCGCCCCCGACGTTGGTCCCGCCTCCGACGTCAGGCGTGGTACAAAAGGGGGCGGTCCCGTCCAGAATCCCCAGTTCTTTCCCGCCGTCGAAAGTGCATGCCTCGACCCTACGGTTTAGACTAGCGACGCGACGCGTGGTTTTGAGAATTTTGTTGTGGAAGATCTCTACAATCAACGAGTGACCTGTCTGATGTCCTCTCCGATAGCCGGCCATTCCTCCAAGTGTGCGTGCGGCAAACAAATCCCGTTTAAAGACCCTCACTCCGCGTGCGTCCGGTGACTGGGCCCAGACCACGATACTAAGGCCTGCTCCCTGTGCCAGGGGTTCAATAGCCGCCCCAGGATCCGCCGACAGAAGGCCCTTCAAGCGTACCTCCTAGAAGAACAACTGCGGGTGATGTCCAAGGGGGATTCGGCGCACCGGCACGGTGAGAAGAAGAAGAAATCGAGGGATCCTGCCCGGTTGCCGTTTCGGTCCTCTTGAGTCCCGGAGCTCTGGGTCTCGGTCGGACCGTTCTCCTTCCAGGGCCTCATCTCTGCCCCCTGCTGCGGTGCCCACCACGAAGCCTGCTCAGGCCTCTGCCGCCAGGCCGGCGTCTTCATCTTCTGCCCAGAAGGCCGTGGCGAAGTCGGGGGAACGCCACCACCACAAGTCGGGCTCCCGCTCCTCGGGCCCCAGACACCCGGTCCCCCCCCCGGGAAGACCTTGGAGCTTACTCCTTTGAGGAAGCCGGTGGATCCGGCGTCGGCCAGACCGTCGTCTGCCGTTTGCCACCGTTCCTCCGAGCCGTCGTCGGCCTCTTCAGCGCATCGGACGTCGGTGGGGGGGCCGACGTCCGCAGCTCCTGAGCCTCCGGCGCCGGTCGGGCAGGAGTCCCTCACCGAGGAGGATTTGGCCCAGCCCGATGACCAGGCGGGCGTTCCCGGCCGCGAGGAGTCTCCCCTGGGTCCCTCGCCACCGCCGAGGCCCCCGTGGAGCCGTCGCCAGGACCCGACGTCCGGCCCTCGACCCCGGAGCCGACGTCGGGGCTGTCCTTGGCCGAGGTGAAGGACCTTTTTATTTACTGGTGGGATACCATCAGGAAGGACGTGGTACCCCCAGTCCTTCCTCCTCCTCCTCCTTCTACTCCAGCTCCGGCCCTACCTTCACCTGTGGGTTCAGCTGGCCGTTCTGTCCCCAGGGAGCCTGAGACTCCTCCCAGGGGCCGACATTCTAAAAGGAGACCTCCGTCCAGATCTTCGTCTTCTGGATCACCCAGCCCTAAGAGGTCCAGGAGGCGATGTCGGTCGCCGTCGACGGAGGGCACGGGATCATCCTGTTCATCATCCAAATCCCCATCTCCGGTCTCGCTTCCCTCGCCGGACCCACGTGAGACTCCAAGGTCTCCTCCGGACCATCCATCCTTAATGGATATAATGAGACATATCCAGGAGAACATGGGTTGGGAAGCAGAGGAACTTGACCCCGAAAGGTTACGCCTGGCAAAATACCTTTGGCAGAAAGACCCTAAGCCTGTGGTGGTGCCACCCTTGGTGGACACTTCGTGGATCGCCAACGTCAGCCAAGACTCTCTCTGTGGCTTCCTCGGGCGGTGCCGGCTGACCAGTTGTAGAGGGCCCCTAAGGGGGACCAGTACCTGTCTACAGCACCCTCTGGCTGACTCCCTGGTGATCACAGCCTCACGTGATCGGTCCCAGAGACCGCAACATTTGAGCACCCTGCCACGAGTCCAAACAGCTGGACTCTTTGGGGAGGCGCACTTACGCTTCCGCGACTTGCGCCCTCAGGTCTCTCAATTACCTTACCCACATGGTGCAGTTCCAGAACGCCCTGTGGGAGCAGGGCCTAGAGTCGGCCGAGAGGCTGCCGGAAGGTGAGCAGAAAGAGGAGATGCTTCAGCTTCTCCGGACGGGTTCAGATGTGGGGACCCAAGTCTTAAGAGCCGCATATGATTCAGCGGACTCGTCAGCCAGGGCGGTTGCTTCAGGTGTTTGCCTCCGGAGACGCTCTTGGCTCCGTGTCTCCGGTTTCACCCCAGACGTCCAGAAAAACATTATGGACGCTCCCTTTGAAGGTGAGATACTGTTTGGTAATCCGTCGGAATGTATAATTACCAAACTCCAAGAGGCTGGAAAGGCGGTCCGGACAGTCCAGGCGATGTACCGGCCGAGGCTTGGCTCCTTTCGTAGGAGCCAAGGCCGTTTCCATGGGCGGACTCAGAGGCAGCAGCCCCTTTCCGCCACACAACACAGGGGCTCTGGCTTTCGAAGGACCCAGGGGAAGCAGCCCGCCAGCAGGGGTCAGCGCTCTTCCAAGGCCACCCAGCCGGCGGGTCCTTCAGCCTCCACAGCATGACTCCTTTCCGGCCCCCGCCCCTCAGGATCAACGGGATGTTTCGGTCGGGGGTCGCATTGCGAACTTCCTGTCGGGATGGCAGGCGATAACCACCAACAGGTGGGTACTTCAGCTGGTCAGCAGAGGCCACTTTTTAGAGTTCGCAGAACAGCCACCCTCGAGGCCTCCTCTGCTCTCCCAGTACTCGGGTCAGCACCACGACTTAATTTGGCAAGAGGTGATCGCACTCCTGGACAAGGGGGTGATTCAGCCTGTCCCAGGAAACCAGAGTGGACTAGGGTACTATTCTCACTTCTTCCTGGTTCCCAAAAAGGCAGGGGATCTCCGTCCTATTCTGGACCTAAGCGACCTCAACTTGTCAGTCGCATACAAAAGGTTCCGCATGGTGACCCTTCCGGGTCTAATTCCCGTGCTAAAACAAGGTGCCTATTTAGCATCCTTAGACATGCAGGATGTCTACCTGCACATTCCCATAGCTCAAGCGCATCAGAGGTTCCTGCGCTTCGAGTTCTTAAGCCACCATTTCCAATTCCGAGCTCTTCCCTTCGGGCTGTCATCCGCTCCAAGGGTTTTCACCAAGTGCATGGCAGTCGTGCAGCTGCTCTAAGGAGGAAGGGCCACTACGTGTTCCCGTACCTAGACGATTGGCTTCTCATGGCCGTCTCCAGAAAGGCGCTTCTGCAAGCGATCCACGACACTCGGGTCCTGTTCGGATCACTTTGGATTCTGATAAACCACGAGAAGTCGGTCTTGGTACCGTCGCAGAACCTGCAGTTCATAGGTGCAGTGCTGGACGCGGTCCAGGGGAGGGCTTTCCTCCCAGTCGACAGGGCGGAACACATCAGGTCCCCCATACAGGACCTATCAGCGAATCAGACCGCTCCGGCCAGGTTGGTCCTTTGCCTGCTCGGTCACATGGCTGCGGCCATTCCCATGGTCCCCTTCGCGCGGCTCCACATGGGCATAACGCAGTGGATGCTCAAGGCGCAGTGGGACCATAGGCAAGACCATCTGCAGCATCCAGTCAGAATCACGAAACGAGTGGTTCAGGACGGTTAGCCCCCGGGTCGCTCTCCAAGGGCGTCCCTTTCGCAGCACCGTCCCCGGAGATCACCCTCACCACAGACGCTTCAGGTCTCGGGTGGGGAGCTCACCTGGATGGGGTGAGGTCTCAGGGTGTATGGAGTCCGCTGGAAGCTCATCTTCACATCAATATTCTAGAGATGAGAGCGGTCCTCTATGCACTCCAGGCTTTCCAGTCCATGATCCCACCGTAACATCCTGCTTCAGACGGACAACACGCAGGTGATGTATTACCTCAACAAACAAGGAGGCAGACACTTCCCCTTTGCAGGGAGGCCATGAGAGTGGGATTGGCATGGACACGGCCAGCTTAGTCGCTGCACATGTTCCCGGCGTGGACAACACACATGACGGAGTTGAGTCGCCTCCCAGGCCAGAGTCCACGAGTGGGAACTTCTTCAGAAGGTAGCAGAGGATCTGTTCCTTCGATGGGGAACTCAGAGTTAGATTTATTCGCATCCCCATCCAACGCAAAACTGCCCAATTTTTGCTCGCTAGATCCAGGGCCTGGAGCTTTCTGGCAAGACGCGTTGTCCCTCTCCTGGGAGAACAGATTCCTCTACGCTTTCCCTCCTTTCCCGTTGATCCAGAGAGTTCTTCTCAAACTGCGCAGGGAGCGTGCGCGTTTGATTCTGGTGGCCCCATTATGGCCCAGACAAATCTGGTTCCCATTGCTGATGCAGCTGTCCAGGGAACCCCCGCTCCCACTACCGCGCAGTTCTCACCTTCTGTCTCAGGAGCAAGGTTCGTTATTGCATCCGGATCTGCGGTCTTTGAACCTGCACGCCTGGCTCCTAGAGACGTAGCCATCATGCGACACGGGGTCTCTCAAGAGGTCGTAGAGGTACTCTCTTCGGCCAAGAAGCCGGCTATTCACGCTACTTATGCCATGAAATGGCGCTCGATTCTTGTCTATGGTCACGGCTCGAGACCTTTCTCATTTAGGTTGCCCTGTGGGGCAGTCTTGACTACCTCCCTCCCTTTCATTCTGGGTTAGCCTACTCCTCTATTAAGGTACACCTTTGTGCTATTTCTCCTCCTATCACCAGCCGGTGGGCCAGCGCACCATTGCTCAACTGGACGCCTCGTGAGTTCCTGAGAGGGGTGCTGCACTTAGGCCTCCTATTGAAGATCCGTTCCTCCATGGATCTTCTTTTGTTTTGGAGCAACTCACGCTCCTCCCTTGAACCAGCCACTGATTGCGAGCTACGCTTTCTGTCTTGAAGACGTTGTTTTTAGTTGCAGTTACTTCAGCCAGAAGGATTTCTGAGCTTCATGCCCTGATGTGTAAGGAGCCTTATTTGGTTTTTCACCGAGACAGAGTGTCTTTGAGAACGAATCCCAAGTTTTTGCCTAAGGTGGTCTCAGCTCTGACCTTAAATCAGGATATCGACCTTCCGGTCTACTTCCCGAACTACTCCTATAGAGGAGAGGTTTTGCTCCATACTTTAGATGTTCACCGCAGCCTGAGGTATTACCTCAATAGAACTAAGTCCTTTCGGGCTTCTGAGCAACTTTTCGTGTCCTTCGCACAGAGAATGAGAGGTCAGCCAGTGTCTAAGCAATCCTTATCCCGCTGGCTTGTGCAATGCATCTCTCATTGCTACCAATCCAAACAAAAGCCCCTCCTGGGTTCCATCCGGGGCTATTCCACTAGGGGTGTAGCCACTTCTTTTGCAACTCTCAAGAATGTCTCAACCTCAGCTATTTGCGCTGCGGCCACTTGGAGCTCTGTGCATACCTTTATCAGGCGTTACAGTCTGGATATCGCCTCTAGGCGAAGGGCTGGTTTCAGCCAGGCCGTGCTGCAGGGACTCCTGTCCTGAATCGGGCCAGGTTGGTCCTCCGCAGTTTCTTCTTTTTTTCCTCCCGTGTGTGAAGGGGACAAGCTTTTATTGCTTGGGAATCAGTCCTAATGGTGTAACCTGCTGCAAGTATATCTCAAGTAAGATAGTACAGTTACGTAAGAACTTACAGTAACAGTGATCTTCGAGAACAGCTCTTGCAGCAGGTACCTCCCGCCCACCGTGTCCCCTTGGAGGAAGTCTTCGCCGCTGTTGCTCCTTTAAAAAAAAAAAAAAAAAAAAAAAAAAGGTGAATGAGAGGAGTGAAGTGAATATTCAGCCAGCCAGTCTGAATGTCCAGAGAGCGGAAGTTATTTCCTTCCGCATGGTTGGGCGAGCGTAGGAGTCTGATATTCACCTGTAAAGTGAATGCTTTTTCATCTTGGGGTTTTCGCATTCTCTTTTTGCTTCTGACGGTGGCCTCTGTCTCCCCTCTATTGCAACCTCTGGCCGGGAGTCTCCGGGCGGGAGAATGGGGATTCATGTAATCGCCTTTGTACCACGCCTGATGTCGGAGGCGGGACGACGTCGGGCGGTCCTCGCTGAAGATAGCTAGCTAGAAAAATTCCTAGGGTCCTGGCGCCCTGCCGGCTTCAGTCCCAATTGTGTAACCTGCTGCAAGAACTGTTCTCGAAGATCTACTGTTACTGCAGTTCACGTAACTGTACTTCTCTTCCCGCCGTCGAACCTGCATGCCCTTGACCGTCACTGTCTACGCCACATGCGTGGTTTCGGAACTTCCCTAGGGAAATTGACAATTTTCAAAAATCGATCATCGCTGATGTCCTCCCCGACCTCTGGACATACTTCCAAGTGCACGTGTGGAAAACCGATCCCGTTCAAGGACCCTGATTCTGCGTATGCTCGGTGCCTGACCCAGACGCCGACATCGAGGCCTGCTCCCCGTGCCATGTTCAACAGTCACAAACAGAATCATTGCAGAAGGCCCTCCAAGCCGCTCTTGTTGGAAGAAAAACTACGGGCCATGTCTTCGAGGGGAATCTTCCCACAAACATGCGGAGAAGAAGAGGAGAGAGAAGTATCTTCCCAGGTCGCCGGCTCGGGCCTCCAGTCACAGCTCGGTTCGACGTGAACCCAGTCCCCATCCAGGGCTTCTTCCCTTCCCGGCTGCGGTTCCAGCATCCAAGCCGTCTCAGGCTCCTACCGCCAGGCGTCGCCTTCTTTCACCCGAAGGCTGTGGCTAAAGTCCGGGAACGCCACCATCGCGTATAAGTTGGGTTCGCCTGGTCCGGGCCGGTGCCCCCCTTGAAGACTCTTGAACTTACGCCTTGAAGAGACGGTGGACCCGACTTGCTAGACCGCTGTCTGCTCTTCGTCATCGCTCGAGCTGCCGCCGCCGGCCGTCTGCCCGTCAGATCGGGACGCCGGTGGGGGGTCCGACGCCCGCCTTGCCTGAGCAGAGGTGCCTGTGCTCCGACTGCCTCTGGCAGGAGTCCCTCACGGAGGAGGAATCGACACAGCCCGAAGACCAGACGGGCGTTCCGGCCTTGAAGTCTCCCAGGGCTCCTCGCCGCCGCCCGAGGTCCCTGCGGAGCCGCCCTGGGACCCGGACGTCCGGCCCTCATCGCCGGAGCCGGACGGCCGGGACTGTCCTGCCTCGGAGGCAGGACCTTCTCACGTATTAGGGACACCATTAGGAAGGATGTGTCACCCGTAGTCCTCTTCTCCTCCCACCCACTGGAAACTTTGCCCCGCTCCACCTTCACCTGTGAGTCGGTCGCCTGTCCCTGCTCCTAGGAGCCTGAATCCCTCCCAGGGCTCGACATTCTAAGAGGAGACCTCCGTCGAGATCTTCTTCTTCTGGATCACCCAGCCCCAAGAGATCCAGAAGACGCTGTCGTTCGCCGTCGACGGAGGGCAAGGGATCAGTTTATTCCACTTCGAGATCCCAGTCTCCGTTCCTTCACCGGACGCACGTGAGACACCACGGTCTCCTCCGGATGACCCCTCGTTCATGGATATTTTACGTCATATCCAGGAGAACATGGGGTGGGAAGCTGAGGAGTTGGACCCCGAGAGGTTACGCCTGGCCAAATATCTTCGGCAGAAGGACCCTAAGCCTGTGGTGGTGCCACCCTTGGTGGACACCTTTGTGGACGTCACCAAGGCTGCATGGAAGCGTCCACACTCGTTGCCGGCGGTGCCGAAGAAGGCTGACCATTTGTACAGGGCTCCCAGGGAGGACCAGTACCTGTCGCAACATCCTCTGGCCGATTCTCTGGTCATAACAGCCTCACATGACCGGTCTCAAAGGCCGCAACATCTGAGCACCCTGCCACCGGACCCAGAGTCCAAGCAGTTGTACTTCTTGGGTAGGCGCACGTACGCATCCACTACTTGTGCCATTAGGTCCCTGAATTATCTGACCCACATGGTACAGTTTCAGAACGCCCTGTGGGAGCAGGGTCTAGAGGCGGCTGAAAAGCTGCCTGATGGTGAGCAGGAAGGAGGAGATGCTCCAGCTTTTCCGCATGGGGTTCAGACGTGGGGACCCAAGTTCTTAGAGCTGCATACGACTCTCATGGACTCCTCGGCCAGAGTCCAGCTTTCAGGCGCTTGCCCGGAGGCACTCATGTCTCCGCAGTTCCGCTCACCCCGGACGTCCAGAAAAATATTATGGACGCCCTCTTTAAGGGAGAAGTTTTGTTTGGTAACCCATCTGAAAGGATCATTACCAAGCTCCAAGAGGCCGGAAAGGCGGTTCGGTCGGTCCAGGCAATGTACCGGCCGAGGCTTGGTTCCTTTCGCAGACACCGAGGCCGTTTTCGTGGGCGGACTCAGAGGCAGCAACCCCGTTCCGCCACACAACAGAGGGGCTCCGGTTTTAGAAGGACCCAGGGAAAGCAGCCCGCCAGCAGGGGTCAGCGTACTTCAAAGGCTTCCCAGCCAGCGGGCCCTTCCGCCGCCACAGCATGACTCCTTTCCTGCCCCGCCTCAGGATCAACTGGATGTTTGGTCGGGGTTCGCGATTATGCAACTTCCTGTCGGGATGGCAGGCAATTACCACCGACAGGTGTGTGCTTCAGTTGGTCAGCATCGGCCACTTTTAGAGTTCGCAGAACAGCCACCTCGAGGCCGCCTCTGCTCTCCGGTATTCGGGTCAGCACGGTGCCTTAATTTGGCGAGAAGTGATCGCGGCCAGCAAGGCACATATATGTCCCGGAAACCAGAGAGGACTAGGGTACTATTCTCACTTCTTCCTGGTTCCCAAAAAGACAGAGGAGCTCCGTCCTGTTCTGGACCTAAGCGACCTCAACTTATCAGTCACGTACAAAAGATTCCGCATGGTGACCCTTCCGGGTCTAATTCCCATGCTAAAACAAGGTGCCTATTTAGCGTCCCTAGACATGTAGGATGCCTATCTGCACATCCCCATAGCTCAGGCGCATCAGAGGTTCCTGCGCTTCGAGTTTCTAGGCCACCACTTTCAGTTCCGGGCTCCCCCTTTCGGACTGTCATCCGCTCCAGGGGTTTTTACCAAATGCATGGCAGTCGTGGCAGCTGCTCTGAGGAGATAGGGCCACTATGTGTTACCGTACCTCGATGATTGGCTTCTCATGGCCGTCTCAAGGGACCGCTCCTACAAGTGATCCGGGACACCCAGGTTTTGTTCGGATCACTGGGGATTCTCATAAACCAGGAGAAGTCGGTCTTGGTACCGTCGCAGAACCTGCAATTTATAGATGCAGTGCTGGACACGGTCCAGGGGAGGGCTTTCCTCCCAGTCGACAGGGCAGAGCGCATCAGGTCTCTCATAGAGGACCTATCAGCGAATTAGACCGCTCCGGCCAGATCGGTCCTTCGTCTGCTCGGACACATGGCTGCGGCCATTCCCACGGTACCCCTCACGCGACTCCACATGCGAATAACGCAGTGGATGCTCAAGGCGCAGTGGGACCAGAGGCAAGACCATTTGCAGCACCCAGTCAGAATCACGAGACTGGTGATTCAGGATTGGCAATGGTGGTTAGCCCCCGGGTTGCTCTCCAAGGGCGTCCCTTTTGCGGCGCCCGTCCCGGAGATAACCCTCACCACAGACGCCTCAGGTCTCGGGTGGGAGCTCACCTGGATGGAGGTGAAGTCTCAAGTGTGTATGGAGTCCACTGGAGGCTCATCTTCACATCAATGTTCTAGAGATGAGCTGTCCTCATGCACCTCCAGGCTTTCCAGTCCATGATCCCACCGTGCACCATCCTGCTTTCAGACGGACAACACGGCGGTGATGTATTACCTCAACAAACAAGGAGGCGACAGTCTTACCCCTTTGCAGTGAAGCCATGAGAGTGTGGGATTGGGTATCGGACACGGCGCAAGCTTAATCGGGTACATGTTCCGGCGTGGACAACACGATCGTGAGCGGTCTGAGTCGCACTCAGGCCAGAGTCCACAGTGAGGAACTTCTTCAGGGCGTGGCAGATGATTCACTTCGATGGGGAACGCCAGAGTAGACTTTTCGCATCCCCATCCAACGAAAACTGCCCAATTTTTGCTCGCTAGATCCAGGGCCTGGAGTTTTCTGGCGAGACGCGTTGTCCCTCTCCTGGGTGAGCAGATTCCTCTACGCCATTTCCTCCCTTCCCGTTGATCCAGAGAGTTCTTCTCAAACTGCGCAGGGAGCATGCACGTTTGATTCTGGTAGCCCCATTTTGGCCCAGACAGATCTGGTTCCCATTGCTGGCTCAGCTATCCCGGGAACCTCCGCTCCCGCTGCCGCTCAGTTCCCACCTTCTGTCTCAGGAGCGAGGTTCATTGTTGCAACCGGATCTTCGCTATTTGAACCTGCACGCATGGCTCCTAGAGACGTAGCCATTTTGCGACACGGGATCTCGCAAGAGGTTGCGGAGGTCCTCTCTGCAGCCAGGAAGCCGGCTACATACGCCATGAAATGGCGTCGGTTTTGTTTGTGGTCACGGGCTGTGACTCTCCCATTAGGGTTGTCCTGTGGGGGCAGTCTTGGACCACCTCCTTCCCTTTTCCACTCGGGCTGGGCTTACTCCTCTATTAAGGTACACCTGTGCGCTATTTTGGCCCATCATCTGCGGTGGGGCAGCGCATATTGCTCAGCTTGATGCTTCTCGGAATTTCTGAGAGGGTGTTACACCTTAGGCCTCCTATCAAGGACCTGGTTCCTCCATGGGATCTCCTTTTTGTCCTGGAGCAGCTCACGCTCCCTCCCTTTGAACCAGCCGCAGATTGCGAGCTACGTTTTCTGTCGTGGAAGACGTTGTTTTTAGTTGCCGTTACTTCAGCCAGAAGGATTTCTGAGCCTCATGCCCTCGTGTAAAGAGCCTTATTTGGTTTTTCACCGGGACAGAGTATCTCTGAGGACAAACCCGAAGTTTTTGCCTAAGGTGGTTTCAGCTCTCTTTTTAAATCAGAATATTGACCTTCCGGTCTATTTCCCGAGTTATTCAAATAGAGGGGAGGCTTTGCTCCACACTCTGGATGTTCACTGCAGCCTGAGGTATTACCTCAATAGAAGTAAGCCCTTTCGGCCTTCTGACCAGCTCTTCGTCTCTTTCTCACAGAGAATGAGAGGCCGGCCGGTGTCTAAGCAGTCCTTATCCCGCTGGCTCGTACAGTGTGTCTCTCATTGCTATCAATTTAGGCAAAGGCCCCTCCTGGGTTCCATCCGGGGCCATTCCACTAGAGGTGTGGCCATTTCCTTTGCAGCTCTTAAGAATGTCTCTATCTCAGCCATTTGCGCTGCTGCTACTTGGAGTTCTGTGCATACTTTTATCAGGCATTGCAGTCTGGATATAGCCTCTAGGCGAAGGGCCAGCTTTGGCCTGGCCGTGTTGCAGGGCCTCCATCCCCTTTGGAGGAAGTATGGATCGTTGTTGTTTAAAAAAAAAAAAAAAAAAAGAGGAAGGAAACGGTTTCCTTCCGTACGGCTGAACGAGCGCAGAAGTTGGATATTCACTTGGGCAGAGTGAATTGTGTTTCGAACCTGTTGGGATTTTGTCCCTTGTTGCCTTCTTACGGTGGATCCTCGGTCTCCCCTTCTGATGTCATCCTGCGGCCGGGAGTCTCCGGCGGGAGAACTGGGGATTCTGGCGGGACCGCCCCCTTTTATACCATGCCTGACGTCGGAGGCGGGACCGACGTCGGGGGCGGTCCCTGCTGAAGTTAGCTGGCTAGAAAAGTTTCCGAGGGGTCCTGGTGCCTGCCGGCTTCAGTCCTAATGGTGTAACCTGCTGCTAGAGCTGTTCTCGAAGATCTACTGTTACAGTAAGTTCTTACGTGACTGTACTTTCCCTTCTTAGCGCTCTGCGTTTTAGACTGGATCCTAACTCTTCGGTTCATCCAAAACTGGTTTTGACGTTTTCTAAACTTCGGTCTTCATCTTCCCTCGTGGCTGCGATGGACAAATCTATTCCCGGGTTTCGGAGGTGCCCTTGCGGGCAGAAAACGTCCAGGACGCATCCGCACTCCATGTGCGTCTACTGCCTAGGTCCTGAATCACGACCGCGGGCCCTCTGAGTTGTACCGCTTTCCTCGTAGCGTCCTGGATGATCGCTGCCGATTAGAATCACGGGTTCCCGGCGTTTCCCGCCGGTAAAATCAAAAGAGGCTGTGTGGGCAGTGTCCTTGGCTGGCTCGGCTTAGCAGCTCGAGCAGATGATCGCCTTCGAGGAGGAGGCGGCCCAGGCGGCATCTTCCTCCTCCTTGGCTGCAGCATTTATACCGCTGTCTCTGATTTCCTTGTACTTTGCTTGGTTCAAGGAGTTTTGTCAGTCCCTTTCCACGAAGGGAGAGGGACCATTGGGTCATTCTTCTCAGCCCAAGAAGGAGGAATCGAAGGGTAATTTCCATTGTCAGCGTTCGTGGGAGCGGTAGAGGGCTGCTTTCCCAGATAGCCGACCGTCTACTTTGGTTGACGTTGCGGCTCAGGCCGCTGGCTTCACGGTGTCCCTGTCAGGCCAGCCTGCCGAGACTCCTGTCGACGCAGTCGAGATTTTTCTCGATCCGTTAGGCGGGCTGTCGACTGGTGAAGCCGACAACCCACCTTCACCGGTTCCCCTGGTGGAGACCAAAGTTCTGCCTGCGCCATCGCGGGCTCTATTCCCCGGTTAAAGTGCCCAAGCCGAGGGAAGAGCCCTTTCCCAGTCCGCTCTTGGTCCCCCGAGGGTCTCGGTCTCGTTTCATCTCATTCAAGCCGTTCCGCCGCCGACATCGCTTCAGTCTCGGACATGCGAAAATAAGCGACACCGTTCCTCCTGTTTCTCTTCCTCGAGTAAGGGAAGGCTTCATCGTAAATTACGTTGGTGCTACAAGGAGCTTTTGTGGCAGCAGTTAGTGTTGTCCGGGTCTAAGCCGACTCCGGCCCAGACCCCGGCCATCAAGTGGCTGTTGCCCGAACGACCGAAGCAACCACTCGCCCCAGTCGAGTTGCCTGTTCCAGGGCTGGTTGCTCGGTCAAAACCAGCTTCTCCGCCGACTATGGTGGAACCTCCACAACTGAAGTCTGGGGCACCGACTAAGGATTCTCTGTCGGGTCATGGCCTACCCCACAGGTTGTCAGTCACCCTCACTCCCGACCGTGCTCGGCAGGTGGAGGGTGGCTCAGGGCCGTGGCAGCTCTTTACAGACTCTTCGGAATCCAACGACAACTCCTCCCTGTTCTCCACGCAGGTTGACCTGGAGTCCTCCGGGAGCCAGTTATTGGACGATAGTCCATCGTCCTTCTTGTGTCTTTTTTGACTCATCTCGGAGTCCACCGGGATGCAGGTCGAGCCCGTGTCCACACGGGCCAAGTATCCCCTGACGGAGATACTGGATCGATGGGATTCCCCCACGGAGGCCTTTCCGGTGGCTGAGGCCATTGTGGGCCCAGCCTTGGAGCTCTGGCAGTGGCCTCCTTCCTGTCCTGTGCCCTCTGCCAGGATGGCCAGGAAGTATGCGGTCCCTACCGGCTGTTTGCCCGGTTTCTCGGAGCTCCCCTCTGCTGAGGCGTTAGTCACCAACAGTGTTTTCCAGCATTCAGGTAACGCTCGTGATTTTGGTATGCCCCCAGTCAAAGAGTCCTAAAAGCTGGACTTTGCCGGGCGAAAGGTGTACGCTGCATCCTCCCTCGGCTTCCGACAGGCCAGCTGGGCCGTGCTGATAACACACTTCTCCCACGCCCCCTTGGGCTCTCTGGATGAGGTTGTCCCTCATCTACTGATCAACCTGCAGACCACGGTTTGCGAGGTGCGGGACCAGGGTAGGGCGGTGGCGAAGCAGCAGCTTCAGACTGCTCTGTACATAGGTGATTCCTGTGCCAGGTCAGATGGGGCCGCGGTGGCCATGCGCTGCAGGGCATGACTGAGGATATCCACCTTCACGGCTGATACCCAGCACAAGTTATCGGACGTCCCCTTCTTCGGGACTGACCTCTTTGGCCCTGGAGTGGAGGGACACTTCCAGCGGATCGAAAAGTCCAGTGCCAATCTGGACTCTGTCATCTCCGCACAGAGGGACAAAGGCCGCTGTCATCAACAGCAGAAGTCCTTTCGTCCTTCAGCCCTTGCAGCTCTACCGGCTCAACAGCACCAGCAACAGGGCGAGCAGGCTCGAGCTTGGCGTCCGAAATCCAAGCTGGCGGCTTCCTCCAACAGGAAGCAAGGAGGTAAAGGCCCAGGAGGTCCCTCAGCCGGTTCCTTCTCCAGGCCTGTTCAATGATGGGTTGAGAGGTACAGCACCCAGCCTCGTCACTCCCCCTTGGGTTCCCCCCGTGGGGGGACGGCTCCACCACTTCCTTTCCGCCTGGTCTGCTAACAGCACAGACTGCTGGGTGTTGGAGGTGGAAGGAAAAGGCATGCCTCTGGAGTTCGTGCAGGCTCCACCCTTTGACGTCGCCGCCTCGGGGGCATGGGCTCCCAGCCTTGCTGTCAGCCCTTGAGCTGAAATTGCACTGCTCTTCGAAAAATAGGTGATCAGGAAGGTGGCGGATCCTCCTCCAGACCCGGGGCTTGTGTCCATGTACTTCCTGGTCCCAAAACGGACGTTGGGCTGGCGCCCCATTTTCGACTTGCACGACCTGAACAAGTTTCTAAGGTCTCTGACCTTCAGGATGGTCGCTGTGGCTCAGATAATACCATCCTTGGAACGAGGTGTGTGGTTTTGTTTCCCGGACCTCCAGGACGCGTTCTTTCACGTCCCTATCCGTCCAGCTCGCCTGAGATTCCTCCGCTTGAGAGCGGAGGGGTCCCTTTACGAGTTCCAGGCCATGCCCTTCGACCTCTCTCTAGCTCCCAGGATCTTCACCAAATGCATGGCAGTGGTGACAGCATTCCTGGCGGGCCGAATTGTCTGGGTGTACCCTTACCCGGGCGACTGGCTATTTGCAGCCCACTCCAGAGCGGAGGTGGAGCAGTCCAGAGATCTGACCCTTCAGGCTTGCTCTCAGATTGGCCTCCTCTTCAACGCGGACAAGTCGGAACTCGTTCCGAAGCAGGTGATACTCTTCATCGGGGCGGAGCTTGACTCTCTTCGTGCCAGAGCTCATCTCCCAGCGGACAGGGATGAGGTTCTTTCCTCCCTTGCCCAAACATTTCTGGTTGGGCTATCGCACCCTTCCCGGGACTTTCTGTGCCTCCGGGCCTCATGGCGGCCTTCACCAGTGTGGTCCGTTGGGGCCATTGGTACATGCGGCCCCTTCAGTGGCGACTGGCCAGCCAGTGGTCACTGTGCTGCGATCTGTTGGACCAGCATGTGACGGTGACCCTGGAGATATGGAACGCTCTCTAGTGGTGGACCGTTCCGGCACATCTGCAGGAGGGTGTCCCGTTCTTCCGTCCCGAGCCGACAGTGTATCGACCGATGCATCTCTGGTGGGTTGGGGTGCCCATCTGGGGGAGTACAGAGCACATGGCCTCTGGTCCCCTCAGGAGTCCCGATGCCACATCAACCTGCTGGAGCTCCGAGCAGTCCGCCTAGCTCTCACCGCCATCGCCCCATTTCTATGGGGTCAAGTGGTTCATGTCCTGACGGACAATACCACGGCCATGCACTATCTGAACCGCCAGGTTGGGATGCGCTCCATGCTGTTATGCAAGGAAGCTCTCCGCTTATGGTCCCACCTGCGCAGCCTGGAGGTGGACTCCCAGCTATTCTCGTGGCAGGAGCCTCCAATACCCTGGCCGATTCCGTAATCCGGATAGGGGCTACGTCTCACGAGTGGTCTCTCCTGCCGGAGGTAGTACAAGCTCTGTTATCCCACTGGGGTATGCCTCAGGTGGACCTGTTTGCCTCCAGGGAGAATGCGGAGCTGAGACTGTTCCGTAACCGCCCCCTTCAGCAGGGGTCGCTGCAGGGTGATGCCTTCTCGAGGCCATGGACGCTGGGCCTCTTCTACGCCTATCCCTCATTCCCTTGATCCACAAGGTGTTTCTCAAGTTGAGGAGGGACAAGGCGCAGGTGTTTCTGGTAGCCCCAGACCAGCTCCGCCAGCTCTGGTATCCAGTTCTCCTCAGTCTCAGCTCCAGGCTTCCGAGGCGGTTTCAGCCCACCCGGACCTGATCTCTGTGATCAGGGGAACGTATTCAATGCGGACCTTCAATTCCTGCACCTGATGGCCTAGTTTCTGAGCTGCTAGATTCCAGGCATTGGGTCTTGTGACAAGATTTTCAACGTTGTTGAGGCGCCCCCTAAGGAGTCAACCAGATAATGTTATGCCTTCAAATGGAAGAGATCTTCCATTTGGTGTCAGGGAAAGGGCCTGTATCCTTTCTCCTGTTCCCCGCAGGCATTTTGGACTACCTGTGGTCCTTTTCTCAGCAAGGGCTTCGGTCGACGACCCTTATGTTGCACCTGGCTGCCATCTCTGCCCTCTAGGCGCGGGCCGGAAAGCAGTCTGTGACGCAGGAGAAGGTGGTCTAGTGCTTTTGTAGGCCTTGATCACATTTACCGTCCTGTGCGAGAACCTCCACCTCGGTGGGATCTACTGCTGGTATTGGCCAAGCTCACGGGCAAGCCATTCGAACCAATGCACAGGTGTAATATGTCCCACCTGCTGTAGAAGACCGCCTTCTTTGTGGATATCATGTCAACCAGAATGACGGGAGAGCTCCAGGCGCTTCCTTTGAGTATCCCTATCTGGTTTTCCACAGGGACGAGGTTGTCCTGCGACCCTACCCGAAGTTCCTTCCGAAGTAGGTGTCCGAGCTTTACCTTTACCAGGTGTTGACTCTGCCGGTGTTGTTCTCCATTCACATCTTGGAGGCCGAATATAGGGTCCATATTGGACCCTTGTTGAGCGCTTGCTTATTATAAGGAGCATAAGGCTGAAGTTCGGGGAGAGGTTCACCAGCTGTTTGTCACCTATGCTGAAGCCGCACCTGGCAGACCTGCAGCCAAGCGGACGATAAGCAAGGAGGGTTACTTCCTGCATAGATCTCTGCTTTTGGTTGGCGGGCATGGAGCCTCCCAGAGGGATAAGAACTTATTCTACCCACTTACTACTTCATCGGTGGCTGCTTCCAGGGATGTCCCTATCCAGGATATCTGCAGTGCTGCTTCCTGGAAGTTGGCATACCTTTATTACCCACTACCACATCAACCTTGAGTCGTGCCGGGATGCTGGTTTTGGGGCCTCAGTTCTCCAGTCTCTATTCCCTAAATAGGGGGTGTGCGCCTTGCCTCTCTCCTCCAGGAGACCTGTTAGGAGTCTGCCAGACAGTGTGGATGAACAGCATATCCATGTCCCTAGAAATACAGGTTACTCACTTGTAACAGGAGATCTTAGTTCTGAGGGCTCTTGCAGTAGGTAATTACATATAGGACTGACACCGACCGGCCGTGGGGACCCTCACTTAAAAATTTTCTAGCTAGCAGTCCCTGGCGTGGGACCTCGTCCGGTGAATGGCGCCATACAACGTCGGAGAAGGAGGTCCCACGCCCGCTTTTCCTTGTTCTTTTCCCTACTGCTATTATGAGTAGTGCACTTCATGGGTTAAGTTCATGGTAGTTCTGCCCTTCACATGCTTTTTCCTAGAAAGCTACAGTTTTTCTGTTCGATCGCCAGGTGAACGCTGCTTTATGTCGCCCCCTAAAAACAGGCGATTCGTAGGCACTCAACTGCCACACAAGGACTGTCACTCCCACTGCCTCCTCTGCCTAGGCCCCACCACGTGGTGGATAACTGTCCGCACTGCCTCCGGTTCAACGCGGCAACCCGCAGTTAGCGCCAGCAGTCCTCGCCCATCTCCTGAAGAAAAGATGTCTGCCATGGAAAAAGAGCTGAGAAAATTAAGGCAGGCGTCGACTTCTCCGGAAGGGCATAAAAAGAAGGACAAGGATAGGCACCGGGAGAAGGCTTCCTCTTCCGCGACTCTGGCCGGAGTCGCGGGTAAGGTAACTTTCCCTCTGGGGGTCCTCCGACGGCAGCCTCCAAGCTTTGGAGGAGGTGTCGGCCCGCCCTTCAGGCTTGAGTTCGGGCTTGTCGGATGTCTCCGGAATAAAGGAGACTCTAGCTCCAGTACGGTCTCACATCCTGGCCTATTACGCGGGCGCCTGTCGTAGCTCGGGCATCCGCCTCCTCCCGCCTCCGGAGAAGGCCTAAGTTGCCTGACGCTCAAGCGACGCTGGCTGTCTCTCCTCTGACCGGCCTCTCCTCTTCCTTCGCCCGTCTCGATATGAGAGCCTCAAGTCTGACATCAGGGAGGGTTTCTCACCCACAAGTCACACCTGCTCCTCTGACGTCGCTCCTGGCCCCAGAGCCTACGCTGGAACCACCCTCTTCCATCGTGCCAAGGCTCTCCGCAGCATTCGCTGCCATCAGGGGAGCCCCAGTCCCCTGCCTACTTGGGGGATTTTCACCACCTTCCCGGATGAGACTAGGATCCTGGGCTGCGTCAGATCCCCGATTGAGAACCCGGTTTGGCGGTTCCCTGGCTAGTGCAGCCCGACACGGCTCCGCTGATGCCGGCCTCTCTGATGCCAGCCGGGAACTTTCTCCCTCCTCTGGGCCTCCAACCTAGGGGGCCTTTCGGCTGATCCGCCCCTGGAGTGCTCCGGGCTGGGTCAGCCTGCTCCACAGCGCCTTGTACCCGTCATACCCGGACGCTGGTCTTCCTGGGCTCGCGAGTACCCCACATGCGCCACCGCACTCCGGCGCCAATCTCTCCAGCTCCACAGTAGTCGGTGCCTCACCACCGGCCTCTGGACTTATCCGCAGAGATGGGTCTTGGGTACTTTGCCTACGGATTTCTTACGCTTCACTTTCCCCCGATGGATTTGCAGGAGATTTTTGCCTCCTGGTGGGCTGAGGCCAAGGCTCAGCTCACTCAGTAGGTTGAGAGCCATCTTACGACTTACTGTGCCCCCAGCGGTTCCTGCACGCTCTGACAGCGCCTCCTCCCTCCCCTCCCAGTTCCCGGCCCCTCTGGTTCCAAAGAGGCAGGACACACGCCCTGGGACCTCTTCCCATCGGAACACGCCTCCCCAGACGGTGAGGGACTCTTTCTGCCCTCGATCTTTCCTCTGTGGTCCTCTCGGACTCCTCGGAAGCCTCCGCGTGAGTTTTTGATAAAGACGACGAGCTACGGTTCCTCCGTCCAAACCCCGGCTGAGGTCTCTTCTGGAGGATCCTTCTTTCACGGAGTTACTTAAGAAAATCCAGGAGGTCCATCAGTGGCAGTTCTTCGAGCCAGATACTCAGCGCGTGAAACTCGCCGAACATCTGGATTTGCGCCTTACGACCCCTACTTTAGTGCCACCCTGGATCGAGCCTCACGCCCACCTTGTTTCCGCTATTTGGAAACAACCTTCGGCTTTAGCCCCACTTCCTAGGATGTCAAACAGGCTATACCAGGCTCCGGAGGGTGTAGACTTCTTAGATTCTCACCCCCATGCTGATTTGGTCGTGATCAGCGCTGCTCACGGCCAGTCCGCACATCCTAAACATTTGATCTCTTCTCCCCCGGATATGGAATCTCGCCTTCTGGATCAGTTTGGAAAGATTTACATTTCCTCCACACTGGGTATAAGGGCCCTGAATTATGTAGCTCACATGTGGGATTACCAGAAGGCCGTCCTTACCCAGGCGGAATCCAAGATCGACTCCTTGCCGGACTCCGAACTCAAGCAGGAGTTGGCCGATGTAGTCTGCTCTTCATGTGTTCGCCGATCTTCACATGCTAAGCGATCTACATACTGATGTAGTGGACACTGCTGGACTAAGTTTGTATTTGCCATTAGCCTTTGGCGCCACACATGACTTCGCGTGTCAGGTCTGGTCCCGGAGGTGCAGTCTGCCATTCAAGAGGCACCTTTCTGGGGTTCCGTGCTTTTCGGCGGTGATGTCAAGGACATCATCACTGACTTGCAGTTGAAGGAACGCCCTAAGTCCATGGAGTCACTGTGCCGTCCCTCATCCTCCGCAGTGCCATCCCTTCTCGCAGACGCAGCCGCCTCAAGTGAAACCCCAGGAAGGCGGGCAATAAACGCTGGCCCCGCGAGCTGCCAGGCCCTCAGTGCCCAAAATGCGGGCACTAAGCTGCGGCGCTGCCTGACCTGGGCCCTCTCCCACCGCTCTGGACACCCCGAAGAACTGTGGTAGAGGGGAGGTTCTCCTCCATCTTCCGGAGTGGGAGGATAACTTCAGATTCTGCGGTGCCTAGACCATCGCAAAGGGACACTCCATAGAGTTTCTACAGAAACCTCCACGTCACTCCCCTCTGAATTCCGCTTATTCAAGGGACCATCTTCCTCTGGTCAGGGAAGAAATCTCAGCTCTTCTTGAAAAACGGGCTATAGAACCCGCTCCTCCTCACCTCTACGGAAAGGGGTACTATTCCACTTCTTCCTTGTACCCAAGAAGACGGGAGATCTCAGACCGATTGTCGATCTCAGCTCCTTGAACCTGTTTGTGGAATACAAAAGGTTCAGGATGCTCTCCCTTCAATCCCTTCTGCCGCTGCTTCGGTCGGGCCAATGGCTTTGTGCACTGGATATGCAGGATGTGTACTTGCACATCCCCATTCGCCCTTTGCACTGAAAGTACCTCAGATTTGCGTTTCAGGGGGTTCATTACCAATTCTGGGCGCTTCCATTTGGTCTTTCCTCTGCTCCTCGAGTCTTTACCAAATGCCTGGCGGTGGTAGTGGCCCACCTGCATTCTTTGGGAGCTCAGGTTTTTCCCTTCCTGGACGATTGGCTCCTGGCGGCCCTGTCCAGGGAGGAACTCCTGCATTTCCACTCCCCCACCCGGCAGGTTTTTACCAATCTGGGTATTGCCATCAACCTCTCCAAGTCTCTTCTGGAGCCTTCTCAGAGGCTCCAGTTCATTGGGGCGATTCTCGACACAACTTTGTGCAAAACTTTTCTGCCTCCGGACCGGGGGGTTTACCTCCAGTCACAGATTTACCTCCTACTGAACTTCAGGAGGGTTCCGGTGAGGTCGGTGCTCCTTCTACTGGGGTCATGGCGGGTGCCATCCCGACGATCCCACGAGCACTCTTCCACGTGAGAATCTCTCCGTGGACTCTTCGATCTCAGTGGGATCAACGAGTAGACGACCTAGATCTTCCGATCCTGATCTCCTCGCCGATGGCCAGGGACTTAAGGTGGTGGATGGTACAAGAGAACCTCTTCCTGGGGGTACCCTTCCTTCATGTGCGCCCCCCCCCCCCGATCAGACCTTAACCACGGACGCTTCCGACGAAGGTTGTGGGGGCCCGTCTTGGTCGTTATCGAACTCTAGGACTTTGGTCGAAATCAGAGGTAGTTCTCCACATGAATGTTCTTGAGCTCCGAGCGGTGCTCTGTGCACTCCAGGCCCTTCACCAATACATCCTTCCCGGTCACCTAGCCGTCCAAACGGACAACATGTGCGTGGTGTGGTACATTAACAAGCAGGGAGGAACTCGATCCTACCCACTGTGCAGGGAAACGATGAGGGTCTGGGAGTGGGCCACACTTCACAACCTTCACCTCATGTCGATCCATGTTCCGGGAGTGGACAATGTCTTAGCAGACAGGCTAAGTCGCTTGTCAGCTCTTCCACACGAGTGGGAATTAGACGGAATAGTCCTAAACAGCATTTTTTAGGTTGGGGACTCTCGAATAGACCTGTTCGCCTCCTCCCAAACGCAAACTTCCAATCTTTTCCGCCTAGAGCGAGGAGTTTTCTGGAGACGCTGTTCTAAGCTGGAAGGACAGATTCGCTTCATGTTTTCCCCAATTCCACTTAAGTTCCCCACGCGGTAAGTTACAAAACTGGCTGTAGAAGGAGCAAAAATTTTTCTAATTGTTCCTTTCTGGCCCAGGTAAATGTGGTTCTGTCTTCTACAACAATACCCGGAGGTTCCTCCTCTTCCTTTATCTCCGGGATTGCTGACTTAGCATCAGGGGACCCTAGTCCTTCCGGGACTCAAGTCCCTTCAACTTCATGCATGGCTCCTTCAGACCTAGTTCAATCTCGCTTTGGAGTATCCCCCAAGGTTGCCGAGATTTTGGTAGAGGCTAGAAGCTCTGCACCAGGGTCCACTTATGCCATGAAATGGAAGAGATTTTCCATCTGGGCCGCGCGCCCAGAAATGAGGCACCTCTTCCTGCCCCTGTAACCACTTGTTGTTGGATTACATGTCATCTTTCACTTGTGTCTGTCACTCCTTTCTGAAGGTCCACATGGCAGCTATCTCAGCCTACCACGCATTTCTCATTGATAAGGCTTTTGCCCAGCTAGAGGTATCCAAAACCTTGATAGAGGGGTCCTTCATCTGAGATCCCCGATCCGAACCCCTAGCTCCACCTTGGGACTTACAATTTGTCCTCAGAAACTTGTTTTTCCCTTCGAGCTCAGGTGGCTTCATGACTTGAAGTTTTTATCATGGAAGACCTCTCTTAGTGTGACATTACCTCAGTCATAGAATTTCCGAGCTTTCAGGCCCTTGCGCGCAGCAACCCTTACTTGATCTTTCATGAAGAACGAGTAGCTTTCCGTGACAAAACCCTAAGCTCTCCTTGAAGGTGGTAGCTGCACCTACTTTGAATCAGTCTATCGAATTATGTGCTTTTTCACTATAACACTCTAATCATGGAGAATACTGTTTCACACCATGGATGTTCACAGATTCTGAGATATTATCCAACAGGACGCAAGATCTCAGAAAGACTGATTGGGTTGTTTGTCTCCTTTCATTATATAAAGAAGGCAATTGCTTCTAAGCAATGCCTGTCAAAATGGTTGGCTCATTGCATCACCTTCTGTTATGACAAGTACACAAGCATTCTCCCGGTTAAGTCAGAGGTCACCCACTGCGGGAGTTGTTGCCTCTGTGGCTTGTTTCAAGAATGTGTTCACTGCAGATTTTTGTGCTGCCACCACTCTGACCGCCCATACCTCCTCTCACTAAACATTACAGCCTGACATTGGCCTCTCACCCCAGAGCAGGTCGGGTTATCGGTCTTGCAAGGTCTCCTCTCTGCTTCCTACTACTTATCTGAGTAGTTCCTCCTCCCGTGCCCTTCTTATTTGTTCCATACTGCTTGGGATTCTTTCCTGTATCTAATTACCTACTGCAAGAGCCCTCTCGAAGTAAGTACAGTTACATAAGAACTTACTGTAATAGTAGATCTTTGAGAGAGGCTGTTGCAGTAGGTAATACCTTCCCGCCATCCCTCTAGGCTTTTTCAGCTCCTTTTCCATTGAGGGAAATATCTGCTTCCTCGCCTGGGCCTCCTGGCCTGACGGGAAAGAACCAGGAAGGCGGGTTTGTGGGACCGCTTACCCCATATCGTGAGCACGTCACCTGACGAGGGGCAGTCCCACGCCTGGGACTGCTAGCCAGAAAATTTTCCGGGGTCCCGCCTTCCCCGGCCGGCGTCCATCTGATATGTAATTACTACTGCAAGCATTTCTCTCAAGATCTACTGTTGTGTTCTTACGTGAACTACTTTCAGGAATGGTATATGTTGTTCATCCGACACCCACTCCACCGACCTCTCCAGGTTCGGACGCATTCCTGGATTCCAGCGTTGATGTTGGTGCCATGGGGTGGGCTGAGTTTTACTACCCAGGCGGTGAGGAGCCAGCCTGAAGATACAAAAGCTGGCAAGACGAAGTAGTAGGAACGTGGATAGGGTGTGGATGAACAAAATATACCATTCCTAGAACTCTTGTTACATGTGAGTAATCTGTATTTCTAGGGACATGGATATGTTGTTCATTCACACTATCTGGCAGGTATCCTTGCCGCTTTAAATCTTGCTGGAAGGTCTTCAAGCAGGCTCCTCCCACTCCACCCGGTGGTAAACCCTAGTCTCCGCCCCCATGACGCCAATCTTCCTTACCGCTGGAAGCTCAGTTCCCTCCTTTAACGCTTCCATGATAAGACCTGCTCCTAATTCTTTCTGTCAATTTAAAAGTTTTTTGCATTATAGGTTCGTCTTGATCCGCCTGGCCATGGCGGACAAATCGACTGTTTTCGGAGATACCCTTTGCAGAAGATGTCTCGACGGATCCGCACTCCACGTGTGTCTACTGTTTAGGCCTTGAGCACACCCGCAGGCTTACACCTGTGCTCTTCTTCTCAGCCTACGCCCTCAAGACCGTGCTGCCCGCTTACTTACTGGGGCACCCTGGAGAATATGCCTCCGGTGAAGCCAGGGCCCTGCCCAGCGTTTCCACTGGGTGGCGGAAGCCTGTGAATCAGCTCGAGCAGATGATCGCCCTCAAGAGGAGGTGGGCGCGGGCCGATCTTCTCGCATCATGGCATTTTTCCTGCTGTCCCTGGGTTCCTCTACACAGCTTCCTTTAAGGAGTTTTTGCTTTATCCCTCCATCACTAGAGGAGAGGGACCAACGCCCGCTGGACCTTCTTGGTCCGAGAAGAAAGACAAGGCAGCTCTCCGCCAATGCTCTTGGGAGCGTGGGTCCCTCTCCCCAGTTGTCGGCCATCGATTTCGTTGATCGCTCGCTTCAGCCACTGGTCTCACGGTTTCCCGCCAGGTCAGTTGATCGAGACCTCTACGACACAGTCGAGATGTTTCTGACCTGTTGACGGGTTGCCCATCATGGTTGAAAATCCTCTTCAATGTTCCCCCGTGAAGTTGGAGGATCCTGTATTGCCAGTGCCTCCGGGTTCCGAGCCCTCGGTGAACCCCCGAGCTGAGGGTGAGCCGGTTCCACCCATCCTCCCCACGCTGCCCTCGGAAAGGCCGAGGTTCTCGGTCTTTGACTTTTCGCGGTCCAGCCGATCCTTGCTGTCGTAGGGTCTCGGCACCGTACGGTGCCGCTGCTCGCCCTGTCCTCCTCCTTGGATGGGGGAGGCTCGACTGCAGTTGGCATTGATACGAGGTCTCGTGGTGGCAAACAGCTTCTTCGACTGAAAAGCTTTACGCCATCGCCTTCCTGGGCCATTATGACTGTCACATCGGAGTGGCTTAAAACCCCCTTTGTCTTACTCCCGAGGGAGCCTGTTCCAGGCCGGGTTGTTCGCCAAACCAGCAGCTCCACCGATTCCTCGTGGAACCTCCACAGCCGCTTTTTGGCTGGGCGACCAAGAACTCTGTCGCTCAGGGTCCGCCTAGGTTGTGCAGGTCACCCCGCCTCCCGATTGCCCTCAGCAGGTGAGGGTGGCTCTGGCCCGAGGCAGCTTTTTACAGACTATTCTGAGTCCGACGACGATTCCTCCCTTTTCTCCAGGCGAGTGGACTTGGAGTCCTCTGGAGGTCAGTCGCTGGACGACAGTCCTTCGTCCTTCCTGGGTTTGTTGAGGCTCATCTCGGAGTCCACCGGGATGCAGCTCGAGCCCGTATCCAAGCGGGGCAAGTATCCCTTCATGGATATATTGGACCGAGGGGATTCCTCTACGGAGGCCTTTACTGTGGCTTGCGCCATTGTGGGAGCCTGGCCTTGAGCTCTGGCAGTGCCCTGCACCTTCGGGCCAGGATGGCCAGGAGGTATGCGTCTCTCAACGTTCCCTGTTCGGTTTCGGAACAACCTCAGCCGAGGTTGTTATCGACAGCGTCATGCGGCCGGAAACGCTGGGACGTGAGAACCCTTCCCACAAGGGAGTCCCAAGAAAATTTTACTATGCCGGGCTAAAAGTCTATGCTGCATCCTACCTTGGCCTTGGGCCAGCTGTCAGCCATGCTTATGGCAATCTTCTCTCCCTCCTGTTGGGCTCCCCTATATGAGGTAGTCCCTGCCTCCTGCTGACCTGCAGCCCACGTGTAGCGTGGGTGGTGCAGGACTAGGCAGGCAGTGGCCAAGCAGCAACTTCAGACTGCTCTGGACATTGGAGACTGTAGAGGCAGGTCGGTCGCGTCGCAGTGGATATGCGCCGGGCTGGGCATGGCTGAGGATATCCAGCTTCACAGCGGATTCCCAGCACAATTACGGATGTCCTCCTGGGGACCGATTTCTGCCCTGGAGTGGAAGGCCATCTCCAGAGGATCTCTAAAAGTCCAATGCCACTTTTGACCTCGGGTCTCATCCGCTCAGAGGGTCATAGGTCAGACCGCAACTCAAGCCTCGCCTGTCTGCACTCATGGCACGCCCGCCTCAGCATCAGGGCCAGCAGGTTGGCCATGCCCCAAACCCAAGCCCGGGCTTCCTCCTTCAGGAAGCAGGAGGTTAGGCCCTGGAGGTCCCTCGCCGGTTCTTCCTCCAAGCCTGCCCAGTGATGTGTTTAGGTGTCGCTTCCCCAACCCCGCCGGCCACTCCCAGGTGCCCCTTGGGGGTCGGGTTCACCACTTTCTTCTCCTTGTCCGCTATCGCCACAGACTGGTGGGTGTTGAGGTGGAAAGGGCCTGCCTTGGAGTTCGAGCAGGCCCCACCCTTCAGAGCCATCGACCTTAGTCCGGCCGCTGTTAGTCACGAGTCAACACGCTTCCTCCTCCCTCTCTGCTGGGATGCCTATCTGTGGGAACACCCCGGCGATGGGCTCCTCTGGTCCCTCAAGGGAGTCCCTGGCGTCACATCAACCTGCTGGATCTCCTGAGTCATCTCGCCTAGCTCTCACCGCCTTTTGCTCCATTTCTCCGGGTCAAGTGGTCCGAGTCCAGATGACAATACCACAACCATGTACTATCTAAAACCGCTTAGGGGACGTGCTCCATGCTTTCTATGCAAGGATGCTTTCTGCATTTGGTCACTGTGTGTGCCTGAGGCGGATCTCCCAGGCTGCTCACGTGGCAGGAGCCTCCCAACACCCTGGCCGATGCCCCTCAGCCGGATAGGGGCTGCGTCCCATGAGTGGTCTCTCCTGCCGGAGGTAGTATGTCTGTTCTCCCATTGGGGCACACCTCAGGTGGACCTGTTTGCCTCTAGGGAGAACGTGAAGCTGAGGTTGTTACATGCCCCCTCATCAGGCTCGCTGCAGGATACCGAGGTGGACCCTGCCTTTTCTTCTCGCTTTTCCCCATTCCCTGATAATACTGCTGGTGCTTCTCAAAGCAAGGAGGACAAGGCGAGGTGATTCTGATAGCCCCAGACTGGCCCTCCAGTTCTGGTACCTGATCTCTTCAGCCTCAGCCCAGGCTCTCGAGGCTGCTTCCAGCTCGCCCGGACCTGCTCTCAGTCAGGGGAAGGTGTTCCATCCGGACCTTCTATCCCTGCACTTGACGGCCTGGTTCCTGAGTGGCTAGAGTTCCAGGTCTTGGGTCTTTCCGACAAAGTCCTCAATGTAGTTTAGGCGTCTCATAAGGAGTCGACCAGGAAATGCTACGCCTTCAAATGGAAGAGATTTTCCATTTGGTGTAAGGGTAAGGGCCTTGACCCTTCCTCCTGTTCCCTGGTGAGCACATTGGAGTACCTGTGGTCCCTTTCACAGCATGGGCTTAGGTCGACGACCATTAAGGTGCACCTTGCAGCCATCTCTGATTACTGGGCGCGGGCCGGGGAGCAGTTGGTACAGGAGAAGGTGGTCTGCACTTTTACACAGGCCTTGATCACATTTCCCTCCGGTGCGCAGAACCTCCAATCTGCAGGACTGCTGCTGGTACTGGCAAAGCCTGCGGCAAGTCATTCAACCAGTGCACAGGTGTGATCTCTCTCACCTGTCGTGTGGAAGACTGCCTTCTGGTAGCTATTACGTCAGCCAGAAGGATGTGAGCGCCCGCGCCTTTCGATCGAGTCTCCTTACCTGGTCTTCCTACAGGACAATTTGTCCTGCGCCTCAATTCAAATTCCTTCCGAAGGTGGTGTCGGAGTTTCACCCAACCAGGTAAGTTGACTCTTCCGTGTTCTTCCCAATCACACCCTCGGAGGCTGAATATAGACCTCACTTGGACCCTAGAAGGGCGCTTTTTGTTTACTAAGGAGCTTAAGGCTGAAATTGGGAGAATTTCGCTAGCTGTTTTGTCACCCACGCCGTAGTCAAGACTCCGGCAGACCTGCAGCTAAGCGGACTATAGGCCGGGTGGGTCACCTCCCGCATAGATCTCGGCTATAGGTTGGCGTGGCATGGAGCCTCCCAGAGGGATACAAGAGCTCATTCTACTCCCTTCATACTGCTGCATCGGTGGCTGATTCCAGGGATGTCCTTGTTCAGGAAATCTGCAGGCTGCTACTTGAAGTTAGCACACATTTCATCACCCATTACCACATCGACCTTGAGTCCTGCCCGGATGGTGGTTTGGGGCCGTGTCTCCAGTCTGTATTCCTAAATAGGGGTGTGCCTCATGCCCCTTCACCTGGAGAACTGCCAGAGTTCGTTAGACAGTGTGGATGAAAGTGAACATATCCATGTCCCCAGAAATACAGATTTAGAACAGCGATATGTTGTTCATCCACACCATTGGCAGGTATCCTTGCCGCTTAAATCTTGGCCGAAGGCTTGCTTGTTGCTCCCACCCACCCGGTGGTGATAACTCGGCTCCGCCCTTGACGCCAGATCTTCCTTACCGCTTGAAGCCCAGGTTCCCTCCTTAACGCTTCTATGCTTGAGACTTTGGTTCCTATTTCTCCGCTTATGGATTTAAAATAAATTTCTTGCGAAAAAAAGATTTCAGAAATCTTCTATCCCTCGCGGCCATGTATGGACAAATCGACCTTGATTTCGAGATGCCCATGCGGGCAGAAGATGTCTCGGACTGATCCACACCCACATGTGTCTACTGCTTAGGCCTTGAGTACTACCCGCAGGCTTCATGACCTGTGCTCATCTTTTTCTCGGCCCACGTCCTCGAAGACCGTGGCGTTTCTGACAACCTGCCGTCTCCCGAGCTGCTTCTCCCGGTGAAGTCCAAGGAGGCCCGGTTGGCGGTAAGTCCGCGCGGCGGGTTGCTCAGCGGATCAGCTTGAGCGGATGGTCGCCTCAAGAGGAGGCGGGCGCGTCGTGATCTTTCCCCGGTCATGGCATTTATCCTTCTGGGGCTCTTTTACACGGCTTCTTTTATGAGCTTTGTCTGTCCCTCTCCACTAAAGGAGAAGGACCTTATTCTCGGTCCAAAAGAGGACAGGGGTGTCCCTCCGCCGACGCCTTTGGGAGCGGAAAGGTCCCTTCCCCGGGTGCCGAGTTTGCGTCGACCGCCGCTCGGGTCAGCTGTGGCTTCACGGGTGTTCCCCCGCCAGGTCAGTTGACCGAGACTCCTCATCTATGAAGTCGAGATTTTTCACCCATTGACGGGTTGTCTTTAGCAGCCGAGATTCCCTCCCCGGTTCCCCCGAGGAGTTGAGGATCCTGCGGGCTCGCCTGTGCCTCCGGCCCGAGCCTCGGATGTAAATTACACTGAAATAAGGCGGGAGTGCCGGTTCCGCCGACACCTCCCCGCACCGAGCCTCGGAAATTCCGGGATCTTGTCTGGATTCTTCAGCGGTCCAGCTTATCCCACCGCCATAGGCGGCTCTGTCTCGGCATTGCTGTTAGCGGCGCGTCGCTGCTGGCCCTCGCCCTCCTCCTCGGATGAGGGAGGCTCGGGCGAAATTACGCTGACGCACGAGGACCTGTTGCAACAGCCCTCCTGGCCGGGAGTAAGCTTCACCCCAGCTTTCCCCGCCATTATGGCTGTCACCGAGCGGCCGACACAACCCCGACTTATCCGAGGAGCCTATACCCAGGCCGGTTGTTCTGCCAAAACCAGCTGCTCCACCGATTCCGTGGAACTCCGCACAGCCAATTGACTGGGTCCCACCATGACTCGGCCGCAATGGGTCTACCCCATCGGTTGTCAGTTACCTCACTCCCGACTGACCTCGCAGGTGAAGGGTGGTCAGGCCAGAGGTAGTTTCGAGGCGCCTCCGAGTCCGAAGATGATTCTCCTTCTCCAAGCCACTGGACTTGGAGTCTTCAGGAGGTCAGTCACTGGTCGAGCAGTCCGTCCTTCCTAGGACTGCTTCGGGCTCATCTCGGAGTCCACCGGATGGAGCTCAAACTTTCCAAACGGGCCAGGTATCCTCAATGAGACCCTGGACCCAGGGACCTCCCGACGGAGGCCTTTCTGTGGCCGAGGCCACAGTGGGTCCGCATCAGGTTTGAGCCATAGTGCCCCGCCTCCTGCCCCTGCGCCCGGCCAGGATGGCCAGGAAGTAGCGCGGGTCCCCACCGGTTCCTCAACCGTTTTTTCGAACAATCTCCGCTGAGGGGTTGTTACCGACAGCGCTCGTGCCACGCAACGCCCAGGATGTGGACAAACCTCCTGACAAGGAGTCCAAGAAATTGACCATGTCGGGCTTAAAGTTCTACGCCATGCCCCCTCGCTCTCCCAGGCCAGTTCGGCCGTCTCATGGCACATTTTTTCATGCCCTGTTGGGCTCCCTGGATGAGGTCATCCTCATCTTCCCGGCCCGATCTGGCAGATCATTGTTGCCAGGTGCGGACCAGGGCAGGGTATAGTACAAACAGCTCCAGACCAAGCCGGATATAGGGACCTGTGCTAGATCGGGTGGCGGGCCGAGTGGCTGGGCAAGGCCAAGGCTTTTGGCTGAGGATATCTACCTTTTTACTGGATACCCAGCATGTTGGCGGATGTTCCCTTTTTGGGGACTGACCTTCTTCTGCCCTGGGTGGAAGGTCACTCAGAGGATCGAGGTCCAAATTACCTTGACTCGGGTTCTTCCGCCAGAAGGACAAAGGCCGCAAAACCACCAGCCTAAGGCCCTTCTGGTCCTTCAGCCCCTCGGCGCCACCGCCCAGCAACGGCCAGGGCCAGCAGGCTCGGCCTTGGCATCCCAAACCCAAGCCGCCGGCCTTTCCCAATAATAGAGACCAGGAGGAGGGCCCAGGAGGTCCTCGGCCGTCCCTCTCCTCCCAAGCCTGCCCAGTGACGGCTGAGGTACCCCAAATTCCCGCCACTCATTTCCCTGGGTCCTCTGGGGACGGCTCGCACTGTTCACTTGGTCCGCTAAGCTACCACGGACAGGGGTCTGAGGGAAGAGGCCTGCCCTTGGAATTCGAGCAGGCACCACCCTCAGAGCCGGGTCACCGGGGCTTCGGGATCCTTATAGCCTCACTCATGCCTGTCGAGCCGACATCGCCTCCTCCTCCAAAAAGGAGGTGGTAAGAGAGGTGGTAAATTCTCCTTCAGACCCAGGGTTTGTGTCCAGGTACTTCCTGGTTCCGGTCTGACGGGCTGGCTACCATTCTCACCCACACGACCTAAACAAGTCTTTAAGGTCTCTCAACTCTTCAGGATGGTCACTCTGGCTCAGATAATACCATCCTGAACGCGGGCGCGGTGGTTCTGCTCTCTGGACTTGCAGGACGCGTTTTCACGCCCCTATCCGTCTGCCTCACCAGAGATTCCTTCGCCCGATGCGGAAGGATCCTCTTCGAGTTCCAAGCCAGCTCTTCGGCTTGTCTCCAGCCCCAGGGTCTTCACCAAATGCATGGCAGCAGGCAGAGCAGCATTCTGCGGTGCCGCCGAGGGGTCCGGTACCCGCCTGGACGACTGGCTGATAGTGCAGCTCTCTCCAGGAAGGAGGCGGAGTGGGTCCAGAGATCTGGCCCTCCAGGTTCATGTCTCAACTGGCCTCCTTATCAACGAGGCTACAAGTCGGAACCTTGTCAGCAGGTGATCGGCCCATCAGGGCGCAGCTCGACTTCTTCACCCAGAGCGCGGCTCCCGCGGACAGGGCCGAGGTCTTCCTTCTTGCCCGATCATTTCTGGTTGGGCAATTGCGCCTGCCCGGGACTTCCCGCGCCTCCTGTCTCATGGCTGCCTGCACGTGGGTCCGCTGGGTCCGCTGGAACATGCGTCCCCTTCAGTGGGACTGGCCAGCCAGTGGTCACAACGCTGCGATCCCTTGACCAGCTTAGTCGGTGACACAGGGGATGTGGAACGCCTCCAGTGGCGGACCGCCCAGATCATTTGCAGGGGGGCATCCTGCTCTTCCGCCCGAGCCGACTTGGTTCCTCTATCGACCGATGCCTCTTCTGTGGGTTAGGTGCCTATCTGGGGAACACTGGCTCATGGCCCTGGTCCCTCATGGGAGTCCCGGTGCCATCAACCTGCTGGAGCTCCGAGCGGTCCGCCCAGCTCTCACCGCCTTGTCTGCTCTCGGGGTCAAGTGGGGCGGTGTCCAGACGGACAATACCACGCACCATGTACTATCTAAACCGCCAGGGCGGGACGCGCCCATGCTTCTATGCAAGGAAGCCTCCACATTTGGTCACTGCAAGCAGCCTGGAGGTGGATCTCCTAGTCATTCACGTGGCAGGAGCCTCCAACACCCTGGCCGATGCCCTGAGCCGATAGCTGTATCCCACGAGGGTCTTCCTGCCGAGGGTGTACAGCATCTGTTCTCCCTTTGGGGCACACCTGTGGACCTTGCTTCCAGGAGAACGGGTTGAGTCTGTTCCATGCCCGCCTCAGCAGGGGCTCGCTGCAGGGGCGCCTTCTGCGGTGGACCCCGGCCTCTTTACGCCTTTCCCCATTTCCCTGATCCACAAGGTGCTTCTCAAGAGGTGATTCTGATAGCCCCAGACTGGCCTCGCCGCCAGTTCTGGCACCCAGATCCTCAGTCTCAGCTCCAGGACTGCGGGCAGCTTCCAGCCTCGCCCGGACCTGCTCTCAGTCAATCAGGGAAGGTGTTCATCCGGACCTTCAACTCGCACCTGACGGCCTGGTTCCTGAGCTAGGAGTTCCAGGCCTTGGGTCTCTTTATGGTATTTGTGTCCTCAATGTAGTTGAGGTCCCGTATGTGTCGACCAGAAAATGCTAAGTTTCTTCAAATGGAAAAGGTTTAATATTTGGTGTCAGGCAAGGCTTTGACCCTTATAGCCGATGCCTCTCTGATGGGTTGGGGTGCCCATCTGGGGAACACCGGGCTCATGGCCTCTGGTCCCAGCGAGTCCGATGCCACATCAACCTGCTGGAGCTCGAGCGGTCCGCCTAGCTCTCACCGCCTTTGCTCCGTTCCTCCGGGGTCAAGTGGTCCGAGTCAGGCGGACAATACCACGACCATGTACTATCTAAACCGCCAGGGCGGGGCGCTCCATGCTTCTATGCAAGGAAGCTCTCCGCATTTGGTCACTCGTGCGCAGCCTGGAGGCGGATCTCCTAGCCATTCACGTGGCAGGGCCTCCAACACCCTGGCCGATGCCCTGGGCGGATAGGGCTGCATCCCACGAGTGGTCTCTCCTGCAGAGTAGTACAGCATCTGTTCTCCCTTTGGGGCACACCTCAGGTGGACCTGTTTGCCTCCAGGAGAGGCTGAGCTGAGTCTGTTCCATGCCCGCCCCCTCAGCAGGGCTCGCTGCAGGGGGATGCCTTCTCGAGGCAGTGGACCCCGGGCCTCTTTTACGCCTTTCCCCCATTTCCCTTGATCCACAAGGTGCTTCTCAAGGCGAGGAGGGACAAGGCGCAGGTGATTCTGATAGCCCCAGACTGGCCTCGCCAGTTCTGGTACCCAGATCTCCTCAGTCTCAGCTCCAGGACTCCATCGGCAGCTTCCAGCTCGCCCGGACCTGCTCTCAGTCAATCAGGGAAGGTGTTCCATCCGGACCTTCAATCCCTGCACCTGGCGGCCTGGTTCCTGGCGGCTAGAGTTCCAGGCCTTGGGTCTTTCGACGAGGTCCTCAATGTAGTTGAGGCGTCCCGTAGGAGTCGACCAGAAAATGCTATGCCTTCAAATGGAAAAGGTTTTCCATTTGGTGTCAGAGCAAGAGCTTGGACCCTTCCTCCTGTTCCTTGGCAAGCATCTTGGACTATTTATGGTCCCTTTCTAGTCAAGGGCTTGGGTCGGCGACCCTAAGGGTGCACCTGGCAGCCATCTCTGCTTACAGGCGCGGGCCGGGAAGCAGTCGATGGCGCAGGAGAAGGTGGTCTGGCGCTTTTCAAGGCCTTGATCACATTTCCTCCAGTCGGGAACCCCACCTCCGTGGGATCTACTGCTGGTACTGGCAAAGCTCATGGGCAAGCCATTCGAACCTATGCACGGTGTGCTCTCTCTCACCTGTCGTGGAAGCCGCCTCTGGTGGCTATCCGTCAGCCAGAAGGATGGGAGGAGCTCCAGGCGCTCCATCGAGTCTCCTTACCTGGTCTTCCACAGGGACAAGGTTGTCCTCGCCCCACCGAAATTCCTTCCGAAGGTGGTGTCGGAGTTTCACCTTAACCAGGTGTTGACTCTGCGGTGTTCTACCCCAATCACACCTCGGAGGCCGAATATAGGCTCCATACTCTGGACCCTAGAGGCGCTCGCTTATTATAAGGAGCGCCGCGGCTGAAATCGGGAGAGGTTCGCCAGCTGTTTGTCACCTACGCTGAAGCCGCATCTGGCAGACCTGCAGCCAAGCGGACGATAAGCAGGTGGGTAACCTCCTGCATAGATCTCTGCTATAAGTTGGCGGGCATGGAGCCTCCCAGAGGATAAGAGCTCATTCTACCGCCATACTGCCTGCAGTGGCTGCTTCCAGGGGCGTCCCTATCCAGGAAATCTGCAGGGCTGCTACCGGAGTCAGCAAACACCTTCATTACCCACTACCACATCGACCTTGAGTCACGCCCGGGATGCTGGTTTTGGGGCCTCGGTTCTCAGTCTCTCTTTCCCAAGTAAGTATTGGGGTGTGCGTCTTGCCTCCCTCCTCCCGGAGAACTGCTAGGAGTCTGCCAATGAGTGTGGATGAACAACATATCCATGTCCTAAATACAGGTTACTCACCTGTAACAGGAGTTCTAGGAATGGTATATGTTGTTCATCCTGTTCTCATCTCTCGGCTTGACCGCTGGACCTGAGCTTCCAGCGGGCAGATCTGGCGTCATGGGGCGGGCCAGGAGTTATACCACCGGGTGGGTGGGAGGAGCAAGCTGAAGACCTTCCGGCAAGATTTAAAGCGGCAAGGATACCTGCCAATGAGTGTGGATGAACAACATATACCATTCCTAGAACTCCTGTTACAGGTGAGTAACCTGTATTTACTCACCTGTAACTGGAGTTCTAGAATGTATATTGTTCATCCTACATGTCCTCCATACCTCCCGGCTCAACCCACATGAGCTTCCAGCGGGCAGATCTATGGCGTCATTGGCCGGAGCCGAGAGTTTTACCACCCGGGTGGGTAGGAGTAGCCCGCTTAAGCACCTTCCGGCAAGATTTAAAGTGGCAAGCATACCTGCCAGACAGTGTGGATGAAGAACATGTAACATTCCTAGAACTCCCGTTATAGGTGAGTAACCTGTATTTCTAGGGACATGGATATGTTGTTCATCCACACTCATTGGCAGTATCCTTGCCGCTTTAAATCTTGGCGGAAGGTCTTCAAGCTTGCTCCTCCCACCCACCCGGGTGGTATAACTCTCGGCTCCGCCCCATGACGCCAGATCTTCCTTACCGCTTGGAAGCTCAGGTTCCCTCCTTAACGCTCTGCGTTTGCGACTGGTTCCTATTTCTCCGTTTGCGGATTTAAAAATAAAATTTGCAAAAAGACTTCAGTCTTCGATCCCTCGCGGCTGCGATGGACAAATCGACTCCCAGTTTCGGAGATGCCCATGCGGGCAGAAGATGTCTCGGGACGGATCCACACTCCGTGTGTCTACTGCCTAGGCCTTGAGCACGACCCGCGGGCTTGCGACCTGTGCTCATCTTTCTCGGCCTACGTCCTCGAAGACCGTGCTGCCCGATTGCAACTGGGCCGTCCCGAGAAGCGTTTCCCTCCGGTGAAGTCCAAGGAGGCCCGGTTGGCGGTGTCCGCGGCGGCGGGCTCGGCGGATCAGCTCGAGCGGATGGTCGCCCTCGAAGAGGAGGCGGCGCGGGCCGTATCTTCCTCGGCCGCGGCATTTATCCCGCTCTCTCTGGGTTCTTCCTACACGGCTTCTTTTAAGGAGCTTTGTCTGTCCCTCTCCACTAAAGGAGAAGGGCCTGCGTCTGCTGGACCTTTTCTCGGTCCAAAAAGAGGGACAAGGGAGAATCCCTCCGTCGGCGGCTCTTGGGAGCGGGAAGGTCCCTCTCCCGGGCCGTCGCCGTCGGCTCGATCGACCGCTCGGCTCGGCCACTGGCCTCACGGTGTCCCCGTCAGGTCAGTTGACCGAGACTCCCACTGATGAAGTCGAGATTTTCTCGACCCATTAGAGAGCTGTCGCCTTTAGCAGCAGATTCCCCTCTCCCGGTTCCCAGGGAGAGTTGAGGATCCGTGGGCTCGCCTGTGCCTCCGGTTCCGGAGCCCTCGGATGGACCTTCGAGCGAAGGAGTGCGGTTCCGGCCGACACCTCCCGCACCGACCGGAAATTCCGGGACTCTCGGTCTCGGACCTCTTGGCGGTCCACCCGTTCCCACCGTCATAGGCGGTCTCGGTCTCGGCTTGCAGCGATAAGCGGCGTCGCCGCTCGTCCTCGTCCTCCTCCTCGGATGAGGAGGCTTGGCGTAAGTACGTCGGCGATGCGAGGACCTTATGTTCAACAGCTCCTCCTGGCGGGAATAAGCCGACTCCGGCGCCTTCCCGGCCATTAAGTAGCTGTCACGGGCGGCCGACACAACCCCTCGACTTTCCGAGGCCTATACCCAGGCGGTTGTTCGGCCAAAACCAGCTGCTCCACCGATTCCGGTGGAACCTCCGCCTCCACAGCCACCAATTGGGGCTCCGACCAAGGATTCTCGGTCGACTAAGGGTTTACCCCATCGGCTGTCAGTTACCCTCACTCCCGACCGACCTCGGCAGGTGAAGGGTGGCTCAGGCCAGAGGCAGCTCTTGAGGACTCTTCCGAGTCGAAGATGATTCCTCCTTCTTCTCAAGCGACTGGACTTGGAGTCTTCAGGAGGTCAGTCAATGGACGATAGCCCGTCGTCCTTCCTAGGACTGCTTGGCTCATCTCGAGTCTACGGGATGGAGCTCGAACCCGTTCCAAGCGGGCCAGGTATCCCCTCACGGAGATTCTGGACCGAGGTTCTCCGGCGGAGGCCTTTCCGGTGGCGAGGCCCATAGTGGGTCGGCACTGGAACTTTGGCAGCGCCTGCTTCCTGCCCTCGCCTTGCCAGGATGGCCAGGAAGTATCACGGTCCCCGGTTCCTTGTCGGTTTTGAACACCCCTCTGCTGAGGGTTGGTTACCGACAGCGTTTTCAGCGCCCGGCAGCGCCAGAGGATGTGGACAAACCTCCTGACAAAGGTCCAAGAAGTGGACTATGTCGGGCGAAAAGTCTCGCTCGTCCTCTCTCGGCCTTCGTCAGGCCAGTTGGCCGTCCTCATGGCACATTTTCTCATGCCCTGTTGGGCTCCTGGATGAGGTCATCCCTCATCTTCCGCCCGATCTGCAGACTACGGTTAAGCAGGTGCGGGACCAGAGGCAGGCAGTGGCCAAACAGCAGCTCAGACTGCTTTGGATATAGGGACTCATGTGCCAGATCGGTGGCGGCCGCAGTGGCTATCGTCGGCGGGCTTGGCTGAGGATATCCACCTTTACTGGATACCCAGCACAAGTTGGCGGATGTTCCCTTTTGGGGACTGACCTCTTGACCCTGGGGTGGAAGGTCACCTGCAGAGGATCGAGAAGTCCAATGCCACCTTGGACTCGGTCTCTTCCGCTCAGAAGGACAAGGCATGAAACCACAGCCTAAGCCCTTTACGTCCTTCTGCCTTTGGCGCCCGGCCCAGCAGCGTCAGGGCCAGCAGGCTCGGCCTTGGCATCCCAAACCCAAGCCGCCGGCTTCCTCTAACAGGAGGCAGGAGAAGGCCCAGGAGGTCCCTCGGCGGTCCCTCCTCCAAGCCTGCCCAGTGACGGGCTGAGGGGTGTCGCCCCATCCCGTCACCTTACCCTGAGTCCCCGTGGAGGCGGCTCCGCACTTCCGTTCCGCCTGGTCCGCTGTTACCACGGACAGGTGGGTCTTAGAGGTGGTGGGAAGAGGCCTGCCTCTGGAATTGACAGGCACCACCCTTCAGAGCCGTCGCCCCCTCGGCTTCAGATCCCAGCCTCACTGGCGGCTCGTCGAGCCGACATCACTCTCCTCCTCCAGAAGGAGGTGGTAAGAGAGGTGGTGGACCCTCCTTCAGACCCAGGGTTTGTGTCCAGGTACTTCCTGGTTCCGAGCAGACGGGGGCTGGCGCCCCATTCTCGACCTACCGACCTAAACAAGTTCCTAAGGTCTCGAACCTTCAGGATGGTCACTCTGGCTCAGATAATACCATCCTTGGAGCAGCGTGTGGTTCTGCTCTCTGGACTTGCAGGGCGCGTTTTTCACGTCCCTATCCGTCCGTCTCCCAGAGATTCCTTCGCTTCCAGGCGAAGGATCTCTCTTGAGTTCAAGCCATGCCCTTGACTTGTCTCCAGCTCCAGGGTCTTCACCAAATGCATGGCAGTGGTGACAGCATTCCTCTGGCTTCGAGGGTCGGGTGTACCCTTACCTGGACGACTGGCTGATAGCAGCTCCCTCCAGGAAGGAGGCGGAGTGGTCCAGAGATCTGGCCCTCCAGGTCTGCTCTCAACTGGGCCTCCTTATCAACGAGGCCAAGTCGGAACTCGAGCCGAAGCAGGTGATTTTATTCATCGGGGCGCAGCTCGACTCTCTTCGAGCCAGAGCGCGGCTCCCGGCGGACAGGGCCGAGGTTCTTTCCTCCTTTGCCCGATCATTTCTGGTTGGGCAATTGCGCCCTGCCCGGGACTTCCTCGCCTCCTGGGTCTCATGGCGGCCTGTGCCAGCGTGGTCCGTTGGGCCGCTGGAACATCGTCCCTTCAGTGGGGACTGGCCAGCCAGTGGTCTGGCAGCTGCGATCCCTTGGACCAGCTTGTGTCGGTGACACAGGGGATGTGGGCAGCTCTCCAGTGGTGGACCGTTCCAGATCATTTGCAGGAGGGCATCCCGTTCGTCCGCCCGAGCCGACGGTCTCTCTGTCGACCGATGCCTCTCTGATGGGTTGGGGTGCCCATCTGGGGAACACCGGGCTCATGGCCTCTGGTCCCAGCGAGTCGATGCCACATCAACCTGCTGGAGCTCCGGCGGTCCGCCTAGCTCTCACCGCCTTTGCTCCGTTCCTCCGGGGTCAAGTGGTCCGGTCAGGCGGACAATACCACGACCATGTACTATCTAAACCGCCAGGCGGGGGCCGCGCTCCATGCTTCTATGCAAGGAAGCTCTCCGCATTTGGTCACTCGTCGCGCAGCCTGGAGGCGGATCTCCTAGCCATTCCGTGGCAGGAGCCTCCAACACCTGGCCGATGCCCTGAGCCGGATAGGGGCTGCATCCCACAGTGGTCTCTCCTGCAGGTAGTACAGCATCTGTTCTCCCTTTGGGGCACACCTCAGGTGGACCTGTTTGCCTCCATGGAGAGCAGAGCTGAGTCTGTTCCATGCCCGCCCCCTCAGCAGGGCTCGCTGCAGGGGGATGCCTTCTCGAGGCAATGGACCCCGGGCCTCTTTTACGCCTTTCCCCCATTTCCCTTGATCCACAAGGTGCTTCTCAAGGCGAGGAGGGACAAGGCGCAGGTGATTCTGATAGCCCCAGACTGGCCTCGCCAGTTCTGGTACCCAGATCTCCTCAGTCTCAGCTCCAGGACTCCGCGGCAGCTTCCAGCTCGCCCGGACCTGCTCTCAGTCAATCAGGGGAAGGTGTTCCATCCGGACCTTCAATCCCTGCACCTGGCGGCCTGGTTCCTGGCTAGAGTTCCAGGCTTTGGGTCTTTCGACGAGGTCCTCAATGTAGTTGAGGCGTCCCGTGAGTCGACCAGAAAATGCTATGCCTTCAAATGGAAAAGGTTTTCCATTTGGTGTCGAAACAGGGCTTGGACCTTCCTCCTGTTCCTTGGCAAGCATCTTGGACTATTTATGGTCCCTTTCTAGTCAAGGGCTTAGGTCGTGACCTAAGGGTGCACCTGGCAGCCATCTCTGCTTAGCGGGCGCGGGCCGGGAAGCAGTCGGTGGCGCAGGAGAAGGTGGTCTGGCGCTTTTTCAAAGGCCTTGATCACATTTCCCCTCCAGTGCGGGAACCCCCACCTCCGTGGGATCTACTGCTGGTACTGGCAAAGCTCATGGGCAAGCCATTCGAACCTATGCACAGGTGTGCTCTCTCTCACCTGTCGTGGAAGACCGCCTTCTTGGTGGCTATCCGTCCAGCCAGAAGGATGGGAGAGCTCCAGGCGCTTCCATCGAGTCTCCTTACCTGGTCTTCCACAGGGACAAGGTTGTCCTCGCCCCCACCGAAATTCCTTCCGAAGGTGGTGTCGGAGTTTCACCTTAACCAGGTGTTGACTCTGCGGTGTTCTACCCCAATCACACCTCGGAGGCGAATATAGGCTCCATACTCTGGATCCTAGAGGCGCTCGCTTATTATAAGGCGCCGCGGCTGAAATTCGAGGAGAGGTTCGCCAGCTGTTTGTCACCTACGCTGAAGCCGCATCTGGCAGACCTGCAGCCAAGCGGACGATAAGCAGGTGGGTAACCTCCTGCATAGATCTCTGCTATAAGTTGGCGGGCATGGAGCCTCCCAGAGGATAAGAGCTCATTCTACCGCCATACTGCTGCGATGGCTGCTTCCAGGGCGTCCCTATCCAGGAAATCTGCAGGGCTGCTACCTGGAAGTCAGCAAACACCTTCATTACCCACTACCACATCGACCTTGAGTCACGCCGGGATGCTGGTTTTGGGGCCTCGGTTCTCCAGTCTCTCTTTCCCAAGTAAGTATATGGGGTGTGCGTCTTGCCTCCCTCCTCCCGGAGAACTGCTAAGAGTCTGCCAATGAGTGTGGATGAACAACATATCCATGTCCTAGAAATACAGGTTACTCACCTGTAACAGGAGTTCTAGGAATGGTATATGTTGTTCATCCACTCTCAAACCTCGGCTGACGCCGCACAACCTGAGCTTCCAGCGGGCCAGATCTGGCGTCATGGGGCGGAGCCGAGAGTTATACCACCCGGGTGGGTGGGAGGAGCAAGCTTGAAGACCTTCCGGCAAGATTTAAAGCGGCAAGGATACTGCCAATGAGTGTGGATGAACAACATATACCATTCCTAGAACTCCTGTTACAGGTGAGTAACCTGTATTTTACGCATATTGCACCTGAACCGCACTCCTGGAAGAAAGACTTGAGATTATTGCTAAAGTCCCTGCATCCAGAGGTGAGTCTACCTCTAAGTCCCATAAAGACCAGGACAAGCACCGGGAGAAGGCCAGGTCCAGATCCCCGAACTGGGCCTCGGACCCGCGCATCAACTCCAGCTCCACGCGCTCTGACCGCTCTTACCAGGGCTCCCTCTCGGCCCCCTCCCATTAAGGTTAGGACTTTAGGCAGCTCTTTGGCTTCCCTGCACCCCATCAAGACTTCCAGGACTTCGGAGCCTTCTCCAGTGTCCTCCCGGATTTCTGCAAAGTCTTCTTACTCTCATTAGTTCATGTCCTCTTCAAAAATCTTTCAGGCTTCCTCGGACAGACACCGGGACCCCAATGCCAGATCGGCCTCCCAGCCTCTTATGGGACTGGACCTCCCTCCCAGGAAGACCAAGGACCTGACGTCCCTTAAGCAGACTGACACCAAACAGGTGGCCGACCCTTCAGTTAAGTACCCGTCTGACCAGATGTTGATGAAACACCCGACGTCTGCCAAATGTTCTCAGGAGCTGACGACTGCCTCTCTGTCACCGGTGGATACTGGTCGTCGCGGCTCTATGGAGGAGAATCTGACATTGCCTGATGACTAGGCAGGTGACAGAGGACGCCAGGCTTCCACAGGAGCCTTTGCCTGATCCGGCCATGCTCTTGGATCTGACGCCCGATACTGGTGACAGACCAACCCCGACGTTGGGTCCTTTGTCTGGTATAAACATTCAGGAGGTTAAAGATCTCTTTACCTATTGTTGGGACACAATTAAGAAAGGCGTGGTCCCAGTGAAGCCTACTCCTCCACAGGGGCCAGTAGGAAGACCTCTGACCCCCACGGAGCCTACTCCTCCTTCTAGGGACAGATCCAAAGAAAGAAGAATGCCCCTTTCAAGATCCCTCTCAGGGTCCCCCAGTCTTAAGCGACCCAGACGTAGACGGTTCACTCCGCAGGGGATGACTCTGACCTGACACTTCTGATATCTCCAGGTCTCCTCCAATTAGCATCCCTTCGCCTGACCCACGAGTCCTCCCCTGGCCACCTCTAGATGATCCCTCCTTTTCTGAAATCATGAGGCATATCCAGGAGAATATGGGATGGGAAACGGAAGACCTAGACCCTGAACGACAGCGCCTAGCTCGTTATCTTTGGAAGAAGTACCCTACGCCTATGGTGGTGCCACCCCTGGTGGACACCTTTGCGGACGTCTCCAAGGCCACGCAGAAACGTCCACACTCAACCCCCGCAGTGCCAAAGAAGGCTGACCGCCTGTACAGAGTCCCTGCAGAGGACCTGTACTTGGCGCAACAACCCGTAGCTGATTCCCTGGTCATTATGGCCTCCCATGACAGGTCGCAATGTGTGCCACATTTAGTACACAGCCTCCGGACCAGGAGTCCAAACACTTCGACTCACTGGGTAGGCGAATGTACGTGGCTGCTGCATGCTCCATTATGTCACAGAACTATCTTGACAAACATGGTTCAGTTTCATAATGTCCTGTGGGAACAGTGTCAAGACCTAGTCAATGCACTTCTGAATGGCGAGGAGAAGTAGGAGCTTCTGAACATCCTTCACATTGGGTCAGACGTGGGAACTCAAATTTTGAGAGCTGCTTACGAGTCGGCGGATTATGCAGCAAGGGGAGCAGCCTGAGGCTTCTGTCTCTGGAGACAGTCATGGCTTTGCGTCTCCGGGTTTACCCCGGACATCCAGAAAAACATCCTGGACGTTCCGTACAGTAGCAGAGTCCTATTTGGTGAAGATTCCGAAAAGGTGATCACCAAATTAGAGAACGCTGGGAAGGCATTATGGACTCTACTGGCCATGTACACGCCCAAATCTGGTTAGTTTCTTAGGAACCAGAAACATTTTCGTGCCCAGCAACTACGGCAGAAGCAAAGGGACAACTTAAGTCGTAATGCCCAGCCCAAGTCTTCCCCAGGCCAACATCAGAGATGCACCTATCCGACCCAGCCTGTGGGAGTAGTGCCGCCACAGCATGACTCTTTCCCGGACCGTCCTCTGGATCAATGGGAAGAAAAGCTCGGGGGTCACATTGCTTGCCACCTCTCAGGGTGGCAGAAAGTAACTGCTGACGATGGGTCCTCCAGTTGGTCAAGAGAGGACACTTTATAGATATACTCGACCACCCACCGTCAAGACTTCCCCTGCTTTCCTATTATTCAGGTCAGCATGCACACTCATACAGCAGGAAGTGCTTGAGCTTCTAAAACTAGGAAGCTATAGAGCATGTACCACGGAACCAGAGAAGTGCAGGTTATTATTCCCACTTCTTTCTGGTTCCCAGAAAGGCAGGGGACCTTCGTCCGATTCTGGATCTCAGTGACCTCGACACTTTAGTCCTTTACACTCGGACACATGGCTGCGGCCATTGCAACAGTCCCTTGAGCCCGTCTCAACATGCGGGTGACCCAGTGGATGTTACGGGTACAATGAGATCTGGAGCAAGACCATCTGCGGCTCCCAGTTCGGATCACGAATGCTGTTATGTGGGATTGGGAATAGTGGCTCGAACCAAAGCATCTATCGATGGGAGTCCCCTTTAATGTGCCGTCTCCGATTGTGACGCTCTCCATGGAGTCTTCATGGTCTGGTTGAGGAGCACACCTCGACAGGGTCAGGTCTCAGGGCTCGTGGATGCCCCAGGAAGCTCATCTGCATATTAATATTTTGGAGATGAGAGCTGTCCTTTACGCCTTGCAGGCTTTCCAGTCGGAGATTCCACCGTGTACTCTGCTGCTGCAAACGGACAATATTGCGGTGATGTATTATCTCATCAAACAGAGGCATCCTTTCCTGCCCACTTCACAGGGAGGCCATGAGGGTGTGGTATTGGGTTCTGCAACGCAGCGCAAACCTTTATGCTGTACATGTTCCAGGAGTGGACAACGTCTTCGCAAACCGTCTTGAGTCTGTGTCAGGCCAGAGTCCTCAATGGGAACTACTGCAGTAGGTGGTGGAGGATCTGTTTCACAGATAGGGCACACCCAAGTTAGGTCTTTTCGTGTCCCCATCCAACACAAAACTGCCCAATTTCTGCTCGCTAGATCCAGGGCCTGGTGTTTTCTGATGAGACGCTTCGTCTCCCTCCTGGACGTGTAGATTCCTCTACACATTTCCTCCATTTCCGTCGATCCAGAGAGTCCTTTTGAAACTCCGCAGAGAGGAGGCGACACTGATACTTACCGCACCCTTTTGGCTCTGGCTGATTTGGTTTCCTCTGCTGCACCAGCTGTCTCAGGAACCTCCGGTGCCTTTACCAATCAGCTGTCACTTACTGTCCCAGAAGGCAGGATCTTTGTCCATCCGGACCTTCACTCTCTCAACTTGCATGCTTGGCTCCTAGGGACATAGCTATCATGCGCTATGGGGTCTCGCAAGGAGTAGCAGATGTTCTAGCGGCTGCTGGAAAACTGGCCACTCAAGCTATGAACTCTAGGAAATGGTGAAGATTTTGCCTCTGGGCTCAAGCTCGAGGACTTTCCCCCATGGATTGTCCGGAAGGTTCGATTCTAGACTACCTCCTGTCTCTATCATAGAAACATAGAATTTGACGGCAGATGTGGACCACTTTTATCCCACCCAGTCTGCCAAGGCAGGCTAGGTCTACTTTTCTATAAAAGTACACCTTTGTGCTATCTCGGCCTATACTACTACTATAGGGCTACAGTCTATAGCTCAGCTGGACACTGTATGAGTATTCCTGAGAGGCATCCTACAGCTTAGGCCTCCGAATGAGAATCCCATTTCTCTATGGGATTTACCCTTTGTCCTGGAGCAGCTTGCACTGTCACCTTTTGAACCAACCGCGGATTGCGAGCTAAGTCTCCTGACATGGAAGACGTTATTTTTGGTTGCTGTTACTTTGGCCAGAAGGATTCCTGAGTTTCACGCACTCACGTGCAATGAACCTTATTTGGTTTTTCACCAGGACAGGGTGTCCTTAAGGACAAATAGAAAGTTTCCACCTAAGGTGGTCTCTGCCCTCATCCTCAATCAGGATCAGGACATCGACGTGCCAGTGTATTTTCCTAAATACTGTAATAGAGGAGAGGACCTGCTGCACACTCTAGATGTGCATAGGTGTCTAAGATACTACCTGACCAGAACCAGGCACCACCGTACGTCTGATCAGCTTTTCGTCTCCTTCACCCATAGGATGCTGGTGGCTCCAGTTTCTAAACAATCGCTGTCCAGGTGGCTCATCCATTGTATCATGTTCTGTTACAGAAAAGTAACAAATCCCTACTGGGCTCGGTTAAGGGACATTCCACCGGGTGGTGGATACCTCCTTTGTGGCTGTGAGGAACGTGTCCACTTCAGCCATCTGTGCAGCAGCTTCTTGGAGCACCGTGCACACCTTTATCAGGCATTATAGCTTGGAAGTTGCATCACGTCGAAGAGCAGGTTTTGGTCTAGGAGTCCTTTAGGGACTCCTATTCTAGGCTTCGGTCCAACTCGTGATCATTACCTAGCCTCCTCCCACTTGCGAGGGATTTCCAGAATTGCGTGGTAATCAGTCCAATGGTATAATCTGCTGCAAGAGTTCTTTCTCGAAGTAAGATTGTACAGTCACGTAAGTACTTACCGTAACAGTAGATCTTCAAGAACAGCTCTTGCAGCAGGTAGTTTTCCCTCCCATCATCCCCTCTGGAGGTAGAGTTGTTCTTTTGGTTACTTCCTATGATTATGTGTTTCTAACACCGCTCTAAATACCTTCTTTGAAGGCGGATCTTCAGTCTCCACTTCTGATACCATCTAGCGGCTGGGAGTCTCTAGTGGGAGAAGTTGGGATTCTGGGTGTCCGTCCTCTTTTGTATGATTCTTGATGTGAGGGGTGGGGCCGACGTCAGGGGTGGTCCCTGCTGGATACTGCTAGCTAGAAAATTTTCGTGGTGTCCTGGCGCCTACCGGCTTCAGTCCTAATGGTGTAACCTGCTGCAAGAGCTGTTCTCGAAGATCTACTGTTAGGATAAGTTACAACTTAGCTGTACTTTTCATTTGTTGTGCAGAATCAGTTTTGAAATATATTGCATTTCACTGGATTTTTAAAATGTTGTGTTTTATTTTTGTTTGTGTAACCAGCACTGACTTTTGGGGTTTAGATTCTCAAGTAGGAAGTATGTTTTTTTCAGAGCTGTATGCATTTCCTTTACAGTTTGGTATTCTTGACATTGTTGCTGGGGGAATGGGGCATTTTTTTGTGGGTTTTTTTTTTTTTTTTTTATTTCCATATTGTTTTTTTCTTGATGTTGCTGGGTAGTATTATTTGCTTTGTGACCTTTTTGACCCAGAGTATATATAATTAGCAGATGTAATTGTTTTTACTGTCTGGTTGTGCATGCGGGGTTAACACAGTACCACGTAACCGGGTCCTTGCCAACTAAGATTTGATGACATCCCATTTTATAGGCTGATCTGACTCCACATCCAGGAGCTGAAAACAACCTTGGCAGTGCAAAAATGCTAATCCCAGGCATATAATATGGAGGCCTGGTATATCGGTGCTTCACTGACAAAAGAGCTTTTTCAGGGACTGCTTTCATAAGGCATGTGTTTTGCATTTTTGTTCTGCAGATATTGAAATTTGTTTGTTGTTACGGTCATTCCACTTAGCATGCTGTTTTTGTGATTGTAGTTGAACAGAAATTGTCCTTTCTGCCACATTTATTTGAGTGATCCATTTCTCACTCTGAGTGTGCCTTCCTTTCTGGACCTTGACTTCAGCTGGGGCTAGCCACTCCTGGAAGTGTGTTTCTCCACACTGCTCCGCTGTGCTCAGGAGTGTTGAAGGAGTGAATTACCAGGGAAATGGCTGTTCCCGAAACATTGAAGCATCCCTTGCGAAATCTTTATGGTGAAGCGCTGGGGTAGATTACCGCTGCCTGGTGTTTAATGTTTATGTCTACTAAGTCTCTGTTTTTATTACTGTTGGACAACAATAAGTTTTTGATCTTACTTCGAGATACAGCTCTTGCAGCCGGTTACACCATTAGGACTGAAGCTGGCAGGCGTCAGGAACCGACGGAAAAATTCTAGTTAGCTATCTTCAGCGGGGACCGCCTCCGACGTCAGTCCCGCCTCCGACGTCAGGCGTAGTACATAAGGGGGCGGTCCCGCCAGATTCCCCAGTTCTTTCCCGCCGTCGACCTGCATGTCTCGACCCTTCGATTTGTTTTCTAGCGCTCGACGCGTGGTTAATAGTTTTCCTACGGGAATTTCGTTGTTTGGATCAGTCTTTTCTGATGTCCTCTCCGACTTCCGGTCACTCCTCTAAGTGCGCCTGTGAGAAGCAGATCCCATTCAAGGATCCGCACTCGGCCTGTATCCTGTGCCTGGTCCCAGACCACGACACCCGGTCCTGCTCCTTTTGCCAGGGCTTCAATAGCAGAACCCGGATCCGACGCCAGAAGGCCCTCCAGGCCTTTTTGTTAGAAGAGCGCCTTAAGACCATGGCTTCTAAGGGGGATTCGTCGCAGAAGGCCCGTAAGCATACCGAGAAGCATAAGGAGAAGGCCCCTTCCAGGTCCTCATCTAGGGCCTCTGATTCCCGCAGCTCTGGCTCCAGGTCCGACCGCTCTCCTTCCTGGGCCAGCTGTTAGCCTCCCCCCGCTGCCATGAGTAAATCTTCTGCCTCTTCTGAGGCCAAGACTCCCAGGCCTTCCTCGTCCTCCAAGGCCCTGGCTAAGTCGGGGGATTGCCACCATCACCATAGGTTGGGTTCCTGTCATCCTAAACCCGATGTCCGGTCTGCCTCCCTTCCGCCGCTCCACAGGAAGACCAAGGAGCTTACCTCGCTCAAAAAGCCACGGGACCTGACGCCGGTTCTTCCTCGGCCTCTCGCCATAGATCCCCAGAGCCGTCGTCGGCCAAGGGACCGTCGCCGGCCAGGCACTCTCAACATCGGACGCCAGTAGGGGGACCTGTGCCCGCTCCTACTGAGAAGAGGACCCCGACGCCTCCGACCAACGTCTGTCAGGAGACCATCACCAAGGAGGAGTTTACTCAGTCCGAGGACCAGATGGGCAACCCCGGTCCTGTTGAGACTCCCAGGGCACCTTCAACTGCACCCGAGCCCCCTGCGGAGCCGACGCTGGGACCCGACGACCGTCCACCTGTGCCCGGGCTGTCGGGATTTTCCTTTTCAGAGGTGATGGAGCTCTTTACTTTCTGGTGGGATACCGTCAAACAGGACATGCTTCCCACGCCACCTCCGCTTCCTCCTCCTCCTCCTACACCGGTTGTCCCTCCGGTTCCTGCGCCCCCTTCTCTATCTGGGTCTGCAGGCTGGTTACCTCCTCTCCGGGAGCCTAGGACCCCTCCAAGGGGGAGATCAGAAAGGAGGAGACCTCCATCCAGATCCTCTTCTGGGTCACCCAGTCCCATGAGACCTGGACAACGACACCGCTCGTCTTCGACTGAGGACAAGGGATCGGACTTCTCGTCATCGAGATCCCCATCTCCCCTCTCCATCCCTTCACCGGACCCACGTGAGCTACCGAGTTCTCCTCCGGATGACCCTTCGTTCTCGGATATTATGAGACACATCCAGGAGAACATAGGATGGGATGCGGAAGAGCTAGACCCTGAAAAGCTGTGCCTCGCAAAGTATCTTCGACTGAAGGACCCCAAGTCTGTGGTGGTGCCATACTTGGTGGACACGTTCGTGGACGTCACCAAGGCAGTGTGGAAGCGTCCACATTCGCTCCCGCCGATGCCGAAGAAGGCTGACTGCCTGTACAAGGCTCCCAAGAGAAGAGCTGTACTTGGCTCAGCACCCTCAGGCTGATTCTCTGGTCATCACAGCCTCTCATGACCGGTCCCAGAGACCGCAACATCTGAACACTCTGCCACCTGACCCAGAGTCCAAGCAGTTGGACTCCATGGGTCGGCGCACGTATGCTTCCGCTACATGCGCCATCAGATCCTTGAATTATTTAACCCACATGGTGCAATTCCAAAATGCCCTGTGGGAACTGGGTCTGGAAGCGGCTGAGAAACTGCCGGAAGGTGAGCAGAAGGAGGAGATGCTTCAGCTCTTCTGTACGGGTTCGGATGTGGGAACCTCGGTACTAAGAGCCGCAAACGACTCTGCGGACTCCTCAGCCAGAGCAGCAGCTTCAGGCGTGTGCCTCCGGAGACACTCTTGGCTTCGTGTCTCCGGCTTTACCCCGGACGTCCAGAAAAACATCCTGGACGCTCCATTCGAGGGGAGAAGTTCTGTTTGGTAAACCCTCTGAGAAGATCATTACCCGACTCCCAAGAGGCCGGGAAGGCGGTGAGGTTGTTCCAGGCCATGTACCGACCCAAGCTTAGTTCCTTTAGTAGGAACCAAAGTAGATTTCGTGGACGGACGCAGAGACAGTAGTCCCGCTCCGTTCCACAACTGTGGTGCTCCGGTTTTCACAGAGCTCAGGGGAAATGACCTGCAGGCCGAGGCCAGCGCACTCCTAACCCCGTCCAGCAAACGCGACCTTCAGCCGCCTCAGCCTGACTCCTTCCCGGCCCCGCCCCTCAGGATCAACGGGACGTCATGGTCGGGGGTCGCATTGCGAATTTCCTGCCAGGATGTCAGACTATATCCACAGACAAGTGGGTTCTGCAGTTGGTCGCAAGAGGCCACTTTATAGAATTCGTGGGACAGCCACCCTCGAGGCCTCCTTTGCTCTCCCGGTACTCTGGTCAGCACAAGTTATTGATCATACAAGAAGTAGTCACGCTTCTGCAAAAGAGAGTGATAGAGTACGTCCCAGAGAACCAGAGAGGACATGGGCACTATTCTCACTTCTTCCTGGTTCCAAAGAAAACAGGGGACCTCCGTCCGATTCTGGACCTCAGCGACCTCAATTTGTTGGTCGTCTACAAAAGATTTTGCATGGTGACCCTTCCAGGTCTTATCCCCATGCTGAAGCTGGACGCCTTTTTTAGCGTCTCTAGATATGCAGGAAGCTTACCTGCACATCCCCATAGCTCAAGCGCACAAGAGGTTCCTTCGCTTCGAGTTCCTCGACCATCACTTTCAGTTCCGAGCTCTTCCTTTCGGGCTGTCATCGGCACCCAGGGTCTCTACCAAATGCATGGCAGTCGTGGTTGCGTCTCTGAGGAGACAGGGCCATTATGTGTTCCCTTAGCTGGCCGATTGGCTTGTCACGGCCGCCTCCAGAGACGCGTTATTACGAGTGATCCAGGACACACAGGACCTGTTTCGCTCTCTAGGTATCCTGATCAATCACGAGAAGTCCCTCCTGGTACCGTCGCAGAGGCTGCAGTTCATAGGAGCAGTAGTGGACACTGTTCAGGGAAAAGCATTTCTTCCAGGCGACAGAGCGGAGCGCATCAGTTCTCTCATCAGGGAGCTTTCGTCGATCAGGACTGCCCCAGCCAGGTCGGTCCTTCGACTGCTCAGACACATGGCTGCGGCTATTCCTATTGTCCCTTTCGCAAGGCTCCACATGCGGGTAACTCAGTGGTTGCTCAAGGTGCAATGGGACCAAAGGCAAGACCACTTGCAGCATCCGGTCAGAATCACGAACATCGTGATTCGAGACTGGCAGTGGTGGCTAGACCCAGGGACACTCTCTGTGGGTGTCTCGTTCGTAGCGCCGTCCCTGGAGGTAATCTTCGCTACAGACGCCTCAGGTCGAGGGTGGGGTGCACACCTGGACGAGGTGAAGTCTCGGTACGTGGACGCCTTTGGAGGCCCATCTTCATATCGGCATCCTAGAGATGAGGGCTGTCCTTTATTCCCTGCAGGCATTTCAGTCAGAGATCCCGCCGAGCACTTTCCTGCTTCAGACAGACAACACGGCGGTGATATATTAACTCAACAAACAAGGAGGCACACACTCTTATCCCCTTTGCAGGGAAGCCATGAGAGTGTGGGATTGGGTAATCAGACACGGCGCGAATCTGATCACAGTACATGTTTCCGGGGTGAACAACACAATTGCAGACAGTCTGAGTCGCTCTCAGGCCAGAGTCCACGAGTGGGAACTTTTTCAAGAGGTAGCAGAGAATCTGTTTCTTCGATGGGGGACTCCAGATTTGGACTTGCTCGCCTCCCCATCCAACGCAAAACTGCCCAATTTTTGCTCGCTAGATCCAGAGCCTGGTGTTTTCTGGCGAGATGCGTTGTCCCTCTCCTGGGTGGACAGATTGCTTTACGCCTTCCCTCCCTTCCCGTTGATCCAGAGAGTTCATCTCAAACTGTGCAGGGAGCATGCATTTATGATCCTAATGGCCCCGTTCTGGCCCAGACAGATCTGGTTCCCTGTGCTAATTCAGCTGTCCCTGGAACCTCCGCTCCCGTTGCCATTTACCTCCCACCTGTTGTCTCAGGAGAAAGGTTCGCTGGTCCATCTGGACTTGCGCTCTCTGAACCTGCATGCAGGGCTCCTAGAGACATAGCCATCCTGCGTCACGGGGTCTCGCAGGAGGTTGTGGATGTTCTTGCTGCAGCGTATGGCATGAAATGGCGCTGCTTCTGTTTGTGGTCGCAAGCACGGGTCCTTTCCCCTTTAGGTTGTCCAGTAAAAGAGGTGTTAGACTACCTGCTTTCCCTTTTTCATTCGGGCCTCGCCTACTCCTCTATTAAAGTGCACCTCGGTGCCATTTCAGCCTTTCACCTCCCAGTAGGTCAGCGCACAGTGGCACAGCTAGACACCTGTCGTGAGTTTTTGAGATGGGTGTTGCACCGTAGTCCGCTGATTAAGAACCCGGTGTCTCCATGGGATTTGCTCTTTATCCTGGAGCAACTCACGCGCTCTCCCCCTTTGAACCTGCCGTGGATTGCGAGCTGCGTTTTGTCTCGTGGAAAACGTTATTTCTAGGGACATGGATATGTTGTTCATCCACACTATCTGGCAGGTTCCTTACCGCTTTAAATCTTGCCGGAAGGTCTTCAAGCTGGCTCCTCCCACCCACCCGGGTGGTAAAACTCTCGGCTCTGCCCCATGATGCCAGATCTTCCTTACCACTTGGAAGCTCAGGTTCCCTCCTTAACGCTCTGCGATTAAGATTTGGTGCCTAACTCTTCAAACATTGAAACTCGTTTCAAAATTTATCAAAGCGCTTTGGTCTTCTTCTCCTCGCGGCTGCGATGGATAAATCGACTCCCGGATTTCGGAGATGTCCTTGCGGGCAGAAAATGTCTCAGACAGACCCGCATTCCACGTGCGTCTACTGCTTAGGCCTTGAGCACGAACCGCAGGCTTGCGACCTGTGCTCTTCTTTTTCGGTCTATGTCCTCGAAGATCGTGCTGCCCGTCTTCAGTTGGGCGTCCCGAAGAGATTTCCTCCGGTGAAATCGAAGGAGGCCGATTGGCGGTTGTCGCTGCTGCGGGTCCTGCGGAACCACTTGAGCAGATGATAGCGTCGAGGGAGGAAGGCGGCTGGGCAGCTCCATCTTAGGCAGCGGCATTAGTCCCGCTCTCTCATAGGCGCCTCATTCGACTTCTTTTAAGGAGCTTTGCTTGACCCTTTCGACAAAAGGTGAGGGTCCAACCTCTTCTGGACCATTTTCCCGGTCAAAAAAGAGTAAGGGTAAGTCCCATCGTCGACGTTCTTGGGAGCGGGAAAGAGCTCCCTCCCCTTGTCGACAGTCTACTTCGGTCGAACCTTCAGCTTCCGCCTCTGGCTTCACGGCATCCCCGTCAGGCCAGTTGACCGAGACACCCACCGACGCGGTCGAGATTTTTCTCGACCCGTTAGATGGGTTGTCGGCTGGTGAAGCTGAAAATCCCCTCTCCCCGGTTCCCCCGGCGAGAGTTGAGGATCCCGTCGGCTCATCTGTGCCTCCGGTTCCGGAGCCGTCGGTGCAGTCGTCCGAGCCGAAGGGCGTACCCGTCCTCGGTACCCGCGCGCCCGACCTCGACCTAGCCGAGATTCCCGGTCTCGGTCACGGACCTCCCTCGTGGTCAGCCGATCCCGCCGTCATAAGCGGTCTCGGCACCAGCGCTAAGCGGCGCCGCCTTTCTTCTCCTCTTCTCCTCCTCGATGAGGAGGCTCGCCAAGTTGCGCCGGAAATATGAAGAGCTTATGTATAACAGCTCGTTGCCGGGAATAAGCCGACCCAGTGGCCTTCACCGGCCATTAAGTGGCTGTCACGGGCGAGCGCCTGAAACAACCCCTCGCGGTGGTACGAGGAGCCTGTTTCAGACCGTTGTTCAGCCTATTTGCTGCCCACCGATTTTTGGTGGAACCGCCTCCCTCCTCAGCCAGTTAGTTGGGGCTCCGACCAAGAGTTCCCGGTCGGCTCAGGGGCTGCCCCATAGGCTGTCGGTCACTCTCCTTCGATAAACCTCGATCATGTGGAGGTGTCTCAGGCTCGAGAGGGCAGCTCTTGAAGACTCGCCGGGTAGGAAGATGACTCCTCCCTGTTCTCCAGGCGGATGGACTTGGAGTCCTCAGGGGGCAGTCAGTGGGCGATAGCCCTCAGTCCTTCCTTGGCCTACTCCGGCTCATCTCGGAGTCCACGGGATGAGCTTCAGACCCGTTCCAAAGCGGGCCAGATATCCCCTCACGGAGATTCTGGACGGGGGGGGACTATCCCGACGGAGAGCCTTCCGGTGGCGAAGCCATGCGTTGGTCGGCCTTGGGCTATGGCAGCATCCGACTTCCTGCCCTCGCCCGGCCAGGATGGCCAGAAATGCAGCGGTCCCCTACGGTTCCCTGTCCGGTTTTGGAACACCCCTCTGCTGAGGGTTGGGTTACCCGATAAGCGTTTTCGGGCGCGAGAGCATGAGGGGCATGGACAAACACTCCCGACAAAGAATCAGAAACTGGATTGCGGCTGGGTGGAAAGTCTATGCTGCTAGCTTCTCTCGGCCTTCATCAGGCTTGTTGCGGCGTCCTGATGGCACCTTCTCCCATGCCCTGTTGGGCTCCCTGGATGAGGTGGTTCCCCATACTTTCCCATGGACCTGCAGACCACGGTCAAGCAGGTCCGGGATCAGGAACAGAACGAGTGACTAGCAGGATGTTCCTTCCGGGAACTGACCTCTTTGGCCCTGGGTGAAGGTCACCTCCAGAGGATCGAAAATTCCAATGCCACCTTGGACTCGGTGCTTCTCCACCAGAAGGACAAAGGCCGTAAGCCTCAGCCTAAGCCCTTTCGCCCTTCTGTGCCTTGGCCTGCTCCAGCCCAACAGCGTCCAGAACCCAGCAGGCTCGACCTTGGTACCCCAAACCCAAGCCGTCGTCTTCCTCTAATAGGAAGCAAGGAGGTAAGGGCCCCAGGAGGTCCCTCGGCCGGTCCCTCCTCCAAGCCTGCCCAGTGACAGGCTGAGGGGTGTCGCCCCCATCCCCGTCGCCTCACCCCTGGTTCCCCCCGTGGGGGGTCGGCTCCGGCACTTCCTTTCCGCCTGGTCCGCTCTTACCACGGACAGGTGGGTCTTGGAGGTGGTGGGAAGAGGCCTGCCTCTAGAATTCGAGCAGGCACCGCCCTACAGAGCCGTCGCCCCTCGGGGGGCTTCGGGGTCCCCAGCCTCACTGGCGGCTCGTCGAGCCGACATCGCTCTCCTCCTCCAGAAGGAGGTGATACGTGAGGTGGAGGACCATCCTTCAGACCCGGGGTTTGTGTCCAGGTATTTCCTGGTTCCAAAACGGACGGGGGGCTGGCGCCCCATCCTCTACCTACACATCCTAAACAAGTTCCTAAGGTCTCGAACCTTCAGAATGGTCACTTTGGCTCAGATAATACCATCTCTGGAACACGGCGTGTGGTTCTGCTCTCTGGACTTCCAGGACGCGTTCTTTCACGTCCCTATCTGTCCGTCTCACCGGCGTTTCCTCCGCTTCAGAGCGGAGGGATCCCTATCGAGTTCAGGCCATGCCCTTCGGCCTTTCTCTAGCTCCCAGGGTCTTCACCAAATGCATGGCAGTGGTGACAGCATTCCCTCTGGCCCGAGGGTCAGGTGTACCCTTACCTGGGCGATTGGCTGATAGCAGCCCCCTCCAGACAGGAGGCGGAGCGGTCCAGAGATCTGGCCCTCCGGGTTTGCTCTCAGGTCGGCCTCCTTATCAACGAGGCCAAATCAGAACTCGAGCCGAAGCAGGTGATACTGTTCATCGGGGCAGAGCTCGACTCTTCTGAGCAGAGCACGGCTCGGCGGACAGGGCCGAGGTTCTTACCTCCTTTGCCCAATCATTTTGGTTGGGCAATCACCTGCCGGGACTTCCTCGCCTCCTGGGTCTCATAGCGGCCTGTACCAGTGTGGTCCGTTTGCGTTGGCACATGCGTCCCCTTCAGTGGGGACTGGCCAGCCAATGGTCACAACGCTCACGATCCCTTGGACCAGCCGTGGTGACGACCAGGAGATATGGGGACTGCTCTCAGTGGTGGACCGTTCCACCTCATCTGCAGGGAGGGCATCCCGTTTGTCCGCCCCGAGCGGGTCTCTCTGTTGACCAGCGCCTCTTTGATGGGTTGGGGTGCCCATCTGGGGGAACACCGAGTGCACGGCCTCTGGTCCCCTCGGGAGTCCCGATGCCACATCAACCTGCTGGAGCTCCGAGCGGTCCGCCTAGCTCTCACCGCCTTTGCTCCGTTTCTCCGGGGTCAAGTGGTCCGAGTCCAGACGGACAATACCCCGACCATGTACTACCTAAACTGCCAGGGCGGGACGCGCTCCATGCTTCTATGTAAGGAAGCTCTCCACATCTGGTCACTTGCGCAGCCTGGAGGCGGATCTCCTAGCCATTCATGTGGCAGGAGCCTCCAACACCCTGGCCGATGCCCTGGCCGGATGGGGCTGCATCACCGCAGTGGTCTTTCCTGCCGGAGGTAGTACAAGATCTGTTCTCCTCTGGGGCACACCTCTGGTGGATCTGTTTGCCCTCAGGAGAACACGGGTTGAGGCTGTTTCATGCCCGCCCCTCAGCAGGGGCTCGCTGCAGGGGATGCCTTCTCGAGGCCGTGGACCCCGGCCTCTTTACGCCTTCCCCCTTTCCCTGATTCACAGGGTCCTGCTCAAAGTGGGAGGGACAAGGGCAGGTGATTCTGATAGCCCCAGACTGGCCCGCCAGTTCTGGTACCCAGATCTCCTCAGCCTCAGCTCCATTTTCCCGAGGCAGCTTCCAGCTCGCCCGGACCTGCTCTTAGTCAATCAGGGGAAGGTGTTCCATCCGGACCTTCAATCCCTGCACCTGACGGCCTGGTTCCTGAGCGGCTAGAGTTCCAGGCCTTGGGTCTTTCAGACGAGGTCCTCAACGTCGTTGAGGCGTCCCGTAAGGAGTCGACCAGAAAATGCTACGCTTTCAAATGGAAGAGATTCTCCATTTGGTGTCGGGGTAAGAGCTTGGACCCTTCCTCTTGTTCTGTGGCCAGCATTTTGGACTATCTATGGTCCCTATCTAGTCAAGGGCTTAGGTCGACGACCCTAAAGGTGCACCTGGCAGCCATTTCTGCTTACCGGGCGCGGGCCGGTCAGCAGACAGTGGTGCAGGAGAAGGTGGTCGGGCGCTTCTTCAAAGGCCTTGATCAAATTTCCCCTCCTGTGCGGGAACCCCCACTTCCGTGGGATTTACTGCTGGTACTGGCAAAGCTCATGGGCAAGCCACTCGAACCAATGCACAGGTGTGGTGTCCCCCACCTGTCGTGGAAGACCGCCTTCTTGGTGGCTATCACGTCAGCCAGAAGGATGGGAGAATTCCAGGCGCTGAGCATCGAGTCTCCTTACCTGGTCTTCCACAAGGACAAGGTTGTCCTACGCCCGCACCCGAAATTCCTTCCAAAGGTGGTGTCGGAGTTTCACCTTAACCAGGTGTTGACTCTGCCGGTGTTCTACCCCAATCACACCTCGGAGGCCGAATATAGGCTCCATACATTGGACCCTAGAGGCGGCGCTCGCCTATTACAAGGCGCCACGGCTGGGATTAGGAGAAAGGTTCGTAACTGTTTGTCACCCTACGCTGAGCAGCACCTGGCAGACCTGCAGCCAAGCGGACGATAAGCAGATGGGTCACCTCCTGCATAGATCTCTGCTATGAGTTGGCGGGCATGGAGCCTCCCAGAGGGATAAGAGCTCATTCTACCCGCCATACTGCTGCATCGGTGGCTGCTTCCAGGGATGTCCCTATCCAGGAAATCTGCAGGGCTGCTACCTGGAAGTCAGCAAACACCTTCATTACCCACTACCACATCGACCTTGAGTCACACCGGGATGCTGGTTTTGGGGCCTCGGTTCTCCAGTCCTTATTTCCCAAGTAAGTATAAGGGGGTGTGCGCCTTGCCTCCCTCCTCCCTGAGAACTGCTAGGAGTCTGCCAGATAGTGTGGATGAACAACATATCCATGTCACTAGAAATACAGGTTACTCACCTGTAACAGGAGTTCTAGGAATGGTATATGTTGTTCATCCACACGACCTACCCGACCTCCCCGGCTCCGAAGCACAACCTGAGCTTCCAGCGGGCCAGATCTGGCGTCATGGGGCGGAGCCGAGAGTTTTACCACCCAGGTGGGTGGGAGGAGCCAGCTTGAAGACCTTCCGGCAAGATTTAAAGCGGCAAGGAACTTGCCAGATAGTGTAGATGAACAACATATACCATTCTTAGAACTCCTGTTACAGGTGAGTAACCTGTATTTTTAGTTGCTGTTATGTCAGCGAGAAGAGTTTCTGAAATTCAGGCTCTCATGTGCAAAGAGCCTTCTTTGGTTTTCCACAGGGACAGAGTTTCCTTGAGGACGAATCCCAAATTCTTGCCTAAGGTGGTTTCCACACTCGCTCTCAATCAGGATATTGACCAATTGGTTTATTTTTCGAATTATTCCATCAGAGGAGAGGCGATGCTTCACACCCTGGATGTTCACCACAGCTTAAGATACTACCTGAGCAAAACTAAGCAGCTTCGTTCTTCGGAGCAACTCTTCGTTTCCTTTTCTGAAAGGATGATGGGCCATCCAGTTTCCAAACAGTTCCTGTCTCGCTGGCTCGTCCAGTGCATCTTATGCTGTTGTGATATCAAAAGAAAGCCCCTCCCTGGAGCAGTCCGGGGACATTCCACTAGGGGTGTGGCCACTTCCTTTGCAGCTCTTCGGAACGTCTCCACCTCTGCTGTTTGTGCTGCTGCCACTTGGAGTTCTGTTCATGCCTTTATCAGGCATTATAGCCTGGACATCGCTTCAAGGCGAAGAGCAGGCTTCGTCCTGGCAGTGTTGCACAGGGTCTCCTGTCCTGGATTTGAGGCCTGGAATGTTCTTTTGAATTTCCTCTTCCCTGAGCGTTTACAAGCGCTATTGCCTGGGAATCCGTCCTAATGGTGTAACCTGCTGCAAGAGCTGTATCTCGAAGTAAGGTAGTACAGTTACATAAGAACTTACCGTAACAGTAGATCTTCCAGAACAGCTCTCGCAGCTGGTACCTTCCCGCCCACCTTCCCCCTTGGAGGAGGCATGGCTTAAGTCTTTTCTAATAGGGATTTATTCCCTTATTGTCTTCTGACAGTGGATCCTCGGTCTCCCATTCTGATGTCATCCTGTGGCTGGAAGTCTCTGGTAGGAGAACTGGGGAATCTGGCGGGACCGCCCCCTTATGTACCACGCCTGACGTTGGAGGCGGGACTGACGTCGAGGGTTGTCCCCGCTGAAGATAGCTAGCTAGAATTTTTCTTCGGGGTCCTGACGGCTTCAGTCCTAATGGTGTAACCTGCTGCAGGAGCTGTTCTCGAAGATCTGCTGTTGCGGCAAGTTCTTACGTAACTGTACTTTATACTTACATCTGAGTGGAGAGTTCTATAGTCCTGTGGAGTGCAGCATGTACTGGACTGTGCACCCCCTGGAATTGCACTGCCCGACTACTGGTTGAGCATGACTATATTCTCTGTTTGAAATTGTGGCCGATGGCAATCCGCCTGCTGTGTCTTGCCTTACTACACCGCTTGGCGAATGTTATGTCGATGTAATGCATGTCTTGTTGCATATGGAATTGGCTGCTCTGGGGTAAAATATCCAAACTGGTCATTTGAATAGCATTTTTTTGAGAAGCCAAATTCATTAAACTGCGCTCAAGTGAAACCAACCCTTAGATAATTTTTATTGTCAAATGTTCGCAGGATGAAGAATCTGATTGTGAAGCTGAGAAGACGTTTATAATATCCCATGGTAAGATTCTTTTAAAGTAAAACCTGCAATTAGGAAACATAAGAGCTTTAATTTACACCCTAACATTACATATAACAGTTTGTCCTAGTCGTTTGAGCACTAATTTCTGAACCTGTAGACTCTGGTTCGAATCCCAGCACCACTTCTTGGCCCATTTTGCGACCTTGAGCAAAATGCTTAATCTCCATGTTATTAACCTTCTTACCTTTCTAGCTGTCTTACCAGCCCAACTGAACTCACCTAACGTCACTGTTTCACATGCCCTCACTGACTTGTGTAGTGGCTAGTGCAACTGCTCTTGGCATGTAAAATTTTGTGGGTGCAGCCCTGGCCACGATTCAAGAAAAGCATTTGTACTATCAGCTCCCCTCATCCTTGAAAGGAGCCCAAATATTTTTATTTATTTTTTTTGCCTTTTATCCATCAAGAGCATGTTCAGCCGAGATAGCTAATTTCCAGGTGCATTCTAGTTGAGGGGTACAGCTAAAGCAAGCCATAGATTCACAATAGTCATCAGAACAATAAGTCATTACAGAAAGGGAAAGGGGGCGGCAAGAATCCACTTCTGGAGCTATTGTAGCAGAGACAAGAGAAGCAGGGCTTGAAATTAACCCTGGGACTAAAAAAAACCAGACTTTGAATGTTAAATTATTGAAATCTGTTAATTTGAAATTTTAAACAAAGCACTCACTCCTGCCAAAGTGCCTGGGTTTTACATGTTGGTGCACCTTTTCAAGTCGTGATGCCCCACAGTTAGAAAAGGCTGTATCTTCTTGTAGGATATCTCATCAGGCCGCATCTATGGAACTTATAGCCGCCAGGCACTAGGAAGTGATGGAAAATTTTTGCAAGCAGTCTACCAGGGGCTGCTCATGGCAGTGTCAGATGTCAGCTGCCATATAAATGCGGACAGTCCCCTCTCTCCCCAGTTCTTTTCCTGCCTTCGATCATACTTGTCTGTCCACTCATGGAAACATTGCTGCAGTTGCCACCCCTTTTTATTATTTTTAATCTTCGTGAAGTAGTCATTTTCACAAGTGATTTTTCGATGGTGTGAATGTCGTTGGTCAGAACCGTTGAAACTGAACTGTTATTGTGAATGCAGTGAGATTTACAACGGTGACTCGCAGCGTCTGCTTCTGCTACCTAGGCCTGGCCCGTGAAGTGCAAGTCTGCCCGATTTTGTAAGGAGTTCAACAATGATACCAGGTGACATTGAAAAAGACTCTGAGGGAAGTACATTTTGAAGCAGCTGGTAAGCCCATATATAGAATGAGCTGCAGCAAAAAAGTTCTGCCACATTGCCTGCACATTTCTCTGAGTCAAGGTTTTCTAAATTGCTCCACTGCTCCTCGACAGCCAGTTTAGAGGCTTCTAAGGCGGCATCGGCCCGCCCGTCTGCTTTTGGAGGCCTCTGCTCCCAGGAAAGCCGTGGTTTTGTGGTCTACTGGTGAGAGCGGCTCCGATAAGGTGGATGTCTGCTCCTCCGACGCCCGCATGGAGAAGGTCGGTGAGTTGCCTGACCCTTTGCGGTGACGAGCAGCCCCCATTCTGCCCGACCAGGCTGTCCCTCCATCGCAGAATTTTTCTGGCTATGAGTCCGTTAAGTCGGACGCTAGGCCCTCCGGCACCCGCCCGTATTCTGCTGCTAAGCTGGGTGTCTTTTTGCCTGACGTCTGCACAGTGGGTGAGGGGTCACCGGAGCCACCCCCATGTCCGTAGTTCCCGGCTCCCCGCAGCCATCGCTGCCCTCCGGGGAGTCGGAGTCTCTTCTGCCTGACCCTGAGGATCCCCCCCTCCCAATCCCCGGGCAATGCTGAGATTCCTGTTCCACCTCCTTCAGACCATCCACCTGCTGGTCTGACCGATCTGACGTCGGTTTCCTGGACTCTGGCTCCTCGGCTGCCGGCTTTGACGCCGGTGTTGCAGACTCCGGGCGACATTCCGTTTTCAGATGCTGCCCCGACGCCGGGCCCTCCGTCTCCGGGGCCTTCTGCTCTAGAACCACCTATGTGGCCTCTGGCCGGGCCATCTGTTCCGGCAGTTCCCCCGATATCCGACGCTGTCATACCTGGGAACGCAGTATCCTGCGCCGTCCTATCCAACGCCGTAGTACCCGGTGCCTCAGTACCTGACGCCGGGCTTCCCGCTGTCAGGTTATGGATACATGCCTTGTGGGTATACTCCATAGCCATATCCCCCCCCCCCCCAAGCCGCTGATGGACCTGCAGGAGACTCTGGCCTCCTGGTGGGCTGAGGCTAAAGCTCAGCTCAGCAGAGAGGTGGAGGGTCGTCTTTTGACAATGATTCTGCTGTTGGTTTCCATATGTCCATGATGACACACTCCCTCTTCACCTCCCGTCACCAGAACTAAACCCTCTTTGTCCAGAGAGGTGCAGGACACGTTTCCCAGAGGGCTTCCCAAGGGGTCCGTTCCTCGTCCGGAGAGGGAGTCTGTCTTTTCCTCATCATCTTCCTCCTCTGACACCTTGGACGCTTCCAGCGGTTGTTCTGAGCAAGTCGGTGAGCCACGCTCTCCGTCCAAGCCCCGGCCAAGGACGTCTCAGAAGTCTCCGAATGATCCTTCCTTCTCGGAGTTGCTGTGGAAGCTCCAGAAAGTACATTAGTGGCAATTCTTGGAGCTAGACCCCCAGCGTAAAAAAAAAAGTCACTGAACATCTGGATCTGCCCATGACAACTTACACTTTGGTGCCATCCTGGATTGAGCCTCATGCCGACCTTATTGCCACTATATGGAAACATCCGTTGACCTTAGCCCCACTTCCCAGTAAGTTGAATAGGCTATACCAGGCTCCCGAGGTGTTGACTTCTTAGACTCCCACCCTTGTGCTGACTCTATTGTAATCAGCGTTGCTCATGGCTGGTCAGCTCAACCCAAACACCTTAGCTCGTCTCCGCCTGACAAGGATTATCCAGCCCTCTGGACCAGTATGGCAAGAACATTTTTGCTTCTTTCACTCTGGGTATTGGGGCCCTGAACTATGTCTGGCAAATGGCGGGTTTTTCCGCCTACGTCCTGGAAGTCCGTGCCGCCCGTCTACAACTTGCCAGATGGCGATTCTGAGTGAGGTGGAATCTAAATTGGACTCCCTTCCGGACTCTCAGGTCATGCAGAAAGTGGCTGACATTCTCCGCTCTGCACTTTTGGGCACTTGGCACATCCTTAGTGCGACCTAGGATGCAGTGGACACTGCTGGTAGGAGCTTAACTTTTCGCCATAGGCCTACGCCGTCACGCTTTGCTCAGAGTGTCAGGGTCGGTCCTGGAAGTGCAGACTGCCATCCAGGAAGCGCCCTTCCGGGGGGTTCGGTGCAGTTCGGGGGTGATTTCAAAGACATCACCACCGACCTCTAGGAGTAGGGGTGACACTGAAGTCTGTGGACTTTCATCCATCAATCGCACTGCCGTCCCTTTACGCCCAGATGGAATCATTTAAGTGTCTACAGGGAAAGCTGGCCACAAAGCGATGGACACCCCCAAAAAGGCAGCTGGGAGCTTCATCTGTGGCGCTGCCGCACACCACTTGACTCCTTTCCTCTCCCACAGCCTCCTGGCTTCCCAGAGGATCGGGTAGGAGGGAGGTTTTCCCTCTACCTTCCAGACTGGGTGATGATAATTTCAGATTTCTAAGGATATGGATATGTTGTTCATCCACGCTTATTGGCAGGTTTCCTTGCCGTTTTAAATCTTGCCGGAAGGTCTTCAGGCTGGCTCCTCCCACCTCCCGGGTGGTAAAACTCTCGGCTCCGCCCTACGACGCCAGATCTTCCTTACTGCTTGGAAGCTCAGGTTCCCTCCTTCACACTCTGCATACAAGACTGGTTCCTATTTCTTCGGTTTTCCCGAAATTACTTTTAAGGTTTTCAAGACTTCGGTCACTTATTTCCCTCGCGGCTGCGATGGACAAATCGACTCCCATTTTCCGGAAGTGCCCATGCGGGCCGAAGATGTCTCGAACGGATCCGCACTCCACGTGCGTCTACTGCTTGGACTTTGGGCATGACCCGCAGGCTTGCGACCTGTGCCCTTCCTTTTTCGGCCTACGTCCTGGAAGACCGTGCCGCCCGTCTACAACTTGGGCAACCCGAAACGTTATCCTCCGTAAGTCGAAGGAGGCCCAGTTGGCAGTTTCATGACGGCAGGCTCGGCAGAACAGCTTGAGCAGATGATTGCCCTCGAGGAGGAGGCGGCGCAGGCCGCATCTTTGACTCGGACGCGGCATTTATCCCGTTCTCCCTGGGATTCTCCTATTCAGCTTCTTTTAAGGAGCTCTGTCTGTTTCTCTCCACTAAGGGAGACGGGCCAACATCTTCAGGAACTTCCTCTCGGTCCAAGAAGAAGGACCACAAAGGTAAGTCTCTCCGTCAACGCTCTTGGGAGCGAGAGAGGTCCCTCTCACCGATTAGTCGACCATAGACTTTTTTGATCGTTCAGCTTCGGCCACTGGGTTCATGGTGTCCCCGTCAGGTCAGTTGACCGAGACTCCTGTCGACGCAGTCAAGATTTTTCTCGACCCGTTGGACGCGCTGTCGACTGATGAAGCCGAAAACCCTCACTCCCCGGTTCCCCCGGCGGTGGATGAGGTGTCCGTGGACTTGCCAGTGCTTCCGGTTCCGGAGTCCACGGTTGAGCCCTCCGAGCGAGTAGAGCTGGTTTCCCCATGCCTCCGTACCCTTCTCAGAAGGCCGAGTTTCGGCGGTCTCGGACTTCTCAGTCCAGCCGATCCTGCCGTCAAAGGCGGTCTCGGCCTCGGCATCATGGGCAAGCGGCGCTGCTGCTCACTGCCCTTGACGATACGAGGACCGTATCCAAAGGGCTGGGATATCCCCTCACACGGAGATATTGGACTGAGGGATTCTCCTCACGGAGGCTTTCCGTGGCCGAGGCCATTGTAGGCCCTGCCTTGGAGCTCTGGCAGCGTCCCGCTTCCTGCCCTGCGCCTTCAGCCAGGATGGCAAGGAAGTATGCGGTCCCTACCGGTTCCCTGTCTGGTTTCATGGAACACCCCTCAGCCAAGGCGTTAGCTACTGACAGCGTCTTCCGGCGTTTCGGAAACGCCAGGGACGTCGACAAACCTCCCGACAAGGAGTCCAAGAAGTTGGACTATGCCGGGCGAAAAGTCTACGTTGCCTTCTCCCATGGCCTTCGTCAGGCCAACTCGGCCGTGCTGATGGCACATTTCTCTCACGCCCTGTTTGGCTCCCTGGACAAGGTAGTCCCTCATCTCCCGGCTGTCCTGCAGACCACGGTTAAGCAGGTGCGGGACCAGGGCAGGGCAGTGGCCAAGCAACCACTTCAGACTACTTTGGACATCGGTGACTCATGCGCCAGGTCAGTAGCGGCAGCAGTGGCTATGTGCCGTCGGGCATGGCTGAGGATATCCACCTTCACAGCAGGTACCCAGCACAAATTGGCTGATGTCTTGGGAGCGAGAGAGGTCCCTCTCACCGATTAGTCGACCATCCCCTTCCTGGGGACCGACCTCTTCGGCCCTGGAGTGGAGGGTCACCTCCAGCGGATCAAAAAGTCCAATGCCACTCTGGACTCTGTCTCATCCGCCCAGAGGGACAGAGGCCGCAGACCGCAACCCAAGCCCTTTCGTCCGTCTACGCCCGTGGCACGTCCGGCCCAGCAGCATCAGGGCAGCAGGCTCGCGCTTGGCGTGCCAAACCCAAGGCCGCAGCTTCCTCTTCCTGAAAGCAGGAAGGTAAAGGCCCAGGTGGTCCCTCGGCCAGTTCCTCCTCAGTGACAGGTTGAGAGGTGTCGCCCACAACCTCTTCACCCCACCCCAGGTTCCCCACGCGGTGGAACAGCTCCGCTACTTCCTTTACATCTGGTCTGCTATAAACACAGACCAGTGGGTGTGGGAAATGGTAGGTAAGTGCCTGCCTCTGGAGTGAGAGCATGCCCTGCCCTTCCGAGCTGGTGCCCCCAAAGGGGCCTCGGGGTCCGCAGCCTTGCTGTTGGCTCGCCGAGCCGATATTGTTCTGCTCCTCGAGAAAGAGGTCATCAGAGAGGTGGCGGACCCGCCCTCAGACCCGGGGTTTGTGTCCATGTACTTCCTGGTCCCAAAACGGAATGGGGGCTAGCACCCCATTCTCGACCTGCACGTCCTAAACAAGTTTCTAAGGTCTCGGACCTTCGGGATGATAACTCTGGCTCAGATAATACCATCCTTGGAATGCGGCGTGTGGTTCTGCTCTCTGGATCTGCAGGACACGTTTTCTCACGTTCCTATCCGTCCGTTTCACCAGAGATTCCTTCGATTTCGAGCGGAAGGATCTCTTTTTGAGTTCCGAGCCATGCCCTTCAGCCTGTCTTTTGCTCCCAGGGTCTTCACCAAATGCATGGCAGTGGTGACAGCATTCCTGCGGTGCCGAGGGGTCCGGGTGTACCCTTACCTGGACGATTGACTGATGGCAGCTCTCTACAGACAGGAGGTGGATCGGTCCAGAGATCTGGCCCTACAGGTTTGCTGTCAGGTCGGCCTCCTCATAAACGAGGCCAAGTCGGAACTCTAACCGAAGCTGGTGATTCTCTTCATCGGGGCAGAGCTCGACTGTCTTCGAGCCAGATAGCGGAGAGGGCCGAGGTTCTTTCCTTCTTTGCCCGATGATTTCTGGTTGGGCAATTGCGCCCTGCCCGGGACTCTTGCACCTCCTGGGTCTCATGGCGGCCTGCACCAATGTGGTCTGTTGGGCCCGCTGGGATATGTTCCCCCTTCAGTGGGGTTGGCCAGCCAGTGGTCTCAACGCTGCGATTCATTGGACCAGCTAGTAACGGTGACACGGGGGATGTGGAACGCTCTCCAGTGGTGGATCGTTCCAACTCATGTGCAGGAGGGCATCCCGTTTGTCCACCCTGAGCCAGTGGTCTCTCTATCGACCGTCTCTCTGATGGGTTGTGGTGCCCATCTGGGGAAGCACAGAGTGCACCACCTCTGGTTCCCACGGGAGTCCCGATGCTATATCAACCTGCTAGAGCTCTGAGCGGTCCGCCTAGCTCTCACCGCCTTCACTCCGTTTCTACGGGGTCAAGTGGTTCCGGTCTAGACTGACAATACCACGACCATGTATTACCTAGACTGCCAGGGCGGGACGCGCTCCATGCCTCTGTGCAAGGAAGCTCTTCACATCTGGTCACTCGTGCGCAGCCTGGAGGCGGATCTTATAGCCATTCATGTGGCAGGAGCCTCCAACACCCTCGCCGATGCCTTAAGCCGGATAAGGGCTGCGTCCCACGAGTGATCTCTCCTGCCGGAGGTAGTACAAGATCTGTTCTCCCATTGGGGCACACTTCAGGTGGATCTGTTTGCCTCCAGGGAGAACGCGAGGCTGAGGCTGTTCCATGCCCGCCCCCCTCAGCAGGGCTCGCTGCAGGGGGATGCCTTCTTGAGGCCGTGGACCTCTGGCCTCTTCTACGCCTTTCCTCCATTTCCCTTGATCCACAAGGTGCTTCTCAAGGTGAGGAGGGACAAGGCGCAGGTGATTCTGGTAGCCCCTGACTGGCCCCGCCAATGCTGGTATCCAGATCTCCTCAGCCTCAGCTCCAGACTCCCGAGGCAGCTCCTAGTTCGCCCGGACCTGCTTTCAGTCAATCATGGGAAGGTGTTCCATCCGGACCTTCAATTCCTGCACCTGACTGCCTGGTTCCTGAGCGGCTAGAGTTCCAGGCCTTGGGTCTTTCCGACAAGGTACTCAATGTAGTTGAGGCGTCCCGTAAGGAGTCGACCAGGAAATGCTGTGCCTTCAAATGGAAAAGGTTTTCCATTTGGTGTCAGAACAAAGGACCTTGACGCTTTCTCCTATTCCTTGGCAAGCATCTTCATTATTTATGGTCCTTTCTCAGCCAGGGCTTAGTTAAATGACCCCTAAGGGTGCACCAGCCATCTCTGCTTACGGGCATGGGCCGGAAGCAGACGGTGGCGCAGGAGAAGGTGGTCTGGCGCTTTTCAAAGGCCTTGATCACATTTCCCCTCTGGTGCGAGAACCTCCACCTCCATGGGATCTACTGCTGGTACTGGCAAAGCTCATGGGCAAGCCAGTCGAACCAATGCACAGGTGTGATCACTCTCACCTGTCGTGGAAGACCGCTTCCTTCGTGGCTATTACATCAGCCAGAAGGATGGGAGAGCTCCAGGCACTTTACATTGAGTCTCCTTACCTGGTCTTCCACAGGGACAAGGTTGTCCTGCGCCCCCACCCGAAATTCCTTCCGAAGGTGGTGTCAGAGTTTCACCTTAACTAGTTGTTGACTCTGCCGGTGTTCTACCCCAGTCACACCTCGGAGGCTGAATATAGGCTCCATACTCTGGACCCTAGAAGGGCGCTCGCTTACTATAAGGAGCGCACGGCTGAAATTCGGGGGGAGGTTCACTAGCTGTTTGTCACCTATGCTGAAGCCGCATCTGGCAGACCTGCAGCCAAGCGGATGATAAGCAGGTGGGTAACCTGCATAGATCTCTGCCATAGGTTGTCAGGCATGGAGCCTCCCAGAGGGATAAGAGCCCATTCTACCCGCCATATCGCTGCATAAGTGGCTGCTTCCAGGGATGTCCCTTTCCAGGTAAACTGCAGGGCTGCTACCTGGAAGTCAGCACACACTTTCATCACCCAGTTCCCCATCGACCTTGAGTCACGCCAGGATGCTGGTTTTGGGGCCTCTGTTCTCCAGTCTCTTTTCCCTAAGTGGGGGTGTGCGTCTTGCCTCCCTCCTCCCGGAGAACTGCTAGGAGTCTGCCAACAAGTGTGGATGAACAACATATCCATGTCCCTAGAAATACAGGTTACTCACCTGTAACAGGAGGTCTTACTGCGAGAGGGCTCTTGCAGTAGGTAATTAAATATAGAACTGATGCTGGCTGGCGGCAGGCCCCACGGAAAAATTTCTAGCTAGCAGTCCCGCGTGGGACCGCCGCCTCGTTAGGTGACCGGCGTCATATAATGCCGGTATAAAGGCGGTTCAGACGCCTGCCCAGTTCTTTTTCTCAAATAAGTACAGCTTAGGTAGCACTGCCGCTTGGTTCATGTAGTTCTGTCTCTTGTTGGGTTTTTCCGAGAAAAGCTACAGTTTTTCTGATATTCGATTGTCAGAGTGAGCGTCATTTTATCGTCCCACTCACAAAACAAGTCACGGTCATTACGGCGCCCAACTGCCACACAGGAGCGGTCACATTCCTTTGACTCCTCTCTGGCCCGACCTCGCGGTGGATAACTTTCCGCACTGCCTCCGTGCAACGATCAACCCGTCTGCTCGATGCAGTCCTCAAGCTCATCTCCTGAAGAAAAAATATTCATGCGATGGAGAAAGAGCTGAGAAAGTTAAGTGGCGCCGATCTCGGAAGGGCATAACAAGAAGGACAAGGATAGGCACTGGGAGAAGGCCTCCTCTTCCACGACTCCGGCCGGGGTCGCGAGTACGGTAACTTCCTTTCCGGGGATCCTGTCACGGCAGCCTCCAAGTGTTTGGAGGAGGCGTAGGCCCGCCATTCAGGCTCGAGTCCGGGCCTGTCGGGTGTCTCCGGGCCGAAGGAGACTCTAGCCCCCAGTACGGTCTCGCATCCTCGGCCTACTGGCATGGGCGCCTCCCATCAGTCGGGTGCCTGCTCTTCCTGATGTCCGCCGGAGTAGGCTCTTTAGTCCCCAACCTTCGGGCGTGCACTGGCTGTTCCTCTTCGACCGGGCGCCTCCTTTCCTCGCCCGCCCTCGGATGTGAGAGCACTGGTCGGAGGTCGCTCCTCCGGACGTCCGGCTGGGTCCCAGAGCCTACGCCGGAACCACCCTCTTCCGCATGCCAGGCTTTCCGTAGCCTCGCTGCCGCAGGGAGCCTCAGTCCCCCTTGCCTGACTCTGATGATTTTCACCACCTTTCCCAGATTAGACTAGGGATCCTAGGCTTCCGCCAGATCCTCCCACTGAGAGCCCGGATCTGACACCGGTTTCCCCGGTGGCGGCCCCTCCGTCACCGGCCTCTCCGACGCCAGCAGGGGATTTTTTCCCTCCTCTGGGCCCTCCACCCGAGGGGCCTTTTCTGGCTGATCCGCCCCTGGAGTGCCTGGCTGGGCCGCCTGCTCCAGCAGATCCTCCAGCACCTTGATACCCACCGTCATACCCAACGCCAGTCTTCCCGGGCTCGTAGTACTCTGCGCCACCGTACCCGGCCCTGAATCTTCTGGCTCTGCAGTACCCGACGCCTCCCTGCCCGTCTCCGACTTATCCGCTGACGGGTCTTGGGTACTCTCCCTACGGATGTCCTCCGTTTCACTATTCCCCTCCTCCTCCTCCACTGCCCCCCAGTCTGCCCGTGGATTTGCAGGTGACTTGCCTCCTGGTGTGTTGAGGCCAAGGCTCAGCTCACCAGAGAAGGTCGAGAGCTTCATGTATGACGACGGTGCCTCCACTGAGCTCCCTGGACGCCCCAGACGGCGCCTCTCCCTCCCCTCCTCCAGTTCCCCGGGTCTCCCTTGGGTTCTAGAGAGGGGCAGGACACTAGTTCTGGGTCTCCTCCCATGGATACATGTCTCTCCCCTAGGCAGGCGAGGGGTCTTTTCTGCCTCAGATTCTTCTTCTGCGGTCCTCTCGGGACCTCGGGAACCCCCGATAAAGATGATGAGCTACGTTCTCTGGCCAAACCCTGGCCGAGGACTCCTCCGAGGTCTCCTCCGGAGGATCCTTCTTTCACGGAGTTACTTATGAAAATCCAGGATGTCCATCAGTGGCAGTCCTGAGATCCAGATCCTCAGCGGGTCAAACTCGCCGAACATCTGAATTTGCCCCTTAATGCCCGTACTTTAGTGCCACCCTGGATCGAGCCTCACGCCCACCTTGTTTCCACTATTTGGAAAGAACCGTCGGCTTTAGCCCCACGTCCTAGGAAGTCAAACAGGCTATACCAGGCTCCGGAGGGTGTAGACTTACTAGATTCTCACCCCTGTGCCAACTCGGTCATGATCAGCGCCGCTCATGGCCGGGTCCTCACATCCTAAACACTTGAGCTCGTCTCCACTGGATAAGCAATCTCACCTATTGGTTCAGTTTGGAAAGAAGATCTGTGCTTCCGTCTCACTGGGTATAAGGGCCCTCAGCTATGTAGCTCACATGGAGGATTACCAGAAGGCCATCCTTACCCTGGCGGAATCCAAGATCGACTCCTTGCCGGACTCCCAACTCAAGCAGGAGTTAGCCGATCTAGTCCGTTCTGCTCGTTTGGCCAGCTGTCACATGCTAAGGACGACGTACAATGCAGTGGACACTGGTGGACGGAGCTCTTCGTTTGCCATTTGCTTTCGGCGCCACGCATGGCTTCGTGTGTCAGGTCTGGTCATGGAGGTGCAATCCAGCATTCAAGAGGCACCCTTTAGGGGTTCTGTGCTTTTCGGCGGTGATGTCAAGGACATCATCACTGACTTGCAGGACAAGGGGACGGCCCTCAAATCCGTGGTTTCACTGTACCGTCCACATCCTCCGCAGCGCTGTCACTTTCGCAGACGCAGCCGGCCTCAAGCGAAACCCCAGGGAAGGCGGGCCACTAAACGCTTGGGCCCCTCCGCCCAAAAAAGCGACTGGCACTCCAGCTGCGGCGCTGCCTCACACCACCTGTCTCCTCCCCTCTTCCACCGCCTCCGGACACTCCGGAGGAACCGGTAGAGGGAGCCTCCATCTCCGGAATGGGAGAGGATAACTTGATTAATGGGTGTCAAATCATTGCAGAGGGGACACCCATAGAGTTTCTGCATAAACCTCCACGAACTTCTCTTTGAATTCGCTATTCAAGGGACCATCTTTCTCTGGTCAGGGAAGAAATCTCAGCTCTTCTTGCAAACTGGAGTTATTGAACCCTGCTCCTCCTCACCCCTACGGAACGGGTACTTATTCCCACTTCTTCCTTGTACCTGAGAAGACGGAGATCTCAGTCCGATTTCTATCTTCCGCCTTGAACCTGTTTTTGAGAAATACAAAAGGTTCAGGATGCCTCCCTTCAATCCCTTCTGCTCTTGTTTCCGGCCGGGCTACTGGCTTTGTTCACTGGATATGCAGGATGCATACCTGCACACCCACATTTGCCCTTCGCACCGAGTACCTTCAGATTTGGCGCTACAGGTGGTCCATTACCACCCGGGCGCTCTATTTGGCCTTTCTCGGCCTCGAGTCTTTACTAAATACCTGGCGTGGTAGCGCCCACCCATGCTCTTGGGAGCTTCCAGTTTTCCTGCCTGGATGATTGGCTCCCTGGCGGTCTCCGACCAGGTAGGAACTCCTGCATTTCCTCTCCCTCACCCGGCAGATTTTACCAACCTGTGTATTGCCATCAACCTCTCCAGTCTCTTCTTGGAGCCTCTCAGAGGCTCCAGTTCCAGGCTATTCTCGACACAACTTTGTGCAAAGTTTTCTGCTTCCGGACCGGGGGCTTTCCCTCCAGTCACAGATTTCCCCTCTGCTGAACTTCAGGAGGGTTCCGATGAGGTCGGTGCTCCGTCTACTGGGACTGATGGCGGCTGCCATCTCGACGATCCCACAAGCACGCCTCCACATGAGAATATCTCGGTGGTCTCTTCGATCTCTGTGGGACCAACGAGTAGGCGACCTAGATCTTCCGATCCTGATCTTATCTCCGATGGTCAGAGACTTGAGCTGGTGGATGGTACAAGAGAACCTCTTCCGGGGGTCCACTTCTTTCATCCTCCCCCCAATCAGATCTTAACCATGGATTTTGCCGGCGAAGGTTGGGGGGCCTATCTTGGTCTTCACCGTACTCAAGGACTTTGGTCGAAATCGGAGGTAGTTCTCCACATCAATGTTCTTGAGCACGTGCGGTGTCTTGCACTCCAGGCCCTTCACCAATACATCTTTCGTCGTCACCTAACCCATTCTAAGCGGACAAAATGTGCGTGGTGTGGTACATCAACAAGCAGGGAGGAACTCAATCCTACCCACTGTGCAGGGAAGCGATGAGGGTCTGGAATTGGGCCACCCTTTTCAACCTTCACCTCACTGCGATCCATGTTCCGGGAGTAGATAATGTCCTAGCAGACCAACTAAGTCGCTCGTCAGCTCTTCCACACGAGTGGGAATTAGACAAAATAGTCCTAAACAGCATTTTTCAGGCTTTGGGAACTCCTCGAATAGACCTGTTCGCCTCTTCCCAAAACGCAAAACTTCCAATGTTTTGCTCGCTCGCTCCAGAGCCAGGAGCTTTCTGGAGAGACGCTCTGTCTCTTAGCTAGAAAGGACTGATTCGCCTATGCTTTTCCACCAATTCCACTGGTGCCACGTGTGTTACAGAAACTGGCTGTAGAAGGCAAAATTGATTCTAATTGCTCTCTGGCCCAGGCAAATTTGGTTCTCTCTTCTGTTAACAATACTCAGAGGTTGCTCCTCTTCCCTTATCTGCGTGGATTGCTGGACTCTCAGATCAGGGACCTGGTCCATCTGGGACTCAAGTCCCTTCCAACTGCATGCATGACTCCTTCAGACCTAGTTCAGTTCTCGCTTTGGAGTGTCCCCCAAGGTAGCTTGATTTTGGTAGAGCTGTGAAAACCCTCCACTAGGTCCACTTATGCCATGGAAATGAGGAGATATTCCATCTGTGCTGCTATTCAGGAACAAGCAAGCCTATTCCTGCTCCGTAACCACTTTGCTGGATTACATGCATCATCTCTTCAACCTGGGTCTCGAGTCACTCCTCTCTGAAGGTCCACATGGCAACTATCTCAGCCTACCACGTACCTTTTGCTGATAAGGCCTTTGCCCAGGTAGAGGTATCCAAAACCTTCCTTAGAGGAGTCCTTCATCTGAGACCCCCGATCTGGACCCCAGCTCCATCTTGAGACTTAAATTTTGTCCTCAAGAAACTTACTCTTCCCCCCTTCGAGCCTGCGGCTTCTGCAGAATTGAAGTTTTTATCGTGGAAGACGCTCTTCTTAGTGGCCATTACACTCAGCTGCTGAGTTTCCAGTTTCAGGCCCTTATGTGCAAAATCCCTGACTTCATCTTCCACAAAGAGCATGTAGCTCTCCGCACAAACCCTAAGATCTTACTTCAAGACACAGCTCTTCCAGCAGGTTACACCATTAGGACTGAAGCCGGCAGGCGTCAGTACCCCATGGAAAAATTCTAGCTAGCTATCTTCAGCGGGGACCACCCCCGACGTCGGTCCCGCCCCTGACGTCGGGTGTGGTACATAAGGGGGCGGTCCCGCCAGATTCCCCAGTTCTTTCCTGCAGTCGACTTGCTTGTCTCGACCCTTCGGTTACAGTCTAGCACGCGACGCGTGGTTAAGTGTTTTCCTTCAGGAAATTCGGATTTCTTCAAGCAAGACCTTTGCTGATGTCCTCTCCCACCTCCGGTCACTCCTCCAACAGATCCCCTTCAAGGATCCCGACACAGCCTGCGTTAGGTGCCTGGGCCCAGACCATGATACCCAAGCCTGCTCTTTCTGCTCAGTTCAACAGTCGCACCGGATCCGACGTCAGAAGACCCTTCAGGTGTTTTTGTTGGAAGAAAAGCTGAAGACCATGTCTTCCAAGGGAGAATCTTCTTCTCAAAAATCCAACATGCACGCGAGTAAACGAAGGGAGAAGGCCCTTCCAGGTCCCTCCAGGGCTGGATCTCACGCAGCATCGATTCTAGGTCCGACCGCCTCCTCCAGGGCCAGCTCGACCTCCCGGCTGCGTTAGAGCCCTCTTCTCAGGCCAAGTCCGCCAGGCTATCCCTCCTCGCCCCGAGGGCCTTGGCGAAGTCCGGCGATCGCCACCAACACTATCACAAGTCGGGTTCCCGCCTCCGTACCCGACATCGGGTTTTCTTCTTGCCTCCCTCGCAAGACGCTGGAGCTCACTCCCTTAAAGAGACCTGTGGACTCGGCGCCCGGTGCAGCAGTGGTCGGCCATTCATTGTCTCTCTGAGCTGCAGTCAGGCCCAGGCAGCCGTCGCTGGCCAAGCCCAACACCTCAGCGGTGCACCGGGGGGACCGCGCCTCCTCCTGAGAAGATTGCCCTGACGCCTCCGACCGACGTCTGTCAGTTGACCTTGACCGAGGAGGACCTAACGCAGCCCGAGGACCAGACGGGCGATCCCGGTTTCGTTGAAACTCCCAGGGAACCCTCGCCATTACCTGAGCCCCCTGTGGAGCCGACGCCGGGACCCGACGACCACCCACCGGCGCCCGGACCTTCGTCGGGGCTTTCCTTAGCGGAAGTGAAGGATCTCTTCACTTACTGGTGGGACAACATAAACAAGGACATGGTTCCCACTGTTTCTCCTCCTCCTGTTCCTGCACCCTCCTCTCCATCTGCGTTGGCAGGCCGTTTACCTCCTCCCAGGGGGAGACCAGAAAAACTGAGACCTCCATCGAAATTTTCTTCCCGTTCACCCTGCCCCAAGAGATCCAGGAGACACCGCCGTTCGCCTTCGACGGAGGACACGGGATCAGACTACTCTTCCTCTAGATCCCCATCTCCATCTCTTTTCCGAATCCACGTGAGATGCCAAAATCTCCTCTGGACGACCCTTCGTTCCTGGATATTATGAGACATATCCAAGAGAACATGGGATGGGATGCAGAAAAGCTAGACCTCGAAAGGATACGCCTCACCAAATATCTTCGGCAGAAGGACCCGAAGCCTGTGGTGGTGCTACCTTTGGTGGACACTTTCGTGGACTTCACCAAGGCAGCGTAGAAGCGTCCACATTCGCTCCCGGCGATGCCGAAAAAAGCTGATCGCTTGTACAAGGCTCCTAAGGAAGACCGGTACTTGACCCAGCAGCCTCAGGCCGATTTTCTGGTAATTACAGCCTCACATGACTGGTCACAGAGGCCGCAACATTTGAGCACCCTGCCACCGGACCCAGAGTCCAAGCAGTTGGACGCGTTGGGTAGGCGCATGTATGCTTCCCCTACCTGCGCCATCAGATCCTTGAACTATTTAACCCACATGGTTCAATTCCAGAACGCTTTGTGGGAACAGGGTCTGGAAACGGCTGCAAAATTGCCCTAAGGTGGTCAGAAGGAGGAGATGCTTCAACTCCTCCGTACGGGTTCAGACGTGGGGACCCAAGTGCTACGAGCTGCGTACGACTCCACGGACTCATTGGCCTGAGCAGCAGTTTCTGGCGTCTGCCTCCGGAGACACTCTAGGTTACGTGTCTCCGGTTTTACCCCGGACGTCCAGAAGAATATTATGGACGCTCCTTTTGAGGGAGAATTCTTGTTTGGTAATCCTTCAGAGAAGATTATTACCAGACTTCAAGAGGCCGGGAAGGCGGTAAGGTAGGTTCAAGCCATCTACCGACCCAGGCTTGGTTCCTTTCATAGGAACCAAAGCCGTTGTCGTGGGCGAACGCAGAGGCAGCAGTCCCGCTTCCGCACACATCAGAGGGTTTCCGAGCCCGTAGAGCCCAGGGGAAGCAGCCCGCCAGCCGAGGCCAGCGTTCTCCTAAGCCGGCCCAGCCAGCGGGTCCATCTGCCACCACAGCCTGACTCCTTTCCGGCCCCCGTCCCTCAGGATCAACGGAAAATCATGGTCGAGGGTCGCATTGCGAACTTCCTGCCGGGATGGCAGGCTATAACCACCGACAGGTGGGTTCTTCAGTTGGTCGTCGAAGCTACTGTATAGAATTCACAGAAAAGCCACCCCGAGGGCCTCCTTTGCTCTCCGGTATCCGGGTCAGCACAAAACTTTGATCTTGGCAAGAAGTACTCGCGCTCTTACGATAGGGAGCGATAGAGTACGACCAGGAGACCCTGAGAGGACAAGGATATTATTCCCACTTTTTCCTGTTTCCAAAGAAAACAGGGGACCTCCTTCCGATTCTGGACCTCAGCGACCTCAATGTGTCTGTCGCCTACAGTAGATTCCACATGGTGACTCTTTCAGGTCTTATTCCCATGCTGAAACAGGACACCTTTTTAGCGTCTCTAGACATGCAGGACACATACCTGCATATCCCTATAGCTCAGGCGCACAAGGGGATCCTGCGCTTCGAGTTTCTCGACCACCACCTTCAATTCCGAGCTCTTCCATTCGGACTGTCATCCGCACCAAGGGTCTTTACCAAGTGCATGGCAGTCATGGCAGCGTCTCTGAGGAGACAGGGCCATTATGTGTTCCCGTACCTGGACGATTGGCTTCTCATGGCCGCGTCCAGAGCACCCAGGACCTGTTCCGATCTCTGGGTATTCTAATAAACTACTAGAAGTTTCTCCAGGTACCGTTGCAGAAACTGCAGTTTATAGGTGCAGTACTGGACACTGTTCAGGGAAGAGCTTTTCTTCCGGATGATAGAGCGTAGCGCATCAGATCCCTCATAAGGGATTTATTGTCGAGCATAATCGTCCCTGCCAGGTCGGTCCTTCGCTTGCTCGGACACATGGCTGCGGCCATTCCTACTGTCGCTTTCTCAAGGCTCCACATGCGGGTAACTCAGTGGATGCTCCAAGTGCAATGGGACCAAAGGCAAGACCACTTGCAGCATCCGGTCAGGATCACGAACACTGTGATTCGAGACTGGCAGTGGTGGCTAGTCCCAGGTCGCTTTCCACGGGCGCCCTGCTCAGCGCCGTTCCCCGAGGTAACCCCACCACAGACGCCTCAGGTCTCGGGTGGGAACACACCTGGATCGGTAAAGTCCCAGGGCACGTGGAACTCCGATGGAAGCTCATCTCCATATCAGTGTCCTAGAGATGAGGGCGGTTCTCTATGCCCTGCAGGCCTTTCAGTCAGTAATCCCACCTTGTTCTCTCTATAGCTGGGCAGACAACACGGCGGTGATGTATTCCTCAACAAACAGGACGCACACTCTTACCCCTTTGCAGGAGGCCGTGAGGTTGTGGGATTGGGTAATTGGAACGGGCCAAATCTGATCACTGTATGCATGTTCCGCGGTGACACGATTATGGACGCCTGAGTCTCTCCCAGGCCAGAGTCCACGAGTGGGAACTTTAAGAGGTAGCAGAGGATCTGTTTCTTCGCTGGGGAATTCCAGAGCTAGAGACTTGTTTGCATCCCCATCCAACGCAAAACTGCCCAATTTTTGCTCGCTAGATCCAGGGCCTGGTGTTTTCTGGCGAGACGCGTTATCCCTCTCCTGGGCGAACAGATTCCTCTACGGTTTCCCTCCCTTCCCGTTGATCCAGAGAGTTCTCTTCAAACTGCGCAGGGAGCACGCACTCATGATCGTGGTGGCCCCGTTCTGGCCCAGAACGATCTGGTTCCCTTTGTTGGTGCAACCATTTCGGGAACCCCTGCTCCCGTTGCCGCTCAGCTCCCATCTCCTGTCTCAGGAGAAAGGTTCACTTGTCCATCCCGACTTGGGCTTCACTGAACCTGCATGATTGGCTCCTTAGAGACATAGCCATTTCGTGCCGCGGGACACGTAAGTGGTTGCAGAGGTTCTTTCTGCTGCCAGAAAGCGGCAACGATGCGCTGTACGCCATGAATGGCTGCTTTTGTTTATGGTCATGAGCAAGCAATTTTTCTTATGGTAGCGAGCACGCGATTTTTCCCCCTTAGGTTGTCCTGTGGGAGTAGTGTTGGCCTATCTGCTCTCCCTCTTTCATTCGGGTCTAGCCTACTCCTCTATTAAGGTGCACCTCTGTGCCATTTCTGCCTATCATCTTCCGGTGGGACATCGTAGAGTGGCTCAATTGGACGCCTCTTGGGAATTTCTTAGAGGAGTGTTACACCTTAGGCCTCCTATTAGGGACCCTGTGCCTCCATGGGATCTGCTTTTTGTCCTGGAACAGCTCGTGGAAAACGTTATTTCTATTGACATGGATATGTTGTTCATCCACATTTATTGGCAGGTTCCTTGCCGCTTTAAATCTTGCCGGAAGGTCTTCGAGCTGGCTCCTCCCACCCACCCGGGTGGTAAACTGCTCCGCTCATATGGCCAGATCTGGCCGCTGGAAGCTCAGGTTCATGCGTTAGAAGCCGGGGGAGGTCGGGTGGAGTCGTGTGGATGAACAACGTATACCATTCCTAGAACTCCTGTTACAGGTGAGTAACTCTATTTCTATGGACATGGATATGTTGTTCATCCACACTTATTGGCAGCCTTAGCAGTTCTCCTCGAGGAGGCAAGGCACATTTCTACTTAGGGAATAAAGACTGGAGGGAACTGACACCAGATCACTTCCTTACCGCTTGGAAGCTCAGGTTTCCCTCCTTAACGCTCTGCGATTAAGATTTCAGTTCCTAATTCTTGAAAAGTTTGAAAATCGAAAAGTTTTAGCTAAAAGACTTGGTTTTTTCTTCCTCACGGCCATGATGAACAAATCAACTCCCGGTTTCCGGAGGTGCCCCTCATGGCAGAAGATGTCTAGGGTGGATCCACACTCCACGTGTGTCTATTGCCTGGGCCTTGAGCACGACCCGCAGGCTTGTGAATTGTGCTGTTCCTTTTCGGCCTACGTCCTCGAAGACCATTCTGCCCAGTTACAACTGGGGCGCCCCGAGAAGAGAATTCCACCGGTGAAATCAATAGAGGCCTGATTGTCGGTGTCCGCGGCGTTGGGCTCGGCGGATCAGCTTGAGCAGATGATCGCCTCGAGGAGGCGTAGTTAGGGCCGCTTCTGCCTCGGCTGCGGCATTTGTCCTGCTCTCTCGCGGTGCCTCGTACTCTTCTTCTTTTAAGGAGCTTTGTTTGACCCTATCGACTAAAGGTGATGGTCCATCTTCTTCGGGTCCTTTTTCCAGGCCCAGAAAGAGCAAAGGTAAGTCTCTCTGTCGACGATCTTGGGAGCTGGAAAGATCTCCCTCCCCTTGTTGTCGACAGTCGACTTCGGTCGACCCCTCAGCTTCGGCCACTGGCTTCTCGGTGTCCCCGTCAGGCCAGTTGGGCTGAGACTCCCGCCCGATGCGGTCGAGATTTTCTCGACCCATTTAAATGGTTTGTCGGCTGGAGAAGCTAAGAATTCCCTCTCCCCGGTTCCCCCTGTGGGAGTTGAGGATCCCGTCGGCTCGTCTGTGCCTCCGGTTCCGGAGCCTTCAGTGGGATCGTCCGAGTTGAGGGGAGTGCCGATTTCCGACACTTCTCTTGCCTTCCTCGGCCAGTCGAGACCTCGGTTTCTGGACATCCTCGCTGTCCATCCGATCCTACCGACATAGGCGGTCTCGCACCGCGGCAAGGCGTTGCCGCTTCCTCCTCCTCCTCGACGAGGGAGTGCTTCGCCAAGTGGCGCCGGAAGTACGAGAAGCTTATGGCAACAGCCCTTTGACCGGGAACAGGCCGACTCCAGTCGCCTCCCCCAGCCATTAAGGCTGTCACTGAGCGGCTTAAACAACCGCCGTAGTCGTGAGGAGTCTGTTCCTCAGGTCAAGAACCAAGAATTCCAGCTGTCCCACCGATTCTGGTGGAACCCCTTGGCCCATAGTCAGTTGGTTGGCCCCACCAAGAATTCTTGTCCTTTTTGTTTGCCCCACAGGCTGTCTGTCATCCCTCACTCCCGATAAACCTCTGCAGGTGGAAGATGGCTCAGGCCCCAGGCAGCTCTTCGAGAACCTCTTGAGTCTGAGGCTGGTTCCTCTCTTCTCCAGGCGATGGACTTGGAGTCTTTGGAGGACAGTCAGTGGATCTATAGCCCTTCGTCTTTCTTGGGATTGTTTCTCATCATCTTGAGTCCACCGATGAAGCTCTCAACTGCTTTTCAGAACGGGCCAGGTCATCCCTCACGGAGATTCTGGACCAGGGGATTCTCCCACGGAGGTCTTCTGGTGGCCGGGCTATGTTGGTCCGGTCTTGAACTTGGCAGTGTCGCTTCCTGTTTCCTGCTTTGGCCAGAATGGCCGGAGTATGCGATCCCCGCGTTCCTGTCCGGTTTTTTGAACACCGGCAGGAGGTTGGTGCTACCTACAGCGTTTTCATGTGTCGAACGCCTAGGGACGAGACAAACCTCCCGGCTAAGAATCAGAAATTGGATTGTGCCGGGCGGAAAGTCTGCTGCTGCCCTCTCTGCCTCACAGTCTGCTAGCCGCCCCGCCGCACATTTTTCCCATTTCTTTTGAGCTCCCTGATGAGGTTGTCCTCATCTTCCCAATGGATCTGCAGACTACGGTCAGGCACGTATGGAGACCAGGGTTGGGCGGTGGCCAAACAGCAGCTCCAGACTGCTTTTTAGACATCGGGACTCGTGCTAGGTTTGTGGCGACCGCAGTGGCCATAGGTGCCTGGGCTTTGCTGAGGATATCCACTTTACTCGGATACACAGCACAAGTTGGCGGATGTTCCTTTTGGGACTGACCCTTCGGCCCTGGGTGGAAGGTCACTGCAGAGGATCGAGAAGTCCAGTGCTACTTTGGCCTCGGCCCTTCTCGGCCAGAAGGGTAAAGGCCGCAGCCGCAGCTAAAACCCTCACGTTCCTCTGCGCCTGCGGGCGCCTGGCCCGGCAACGTTGGGCCAGCAGGTCTCGAGTTTGTCATCCCAAACCGAAGCCGTCGGCTTCCTCCAACAGGAAGCAAGGGGAAATGGCCCAGTGGTCCCTCTGCCGGTCCTTTCCTCCAAGCCTGCTCAGTGATCGGCTGAGGGGTGCGCCCCATCCCTGTCACCTCACTCCTGGGTTCTCTCTGGGGATCGCTCAGACACTTTCTTTCCGCTTGTCCACTGTTACCACGGGGTGGGTACTGGAGGTGGTGGGAAAGGTTCAGCTCTAGATCGAGCAGGCCCTCACTTCTTCAGAGCCGCCGCCTCGGGGGCCTCAGGTCCCAGGCTCAGTGGTGGCTCGTCAGCTGACATCGCCTCCTCCTCCAAAAAGGAGGTGATCACGAGGTAGAGGATCCTCCTTCAGACCCGCTGTTCGTGTCCAGGTATTTCCTGTCCCTAACGGACGGGGGGCTGGCGCCCCATTCTCGACCTACACGATCTGAACAAGTTCCTAATGCCTCGAACCTTCAGGATGGTTACTCTGGCACAGATAATACTATTTCTGGAAAACGGCGTGTGGTTCTGCTCTCTGGACCTTCAGGACGCGTTCTTTCACCTCCCTATTCGTCCGTCGCATTGAAGATTCCTCCGCTTCCGAGCGGAGGGATCTCTATTCGAGTTCCAAGCCATGCCCTTCGGCTTATCTCCACCTCCCAGGGTCTTCTCCATGGCAGTGGTGACAGCATTCCTGGTGTTTCGAGGGGTCCAGGTGCAATTACCTGGACGACTGATGATAGCAGCCCCTCCAGACGGAGGTGGAGCATCTTGGAGATCTGGGCCTCCGGTTTGCTCTCAAATCGGCCTCTCATCAGGTCAACGAAACCCAGCCTGGGTAGGTGATCCTGTTCATCGGGCAGAGTCGACTTCCCACGAGCCAGAGCTAATTGCTTCCCAAGTGACAGGGCTAAGGTTTCACCTCCTTGCCCAATCATTTCTGGTTGGGCAATCGCGCCTGCCCGGACTCTTCTCGCCTCCCAGTCTCATGGCCACCTGTACCAGCGTCCTACATGACTGGCAGATGCTTCTTCAGTGGGACTGGCCAACCAGTGGTCACCACGCGATTCATTGACCAGCTAGTGATAGTGACCTGAGATGTGGTTTGCCGGTGGTGGACCGCCCATCTCATCTGCAGGAGGGCATCCCGCTTGTCCGCCCTCGAGCCGACGGTCTCTTCATCGACTCGATGCTTTCTGATAGTTAGGGTGCCCATCTGGGGAACACTGGCCGATGGCCTCTGGTTCCCCGCGGAGTCCCGATGCCACATCAACCTGCTGAGCGCCTGAGCGGTCCGCCTAGCTCTCACCGCCTTTGCTCTGTTTCTCCTGGATCAATGGTCAGAGTCCAGATGGACAATACCACCATTACGTACTCACCTGAACCGCCAGGGCGGGACGCTCCATTTTTCTATGCAAGGAAGCTCTCGCGATTTGGTCACTGCGCAGCCAGGAGGCGGATCTCCCAGTTATTCATGTGGCAGGAGCTCTCACACCCTGGCCGATGCCCTGAGCCGGATAGGGGCTGCATCTCACGAGTGGTCTTTCCTGCCGGAGGTAGTACAAGATCTGTTCTCCCACTGGGGCTCACCTCAGGTGGACCTGTTTGCCTCAAGGGAGAACGCGAAGCTGAGGCTGTTTCATGCCCGCCCCCCTCAGCAGGGCTTGCTGCAGGGGGATGCCTTCTCGAGGCTGTGGACCCTGAACCTCTTTTACGCCTTTCCCCCATTTCCCTTGATCCACAAGGTGCTTCTCAAGGCGAGGAGGGACAGCGCAGGTGATTCTGATAGCTCCAGACTGGCTCCCGCCCAGTTCTGGTACCCAGATCCTCAGCCTCAGCTCCAGGCTCTCGAGGCAGCTTCCAGCTTGTCCGATCTCAAGTCAAGTCAATAGGAAGGTGTTCCATCCGGACCTTCAATCCCTGCACCTGACGGCCTGGTTCCTGAGCGGCCAGAGTTCCAGGCCTTGGGTCTTTCCGGACGAGGTCCTCAATGTGGTTGAGGCGTTCGTAGGAGTCGACTAGAGAATGCTATGCCTTCAAATGGAAGAGATTCTCCATTTGGTGTCAGGGCAAGGGCTTGGACCCTTCTTCCTGCCCTGTGGCAAGCATTTTGGACTATTTATGGTCCCTTTCTAGTCATGGGCTTAGGTCGACGACCCTAAAGGTGCACCTGGCAGTCATCTCTGCTTACCGGGCGCGGGCGGGGGGAGCAGTTGGTGTCACAGGATAAGGTGGTCGGGCGCTTCAAAGGCCTTGATCACATTTCCCCTCCGGTGCGAGAACCTCCATCTCCGTGGGATTTACTGCTGGTACTGGCAAAGCTCATGGGCAAGCCATTCGAACCAATGCACAGGTGTGATCTCTCTCACCTGTCGTGGAAGACCGCCTTCTTGGTGGCTATCACGTCAGCCAGAAGGATGGGAGAGCTCTAGGCGCTCTGCATTGAGTCTCCTTACCTGGTCTTCCATAGGGACAAAGTCGTCCTGCGCCCCCACCCGAAATTCCTTCCGAAGGTGGTGTTGACTCTGCCGTTTTTCTACCCCAATCACACCTCGGAGGCCGAATATAGGCTCCATACTTTGGACCCCAGAAGGGCGCTTGCTTATTATAAGGAGCGCACGGCTGAAATTCGGGGTGAGGTTCGCCAGCTGTTTGTCACCTACGTTGAAGCTGCATCTGGCTGACCTGCAGCTAAGCGGACGATAAGCAAGTGGGTCACCTCCTGCATAGATCTCTGCTATAAGTTGGCGGGCATGGAGCCTCCCAGAGGGATAAGAGCTCATTCTACCCGTCATACTGCTGCATCTGTGACTGCTTCCAGGGACGTCCCTATCCGTGAAATCTGCAAGGCTGCTACCTGGAAGTCAGCACACACCTTTATTACCTATTACCACATCGACCTTGAGTCACGCTGGGATGTTGGTTTTGGGGCCTCAGTTCTCCAGTCTTTATTTCCTAAGTAGGTGTGCGCTTTGCCTCCCTCCTCCCGGAGAACTTTACGGAGTCTTTATCATGTGTGATGAACAACATATCCATGTCCATAGAAATACAGGTTACCACCTGTAACAGGAGTTCTAGAATGGTATATGTTGTTCATCCACACGACCACTCCACCTCCCTGGCTTCAACGAGAACCTGAGCTTCCAGCCGGCCAGATCTGCGTCATGGGGGCGGAACCGAGTTTTACCACCCCGGTGGGTGGGAGGAGCAACTTGAAGACCTTCGGCCAAGATTTAAAGCGGCAAGGAACCTGCCAATAAGTATGGATGAACAACATATACCATTCCTAGAACTCCTGTTACAGGTGAGTAATTCTTATTTTTGTTGCTGTTACTTCAGCAAGAAAAATTTGTGAGCTTCACTCTCTGTGCAGCAAGATGCTTATTTAGTTTTCCACCGGGCAGAGTATTTTAGACCTAACCCTAAAATTCTTGACTGAGGTGGTCTCTTCACTCCTCTAAACCAGGATATTGACCTTCCAGTCTACTTCCAGCTACTCGAATAGAGGATAGGCTCTGCTCCACACCCTGGATGTACACCGCAGACTGAGGTATTACCTCAACAGAACTAAACTTTTTCGTAGTTCTGAGCAGCTTTTCGTTTCCTTCTGAGAGGGAATGATGGGCCAATCTGTATCCAAACAGTCCCTGTCTCGCTGGCTTGTCCAGTGTATTTCATATTGTTATGTTATCAAACAAAAGCCCCTCCCGGGCACAGTCCGGGGTCATTCTGCTAGGGCCGTGGCCACCTCTTTTGCAGCACTCCGAAACGTCTCCACCTCTGCTATATGTGCTGCAGCCACTTGGAGTTCCGTGCATACCTTTATCAGGCATTATAGTCTGGACATCGCCTCTTGGCGAAGAGCCGGTTTCGGCCTGGCGGTGCTGGCAGGGTCTCCTGTCCTTGGTTCAGGACCTGAAATGTGCTTTCTGTTTTCCTCCTCCCTGAATTTCTGGCAGCTTTACTGCTTGGGAATCGGTCCTAACGGTGTAACCTGCTGCAAGAGCTGTGTATCGAAGTAAGATAGTACAGTTATGTAAGAACTTACTGTAACAGTAGATCTTCGAGAACAGCTCTTGCAGTAGGTACCTTCCCGCCCACCTTCCCGCTTGGAGGAGGCATGGCTTTGCCTTTTCTTATAGGGAATTTCCTCCCTTATTATCTTCTGACGGTGGATCCTCGATCTCCCACTCTGATGTCATCCTGCGGCCGGGAGTCTCCGTCGGGAGAACTGGGGTTTCTAGGGACATGGATATGTTGTTCATCCACACTCATTGGCAGGTATCCTTGCCGCTTTAAATCTTGCCGGAAGGTCTTCAAGCTTGCTCCTCCCACCCACCCGGGTGGTATAACTCTCGGCTCCGCCCCATGACGCCAGATCTTCCTTACCGCTTGGAAGCTCAGGTTCCCTCCTTAACGCTTCTGCGCTTGAGACTGGTTCCTATTTCTCCGCTTATGGATTTAAAAATAAATTTGTCGAAAAGACTCTAGTCTTCATCCCTTCGCGGGCTGCGATGGACAAATCGACCTCGGATTTTGAGATGCTCGTCCGCGTCAGAAGATGTCTCGGACGGATCCACACTCACGTGTGTCTACTGCTTAGGCCCTTGAGCACGACCCGCGGGCTGCATGACTGTGCTCATCTTTCTCTCGGCCCACGCCCCTCTAAGACCGTGCTGCCCGATTGCAACTGGGCCGTCCCGAGTAGCCGCTCTCGGTGAAGTCCAAGGAGGCCCGGTTGGCATGTGTCCGCGGGCGGCGGTCTCGAGGATCAGTCTGAATGATGGTCGCCTCGAGAGGAGGCGGCGCTGGCCGTATCTTCCTCGCCTCGGCATTTATCCCGCCTCTGGGCTCTTCTTACACGGCTTCTTTTAAGGAGCTTTGTCTGTCCTCTCCACTCAAAGGAGAAGGGCTCTACGTTGACGGGACCCTTATTTCGGTCCAAAAAGAGGGACAAGGTAAGTCCCTCCGTCGACGCTCTTGGGAGCGGGAAGGTCCCTTCCCGGAGCCGTCGACCTGGCCGCTTATCCGTCGCACTGCCGCTCGCCACTGGCCTCATGGTATCCCCCTGTCCAGGTCAGTTGACCGAGACTCCCACCGATGAAGTCGAGATTTTCTCGACCCATTGGACGGGCTGTCGCCTTTAGCAGCCGAGATTCCTCTCTCGGTTCCCCGGGAGGAGTTGAGGATCGCTGTGGCTCGCCTGTGCCTCCGTTCTGGAGCCCTCGGATGCACCCATCCGAGCGGCGGGAGTGCGGTTCCGCCGACACCTCCCCGCACCGACCTCGGGAAATTCGGGACTCTGGGTCTCGGACCTTCTGGTCCAGCCGATCCCACCCGTCATGGCGTCTCGGTCTCGGCTATCATGATAAGCGTCGCCCGCTGCGGCCTGACTCTCCTCCTCGGATGAGGGAGGTCGGCGTGAATTACGTCCGCGGTGCGAGAATCTTATGTTGCAGCAGCTCCTCCTGGCCGAGTAAGTCGACCCGTCGCCTCCCCGCCATTAAGTGGCTGTCACGGAGCGGCGACCAGCACCCCCTGACTTATCCGAGAGCTCATACCAGGCCGGTTGTTGCGTCCAAAACCAGCTGCTCCACCGATTCCGGTGGAACCTCTCCGCCTCCACAGCCACCATTGGGGCTCCGACCAAGGATTCTCGGTCACTAAAGGTCTACCCCATCGGCTGTCAGTTACCCTCACTCCCGACCGACCTCGGCTGGTGAAGGTGGCTCAGGCCAGAGGCAGCTCTTCGAGGACTCTTCCCGAGTCCGAAGATGATTCCTCCTTTTCTCCAGCGACTGGACTTGGAGTCTTCAGGAGGTCAGTCAATGGACGTATAGCCCGTCAGTTCTTCCTAGGACTACTCGCTCATCTCGGAGTCCACGGGATGGAGTTTCGAACCTGCTTCCAAGCGGGCCAGGTATCCTCACGGAGATTCTGGACCGAGGATTCGACGGAGGCCTTCCGTGGCCGAGGCCATAGTGGGTCCAGCACTGGAGCTTTGGCAGCCTCTGCTTCCTGCCCTGCGCCTCTGCCAGGATGGCCAGGAAGTATGCGGTCCCACCGTTCCTTGTCCGGTTTGGAACACCTCCGCTGAGGGGTTGAGTTACCGACAGCGCCGCGCCCGGGCAACGCCAGGGATGTGGACAAACCTCCTGACAAGGAGTCCAAGAAATTGGACTATGTCGGGCGAAAAGTCTCACGCTAATGCCCTCTCTCGCGCCTTCGGCCAGGCCAGTTCGGCCGTCCTCATGGCATATTTTTTCTCATGCCCTGTTGGGCTCCCCTGGATGAGGTCATCCCTCATCTTCCCGCCCGATCTGCAGACTACGGTTAAGCAGAGTGCGGGACCAGGGCAGGAAGAGGCAGTGGCCAAACAGCAGCTCCAGACTGCTTTGGATATAGGGGACTCATGTGCCAGATCGGTGGCGGCCGCAGTGGCTGTCGGTCATGCGGGCTTGGCTGAGGATATCCACCTTTAGCCGGATACCCAGCACAAGTTGGCGGATGTTCCCTTTTGGGACTGACCTCTTGACCCTGGGGTGGAAGGTCACCTGCGGAGGATCGAGAAGTCCAATGCTACCTTGGGTCGGTCTCTTCCGCTCAGAAGGACAAAGGCCGCCAAACCACAGCCTAAGCCCTCTGGTCGCTACCAGCCCCTTTGGCGTGCGGCGCAGCAACGTCAGGGCCAGCAGGCTCGGCCTTGGCATCCCAAACCAAGCCGCCGGCTTCCTCTAACAGGAGGCAGGAGGAAAAGGCCCAGGAGGTCCCTCGGCGGTCCTCCTCCAAGCCTGCCCAGTGTCGGGCTGAGGGTCGCCCACTTCATTCCGTCACCTTACCCCTGGGTCCCCTGGGGAGGGCCTGCACTTCCGTTCCACTTGGTCCGCTGTTTCCACGGACAGGTGGGTCTTGAGGTGGTGGGAAGAGGCCTGCCTCTGGAATTCGAGCAGGCACCACCCTTCAGAGCCGTCGCCTCGGGGGCTCGGGATCCCCAGCCTCACTGGCGGCTCGTCGCACGACATCGTCCTCCTCCTCCAGAAGGAGGTGATAGAGAGGTGTCGGACCCTTCTTCAGACCCAGGGTTTGTGTCCAGGTACTTCCTGGTTCCGAAGCAGACGGGGGCTGGCGCCCCCATTCTCGTACTCACGACCTAAACAAGTTCCTAAGGTCTCGAACCTTCAGGATGGTCACTCTGGCTCAGATAATACCATCCTTGAAGCAGGGCGTGTGGTTCCTGTCTCTGGACTTCAGAGCATTTTTCACGTCCCTATCCGTTCGTCTCACCAGGGACTCTTCGCTTCCGAGCGGAAGGATCCCTCTCGAGTTCCAAGCCATGCCTTTTGGCTTGTCTCCAGCTCCCAGGGTCTTCACCAAATGCATGGCAGTGGTGACAGCATTCCTGCGGCGCCGAGGGTCCGGGTGTCCTCACCTGGACGACTGGCTGATAGCAGCTCCCTCCAGGAAGGAGGCGGAGTGGTCCAGAGATCTGGCCCTCCAGGTCTGCTCTCAACTGGGCCTCCTTATCAAGCGAGGCCAGAGTAGGACTCGAGCGAAGCAGGTGATTCTATTCATCCAGGCGCAGCTCGACTCTCTTGAGCCAGGCCCGCGGCTCGGCGGACAGGGCCGAGGTTCTTTCCTCCTTTGCCGATCATCTTTGAGCACTGCGCCTGCCCGGACTTCCTGCGCCTCCTGGGTCTCATGGCGCCTGCACCAGCGTGGTCCGTTGGGCCCGCTGGAACATGCGTCCCTTCAGTGGGGACTGGCCAGCTAGTGGTCACAACGCTGCGATCCTTTGGACCAGCTTGTGTCGGTGACACAGGGGATGTGGAACGCTCTCCAGTGGTGGACCGTTCCAGATCATTTGCAGGAGGGCATCCCGTTCGTCCGCCCGAGCCGCGGGTCTCTCTGTCGACCGATGCCTCTCTGATGGGTTGGGGTGCCCATCTGGGGAACACCGGGCTCATGGCCTCTGGTCCCTGCGGAGTCCCGATGCCACATCACCTGCTGGAGCTCCAGCACGGTCACCCAGCTTCCGCCGCCTTGTTCCGCTTCCTCCGGGTCATGGTCCGAGTCCAGACGGACAATACCACGACCATGTACTATCTAAACCGCCAGGTGGGGCCGCTCCATGCTTCTATGCAAGGAAGCTCTCGCATTTGGTCACTCGTGCGCGGCCTGGAGGCGGATCTCCCTGGCCATTGCGTGGCAGGAGGCCTCCAACCCCTGGCCGATGCCCTGGGCCGGATAGGGGCTGCATCCCACGAGTGGTCTCTTCTACCGAGGTAGTACAGCATCTGTTCTCCCATTGGGGCACACCTCAGGTGGACCTGTTTGCCTCCAGGGAGGCATGGCTGAGTCTGTTCCATGCCCGCCCCCTCAGCGGGCTCGCTGCAGGGATGCCTTCTCGAGGCAGTGGACCCCGGCCTCTTTCGCCTTTCCCCATTTCCCTTGATCCACAAGGTGCTTCTCAGGCGAGGAGGGGACAAGGCGCGGTGATCTGATAGCCCAGACTGGCCTGGCCAGTTCTGGTACCAGATCTCCTCAGTCTCAGCTCCAGGACTCCGGCAGCTTCCAGCTCGCCGGACCTGCTCTCAGTCAATCAGGGAAGGTGTTCCATCCGGACCTTCAATCCCTGCACCTGGACGGCCTGGTTCCTGAGCCGGCTAGAGTTCCAGGCCTTGGGTCTTCTGACGAGGTCCTCAATGTAGTTGAGGCGTCCCGTATGAGTCGACCAGAAAATGCTATGCCTTCAAATGGAAAAGGTTTTCCATTTGGTGTCAGAGCAAGGGCTTGGACCCTTCCTCCTGTTCCTTAGCAAGCATCTTGGACTATTTATGGTCCCTTTCTAGTCAAGGGCTTAGGTCGACGACCCTAAGGGTGCACCTGGCAGCCATCTCTGCTTACCGGGCGCGGGCCTGGAAGCAGTCGGTGGCGCAGGAGAAGGTGGTCTGGCGCTTTTCCAAAGGCCTTGATCACATTTCCCCTCCAGTGCGGGAACCCCCACCTCCGTGGGATCTACTGCTGGTACTGGCAAAGCTCATGGGCAAACCATTCGAACCTATGCACAGGTGTGCTCTCTCTCACCTGTCGTGGAAGACCGCCTTCTTGGTGGCTATCACGTCAGCCAGAAGGATGGGAGAGCTCCAGGCGCTCCATCGAGTCTCCTTACCTGGTCTTCCACAGGGACAAAGTTGTCCTGCTTCCACCAATTCCTTCCGAAGGTGGTGTCGGAGTTTCACCTTAACCAGGTGTTGACTCTGCCGGTGTTCTACCCCAATCACACCTCGGAGGCCGAATACAGGCTCCATACTCTGGACCCTAGAAGGGCGCTCGCTTATTATAAGGAGCGCACGGCTGAAATTCGAGGAGAGGTTCGCCAGCTGTTTGTCACCTACGCTGAAGCCGCACCTGGCAGACCTGCAGCCAAGCGGACGATAAGCAGGTGGGTAACCTCCTGCATAGATCTCTGCTATAAGTTGGCGGGCATGGAGCCTCCCAGAGGATAGGCTCATTCTACCGCCATACTGCCAGCAGTGGCTGCTTCAGGGCGTCCCTATCCAGGAAATCTGCAGGGCTGCTACCTGGAAGTCAGCAAACACCTTCATTACCCATTACCACATCGACCTTGAGTCACGCCGGGATGCTGGTTTTGGGGCCTCGGTTCTCAGTCTCTCTCTTTCCCAAGTAAGTATTGGGGTGTCGTCTTGCCTCCTCCTCCCGGAGAACTGCTAGGAGTCTGCCAATGAGTGTGGATGAACAACATATCCATGTCCCTAGAAATACAGGTTACTCACCTGTAACAGGAGTTCTAGGAATGGTATATGTTGTTCATTCACACCGACCCACCCGACCTCCCGGCCGATGCACAACCTGAGCTTCCAGCGGCCAGATCTGGGCGTCATGGGGCTGAGCCGAGTTATACCACCGGGTGGGTGGGAGGAGCAAGCTTGAAGACCTTCTGGCAAGATTTAAAGCGGCAAGGATACCTGCCAATGAGTGTGGATGAACAACATATACCATTCCTAGAACTCCTGTTACAGGTGAGTAACCTGTATATCTGGCGGGATCACCCCCTTATGTACCACACCTGACGTGAGGGGCGGTCCCCGCTGAAGACAGCTAGAATTTTTCCGTGGGTTCCTGACGCCTGCCGGCTTCAGTCCTAATAGTGTAAACTGCTGCAAGAGCTGTTCTTGAAGATCTACTGTTATGGTAAGTTCTTACGTAATTGTACTTTTCTCCCGAAGTTGGTAGCTTCATCTACTTTGAATCAGTCTATCGCATTACCTGCCTTTTTCACGCAGTACTCCAATCATGGAGAATACTTACTTCACACCATGGATGTTCACAGGATTCTGAGATATTATACCAATAGGACGAAAGATCTCAGAAAGACTGATCAGTTTTTTCTCTTTCGCTCACTAAAGAGAAGGCAATGCTGTTTACAAGCAATGCCTGTCAAAGTGGTTGGCTAATTGCATCACTTTCTGTTATGACAAGTACAGCAAGACCCTACCGAGTCAAGTCAGAGGTCACTCCACTCGTGGAGTTGCTGCCTCTGCGGCTTGTTTCAAGAATGTGTCCGTGGCAGACATTTGTGCTGCCGCCACTTGGACTTCCGTCCATACCTTCACTAAACATTGCAGTTTGGACTTTGCCTCTCTCCGTACAGCAGGTTTCGGGTTAGTGATCTTGCATGGCCTCCTTTCTTGAGGGTTGCAAGTTTTCCTACTTCTTATCTGAGTAGTTCTTCCTCCCGGTGCCTTTTGTTATTTGTTCCAGACTGCTTGGGATTCTGTCCTATATGTAATTACCTACTGTAAGAGCCCTCTCGGAAGTAAGGTAGTACGGTTATGTAAGAACTTACCGTAACAGTAGATCTTCAAGAGAGGCTCTTGCAGTAGGTAATACCTTCCCGTCCGCCATCCCCCTTGGCTTTTTCAGCTTCTTTTCCATTGAGGGAAATATCTGCTTCTCTCTCGTTCGGGCCTTCCAGGCCTGTGGCGGGAAAGAACTGGAAGGCGGGCGTCCGGGACCACCCCTTTATTCCGACATCGTATGATGCCGGTCACGTGACGAGGGGGCGGTCCCACGCCTGGGACTGCTGGCTAGAAATTGTTCCTTGGAGTCCTGCCGCCGGCAGACGTCAGTTCTATATGTAATTACCTACTGCATGAGCCTCTCTCGAAAATCTGTTGTTACGGGAAGTTCTTACGTAACTGTACTTTCTAGGAATGGTGTATGTTGTTCATCCACACGACCCACTCGACCTCCCCGGCTTTGACGCACAATGTGAGCTTTCAGCGGGGCAGATCTGGCATCATGGGGCGGAGCCGAGAGTTTTACCCCCAGGGTGGGTGGGAGGAGTCAGCTTGAAGACCTTCCGGCAAGATTTAAAGCTTCAAGGATACCTGCCAATAAGTGTGGATGAACAACATATACCATTCCTAGAACTCCTGTTACAGGTGAGTAACCTGTATTTATGGGTGCTCCAGCTAATCGCAGGACACTCGACAGAGTTTCTGTAGAAACCACCTTGTCACCCTCCCCCAAGGTCGTTGTACTCTCGGGAACATCATCTTCTGGTCGTGGAAGAAATTTCAGCACCTTTGCTGAAAGATGCTATAGAACCTGTCCCCCCTTCACCTGCTAGGGGCAGGTTACTATTTCCCACTTCTTCCTGGTTCCAAAGAAGACTGGAGATGTGAGATCTATTCTAGATCTCAGTTCCCTGAACATTTTTGTGGATCACAAGAGGTTCAGGATGCTCTCACTGCAGAGCCTTCTGCCCCTCCTCTGCTCGGGCCAGTGGCTGTGCGCTTTGGATATGCAGGATGGTTACCTGCACATATCTATCCGCCCGTCTCACCACAGATTTTTTCATTTTGCTTTCCAGGGGGACCACTACAAGTTCAAGGCACTTCTATTTGGCCTCTCCTCGAGTATTTATTTGCGGTGGTGGCGGCCTTCCTGCGTACCTGGGGAGTACAGGTTTTCCAGGAACTCCTGTACTGCCTCTCCCTTACCCCAGCGGGTCTTTGCCTGTCTGGGTATTACCATCAACCATTCCATGGCTGTACTTGATCCCATCCCAGAGGATCCAGTTCATTGGGGCGATACTGGGCACGATCTTAGGCAGGGCCTTCCTGCCACCGGACAGGGCGGCACCTTGGGCTTTTGGCAGCTGCTATCCTGACAGTCCCTCGTGCTCGGCTCCACATGAGGGTCTCTCAGTGGGATCACTTGGTAAATGACTTGGACCAATTGGTCCTCGTCTCCTCTCCCATGATTCGAGACTTGCAGTGGTAGATGGTTCAGAGAATCTTCTTTGGTGAGTTCTATTCTTCATTCTTCCCAGACTCTGACCACAGATGCCTTGGGCGACGGTTGGGAGCCCATCTCTGTCCACATCGAACCCAGGGCTCTTGATCTAAACAGGAATATTCCCTGGACATCAATGTGCTCGAGCTTCGGGTGGTGCTCTATGCTCTCCAGATTGTCCACCTGCATCTTCTTCCAGGCCACCTAGCCATCCAGACGGACAATATGTGTGTGGTATGGTACATCAGCAAACAGGGAGGGACTCTGGTCTGTGCTGTTTGCAGGGAAGCGATGAGAGTTTGGGAGTGGACAGCACAACATGACCTTCACCTCACGGCAGTTCATGTTCTGGGGGTCAAGAACTCCTTAGCAGACAAATTAAGTCACTCGTCTTCTCAAGCTCATGAGTAGGATTTGGATCAGGGGATCGTAGATGATATCTTCCTACGTTGGGAAACACTTCAGTTGGACCTGTTTGCTTCACCTCTAAACACAAAGCTTCCTGGCTTCTGCTCGCTCATTCAAGAACGAGGCTTTTTCTGGAGAAATGCTCTTTCTTTAGATTGGAAGAACAGATTCGTCTGTGTTTCTCTCCTCCCCCCCATTCCTCTGATCCCGTGTGTCTTGCAGAAACTCGTCTCAGACGGAGCGCGATTGATTCTGATCGCTCCTTTTTGACACAGGCAAGGTTGGTTCTGTTTTCTGCAGCAATACGCAGAGGAACCTCCTCTTCCTCTTCTGCTGTCACGAATTTTACTGACTCGGGATCAGGGGACCCTGGTCCATCCAGGTCTTCATTCCCTTCAACTACATGCGTGTCTCCTGCAGACATTGCTCAAGCCTGCTTTGGGGTTTCTCCCCAGGTGGCTGAGATCTTGGTCGAGGCTAGGAAACCCTCCACTAGGTCTACTTATGCCATGAAATGGAAATGGTTCTCTATCTGGACCGCTTCAAAAGGATTCGAGCCTTTCTCCTGCTACGTTGGGCGACTGCTGTAGTATCTGCGCCATCTCTTCGACCTCGGTCTTAATTACTCTTCTCTGAAGGTACATATGGCGGTCATTTCGGCCTACCATGTTCCCTTCGCAAATAGGACGTTTGCTCAACTGGATGTCTCTAAGACTTTACTCAGAGGGGTTCTTCACTTGAGACCCCCTATCCGAGTTCGTTACCCTCTTTAGGATTTGAAATTCGTTTTTGAGAAACTTGATTTGCCTCGTTTTGAACCAGCGGCCTCAGCAGACATGAAGTTCCTTTCATGGAAGAGGCTCTTCCTAGTGGCCATTACCTCTGCTCGGAGGATTTCCAAGCTCCATGCCTTGATGTGTAAAATCCCGAACTTGGTTTTTCACATGGAACGTGTGGCTCTTCGCAGCAGTCCTAAGTTTCTCTCCTAGGTGGTAGCGGAATCTTCATTGAACCAGCCCATAGAGTTGCCCGTTTTCTTTGCGCAGTACTTCAATCAGGGGGAGTATCTATTTCACACTGTGGACGTTCATCGCATCCTGAGATACTACTCTAACAGAACACAGGATCTCAGAAAGACTGATCAACTGTTTGTTTCTTTTGCACCCAAAAGAGAAGGCAATGTTTTTTCTAAGCAATGACTGTCTAAATGTTGGCTGATTGCATCACCTTCTGTTATGACAAGTACAACAAGATCATTCCGGTTCAAGTAAGAGGACACTGCACCAGAAGGGTCGCTGCCTTGGCGGCATGTTTCAAGAACGTGTCAGCAGCAGACATCTGTGCCGCCGCCACTTGGATTTCTTTCCATACTTTTACAAAACATTGCAGTTTGGATTTTTTGCCTCACCATAGAGCAGGCTTCGGACTCACTGTTCTGCAAGACTTCCTTTCTTAAGGCCTTCAGAGCTTAGGGGATCTGCTTTGAGTAGCTTTCCTCCTCCCATGTGCTTCTTCTTTTTCCTGAATGCTGGGACTCTGTCCTATATGTAATTATCTACTGCAAGAGCCATTTGAAGTAAGATATACAGTTAAATGCCGTAGCAGTAGATCTTGAGAGGACTCTTAAAGTAGGCAAAAGCTTCCCGTCCTCCATCCCCCTAAGCCTTTTCCGCTCCTTTTCCAGTGAGGGAAATATCTGCTTCTCTCTCATCTGGCCTCTGGTGGCCTGCGGCGGGAAAGAAGTGGAAGTCTGGCTTGAGACTGCTAGCTAGAAAGTTTGCCTTGGGATCCTGCTGCCTGCCGATGTCAGTCCTATATGTAATTATCTACTGCAAGAGCCTCACTCTATGGTATACTGTTACAGTAAGTTCTTACATAACTGTATTTCTCTCAAAGTATGATAGTACAGTTAAGTAAGAGCTTACCGTAACTGTAGATCTTCGAGAACAGCTCTTGCAGCAGGTAGAGCTTACTTCGAGATACAGCTCTTGCAGCAGGTAACCCCATTAGGACTGAAGCCGGCAGGACCCCGCGGAATTCTTCTAGCAAGCTATCTTCAGCTGGGACCGCCCCCGATGTCAGGCATAGTACATAAGGGGGCGGTCCTGCCCGATTCCCTAGTTCTTTTCCACCATCGACTTGCATGTCTCCACGTTGGATCGTTTCTGCGCGTGCGTGTGAAGTCCTTCCTTCGGAAAAAGTTGATTTTTCCGCTCAGTTGTCTGATGTCCTCTCCAACCTGTGTTGAAGGCCATCCCTCGAAAGTGCGCCTTTGGGAAACAAATCCCCTTCAAGGATCCGCATTCGGCGTGCATCCGGTGCCTAGGCCCAGACCACGACACCCGGTCCTGCATTTTCTGTGAGGTGTTCAACAGCCGGACCCGGATCCGTCGCCTGAAGGCTTTGCAGGCGTTCCTGCTCGAGGGGAAAGTTAAGGCCATGGACACCTCCAAAAGAAGTTCTGCTGAGAAAGTCCGGAAACATTCCGAGAAGCACAGGGAGAAGGCTCCATCCAAGTCTCCGTCTAGGGCCTCCGGCTCCCGGTCCGACCGTTTGCTTCAAGGGCCCGTTCTCAGCCTCCCTCCGCTGCGGTGAAGAAACCTTTGGGCTCCTCTTCCTCCTCTCAGGCGAAGACCTCCAGGCCCCCTTCGTCTTCTTCCAAAGCCCTGGTTAGATCTGGGGACCATCCTCGTCACCACAAGTCGGGTTCCCACCATTTCGAACCAGACGTCAGGTCCGCCTCCTTGCCTCATCCTCCCCAGTGGAAGACGAACGAGCTTACCTCGGTCAAGAAGCCATCGGACTCGACGTCGGCAACACATCACAGGTCCCAGGAGCCATCGAATGCCAGACGCCCGTCGCCGGCCAGGCCTTCACCCTCTCTGTCGTCGGCAGGAGGGCCGACGTCCGCACGAGTCGAAGAGGACCCGGCGCCTCCTGCCGATGTCTCAGGAGTCTACCATGGAGGAGGAGCTGGCGCGGCCGAGACCAGGCGGATGAACCGGTCCTGTCTAGCCTCGCAGGAACCCTCACTGCAATCTGAGGCCCCTGAGGTCGGCCGCCCGGAACCAGGACGACCGGCCACCGGTGCCCTGTCCATCGTCGGGCCTTTCCTTTTCCGAAGTCAAGGAGCTTTTTACCTACTGGTGGGACACCATTAAAAATGACGTGGTTCCCATACCACCTACTCTACCTCCTCCTCCTCCGTCACCTGTGACCCCTCCGGTCGCTGCGCCCCCTTCTCCATGTGGGGCGACTGGCCGAGTACCTCGCCCCCAGTAGCTTACGGACCCTCCAAGGGGAAGACCTGATAAAAGGAGACCTCCGTCTTGATTCTCTTCAGGGTCAACCAGTCCTGAGAGACCCAGAAGACTCCGACCTTCGCCTTCGATGGAGGATACAAGATCGGAATCCTCGACAGGATCCAGATCTCTCTCTTCCCTTCCAATCTCGTCTCCGGACCCACGTGAGCTTCCTAGGTCTCCTCCGGATGACTCCTCGTTCTCAGAAATCATGAGACATATCCATGAGAACATGGGCTGGGATGTGGAAGAGTTAGATCCCGAGAGACTACGTCTTGCTAGGTATCTTCGGCAGAAGGATCCCAAGCCTGTGGTGGTACCACCCTTGGTGGACACTTTTGTGGACATCACCAAGGCAGCTTGGAAGCGTCCACACTCACTCCCGTTGATGCAGAAGAAAGCTGATTGCCTGTTCAGTGCTCCTAAGGAGGACCAGTACTTGGCTCAACATCCTCTGGGCGAATCTCTGGTCATAACAGCCTCTCATGACCGGTCCCAGAGACCGCAACATTTGAGTATCCTGCCACCGGACCCGGAGTCCAAACAGCTGGACGCTATGGGCAGGCGCACGTATGCTTGCGCTACATGCGCCATCAGATCCCTGAACTACTTGACCCACATGGTGCAGTTCCAAAATGCTTTGTGGGAACAGGGACTGGATCTGCCGGAGAAATTGCCAGAAGGTGAGCAGAAGGAGGTGATGTTACAGCTTCTCCGTACGGGTTCTGACGTGGGAACCCAGGTGATGCGAGCCGCGTATGATTCTGCGGACTCCTCAGCCAGATCGGCAGCTTCAGGCATATGCCTCCGGAGACCCTTATTGCTTTGCATCTCCGGATTTATCCAGGACGTCCAGAAGAACATCATGGATGCGTCTCTTTAGGGAGAAGTTCTCTTTGGTGCACCCTCTGAGAAGGTTCTTACCAAGCTCCAAGAGGCCGGGAAGGCGGTGAGGTCGGTCCTGGTAATGTACCGACCGAGGCTTGGTTCCTTTCGTAGGAACCAAAGCCGTTTTCATGGACGGACGCAGAGACAACAGTCCCTCACGGGTCCACAACAGAGGGGCTCCTGTACCCACAGAGCCCAGGGAAGACAGCCCGCAGCCCGAAGTCAGCGTCCAGCTAATCTGGCTCAGCTCGCGGGCCCCTCCGACTCCACAGCCTGACTCCTTCCCAGCCCCTGCCGCTCAGGATCAATGGGACATCAAGGTCGGGGGTCGTATTGTGAATTGCCTGCCAGGATGGCAGTCCATAACCACCGAGAGGTGGGTTCTTCAGATGGTCAAAAAAGGCCACTTTATAGAATTCGTAGACAAACCACCCTCGAGGCCTCCTCTGCTCTCCTGTTACTTGAGTCAGCACAAATTGCTTATCGGGCAAGAAATACTTGCGCTCCTGCAGAAAGGAGCGGTGGAGTATGTTCCAGAGAACCAGATAGGATCCGGATACTATTCTCACTTCTTTCTGTTTCCCAAGAAAACAGGGGACCTCAGTCAAATCTTGGACCTCAGCTACCTAAATACATCGGTCGCCTACAAACGAGTTCGCATGGTGAGCCTTCCGGGTCTTATCCTCATGCAGGACGCCTTCTTAGCGTCCCTCGATATGCAGGACGCTTACCTGCACATCCCTGTGGCTCAAGCGCACAGGAGGTTCCTGCGCTTCAAGTTCCTTGGTCACCATTTTCAGTTCCGAGCTCTTCCATTCGGGCTGTCATCGGCCCCAGGGTCTTTACCAAATACATGGCAGTCTTGGCAGCGTCTTTAAGGAGACAGGGCCACTATGTGTTCCTGTACCTGGACGATTGGCTTCTCATGGCCGCTTCCAGAGCAGCGTTGTTACTGGCGATCCAGAGCACCCAGGACCCGTTCCAGTCTCTGGGTATTCTAATCAACTACGAGAAGTCTCTGCTTGTACCGTCACAGAAGCTGCAGTTCATAGGCGCAGTTCTGGACACTGTTCAGGGCAAAGCATTTCTCCCAGGTGACAGAGTGGAATGCATCAGATCCCTCATCGGGGATCTCTCGGTGAAGAAGACTGTCCCGGCTTGGCTGATCCTTCGCCTGCTCGGACAATTGGCTGCGGCCATTCCGACTGTCCCCTTGGCAAGGCTCCACATGCGGTTAACTCAGTGGATGCTCAAGGTGCAGTGGACCAAAGGCAAGACCACATGCAGCATCCGGTCAGAATCACATCGGCTGTGATTCGAGACTGGCAGTGGTGACTAGACCCAGGGACACTTTCGGCGTGTGTCCCGTTTACAGCGCCGTCCTCTGAGGCAATCCTCTCCACAGACGCCTCTGGGCTGGGGTGGGGTGCGCACTTGACCAAGGTGAGGTCCCAAGGAACATGGACCCCTCATGAAGCCCACCTCCATATCAGCGTGTTGGAGATGAGGGCAGTCTTTTATGCCCTGCATGCCTTTCAGTCAGAAATCCCGTCGAGTACTCTTCTGCTTCAGACAGACAAGACGGTGGTGATGTATTATCTCAACAAACAAGGAGGCGCACACTCTAAACCCCTTTGCAGGGAAGCTATGAGAGTGTGGGATTGGGTAATCCAACACGGCGGGATCCTGACTGCAGTTCACGTTCCCGCAGTGGACAACACAATCGTAGACGGCCCGAGTCACTCCCAGTCCAGGGTCCACGAGTGGGAACTTCTTCAAGGGGTCGCAGAGGATCTGTTTCTTCAATGGGGTACTCCAGAACTGGACTTATTTCCTTCCCCATCCAACGCAAAACTGCCCAATTTTTGCTCGCTTGATCCAGGGCCTGGTGTTTTCTGGCGAGACGCGTTGTCCCTCTCCTGGGCGAACAGATTCCTCTACGCCTTCCCTCCTTTCCCGTTGGTCCAGAGAGTTGTTCTCAAACTTCTTCGGCAGCACGCAACAATGATCCTGGTAGTGCCTTTCTGGCCCAGACAGATCTGGTTCCCCTTGCTCATGCAGCTATCCCGGGAACCTCCGGTGCCGTTGCCCTTCAGCTCCCATCTCTTGTCTCAGGAGGAAGGTTCACTGGTCCACCCAGATTTACGTTCACTGAACCTGCATGCATGGCTCCTAGAGACGTAGCCATTTTGCGACATGGGGTCTTGCAAGAGGTGGCGGAAGTTCTTTCCTCGGCCAGAAAGCCGACAACAGATGCGACATATGTCATGAAATGGTGCCGTTTTTGCTTGTGATCGCAAGCACGCGGCCTTTCCCCTCTAGGTTGCCCGGTGGAAGTGGTGTTGGAATACCTGCGCTCCCTTTTCCATTCGGGTCTCGCCTACTCCTCTATTAAGGTGCACCTTTGCGCTATTTCTGTTTACCCCATCCCGGTGGGACAGCGTGCAGTGGCGCAACTTGACGCCTCTCGAGAATTCTGAGAGGGGTGTTGCACCTTAGGCCACCCATTAAGGAACCTGTTCCTCCATGGGATTTACTCTTCGTCCTGGAGCAACTCAAGCTGCCCCCTTTTGAACCTGCCGTGGATTGCGAGCTGCGTTTCCTGTCATGGAAGACGTTATTTTTAGTTGCTGTTAAGTCAGCAAGGAGAGTTTCCGAGCTTCATGCTCTCATGTGTAAGGAACCTTATTTGATTTTCCACCAGGACAGAGTGTCCCTGAGGACGAATCCTAAGTTCTTGCCTAAGGTGGCTTCGGCACTCATTCTCAATGAGGACATTGACCTGCCTGTATATTTCCCTAAATATTCCCATAGAGGAGAGGTGCTCCTCCACACCCTGGATGTTGGCCGTCTAAGGTATTACCTTAACAGGACTCTACAGCTTCGCAAGTCGGAGCAACTCTTCGTTTTCTTTGCTGTGAGGATTATGGGCCAACCAGTATCGAAGCAGTCCCTCTCTCGCTGGCTTGTCCTGTGTATATCATACTGCTGTGATATAAAGCACAAACCCCTCCCGGGTACAGTCCGGGGCCATTCCACTGGGGGGGGTGGCTACCTCCTTTGCAGCACTCCGGAACGTCGTCTTCTCTGCCATATGTGCTGCAGCCACTTGGAGCTCTGTGTATACTTTTATCAGGCATTATAGCCTGGACATTGTTTCACTCTGAAGAGCCGGTTTCGGCCTGGCTGTACTACAGGGTCTCCTGTCCTAGAGTCAGGACTTGATATGGATTTTATTACTTTCCTCCTCCCAGAGTGCTTACAAGCGTTATTGCTTGGAAATCAGTCCTAATGGTGTTTCCTACTGCAAGAACTGTTTGTTGAAGTAAGATAGTGTAGTTACGTAAGAAGTTACCGTAACATTCGATCTTCGAGAACATATGTTGCCGCAGATGCCTTACCGCCCACCTTCCCCCTTGCAGGAGGCATGGCTTTCTGAGCCTTTGGCAGGGGCTTACACCCTTTTATTTTCTGATGGTGGATCCTCGGTCTCCCATTCTGATGTTGACCTGTTGCCCGAAGTCTCTGGCAGGAGAACTGCGGAATCGGGCGGGACCACCCCCTTATATACTACGCCTGACGTCGGAGGCGGGACCAACGTCTGGGGCGGTCCCTGCTGAAGATAGCCAGCTAGAAGAATTCTGTGTTGTCCTGCCGCCTTCAGTCCTAATGGTGTTACCTGTTGCAAGAGCTGTTCTTGAAGGTCTTCTGTTACGGTAAGTTCTTACGTAACTGTTCTTTTCCCTTTTACCCTCCCCTCTCAAGGTAGAGTTGTCCTGTTATCTTTTTACCTTGGATTAGGTATGTCTAACACCGCTCTGAATACCTTTTTGATGGCTGATCTTCAGTCTCCACTTCTGATGTCAACTAGCGGCTGAGAGTCTCTGACGGGAGAATTGGGGATTCTGGTTGACCGCCCCCTTAGGTATGATCTCTGATAGGGGTGGGGCCGACGGGGGCGGTCCCCGCTGGATACTGCTAGGTAGAAAATTTCCATGGGGTCCTGGCACCTGCCGGCTTCAGTCCTAATGGTGTAACGTGCTACAAGAGCTGTTCTCAAAGATCCACTGTTACGGGTAGTTCTTGCGTAACTGTACTTTTCAGCTTAACCTGGTGTTGACTCTGCCATTTTCCTACCCTAAGTACGCCTCGGACACAGAGTACAGGCTCCATACTTTGGACCTGAGACGTGCTGTCTTGTGTTATGAGGAGCGGACAGTGGATATTCGTGGAGAGGTTCACCAGCTGTTTGTCAGTTATGCTGAAGCCAATTCTGGCAGACCTGCAGCGAAGCGGATTGTTCAAGATGAATTGCATCATGCATAGGTCTATGTTATGAGTTGGTGGGCAAGGAGCCTCCCAGAGGGATAAAAGCTCTTCTAGGGACATGGATATGTTGTTCATCCGCACTATCTGGCAGGTTCCTTGCCGCTTTAAATCTTGCCAGAAGGTCTTCAAGCTAGCTCCTCCTACCCACCCAGGTGGTAAAACTCTCGGCTCCGCCCCATGACGCCAGATCTTCCTTACCGCTTGGAAGCTCAGGTTTCCCTCCTACCGCTGTGCGATTAAGTTTTGGGCCTAAAATCCTTCGGTTTAAAAAGAGAGAAAAAATTTTTATAACTTTTCTCGGTCTTTTTCCTTCGCAGCTGCGATGGACAAATCTACTCCCGGATTTCGGAGATGTCCCTGTGGGCAGAAGATGTCTCGGACGGACCCGCACTCCACGTGTGTTTATTGCCTTGGCCAGGAGCACGACCCGCAGGCTTGCGACCTGTGTTCCTCCTTCTCGGTCTACGTCCTCGAGGACCGCGCTGCCCGCTTACATCTGGGGTGTCCTGAAAGAAGATTTCCTCTGGTCAAATCCAAAGAGGCCCGACTGGCGGTTTCCGCGGCTGCGGGATCCGTCGAACAACTAGAGAGGTTGGTCGCCTTCGAAGAGCAGGCGGCTCAGGCCGCGGCTTCCTCTTCTGTGGCTTTTGTCCCTCTATCGCTCGGGACCTCATATTCGGCTTCTTTTAAGGAGCTTTGCTTGACCCTCTCAACTAAAGGCGAGGGTCCTACTTCTTCGAGTCCGTTTCATCGGTCGAAGAAGTCTAAGAGTAAGTCTCATCGTCGACGCTCTTGGGAGCGGGAAAGATCCCCCTCCCCTCGTTGACAATCGACTTCGGTCGAATTCTCGGCTTCGGCCACTGGCTTCACGGTGCCCCCGTCAGGCCAGGTGACTTGAGACTCCCCGGACGGGTCGAGATTTTCTCGACCCGTTAGAGCGAGTTGTCGGCTGGAGAAGCCGGATTCCCTCCTCCAGTTCCCCTGGTGAGGGCTGAGGATATCGTCGGCTCTCCGTGCCGGTGAATCAGGAGCCGTTGGTTTGCCGACCGAACCGAGGATCGCCGATCCTCTGCTCCCGCCTCCACCGACCTCGCCTAGCCGAGATTCTCGATCTCGGACGTCTTAGCGGTCCAGCCGTTCCCGTCGACATAGAGCGGTCCGGCACCAGCGGCAAGCCGGCGTCGCCCGCTCTTCCTCTTCTTCCTCCTCGGCCGAGGAGGAAGGCCGGCGTAAGCTCGCGCAAAAATCGCGAAAGACTCATGTGGCAACAATTTTTCTGGCCAATAAGCGGCTCAGGCTTCTTCTCCGGCCATTAAGTGGTTGCCACCGCACCGAAAGTAGTGGTCGAGGGCCTGTTTCCAGGCCAGTTGTCCGACCTATTCCGGCTGCCCTCAATTGTGGTGGAACCGCCTCCACCTCAGCCGACAGCTGGGGCCCGCGAAAGAATCGCGGTTGGCCCAAGGCCTTCCCCATAGGCTGTCGGTCACTCTCACGCCTGACAAGCCTCGGCAAGTGGAGGGTGGCTCAGGCTCCAGGCAGCTATTCGACAGTTCGTTGGAGTCGGATGACTCCTCCCTGTTCTCCAAGCGTTTTGACCTGGAGTCCTCTGGGGGGCAGTCAGTGGACGATAGCTCTTCGTCCTTCCTAGGACTTCTTAGGCTCATCTCAGAATCCACTGGGATGAAGCTTGAACCCGTATCCAATCGGGCCAGATATCCCCTCACCGAGATTCGGGACCGAGGGGATTCTCCCACGGAGGCCTTTCCAGTGGCCGAAGCCATTGTCGGGCCGGCCCTGGAACTTTGGCAGGGTCCGGCTTCCTGTCCTGCGCCCTCGGCCAGGATGGCCTGGAAGTATGCGGTCCCTACTGGCTCTCTGTCCGGGTTTTTTGAACACCCCTCGGCTGAAGGGCTGGTCACGGACAGTGTTTTCCGGCCTGCCGGTAATGCCAGGGACGTGGACAAACCGCCCGACAGAGTCCAAGAAATTGGACTACTCGGGGCGGAAAGTGTATGCTGCCTCTTCTCTCGCCTTCGTCAGGCCAGTTCGGCCGTCCTCATGGCACATTTCTCCCATGCCCTGTTGGGTTCCCTGGATGAGCGGTCCCTCATCTTCCCCGCTGACCTGCAGACTACGGTCAAGCAGGTGCGGGATCGAACAGGGCAGTAGCCAAACAACAGCTCCAGACTGCTCTGGATATAGGAGACTTCGTGTGCCGGTCAGTGGCGGCGCTGTGGCCATCGTCCCGGTGGCTGCGAATATCCACCTTTACCGGGATACCCAGCACAAGCTTGCGGACGTTCCTTTCTGGGACAGACCTGTTCGGCCCTGGAGTGGAAGGCCACCTCAGAGGATCGAAAATCCAATGCCACCTTGGATTCGGTCTCGTCCGAGCAGAGGGACAAGGGTCATAAACCCCAGCCTAAGCCCTTTCGTACCTCTACTCCCGCCTCACGCCCGACTCAACAACAGCGTCAGGGCCAGCAGGCTAGACCTTGGTATTCCAAGCCCAAGCCATCGGCTTTCTCTAATAGGAAGCAAGGAGGAAAAGGCCCTGGTGGTCCCCAGGCCGGTCCTTCCTCCAAGCCTGCTAAGTGACGGGCTGAGGGGTGTCGCCCCATCCCGTCACCTGGCCCCTAGTTCCCCGTGGAAGGCGGCTCCGACACTTCCTTTCCACCTGGTCCGCTGTTACCACGGACAGGTGGGTTTTAGGTGGTGGGAAGAGGCCTGCCTCTGGAATTCAAGCAGGCTCCACCCTTCAGAGCCGTGCGCCCGCGTGGCTTTGGGGTCCCCAGAATCTCTACAGGCTCGTCGAGCCGACGCCCCCCTCCTCCTTCAGAAAGGGTGATAAAGAGATAGAGGACCCTTCACCAGAACCAGGGTTCGTGTCCAGGTACTTCCTGGTCCCCGAAGCAGACGGGGCTGGCGCCCATCTTAGACCTACACGACCTGAACAAGTTCCTAAGGTCTCAAACCTTCAGAATGGTCACTTTGGCTCAGATAATACCATCTCTGGAACACGGCGTGTGGTTCTGTTCTCTGGACTTCCAGGACGCGTTCTTTCACGTCCCTATCCGTCCGTCTCATCAGAGATTCCTCCGCTTCAGAGCGGAGGGATCTCTTTGAGTTCCAGGCCATGCCCTTGGCCTTTCTTCAGCTCCCAGGGTCTTCACAAATGCATTGCAGCGGTGACAGCTTTCCTCACGGTGCCGAGGGGTCGGTGTGCCCTTACCTGGACGATTGGCTGATAGCAGCCCTCCAGGTTGGAGGTGGAGCGGTCCAGAAATCTGGCCCTCGGGTTGCTCTCAACTGGGCCTCCTGGTCAACGAGGCCAAGTCGAGACCGAGCGAAGCAGGTGATATCCTTCATCGGGGCAGAGCTCGACTCTTTTCGAGCCAGAGCACGGCTCCCGCGGACAGGGCGAGTTCTTACCTCCTTTGCCCAATCATTTCTGGTTGGGCAATCGCGCCCTGCCCGCGACTTCCTGCGACTCCTGGGTCTTATGGCGGCCTGTACCAGCGTAGTCCGTTGGGCACGCTGGCACATGCGCCCCCTCCAGTGGGGTCTGGCCGGCCAGTGGTCACAGCGTTGCGATCCTCTGGACCAGCGCGTGTGGACGACCCAGGAGATGTGGAACGCTCTCCAGTGGTGGACTGTTCCGTCCCATCTGCAGGAGGGTATCCCGTTTGTCCGCCCCGAGCCGACGGTCTATCGACCGACGCCTCTTTGATGGGTTGGGGTGCCCATCTGGGGGAACACCGAGCACATGGCCTCTGGTCCCCGCGGGAGTCCCGATGCCATATCAACCTGCTGGAGCTCCGTGCGGTCCGCCTAGCTCTCACCGCCTTTGCTCCGTTTCTCCTGGGTCAAGTGGTCCGAGTTCAGACGGACAATACCACGACCATGTACTATCTAAACCGCCAGGGCGGGACGTGCTCCTTGCCTCTATGCAAGGAAGCTCTCCGCATCTGGTCACTAGTGCGCAGCCTGGAGGCGGATCTCCTGGCCATTCATGTGGCAGGAGCCTTCAACACCCTGGCCGATGCCCTGAGCCGGATAGGGGCTGCATCGCACGACTGGTCTCTCCTGCCGGAGATAGTACAAGACCTGTTCTAGGGACATGGATATGTTGTTCATCCACACTCATTGGGAGGTATCCTTGCCGCTTTAAATCTTGCCGGAAGGTCTTCAAGCTTGCTCCTCCCACCCACCCGGGTGGTATAACTCTCGGCTCCGCCCCATGACGCCAGATCTTCCTTACCGCTTGGAAGCTCAGGTTCCCTCCTTAACGCTCTGCGTTTGAGACTGTTCCTATTTCTCCGTTTGGGTTTAAAAATAAATTTTGCGAAAAGACTTCAGTCTTGATCCCTCTGGCTGCGATGGACTATCGACTCCGATTCGGAGATGCCCATGCGGCAGAAGATGTCTCAAACGGATCCACACTCCACGTGTGTCACTGCTTAGGCCTTGAGCACGACCCGCAGGCTGCGACCTGTGCTCATCTTTCTCGCCTCACCCCGAAGACGTGCTGCCCGATTGCAACTGGGCCGTCCCAGAGCGTTTCCCTCGGTGAAGTCAAGGAGGCCCGGTTGGCGGTGTCATGGCGGCTCGGCGGATCAGCTCGGCGGATGATAAGCCCTCGAAGAGGAGGCGGCGCGGGCCCGTATCTTCGCGGCATTATCGCTCTCTGGGTTCTTCCTACGGCTTCTTTTAGGAGCTTTGTCTGTCTCTCCACTAAGGAGAGAGCCTCTCGTCTGCTGGACCTTAGTCTCGGTCCAAAAGAAGGACAGGGTAGGTTCCTCCGTCGGCGCTCTTGGGAGGCGGGAAGGTCCCTCTCCCGAGTAGTGCGCCGTCGGCCCGGCCACTGGCCTCACGGTGTCCCCGTCAGGTCAGTTGACGAGACTCCCCACTGACCAGTCGAGATTTTTCTCGACCCGTTGGATAGGCTATTAATACTTTTAGCGGCGGGAATTCCCTCTCCCGGTTCCCCGGGAGGAGTTGAGGATCCGTGGGCTCGCCTGTGCCTCCGGTTCTGGAGCCCTCGGATGGACCATCCGAGCCGAAGGGCGCGGTTCCGCCGACACCTCCCGCAACCGACCGGAAATTCCGGGACTCGGTCTCGGACCTCTTCGCGGTCACCGATCCCACCGTCGCAAGGCGGTCTCGGTCTCGCACCCGCGGTAAGCGGCGTCGCCGCTCGTCCTCGGGCGAGGGAGGCCGGCGTAAATTACGTCGACGATGCAGAGGACCTTATGTTGCAACAGCTCCTGGCGGGAGTAAGCCGACCCGTCGCCTTCCCGCCCATTAAAGTAACTGTCACGGGCGCCGACACAACCCTCGACTTATCCGAGGAGCTATACCCAGGCGGTTGTTGGCCGACCAGCTGCTCCACCGATTCGGTGGAACCTCCGCCTCACAGCCACCAGTGGGGCTCCGACCAAGGATTCTCGGTCGGCTGAGGGTCTACCCCATCGGCTGTCAGTTACCCTCACTCCCGGCGACCTCGGCAGGTGAAGAGGTGACTCAGGCCAGAGGCAGCTCTTCGAGGACTCTTCCGGTCGAAGATGATTCCTCCTTTTCTCCAAGCGACTGGACTTGGAGTCTTCAGGAGGTCAGTCAATGGACGATGGCCGTCCGTCCTTCCTAGGACTGCTTTGGCTCATCCGAGTCCACCGGGATGGAGCTAGAACCTGTTTCCAAAGCGGGCCAGGTATCCCTCACGGAGATTCTGGACCGAGGATTCTCCGACTGAGCGCTTTCCGGTGGCCGAGGCCATAGTGGGTCGGCACTGGGCTTTGGCGCCCCTGCTTCCTGCCCTGCGCCCGGCCAGGATGGCCAGGAAGTATCGCGGTCCCTACCGTTCCCTGTCCGGTTTTGGAACACCCCTCTGCTGAGGGGTTGGTTAATGACAGCGCTTTCCGGGCCAGCAACGCCAGGATGTGGACAAACCTCCTGACAAGGAGTCCAAGAAATTGGACTATGTCGGGCGAAAAAGTCTACGCTGTATGTCCTCTCTCGGCCCGTCAGGCCAGTTCGGCCGTCCTCATGGCACATTTTTCTCATGCCCTGTTGGGCTCCCTGGATGAGGTCATCCTCATCTTCCCCCCGATCTGCAGACTACGGTTAGCAGGTGCGGGACCAGGGCAGGGCAGTGGCCAAACAGCAGCTCCAGACTGCTTTGGATATAGGGACTCGTGTGCCAGATCGGTGGCGGCGCCGTGGCTATCGTCGGCGGGCTTGGCTGAGGATATCCACTTTCGCCGGATACCCAGCACAAGTTGGCGGATGTTCCTTTGGGGACTGACCTCTTGCCCTTGGGTGGAAGGTCACCTGCAGAGGATCGAGAAGTCCAATGCTACCTGGACTCGGTCTCTTCCACTCAGAAGGACAAAGGCGCAAACCACAGCTAAGCCCTTCGTCCTTCTGTGCCCCAGGCCCTGCCCAGCACGTCAGGGCCAGCAGGCTTGGCCTGGCATCCCAAACCCAAGCCGCCGCTTCCTCTAACAGGAGGCAGGGAGGAAAGGCCCAGGAGGTCCCTCGGCCGGTCCCTCCTCCAAGCCTGCCCAGTGACGGGCTGGGGGTGTAGCCCCATTCCCGTCACTTTACCCCCTAGGTCCCCTAGAGGCGGCTCCGGCACTTCTGTTCGCCTGGTCCGCTGTTACCACGGACAGGTGGGTCTTGGAGGTCGTGGGAAGAGGCCTGCCTCTGGAATTCGAGCAGGCACCACCCTTCAGAGCCGCCGCCTCGGGGGCTTCGGGTCCCCAGCCTCACTGGCGGCTCGTCGGTCGATATCGCTCTCTCCTCCAGAAGGAGGTGATAAAGAGGTGTCGGACCCTCCTTCAGACCCAGGGTTTGTGTCCAGGTACTTCCTGGTTCCGAAACGGACGGGGGGCTGGCGCCCCATTCTCGACCTACACGACCTAAACAAGTCCCTAAGGTCTCGAACCTTCAGGATGGTCACTCTGGATCAGATAATACCATCCTTGGAACGCGGCGTGTGGTTCTGCTCTCTGGACTTGCAGGACGCGTTTTTTCACGTCCCTATCCGTCCGTCTCACCAGAGATTCCTTCGCTTCCGAGCGGAAGGATCCCTTTTCGAGTTCCAAGCCATGCCCTTCGGCTTGTCTCCAGCTCCCAGGGCCTTCACAAATGCATGGCAGTGGTGACAGCATTCCTCTTGGCCGAGGGTCGGTGTACCCTTACCTGGACGACTGGCTGATAGCAGCTCCCTCCAGGAAGGAGGCGGAGTGGTCCGAGAGATCTGGCCCTCCAGGTCTGCTCTCAACTGGGCCTCCTTATCAACGGCCAAGTCGGAACTCGAGCCAAAGCAGATGATTCTATTCATCGGGCGCAGCTCGACTCTCTTCGAGCCAGAGCGGCCCCGGCAGACAGGGCGCGGGTTCTTCTTCCTTGCCCAATCATTTCTGGTTGGGCAATTCGCCTACCGGGACTTCCTGCGCCTCCTGGGTCTCATGGCGGCCTGCACCAGCGTGGTCCGTTGGGCCGCTGGAACTTGCATCCCCTTCAATGGGGACTGGCCAACCAGTGGTCACAATGCTGCGATCCTTTGGACCAGCTTGTCCGGTGACATTGAGGATGGGAACGCCTCCAGTGGTGGACGCCTCCAGATCATTTGCAGGAGGGCATCCTGCTCGTCCGCCCGAGCCGACCGGTCTCTCATCGACCGATGCCTCTCTGATGGGTTGGGTGCCCATCTGGGGAACACGGGCTCATGGCCTCTGGACCCCGCGGGAGTCCCGATGCCACATCAACCTGCTGGAGCTGAGCGGTCCGCCTAGCTCTCACCGCCTTTGCTCCGTTCCTCCGGGGTCAAGTGGTCAGAGTCCAGACGGACAATGCCACGACCATGTTCTATCTAAACCGCCAGGGCGGGACGCGCTCCATGATTCTATGCAAGGAAGCTCTCCGCATTTGGTCACTCGTGCGCAGCCTGGAGGCGGATCTCCTAGCCATTCATGTGGCGGGAGCCTCCAACACCCTGGCCGATGCCCTGAACCGGATAGGGGCTGCATCCCACGAGTGGTCTCTCCTGCCGGAGGTAGTACAGCATCTGTTCTCCCATTGGGGCACACCTCAGGTGGAGCTGTTTGCCTCCAGGGAGAGCGAGGCTGAGACTGTTCCATGCCCGCCCCCCTCAGCAGGGCTCGCTGCAGGGGGATGCCTTCTCGAGGCAGTGGACCCCGGTCCTCTTTTACGCCTTTCCCCCATTTCCCTTGATCCACAAGGTGCTTCTCAAGGCGAGGAGGGACAAGGCGCAGGTGATTCTGATAGCCCCAGACTGGCCTCGCCAGTTCTGGTACCCAGATCTCCTCAGTCTCAGCTCCAGGACTCTGCGGCAGCTTCCAGCTCGCCCGGACCTGCTCTCAGTCAATCAGGGGAAGGTGTTCCATCCGGACCTTCAATACCTGCACCTGACGGCCTGGTTCCTGAGCGGCTAGAGTTCCAGGCCTTGGGTCTTTCCGACGAGGTCCTCAATGTAGTTGAGGCGTCCCGTAAGGAGTCGACCAGAAAATGCTATGCCTTCAAATGGAAAAGGTTTTCCATTTGGTGTCAGGGCAAGGGCTTGGACCCTTCTTCCTGTTCCTTGGCAAGCATCTTGGACTATTTATGGTCCCTTTCTAATCAAGGGCTTAGGTCGTGACCTAAGGGTGCACCTGGCAGCCATCTCTGCTTGCAGGGCGGGCCGGGAAGCAGTCGGTGGAGGAGAAGGTGGTCTGGCGGTTTCAAAGGCCTTGATCACATTCCCCTCCAGTCGCGGGAACCCCGCCTCCGTAGGATCTACTGCTGGTACTGGCAAAGCTCATGGGCAAGCCATTCGAACCTATGCACAGGTGTGCTCTCTCTCACCTGTCGTGGAAGACCGCCTTCTTGGTGGCTAGCACGCCAGCCAGAAGGATGGGAGAGCTCCAGGCGCTTTCCATCAAGTCTCCTTACCTGGTCTTCCACAGGACAAGGTTGTCCTCGCCCCCACCCGAAATTCCTTCCGAAGGTGGTGTCGAGTTTCACCTTAACCAGGTGTTGACTCTGCGGTGTCTCACCCCAATCACACCTCGGAGGCCAAATATAGGCTCCATTCTTGACTCTCAGAAGGGCGTCACTATTACAGAGAGCGACGGCTGAAATTCGGGAGAGGTTCGCCAGCTGTTTGTCACCCACGCTGAAGCTGCATCTGGCAGACCTGCAGCCAAGCGGACGATAAGCAGGTGGGTCACTTACTGCATAGATCTCTGTTATAAGTTGGCGGGCATGGAGCCTCCCAGAGGATAAGAGCTCATTCTACCCGCCCATACTGCTGCAACGGTGGCTGTTTCAAGGACGCCCCTATCCAGGAAATCTGCAGGGCTGCTACCTGAAGTCAGGAAACACCTTCATACCCATTACCACATCGACCTTGAGTCACGCCGGATGCTGGTTTTGGGGGCTCCGGTTCTCCAGTCTCTCTTTCCCAAGTAAGTATTGGGGTGTGCGCCTTGCCTCCTTCTCCCGGAGAACTGCTAGGAGTCTGCCAATGAGTGTGGATGAACAACATATCCATGTCCCTAGAAATACAGGTTACTCACCTGTAACAGGAGTTCTATTAATGGTATATTTGTTCATCCCTACCATTCTCCTGACCTCGGCTGCGACACAACCTGAGCTTCCAGGCGGCAGATCTGGTGTCATGGGGTGGAGCCGAGAGTTATACCACCGGTGGGTGGAGGAGCAAGCTTGAAGACCTTCCGCAAGATTTAAAGCGGCAAGGATACCTGCCAATGAGTGTGGATGAACAACATATACCATTCCTAGAACTCCTGTTACAGGTGAGTAACCTGTATTTCACGCTGGGGCACACCTCTGGTGGATCTGTTTGCCTCCAGGGAGAACGCGAAGCTGAGGCTGTTTCATGCCGGCCCCCCTCAGCAGGGCTTGCTGCAGGGGATGCCTTTCGAGGCCGTGGACCCGGGCCTCTTTTACGCCTTTCCCCCTTCCCCCTGATTCACAGGGTCCTGCTGAAAGCGAGGAGGGACAAGGCGCAGGTGATTCTGATGGCCCCAGACTGGCCTCGCCAGTTCTGGTACCCAGATCTCCTCAGTCTCAGCTCCAGGACTCTGCGGCAGCTTCCAGCTCGCCCGGACCTGCTCTCAGTCAATCAGGGGAAGGTGTTCCATCCGGACCTTCAATCCCTGCACCTGACGGCCTGGTTCCTGAGCGGCTAGAGTTCCAGGCCTTGGGTCTTTCAGCCGAGGTCCCTCGGCGTCGTTGAAGCGTCCGTAAGGAGTCTACCAGAAAATGCTATGCCTTCAAATGGAAGAGGTTCTCCATTTGGTGTCGGGAAAAAGGTTGGACCCTTTCTGTGTCCTGTGGCGAGCATTTTGGACTATCTATGGTCCCTATCTAGTCAAGGGCTTAGGTTCGATGACCCTTAAGGTGCACCTGGCAGCTATTTCTGCTTACGGGCGCGGGCGGTCAGCAGTCAGTGGCGCAGAAAAGTGGTCGGCGCTTTTCAAGGCCTTGATCACATTTCCCCCAGTGCGGGAACCCCCACCTCCGTGGGATTTACTGCTGGTACTGGCAAAGCTCATGGGCAAGCCTATTGAACCAATGCACAGGTGTGGTCTCCCCCACCTGTCGTGGAAAACCGCCTTCTTGGTGGCTATCACGTCAGCCAGAAGGATGGGAGAACTCCAGGCGCTGAGCATCGAGTCTCCTTACCTGGTCTTCCACAGGGACAAGGTTGTTCTATGCCCCCACCCGAAATTCCTTCCGAAGGTGGTTTCGGAGTTTCACCTTAATCAGGTATTGACTCTGCCGGTGTTCTACCCCAATCACACCTCGGAGGCCGAATATAGGCTCCATACTCTGGACCCTAGAAGGGCACTCGCTTATTATAAGGAGCGCACGGCTGAAATTCGGGGAGAGGTTCGCCAGCTGTTTGTCACCTATGCTGAAGCCGCACCTGGCAGACCTGCAGCCAAGCGGACGATAGGCAGATGGGTCACCTCCTGCATAAATCTCTGCTATGAGTTAGCGGGCATGGAGCTTCCCAGAGGGATAAGAGCTAATTCTACCCGCCATACTGCTGCATCGGTGGCTGCTTCCAGGGATGTCCCTATCCTGGAGCTCTGCAGGGCTGCTACCTGGAAGTAAGCAAACACCTTCATTTCCCACTACCACATCGACCTTGAGTCACGCCGGGATGCTGGTTTTGGGGCCTCGGTTCTCCAATCTTTGTTCCCAAGTAAGTATTAGGGGTGTGCCTTGCCTCCTCCTCCTGGAGAACTGCTAGAGTCTGCCAGATAGTGTGGATGAACAACATATCCATGTCCCTAGAAATACAGGTTACTCACCTGTAACAGGAGTTCTAGGAATGGTATATGTTGTTCATCCACACGAACCCACCCGACCTCCCCGGCTTCGACGCACAACCTGAGCTTCCAGCGGGCCAGATCTGGCGTCATGGGGCGGAGCCGAGAGTTTTACCACCCGGGTGGGTGGGAGGAGCTAGCTTGAAGACCTTCCGGCAAGATTTAAAGCGGCAAGGAACCTGCCAGATAGTGTGGATGAACAACATATACCATTCCTAGAACTCCTGTTACAGGTGAGTAACCTGTATATTCTGCACACAATGCTGCTGGTTCATTGGCTGCTTCCAGGGACATCCCTATCCAGGAAATCTGTCGGGCTGCTACCTGGAAGTCGGCGAGCACCTTTATCACCCATTACCTCATCGACTTTTGGTCATGACGGGATGCTGTTTTTGGGGCTTCAGTTTTCCAATCTGTCTTCCCTAAGTAGCGGGTGTGCACGTTGCATCCCTCCTCCTGGAGTATTGCTTGGAGTTTACCAAAGTGTGTGGATGAACAACATATCCACGCTCCTAGGACAACAGGTTACTCATCTGTAAAAGTAGTTCTATGAGTGGTATATGTATAGGCACACGGACACAGCCGACCTCCCCGACTGCAGACGCACACACAACCTGGCTTCCAGCGGGCTAAGATCTGGCGTCAGTGGGCTGATCCTTGGTATATACCACCCTGGTGGGTGGGAGGAGTCAGCTTGAAGACTTCCGGCAGATTTCAAGTGGAAGGGGACAATGCCGAACATTGTGGATGAAAAACGTATACCAGTCCTAGAACTACTGTTATCGGTGAGTAACATGTTTTTTTGAGTCCTTATTCTCTCGTCTCCAGAGCAGTAACGAAACTGTTACAATCTTGCCAGTCACACTTTATTTTCTGTGGGCAACAATCTAAAATACAGATACATAATCATCGATATATTTTGCTTTCAATGTGCTACATCCCTCCAGTTGCCCCTTGATGTGTTTACTCACTTCTTGTAAATAAAAATGCGATTCTGTTTTTTGTGGCTTTAGGGTTTGCACTGAGAAATGAGAATTGCATTTGAAGATTTGAAATCCCTTGGTTTCTAGTTGTACTGGTAGTGCAGATGATTGGTATTCTGAGCAAAGTCTGTATTCATATTCTGGCTAAGGCACTTGTTTCTTTCATTCAAGTTGCGTTTCTGATATAAGCACACTGCACTACATGTGAATAAAAATGTAATACTAATTCTTGTCGCTCTGGGTTGCTTACTTGGAAAAGGTACGTGCCTTTGGGATCCCCAAATTTCCAGTTGTCCTGATAGGAGAATTGGTATTGTAGCAAAAGAAATGTTTCTCTGGGGCTGGATTAGACCTGCAGATAAATCTCTTGTTTGTTTCTGATGTGTAAATTGTACTCAAACTTATACGCCAGAATTCTGAGATAGTGTGTCCTACAGTAGGGACCTATGATACACGTAGATGCATCTTTCTGGCTGACCTGCGATGACACAAATTTATGTGGCTGCACTAAGTAGTTCCACAAGGGGTTGTATTTTGTGGGCAAACTTTTATCTTAAGTTGCATGCGTGTGGTCACCTACAGTGTCTTATGCCGCCTCCTTTCCCACCACAGAAGCTGGTAACATAGCAGACAGGCTTTCTGCCTGCCGTGGGGCGAGGTGCGATGTCTCCACATTGCTACCTGTGCTCCAGTGTCCCAGGCATGGGGAAGGGAAGAAAAAGGGAATTTAACCAGGAGTAGCACACTTAGCTGAAGGTTGTTTGCAGGTGCGACATGGGATCACAAGTAATTTAAGTGACTTCCTCTGGATTACGCAGTATGCACCTTGGCGGATGTGGGATTCAAACCCAGGTCTCCAGATATGCAGGTCAGGGCCTTAACTCGCTGCGCTATACTATTTACTGTACGGGAGTCAAAATTTGCTCTTATCTCATGTCAATTTGTGCATCAAATCTGTTTGCCAGCACTGATGGGAATGTTTTTTTTTTGATGTTGAAAATATAAAATAATTTTTGTGTTTAACTGCAGCTCAGAATGAAGATGTAGAAGTGGATGTCCTGATTAGAGACACAGCCACAAAGTCCCAGGTAGATTTTGTAGTGAAATAAATGTGAATTGCTTACCTTAGATAATTCTTTTCCTTCAAGCAGTCTATCACGCTTTACAAGTATTTTCCTCCTGCGGTCGGCATGCGTACATTGGAGCTGAAGGCATCCCATGCGGTGTCCCTTCTGTGCTCTTCTCCCTCCTTTTACTCCTCTAATGTGAATACTTTCCAAGCTGGCATAGCTTATTTTTGAAAATGGTGTTAACTTAGTAGATCTACTAAACATTAAAATGGAAGACTGACTCTGTGTGAAGAAATTAACATGCAGCACAGTTACGTGCTCATTCAAAAGTGGATTAGTGTTTAGGTAATAAAGTAGAGCTATAGCATTGTGGCAACCGAAAAGGAAGGGAGTGGAGTAAAGGATGCATCATGCAGTTTTTTTCTCTTCTCTGTGGCGGGTGCATTCATCGCTTATTACAAGTGGGAGGCTAGAGCAGTAGATCTTAACTTAGAGTCCGCTGTTGTAGCAGGTAACACATTTGAATCTGTCGCCAACAAACTGTCCAGCAGTAGCAGTTGAGGCCCACCCCCGACGTCCCACATTGTGTAAGTGCAGGCGGTCCCTGACGCTGCATCAGTTCTTTTCTTGGCATCGATGTCTGTTCATGGGCTCCACGGCTTGACTCGCGCCAGTCCGACCACCATTACTTTGTATATTGTATATCCTTGTTTTCTGCATCAATATCCTCTTTCTCTGTCCTGTTTTCCTGTATGTCGTCTCCCCTATTGTCTTCTAGACACACTAAGAAGTGAGCCTGTAGGAAGGAGATCCCAGCTAAAGATCGTCACGTGACCTGCCTGCTGTATTTGGGCCCAGAGCACGACACCCAGTCCTGCCCACACTGCCAGGGCTTCAGTAGCCGGTCTTGTATTTAGCGTCAAGACCTTGCAGACCTACGTCACCCAACAGAAATTAGCCTCCATGCAACAACATCCCTCTTCAGAGCAGGAGTCTTCACACCATTCCCACACAAAATCTGGAAACATACCGAATCCTCTAAAACATAAGGAGAAGGAAGAGGTGCTCGGGAGATCCCAGTCATGATCCATGTCCTCCGGGTCGCACTCTTATCTTGAGGGGCATTTCTGATTCCGCTTCCCTTAACTCCCGACTTAACCATTGTCAAGGCCCAGGCTACAGCCTGTGTGTCCGGCAATAAGTAGAAGGCTTCAGGATCCTCTGGCCCGGTGCTACAGCCCATCAAGATCCAAGCTACAGGCCGATTTTTCATTCCCAGTTAAGGGGCTTCATTCATCCCAGTCAGCTTCTGTAGATCGCGCCAACTCCTGGGAGAAGACAAAGTCCTCTGGCCAGTCTTTAGGGAGATTGTTCTCTCTTTCTCTCCCAAACAGGCCAAAAAGTTGGCGGAGAAAACACCCAAACTGCCGCTGGTGAGGTGCCAGTCTGAGATACCACAGGTCCGCATCTGACCACCTTCGACATTTGACGTCAGACAGCGTCCCCACGGCCACTCAGACGTCAGCACTGCTGGCAAGGACCCTGTCACCTCCTCATCCAACTGATGAGAGGACTGACGACTCCTATACAAGCAAATGTGACTCTGGTCCACACGGACCCCACTGGACTAATACTAACCTGTCGTCGCCTCCAGAAGGACCACCGATGCCAGATTGATCTGAAGTCTTTATCGGCGCTGGTGATGGTATGAATGCTGGAACTGGCAACAGGCTCTCCAAAACTTAACTTGCAACAGGTTAAGAACTTATTTAGTCGCTAGTGGGAGACCATAAGACTGGACATTCTCCCCCCCCAAAACCTCTGCCAACAACTCCTGTTGCCCCAGATTTGACTCAAAATCGAGATGGGGAGCCCCTTGAATCCTCCTCCCCCATGTCCAGACTTGCATACGGTTCCTTAGCCTCTTTTGTATGAGGACCGAGGAAAGCGGCCTACTCGACTGAAGAGGACAAGAAAGAAACTTTCCAAAAGGGTAGGTCATAGATCCAGATTTCTGAGTCCTTCTTCCTCCAGTTCCTCTGAGAGACCGTCACAGATTATGATCCGTCTCATCCTCAGACTCTTACCAGCCTTCTGATTCTTCACACTCTTCCATTGAGGACTTATTCCCTTCCCCCGGACCCTGAGGATGTTCCAGAATTGCCACCCAGTGACCCATGGCAAATATGGGCTATGATTCAGAGGACTTGGACCGTGAAAGAATGCGTCTTGCATTAGCACCTCAGAGTAAAGAACCTTGAACCAGTGGTTATCCAACCTATAGTAGACACCTTTGAAGATGTCACCCAGGCAACATGGAGACATCCACATTCCTCCGCAGCTGTCCCCAAAAGGCTGACCACTTATTCGGGGCCCCTAAGGAGCAACCCTTCCTAGCTGAACACCTCACTGCCGACTCTTGTGATCATTTCGGCAGCACGTTGCGGATCAGAAAAACTGAAGCCCCTGAGCACCCAACCTCTAGATAGGAAGTCCAATCAGTTGGACTCCCATGTGTTGCAAGGTGTATTCCTCAGCCACATGCAGCATAAGAAGACTGAATTTCATGACCTATATGATCCAGTTCCAGAATGCCTTCTGGAAATGGGGCTTGGACATTCTGCAGGGAATGCCCGACTGCCCCTAAAAATCTGAGATCTTACTTCGAGTGGGCTCTTGCAGTAGGTAATTACACATAGGACTGACGCCGGCCGGCGGCAGGACCCCACGGAAAAATTTCTAGCCAGCAGTCCATGGCGAGGGACCACCCCCACGTCAGGTGACCGGCGTCAGACGATGTTGCTTTAAAGGGGCGGTCTCGGATGCCCGCCTTCCAATTCTTTCCCGCCGTTTGCTCGTGCAGTGCCCGCGGTAAAGTTCGTGTTTGGCCAGCTCTACTGGCCGGGTTTTCACCAAAAATAGTTATTCTTCAATCAATCATCAGGTACATCGTCCGTGTATGTCGTCCCCTACACCCTCTGAGCACAAAAGTGTGACTGTGCAGCACCAACTGCCACAGGGATCGGCCTTCCCTTGTGCATTTTCATGCGTCTCCACCACCCGGTCGAAGTGCCAGCATTGCCTCAATTCAACGCGGCTTCCCGTAAACAGCCCTGGAAGCCCATCTCCTCAAGAAAAAGATGTCTTCTATGGAAAAGGAGTTGAAAAAGTTGAGGCAGGCGTCTACTTCCACCGAAGGGCATTGGAAAAAGGATAAGGAGAGGCACCAGGAGAAGTCCTCTACCGTGTCTCCGACTGGAGATGCTGGGACCAAGGTAATGTGTCCCCCCCCCCTCGGGGGACTGCTCAATAGGCGTCTCAAGGTTTTGGAGGAGGCGTCGGCCCGCCCGTCTGGCTCTGGCCTTGCGGGCCTCTAGGCGATTGAGCCTCCGCACCGTTCGGCCGCGAGGCTTCGGACTCTGGCGTGGGCGACTCCTCTAAGTCAGATGTTGGCTCCTTCGACGTCCGCGTGGAGAGGGTGATAAGACACTCAACCCTTGAAGCGTACACGGCCTCTACCCCCCCAGACCGGGCCGATCCTTCCCATTGGCCCGCCTCCGGTGATGGCCCCCGTAAGCCGGACGCTGGCTCCTCCGGCGCCCATCGGGAACTCGCCCCTAAGTCGCACGTCGGCTCCTTCGATGTGTGCCAGGCGATGGAACTGATGACGGACCCTGCCACATCCGTCGACCCCGGTTCCCCGCAGCCTTTGCTGCCCTCTGGGGAGCTTGAGTCACCCCAGCCTGACCCCGAGGATTTCTCTCCTCCATCCCCGGACGATGTGGGGGATCTTCCTCGTCCGTCAGACCCTCCTCCATCTGAACTGGATCCGGCGTCTGCCTCCCAGATGCCGGCCTGGACACCAGTGCCTCTGATGCCGGTTCTACCGGCTCCTGGAGACATCTCGCTTCTGGATGGTCCCTCTCCGTCGGGCCCTCCGCCTTCCAGATCCCCTAATGTGGACCCGCCCGTGAGGCCGCCGATCGGGCTATCTGCTCCGGCAGCCCCCGTCTCCCGAGTACCCGCCGTCTTGTCCGACGCCGTCGTACTCTGGGCCACAGTATCCAGCGCCGCTGTACCCAAAGCCGGTCTTTCCGACGCCGGGTTTTGCATATTTGCCTTACGGGTACAACCCATACACTTTCTCTCCTCCTCCTTCACCTGCTCCGCCCCCACAGCCGCCGGTGGATCTGCAGGAGACTCTGGCCTCCCGGCCTCTTGGTGGGCTGAGGTCAAGGCTCAACTCACCAGGGAGGTAGAGACCCACCGTACGACGAAGGTGCCGCCACCGGCTCCCGTAGATCCGAGGCGGCACTCTCCCTCACCACGTCCGGACTCCAGAGCTCTTCTCTCTGGATCTAGAGAGGGTCAGGACACGCGTTTATGGGTACCACCCAAGGAACCCGTTCCTCTCCCGAGTCGCGTAAGGGAGTCTTATTCTTCTTCCTTTTCTTTTTTCCTCTCGGATTCCTCGGACTCTTCTGAGGGATGCTCCGAGAAAGACGAGCCCCACTCTCGGTCTAAGCCCCGGCCGAGGATCCCTCCGAAGTTTCCTCCGGAAGATCCATCTTTCACGGAGTTGTTTAGAAAAATCCAGGAAGTACACCTGTGGCACTCTTTGGAACCAGATCCTCCGCGACTTAAACTCACTGAACATGTGGATCTGCCTGTGACAACTCCAACATTAGTGCCACCCTGGATTGAGCCTCACGCCAACCTTGTTACCATGAATTAGAAACAACCGTCGGCGTTATCCCCACTTCCCAGGAAGTCCAACAGGCTATACCAGGCTCCTGAGGTTGCAGACTATCTAGACCCTCACCCTTGGGCCGACTCGGTCATGATTGGTGCCGCTCATGGCCGGTCGGCACATCCAAAACATCTGAGCTCGTCTCCTCCTGATAAGGAATCTAGCCTTCTGGACGAGTATGGAAGAAAGATTTACGCCTGCTCCACTTTGGGAATTCAGGCCCTGAATTACGTCGCCCACATGGGAGATTGCCAGAAGGCTGTCCTTGCCCAGGTGGAATCCAAGCTGGACTCCTTACCTGACTCACATGTCAAACAGGAGTTAGCCGACCTCATCCGTTCTGCTCGTTTGGCCATTCGCCGCATTTTGCAGGCAAGATACGATGCAGTGGACACTGCCGGGCGGAGCTCCGCTTTCGCCGTGGGTCTGTGTCGTCATGCCTGGCTCCGTGTGTCAGGTTTGGTCCCGAAGGTGCAATCCACTATTCAGGAAGCACCTTTTCGGGGGTCAGTGCTTTTCCGGGGTGATGTCAAGGACATCATCACCATTTGCAGGAGAAGGTGACGGCTCTGAAATCCGTGGACTCCATTTACTGTCCCCAACAACAGCAGCAGCGCCGTCCCTTTCGCAGACTGATTCTGCCAAAGGTGAAACCACAGGTAAGGCGTGTCACCAAACACCGGGCCCCCGCAGCTGTGAAGCCCCCCCCCACCCTAAAAAGCAGAGGGTGCTTCAGCTGCGGCGATGCCCCACACCACCTGACTCCTTTCCTCTCCCACCGCCTCTGGACTTCCCAGAGGAACCGGTAGGAGGGAGGTTTTCCCTCCACCTTCCGGGATGGTAGAGGATAACCTTGGATTCCTGAGTGCTCCAGCTTATAGTGGAAGGGCATTCCATAAAGTTTCTTCTGCCCTTCTCGCGAAGCAGTCGATGGAACCCATCCCCCTTCATCTTCAAGGGACGGGTTACTATTCTCATTTCTTCCTGGTCCCAAAGAAGACGGGATATCTCAGACCCATTCTAGATCTTGGTTCCTTGAATCTTTATGTGGAATACAAAAGGTTCAGGATGCGCTCTCTGCAGAGCCTTCTGTTCCTCCTTTGTCCGGGTCAATGGCTTTGTGCGCTGGATATGCAGGATGCCTATCTGCATATTCCCATTTGCCTTTCTCACCGCAAGTATCTTCGGTTTGCATTTCAGGGGACCACTACCAATTCAAGGCACTCCTCTTTGGTCTATCCTGCCCCGGGTATTTACCAAATGCCTGGCTGTGGTAGCCACCCCCCTCGTATAATGGGAGTACAGGTGTTCCCTTACCTGGACGACTGGCTCCTGGCGGCCTCGTCCAGGGAAGAACTCCTGTGTTTTCTCTCCCTCACTCAGCAGATAGTCGCCTGCCTGGGTATTACTATCAGCCATTCCAAGTCTCACCTGGATCCTTCCCAGAGGCTACAGTTCATCAGGGCTATCTTTTTTATAGTTATTTTATGTCTTTCATTCTTTTAAACAAGCACATTTTATACATTTCTTATCATAGGTGAAAAATCTAACATTGTGCTTAGATCAGAGAATAAAAAATAAATGCAACCAGAGTTAACACTTTTTAAAACTTTGGCATCAAATACAAGGCGAATTCCATCTTCATATTTAATTCTTAGCATTGTTCATTGTCTACTGGGTCAGTTCAGTTCAACAATTGAGTCTTCTCAAGCTTATTCATGCTTAATTCAGGCTGTTCCATATATGCTTCTCTCTTATACCTACTTAACTTAAGGAGGATATTCATTCTTTTCTTGATATAGCTCCCACCTAGTCCATCTCATTGTGCAAGTCTCCCTCCGGTCTTGCAGCCCATAGGATATCTGTTCATTGTGTTGAATTTTTAATATTAAAGCTTTCCATTCTGAAATTTGCTGAGTTGTTGCTTGTAACCATTTTTTGGTTATAGCTTTGTAAGCTGCTCCCAGCAATATTGCCCACAAGTAACTCTTTCCTTTATCCTTTATTTCTACTGGAGGAATCCCCAGCATCAAGTTGGCAGTCCCAATCTCAGTCTGAATATCTAACATCCCCTTTATATATAACATTACCTGATGCTAGAAGTTAAGTTATTTTGGGGCAGTCTACAAAGATGTACCTGTGTGTGTGTGTGTGTGTGTGTGTGTGGCTTTTGGTTCGTTACATTCTCTTCAGCATTGAGTTGAATTACCCAGATTCCATGCGGCCATGACCGAGGGGACCAAGAAAAACCTCACCCTCACCTTCCAAATAAATTCTCGCCACAGGGGGATGAGGTAGTAGCCCAGGTGCCCCCTCCATACCTTATTCCAGTCTTTAATTGATATTTTATGGGCCAATTCCTGCTCCCATTTTGTTTGTGTCGAGGTCATAGCTTGCGCTCCGCGTTGAGTTAAATACTTATATATTATTCTTATCGCTCCCTCCCAATTTTGTGTTGACCATATTTGTCTAAAGGGGGTGTCATCCTCCAGTAAAGTGATGTTCTTTTCACATCGAATCTGTGTAGCTATATAATCTCTTATTTGATAGTAAAGTAATCTGTTATTATTTGACCAATTATATTTTAGCTGAGCTTCTTCAAAGCTCAGTACCCCTGATCCCCGCATCATCTGCCATGGTGCTTTAAGCCCTTTTACTATTTGTTTTTTATACCATAAGCTGTTAAATTCTGGATTTGAAATAAAAAACTTGTATTCTAGGGACATGGATATGTTGTTCATCCACACTCATTGGCAGTATCCTTGCCACTTTAAATCTTGCCGGAAGGTCTTCAAGCTTGCTCCTCCCACCCACCCGGGTGGTATAACTCTCGGCTCCGCCCCATGACGCCAGATCTTCCTTACCGCTTGGAAGCTCAGGTTCCCTCCTTAACGCTCTGCGTTTGTGACTGGTTCCTATTTCTCCGTTTGCGGATTTAAAAATAATATTTTGCAATAAGACTTCAGTCTTCGATCCCTCGCGGCTGCGATGGATAAATCGACTCCCGGATTTCGGAGATGCCCATGCGGGCAGAAGATGTCTCGGACGGATCCACACTCCACGTGTGTCTACTGCTTAGGCCTTGAGCACGACCCGCGGGCTTGCGACCTGTGCTCATCTTTCTCGCCTCGTCCTCGAGAACCGTGCTGCCCGATTGCAACTGGGCGTCCGAGCGTTTCCCTCCGGTGAAGTCAAGGGAGGCCCGGTTGGCGGTGTCACGGCGGCGGCGGCTTCGGAGGATCAGCTCGGCGGATGGTGCCCTCAAGAGGAGGCGGCGCGGGTCAGATTCTTCCTCGGCCAAGGCATTTATCCCGCTCTCTGGGTTCCTACACGGCTTCCTTTAAGAGCTTTGTCTGTCCCTCTCCACTAAGGAGAAGGGCCTGCGTCTGCTGGACCTTTTCTCCGGTCCAAAGAGGACAGGTAGTCCCTCCGTCGGCGCTCTTGGGAGTGGAAAGGTCCCTCTCCCGGGCCGTCGACCGTCGGCTCGGTCGACACGCTCGGCTCGACCACTGGCCTCACGGTGTCCCGTCAGGTCAGTTGGCCGAGACTCCGCTGATGAAGTCGAGATTTTTCTGAACCCATTGAGCCGGCTGTCGCCTTTAGCAGCGAGATTCCCTCCCGGTTCCCCGGGAGAGTTGAGGATCCGTGGGCTCGCCTGTGCCTCCGGTTCCGGAGCCCTCGGATGGACCTTCGAGCGAAGGGTGTCGGTTCGGCCGACACCTCCTGCACCGACCAAATTCCGGGACTCTCGGTCTCGGTCTCGGACCTCTTCAGCGGTCCAGCGTTCCCACCGTCATGGCGGTCTCGGTCTCGGCACGCGGTGGCGGCGTCGCCGCTTCGTCTCGTCCTCCTCCTCGGATGAGGAGGCTTGGCGTAAATTACGTCGGCGATACGAGACCTTATGTTGCAACATCTCCTGGCCGGGAATAAGCCGACTCGCGCCTTCCCGGCCATTAAGTAGCTGTCACGGAGCAGCCGACACAACCCCTCGACTTGCCGAGGAGCTATACCCAGGCGGTTGTTCGGCCAAAACCAGCTGCTCCACCGATTGCGGTGGAACCTCCGCCTCCACAGCCACCAATTGGGGCTCCGACCAAGGATTCTCGGTCGGCTAAGGGTTTACCCCATCGGCTGTCAGTTACCCTCACTCCCGACCGACCTCGGCAGGTGAAGGTGGTTCAGGCCAGAGGCAGCTCTTGAGGACTCTTCCGAGTCGAAGATGATTCCTCCTTCTTCTCCAAGCGACTGGACTTGGAGTCTTCAGGAGGTCAGCCAATGGGCGATAGCCCGTCGTCCTTCCTAGGACTGCTTGGCTCATCTGGAGTCTACCGGGATGGAGCTCAGAACCGTTCCAAGCGGCCAGGTATCCCCTCACGGAGATTCTGGACCGGGGATTCTCGACGGAGGCCTTTCCGGTGGCGAGGCCATAGTGGGTCCAGCACTGGAACTTTGGCAGCGCCCTGCTTCCTGCCCTGCCTTCCGGCCAGGATGGCCAGGAAGTATCGGTCCCTACCGGTTCCTTGTCGGTTTTGAACACCCTCTGCTGAGGGGTTGGTTACCGACAGCGTTTTCAGCGCCCGCACGCCAGGGATGTGGACAAACCTCCTGACAAGGAGTCAAGAAATTGGACTATGTCGGGCGAAAAGTCCGCTTCGTCCTCTCTCGACCTTCGTCAGGCCAGTAGGCCGTCCTCATCTCAATTTTCTCATGCCTGTTGGGCTCCCTGGATGAGGTCATCCCTCATCTTCCCGCCCGATCTGCAGACTACGGTTAAGCAGGTGCGGGACCAGGGCAGGAGCAGTGGCCAAACAGCAGCTCCAGACTGCTTTGGATGTAGGGGACTCATGTGCCAGATCGGTGGCGGCGCAGTGGCTATCGTCGGCGGGCTTGGCTGAGGATATCCACCTTTACTCGGATACCCAGCACAAGTTGGCGGATGTTCCCTTTTGGGGACTGACCTCTTGACCCTGGGGTGGAAGGTCACCTGCAGAGGATCGAGAAGTCCAATGCCACCTTGGACTCGGTCTCTTCCGCTCAGAGGACAAAGGCCATGAACCACAGCCTAAGCCCTTTCGTCCTTCTGGCCTTGCGCCGGCCAACAACGTCAGGGCCAGCAGGCTCAAACCTTGGCATCCCAAACCCAAACGCCGGCTTCCTCTAACAGGAGGCAGGAGAGAAGGGCCCAGGAGGTCCCTCGGCGGTCCCTCCTCCAAGCCTGCCCAGTGACGGAGCTGAGGGGTGTCGCCCCATCCCGTCACCTTACCCCTGGGTCCCCGTGGAGGCAGCTCCGACACTTCCGTTCCGCCTGGTCGCTGTTACCACGGACAGGTGGGTCTTGGAGGTGGTGGGAAGGGCCTGCCTCTGGAGTCGAGCAGGCACACCCTTCAGGCCGTCGCCCTCGAGAGCCTGGGATCCCCAGCCTCACTGGCGGCTCGTCGAGCCGACATCGCTCTCTCCTCCAGAAGGAGGTGGTAAGAGATGGTGGACCCTCTTTCAGACCCAGGGTTTGTGTCCAGGTACTTCCTGGTTCCGAAGCGGACGGGGGCTGGCCCCATTCTCAACCTACCGACCTAAACAAGTTCCTAAGGTCTCGAACCTTCAGGATGGTCACTCTGGCTCAAGATAATACCATCCTTGAGGCGGCGTGTGGTTCTGCTCTCTGGACTTGCAGGGCCGCGTTTTTTCACGTCCCTATCCGTCCGTCTCACCAGAGATTCCTTAAGCTTCCGGCGGAAGGATCTCTCTTGAGTTCAAGCCATGCCCTTGACATGTCCAGCTCCCAGGGTCTTCACCAAATGCATGGCAGTGGTGACAGCATTCCTGCTTGACGCCGAGGGGTCGGGTGTGCCCTTACCTGGACGACTGGCTGATAGCAGCTCCCTCCAGGAAGGAGGCGGGAGTGGTCAGAGATCTGGCCCTCAGGTCTGCTCTCAACTGGGCCTCCTTATCAAGCGAGGCCAAGTGGAACTCCGGGCAAGCAGGTGATTTTATTCATCGGGCGCAGCTCGACTCTCTTGAGCCAGAGCGCGGCTCCCGGCGGACAGGGCGAGTTCTTTCCTCCTTTGCCCGATCATTTCTGGTTGAGCAGTGCATCCCTGCCGAGACTTCCCTCGCCTCCTGGGTCATGGCGGCTGTACCAGCGTGGTCCGTTGGGCCCGCTGGAACATCGTCCCTTCAGTGAGGACTGGCCAGCCAGTGGTCTGGCGCTAAGATCCTTGGACCAGCTTGTGTCGGTGACACAGGGATGTGGGCAGCTCTCCAGTGGTGGACCGTTCCAGATCATTTGCAGGAGGGCATCCGTTATCCGCCCGAGCCGCGGTCTCTCTGTCGACCGATGCCTCTCTGATGGGTTGGGGTGCCCATCTGGGGAACACCGGGCTCATGGCCTCTGGTCCCAGAGTCGATGCCACATCAACCTGCTGGAGCTCGAGCGGTCCGCCTAGCTCTCACCGCCTTTGCTCCGTTCCTCCGGGGTCAAGTGGTCCGAGTCAGGCGGACAATACCACGACCATGTACTATCTAAACCGCCAGGCGGGGACGCTCCATGCTTCTATGCAGGGCTCTCCGCATTTGGTCCTTCGTCTCGCAGCCTGGGCGGATCTCCTAGCCATTCACGTGGCAGGGCCTCCAACACCCTGGCCGATGCCCTGAGCCGGATAGGGGCTGCATCCCAGAGTGGTCTCTCCTGCCGGAGGTAGTACAGCATCTGTTCTCCCTTTGGGGCACACCTCAGGTGGACCTGTTTGCCTCCATGGAGAGCAACGAGCTGAGTCTGTTTCATGCCGCCCCCTCAGCAGGGCTCGCTGCAGGGGATGCCTTCTGGGGCAATGGACCCCGGAGCCTCTTTCGCCTTTCCCCCATTTCCTTGATCCACAAGGTGCTTCTCCAAGGCGAGGAGGGACAAGGCGCTGGGTAGTTCTGATAGCCCCAGACGGCCTCGCCAGTTCTGGTACCAGATCTCCTCAGTCTCAGCTCCAGGACTCGCGGCAGCTTCAGCTGCCCGGACCTGCTCTCAGTCAATCAGGGGAAGGTGTTCCATCGGACCTTCAATCCCTGCACCTGGCCGGCCCTGGTTCCTAGCGGCTAGAGTTCCAGGCTTTGGGTCTTTCCGGCGAGGTCCTCAATGTAGTTGAGGCGTCCCGTGGAGTCGACCAGAAAATGCTATGCCTTCAAATGGAAAAGGTTTTCCATTTGGTGTCAGGAACAAGGGCTTGGACCCTTCCTCCTGTTCCTTGAGCAAGCATCTTGGACTATTTATGGTCCCTTTCTAGTCAAGGGCTTAGGTCGGCGACCCTAAGGTGCACCCTGGCAGCCATCTCCGCTTACGGGCGCGGGCGGGAAGCAGTCGGTGGCGCAGGAGAGGTGGTCTGGCGCTTTTTCAAAGGCCTTGATCACATTTCCCTCCAGTGCGGGAACCCCCACCTCCGTGGGATCTACTGCTGGTACTGGCAAAGCTCATGGGCAAGCCATTCGAACCTATACAGGTGTGCTCTCTCTCACCTGATCGTGGAAGACCGCCTTCTTGGTGGCTATCACGTCAGCCAGAAGGATGGGAGGCTCAGGCGCTCCATCAGTCTCCTTACCTGGTCTTCCACAGGGACAAGGTTGTCCCCGCCCCACCGAAATTCCTTCCGAAGGTGGTGGCGGAGTTCACCTAACCAGGTGTTGACTCTGCGGTGTTCTACCCCAATCACACCTCGGAGGCGAATATAAACTCCGCCTCTGAGACCCTGAAGAGCTCGCTTATTATAAGGGCGCTTGGCTGAAATATTCGGAGAGAGGTTAGCCAGCTGTTTGTCACCTACGCTGAAGCGCATCTGGCAGACCTGCAGCCAAGCGGACGATAAGCAGGTGGGTAACCTCCTGCATAGATCTCTGCTATAAGTTGGCGGGCATGGAGCCTCCCAGAGGATAAGAGCTCATTCTACCACCATACTGCTCACTAGCAGTGGCTGCTTCAGGGCGTCCCTATCCAGGAAATCTGCAGGGCTGCTACCTGAAGTCAGCAAACACCTTCGTTACCCACTACCACCCGACCTTGAGTCACGCCGGGATGCTGGTTTGAGAGCCTCGGTTCTCAGTCTCTCTTTCCCAAGTAAGTATGTGGGGTGTGCGTCTTGCCTCCCTACTCCCGGAGAACTGCTAGGAGTCTGCCAATGGTGTGGATGAACAACATATCCATGTCCCTAAAATACAGGTTACTCACTCAACAGGAGTTCTAGGAATGGTATATGTTGTTCATCTACATTTCTCCGATTCTCGGCTGACGCACAACCTGAGCTTCCAGCGGGCCAGATCTGGCGTCATGGAGGCGGGCCGAGAGTTATACCACCCGGGTGGGTGGGAGGAGCAAGCTTGAAGACCTTCCGGCAAGATTTAAAGCGGCAAGGATACTGCCAATGAGTGTGGATGAACAACATATACCATTCCTAGAACTCCTGTTACAGGTGAGTAACCTGTATTTTCCAGCCGTGTTGCTGGATTACCTTATGTTTTATACCCATTTGCCATCCCCTAAGGTTGGAAGCTGCAGCCCCAGGGATTAATTGAGTGGTCTTCCTAAGTTGGGGCAGGGAAAATAAACAAACTGGGATGAGAGCCCCTATAGGCCTCTCCAAATCGATCTGCTTCCATCTAGCTTGGTAAGTTTTATTGCCCCATAGTAATGCTAGTCGCATCTGTGCTGCCAACCAGTAGTTACGAAGCGAGGGGAGTGCACTCCCCAAGTCCTTAGGGAGGACCAGATTCAGGAAGCTAACTCTGGGTCTCTTACGTTTCCAGAGGTAGGCATTTAGTGGTTTTTGCCAAGATAGGAGTTCTTTAGCTGTCAAGCCACTGGGTACACATTGAAATAAATATAAAAATCTTGGTAGAACATGAATTTTTAAGGCCATAATTCGAGTGTAGACGACGGGAGTAAAGCCCATCTCCTCAAATCCTGCTTTACTTTTACAATTGGGGGTCATAATTCAGGGTAGACTGTCTATCTGGGTCATTTGAAATTTGGATTCCTAAGTATCTTATTTTGTCATTATCCCACCTAACTGGGTATTGTTTCTTAAATGTTAAAGTTGGTGTGTAGTTGAATGTTAAAGTTTCTGATTTACTCATATTCAGTGAGAATCCCGAAATCTCAGTAAATTGTTGTATCCTCATGAAGAGGGCTCTCAAAGATCCCTCCGGTTTGGTTAGGTGTACTAAAATGTAATCTGCAAATAGTGCTAATTTCTGTTCAACTCCCCCCATAGCTACACCCCCCACGTCCATAGTTTGTCTCAAAGTTTGGGCTAGTGGTTCTATGTAGTAGGCAAAAACAGCGGTGAGAGGGGCAGCCTGTCTAGTACCCTGTACAAACGCAAGCTCTCCGATATGTGCCCATTTGTTCTTATGTAACCAACGGGACTACTATAGAATTTGAATATGATATCTAGGAATTGTCTTGGAAAGTTAAATTTCATCAGTACTTCTTTTAGATAACTCCAGGTCACCTTATCGAAGGCTTTTTCCGCGTCCAACCCCAGTAATACTGTTGGGGTTTTCTGAAGTCTGACTTGCTCTATGATATAGGCTGTATGTCTTACATTGTCCTGTGCTTGTTACCCTGGGAAAAAAACACATTGATCCATGTTTATTGTGGCTGCTGCAATTAGAGCCAGACGCCTGGCCAATAGTGTAGCCAATATTTTATAATCAGTGTTTAAAATGGATATTGGTCTATAGGATGAGCATTGTGTTAAATCCTTCCCTTCCTTGGGTATCGCTGATATTTTTATCTCTTTCCAAGAAGGAGGTGTCTCTCCCTCGCGCATGGTTAGAGAGGAAAATAACCTCATTAAAATGGAAACTAAGTTGTAGTGAAGGTCTTGTAAAATTCCCCCGGTAGCCCATCTGATCCTGGGCATTTACCCGTTTTCAGTGCTCCTACTATCGACGCCTCTTCTTGGTTCGTTATAGGGGCCAATAGCTGCCTTCTATGTTCCTCCGATATAGTGGGGAGCTTAAGGGGCATTAAGAATTCCCTGATTTTCTCTATTGAGGGATTTCCGTTTTCTCGATAAAGCTTAGAATAATAACGATGAAATGCCTCTCCAATGGTACGTATCTCATTCTTAATAACATTCGTGATTGTGTGCCTTATTTTAGTAATAGTGGATTTTACTTTGCGGGCTCTCAATTGGGCTACAATAAGCTTCGTAAATCCCGGCCCTCCATCCAGTATTTATGCCAAAGAAACATTAGTTTCTGCTCTATGGCATAGCCCATAATTTCGTTTAACTGTTTCTTGAGGGTAGCTAGCTCTCGAGATCGGGCCTTACAATGTTGCACTTAGGGCTATCTTCGATATGACCGTGAGCAAGGCCTGCCTGCCTCTGGACAGGGTGGCCTCTCTCCAAACTCAGATTTTCCTGCTATCAGAGCGCAGGAGGGTCTCGGTGAGGTTGGTCCTCCATCTTCTGGGGCTCATGGCGGCCGCTGTTCCGACGGTCCCACTAGCTCGACTCCACATTAGGATCTTTCAGTGGACTCTTCGCTTCCAGTGGGATCAACTTGTGGACAACCTAGATCAATTAATTCTGATCTCCTCGCCGATGGTGCGAGACTTGCAATGGTGGATTGTTCGAGAGAACCTGTTTTGGGTGGCCCCCTTCTTTCATCCCCTTCCCCCTCCCAGACTCTGACTACAGACTCATCAGGCGAAGGTTGGAGATCCCATCTAGGTCCTCATTGGACCCAGAGCTCGTGGTCCAGACTGGAACAAGCTCTCCATGTCAACGTGCTTGAGCATAGAGCTGTGCTGTACGCTCTCCAAGCCCTTCACCAATACATCCTTCCCAGTCACCTAGCCGTCCAGATGGACAACATGTGCGTAGTGTGGTACATCAACAAACAGGGAGGAACTCTGTCCTACCCTCTATGCAGGGAGGCAGTGAGGGTTTGGGATTGGGCAACGCAACATGGCCTTCACCTAACGCCGATTCATTTTCCAGGAGTCAACAGCACTCTGACAGACAAGCTAAGCTGCTCCTCTGCTCTGGCACACAAGTGGGAACTGGACCCAGGGGTTCTAGACAATATCTTTCAGCTTTGGGGGACTCTGCAGGTAGACCTGTTAGTCTCTCCCCAAAATGCAAAACTTTCCACCTTTTGCTCGCTCGTTCCAGAGCGAGGTGCTTTCTGTATCTGTCTCTAGACTGGAAGGACAGATTCGTCTATGCTTTCCCCCAGTACCTCTTATCCCACGAGTATTACAGAAACTAGGCACAGAAGGAGCGAAAATGATTCTGGTCGCTCCTTTCTGGCCCAGGCAAATCTGGTTCTCTCTTCTACAACAATATTCAGAGGATCCTACTCCTCCTCTTCCTGTATTTCGAGGTTTCCTGACCCAGGATCAGGGGACCCTGGTCCACCCAGGCCTCAAGTCCCTTCAACTACATGCATGGCTCCTGCAGACCTAGCCCAATCCCATTTTGGTGTCTCTCCAAAAGTGTCGGAGATTTTGGTGGAGGTTAGAAAACCCTCCATTAGGTCCATTTATGCCATGAAGTGGAAAAGATTCTCTATTTGGGCAGCCTCCAAGAACGTGGAGCCTTTCTCCTGTTCAGTGGCTTTTCTGCTGGAGTACTTGTGTCATTTCCTCGACCTGGGTCTCAGCCATTCCTCCTTGAAGGTTCACATGGCAGCCATCTCAGCCTACCATGTTCCCTTCACAGATAAAGCTTTCGCTCAACTGGAGGTCACCAAGACCTTTCTCAGAGGGGTCCTTCATCTAAGGCGCCCCATCCGTACTCCTGCTCCCCCTTGGGACTTGAATTTTGTTCTCGGGGAAACTTACTCTCCCTCCCTTTGAACCTGCAGCTTCTGCAGATCTGAAGTTTCTTTCGTGGAAGACGCTCTTCTTGGTGGCCATTACTTCCGCTCGAAGAATTTCCGAGCTCCAGGCCTTGTGTGTAAAATCCCCAATTTGATTTTTCACAAAGAACGAGTTACTCTTCGCATGAATCCTAAGTTTCTACCTAAAGTAGTAGCAGAGTCTACCTTAAATCAGTCCATAGAGCTAACTGCCTTTTTTACGCAGTACTTTAACTAAGGGGAATATTTACTCTATACTTTGGATGTTCACCAGATTCTGGGATGCTACACCAACAGGACGAAGGATCTTAGAAAGACTGATCAGTTGTTTGTCTCTTTTGCTCACAAAATGGAAGGCAGTGCTGTTTCCAAGCAATGCATGTCTAAGTGGTTGGCTCATTGCATCACTTTCTGTTATGACAAGTACAACAAGACCCTCCCGGGTCAAGTCAGAGGCCACTCCACTAGAGGAGTAGCTGCCTCTGGGGCTTGTTTCAAGAATGTGTCTGAGGCAGACATTTGCGCTGCCTCCACATGGACTTCCGTCCATACCTTCATGAAACACTATAGTTTGGACATTGCCTCTCGCCGTAGAGCAGGCTTTGGGCTAGCTGTTTAGTAAGGCCTCCTGTCTTGAGACTTGCACGGCTAGGGTTACTTTTTAGAGTAGTTCCTTCCACCCGGTGCCTTTTTTTTCCCTTGTTCCAGACTGCTTGGGATTCAGTCCTATATGTAATTACGTACTGCAAGAGTTCTCTCGAAGTAAGATAGTACAGTTACGTAAGAAATTACCGTAACAGTAGATCTCCGAGAGAGGCTCTTGCAGTAGGTAATACCTTCCCGCCCTCCATCTCCCTAGGCTTTTTCAGCTTCTTTTCCAGTAATGGAAACATCCGCTTCTCTCTCATCTGGGCCTTCCGGGCTTTTGGCGGGAAAGAACTGGAAGGTGGGCGTCCGGGACCGCCCCCTTATACCGACGTCATATGACGCCAGTCACCTGACGCGGAGGCCGTTCCTCGCCAGGGACTGCTAGCTAGAAATTTTTCTGTGGGGTCCTGCTGCTGGCGGGCATCAGTCCTATATGTAATTACCTACTGCAAGAGTCTCTCTGGAAGATCTGCTGTTACGGTAAGTTCTTACGTAACTGTATTTTATCTAAACTCTTACATACTGGGTTGGATGTAGGCACGTCTGTCCTGCGATCTGCTTATGATTCAGCTTACACAGCAGCAGTTCCAGCTGCCACCAGCATATGTTTACATCGACATTCTTGGCTTCGAGTTTCGGGCTTTGCACAGGATGTTCAGTCCAGCATACTCGATGCACCCTTCAGAAGTTGTGTCCTCTTTGGTGAGGATATGGAGAAGATAATAAGCAAACTCCAGGATTGCGGAAAAGCTGTCAGAAACGTGCAGAACATGTATCGCCCGAAACAGAGACAGTTTCGAAAACCTCAATCTTACTTCGAGAGGGCTCTTGCAGTAGGTGCTGACATATAGGACCTAGCCTGCAGGTATGGGGACCGCACAAATAAACTTGTAGTTAGCAGTGCCTGGTGGGAGACCGCCCCCAACGTTGTGCTGCTGTCGGTGTGACGCTATATAAGGAGTGGTCCCCACGTCCACCTTCTAGTTGTTTGCTGCTGTCGTCATGTACACTTCTAACCTCGTGGAAGAATGCTGCTACTGTCGACATCATCTTGGGACAAGTATTTTTCCCAAAAAATTTAAATTTATAATTATTAAATTGTTTTTTCGATATTGTTTATCTGACAGAATCATCGTGCATGTCTCCGACACGTTCAGTCTCTCAGAAGAACGTGTGTGACTCCTGTGACGCTCATCTCTGTCACAGGGACAGCAATTCGTTTGCCTTTTTTTGCCTGAGGCCAGGTTGAGGGGTGTGAGCACTGCTAGAAGCTTAACTCAGACACATGTAAACACCGGCAGCAGTCCCTGAAAGTATATCTTTTGAAGGAAACTCGTGCAATTGTCGTCTGCAGAGGGCCTTCATAAAAAAAAAAAAGAAAAAGGACGAGGCGGAACACTGAGACTGGAAGGGCTCCCAGCAATCCTGCTGACTTCGTATCGAGTTGCTGCCCATGAGGTAATTTCCTCTCCAGGGGTACAGTCGTCAGTGTCCGTTTTGGATGGTCCCCCCAATCAGGCCTGGGCCCGACTGGAGCCTCGGGGGTTCAGGCGACACTCTCCTCCTCTAAGGCCTGAAAAAGATTCCAAGCCTTGAGGTAGGAGGGAGACTGGTAAGTCAAGATCTTCCTGGACATAACGTCTCCACCACTCATTCACACTAACAGGAACTACGCCAAAGGCGTAAGGACCCAGAGGCAGCCAAAAATCGTCAGGAAGGGCTGCACCCAGGTAGGGCCACGAGGAAGCAGTACCGCAAGCTCTGCTCACGCTGTATAGGCTACCTTGGCATCGACCCTCCAACTGACTCGGTTCCTTTTTCCCCTGCCTTCAAGTGCGCTTCAGTGATGATGACTCTTCCCCACCGGGAGTCGAAACTTCATGTCTATATGACAGCAGCTATAGTGTTTCAGTTTTGATTAGTTTTGTTGTTTTCTTTTTAGTTTAAAATAATTAAGTTAATTTATAAAATACATTTTTTGACATAAGAGGTGTTTAGCCCTCCTTCTTTGGAGTCGACCATGAACAGGGCAGTTGATGGTAGGGAGACTTTGCATGAAAGCTGTTATGTCATCATGGCTGGGTCTGGTCCACTGCCCTCTACCTTGGGGGTCCGACTACAGGCAGTCTGGTGCTTTGGGGGGGGGGCTGTCTTCCTGAAAGCACAAAAAGAATTGTCCCATTTTCGATCTTTGTTGAGGACTCTGCTCCGCTCGGCCTCGAGTTCTTCGCTTCCTGGTTGAAAAAGAAACGACACCGCTCAAGGTCGCCTTCTGGTACGTATGCATGTCAGTTACCGGTGGCAGGGGCCAGACTCTGTCCCTTCCAGATTCCCCTCTGGCTTTTGTTTTTCGTGACTGTCATCCTCGACTCCGGAGTCCCTCCCCACCCTCTGGTGGATCCTCCGGTGAGCAGTTTCATTATTGGAATGCTTTCACGGAGCAATGGGTTTAGCGGTTGTCATGTCTCCCTGAGCCGGTTAGTCATTCCCCAGGGCGTTTTGGTATTGGACCTGCAGGCAGGGTGGTTTGGGCTTCCTAGTCACGCGGCATCCCCTTCGGTGCCATTGACTGCGCGCTCTGGTGTTTATCCACCTCATATGGCTGTAGCAGAGGAGTGTACATCGGTGCCTTTATCTCCTACTGAAATTCTTCGCCATTCCTGAACGAGACAAGGGTTGAGAATCTCTGGCTCAGCGGCACTGCCTGTGTTTTCGGCGCGACCTGCAATGCTGTACGTGATGCTGGGGTTTTCAACTCCAATTCGTAGTGCTCCTCCTTTTCCTTCCTTTACTTATCTATACAGTCTCTCCGGGACTAGTAGTAGATGATGTTGAGCCTAATCCTAGTCCTGATCGTCGATTTGAGAACGACTTTGATGACAGTTCCTCCCTAGGGGGCAGTGAATAAACCTACTCTTGCAGCAGAGCCTCTGGTCAAGGACCCTTCTTTTAAGTCTCTGCTTAGATATGTGAATACCTCTTTCTCCTTCCACCTTCTGTCTCTCTCTCGCCCTTTTTCTCTCTCCCCCTCTCTCTCCCCTGACTTCGTATATCGATTCTGGGTGGTTGCTGCGTCTGCAGTACCTGCATGTTCGAGACATTCTTGTTGAATTGACTCCCCTTGTGCAACCCTCTTTTGAGACACACTCGCAAATGGCGGTAGAGAATCCAGAGCGTATTCCCTCTGTGGCTACGTTCGTAGACAGGAAATGTGCCCCTCCCAAGGATCGGCCCATTCTGGCGTCACAAGCCTTTTGCTAATGCCATAGTTGTCCTGGCAGAGAATGACAAAGCCGTTCTTCCGAAAGAATCTGCAGCATGTCCAATAAAGAATCTCGCAAAATTGACACTGTAGGAAAACGAGTCTTTGCTGCGTCCAGTGCCATCCACCCTAGGCATGCGCATTGCTAGCTACCAGGGCTACGTCTCTGAATATGAATATACACTCTGCCTTTGCTTAAGGCCACGGTAGAAGCTCTCCCAGATTCGGAAGTTAATACAGAGCTTTTTCAGACCGTCACTAGAGGCTTTGAATCCATTAACATCTCAAAACTGCCATGGTTGCCTTTGACACTGCTTCCAGAGCAGCAGCGGCCCGGTACATTCACCCATCACCACTCATGGCTGCTCACCTCTGGGTTCACAAATGATGCCCAACCGAGGGTTATGACTTTGCCTTTTGATGGTACTTACCTGTTAGATCCTCCGGTCAAGAAGATGTTACAGGCCACACAGAAGACTGGAACGGCCATCAAAACTGCCAGACTGCCCTCCGCAGCTCTGCGAACGGGTGGGACCCGGCGTCCGTTTCATAAGCCAGTCCTTTCGTGGTAAAGACAGGGGGCTTTAGCAGAAACCAAATCCCTCAGTGGCAAAGGAAAACTCAGCAGGAGGGACAGGGCCCCCAAAATGCCTAGTGCCACCCTCTGAGATCCCAGTCCAGGTCCCACCTCAGCTGTCCAAGGGGGACTCTACTTCAGCACGAGGAGGGGCGTCTGACTCTTGTTTTACGACCAGTGACGGTCAATCACTTCAGACAAGTGGGTGCTCAGGATAATCCACAATGGGCACTCTCTAAATCTTTCAGAAGCCCCTCCGGATCACACACCCAAACGACACCCCAGGCTGTGTCTCTGTCAGACCATCTTGCTTCCGAGATTTAACGTCTTCTGAACAATAGGGCAGTAGAGGTAGTCCCGCTGTATCAGCGGAATACAGGTTTACAGTCCCATTACTGCCTAGTTCCAAAGAAAAGATGCGGCATGTGCTGTATTCTCGATCTGAGGAAGTGAAGCAGATTTCTTAAAAAGAAAAAACGTTCAAGATGGTATCACTCGGTATACTTTCACCTCTGATTCAACAAAACGATTGGCTAGCCTCCGTGGATATGCAGGATGCCTATAAACATGTTGTCCTACATCCAAACCACCACAGTTACCTCAGCTTTGTGGCATTGGGTCAAGAGTACCAGTTCAGAGTCCTGCCCTTCGTGCTGTCTTTGGTGCCTCGAGTATTTACAAAGTGCTTTGCAGTTCTCGCCGCGCATGTGAGGAAGCTCGGAATCCAGGTATTATTTTCTCTGGACGACTGGCTTTTTAGCAAGTCTCTCCGGACAAGAGACTTGGGAAGGCGTGGCTACGGCTTCCAAATTCCTCGTGTCCATGGGAGTCCTGCTAAACTTGGGGAAAGTCACAGCCACAGCCCTCCCTGCAGCTCTCTTTCATAGGAGCCCTTCAGGATACCACCAGCGCAAAAGCCTTTTTTCTTGGGACGTGGATATGTTGTTCATCCACACTATTGGCAGGTTCCTTGCCACTTTAAATCTTGCCGGAAGGTCTTCAAGCTGGCTCCTCCCACCCACCCGTGTGGTAAAACTCTTGGCTCCGCCCCATGACGCCAGATCTTCCTTAACGCTTGGAAGCTCAGGTTCCCTCCTTAACGCTCTGCGTATAAGACTGGTTCCTAATTCTTAGAATTTTCGAAATCAAAAGTTTTTGCTAAAAGACTTGGTCTTCTCTACCTCTCGGCTGCGATGGACAAATCGACTCCCGGTTTCCGGAGATGCCCTTGCGGGCAGAAGATGTCTCGGACGGATCCGCAATCCACGTGCGTCTATTGCCTGGTTGCCAAGTTGCGTCGGAGGTATGAGGAACTCGTGTGGCAACAGCTCCTTCTGGCTTGGAATAAGCCGTCGTCTTCCCCGGCCATTAAGTGGCGGTCACTGTAGCGGCCGAAACAACCCCTCGTTGTAGCCGAGGAGCCTGTTCCCAGGCCGGTTGTTCGGCCAATTCCAGCTGCTCCACCGATTGCGGTGGAACCTCCGCCTCCACAGCCGTTATTTGGGGCTCTGACCAAAAATTCTCGGTCGGCTCATGGACTGCCCCATAGGCTGTCTGTCACCCTCACTCCCGATAGACCTCGGCAGGTAGAGGTTGGCTCAGGCCTGAGGCAGCTCTTTGAGGACTCTTCCGAGTCCAAGGATGATTCCTCCCTTTTCTCCAAACGAATGGAATTGGAGTCTTCAGGAGGACAGTCCGTGGACGATAGCCCTTCGTCCTTCCTAGGATTGCTTCGGCTCATCTCGGAGTCCACTGGGATGAAGCTCAAACCTGTCTCTAAATGGGCCAGGTATCCCCTCACGGAGATTCTGGACCGAGGGGATTACCCTACGGAGGCCTTTCCGGTGGCCGAGGCAATAGTGGGTCCGGCCTTGGAGCTCTGGCAGCGCCCTGCTTCCTGCCCTGCGCCTTCGGCCAGAATGGCCAGGAAGTATGCGGTCCCTACCGGTTCCCTGCCCGGTTTTTCGTAACACCCCTTTGTTGAGGGGTTGGTTACCGACAGCGTTTTCCGGTGTGCCGGGAACTCTAGGGATGTGGACAAAACCTCCCGACAAGGAATCCAAGAAATTGGATTATGCCGGGCGAAAAGTCTATGCTCGTCCTCTCTCGGCCTTCGTCAGGCCAGTTTGTCCGTCCTCATGGCACATTTTTCTCATGCCCAGTTGGGCTCCCTGGATAAGGTCGTCTCTCATCTTCCCGCGGATCTGCAGACTACAGTCAGGCAGGTGCGGGACCGGGACAGGGCAGTGGCCAAACAGCAGCTCCAGACTGCTTTAGACATTGGGGATTCGTGCCAGGTCTGTGGCGGCTGCAGTGGCCATGCGTCGTCGAGCTTGGCTGAGGATATCCACCTTTACTTCGGATACCCAGCACAAGTTGGCGGATGTTCCCTTTTTGGGGACTGACTTCATCCGGCCCTGGGGTGGAAGGTCACCTGCAGAGGATCGAGAAGTCCAATGCTACCTTGGACTCGGTCTCTTCCGCTCAGACGGACAAAGGCCGCAAGTCACAGTCTAAGCCCTTTCGTCCTTCTGCGCCCCTGGCGCGCCCGGCCTAGCAACGTCAGGGCCAGCAGGCTCGGGCTTGGCATCCCAAACCCAAGCCGTCGGCTTCCTCCAACAGGAAGCAGGGAGGTAAAGGCCCAGGAGGTCCCTCGGCGGTCCCTCCTCCAGAGGTGTCGCCCCCATCCCCGTCACCCCACCCCTGGTTCCCCCTGTGGGGGGACGGCTCCGTCACTTCCTTTCCGCCTGGTCCGTTATTACCACGGACAGGTGGGTTCTGGAGGTGGTGGGAAAAGGCTTGCCTCTAGAATTCGAGCAGGCCCCACCCTTCAGAGCCGTCGCACCTCGGGGGGGCCTCGGGGTCTGCAGCCTCACTGTTGGCTCGTCGAACTGACATCGCTCTTCTCCTCCAAAAGGAGGTGATCAGGGAGGTAGCGGACCCCCCGCACCCCAGACCCGGGGTTTGTGTCCAGGTACTTCCTGGTTCCGAAACGGACGGGGGGCTGGCGCCCCATTCACGACCTGAACAAGTTCCTAAGGTCTCGAACCTTCAGGATGGTCACTCTGGCGCAGATAATACCATCTCTGGAACACGGTGTGTGGTTCTGCTCTCTGGACCTGCAGGACGCGTTCTTTCACGTCCCTATCCGTCCGTCACATCGTAGATTCCTTCACTTTCGAGCGGAGGAATCTCTCCTCGAGGTCCGAGCCATGCCCTTCGGCCTGTCTCCAGCTCCTAGGGTCTTCACCAAATGCATTGCAGTGGTGACAGCTTTCCTGCGGCGCCAAGCGGTCCAGGTGTACCCTTACTTGGATGATTGGCTGATAGCAGCCCCCACCAGACAGGAGGTGGAGCGGTCCAGAGTTCTGGCCCTCCAGGTTTGCTCTCAAGTCGGCCTTCTCATCAAAGAGGCCAAGTCGGAACTCGAGCCAAAGCAGGTGATTCTGTTTATCGGGTCAGAGCTCAACTCTCTTCGAGCCAGAGCACGGCTCCTGGCGGACAGGGCCGAGGTTCTTACCTCCTTTGCCCAATCATTTCTGGTTGGGCAATCACGCCCTGCCCGGGACTTCCCTCGTCTCCTGGGTCTCATGGCGGCCTGCACCAGGCGTGGTCGGTGGGCACGCTGGCGCGTCTGCGCCCTCTTCAGTGAGGACTGGCCAGCCAGTGGCCTGGCAGCTGCTATCCATTGGACCAGCTAGTGGTGGTGACCCAGGAGATGTGGGCGCTCTCCAGTGGTGGACCGTTCCATCTCATCTGCAGGAGGGTATCCCGTTTGTCCGCCCCGAGCCGACGGTCTCTCTATCGACCGATGCCTCTCTGATGGGTTGGGGTGCCCATCTGGGGGAACACCGAGCGCGGCCTCTGGTCTCAGCGGGAGTCCGATGCCACCATCAACCTGCTGGAGCTCCGAGTGGCCGCCTAGCTCTCACGCCTTTGCTCCGTTTCTCCGAGGTCAGTGGTCCGGAGGTCGGCGTGCGATACCACGACCATGTACTACCTAAACCGCCAGGCGGGGCGCGTTCCATGTCTTCCTGTAGGAAGCTCTCGCGTTTGGTCACCGTGCGCATCCTGGAGGCTGATCTCCTAGCCATTCATGTGGCGGGAGACTCCAATACCCTGGCGATGCCCTGAGCGGATGGGGCTACATCTCATAGTGGTCTCTCCTGCGGAGGTAGTACAAGATCTGTTCTTCCACTGGGCACACCTCGGGTGGTCCTGTTTGCCTCAGGGAGAGCGAAGGCTGAGGCTGTTTCATGCCCCAGCAGGGCTCGCTGCAGGGGATGCCTTCTCGAGGCTGTGGACCCGGGCCTCTTTTATGCCTTTCCCCATTTCCCTTGATTCACAAGGTGCTTCTCAAGGCAAGGAGGGACAAGGCGCAGGTGATTCTGATAGCCCCAGACTGGACCCGCCAGTTCTGGTACTCATCAGCCTCAGCTCCAGGCTCCCGAGGCAGCTTCCAGCTCGCCCGGACCTGCTCTCAGTCTATCAGGGGAAGGTGTTCCATCCGGACCTTCAATCCCTGCACCTGATGGCCTGGTTCCTGAGTGGCTAGAGTTCCAGGCCTTGGGTCTTTCCGACGAGGTCCTCAGTGTTGTTGAGGCGTCCCGTAAGGAGTTGACCAGGAAATGCTATACCTTCAAATGGAAGAGATTTTCCATTTGGTGTCAGGGCAAGGGCTTGGACCCTTTCTCCTGTTCTTTGGCAAGCATTTTGGACTATGGTCCCTTTCTAGTCAAGGGCTGAGGTAGACGACCCTAAAGGTGCACCTGGCAGCCATCTCTGCTTACCCGGCGCGGGCCGGAGAGCAGTCGGTGGCGCAGGAGAAGGTGGTCTGGCGCTTTTTCAAAGGCCTTGATCACATTTCCCCTCCGGTGCGAGAACCTCCACCTCCGTGGGATTTACTGCTGGTACTGGCAAAGCTCATGGGCAAGCCATTCGAACCAGTGCACAGGTGTGATCTCTGTCACCTGTTGTGGAAGACCGCCTTCTTGGTGGCTATCACGTCAGCCAGAAGGATGGGAGAACTCCAGGCGCTCTGCATTGAATCTCCTTACCTGGTCTTCCACAGGGACAAGGTTTTCCTGCACCCCCACCCGGAATTCCTTCCGAAGGTGGTGTCAGAGTTTCACTTTAACCAGGTGTCGACTCTGCCGGTGTTCTACCCCAATCACACCTCGGAGGCCGAATACAGGCTCCATACTTTGGACCCTAGAAGGGCGCTCGCTTATTATAAGGAAGCATGGCTGAAATTCGGGGAGAGGTTCGCCAGCTGTTTGTCACCTACGCTGAAGCCGCATCTGGCAGACTTGCAGCCAAGCGGACGATAGGCAGATAGGTCACCTGCTGCATAGATCTCCGCTATAAGTTCACGGGCATGGAGCCTTCCAGAGGGATAAGAGCTCATTCTACCCGTTATACTGCTGCATCGTTGGCTGCTTCCAGGGACGTCCCTATCCAGGAAATCTGCAGGGCTGCTACCTGGAAGTCCGCACACACCTTTATTACCCATTACTACATCGACCTTGAGTCACGGCGAGATGTTGGTTTTGGGGCCTTGGTTCTCCAGTCTTTATTCCCTAAGTAGGGGGCGTGCGCCTTGCCTCCCTCCTCCCAGAGAACTGCTAGGAGTCTGCCAATAAGTATGGATGAACAACATATCCATGTCCGTAGAAATACAGGTTACTCGCCTGTAACAGGAGTTCTAGGAATGGTATATGTTGTTCATCCACACTACCCACCCGACCTCCCCGGCTTCGACGCAGAACCTGAACTTCCAGCGGGCCAGATCTGGCGTCATGGGCGGAGCCGAGAGTTTTACCACTCGGGTGGGTTGGAGGAGCCAGCTTGAAGACCTTCCGGCAAGATTTAAAGCGGCAAGGAACCTGCCAATAAGTGTGGAGGAGCAATATATACTATTCCTAGAACTCCTGTTACAGATGAGTAATCTGTATTTACTCACCTGTAACAGGAGTTTTAGGAATGGTATATGTTGTTCATCCACCGACCACCCGACCCGCCCGGCTTCGACACACAACCTGAGCTTCCAGCGGGCCAGATCTGGTGTCATGGGGCGGAGCCGAGAGTTTTACCACCCGGGTGGGTGGGAGGAGCCTGCTTCAATACCTTCCGGCAAGGAACCTGCCAATAAGTGTGGATGAACAACATATACCATTCCTATAACTCTTGTTATAGGTGATTAACCTGTATTTCTTCCGAAAGTGGTCTCAGGGTTGACCCTCAGCCTGTCAGTTGACCTTCCTGTTTATTTTACTCCGCTTCTAATAGAGGAGAGGCTTTCCTTCACACACTGGATGTCCACTGGAGTTTGAAGTGTTACCTCAAGAGGACGCCTACACACCGTCAGTCGGAGCAACTTTTTGTGGCCTTTGCGCCGCAGTGCTTCGGTAGATTGGTGATGAAGCAAACTTTCTCGAAGTAGACTTTTCACTGCATCTTCTTCTATGAGAAACACAATAAGCCCCTACTTGCCCGGTCAGGGATCACTCCACCAGATGAGCGTCTGCTTCATTTGCCGCCCTGAGAAATATTTCTGTAAGGGAGATATGTGAGGCCGCCGCCTGTAACTCTGTGCATACTTTTGTCAAGCATTACAGCTTGGATATCTTCTCCAGATGCCGAGCTGGCTTCAACCTAGCTGTTTTGCAAGGGCTTCTGTCCTGAGGCTCTGGAGTCTGTATATTCCACCTCCTGTGGTTGTCTACGTTTTTGGCATTTCACTGCTTGGTATTAAATCATAACTGTTACAGTCTGCTGCAAGAGCTCCCACTTGAAGTAAGATAGTACAGTTACGTTAGAATTTATCGTTACAGTTTATCTTCGAGAGGAGCTCTTGCAGCAGGCTTTACTTCCCACCCGCCTTCCACCTTGGGGTGTGCAGATCCATCTTCACATCCATCCCCATTCATCTTCTACAGTCGCTTCGTCTCCTCTTGTCGGGCCTTGTTGCGGGCCTTGGCGGGAGAACTGAGGTGGAGCTGGGTCCGACCCGTATTGTACCCAGACCGACGTTGGGGCGGGTCCGGTGGCGGGGGCGGTCCCTGCTGTGTACTGCTGGCTGAAATTTTCATCAGAGGGTCCTTGTGCCTGCGGCATTTTCCTAACTGTTATTTCCTGCTGCAAGAGCTGCTCTCGAAGATCTACTTTTATGGTACGTTCTTGCGTAAATGTAATTTCCTATCCTAGGTAATGTCTGAGATGACGCTGAATCAAGACGTCCAACAACCTGCTTATTACCCCACTGACACAGTTCTCCATACTGTGGTTGTTCATTATTCCTTACGATACTACTTGACCTGAGCCAAGGGAAGCAGTACTTCTGAACTTTTATTCTATGGACATGGATATGTTCATCCACACTGTCTGGCAGGTTCCTTGCCGCTTTAAATCTTGCTGGAAGGTCTTCAAGCTGGGTCCTTCCACCTTCCCTCCCGGGTGGTAAAACTCTTGGCTCCGCCCCATGATGCCACATCTTCCTTCCCGCTTGGAAGCTCAGGTTCCCTCCTTAGCGCTCTGCTTCTAGACTGGATCCAAACTGTTTGGTTCACTCAAAATTAGTTTTAAAGCTTTATAGTCTTCGGTCTACTTCTTCTTTTGCAGTTGTGATGGAGAAATCGACTTCCGGTTTTCAGCGGTGCCCATGCGGGCAGATGATGTCTAGGACCGATCCGCACTCCACGTCTGTCTACTGCCTCGGGCTTGACAACCTTGAAGACCATGCTTCCTGCTCCATGTTTGGCGCACCGTGAGACGTTATCTGCCAGTGAAGTCCAAGGAGGCCTGTTGGGAGGATTCTACGGCGGCTGGCTTGGCTGAGCAACTGAAGCAGATGATCGCCCTTGAGGAGGTGGCCCAGGCCGCATCTTCATCTTCCTCGGTCACGGCATTTATCCTGTTCTGCTTGGGATCCTCCTCCACAGCTTCTTTCATTGAGCATTGCCAGTCCCTGTCTACGAAAGGCGAGGAGCCATCGGAACCCTCTTCTCGGTCAAAAAAGGACTCTTAAGTGCAAGTCCCACCGTCGTGGTTCGTTGGAGCGAGAGAGTTCCCCTTCCCCGGACAGTTGACACTCTACTTCGGTTGAGGTTGTGGCTAAGGCTGCTGTTTTCATGGTGTCCCCGTCAGGTCAGCCGGCCGAGTCACCCGTCGACGCGGTTGAAATTTTTCTCATCTTGTTGGATGGGCTGTCGACTGGTGATGCCGATAAATCTTGATCACCGGTTCCTCTGGTGGAAACTGAGGACTTGCCTGTGCCGGAGTCCCCGGTTAAGGCTCCCTAGCTGAAGGAGGATTGGGTTTCCCCCGCTCCCTCAATGTCCCACCCTCGGAAGCACCGACGGTCTCTGTCCCAGACCTCTTCTCGGTCCGGTCGATGCTGTCAGTGGTCTCGGCACGGAAGGAGGCGGCAGTGCCGCTCGTCCTCGTCTTGCTCCTCTTTGGAGGAGAGGTTTTGGTGAAAATTACGTCAATTCTACGAGGACTTAATGTAGCAGCAGCTCCTTCTGACCAGAAAGAAGCCGACGCTGTTGCCTTCCCCTACCATTAAGTGGCTGTTACCTGAAAGGCCAAAAGAACCCTTCGCTTTTGTCAAGGTGCCCAAACTGGTGCCGGTTGTTCAGCCGAAACCAGCTGCCCCACCGATTGTGGTGGAACCACCGCCTCCACAACCAACATCGGGGGCTCTGACCTAGGATTCTCAGTTGGGTCAGGGATGGCCCCACCGGTTGTCAGTCTCTTTTACTTCCGTCTGTCCTCTGCAGGTGGAGGGTTGCTGAGGCCCTAAGCAGCTGTTCTCACGCTCCTCGGAGTCGTTGACTCCTTATTTTGCAAGCCCCTTGATCTGGAGTCCTCCGGGGGCAGTCGATTGACAAGAGCCCATCATCGTTCATGGGTCTGCTTCGGCTCATCTCGTAGCCCACTGGGATGCTGCATGAGCCTCTATCCAAGCGGGCCAAGTATCCCTTCACAGAGATTCTGGACCTAGGGGATTCTCCCACGGAGGCCTTTCCGGTGGGTGAAGCCATTGTTGGCCCTGCCTTGGAGTTGTGGCAGCGGCCAGGTTCTTGTCCCCCTCTTTCGGCTAGGATGGCCTGGAAGTGTGGCGTCCCTACCGGGTCTCTGTCTAGTTTCTGAAAACACCCCCCTGCGAAGGGTTTGGTTACCGACAGCGTTTTCCGGTGTTCCGGGAACGCTGGGGACGTGGACAAGCCCCCCCGACAAAGAGTCTAAAAAGGGGGACTATGCTGGGCGTAAAGTATATGCTACGTCCTCCCTTGGCCTCCGTCAGGCCAGTTTGTCCGCATTATTGGCACTCTTCTCCCACGCCCTTATGGGCTTCCTAGATCAGGCGGTTCCTCGTCTCTCGGCTGATCTGCAGACTACAGTGTAGCAGGTGCGGGATCAGGGAAGGGCCGTGGCGAAACAGCAGCTCCAAATGACTCTCGATACTGGAGACTCCTGTGCCTGGTCAGTAGCGGCCACAGTGGCCATGTGCCGCAGAGCTTGGCTGCGGGTCTCCACCTTTACGGGAGATACCCAGCACAAGTTGGTAGACGTCCCCTTCCTGGGTACTGAGTTGTTCGGGCCTGGGGTGGAAGGCCACCTCCAGAGAATTGAAAAATCCAGTGCCACCTTGGACTAAGTCACGTCTACGTAGAAGGACAAAGTCCACCGACAGCAGCATAAGTCGTTTCGCCCTTCTGCACCTGCGGGACGTCTGGCCCAGCAACACCAGCATCACAGCCAACAGGCTCGCCCTTGGCACCCCAATGCCAAGCCTGCAGCTTGCTATTGTAGGAACCCGGGAGGAAAAGGCCCAGGTGGTCTGTCAGATGGTCCTTCCTCCAAGCCTGCCCAGTGACGGGTTAAGGGGTGTCGCCTCCATCTCCGTCGCTATCCCTTGGGGGGAGGGCTCCACCACTTTCTTTTCGCCTGGTCCTCTCATCACCACGGGGTGTTGGAGGTAGTAGGAAAGGTTCTCCCTCTGGAGTTCAAGCAGGCTCCGCTATTCCGTACCATCGCCCCATGGACGGTGACAGGGTCCGCAGCCTCTCTGTCGGCCCATCGAGCCGACATTGCCCTGCTCCTCCAAAAGGAGGTGATCTCTAAGGCGGCGGATTCTCCTCCAGAGCCAGGGTTTGTGTCCAGGTACATCCTGGTCCTGAAATGGACGGGGGGGGGGGCTTCGGCCCAATTTATTGACCTGCACGACCTGGATAGGTTCCTAAGGTCTCGAACCTTCAGGATTGTCACTCTGGATCAGATTATTGCATCCTTGGAACTAGGCATGTGGTTCTCTTCTCTGGACCTCCTGGACGCGTTCTTTCACGTCCCAGACCGTCTGTCTCTCCAGAGATTCCTCCGCTTCAGAGCAGAGGGGTGCCTCTACGAGTTCTCGGTCATACTCTTCTGCCTTTCTCTAGCTCCCAGGGTCTTCACCAAATGCATGGCAGTGGTGACAGCATTCATGCTATACCAAAGGTACCCCTACCTGGATGACTGGCTTATTGCGGCCTCCTGCAGACTGGAGATGGAGCGGTCCGGGGGTCTGGCCCTCCAGGTTTGCTCTCAGGTTGGCCTCTTTATAAACGAGGCCAAGTCTCAACTCGTACCACAGCAGGTGATTGAATTCATCGGGGCAGAGCTCAACTCTCTGCGATCCAGAGCACGGCCCTGGCGGAGAGGGCCGAAATTCTCCTGCCTTGGATTTCCTGCGCCTCCAGGTCCTCATGGAATGTGCCAACATGGTCCGTTGGCAAGTGCGTCCCATCGAATGGGGACTGTCCAGCCATTGGTGACAGCACTCCAGTCCTTTGGATCTGCCAGTGACAGTGACCGAGGAGATGTGGCACTCTCCAGTGGTGGATTGTTGCAGCTCATCTGCAGGAGGGCATCCCATTTGTTGGCCCCGAGCTGACATTCCCTCTGTCCTCCGCCTCTGTGATGGCTTGGGGTGCCCATCTGCGGGAGCACAGAGCGCATGGCATCTGGTCCCCTCTGGAGTCCTGATGGCACATCAATCTGCTGGAGCTTCAAGCTGTTCGTCTAGCCCTCACCTCCTTTGCTCTGTTTGTACGGGGTCAAGTGGTCCAGGTCCCGATGGACAATACCATGAACATGTAATACCTAAACCACCAGGTCAGGATGCGCTCCATGCCTCTTTTCAGTGAAGCTCTCTGCACTTCGTCCCTCATGCACAGCGTGGAGGCGGATCTCTTTGCCATCCATGTAGCAGGAGCCTGCAGCATTCCGGCCGATGCCCTAAGCCGGATAGGAGCTGTTTCTAGGGACATAGATATGTTGTTCATCCACACTTATTGGCAGGTTGCTTGCCGCTTTAAATCTTGCCGGAAGGTCTTCAAGCTAGCTCCTCCACCCACCGGGTGGTAAAACTCGGCTCCGCCCCATGGCGCTAGATCTTCCTTACCACTTGGAGCTCAGGTTCCTCCTTAGCCTTTGCGATTAAGCTTTGAGGCCTAATTCTTGACTTTAAAAATTTTCAAAAACTTTTACCACTTCGGTCTTCTTCCCTCGCGGCTGCGATGGACAAATCGACTCCCGGTTTTCGGAGATGCCCTTGCGGGCAGAAGATGTCTCGGACGGATCCGCACTCCACGTGCGTTTACTGCCTAGGCCAGGTGCACGACCCGCAGGCCTGCGAACTGTGCTCATCTTTCTCGGTCTACGTCCTTGAGGATCGCGCTGCCCGTCTCCAACTTGGGCGCCCCGAAAGGAGATTTCCCCCGGTCAAATCAAGGCCCGACTGGCGGTGTCCGCGGCTGCGGGCTCCGCTAGGGCTGACTGGTGAATGATGCCTCGAGGAGGAGGCGGCTCATGCCGTTACATCTTGGCTCGCGGCATTCGTTCTGCTCTAACTTGGTCCTCCTATTCGGCTTCTTTAAGGAGCTTTGCTTGACCCTCTCGACCAAAGGCGAGGGTCCAACTTCTTCTGGACCGTTTGATTGGTCGAGAAGAAAAGTGAGGTAAGTCCCTTAAGTCGCGCTCTTAGGGGCGGAAGATCTCCCCTCCCTTGTCGACAGTCGACTTGGTCGAGATTTCGACCTGGCCACTGGCTTCACGGTGCCCCGTCAGGCCAGGTGACCGAGACTCCCGCCGACGTGGTCGAGATTTTTCTCGACCCGTTAGACAGGTTGTCGGCTGGAGAAGCCGAAATTCCCTCCTCACCGGTTCCCCCGGCGAGGATTGTGGATACCGTCAGCTCATCTGTTCTTCTGGTTCTCGAGCCGTCGGATTTGTCAACCGAACCGAGGGGATTGCCGATCCTCGGCTCCCGGCCGCGCCGACCTCGGCCTTGCCGAGATTCTCGGTCTCGGACATCTTCACGGTCTAGCCGATCCTGTCGACACAGGCAGTAAGTGACGTCGCCGCTCTTCCTCATCTTCCTCCTCCTCGGACGAGGGGAGGCTTCGGCGTAAGTTGCGCCGAAAATATGAGGAACTTATGTGGCAACAACTAATTTTGGCTGGAAACAAGTCGGCTCAGGTCTCTTCTCCGGCCATAAAATGGTTGTCACCGGGACGGCCGAAACAACCCCTCGCGGTGGTCGAGGAGCCTGTTTCCAGGCCGGTTGTTCGGTCTACTCCTGCTGCCCCACCAATACCGGTGGAACCGCCTCCGCCTCAACTGACAGTTGGGGCCCCGACAAAAAGTTTGCGGCCGGCTCATGGCCTTCCCCATAGGCTGTCTGTCACCCTCACTCCCGATAAGTCTCGGCACGTGGAGGGTGGCGCGGGCTCTAAGCAGCTATTCAACGACTCGTCTGAGTTGGACGACGACTCCTCCCTGTTTTCCAAGCGCCTAGACTTGGAATCCTCTGGGGGGCAGTCGATGGACGATAGCCCTTTGTCCTTCCTTGGACTACTCAGGCTCATCTCAGAATCCACTGGGATGAAGCTCGAACCTGTGTCCAAATGGGCTAGATATCCCCTCACTGAGATTCTGGACCGGGGGGATTCTCCTACGGAGGCCTTTCCAGTGGCTGAAGCTATTCTTGGCCCGGCCCTGGAATTGTGGCAGCGTCTGGCTTCCTGTCCTGCGCCTTCGGCCAGGATGGCCAGAAAGTATGCGGTTCCCACAGGCTCTCTGTCCAGCTTTTCCGAACACCCTTCGGCTGAGGGGTTGGTCACGGACAGTGTTTTCCGGCGAGCCGGAAATGCCAGGGACGTGGACAAACCGCCCGACAAAGAGTCCAAGAAACGGGACAATACTGGGCGGAAAGTGTATGCTGCTTCCTCCCTCGGCCTTCGTCAGGCCAGTTCGGCCGTCTTGATGGCACATTTTTCCCATGCCCTGTTGGGCTCCCTGGATGAGGTCGTCCCTCATCTTCCTGCGGACCTGCAGACCACAGTTAAGCAGGTGCAGGACCAGGGCTGGGCAGTAGCTAAGCAGCAGCTCCAGACTGCGCTGGATATTGGAGATTCTTGTGCCGGTCAGTGGCAGCCGCGGTGAGCTATGCGCCGGAGGCGTGGCTGAGGATATCCACTTTCACCTCGGATACCAGCACAAGCTCCACGGATGTTCCTTTCCTGGGAACTGACCTCTTGACCCTGGGTGGAAGGTCACCTCAGAGGATCGAAAAGTCCAATGCCACCTTGGTCTCGGTATCGTCCGCGCAGAGGGACAAGGGCCGTAAGCCCCAGCCTAAGCCCTTTCGCCCCTCTGCTCCCGCTGCGCGCTCGGCCCAACAACGTCAGGGCCAGCAGGCTAGACCTTAGTATTCCAAGCCCAAGCCGTCAGCTTCCTCTAATAGGAAGCAAGGAGGAAAAGGCCCTGGTGGTCCCTTGGCCGGTCCTTCCTCCAAGCCTGCACAGTGACGGGCTGAGGGGTGTCGCCCTCATCCCCGTCACCTCGCCCCTGGTTCCCCCCGTGGGGGGACGGCTCCGGCACTTCCTTTCCGCCTGGTCCGCTGTTACCACGGACAGGTGGGTTCTGGAGGTGGTGGGAAGAGGCCTGCTTCTGGAATTGAGCAGGTTTCACCTTCAGAGCCGTCGCCCCAAGGGGGGCTTCGGGGTCCCCAGACTCTCTGAAGGCTCGTCGAGCCGACATCGCCCTTCTCCTTCAGAAAGGGGTGATAAAAGAGATAGAGGACCCCCCCATCAGAACCGGGGTTCGTGTCCAAGTACTTCCTGGTCCCGAAACGGATGGGGGGCTGGCGCCCCATTCTGGACCTACACGACCTGAACAAGTTCCTAAGGTCTCAAACCTTCAGAATGGTCACTCTGGCTCAGATAATACCATCTTTGGAACACGGCGTGTGGTTTTGTTCTCTGGACTTTCAGGACGCGTTCTTTCACGTCCCTATCCGTCCGTCTCGTCAGAGATTCCTCCGCTTCAGGGCGGAGGGATCCCTTTTCGAGTTCCAGGCCATGCCCTTCGGCCTCTCTCCAGCTCCCAGGGTCTTCACCAAATGCATGGCAGTGGTGACAGCATTCCTGCGGCGCCGAGGGGTCTGGGTGTACCCTTACCTGGACGATTGGCTGATAGCAGCCCCCTCCAGGTCGGAGGTGGAGCGGTCCAGGGATCTGGCCCTCCAGGTTTGGTCTGAACTCGGCCTCCTGGTCAACGAGGCCAAGTCGGAACTCGAGCCGAAGCAGATGATAATTTTCATCGGGGCAGAGCTCGACTCTCTTCGAGCCAGAGCATGGCTCCCGGCCGACAGGGCCGAGGTTCTTACCTCCTTTGCCCAATCATTTCTGGTTGGGCAATCGCGCCCTGCCCGGGACTTCCTGCGACTGCTGGGTCTCATGGCGGCCTGAACCAGCGTAGTCCGTTGGGCACGTTGGCACATGCGTCCCCTCCAGTGGGGACTGGCCAGCCAGTGGTCTCAGCGCTGCGATCCTTTGGACCAGCGTGTGCGGACGACCCAGGAGATGTGGAACGCTCTCCAGTGGTGGACCGTTCCTTTCCATCTGCAGGGGGGGTATCCCATTTGTCTGCCCCGAGCCGACGGTCTCTCTAACGACCGACACATCTTTGATGGGTTGGGGTGCCCATCTGGGGGAATACCGAGTGCCGGCCTCTGGTCCCCACGGAGTCCCGATGCCATATCAACCTGCTGGAGCTCCGTGTGGTCCGCCTAGCTTTCACCGCCTTTGCTCCTTTTCTCCGGGGTCAAGTGGTCCGAGTCCAGACGGACAACACCACGACCATGTACTATCTAAACCGCCAGGGCGGGACACGTTCCATGCTATTATGCAAGGACTCTCTCCGCATCTGGTCACTTGTGTGCAGCCTGGAGGCGGATCTCCTGGCCATTCATGTGGCAGGAGCCTCCAACACCCTGGCCGATGCCCTGAGCCGGATAGGGGCTGCATCGCACGAGTGGTCTCTCCTGCCGGAATAGTACAAGACCTGTTCTCCCGCTGGGAGGCACACCTCTGGTGGATATGTTTTGCCTCCAGGGAGATGCGAAGCTGAGGCGCTGTTTCATGTCCGCCCCTCAAGCGGGGCTCGCTGCGGGGGATGCCTTCTCGAGGGCCGTGGACCCGAGCCTCTTTCGCCTTTCCCCCGTTTCCCTGATTCACAGGGTCCTGCTGGCGAGGAGGGACAAGGCGCAGGTGATTCTGATAGCCCCAGACTGGCCTCGCCAGTTCTGGTACCAGATCTCCTCAGTCTCAGCTCCAGGACTCGCGGCAGCTTCCAGCTCGCCCGGACCTGCTCTCAGTCAATCAGGGAAGGTGTTCCATCCGGACCTTCAATCCCTGCACCTGACGGCCCCTGGTTCCTGGCGGCTAGGATTCCAGGCTTTGGGTCTTTCCGACGAGGTCCTCAGCGTCGTTGAGGCGTCCCGTAAGGAGTCGACCAGAAAATGCTGTGCCTTCAAATGGAAGAGGTTCTCCATTTGGTGTCGGGAAAAAGGGTTGTACCCTTTCTCGTGTCCTGTGGCAAGCATTTTGGACTATTTATGGTCCCTTTCTAGTCAAGGGCTTAGGTCGACGACCCTTAAGGTGCACCTGGCAGCCATCTCTGCTTACCGGGCGCGGGCCGGTCAGCAGTCAGTGGCGCAGGAAAAAGTGGTTGGGCGCTTCTTTAAAGGCCTTGATCACATTTCCCCTCCAGTGCGGGAACCCCCACCTCCGTGGGATTTACTGCTGGTACTGGCAAAGCTCATGGGCAAGCCATTCGAACCAATGCACAGGTGTGGTCTCCCCCACCTGTCGTGGAAGACACGCCTTCTTGGTGGCTATCATGTCAGCCAGAAGGATGGGAGAACTCCAGGCGCTTAGCATCGGTCTCCTTACCTGGTCTTCCACAGGACAGGACCTTGTCCCCGCCCCACCGAAATTCCTTCCGAAGGTGGTGTCGGAGTTTCACCTTAATCAGGTGTTGTCTCTGCAGGTGTCTCACCCCAGTCACACCTCGGGAGGCGAATATAGGCTCCATACTCTGGACCCTAGAAGGGCGCTCGCTTATTATAAGGAGCGCACGGCTGAAATTCGGGGAGAGGTTCGCCAGCTGTTTGTCACCTAAGCTGAAGCCGCACCTGGCAGACCTGCAGCCAAGCGGACGATAGGCAGATGGGTCACCTCCTGCATAAATCTCTGCCATGAGTTGGCGGGCATGGAGCCTCCCAGAGGGATAAGAGCTCATTCTGCCCGCCATACTGCTGCATCGGTGGCTGCTTCCAGGGATGTCCCTATCCATGAAATCTGCAGGGCTGCTACCTGGAAGTCAGCACACACCTTTATTTCCCACTACCACATCGACCTTGAGTCACGCCGGGATGGTGGTTTTGGGGCCTCGGTTCTCCAATCTCTGTTCCCCAAGTAGTATGTAGGGGTGTGCCTTGCCTCCCTCCTCCCGGAGAACTGCTAGGAGTCTGCCAATAAGTGTGGACGAACAACATATCCATGTCCCTAGAAATACAGGTTACTCACCTGTAACAGGAGGTCTAGGAATGGTATATTGTTCATCACATGAACCCCTGACCTCCCGCCTTGACGCACAACCTGAGCTTCCAGCGGGCCAGATCTCTGGCGTCATGGGGCGGAGCCGAGGAGTTTTACCACCGGGTGGGTGGGAGGAGCTAACTTGAAGACCTTCCGGCAAGATTTAAAGCGGCAAGGAACCTGCCAATAAGTGTGGATGAACAACATATACCATTCCTAGAACTCCTGTTACAGGTGAGTAACCTGTATATCCCACGAGAGGTCTCTCCTGCAGGAGGTAGTACAGGATCTGTTCTCCCAAGGGTCGTGCCTCAGGTGGACCTGTTTGCCTCCAGGGAGATTGCAAAGGTGAGGCTGTTCCATGCCCGCCCCCCTTAGCAGGGTTCGTTGTGAGCGATGCCTTCTCGAGGCCGTGGGCCTAGGGCCTATTCTGCGCCTTTTCCCCATTTCCTTTGATCCACAAGATGCTTCTCGAGGCGAGGAGGGACAAGGTGCAGATGATTCTGGTAGCCCCCGACTGGCCCCGCCAGTACTGGTATCCAGATCTCATCAGCCTCAGCTCCAGGCTCCCGAGGCGGCTCCCAGCCCGACGGACCTGAATTCAGTCACTCAGGGGAAGGTATTCCATCCGGACCTTCAATCCCTACAGCTGACGGCCTGGTTCCTGAGCGGCTAGAGTTACAGGTCTTGGTTCTTTCCGACGAGGTCCTCAACGTTGTTGAGGTTTCTTGTAAGGAGTTGTCCAGGAAATGCTATGCCTTCAAATGGAAGAGATTCTCCATTTGGTGTCAGGACAAGGGGTTGGACCCTTCCTCCTGTTCCTTGGCCTGCATTTTGGACTACTTGTGGTCCCTTTCTCAGCTAGGGCTACAATCGACGACCCTTAAGGTGCACCTGGCAGCTATCTCTGGTTACTGGGCACGGGTGGGGAAGCAGTCGGTGGTGCAAGAAATGGTGGTCGGGCAATTTTTCAAATGCCATGATTACATATCCTCTTCTTTTCGAGAACCTCCACCTCCGTTGGATCTACTGCTGGTATTGGCTATGCTCATGGGTAAGCCATTCATACTGATGCACAGATGTGACATCTCTCACCTGTCGTGGAAGACCGCCTTCTTGGTGGCTATGATGTCAGCTAGAAGGATGGGAGAGCTCCAGGCAGTTTCCATGGAGTCTCCTTTTCTGGTCTCCCACAGGGACAAGGTTGTCCTGCCCCCCCTTCCTGAAATTCTTTCCGAAGGTGGTGTCGGAGTTTGACCTTAACCAGGTGTTGACTCTGCCGGTGTTGTACCCCACTCACACCTCGGAGGCCGAATGTAGGCTCCATACTCTGGATCCTAGTAGAGCACTTGATTATTATAAGGAGCGGACTGCTGAAGTTCGGTGAGAGGTTTGCCAGCTGTTTGTCATCTATGCTGAAACCGCACCTGGCAGACCTGCAGCCAAGCAGATGATAGGCAGGTAGGTTTCCTCCTACATAGATCTCTGCTATAGGTTGGCGGGCATGAAGCTTCTCAGATGGATAACGCCTTCCCGCCATACCGCTGCATTGGCGGCTGCTTTCAGGGACATCCCTATCAAGGAAATCTGCAGGACTGCTACCTGGAAGTCCGCACACACCTTCATTAGCCATTACCACATCGACCTGGAGTCATTCTGGGATGCTGGTTTTGGGACCTCGGTTCTCCAGTCATTATTCCCTAAGTATGGGGTGGGCGCCTTGCCTCCCTCCTTCCAGAGAACTGCTAGGAGTCTGCCAGACAGTGTGGATGAACAACATATCTATGTCCCTAGAAATACAGGTTACCCAGCTGCAACAGGAGTTCTAAGAACGGTGTATCTTGCTCATCCACACGACTCACCCAGCTTCGACGCGCAGCCTGTCTTCCAGCTGGCTTGATCTGGCGTCATGTGGCAGAGCCGAGAGTTTTACCACCTGGATGGGTGGGAGGAAACAGCTTTAACGCCTTCCGGCAAGATATAAAGTGGCAAGGAACCTACCAGACAGTGTGGATAAACAACATATACCAATCTTAGAACTCCTGATCTTACTTCGAATGGGAGCTCTTGCCGCAGGCTATTAGAATCAGGACTATGCTGCAGGCACTAGGACCCTCCGGTGAAAACTTCTGCCAGCAATACACAGCAGGGACCGACGTCGGTCAGGGTACAAGAGGGGGCAGACCTAGCTCCACCTCAGTTCCTTCCCGCTGTGTATCTGCACGTGAAGCTGAGAGACTGTTTCTGTGTGCGATTCAGCGAAAATAACTTTTTCTATCTAGATTTCCTGCCTTTTTCGACAGTTTTTACCGTTTCTCAGGTACTGACGACAGCTCGCTGCCGTCGATTAAACACTTTTTTCCACTTTGGAGCATTGTTTTCCTCGGTCTTGCCACTTCCCAGTACCGACATCTGCCGTTATCTTGCCCAGCCGGGTTCCATGTCTTCTCGGGCGTGTGCATGTCCGAACATAGCGTGACTGCGAGGCAGATCCCACCCTGGGGCGGCCAGCGCGGTGCGTTTTGCCTGAGCTCGACGACCTCGACTCCGCCAACTGGTGAAAATTGCTAGGCCTTTATCTGCCGGACCTGCATCCGCCGCCTGAAAGCTCTTAAGGCCTACTTACTGGACTAGAAGATGGATCTGCCTTTCCTGGAGGGGAAGAGGAAGGAGATAAAGCACCTCTGCAAGGACCAAGGTCGGTACCGTCAGTGGTCCCAGTCTCTGTCACGTTCGCATTTGCGGCCTTCTCCAAAAAAGGGCTGTCCCTCGCGGTCTGGAGAACCTCCGAAGACTCCACAGGATTATGCTAGCCCGTCGGAGAAGCTGGCCAAGCCGAAGGTGACTCCGCTAAGGGTCATCACTAAGTCCTTAGAGGTGCCTGCCTTGGGCCCCACCTGCTAAGGCACTGATGCCGCCTGTTAAAGGTGAGCCTCCGGAGACCAAGGACTCTCCAGCGCCCCCTGGCGTCATTCCTTTAATAGGTCCCTACACCGGCGTTGGGCGGCGGGCGAAGAACCGGGTCAGTCTTTGCTGATGCCGACTTTCCCGTCGCCCAAGTCCTCCTCCCACGGCTCTCAGGAGAGCTCTCCTCAGCGTCCAGATGTTCGGAGACTCTTTCCGGCGGCGAGCGGCGCAATTGCAAGGACAAGCTCAAGGATCTTTTGTCCTATTGGTGGGGGCATTTCCACAAGTGGTCCTCCTCGTCTCCGTCCCAGACACCGGTACCGGACCCTGCGGGAGAACCACAGCTGGTTGGTGAGTCTTTCATGCAGAAGTCACAGGAGCATCAGCCTTCACCCCGCTCCAGGGATTCTGGTGACTGACGGTCTAGGTCACGCTCCAGGAGGCCTTCTCGCTCCAGGTGAGAACCCTCTCGGCGTCTGTGCTCTGATCGACATCGGTCATTGCTCCGTCGCTGGTCCAGGGACCATAGTCCGTCTTCAGACCGATGTCGGTCCCCTAGCTACCGACGTCAGCGAAGGCATGGTCGTAGGGCGCGGTCGCACTATTCCAAGTCGGATAGTCAATCCTCCTCTTCATTGTTGACCTCTTCATCCTCTCTCAGCCTCATGCGCTCCCCAGGAGAGAAGGACCAGCCTCGCTCGCCTTCAGATGATCCTGCTTTTGTGGACGTCATGAGGCATATCCAATCGTCCAACGAGTGGGACACGGCGGACCTGGATCCGGAACACCAGAGGTTGGCCAAGTACCTGAGGCAAAAGGAGACAAAGTCTCTGGTTATCCTTCCTTTGGTGGATACATTTTAGGACCTTACTAGAACCACCTGCATGCATCTGTCCTCGATGTCGGCAGTTTCTAAGAAGTCAAACAGGCTGTATAAGGCCCCAAAGGCGGAACCCTTTTTAACGGAGCACCCTCAGGCCGACTATTCAGTGATCACGGCTGCCCATGACAAGTCTCTGCAACCGAAGCACCTGATCTCCCAGCCTCCTGACCCAGAGTCCCGCTACCTGGACCAAATGGGCAAGAAAGTTTATGCAGTCTCCACCTGTTCCATCCGCTCCCTTAATTTCCTTGCGTATATGGTATAGTACCAGAAAGCGCTGTGGGAAATGGGACTAGAGCTGACACTGGCTATGCCAGACTCTGACAAAAAGACAGAACTCCTGGCCCTTCTGCAGTCGGGCTGAAACTTAGGCTCCCACATATTGAGGGCCTCGTGTGACACTGCAAACACGGCAGCCGGGGAAGTCGCCTATCGGGTGTGCCTCCGGCGCCATGCCTCATTTAGGGTCTCGGGCTTTCACCAGGATCTGCAGGCACCGCGGTGTCCGGGATCTGCCCTTCCAGAGTACCGTGTTGTTTGGCCAGGAGACTGAGGCTTTAATCTCTCGCCTCCAAGAGTATTGCAAGTTGATCTGGTCGGTCTGCCAGATGTACCGTGGTGACCAGTGACGTCCGCACTGTAGACGGCTGTTTCGTAAGCCCTCAGGCAGTCAAGGTTCCGCCTGTGGCAACCAACTGGCAGAGAGGAGACTTGCGCAGGAGATCCGGAAACGAGCATTCTAGGGACATGGATATGCTGTTCATCCACACTTTCTGGCAGGTTTCTTGCCGCTTTAAATCTTGCCGGAAGGTTTTAAGCTGGCTCCTCCCACCCACCCAACTGGGTGTTAAAACTCTCGGCTCCGCCCCATGACGCCAGATATTCCTTAATGCTTGGAAGCTCAGGGTCCCTCCTAAGCGTTCTCCATTTTAGACTGGATCCGAACTCTTCGGTTTGTCGGAAATTCGCTTTGAAGTTTTCTCGAGTTCGGTCTTCCTTATCCCTCGCGGCAGCGATGGACAGATCTATTCCCGGCTTTCGGCAGTGCCTTTGTGGGCAGATGATGTCCAGGATGGATCTGCACTCCATGTGCGTCTACTGCCTTGTCCTATTCCACGACCCGCAGACCTGCGAGTTGTGCCGCTCCTTAGCTGCCAACGTCCCGGAGGATCGTGCTGCCCAATTGAAGCTCGGGCACCCCGAGAAGCGTTATCCGCCGGTGAAATCAAAAGTGGCCTGTTGGGCGGTGTTCGTGTCGGCTGGCTTGGCCGAGCTGCTCGAGCATATGATCGCCCTCTAGGAGGCGGCGGCCCAGGCCGCGTCTTCCTCGGCCGCGGCATTTATGCCGCTCTCTTTGGGCACCTCTTATACTGCTTCCTTCAAGGAGCTTTTGCAGTCCCTTTCTACGAAGGGAGAGGGGCCATCGGGACATTCCTTTCGGTCCAAGAAAAGGGATTGGAACGGTAAGTCGCTCCGTTGGCGTTCGTGGGAGTGGGAGATGTCTCCTTCCCCAGACATCCAATCGTCTACTTCGGTCAAGGTTGTGCCCAAGGTTGCTGGCTTCATAGCGTCCCCGTCAGACCAGCCTGCCGAGACACCCGTCGATGCAGTCGAGATATTTCGCGACCCGTCGGACGGGTTGTCGACTGGTGAAGCCAACAACCCTTCTTCGCCAGTTCCCCCGGTGGAGGACGAGGATCTGCCTGCGCCCTCAGGCCGGCAGTCCCTGGTTAAAGTGTCCGAGCCGAGGGAGGAGCGGGTGTCCCCGGCCCCTTCCCAGGCCCGCTCTGTTACCCCGAGTGTCTCGGTCTTGGACCTCATCTCGGTCAAGCCGATCCCGCTGATATCGGCAGTCTCTGCGCCGTGGGAAGTGGCAGCACCGCTCCTTCTTGGAAGAGGAGCGACTTCGGCGCAGATTGTGTCGGTGGTATGAGGAGCTGATGTAGAAGCAGTTCCTGTTGTCTGGGAGTTAGTCTATGCCAACGCATCCCCCGGTCTTCAAGTGGCTGTCACCCGAACAGCCGAAGCAACCTCTCGCTGCAGTCGAGATGTCCGTATCTGGGCTGGTTGTTTGGCCGAAAGTTGCTGCCCCACTGATTTGTGGTGGAACCTCCGCCTCCACAACCGAAATCGGGGGGCACCAACCAGAGATTCTCGGTCGGGTCACGGCCTGCTCCACAGGTTGTCGATCATCCTCGTTGTTGACTGTCCTCTGCAGGTGGAGGGTGGCTGTGGCCCTAGGCAGCTCTTCGTGGACTCCTCGGAGTCCGTCGACGATTCCTCCGTGTTCTCCAGGCAGGTCAACCTGGAGTCCTCCGGAGGCCAGTCTCTGGACGGAAGCCCATCGTCCTTTATGGGTCTGCTTTGGCTCATATCAGAGTCTACCGGGATGCATCTCAAGCCCGTCTACAAATGGGCCAAATATCTCCTGACGGAGATACTGGACCGAGGGGATTCTCCCATGGAGGCCTTCCCTGTGGCTGAGGCCATTGTCGGTTCAGCCTTGGAGCTTTAGCAGCGGCCTGCTTCCTGTCCTGCGTCCTCGGCCAGTATGGCCAGGAAGTATGCGGTCCCTATCAGCTTTTTGCCCGGTTTCTTGCTATTCACCGACAGCGTTTTCCAGAGGTCCGGAAATGCTAGGGTCGTGGACATGACCCCCGACAAGGAGTCCAAAAAGCTGGACTATGCTGGGCGCAAGGTCTACGCTGCGTCCTCCCTTGGCCTTCGCCAGGCCAGCTTGGCCATGCTGATGGCACACTCCTCTCATGCCCTCATGTGCTCCCTGGATGAGGTGATCCCTCATCTCCCGGCCGACCTGCAGGCCACGGTCCGACAGGTGTGGGACCAGGGTAGCGCGGTGGTGAAGCAGCAGCTTCAGACTGCTCTGGACATAGATGACTCTTGTGCCAGATCGGTTGCAGCCGTGGTGGCCATGTGCCTCAGGGCGTGGCTGAAGATATCCACTTTCACGGTGGATACCCTGCAGAAATTGGCCTACGTCCCCTGCCTGGGGACCGACCTCTTTGGACCTGGAGTAGAGGAACGCCTTTGGCGGATCGAGAAGTCCAATGCCCCTCTGGACTCGGTCACCCTTACCCAGAAGAACGAAGGCCGCCATCAGCAGCATCTAAGTCCTTTCGTCGTTCTGTGCCTGCGGCACGTCCCGCCCAGCAGCAACAGCACCAGGGCCAGCAGGCTCGTGCTTGGCATCCCAAACCCAAGCCCACGGCTGCCTTGAACAGGAAGCAGGGAGGTAAAGGCCCAGGAGGTCCCTCGGCCGGTCACTCCTCCAAGCCTGCCCAGTGACTGGCTGAGGGGAGTCGCCCCCAGCCTCGTCACTTCTCCCTGGGTTCCCCCTGTGTGTGTGTGTGGGGGTGGGTGGGTTGGCTCTGTCACTTCATTTACACCTGGTCCACTATCACCACGGACCACTGGTTATTGGACATGGTAGGAAAGGGCCTGCCTCTGGAGTTCGAACAGACCTCACCCTTTTGAGTCGTCACCCCCCCGGGGGACCACGGGGTCCGCAGCCACACTGTCGGTCCGCTGAGCTGATATTGCTCTGCTTATCGAGAAAGAGGTGATCAGGAAGGTGGCGGATCCTTCTCCAGACCCGGGGTGTGTGTCCAGGTATTTCCTGATCCCAAAACCGATGGGGGGCTGGCACCCCATTCTCGACCTGCATGACATGAACAGGTTCCTAAGGTCTCAGACCTTCAGAATGGTCACTCTGGCTCAGATAATCCCATGCTTCGAATGAGGCGTGTGGTTCTGTTCCCTGGATCTCCAGGAATCTTTCTTTCACGTCCCGATTTGTCCGTCTCATCAGAGATTACTCCGTTTCAGAGCAGAGGAATCCCTTTACGAGTTCCAGGCCATGCCCTTCGGCCTCTCTCTAGCTCCCAGGGTCTTCACCAAATGCATCGCAGTGGTGACAGCATTGTTACGGCGCCGAAGGGTCCGGGTGTATTCCTACCTGGACGACTGTCTGATTGCAGTCCCTTCCAGAGATCTGGCCATCCAGGTTTGCTCTCAGATTGACCTCTTCATCCACGAGGCCATGTTTTAACTCGTGCTTAAGCAGGTGATTCACTTCATCGGTGCTGAGCTCGACTCTTTTTGAGCCAGAGTACGGCTCCTGGCGCATAGGGCCGAGGTACTTTTTTCCTTTGCCCTATCATTTCAGGTTGGGCAGTTGTGCCCTTCCTGGGCCTCATGGCAGCGTGCACCAGCGTGGTCTGTTGGGCACGCTGGTACATGCGTCCCCTTCAGTGGGGAGTGGCCAGCCAGTGGTCACAACGCTGCGATCCGTTGGATCAGCTGGTGACAGTGACCTAGGAGATGTAGAGTGCTTTCCAGTGGCGGACCGTTCCGGCACATCTGCAGGAGGGCATCCCGTTCATCTGCCCCGAGCCGATGGTCTCCTTATCGACTGACGCCTCTCTGATGGGGGGGGGGTGCTATTTGGGGGAGCACAGAGCGCACAGCCTCTGTTCCCCTCGGGAATCCCAATGACACGTCAACCTGCTGGAGCTCTGAGCGGTTCGTGTAGCCCTCACCGCTTTCGCTCCGTTTCTATGGGGTCAAGTGGTTCAAGTCCAGACGGACAGTACCACGACCATGTGCTACCTAAACCGCCAGGGCGGGACGCGCTTCATGCAAGGAAGCTCTCCGCAGATGGTCTCTCGTGCGCAGCCTGAAGGCGGATCTCCTAGCCATTCACGTGGCAGGACCTTTCAACACCCTGGCCGATGCCCTAAGCCGGATAGGGGCTGCGTCTCATGAGTGGTCTCTCCTGCCGGAGGTAGTACAAGATCTCTTCTCCCACTGGGGCACACCTCAGGTGGAGCTGTTTGCCTCCAGGGAGAATCCGAAAGCTGAGACTGTTTCATGCCGCCTCCCCTAAGGAGGGCTCGCTGTAGGGGGATGCGTTTTTGAGGCCGTGGACCCCAGGCCTCTTTTAGGCCTTTCCCCCATTCCTTTGATCCACTAGGTGCTTCTCAAGGCGAGGAGGAACAAGGCGCAGGTGATTCTTGTAGCCCCAGACTGGCTCCGTCAGCTCTTGTATCCAGTTCTCCTCAGTCTCAGCTCCAGGCTCCCTAGGCGGATTCCCCGCTCAGACCTGATCTCTGTCATCAGGGAAAGGTATTCCATCCGGACCTTGAATCCCTGCACCTGACGGCCTGGTTCCTGAGCGGCTAGAGTTCCAGGCCTTGGGTCATCCGACAAGGTCCTCAACATTGCTGAGGCGTCCCGTGAGGAGTCGACCAGATAATGCTATGCCTTCAAATGGAAGAGATCTTCCATTTGGTGTCAGAGAAAGTGCTTGGATCCTTCCTCCTGTTTCTCGGCAATCATTCTGGACCTCCTGTGGTCCTTTCTCAGCAAGGGCTTAGGTCGACGACCCTTAAGGTGCACCCGGCAGCCTTCTCTGCCCTCCGGGCGTGGCCCGGAATGCAGTCAGCACAGGAGAAGGTGGTCTGGCGTGTTCGATGGCCTTGGTCACATTTCCTCTCTGGTGCGAGAACCTCGATCTCCGTGGGATCTACTGCTGGTATTGGCAAAGCTCACGGGCAAGCCATTCGAACCAGTGCACAGGTGTGATTTCTCCCACCCGTTCTGGAAGACCGCCTTCTTGGTGGCTGTCATGTCAACCAGAAGGATGGAAGAGCCCCAGGCACTTCCTTTGAGTCCCTCTATCTTGTCTCCCACAGGGACAAGGTTGTCCTGCGCCCAACCCGAAGTCGCTTCCGAAGGTGGTCTCAGAGCTTCACCTTATCCAGGTGTTGACTCTGCCAGTGTTCTATCCCATCAGACCTCGGAGACCAAATATAGGTTCTTTGTTGGACCCTAGTTAAGCTCTCGCTTTCTTAAAGAGCGTATGGCTGAAGTTCGGGGAGAGGTTCGCCAGCTATTTGTCACCTACGCTGAAGCTGCACCTGTCAGACCTGCAGACAAGCGGACGATGAGCGGGTGGGTCACGTGCTGCATAGATCTCCGCTATATGTTGCCGGGCATGGAGCCTCCCAGAAGGATAAGAGCTCATTTTACCCGCCATACCCTTGCATCGGTAGCTGCATCCAGGGATGCCCCTATCCAGGATATCTGCAGGGCTGCTACCTGGAAGTCTGCACATGACTTAATTACCCACTTCCACATCGACCTTGGGTCACGCCGGGATGTTGGTTTTGGGGCCTCGGTTCTCCAGTCTTTATTCCATAAGTAGGGGGTGTGCGCCTTGCCTCCCTCCTCCCCGGGAACTGCTAGGAGTCTGCCAGACACTGTGGATTGATAGGAGTTTGCCAGACACTGTGGATGAACAACATATCCATGTCCTTAGAAATACAGGTTACTCGCCTGTAACAGGAGTTCTAGGAATGGTATTTGTTGTTCATCCACACGACCCTCCCGACCTCCCCGACTTCGATGCACAACCTGGCTTCCAGCGGGGTCGATTTGACGTCATGGGTGGGTGGGATGAGCCAGCTTGAAGACCTTCCGGCAGGATTTAAAGCGGCAAGGAACCTGCCAGAATGTGTGGATGAACAACATATACCATTCCTAGAACTCCTGTTAAAGGTGAGTAACCTGTATTTCTGGTGCACCTCCCACCTGTTGGCCCAAGTCCTTCCAGACTTGTCTTCCCCCTCCCGGGTCTGCCCAGTGACTCCTTTGCTCCCTTCCCTCTTCCGCCGGAAGTCCCACGGGAGCCGGTTGGGGGCTGCTTCTCCCTTCATTTTGAAGGGTGGAAGTCTGTTACCGCAGAGCAGTGGGTCTTGGATATTGTACGGAGAGGACACATGCTAGAGTTCTCAGAGTTTCCTCCGCACACTCCGCCAAAGCTCTCCCGCTATCTTCCTTCTCACATCCCACTAATAGAAGGAGAAATTCAGTCCCTTCTGCAGAAGAGAGCAATAGAGGGTCTCCTTGCAGCAGCAGGGTAAAAGTTTCTATTCCTACTTCGTCCCATTCTGGATGTCAGCCCCCTAAATGTGTTTGAGTACAAAAGGTTCAGGATGGTGACTCTTCAAGGACTGCTTCCCTTGCTGCATCAGGGGGACTGGCTATGTTCTCTCGACATGCAGGATGCATATATGCATATCGGGTCAATCCTCCACACAGGAAGTTTCTGAGGTTTTACTTCCAAGGGTAGCATTTTCAGTTTCAAGTGCTTCCGTTCGGCCTCTCTTCTGCTCCATGAGTCTTCACAAAATGCCTAGCAGTGGTGGCTGCGGCTCTAAGGTTGATGGGACACTAAGTGTTACCCTTCTTCGACGATTGGCTACTTACTGCCCCGTCAAGAGGCAGCCTCTTATGAGATCTCGAAGACACTTATACCCTTTTCTGAGAGGTGGGGATCACCCTGAAGTTACAAAAATCCCCGGAGCCCAGCCAAAAGCTGACCTTCATAGGAGCGATCCTGGATTCCGTCCAGGGCATGGCTTTCCACCCACAGGATTGGGGAGTGTGCTCGCGAGAGATGGCAGAACGGATCTCTCTGACGATCTATAGTCTTTGGTCAAGATCTTGGAGCCAGTCAGGAGATCTCGGCTTTGGTGGATGGACCCCAACAATCTGGAGAAAGGGAGTCCGCTTTTGTCCGGAGCCACCAGGTCAGACTCTGACAACTGATTCATCGGACCTGGGGTGGGGGGCGCACCCGGGTTCACATTGAGTGTAGGGGGTTTGGTCACCCAAGGAGCAGTCCCTCCACATTAATGTACTGGAAATGCGAGCTGTCCTCTACAACCTCCAGGCTTTTCGAGAGGACTTTGTGCCATGCTCTGTTGTAGTTCAGACAGAGAACTTGGCGGTCATCTTTTACATCAACAAACATGGAGGCACTCATTCGTATCCTCTTTGCAGCGCGAGGTGATGAGAGTCTATCAGTAGCTAGGAATACTGTACAAGTTTAAATGATACCTTTGTTATGAAACCCATTATGCAGTTGCTATGGGTACTTTTATTCCACATTTGCATTATGCATCCTTTATATATTACAGCATTGGGGCAAAGGAAAGTCACATTATTTCTGTTGGATTTAATAATATCTGCCGATTTATTCTTGTTGCACCATTTAGAATGCATCACTGCATGCTGTATTCTTCTGTTGATTGTTTTTCTTCCTTTCTTAAATTAATTTATTCTCTGGGTTGTCTGATTTAAAAATCAATTTTTAAGTGTAGGTCTTCCCCTGTTCCACTGGCTGATTTACTAATGCGTAGAACTACCAGAAATCATCTTCGTCCCACTAATGGGGTTATACTTATGGTTGGTGCTCACATGAACGACCATACTGCGCCCTCTTTTACAATTATGGCTTCTTCTTTGTGGAATGCATTGCCCTGTGCTTTACGCTCTGCAACTTCATTGCAGTGTTTTAAAACTTTGTTTAAAAGTAATTTGCTGTCTGTGAGTGTGTCATTGTAATATTTAATGTTGGTAGTGTTTTGTTCTATGTTTTTTTTATTTTTCTGGTTAACTGTTTGATGTCCAGGTTGGTCCTGAAAAAGGACTTTTGCCCAGTGTCCTCACCTGATTACAAAAAAAAAAAAAAAAAAATCTTTCTAAGATCTGCCCCGTTTTTCCTAAATCATCTTGGTCACAACTCAACATGGTATTTGTGGGTGTGGTGAATACTAAACCCAAAAGCTTTAGCTCTCTCTTTGATGTATAGCTTATCATCCTCCTGCAGCTTGATGGGATTTTTTTCGTTTCTATCCACTAAGTTAAAATGCTTTAATCTGGAGTCCTTGTATGTTTTTAACCCCACCCCAACAGAGAGAGAGAAAGAATATATAGTAAACATGTTAGTGAATATCAATACATTCTTTATCTAAGATTTGACCAGATCTCATTGTCCTACATTTGCTGTAACATTTTGTAGTTGTCATGCGATAGAAAATCCGTTTTAGGGACATGGATATGTTGTTCATCCACACTGTCTGGCAGGTATTCTTGCCGCTTTAAATCTTGCCGGAAGGTCTTCAAGCTGGCTCCTCCTATCCACCCGGGTGGTAAAACTCTCTGGTCCGCCCCATGACGCCAGAGCTTCCTTACAGCTTGGAAGCTCAGGTTCCCTCCTTAACTCTCTGCATATAAGACTGGTTCCTAACTCTTCGAATTTTCGAATTTAAAAGTTCTTTTGTTAAAAAGACTTCGGTCTTCTGTCCCTCACGGCTGCGATGGACAAATCGACTCCCGGTTTCCGGAGATGCCCTTGCGGGCAGAAGATGTCTCGGACGGATCCACACTCCACGTGCGTCTACTGCTTGGGCCTTGAGCATGATCCGCAGGCCTGCGACCTGTGCTCTTCTTTTTCGGCCTACGTCCTCGAAGACCGTGCTGCCCGTTTACAACTAGGGTGTCCGGAGAAGCGTTTTCCTCCCGTGAAGTCAAAAGAGGCCCGGTCGGTTGTTTCCGCGGCAGCGGGCTCGTCGGATCAGCTCGAGCAGATGATCGCCCTCGAAGAGGTGGCGGCGCGGGCCACTTCTACCTCGGCTGTGGCATTTGTTCCGCTATCTCTCTGTGCTTCTTATTCAGCTTCCCTTAAGGAGCTTTGTCTGACCCTGTCTACTAATGGTGAAGGTTCATCATCTTCTGGACCATTTTATCGGTCAAAAAAGAGTAAGGGTAAGTCCCACCGTCGACGCTCCTGGGAGCGGGAAAGATCCCTCCCCCGATTACCGCCGTCGACTTGGTCGACCCTTGACTTCGACCACTGGTCTCACGGTGTCCCCGTCAGGCCAGTTGACGAGACTCCGTCGGCGCGGTCGAATTATTCTCGACCGTCGGGAGATAATGTCGGCTGGGAAAGCGAAAATTCCCTCTTCTCGGTTCCCCTTTGGGAACTGAGGACCCGTTAACTCGTTTGTACCTCGGTTCCGGGCCTGGTTGAACCCTCCGAACCGGGGAGTGCGGTTCCCCGACACCTCCCGCACCGTCCTCGGGAAAGCCGAGTTTTCGATCTCTGACTTCCCGTGGTCCAGCTGATCCCGCCGTCATAGGCAGTCTTGGTCTCGGCACAGCGGCAAGCGGTGCCGCAGCTCGTCCTCTTCCTCCTCGGACGAGGGGAAGGTTCGGCGTAAGTTGCGTCGATGATGCGAGGACCTCATGTGGCAACAGCTCCTTCTGACCGGGAATAAGCCGATGCCGTCGCCTTCCCCGGCTATTAAGTGGCTGTCACCAGAGCGGCCGAAACAACCCATCGTTATAGCCGAGGAGCCTGTTCCCAGGCCGGTTGTTCGGCCAAAACCAGCTGCCCCACCGATTCCGGTGGAACCTCGGCCTCCACAGCCATTATTTGGGGTTCCGACCAAAAATTCTCAGTCGGTTCAGGGACTGCCCCATAGGCTGTCCGTCACCCTCACTCCTGATCGACCTCGGCAGGCTGAGGATGGCTCAGGCCCGAGGCAGCTCTTCGAGGACTCTTCCGAGTCCGAAGACGATTCCTCCCTTTACTCCAAGCGAATGGACTTGGAGTCCTCAGGTGGACAGTCGGCGGACGATAGCCCTTCGTCCTTCGTGGGTTTGCTTCGGCTCATCTCGGAGTCCACCGGGATGAAGCTCGAACCCGTTTCTAAGCGGGCCAGGTATCCCCTCACGGAGATTCTGGACTGAGGGGATTCCCCTATGGAGGGCTTTCCGGTGGCCGAGGCCATAGTGGGCCCGGCCTTGGAGCTCTGGCAGCATCCTGCTTCCTGCCCTGCGCCTTCGGCCAGAATGGCCAGGAAGTATGCGGTCCCTACCGGTTCCTTGTCCGGTTTTTTGTAACACCTCTCGGCTGAGGGGTTAGTTACCGACAGCGTTTTCCAGCGTGCCGGGAACGCTAGGGATGTGGACAAACCTCCTGACAAGGAGTCTAAGAATTGGACTACGCCGGGCGAAAAGTCTATGCTGCGTCCTCCCTCGGCCTTTGCCAGGCCAGTTCGGCCGTCCTTATGGCACATTTCTCTCACGCCCTGTTGGGCTCCCTGGACGAGGTTGTCCCTCATCTTTCCGCGGATCTGCAGACCGCAGTTAGGCAGGTGCGGGACCAGGGCAGGGCAGTGGCCAAACAGCAGCTTCAGACTGCTTTGGAAATCGGGGCCTCATGTGCCAGATCTGTGATGGCTGCAGTGGCTATGCGTCGTCTGGCTTGGCTGAGGATATCCACCTTCACTTCGGATACCCAGCACAAGTTTGCGGATGTCCCCTTCTTGGGGACCGACCTCTTTGGCCCTGGGGTGGAAGGTCACCTGCAAAGGATCGAGAAGTCCAATGCTACCTTGGACTCTGTCTCATCTGCTCAGAAGGACAAAGGCCGCAAATCACAGCCTAAGCCCTTTCGTCCCTCTGCACCTGCGGCACGTCCGGCCCAGCAACGTCGGGGCCAGCAGGCTCGAGCTTGGCATCCCAAGCCCAAGCCGTCGGCTTCCTCCAATAGGAAACGGGGAGGTAAAGGCCCAGGAAGTCCCTCGGCCGGTCCCTCCTCCAAGCTGCCCAGTGATGGGTTGAGGGGTGTCGCCCCCAACCCCGTCACCTCACCCCAGGTTCCCCCTGTGGGGGGGATGGCTCCGTCACTTCCTTTCCGCCTGGTCCATTGTTACCACGGACAGGTGGGTGTTGGAGGTGGTGGGAAAAGGCCTGGCCTTGGAATTCAAGCAGGTTCCACCTTTCCGAGCCGTCGCACCTCAGGGGGCATCGGGGTCCGCAGCCGCACTGTCGGCTCGCCGAGCCGACACCGCTGTCCTCCTCCAAAAGAAGGTGATCAGGGAGGTGGCGGACCCTCACTCAGAACCGGGGTTTGTGTCCAGGTACTTCCTGGTTCCGAAACGGACGTGGGGCTGGCGCCCCATTCTCGACCTACACGACCTGAACAAGTTCCTAAGGTCTCGAACCTTCAGGATGGTCACTCTGGCTCAGATCATACCATCCCTGGAACCCGGCGTGTGGTTTTGCTCTCTGGACCTGCAGGACGCGTTCTTTCACGTCCCTATCCGTCTGTCACACTATAGGTTCCTTCGCTTTCAAGCGGAGGGATCCTTTTTGAGTTCCAAGCCATGCCCTTCGGCTTGTCTCCAGCTCCCAGGGTCTTCACCAAATGTATAGCAGTGGTGATAGCTTTTCTGCGGCGCTTCGAGGTCGGGTGTACCCTTACCTGGGCGATTGCTAATAGCCCCTCCAGACAGGAGGTGGAGGCGGTCCAGAGAATCTGGCCCTCAGGTTTACTCTCAAATCGGCCTTCTTATCCAGCGGGCCAGACTCGAATTCAAGCAGAAGCAGGTGATTCTGTTCATCGGGGCAGAGCTTGACTCTCTTCGAGCAAACCGACTCGGCCCGGACAGGGCCAAGGTTCTTTCCTCCTTTGCCCAGTCATTTCTGGTTGGGCAATCACGCCTGCCGGGACTTCCTCGCCTCCTGGGTCTCATGGCGGCCTGTACCAGCGTGGTCCATTGGGCGCTGGCACATATGCCCCTTCAGTGGGGACTAGCAGCCAGTGGTCACAATGCTTCGCGATCCATTGGATGGGTTGTGGCGGTGATCCAGGGGATGTGGAACGCTCTCCGGTGGTGGACCGTTCCAGTTCATCTGCAGGAGGGCATCCCGTTTGTCCGCCTCTAGCCGACGGTCTCTGTATTGATCAGTGCCTCTCTGATGGGTTGGGGTGCCCATCTGGGGGAATACCGGGCCCTCGGCCTCTGGTCCCCGCAGGAGTCCCGATGCTACGTCAACCTGCTGGAGCTCCGAGCGGTCCGCCTATCTCTCACCGCCTTTGCTCAGTTTCTCCAGGGTCAAGTGGTCCGAGTCCTGATGGACAATACCACGACCATGTACTATCTAAACCGCCAGGGCGGGACACGCTCCATGCTTCTATGCAAGGAAGCTCTCCGCATTTGGTCACTCGTGCGCAGCCTGGAGGCGGCTCTCCTAGCCATTCATATTGCAGGAGCCTCCAACAACCTGGCCGATGCCCTAAGCCGGATAGGGGCTGCATCCCACGAGTGGTCTCTCCTGCTGGAGGTAGTACAAGATCTGTTCTCCCATTGGGGCACACCTCAGGTGGACCTGTTTGTCTCCAGGGAGAAAGCGAAGCTGAGGCTGTTCCATGCCGGCCCCCCTCAGCAGGGCTCGCTGCAGGGGATGCCTTCTCGAGGCCGTGGACCCCGGGCCTCTTCTACGCCTCCCCCCCATTTCCCTTGATACACAAGGTACTTCTCAAAGCAAGGAGGGGCAAGGCGCAGGTGATTCTGATAGCCCCAGACTGGCTCCGTCAGTTCTGGTACCCAGATCTCCTCAGCCTCAGCTCCAGGCTCTCGAGGCAGCTTCCAGCTCGCCTGGACCTGCTCTCAGTCAATCAGGGGAAGGTGTTCCATCCGGACCTTCAATCCCTGCACCTGACGGCCTGGTTTCTGAGCGGCTAGAGTTCCAGGCCTTGGGTCTTTCCGACGAGGTCCTCAATGTAGTTGCATCCCGTAAGGAGTCGACCAGGAAATGCTATGCCTTCAAATGGAAGAGGTGTTCCATTTGGTGTCAGGGCAAGGGCTTGGACCCTTCCTCCTGTTCCTTGGCAAGCCTCTTGGACTATTTATGGTCTCTTTCTCTGCAAGGGCTTAGGTCGATGACCCTAAGGGTGCACCTTGCAGCCATCTTTGCTTACCGGGCGCGGCACGGGAAGCAGTCGGTGGCGCAGGAGAAGGTGGTCTGGCGCTTTTTCAAAGGCTTTGATCACATTTCCCCTCCGGTGCGATAACCTCCATCTCCGTGGGATCTACTACTGGTACTGGCAAAGCTCATGGGCATGCCATTCGAACCAATGCACAGGTGTGAACTCTCACCCGTCGTGGAAGACTGCCTTTTTGGTGGCTATCACGTCAGCCAGAAGGATGGGAGAACTCCAGGCGCTCTGCATCGAGTCTCCTTACCTGGTCTTCCACAGGAGCAAGGTTGTCCTGCGCCCCCACCCGAAATTCCTTCCGAAGGTGGTGTCGGAGTTTCACCTTAACCAGGTGTTGACTCTGCCGGTGTTCTACCCCAATCACACCTCAGAGTCCGAATATAGACTCCATACTTTGGACCTTAGAATGGCGCTCGCTTATTATAAGGAGCGCACGGCTGAAATTCGGGGAGAGGTTCACCAGGTGTTTGTCACCTACGCTGAAGCCGCACCTGGCAGACCTGCAGCCAAGCGGACTATAGGTAGGTGGGTCACCTCCTGCATAGATCTCTGCTGTAAGTTGGCGGGCATGGAGCCTCCCAGAGGGATAAGAGCTCATTCTACCCGCCATTCTGCTGCATCGGTGGCTGCTTCCAGGGACGTCCCTATCCAGGAAATCTGCAGGGCTGCTACCTGGAAGTCAGTACACACCTTCATTACCATGTCGACCTTGAGTCACGCCGGGATGCTGGTTTTGGGGCCTCTGTTCTCCAGTCTTTATTCCCTGAGTAGGGGGTGTGCGCCTTGCCTCCCTCCTCCCGGAGAACTGCTAGGAGTCTGCCAGAAAGTGTGGATGAGCAACATATCCATGTCCCTAGAAATGCAGATTACAAACCTGTAGCAGGAGTTTTAGTAATGGTATATGTTGTTCATCCACACGACTCAACCCGACTTCCTCGGCTTCGACACACAACCTGAGCTTCCAGCGGGCCAGATCTGGCGTCATGGGGTGGAGCTGAGAGTTTTGCCACCCGGGTGGGTGGGAGGAGCCAGCTTGAAGACCTTATGGCAAGATTTAAAGCGGCAAGGAAACCTGCCAGACAGTGTGGATGAACAACGTAACCCATTCCTAGAACTCCTGTTACAGGTGAGTAACCTGTGTTTTTGGCACTTGACTGGTTCAAGTGCACTAATTTCCCACCAGTTTCTTCTTTAATGCCTTAAACTTAAGTAATGTAGTTTATTCTAAAGAAACCATGTATCCACCATTCTTTCTGTTTGCTACTTTAATTGTTTTAGGCTGAATTCCATGAAAAAGATGAGGGCAGTCAGCATTGTCTCCAAAGGTTTTCAGCCCCAGCAGGAAATAAAGTTTTCAGAAGACGTATTGGTATGCATGTCATTTATATTCAGTCCGGGAACTTTAACTTGTGGTTTTATGCATGGTATTTGCTTACTTATCTACTTAGATACACTGAAAAATGTATGTACTTTTAAGTTATATATGTACAGTATATGCCTTCCAACAGATTTCTTTCGTAAGAGTTCCATCAGGAAGTGGGGCGCGGTGTGGGCGAGGTTTCTGGACAATGAAATGAGCAGATCTAACCTCGAGATACAGCCCTTGCAGCAGGTTACAGTATTAGGACTGAAGCCACCAGGCGCCAGGACCCCACGGAAATTTTCTAGCTAGCAGTCTTCAGTAGGGACCGCTTCCGACGTCTGTCTTGCCCCCGACGTCTGGCATAGTACATACGGAGGCGGTCCCCCCCATAATCCTCGGATCTTACTTCGAGAGGGCTCCTGCAGTAGATAATTGCATATAGGACTGACGCTGGCCGGCGGCAGTACCCCATGGAAAAATTTCTAGCTAGCAGTCCCTGGCGATTGATCGCCCTCACATCAGATGACCGGCGTCATGCGATGGTATAAAGGGGTGGTCCCCGGTCACCCGCCTGCCAGTTCTTTCCCGCCGTTCACTCATGCAGCGCCTCGTGGTAAAGTTTGTGCTTCGTTGGCCCTGCCTTTCGTCGTTTTTTTTTTTACTGAAAATCAGTTATCCTTTTACAGTCGTCGGGTACATCTTCGGCGTATGTTGTCCCCTACACTCTTCGAGCACAAAAACCAGTGCGACTCGTGTGGCGCCCAACTGCCACACAAAGATGGCCATTCCTTGTGCCTTTTCAGCCTAGGCCCCGATTATCCGGTCGATAAGTGCCAGCATTGGCTCAATTTCAGCGCAGCCACCCGTAAATGGCACCAACAGTCCGTGTAGGCCCATCTCCTCAAGAAAAAGATGTCTTCTATGGAGAAAGAGTTGAAAAACTTGAGGCAGGCGTCCACGTTCCCGGAAGGACATCGGAAAAAGGACAAAGAGAAGCACCAGGAGAAGTTGTCCTCTACCGTGTTTCCCGTTGGAGTCGCGGATCAGGTAACATCCCCTCCGGGGGACCGTTCTGCGGCAGCCTCCAAGGGTTTGGAGGAGGTGCCGGCCTGCCCGTCTGGCTCGTGCTTGGGCCTTGCGGGCGAATGGAGGCCTCCTCCCCCGGTTTGGCCGCAGGTTCGCGGACGACTCCTCTAAGTTGGACGTCGGCTCCTCTGATGTCTGCATGAAGAGGGTCGATAAGACGCCCGACCCTTCGGGGTGGCAGACTGGCACATCCCCATCAGACTGGGTCACCCCTCCCCCTCTGCCCGCCTCCGGTGAGGGTTCCCGTAAGCCGCACGCCGGCTCCTCCGACACGCGCCAGGCGATGGAGACGACTCCCCCCCCCCCAACGTCCATTGTTCCTGGTTCCCCGCATCCTTTGCTGCCGTCTTGGGAGCCTGAGTCTCCCCGGGTGACGGGGGCATTTCACCTCCGTCAGACCCCCTCCCGACAGATCCGGATCTGGCGCCTGCACGTCGGCGCGGCGAGATGTTCCCTCTGCCCGGGCCTGTGCGTGGGCCGCCAGCGAGTTGTCTGCTCCGGCAGCTCCCTCACTCCTTTGTACCCGCCGTCTTATCCGATGCTGTCGTACCCAGGACCGCAGTATCCAGCGCCACAGTACCCGACGCCGGTTCCTCCCAAGACGCAGTACCCGACGCTGGGTTTCCTGCAGCCGGGTTATGGATTCTCACCTTTCGGGTACAACACGTACTCTCTTCCACCTCCTCCTCCACCCCCCCCCCCCCGGCTGCCGGTGGATCTGTAGGAGACTCTAGCCTCTTGGTAGGCTGAGGCCAAGGCTCAGCTCACCTAGGAGGTAGAGAGCCGCCTTATGATGATGATGCCGCCCCTGGCTCCCGTACGTTCAAAGTCGGCACACTCCCTCACCTCCTCCAGACTCCATCTGAATCCAGAGAGGGGCAGGATACGCGTTCACGGGTACTACCCAAGGAACCTGTTCCTCCCCCTAGTCGAGTGAGGGAGTCTAATTCTTTTTCTGCTGCTTTCTCTCTTGGATTCCTCAGATTCTTCCGATGGATGTTCCGAGAAAGATGTTGAGCCCCGCTGTCCGTCTTAGCCTTGGCCGAGGATCCCTCCGAAGTCTCTTCCGGAGGATCCATCCTTCACGGAGTTGCTTAGAAAAATCTTGGAAATTCACCAGTGGCGTTCCTTTGAACCAGATCCCCAATGCCTAAAACCCACCGTGCATTTGGACCTGCCCGTGAGAGCTCCAACTTGAGTGCCACCCCGGATCGAGCCTCACGTCCACCTTGTTACCCCAATTTGGAAACAACTGTCGGCATTAGCCCCACTTCCAAGGAAGTCTTACCGGCTATACCAGGCTCCCAAGCATGTAGACTATCTTGACTCTCACCCTCGTGCCGACTCAGTTGTGATTAGCGCCACTCACGGCCAGTTGGCACGTCCAAAACATTTGAGCTTCTCTCTTCCAGATAAGGAATCTCGCCTCCCGGACCAGTATGGAAGAAAGATTTATGCCTCTTCCACACTAGGAATTCCAGTTATGAATTACATCGCCCACATGCGGGATTACCAGAAGGCCATCCTTAGCCAGGCGGAATCTAAACTTGACTCCTTACTTTACTCTCAAGTCAAACAGGAGCGATCAGATCTTGTCCTTTCTGCTCGTTCGGCCTGTCTCCATATGTTACGGGCGACATACGATGCAGTGGACACTGCTGGTCGGAGCTCCGCTTTTGCCTAAGTCTACGGCGTCATGCCTAGCTCCGCGTGTCAGGTTTGGTCCCAGAGGTGCAATCTGCCTTTCAAGAAGCACGTTTCAGGGGGTCGGTGCTTTTCGGGGGTGATGTTAGACATCATCACCGACTTGCAAGAGAAGGGGACAGCCCTGAAATCTGTGGATTCCATGTACCGTCCCCATACTCAGCAGCGCTGTCCTTTTCGCAGAAGGACTCGTCCTCAAGCAAAACCCCTTGGAAGGCGGGCCAATAAATGTCGGGCACCTGCAGCTGCCAGGCCTCCTCCGCCCAAAAATGCAGCGGGTGCCTCAGCTGCAGCACTGCCCCACACCACCTGATTCCTTCCCTCTCCCACCACCGCCTGATCTACCGGAGGAACCGGTAGAAGGTAGATTTTCCCTTCAACTTCCGGGTTGGCAGAGGATAACTATGGATTCTTGGGTGCTCCAGCTTATGACGGAGGGGCACTCCATAGAGTTTCTTCAGAAACCACCCCGCCGTCCTCCGAAGTCGACGTACACCAGAGACCATCTTCCCTTGGTCTCGGAAGAAATCTCGTCCCTTCTCGCGAAGCAGGCCATAGAACCCGTTCCCCTTCATCTTTGAGGGACAAGTTACTAATCCCATTTCTTCCTGGTCCCAAAGAAGACAGGAGATCTCTGACCCTTTCTAGATCTCAGCTTCCTGAACCTTTATGTGGAATACAAAAGGTTCAGGCTGCTCTCTCTGCAGAGTCTTTTGCCCCTTCCTCGGCTGGGTCAGTGGCTTTCTGCTCTGGGTATGCAGGATGCCTTTCTGCACATTGCCATTCGCCTTTTTCATTGCAAGTACCTTCGGTTTGCGTTTCAGGGGGACCCCTACCAATTTAGAGCGCTCCCATTTGGTCTTTCCTCGGCACCGCGAGTATTTACCAAATACCTAGCTGTGGTAGCAGCCCACCTGCGTACAATGGGAGTTCAGGTGTTCCCTTACCTGGATCACTGGCTACTGGCGGCCTCATCCAGGGAGGAAATCCTGCGTTTCCTGTCCCTTACCCAGCAGGTCTTTGCCTGCCTGGGGATTACCATCAACCATTCCAAGTCCCATCTGAAGCACTCCCTGAGACTTCAGTTCATCGTGGCTGTCCTCGATACGACGGCGAGCAAGGCCTTTCTGCCTCTAGACAGGGCAGCCTCTCTTCAGTCCCAGATTTCCCTGCTATCAGAACGCAGGAGAATTCTCGCGAGGTCGGTCCTCCGTCTTCTGGGGCTCATGGCGGCTGCTATTCCAACGGTCCCCCGAGCTTGACTCCACATGAGGATCTCTCGGTGGACTATTTGCTCCCAGTGGGATCAACTTATAGATGACCTAGACCAACTAGTCCTGATCTCCTCGCCGATGGCACGAGACTTGCAGTGGTGGATGGTTTGAGAGAATCTTTTGCCGGGGTGGGTCCCTTCTTTCATCCTCCCCCTTCCAGACTTTGACCACGGTCATATCAGGCGAAAGTTGGGGAGCTCATCGGACCCAGGGTTTATGTTCCGGACTGGAACTAGCTCTGCATATCAGTGTGCTCGTACTTCGAGCTGTGCTATATGCCCTCCAAGCCCTTCACCAATACATTCTTTCTGGCCACCTAGCCGTCCAGACGGACAATATGTGCGTAGTGTGGTACATCAAGAATCGGGGAGGAATTCGTTCTACCCTCTCTGTGAGGGATTGGGCAACTCTTCACAACCTTCACCTCACGGTGATTCATGATTCTGGAGTCGACTATGCCCTGGCAGACAAACTAAGCTGCTCCTCTGCCAGGGTACACGAGTGAGGATTGGATCAAAAGGTGCTCGACGATACCTTTCAGCTTTGGGGGACTCCACAGGTAGACCTCTCCACCTCCCTCCTAAACGCAAAACTTCCCATCTTTTTTCGCTCTCTTCAGAGCAAGTCGCTTTCTGGTTCGACGCTCTGTCTCTAGACTGGAAAGACAGATTTGTCTGTGCCTTTCCCCCAATTCCTCTGATCCCATGAGTTTTGCAGAAACTATCCACGGAAGGAGCGAGAATGATTCTCATCGCTTCTTTCTGTCCCAGGCAAATCTGGTTCTCTCTTCTACAACAATACTCAGAGGTTTTTCCTTCTCCTCTTTCTTTATTTCGAGGTTTGCTGACCCAGGATCAGGGGACCCTGGTTCATCCAGGCCTCAACTCCCTTCAACTTCATTCATGGCTGCTGCAGACCTTGCTCAATCTCGTTTTGGCGTCTCTCCAAAAGTGGCGGAGATTCTGGTGGAAGCTAGAAGACCCTTCACTAGGTCCACTTATGTCATGAAATGGAAGTGATTTTCTATTTGGGCTGCCTCTAGGAACGTGGAGCCTTTCTCCTGCTCGGTGGCTGTTCTGCTGGACTATTTACATCATCTCTTCGACCTAGGTCTCGGTCGTTCCTCCTTGAAGATGCACATGGCTGCTATTTCAGCCTACCATGCTCCTTTCGTAGATAAATCTTTTGCCCAATTGGAGGTCTCTAGAAGAACTTTCTTAGAGGTGTCGTTCATCTGAGGCCCCCTATCCGAGCTCCTGCTCTTCCATGGGACTTGAACTTCGTTCTCCAGAAACTTACCTTTCCTCCTTCAAACCTGCAGCAACTGCAGATTTGAAGTTTCTTTCGTGGAAGGCGCTCTTCTTGGTGGCCGTTACTTCAGTTCGAAGAATTTCCGAGCTCCAGGCCCTTGTGTGTAAAATCCCCTATTTGATTTTTCGCAAAGAATGAGTGGCTCTTCGTACGAATCCTAAGTTTCTACCTAAAGTGGTAGCAGTCTACCTTAAATCAGTCCCTAGAGTTACCTGCCTTTTTCATGCAGTACTCCAACCAAGGGGAATATTTACTCCATACCTTGGATGTTCACCAGATTCTGAGATACTACACCAACAGGACAGATCATCTCATAAAGACTGATAAGTTGTTTGTCTCTTTTGCTCACAAAAGAGAAGGCAATGCTGTTTCCAAGCAATGCCTATCAAAGTTGTTGGCTCATAGCATCACTTTCTGTTATGACAAGTACAAGAAGACCCTTCTGGGTCAAGTCAGAGGTTACTCTACTCGTGGAGCAGCGGCCTCTGCGGCTTGTTTCAAGAATGTGTCTGCGGCAGACATCTGTGCTGCTGTCCCCTGGACCTCAGTTCATACTTTTACGAAACACTACAGTTTGGATATTGCCTCTCGCCGTAGAGTAGGCTTCGGGCTAGCTGTTTTGCAAGGCCTCCTGTATTGAGGCCTTCAAGGCTACTGCTTCTTTTTGGAGTACTTTCTTCCTCCCAGTGCCTCTTATTTATTCCAGACTTCTTGGGATTCAGTCCTATATGTAATTACCTACTGCAAGAGCCCTCTCAAAGTAAGATAGTACAGTTACATAAAAAGTTACTGTAACAGTAAATCTTACTTCGAGAGGGCTCTTGCAGTAGGTAATTACATATAGGACTGATTCTAACTGAGTGGCAGGACCCCACTAAAAATTTCTAGATAGGAGTCCCTGGCGAGGGACGGCCCTGACGTCAGGTGACCGGCGTCAGACGACGTTGGTATAAAGGGGCGGTCCTGGACGCCCGCCTTACAGTTCTTTCCCGACGTTGGCTTGTGCAGCGCCTCGCGGTAAAGTTTGTGCTCAAGCCAAGCCCTGATCTTTCGTTGGTTTTACCGAAGTTTTGAATGTTTTTTCTTCTCATCGTCAGGTCAGCGTCGGTGTATGTCGTCCCCTACACCTTCCAAAAACAAGTGCGACTCGTGCGGCTCCCAACTGCCACACAAGGATGGCCATTCTCTCTGCCTTTTTTGCCTAGGCCTCGACCTCCTGGTTGACAAGTGTCCGCATTGCCTGTCCTTCAACGAGGCTACCCGCAGACGACGCCAGCAGTCCGGAAAAGCCCATCTGCTCAAGAAGATGTCTTCAATGGATAAAGCATTGAAGGAGGTCAGGCAGGCATAGACTTCTCCTGAAGAACTTCGTAAGAAGCGGGACAAAGAAAGGCACCGGGAGAGGGCCTCCTCTCCCGCGACTCCGGTTGGAGTCTCGACCCAGGTAATATCCTCTCCGGGGGATCGTCCCGACGGCAGCCTCCAAGGCTTTGGAGGGGACGTCAGCCCGCCTGTCGGGCTCCCGCTCGGGTCTTGCGGGCGCATCCAGTCAAAAGGAGGCCTCTGCCCCCAGTACTGCTGCAGGCTTGCGGCCTACTTGCGTGGGCACCTGTCATAAGCTGGACGTCGGTTTCTCTGACGTCCGCCGGGAGAAGGTTGATAAGACACCCGACCTCGTCCCCCTTGGACCAGGCCGGCTGCCACCCTCGGCCTGCCTCCAATGAGGGACCCTACTGGGATCCAGCCCCTATGCCGCATGATGGCTCCCCCGACGTGCGCCATGCATCGGAACCTACAACGGACCCTTCAACCCTGTCGCTGCCGGTTCCCCACAGCCTTCTGCCGCCCAGGAGCTCGAGTCACCCCAACCTGACCCGGGTCCTTTAATCCACCATCCTCAGGCGAGGCCGGGGACATTCCACCTCCGTCAGACCGTCCTTCTAGGTAACTGGATCTGGCCGGACCCCTGGACTCAGGCGCGGTCCGCTAATGCCAAGGGATATTCGCTTCCCGCCAGGCCCCCGCCCATGGGCTTTCCTTCCGGGCCGTCTGCTCCGGCAGCTCTTTAGGTACCCGGGTACCTGCCGTCCTATCTGACGCCGTCTGACCCGGGCCCTTAGTACCCGATGCCGTTTCCGCCGACGCTGGACTATCCGGCTCCGGTTTTCTCGCAACCAGGTTTAGGATACTCTCCTTACGGATACAATCCGTACACTTATCCCCCTCCTCCTCCACTGCCCCCCAGGTCACCGGTGGATTTGCAGGAAACTCTGGCTTCCTGGTGGGCTGAGGCCAAGGCTCAGCTTACCAAGGAAGTAGAGAGCCGCCTTACGGCGACGATGCCACCCCTGGCCCCCCCTACGCCCGAGATGGCACACTCCCTCATCTCCTCCGGATTCTAGAGCCCTGCCCTCTGGATCCCGAGAGGGGCAGGACACGCGTCCAGGGATTCCCCTTAAGGAACCCGTCCCCCCCCAGACGTGTCAGGGAGTCTTATTTTGCTTCTGATTCTTCTTCGCTTCGGATTCCGCCGACAGATGCTCCGAGAGAGACGACGAGCCTCGCTCTCCGTTCAAGCCCTGGCCGAGGACTCCTCCGAAGTCTCTGGAGGATCCTTCCTTTATGGAGTTGCTCAGGAAGATCTAGGAAGTACATCAGTGGCGTTCTCTGGGACCAGATCCTCAGTGGGTCAAACTTGCCGAACATCTGGACCTGCCCCGTACGGCCCCTACTTTAGTGCCACCCTGGATCGAGCCTCATGTCCACCTTGTTTCCACCATTTTGAAACAGCCGTCGGCTTTAGCCCCGCTTCCTTGGAAGTCCAATAGGCTATATCAGGCTTCGGAGGGTGTAGACTTTTTGGATTCTCACTCTCGTGCAGACTCGGTCGTGATTAGCCTCGTTCACGTCCAGTCTGCACATCCCAAACATCTAAGCTCGTCTCCTCTGTATAAGGAATCTCGCCTAGTGGACCGGTACGGAAGAAAAACCTACGCCTCTTCCACACTGGGAATTCAGGCCCTAAATTATGTAGCTCATATGGTGGATTACCAGAAGGCCATCCTTACCCAGGTGGAATCAAAAATTGTCTCTTTATCTGACTCCCAGGTTAAGCAGGAGTAAGCTGACTTAGTCCGGTCTGTTCGTTCTGCCAGTCGTCACATGCTGCGGACGACATACGATGCAGTGGGCACTGCCGGGGGGAGCTCCGCTTTCGCCATAAGTCTTCGGCGTTACACCTGGCTCAGTGTGTCACATTTGGTCCCGGAGGTGCAGTCAGCAATTCAGGAGGCGCCTTTCATTGGTTCAGTGCTTTTCGGTGGTGATGTCAAGGACATCATCACTGACTTGCAGGAGAAGGGTGCGGCTCTGAAATCCTTGGATTCCATGTACCGTCCCCATCCCCCACAGTGTCATCCTTTACGCAGACACAGTCGGCCTCAAGCGAAACCCCAAGTAAGGCGGGCCACTAAACACAGGGCCCCCGCAGTTGCGAGGCCCTCGACGCCAAAAATAGCAGCTGGTGCCCCAGCTGCGGAGCTGCCCCACACCACCTGACTCCTCCCCTCTCCCACCACCTCCGGACACTCTGGAGGAACCGGTAGGAGGGAGGTTCTCCCTCCACCTTCCGGGTTGGGAGAGGATAACAACGGATTCATGGGTGCTTCAGATTATTGGCGAGTGGCACTCTTGAGTTTCTACAGAGACCACCCCGCCACCCCCCTCTGAAGTCGTCCTACGCAAGGGGCCATCTTCCTTTGGCCAGGGAAGAAATATCTGCTCTTCTTGCGCAGCAGGCCATAGAACCCGTTCCTCCTCACCTTTAAGGGACGGGTTGCTATTCTCATTTCTTCTGGTTCCAAAGAAGACAGGAGATCTAAGACCCATTCTCGAACTTGGCTCCTTGAACCATTACGTGGAATACAAAAAGTCCAGGATGCTCTCCCTTCAAACCCTTCTTCCCCTTCTTCTGCCGCGGCAATGGCTTTGTGCACTGGATATGCAGGACACATACCTGCACTTCCTCATTCGTCCCTCGCATCGCAAGTACCTCTGGTTTGCTTTCCAGAGGGACCACTACCAATTCCGGGGTTTCTTTGGCTCCCCGAGTTTTTAGCAAATGCCTTGCTGTGGTAGCGGCCCACCTGCGCACTATGGGAGTTCAGGTTTTCCCCTACCTAGACGACTGGCTCCTGGCGGTATTACCATCAACCATTCCAAGTCTCATCTGGATTCCTCCCTGAGAGTTCAGTTCATCGGGACTATCTTCTATACGACGATGTACAAGGCCTTCCTTACTCCGGACAGGGCGGCCTCCCTCCAGTCACAGATTTCCCTGCTTTCAGAATGCAGAAAGGTTCCGGTGAGGTCGGTTCTCCGTCTCTTGGGGCTGATGGTGGCTGCCATCCCGATAGTTCCCAGCGCATGGCTCCACATGAGGATTTCTCAGTGGACTCTCCGCTCCCAGTGGGATCAACTCGTAGACCTAGATCATCTGGTTCTGATCTCCTCGCCGATGACAAGAGACTTGCAGTGGTGGACGGTTCGAGAGAACCTGTTTCGGGGGGGGGTGTCCCCTTTCTCATACTCCCAGACCTGTGACCACCGGGCATCAGGTGAAGGTTGGGGAACCCATCTGGGTCCTCACCGAACCCAAGGTTCATGGTCCAGATTGGAGCTAATTCTCCACATCAATGTGCTCGAGCTACGAGCAGTACTATATGCTCTCCAAGCCCTTCACCAATACATCCTTCCCGGTCACCTAGCTGTCCAGACGGACAACATGTGTATGGTTTGGTACATCAACAAGCAGGGAAGGACTCTATCCTAGCCTCTATGCAGGGAAGCAATGAGGGTTTGGGACTGGGCAATGCTTCACAGCCTTCGCCTCACGGCGATCCATGTTCCAGGAGTCGACAAATACCCTTGCAGACAAGTTAAGCCGCTCCTCTGCTCTGCCACACAAGTGGGTGTTGGACCAAAAGGTTCTAGACGACATCTTCCAGCTTTTGGGGGACTCCACAGATAGTCCTTTTCGCCTCTTCCCAAAATGCAAAACGTCCCACCATTTGCTCGTTTGCTCCAGAGCGAGACGCTTTCTGGAGCGAGGCTCTGTCTCTAAACTGGAAGGGCAAATTCGTCTATGCTTTTCCCCCCAATTCCTCTGGTCCCTCGTGTACTGCAGAAACTAACATCGGAAGGAGCGAGAATGATTCTGATTGCTTCTTTCTTGGCCAGGCAAATCTGGTTCTCTCTTCTACAATAATACTCAGAGGTTCCTCCTCTTCCTCTTCATTTATCTCGAGGATTGCTGACGCAGGAGCAGGGGACCCTGGTTCATCCAGGACTCAAGTCCCTTCAACTTCATGCATGGCTCCTGCAGACCTAGCCCAATCTCACTTTGGTTTCTCTCCAAGGGTGGCCGAGATTCTGGTGGAGGCCAGAAAACCATCAACTAGGTCCACGTATGCCATGAAATGGAAGAGATTTTCTATTTGGGCCGCCTCTTGGAACGTGGAGCCTTTCTCCTGTCCTGTGGCCGTTCTGCTGGATTATTTGCGTCATCTCTTCGACCTGGGTCTCTGCCATTTCTCCTTGAAAGTGCACATGGCCGCTATTTCAGCTTACCATGTTCCTTTCACTGATAAAGCCTTTGCCTAATTAGGGTGTCTTAAGACTTTTCTTCGAGGTGTCCTTCATCTGAGGCCCCTTGTCCGGACTCCTGCTCCCCCTTGGGACTTGAACTTTGTTCTCGAGAAACTTACCCTTCCTCCTTTCGAGCCTGCTGCGTCCGCAGATCTGAAGTTTCTGTCATGGAAGACACTCTTCTTGGTGTCCATTACCTCCGCTGGAAGAATTTCCGAGCTCCAGGCCCTTATGTGTAAAATCCCCTGTTTGATTTTTCACAAAGAACGAGTAGCTCTTCGCACGAACCCTAAGTTTCCACCTAAAGTGGTAGCGGAGTCCACCTTAAATCAGTCTATAGAGTTAGCTGCCTATTTCACGCAGTACTCCAACCAAGGAGAATATTTGCTCCATACCATGGATATTCACTGGATTTTGAGATACTACACCGATAGGACATAGGATCTCAGAATGACTGATCAGTTGTTCGTCTCTTTTGCTCACAAAAGGGAAGGCCATGCTCTTTCCAAGCAAAGCCTGTCGAAGTGGTTAGCTCATTGCATCACTTTCTGTTATGACAAGTACAACAAGACCCTTCCGGGTCAAGTCAGAGGTCACTCCCCTCGTGGAGTAGCGACCTCTGCTGCTTGTTTCAAGAATGTGTCTGTGGCAGATATCTGTGCTGCCGCCACGTGGACTTTCGTCCACACCTTTACGAAACATTACAGTTTGGACATTGCCTCTCGCCGTAGAGCAGGCTTCGGGCTAGCTGTTTTGCAGGGCCTCCTGTCTTGAGGCCTGCAAGGCTACTGCTACTTTCAGGAGTACTTTCCTCCTCCCGGTGCCTTTTATTTTTTCCAGACTGCTTGGGATTCTGTACTATATGTAATTACCTACTGCAAGAGTTCTCTTGAAGTAAGATAGTACAGTTACGTAAGAACTTGCTGTAACAGTAGATCTTCGAGAGAGGCTCTTGCAGTAGGTAATACCTTCCTGCCCTCCGTCCCCCTAGGCTTTTCAGCTCCTTTTCCATTGCGGGAAATATCTGCTTATCTCTCGTCCGGACCTGTTGCGGGAAAGAACTGGAAGGTGGGCGTCCGGGACTGCCCCTTTATACCGACGTTGTCTGACACTGGTCACCTGACGTGGGGGTGGTCCCTGCCAGGGACTGCTAGCTAGAAATTTTTCCGTGGGGTCATGCCGCCGGCCGACGTCAGTCCTATATGTAATTACCTACTGCAAGAGCTTCTCTCGAGGATTTACTGTTACGGTAAGTTCTTACGTAACTGTACTATCTTCTAGAGAGGCTCTTGCAGTAGGTACTACCTTCCTGCCCTCCTTCCCCCTAGGCTTTTTCAGCTCCTTTTCTAGGAATGGGAACATCCGCTTTTCTCTTGTCCGGGCCTTCTGGGCCTGTGGCGGGAAAGAACTGGAAGGCGGGTGACCGGGACCGCCTCTTTATACCGACGTCGTATGACGCCGGTCAGCTGACGTGGGGGCAGTCCCTCGCCAAGGACTGCTAGCTAGAAATTTTTCCATGGGGTCCTGCCGCCAGCCGGCATCAGTCCTGCATGTAATTACCTACTCCTAGAGCCTTTCTCGAAGATCTACTGTTACGGTAAGTTCTTACGTAACTGTACTTTATTTCCTGCCGTCGACTTTGCAAGTCTAGCCCTCTCGGTTAGTCTAGTGCGCGACGACCAGGAAAGCTTCCTAGCTTTACAAAATACAACTCTCCTTAGTCGTTTTTCGTCTGATGTGCTCTCCAACATTTGTGGTGGGCCATTCTTCGAAGTTTGACTGTGGAAAGCAGATTCCTTTCAAAGACACTCATTCGGCCTGCGTTCGTTGCCTGGGCCCAGACCACGACACCCAGGCTTGCGCCTTCTGTCAGGGCTTTAACAGCTGTATGAGAATCCGCGGACAGAAGGCCCTCCAGGCTTTCCTCCTCGAAGAAAAACTCAAGACCATGGAACCTTCCTCCAAGGGGGAATCTTCAGGGAAGTCACACAGGCACCATGAGAAGCACTGAGAAGGTGAGTCCTAGATCCCCTTCCCGGGTCACGGACTACCGCTGTTCTGGCTCCAGGTCAGACTGCTCTCCTTCGAGGGCCCGCTCTCTGTTTCCCCCGATTGTGGTCAAGTCTGTCAGTGGTTTCTCTACTCTGCGGCCCGCCAAGACCTCCAGTCCTGCTTCCTCGGCTAAGGCCTCGTCCAGGTCTGGGGAGTCTCTCAAGTTGTCCTACCGGCCTTCGGCTCCCGATGTCCGGTTAGTCTCCCAACCGCCGCCATCCCAGCGCAAGACCAAGGAGCTGACCTCCCTTAAGCAGACGTCTGCCAAGGTACACAAGCACCCTAGGGAACAGGCGAGTGTTTGTCACCCGTCGTCGGTCAGGCATTCGCCCTTCAGGACGCCAGTGGGGTTAATGGCATCTGATACCGCAGTCAGGAGGACCACACCATCGCCTACCGATGTCGGTTGGGAGGCGCTGTCGGAGGAGGAGTCTTCCCATCCCGAGGACCAGGCGGGCAATCCCGGACCCGTCCAACTCCAACGAGAACCCTCTCCAGAACCGTAGACCCCCGGGGAGCCGAGACCCAGCCCCAACGACAGGCCACCCGCGCCTGGTCTGTCGTCGGCCCTAAACTTGTCAGAAGTGTAGGAGCTCTTCACCTTCTGGTGGGACACCATCAAAAAGGATGTGGTCACCATGCAATCTCCTACTGCGCCTGCTGCACCCCCGAAGCCTGCACCCTCGACGCCTGGACCCCCTCCTTCACCCAGGAGGTCAGCTGGACGAGCACCCCCCCCCCAGGAGCCAGCAGCACCTCCTAGGGGTAGATCTTTGGAGAAGAGAAGGCCTCCGTCTAGATCCTCTTAAGGTCACCCAGCCCCAAGAGACCCAGAAGACATCAGTATTCACTGTCCACGGAGGATTCCAGATCAGACATCTCTGAATGCTCCAGGTCTCCTTCACCAACATCCCCTCCCCTCTCCGGTCCCAAGTGACCTCCCTTGGTCGTCTCCGGATGATCCCTCATTCTCCGAAATAATGAGGCATATTCAGGAGAACATGAGATGGGATGCCGAGGAGCTCGACCCGAAAGACTACACCTTGCCTGCTACCTTCGGCAAAAAGACCCCAAGCCTGTGGTATTGCCACCCTTGGTGGAGACCTTTGTGGATGTCAGCAAGGCAGCGTGGAAGCGTCCACATTCGAACCTGGCAATGCCGAAGAAGGCTGACCGCCTGTACAAGGCCCCAAGGGAGGACCAGTACCTGGCTAACCATCCTTTGTCTGACTCCCTGGTCATTACAGCCTCTCATGACCGGTCTCAGAAACTGCAACATTTGAGCACCCAGCCAACGGACCCGGAGTCCAAGCATTTGGTCATACTGGGCAGGCGCACGTACGTGGCCGCGACTTGCGCCATTAGATGATTGAACTACCTTACCCACATGGTTCAGTTCCAGAACACGTTGTGTGAACAGGGAGCGGACCTGGCGGAGAAACTGCCAGACGGTGGCCAAAAGGAGGAATTCCTGCAACTCCTCTGTACGGGTTCAGACGCAGGGAGCCAGGTGCTCAGAGCCAGAGATATGACTCTGCGGACTCTTCGGCCAGAGTGGCAGCCTCAGGCGTGTGTCTCCGGAGACACTCATGGCTCTGTGTTTCTGGGTTTACCCCAGATGTCCAGAAAAATATCATGCACACTCCCTAGTATGGCGAAGTTCTTTTTGGTGAAGCCTCGGAAAAGGTGATCACCAAATTGCAAGAAGCCGGGAAGCCTATTAGATCTGTGCATGCCATGTACAGATCTAGACTTCGTTCCTTTTGTAGGAACCAGAGTCTCTTTCGCAGCCATACCCAAAGGCAACAACCTCGTTCCGGTCAGCAACAGAGGGGCTCCTTCTCTTGGAAAGTCTAGGCTAAAACATCCTCAGGCAGAGGTCAACGAGCCACCAAGTCGGCCCAACCTGCAGGATCCAATGTTGCCACAGCATGACTCCTTCCTGGCCCCCACCCCTCCTCAGGATCAACGGGAAACGAAGGTCGGGGTCATCGCGGACCACCTGCTAGGATGGCGGTCGATCACCACCGACAGGTGGGTGCTACAGTTGGTCGAAAAAGGCCATTATATAGAATTTGTAGACAACCCTCCCACCAGGCCTCCTCTGCTCTCCCATTATTCGGATCAGCACGCCGTGCTCATATGGCAGGAAGTGCTCACACTTCTTCAGAAAGATCCTTTGGAGCATGTTCCAGGGAACCAGAGAGGAGCAGGATACTATTCACACTTACGAACATACGAAATTTGCCAGCAGTTACAGGCCTAGAGGTCTATCAAATCTGCTCGAATGTGCAGCTAGCACCCCTTATTCTGCAGCTGCCCCTCCCTTCCACCCTTCCCCTTCATTAACACTCCCCCTTGTCCTGTCCCATCCTCGTTTGAAGCAGTCCACTGTTCTACTGCATACCACTTCTGCAGGTAACGCATTCCACCCAGCCACCACCCTCTCTGTAAAAAAGTGTTTCCTCATCTCCCTCCTGAGCCTTCCTCGCTCCAGTCTCATATCATGGCCCCTGGTGGCCCTCCACTCCCTTACTTTGAATTGCCCCGTACCCATCTTGTTTATTCCCTTCATGTATTTAAAGGTTTCAATCATGTCACCCCTGTCTCTCCTCTCCTCCAGTGAGTACATGTTCAACTCCTTCGACCACCTCTCGTATGACAAGTCCCTCAGCCCCTTGATCATCTTTTTCACCCTGCGCTGCACCCCCTCCAGTAACTTCAATGTCCCTCTTCAGATATGGACGCCAGTACTGCACGCAGTACTTCAGGTGTGGTCTAACTAATGACCTATACAGTGGCAGAATCACCTCCTTCCTCCTCGAGGATATACCCCTTGTAATACAACCCAGCATTTTGTTGGCCTTTGCAGCTGCCTTCCTGCATTGTGCTGAGTTTTTCATTGACCCTCTAATGAGCACACCCAGAACCTTCTCCTCCTCTGTCTGGGCTAGCTGCACTCCCTCTAGCTGGTAACTCCTTCTTGGGTTCTTCGTCCCAAAATGCAGCACCTTGCAGTTTTTGGCATTAAAGCCCAGTTGCCAGGTGTTTGACCAGGTTTCAAGCTTTGCCAGATCATCCTGCAACCCCTGCCACCCCCCTAGGTCATCCACCTCGCGCCAACCTTGGTATCATCAGCAAACAGACTGATCTTGCTCTTAATGTCCCATGATATGTCTGCAATGAATATCCCAAACTAATCTGGTCCCAACACCGAGCCCTGTGGGACACCTTTCGTCACTGCCCTTGGGTGTGAGAGCTCCCCACCCACCACTACCCTCTGTTGCCTTCCCTGCAGCCAGTTTCCTACCCATCTCACCAGCTTTGCACCCGCCCCTGTGCCTACTAACTTCCTTCCCAGCCTTCCGTGTGGCAACGAGTTGAATGCCTTACTGAAGTCCAGATACAGGACATCCTCTGCATGACCCCTGTCCAGCTGCCTAGTTAGCCAGTCATAGAACTCGACCAGGTTGGTTTGGCAGGATCTGCCACGTATGAAGCCATGCTGTCTGCTGTCCTGTAGTCCTTTGGCCTCTAGGAGGGCCAACAGCTTCTCCTTCAGGATAGTCTCCATTAGCTTACCCACGATGGATGTGAGGCTCACTGGTCTGTAGTTTCCCGGTTCATCCTTGGGGCCACTCTTGTGGAGGAGTACCACATGTGCTATCATTCAGTCCTGAGGTATATACCCTGAATTTAGTGAGGCACTAAATAGGTCTGCCAAAGGTGCTGCAAGGACACCTGTCAGCTCCTTTAGTACCCTGGGGTGGATGCCATCTGGGCCTGGTGTCTTGTCCACACCCAGTGCCTTCAAACCCTCTCGAATGCTGCCTTCCATGATTTCCCTATCTGTTGCCCCCCCCTTTGCAATTTCACCCACCTTGGGTCCCGTCCCCCCCCTTCTCTTTACTAAATACTGAGCAGAAGTACTCATTTAGTGCTTCCGCCTCATCGTACCCTGCTTCAGCCCAATCCCCCTCCTTCCTAATCCTTATTATGTGGTCCTTACAGCTTCTTTTCTCCCTAATGTACTTAAAGAAGTCCTTCTCCTCCTTCTTAATGCGTTGTGCCAGCCTGAGTTCCGTAGATGCTTTGGCTCCCCTTACTGCTGTTGTCGCCTCCTTTGATTCTGTCAAGTATTCCTCTCTGTCCTCTCCCCTCCCTGTTTTCTTGTACTTCCTAAAGGCAGCTCTTTTCCTTCTTACCTTTTCCATGACCTCCTTGCTCAACCAGCTCGGTTTCTTAGCCCTAGCCTTCTTGCTCTGGGCTTTGCAGTAGGTTTTGTTTGCCTCCACTATCCCTAGCTTTAAGAGCTCCCACCTCTGGTTAGTATCCATACTAGATTGAATTCTGGCCAGTTACCATTTTACCACTTCCCCTATCCTCCCAAAGTCGGCCCTCCTGAAGTCCAGCACTCTTGTGCCAGATTCCACTCCTTCCTTACCCATATCCAATGCGAGCCATACTGGGTGGTGGTCACTCCCTGACAGTGGTTCCTCCACTGTAAGTTATTTCACAAGGTCCCCATTTGCCAGCACAAGGTCAAGGGTATTCCCTAATCTGGTTGGTTCACTGACCATTTGCAGCAGGAAGGTGTCCTGGAAGGGATCCAGCAGTACCTGCTCCCTTCTGTTCCAGGTTATTGGGGTGCTCCAGTCCACTCCTGGCATGTTGAAGTCTCCCAAAATCATCACCAAACTACCCTTCTCGCAGGTCCTCCTGATCTGTCCCACTAGTTCCCTGTCTAACTCCTCCGTCTGAGATGGAGGCCTGTACACCACTCCCATTCTAAGGATCCTATTCTTGGAATTCTGGATTTGCACCCAAAGTGACTCCATACTACCCTTCCTCCCTTACACACTTCAGTCCCTCCTTCGCATATAGTGCCACCCCCCCCCTTCCCAATCACCCTGTCCCTACGAAAATAACCTCTACCCTGGTACATAGAGTTCCCAGTCATTATATTGGGTGGCCCATGTTTCCGTGATGGCTGCAATGTCCACCTCTTCCTCTGCTATGAGAACCTGTAGCTTTGCAGTTTTCCTCCCAAGGCTCCTAGCATTAAGCATAACCACCTTCCACCCTTTTCTCCCCCTCCCATCCTGACCTCCTTTCCTAGCATCACCAACAGTACTTGCCATTTGTCCTTTGTCACTGTTATGGGGGGTAAGCTCATATGGTTTCCCAACCTGTGGTCTCTGCATATCTCTTCCCCAACTACCACCCTCCACTCATAGTTTAAATTCCCAACTTCCTCTATATAGTCTTCCATGCTCTTTTTCAACACTTTCTTTCCTTCCTCACTCAAGTGTAGGCTGTCCTTGGCATAGAGACTACTGTCCTCCCAGGTCCCTCTCCGCCCCACCAACAGCCCATGCTCTTCAGCACAACACCAGGTTCTTAGCCATCCGTTAAATTCTTCTATTCTCAGCTTTCTTGTTGTGCTTGCCTTTGGCACTGGAAGTATCTCAGAAAAAGTTACAGATCTTCCTGCCCCCTCACATAATTGTGCTAGTTCCTTAAATCTCTTCTGGACTATATCTACTGTCTTGTCAGCCAGGTCGTTTGTCCCAATATGTATAATTAAATGAGGCTTGTCCCTATCCCTTTTAGCATATTTCAGAACAGACTGTCCCACCCTTTCCGCTGTCATTCCTGGCATGACCTCCAATCAAATGCGACTATGTCTCTCCGACTTGCTACCCCACCTAACTCCTCTTTCTATTGAGTCCCCCAACACTAAGATTCCACCCCTCTTACTCCATGCTTGCTTCCATTCATCTCCCTCTCTCATTTCCAGCTCCTCCTTCCTCCTGCACATTATTTACCCCCTTTTACCCCTGTTGGAATTCTCCCAGCAGAGCTTCCCCCGCTCCAGGTTGGTCCAGGCATTGTTATCAATTACTCCTCTAATTTCACCATTTCCTTTCTTCACTTTCTTTTTCTCTAGCAGTGCACAGTTGCTTTCTGAAGACACTTCACAAATGACCGCTCCCTCTCTCTTCATAGTAACCGTTTCTCTCCTTTCCACTCCATGACTTTTGCCACTTCTTCGCCTCCCCTCAGAAGTCCCTGTCTCCTCCTTCCATTTGTCTTTTGTCTCCTGACCTGGTTTCCCCGGCATCGTTCTTCCTGGCCTGGGCCCCTTTGTCTCTGCTTCCCTTCTTCTGACCCTCTCCTCACCACTGTTGGCTTAAATCGCCCTCCCTCATCTCCCCTTCTTCCTCCCTCCAGTATTGGGCTAAACCCACCCCATTCTGCCTTGCCTGTCTTAGTTCCTCCTGCAGACCCTTAATCTCCTTTCCAAGTTTCTCTATGTGGTTGCACACTAAACATCCTCCCACACTCCAGGCAATGTTTAGAAAGATTGGTGCACCGCAGTTGTTGCAGCCTACCACCCTACCCATTGCTTTTGCTGCCCACCAGCGACCCCCCACCCTTCCAGATGCAGGATACCAAACACTCCCCCAAGTCTCCCCTCTCCCTCCTCTATCAGTGCAAAACATTTTCTTTATTTCCCTTACCTCCTTTGTTGCACACGTTTAGATATGTTGAGCAACTGCTTTTTATATTCCTATTCTTCCTATCTACATTCAAAATGAGACTGTAAGTAGCTATTGCACAACCTTCTTCAAACCCCTACTCCTCCTTTTCCCAATGCGGTATCAATGCGAAGAAGTAATAATGAAAGCTCCTAGATTTGCATTTACTTCCCTTCCACTGAGAGAGCAGTCACCTCTTCACTTGCTGCTGTTCCTTTCCTGGATGTCTGCTTCTGCTATCACAGGTGCATATCCTTTGTCTATTTGAGGAAGTGATGTCAGAGCCTGTAGTATATAGGATGTAATGGACCAGGGGTCTGTGGGGTGAGGGTTGGGGGGACCAACCCAAGTCTTCCAGAAACAGTCAGGTAGCTGAGTCCTCTGGTCAGACCATTAACACCCTTCCCCCACTGTGCACTCAAACTTTGCAGCTAGTGAAGCCAGCAACAATGAATCACAGTTCTACTCAACCCCCCAAAATAGGTTTGCTACCCAAAGAAAGAGGACTCCAATTCAAACAGCTTCACCAACAACACAGCAAAATAGGCTTCGAATTGGAAGACATAAGTCTTCAATTCAAAGAAACAGACTCAGTTAAATTACACAGATTATGTTTTAAAACAGAAGAAGTAGGCCTCTACAAATGCAGCCTGCCACACAGTGAACCAAACAAATGAGCCCACTTGGAGCTACCAAATCAGGTTTCAAAATTCCAACAGCCCCAGTCAATACCCTACTAGCCCCTTAGTAGTAAGAAAGAAAATAAATAAAATTCTGCCTAGTAGAATCCGCAAAAACAATGTAAAACAAGCTGAAGATCTGATGCTGTACCCCTTCTAGTTCATTCTTCCTGGTTCCAAAGAAAACCGGGTACTTCCATCGAATCTTGGACCTCAGCGACCTCAATAGGTCGGTCATTTACAAGTGCTTCTGCATGGTGACCCTTCCGAGACTACTCCCCATGCTGAAGAAGGACATTTTCTTGGTGTCCTTGGACATGCAGGACGGTTACCTGCAGAACTCTATCGCTCAAGCGCAAAGGAGGTTCCCGCGTTTCGAGTTTCTCTGCTGCCATTATCAGTTCCGAGCGCTTCCTTTTGGGTTGTCATCGGCACCCAGGGTATTTGCCAAGTGCATGGCAGTCATGGCAGCGTCTCTGAGGAGACAGCGCCAGTATATGTTCCCGTACCTTGACGACTGGCTTCTCATGGCCTCCTCCAAAGAGGCATTGGCTGATAGCCATTCAGCATACTCAGACCCTTTTTCAGTCTCTGCGCATACTAATCAACTACGAGAAGCCTCTCCTGGTACCGTCCCAGAAACTGCAGATCTGACTTCGAGACACAGCTGTTGCAGCAGGTTACACCATTAGAACTGAAGCCGGCAGGCGTCAGGACCCCATGGAAAAATTCTAGCTAGCTGTCTTCAACGGGGACCGCCCCAACGTCGGTCCGCCCGGCGTCAGGCGTGGTTACATAGAAGCGGTCCGCCCAGATTCTCAGTTTTCCGCTGTCGACTTGCATGTCTTCGACCCTTCGGTTGCAGTCCAGCCACGCAGCGTGAATAAGTTCTTTCCTACGGAAATTTGAATTTCTTCTAGCAAGTTTTTCGCTGATGTTCTCTCCGACCTCCGGTCACTCCTCCAAGTGTTTTTTCGGGAAACAGATCCTCTTCAAGGATCCCCACACCGCCTGCGTCCGGTGCCTAGGTCCAGACGACGATACCCGGGCCTGCTCCTCTTGCCAGGGGTTTAACTGTCGAACCCGGATTAGACGTCAGAAGGCCCTTCAAGCTTTCTTACTGGAAGAGAAGCTAAAGACCATGTCTTCCAAGGGGGAATTCTCTAAAAAGACCCACAAGCACGCGGAGAAACGAAAGGAGAAGGCCCCTTCCAGGTCCCCCTCTAGGGCTTCGGACTCTGGCAGCTCTGGTTCTAGGTCCGACCACTCTCCCTCTAGGGCCAGCTCTCAGCTTCCCCCGGCTGCGGTCAGGAAGTCCCTCTTCTCATGCCAAGTTCACCAGGCCGTCCTCGTCTTCGTCCTCCAGTGCCTTGGTGAAGTCTGGGGATTGCCATCATCATCATCATAAGTCGGGTTCCCACCCTTCGGAACCAGACGTCAGGTCAGCTTCCTTGCCTCCTCACAAGACGTTGGAGCTTACTTTCTTGAAGAGACCTCTGGATCCAACGCCGGTGCGTTAGTCGTCGGCCCCTCGTCATGCATCCCTGGGGCCGCCGTCGGGCTAGACGACCGTCGCCGGCTAAGCCAACTTCTCAGCGGACGCCAGTAGGGGGGCTGGCTCCCGCTCCTCCTGAGAAGAGAGCCCTGATGCCTCTGACCGACGTCGGTCAGGAGATCGTAACCGAGGAGGATCTGACGCAGGCTGAGGACCAGACGGGCGACCCTGGTCTCGTCAAGACTCCCAGGGAACCCTCGCCGTTACCCGAGCCCCCTGTGGAGCCGACGCCGGGGCCTGACGACCGTCGACCGGCGTCCGGACCGTCGTCGGGCCTTTCTTTAGCGGATGTGACGGACCTCTTCACTTACTGGTGGGACACCATAAAGAAGGATATGGTTCCCACCTCTCTTCCTCCTACATCTCCAGTTCCTGCATCCCCCTCGCCATCGAAGTCGGCAGGCTGCTTACCTCCTTCCCGGTAATACGGAACCCCTCCCAGGGGGAGACCAGAACAACGGAGACCTCCGTCTAAATACTTTTCTAGGTCACCCAGCCCCAAGAGACCCAGGAGACACCTACGATCGCCTTCGACGGAGGACACGGGATCAGAGTACTCATCATCTAGATCCCCATCTCCCCTCTCCGGACCCAGGTGAGATGCCGAAGTCTCCAGACGACCCTTCGTTCTCAGATATTATGAGACATATCCAAGAGAACATGGGATGGGATGTGGAAGAGCTAGACCTTGAAAGGATACGCCTAGCCAGATATCTTCGGCAGAATGACCCCTAGTCTGTGGTGGTGCCACCCTTGGTTGACACTTTCGTGGACGTCACCAAGGCACTGTTGAAGCGTCCACATTCGCTCCCAGCGATGCCGAAAAAAGCTGATCGCTTGTACATGGCTCCTAGGGAAGACCAGTACTTGACTCTGCAGCCTCAGGCCGACTCTTTGGTCATCACAGCCTCACATGACTGGTCACAGAGACCGCAACATCTGAACACCCTGCCACCTGACCCAGAGTCCAAGCAGTTGGACGCTATGGGTAGGCGCACGTATGCTTCCGCTACCTGCGCCATCAGATCCTTGAATTATTTGACCCACATGGTTCAGTTTCAGAATGCCTTGTGGTAACGGTCTGGAAGCGGCTGAAGAACTGCCAGAAGGTGAGCAGAAGGTGGAGATGCTTCAGCTCCTCCGTACGGGTTCGGACGTGGGAACCCAAGTGTTACGAGCCGCGTACGACTCCGCGGACTCATCGGCCCGAGCAGCAGCTTCTAGCGTATGTCTTCGGAGACACTCTTGGTTATGTGTCTCTGGCTTTACCCCGGACGTCCAGAAGAATATCATGGATGCTCCATTCGAGGGAGAAGTCTTGTTTGGTTAACCTTCGGAGAAGATTATTGCCTGACTTCGAGAGGCCGGGAAGGTGGTGAGGTCGGTTCAGGCCATGTACCGACCCAGGCTTAGTTCCTTTCGTAGCAACCAAAGCCGATTTCGTGGGCGGATGCAGAGGCAACAGTCCGCTCCACTACAACAGAGGGCTCCGGCTTTGCGTAGAGCCAGGGGAACACCGCCGGGCGAAGCCAGTGTACTACTTAGCCGCCCAGCCAGCGGGACCCTCAGCCGCTACAGCCTGACTGCTTTCCGGCCCTCGCCCCTCAGGATCAACGGGAAATCATGGTCGGGGGTCGCATTGCGAACTTCCTGCTGGGATGGCTGGCTATAACCACCGACGGGTGGGTTGTTCAGTTGGTCGGAAGAGGCCACTATATAGAATTCGCAGGAAAGCCACCCTCGAGGCCTCCTTTGCTCTCCTGGTATCTGGGTCAGCACAAATCTATGGTCTGGCAAGAAGTAATCTCGCTGCTGCAAAAGGGAGCAATAGAGTACGTCCCGGAGAACCAGAGAGGACAAGGATATTATTCCCACTTCTTCCTGGTTCCAAAGAAAACAGGGGACCTCCGTCTGATTCTGCACCTCAGCGACCTCAACGTGTCGGTCACCTACAAGAGATTCCGCATAGTGACTCTTCCGGGTCTTATTCCCATGCTGAAACAAGACGCCTTCTTAGCTTCTCTAGACATGCAAGACGCATAGCTGCATTTCCCTATAGCTTAGGTGCACAAGAGGTTCCTGCGCTTCGAGTTTCTCAACCACCACCTTCAATTCCGAGCTCTTCCATTTGGACTGTCATCCGCACCCAGAGTCTTTACCAAGTGCATGGCAGTCGTGGCAGCGTCTTTGAGGAGACAGGACCATTGTGTGTTTCCGTATCTGGACGATTGGCTTCTCATGGCCGCCTCCAGAGAGGCGTTGTTGCTAGTGGTCCAGAGCACCCAGGACCTGTTCCGATCTCTGGGCATCCTAATAAACTACGAATAGTCTCTCCTGGTACCGTCGCGGAAACTGCAGTTTATAGGTGCAGTACTGGACACCGTTCAGGGAAGAGCTTTTCTTCCAGACAATAGGGCGGAGCGCATCAGATCCCTCTTCAGGGAGTTGTCTTCGAACAAGACCGTCCCTGCCAGGTTGGTCCTTCGCTTGCTCGGTCACATGTTTGCAGCCATTCCTACTGTCCCTTTCGCAAGGCTCCACATGCGGGTAACTCTGTGGATGCTCAAGGTGCAATGGGACCAAAGGAAGATCACTTGCAGCATCCGGTCAGGATCACGAACACCGTGATTCGAGACTGGCAGTGGTGGCTAGTCCCAGCGTTGCTCTCCATGGGCGTCCCGTTCGTAGCGCCATCCCCGGAGGTAATCCTCACCACAGACGTCTCAGGTCTAGGGTGGGGGGCACACCTGGACGGGGTGAGGTCCCAGGGTACGTGGACCCAGATGGAAGCCCATCTCCATATCGATGTTCTAATGATGAGGGCTGTTCTCTATGCCCTGCAGGCCTCTCAGTAATCCCACTGTGTACTCTTCTGCTTCAGACAGACAACACGGCAGCGATGTATTACCTCAATAAACAAGGAGGCGCACTCTCTTGCCCCTTTTGCAGGGAGGCCATGAAGGTGTGGGATTGGGTAATAGGACACGGCCCGAATTTGATCGCTGTTCATGTTCGGGGTGGACAAAACGATTGCAGGCGGTCTAGTGGTTCCCAGGCCAGAGTCCACAGTATGAACTTTTCAAGAGGTAGCAAAGATCTGTTTCTTCGGTGGGGAACCCCAGAGCTAGACTTGTTCGCATCCCCATCCAACGCAAAACTGCCCAATTTTTGCTCGCTAGATCCAGGGCCTGGTGTTGTCTGGTGAGACACGTTGTCCCTTTCCTGGGCGGACAGATTCCTCTACGCTTTCCCTCCCTTCCTGTTGATCCAGAGAGTTCTTCTCAAACTGCGCAGGGAGCATGCAGTTATGATCCTGGTGGCCCTGTTCTGGCCCAGGCAGATCTGGTTCCCTTTGCTAATGCAGCTATCCCAGGAACCCCTGCTCCCGTTGCCGTTCAGCTCTCATCTCCTGTCTCAGGAGAAAGGTTCCCTAGTCCACCCGGACTTGCGCTCACTGAACCTGCATGCATGGCTCCTAGAGACATAGCCATCTTGCGTCACGGGGTCTGGCAAGAGGTTGCAGAGTTCTTCTGCAGCCCAAGCTACAACACATGTGACGTCGCCATGAAATGGTGCCGTTTTTGTTTATAATGCGTGAAACGCATAATTTTTCCCTTTAGGTTGCCCATTGGGAGTGGTGTGGGACTATCTGCTCTCCTCTTTTCTTTGGGTCTAGCCTACTCCTCTATCAAGGTGTACCTTTGTGCCATCTCTGCCTACCACCTTCCGGTGGGGCTTCATACAGTGGCACAATTAGACGCCTCTCAGGAATTTCTGAGAGGGGTGTTGCACCTTCGGTCTCTTGTTAAGGTCCCTGTGCCTCCATAGGATTTGCTCTTTGTCCTGGAACAACTCACCCCCCCCCCCTTTCGAACCTGCTGCGGATTGCGAGCTACGTTTTCTGTCGTGAAGCGTTGTTTTTAATTGCTGTTTCTTCATCGAGAAGAATTTCTGAGCTTCACCGTCTCGTGTGCAAAGAGCCTTATTTAGTTTTCCACGGGACAGAGTATCCCTGAGGAACGAATCTAAATTTTGCCTAGGTGGTCTCTTCGCTCACCCTGTTTCAGGACATTGACCTACCAGTCTACTTCGAATTACTCGAATAGAGGAGGCTCTGCTCCACCTCTGGATGTTCACACGGCCTGAGGTATTACCTCAACAAAGTAAACTTTTAGTAGTTCTGAGCAACTTTCGTTTCCTTCTCTGAGAGGACGTTGGGCCAATCTGTATCCAAGCAGTCCCTGTCTCTCTGGCTTGTTAAGTGTATTTCACTCTGTTATGAGCTCAAACAGAAGCCCTTCCCTGGTTCAGTCCAGGGTCATTCCACTAGAGGTGTGGCCACCTCATTTGCAGCAATCCGAAGCGTCCCACTTCTGCCATATGTGCTGCAGCCATTGGAGCTCTGTGCATACCTTTATGGCTTATAGCCTAGCAGTAGCCGCCTCTCTCGTGAGGCCGGTTTCGACCTGGCGAGTGCTACAAGCGTCTCCTGTCCTAGATTCAGGACCTGGAATGTATTTCCTTTTTTCCTCCGCCCGGAATTTCTGGCAGCGTTACTGCTTGGGAATCAGTCCTAATGGTGTAACCTGCTGCAAGAGCTGTTCTCGACGATCTACTGTTACGGTAAGTTCTTACGTAACTGTACTTCTAGGGACATGGATATGTTGTTCATCCACACTCATTGGCAGTATCCTTGCCGCTTTAAATCTTGCCGGAAGGTCTTCAAGCTTGCTCCTCCACCACGGGTGAGTATAACTCTCGGCTCGCCCCATAGCCATGAATCTTCCTTAACGCTTGGAAGCTCAGGGTTCCCTCCTTAACGCTCTCGTTTGTGACTGGTTCCTATTTCTCCGTTTGCGGATTAAAAATAATATTTTGCAATAAGACTTCAGTCTTGATCCTCGCGGACTGCGATGGATAAATCGACTCCAGTTTCGGAGATGCCCATGCGGACAGAAAGATATCTCGAGGCGGATCCACACTCGTGTGTCTACTGTAGGCCTTGAGCCCGACCCGCAGAGCTTCGACCTGTGCTCATCTTTCTCGACCTCGTCCTCGAAGACCGTGCTGCCCGATTGCAACTGGGCCGTCCCGAGCGTTCCCTCCGGTGAAAGTCAGGAGGCCCGGTTGGCGGTGTCGCGGCGGGTTCGGCGGATCAGCTCGGCGGATGGTCGCCCCCTCGAAGAGGCGGTAGCAGCCGGCGTATCTTCCTCGGCGCGGCATTTATCCCGCTCTCTCTGGGTTCTTCCTACGGCTTCCTTTAAGGAGCTGTCTGTCCTCTCCACTAAGGAGAAGGGCCTGCGTCTGCTGGACCTTTCTCGGTCCAAAAAAAGAGGACAAGGTAGAGTCCCTCCGTCGGCGCTCTTGGGAGGCGGGAAGGTCCCTCCCGGGCCGTCGACCGTCGGCTTGATCGACGGCTCGGCTTCGACCACTGGCCTCCGCGGTCTCCCGTCAGGTCAGTTGACCGAGACTCCCGCTGATGAAGTCGAGATTTTCTCGACCCATTGAACCGGGCTGTCGCCTTTAAGCGAGATTCCCCTCCCAGTTCCCCGGGAGAGTTGAGGATCCCGTGGGCTCGCCTGTGCCTCCGGTTCCGGGCCCTCGGATGGACCTTCCGAGCCGAAGGGAGTGTCGGTTCCGGCCGACACCTCCCTACCGACCCGGAAATTCGGGACTCTCGGTCTCGATCTCGGACCTCTTAGCGGTCAGCCGTTTCCCGTCATAAGCGGTCGGTCTCGGCACATGATGGCGGGCGTCGCGCCGCTGCGTCTCGTCCTCCTCACCGGATGAGGGAGGCTTCAGCGTAAGTCGTCGGCGATCCCGAGACCTTATGTTCTAACAGCTCCTCCTGGCGAGAATAAGCCGACTCCGGCGCCTTCCCAGCCATTAAGTAACTGTCACCGGGCGGCCGACACAACCCCTCGACTTGCCGAGGCCTATACCCAGGCGGTTGTTCGCCAAAACCAGCTTCTCCACGATTGCGGTGGAACCTCCGCCTCCACAGCCACCAATTGGGGCTCCGACCAAGGATTCTCGATCGGCTAAGGGTTTACCCATCGGCTGTCAATTACCCTCACTCCCGACCGACCTCGGCAGGTGAAGGGTGGTTCAGGCCAGAGGCAGCTCTTCGAGGACTCTTCGAGTCGAAGATGATTCCTCCTTCTTCTCCAGCGACTGGACTTGGAGTCTTCAGGAGGTCAGCCAATGGACGATAGCCCGTCGTCCTTCCTAGGACTGCTTGGCTCATCTCGGAGTCTACGGGATGGAGCTCGAACCGTTCCAAGCAGGCCAGGTATCCCCTCGCGGAGATTCTGGACCGGGGGATTCTCCGGCCGGAGGCCTTTCCGGTGGCCGAGGCCATAGTGGGTCCAGCACTGGAACTTTGGCAGCGCCCTGCTTCCTGCCCTGCGCCTGGCCAGGATGGCCAGGAAGTATCACGGTCCACCGGTTCCTTGTCCGGTTTTGGAACACCCCTCTGCTGAGGGTTGGTTACCGACAGCGTTTTCGGCGCGGCAGCATGAGGATGTGGACAAACCTCCTGACAAGGAATCCAAGAAATTGGACTATGTCGGGCGAAAAGTCTCGCTCGTCCTCTCTCGACGCCGTCCAGGCCAGTTCGGCCCGTCCTCATGGCACATTTTCTCATGCCCTGTTGGGCTCCTGGATGAGGTCATCCCTCATCTTCCGCGATCTGCAGACTACGGTTAAGCAGGTGCGGGACCAGGGCGAAGCAGTGGCCAAACAGCAGCTCAGACTGCTTTGGATGTGGGGACTCATGTGCCAGATCGGTGGCGGCCGCAGTGGCTATCGTCGTAAGGCTTGGCTGAGGATATCCACCTTTGCCCGGATACCCAGCACAAGTTGGCGGATGTTCCCTTTTGAGGACTGACCTCTTGACCCTGGGGTGGAAGGTCACCTGCAGAGGATCGAGAAGTCCAATGCCACCTTGGACTCGGTCTCTTCCGCTCAGAAGGACAAAGGCCGCAAACCACAGCCTAAGCCCTTTAGTCCTTCTGTGCCCCAGCGCCCATCCAGCAGCGTCAGGGCCAGCAGGCTCGGCCTTGGCATCCCAAACCCAAGCCGCCCGGCTTCCTCTAACAGGAGGCAGGGAGGAAAGGGCCCAGGGTCCCTCGGCGGTCCCTCCTCCAAGCCTGCCCAGTGGCCGGGCTGAGGGGTCGCCCCATCCCGTCACCTCCCCTGGGTCCCCCGTGGAGAGGGCGGCTCAGCACTTCCGTTCCGCCTGGTCCGCTGTTACCACGGACAGGTGGGTCTTGGAGGTGGTGGGAAGAGGCCTGCCTCTGGAATTCGAGCAGGCACCACCCTTCAGGCCGTCGCCCCTCGAGGGGCCGGGATCCCAGCCTCTCACTGGCGGCTCGTCGAGGCCGACAGGCTCTCCTCCTCCAGAAGGAGGTGGTAAGAGAGGTGGTGGACCTCTTTCAGACCAGGGTTTGTGTCCAGGTACTTCCTGGTTCCGAAGCGGACGGGGCTGGCGCCCCATTCTCGACCTACCACGACCTAAACAAGTTCCTAAGGTCTCGAACCTTCAGGATGGTCACTCTGGCTCAGATAATACCATCCTTGGAGCAGCGTGTGGTTCTGCTCTCTGGACTTGCAGGGCCAGCGTTTTTCACGTCCCTATCCGTCCGTCTCACCAGAGATTCCTTCGCTTCCGGCGGAGGATCTCTCTTGATTCAAGCCATGCCCTTGGCTTGTCTCCAGCTCCCAGGGTCTTCACCAAATGCATGGCAGTGGTGACAGCATTCCCTCGGCGCCGAGGTCGGGTGTACCCTTACCTGGGCGACTGGCTGATAGCAGCTCCCTCCAGGAAGGAGGCGGAGTGGTCCAGAGATCTGGCCCTCAGGTCTGCTCTCAACTGGGCCTCCTTATCAACGAGGCCAAGTCGAACTCGAGCGAAGCAGGTGATTTTATTCAGCCAGGCGCCTGCTCGACTCTCTTGAGCCAAGCCGCGGCTCGCCCGGACAGGGCCGAGGTTCTTTCCTCCTTTGCCCGATCATTTCTGGTTGGGCAATGCGCCCTGCCGGGACTTCCTGCGCCTCCTGGGTCTCATGGCGGCCTGTACCAGCGTGGTCCGTTGGGCCCGCTGGAACATCGCGTCCCTTCCAGTGGGGACTGGCCAGCCAGTGGTCCTGGCAGCTGCGATCCCTTGGACCAGCTTGTGTCGGTGACACAGGGGATGTGGCAGCTCTCCAGTGGTGGACCGTTCCAGATCATTTGCAGGAGGGCATCCCGTTCATCCGCCCCGAGCAGCGGTCCTCTGTCGACCCGATGCCTCTCTGATGGGTTGGGGTGCCCATCTGGGGAACACGGGCTCATGGCCTCTGGTCCACGGGAGTCCCGATGCCACATCAGCCTGCTGGAGCTCGGCAGTCCGCCTTCAGCTCTCACCGCCTTTGCTCCGTTCCTCCGGGGTCAAGTGGTCCGAGTCAGACCGGACAATACCACGACCATGTACTATCTAAACCGCCAGGGCGGGCCGCTCCATGCTTCTATGCAAGGAAGCTCTCCGCATTTGGTCACTCGTGCGCAGCCTGGGCGGATCTCCTAGCCATTCACGTGGCAGGGCCTCCAACACCCTGGCCGATGCCTGGGCCGGATGGGGCTGCATCCCACAGTGGTCTCTCCTGCCGGAGTAGTACAGCATCTGTTCTCCCTTTGGGGCACACCTCAGGTGGACCTGTTTGCCTCCATGGAAGAGCGAAGCTGAGTCTGTTTCATGCCGCCCCCTCAGCAGGGCTCGCTGCAGGGGATGCCTTCTCGAGGCAATGGACCCCGGGCCTCTTTTCGCCTTTCCCCATTTCCTTGATCCACAAGGTGCTTCTCAAGGCGAGGAGGGACAAGGCGCAGGTGATTCTGATAGCCCCAGACTGGCCTCGCCAGTTCTGGTACCAGATCTCCTCAGTCTCAGCTCCAGGACTCACGGCAGCTTCCAGCTCGCCGGACCTGCTCTCAGTCAATCAGGGAAGGTGTTCCATCCGGACCTTCAATCCCTGCACCTGCGGCCTGGTTCCTGAGCTAGAGTTCCAGGCTTTGGGTCTTTCCGACGAGGTCCTCAATGTAGTTGAGGCGTCCGTAGAGTCGACCAGAAAATGCTATGCCTTCAAATGGAAAAGGTTTTCCATTTGGTGTCAGAGCAAGGGCTTGGACCCTTCCTCCTGTTCCTTGGCAAGCATCTTGGACTATTTATGGTCCCTTTCTAGTCAAGGGCTTAGGTCGACGACCCTAAGGGTGCACCTGGCAGCCATCTCCGCTTACGGGGCGGGCGGGAAGCAGTCGGTGGCGCAGGAGAAGGTGGTCTGGCGCTTTTTCAAAGGCCTTGATCACATTTCCCCTCCAGTGCGGGAACCCCCACCTCCGTGGGATCTACTGCTGGTACTGGCAAAGCTCATGGGCAAGCCATTCGAACCTATGCACAGGTGTGCTCTCTCTCACCTGTCGTGGAAGACCGCCTTCTTGGTGGCTATCACGTCAGCCAGAAGGATGGGAGAGCTCCAGGCGCTTTCCATCGAGTCTCCTTACCTGGTCTTCCACAGGGACAAGGTTGTCCTGCGCCCCCACCCGAAATTCCTTCCGAAGGTGGTGTCGGAGTTTCACCTTAACCAGGTGTTGACTCTGCCGGTGTTCTACCCCAATCACACCTGGAGGCCAGAATAGGCTCCATACTCTGGACTCCTAGAAGAGGCTCGCTTATTAAGGCGCCACGGCTGGAAGTCTGGGAGAGGTTCGCCAGCTGTTTGTCACCCTACGCTGAAGCCGCATCTGGCAGACCTGCAGCCAAGCGGACGATAAGCAGGTGGGTAACCTCCTGCATAGATCTCTCTATAAGTTGGCGGGCATGGAGCCTCCCAGAGGGATAAGCGTCATTCTACCCGCCCATACTGTTGCAAGTGGCTGCTTCCAGGGACGTCCCTATCCAGGAAATCTGCAGGGCTGCTACCTGGAAGTCAGCAAACACCTTCATTACCCACTACCACATCGACCTTGAGTCACGCCGGGATGCTGGTTTTGGGGCCTCGGTTCTCCAGTCTCTCTTTCCCAAGTAAGTATCTGGGTGTGCGCCTTGCCTCCCTCCTCCCGGAGAACTGCTAGGAGTCTGCCAATAAGTGTGGATGAACAACATATCCATGTCCCTAGAAATACAGGTTACTCACCTGTAACAGGAGTTCTAGGAATGGTATATGTTGTTCATCCACACGACCCACCCGACCTCCCCGGCTTCGACGCATAACCTGAGCTTCCAGCGGGCCAGATCTGGCGTCATGGGGCGGAGCCGAGAGTTATACCACCCGGTTGGGTGGGAGGAGCAAGCTTGAAGACCTTCCGGCAAGATTTAAAGCGGCAAGGATACTGCCAATGAGTGTGGATGAACAACATATACCATTCCTAGAACTCCTGTTACAGGTGAGTAACCTGTATTTTCATGGCGGCAGTTCTGAACACCGTCAAGGGGAAAGCTTTTTTCCCCGAAGACAGAGTGGAATGCATCTGATCCCTCATTAGGGACCTAGCAGCGTAAATGACTGTCCCAACCAGATTGGTCCTTCGCCTGCTCGGAAACATGGCTGTGGCCATTCCAACAGTCCTGATGGCAAGACTCCACATGCGGGTAACCCAGTGGATGTTAAGAGTGCTATGGGACCAAAGGCAAGACCATTTACAGCATCCAGTCAGAATCACGAAGACCGTGGTTCGGGACTGGCAATGGTGGCTAGATCTAGGAACCCTCTCTGTGGGGGTTCTCTTCAGAGAGCCGTCCTCTGTGATAACACTCTTCACAGACGCCTCATGGCTGAGATTGGGAGCACACTTGAACGGGGTGAGGTCTCAGGGAACATGGACTACCCAGAAATCTCATCTCCGTATCAACATATAGTCGGAGATTCCACCTTGTAGTCTCCTGTTACAAACAGACAATACTGCAGTGATGTATTACTTCAACAAACAAGGAGGCACTCACTCCTATCCCCTTTGCAGTGAGGCCATGACAGTGTGGAAATGGGTAATAGGACACGGCGCAGACCTCATTACAGTTCATGTTCCCCGGTTGGACAACTCTGTCTCAGACAGCGTAAGTCATTCTCAGGCCAGAGTCCATGAGTGGGAACTTCTGCAGGAGATGGCAGAGGATCTGTTTCACAGATGGGGAACTCCAGAATTGGATCTATTCATGTCCCCATCCAACGCAAAATCTGCCCAATTTTTGCTCGCCAGATCCAGGGCCTGGTGTTTTCTGGCGAGACGCATTGTACCTCTCCTGGGCGGTCAGATTCCTCTACGCTTTCCCGTTGATCCAGTGAGTCCTTCTCAAACTTTGCAGGGTGCACTCAACGCTTATTTTGATAGCGCCGTTTTTGCCCAGGCAAATTTGGTTTCCGCTTCTGAATCAGTTGTCCCGGGAACCTCCACTTCCCTTGCCAATCAGCTCCCACCTGCTGTCTCAGGAGGTGGGTTCACTAGTCCACCCGGACTTGCGTTCATTGAACCTACATGCCTGGCTCCTAGAGACATAGCCATGATGCGCCACAGGGTCTCGCAAGAGGTGGCAGACGTGCTTTCTGCAGCCAGAATACCGGCAACACACGCTACATATGCCATGAAGTGGTGCAGGTTTTGCCTGCGGACTCAAATGCCCGGTTCTAGGGACATGGATATGTTATTCATCCACACTATCTGGCAGGTTCCTTGCCGCTTTAAATCTTGCCGGAAGGTCTTCAAGCTGGTTCCTCCCACCCACCTGGGTGGTAAAACTATCGGCTCCGCCCCATGACGCCAGATCTTCCTTACCGCTTGGAAGCTCAGGTTCCCTCCTTAACGCTCTGCGATTAAGATTTGGTGCCTAAGTCTTCAAACTTTGAAACTTGTTTCAAATATTTACAAAATACTTTGGTCTTCTTCTCCTCGCGGCTGCGATGGATAAATCGACTCCCGGATTTCGGAGATGTCCCTGCGGGCAGAAAATGTCTCGGACAGACCCGCACTCCACGTGCATCTACTGCTTGGGCCTTGAGCACGAACCGCAGGCTTGCGACCTGTGCTCTTCTTTTTCGATCTATGTCCTTGAAGATCGTGCTGCCCGTCTTCAGTTGGGGCGTCCCGAAAAGAGATTTCCTCCAGTTAAATCGAAGGAGGCCCGATTGGCGGTGTCCGCGGCTGCGTGCTTTGCGGAACAACTAGAGCAGATGATTGCCCTCGAGGAGGAGGCGGCGCAGGCCGCTCCATCTTCGTCCGCGGCATTTGTCCCGCTCTCTCTCGGCGCCTCTTATTCGGCTTCTTTTAAGGAGCTTTGCTTGACCCTCTCGACAAAAAGCGAGGGTCCAACCTCTTCTGGACCGTTTTCTCGGTCAAAGAAGAGTAAGGGTAAGTCCCATCGTCGACGCTCTAGGGAACGGGAAAGATCTCCCTCCCCTTGTCGACAGTAGACTTCGGTAGATCCTTCAGATTCGGCCACTGGCTTCACGGCGTCCCCGTCAGGCCAGTTGACTGAGACACCTGCCGATGCGGTTGAGATTTTTCTCGACCCGTTAGACGGGTTGTCGGCTGGTGAAGCTGAAAATCCCCTCTCCCAGTTCCCCGGCGAGAGTTGAGGATACCGTCGGCTCGTCTGTGCCTCCGGTTCCGGAGCCTTGATGCAGTCGTCGAGCGAAGGTGTACCGACTCACGTACCCGCCCGAGCTCAGCCTGGCGAATTCTGATCTCTGACCTCTCGCGGTCCAGCCGAGCCCGCCGTCATAAGCGGTCTCGGTCTCGACACAGCGCCAAGTAACATCGCCGCTCTTCTCTTCTTCCTCCTCCTCGGGCGAGGAGGCTTCGGCGCAAGTTGCGTCGGAAATATGAAGAGCTTATGTGGCAACAGCTTCTGTTGGCCGGGAATAAGCCGACCCAGTCATCTTCTCCGGCCGTTAAGTGGCTGTCACCGGAGCGGCCGAAACAACACCTCGCAGTGGTCGAGGAGCCTGCTCCCAGGCCGGTTGTTCGGCAAATTACTGGTGCCCCACCGATTTTGGTGGAACTGCCTCCTCCTCAGCCGTTAGTTGGGGCTCCGACCAAGAGTTCTCTGTCGGCTCAGGAGCTGCCCCATAGGCTGTCGGTCACTCTCACTCCCGATAAACTTAGGCAGGTGGAGGGTTTCTCAGGCTCGAGGCAGCTCTTTGAAGACTCGTCGGAGTCGGAAGATGACTCCTCCCTGTTCTCCAGCCGGATGGACTTGGAGTCCTCAGGGGCAGTCAGGGGCGATAGCCCTTCGTCCTTCCTTGGCCTACTAAGGCTCATCTCGAGTCCACGGGATGAAGCTGAACCCGTTCCAAGCGGGCCAGATATCCCCTCGGAGATTCTGGACCGGGGGATTCTCCCTACAGGAGGACTTTCCGGTGGCGAAGCCATCGTTTGTCCGACCTTGGAACTATGGCAGCGTCTCGCTTCCTGCCCTGCGCCGGCCAGGATGGCCAGAATGCAGCGATTCCCACGGTCCCCTGTCTGGTTTTCTGTTGGTTACCGATAGCGTTTTGAGGCGCGCTGGGAACGCCAGGGACGTGGACAAACGGCCCGACAAAGAATCCAAGAAATTGGATTACGCCGGGCGAAAAGTCTATGCTGCTTCTTCTCTCTGCCTTCGTCAGGCCAGTTCGGCCATCCTGATGGCACATTTCTCCCATGCCCTGTTGGGCTCCCTGGATGAGGTCGTCCCCCATCTTCCCGCGGACCTGCAGACCACGGTCAAACAGGTGCGGGATCAGGGTAGTGGCTAAGCAGCAGCTCCAGACTGCTCTCGACATCGGAGATTCGTGTGCCAGGTCAGTGGCGACCGCAGTGGCCATGCTTCGGCGGGCGTGGCTGAGGATATCCACCTTCACCTCGGTTCCCAGCACAAACTGGCGGATGTTCCCTTCCTGGGAACAGACCTCTTCGGCCCTGGAGTGGAAGGTCACCTCCAGAGGATCGAAAAGTCCAATGCCACCTTGGACTCGGTCTCCTCCGCCCAGAAGGACAAAGGCCGTAAGCCTCAGCCTAAGCCCCTTGCCCTTCTGTGCCCCATGGCGCCTCCGGCCCAACAACGTCAGGGCCAGCAAGCTCACGACAGTACCCCAAACCCGCCATCTGTCTTCCTCTAATAGGTAGCAAGGAGGTAAGGGCCCAGGAGGTTCCTCGGCCGGTCCCTCCACTAAGCCTGCCCAGTGACGGGCTGAGGGGTGTCGCCCCCATTCCCGTCGCCTTACCCCTGGTTCCCCCCGTGTGGGGACGGCTCCGGCACTTCCTTTCTGCCTGGTCCGCTGTTACCATGGACAGGTGGGTTTTGGAGGTGGTGGGAAGAGGCCTGCCTCTAGAATTCGAGCAGGCACCGCCCTTCAGGCCGTCGCGCCTCGAGGGGCCTCGGGGTCCCCAGCCTCACTTGCGGCTCGTCGAGCCGACATCGCTCTCCTCCTCCAGAAGGAGGTGATAAGAGAGGTGGAGGACCCTCCTTCAAACCCGGGGTTTGTGTCCAGGTATTTCCTGGTCCCGAAACGGACGGGGGGCTGGCGCCCCATCGTTGACCTACACGACCTAAACAAGTTCCTAAGGCCTCGAACCTTCAGAATGGTCACTCTGGCTCAGATAATAGCATCTCTGGAACATGGCGTGTGGTTCTGCTCTCTGGACTTCCAGGACGCGTTCTTTCATGTCCCTATCCGTCCGTCTCACCGGTGATTCCTCTGCTTCCGAGCGGAGGGATCCCTATTGGAGTTCCAGGCCATGCCTTTCGGCCTTTCTCTAGCTCCCAGGGTCTTCACAAATGCATGGCAGTGGTGACAACATTCCCTCTGATTGGCGGGGTCGGGTGTACCCTTACCTGGGCGATTGGCTGATAGCAACCCCTCCAGACAGGGAGGAGGCGGTCAGATATCTGGTCCTCTGGGTTTGCTCTCAAGTGGCCTCCTTATCAGAGGCCAAGTGGAACTCGAGCGAAGCAGGTGATGCTGTTCATCGGGGCAGAGCTCGACTCTTCTGAGCCAGAGCACGGCTCGGCGGACAGGGCGAGGTTCTTTCCTCCTTTGCCCTATCATTTCTGGTTGGGCAGTGGCGCCCTGCCGGGACTTCCTCGTCTCCTGGGTCTCATGGCGGCCTGTACCAGCGTGGTCCGTTGAGCGCGTTGGCACATCGTCCCTTCAGTGGGGACTGGCCCGGCCAATGGTCTGGCAGCTGCGATCCTTGGACCAGCTTGTGGTGACCGACTCAAGAGATGGGCAGCTCTCCAGTGGTGGACCATTCCATCCCATCTGCAGGAGGGCATCCCGTTTGTCGGCCCCGAGCCGACGGTCTCTCTGACGACAGACTCCTCTTTGATGGGTTGGGGTGCCCATCTGGGGGAACACCGAGTGCACGGCCTCTGGTCCACGCGGGAGTCCCGATGCCACATCAACCTGCTGGAGCTCCGTGCGGTCTGCCTAGCTCTCACCGCCTTTGCTCCGTTTCTCCGGGGTCAAGTGGTCCGAGTCCAGACGGACAATACTACGACCATGTACTACCTAAACCGCCAGGGTGGGACAGCGCTCCATGCTTCTATGCAAAGGCTCTCCATCTGGTCACTTGTCATGCCAGCCTGGAGGTGGATCTCCTTGCCATTCATGTGGCAGGAACCTCCAACACCCTGGCCGATGCCCTGAGCCGGATAGGGGCTGCATCCATACAGTGGTCTCTCCTGCGGAGGTAGTACAAGATCTGTTCTCCCTTTGGGGCACACCTCTGGTGGATCTGTTTGCCCCCAGGGAGAATGAGGAAAGTTGAGGGCTGTTTCGGCGCCCGCCCCCCCTCAGCAGGGCTCGCTGCAGGGGGATGCCTTCTCGAGGCCGTGGACCCCGGGCCTCTTTCATCCCCCTTTCCCTGATTCACGGGGTCCTGCTCAAAGCGAGGAGGGACAAGGTGCAGGTGATTCTGATAGCCCCAGACTGGCCAGTTCTGGTACCCAGATCTCCTCAGCCTCGGCTCCATTTTCCCGAGGCAGCTTCCAGCTCGCCCGACCTGCTCTCAGTCAATCGGAAGGTGTTCCATCGGACCTTCAATCCCTGCACCTGGCCTGGTTCCTGGCGGCTAGAGTTCCAGGCCTTGGGTCTTTCGGCCGAGGTCCTCAGCATAGGTTGGGCGTCCGTAAGTCGACCAGAAAATGCTATGCCTTCAAGTGGAAGAGATTCTCCATTTGGTGTCGGGAATGAGGTTGGACCCTTCCTCTTGTTCTGTGGCCAGCATTTTGGACTATCTATAGTCTCTATCTAGTCAAGGGCTTAGGTCGGCGACCCTAGAGGTGCACCTGGCAGCCATTTCTGCTTGCAGTGGCGGCGGGCAGCAGTCAGTGGCACAGGAGAAGTGGTGGGCGCTTTTCAAAGGCCTTGATCACATTTCCCTCAGTCACGGGAACCCCCACCTCCGTGGTATTTACTGCTGGTACTGGCAAAGCTCATGGGCAAGCCATTGAACCAATGCACAGGTGTGGTCTCCCCACCTGTAGTGGAAGACCGCCTTCTTGGTGGCTATCCGTCAGCCAGAAGGATGGGAGAACTCCAGGCGCTGAGCATCGGTCTCCTACCTGGTCTTCCACAGGACAAGGTTGTCCCGCCCCATCGAAATTCCTTCGAAGGTGGTGTCCGAGTTCCACGTTAATCAGGTGTTGACTCTGCTGGTGTTCTACCCCAATCACACCTGGAGGCGAATATAGGCTCCATACTTTGGACCCTCGAAGGAGCTCGCCTATTACAAGACACCGTCTGGGATTCGGAGAGGTTAGCCAGCTGTTTGTCACCCTCGCTGAAGGCGACCTGGCAGACCTGCAGCCAAGCGGACGATAAGTAGATGGGTCACCTCCTGCATAGATCTCTGCTACGGTTGGCCGGGCATGGAGCCTCCCAGAGGATAAGAGCTCATTCTACCCGCCATACTGCTGCATCAGTGGCTGCTTCCAGGGATGTCCCTATCAGAAATCTGCAGGGCTGCTACCTGGAAGTCAGCAAACACCTTCATTACCCACTACCACATCAACCTTGAGTCACGCCGGGATGCTGGTTTTGAGGCCTCTGTTCTCAGTCCTTATTCCCCAAGTAAGTATTAAGGGTGTACGCCTTGCCTCCCTCCTCCCGGAGAACTGCTAGAAGTCTGCCAGATGGTGTGGATGAACAACTATACATGTCCTAGAAATATAGGTTCTAGGGACATGGATATATTGTTCATCCTACTATCTAACGAGTTCCTACGCTTTAAATCTTGCGGAAGGTCTTCAAGCTAGCTCCTCCACCCACCGGGTGGTAAAACTCTCAGCTCTGCCCCATGGCCAGATCTTTCTTACCACTTGGGAAGCTCAGGTTCCTCCTTAGCAGCTCTGTGATTAGCTTTGGGCCTAAATCTTCGACTTTGAAAAATTTTCAAAAACAAAACTTTTACCACTTCGGTCTTCTTCCCTCGCGGCTGTGATGGACAAATCGACTCCCGGATTTCGGAGGTGCCTCTGTGGGCAGAAGATGTCTCGGACGGACCCGCACTCCACGTGCGTTTACTGCCTTGGCCAGGAGCACGACCCGCGGGCCTGCGAACTGTGCTCATCCTTCTCGGTCTACGTCCTTGAGGATCGTGCTGCCCGTCTACAACTTGGGCGCCCTGAAAGGAGATTTCCTCCAGTTAAATCTAAGGAGGCCCAACTGGCGGTGTCATGGCGAACTTTGCAGAACAACTTGAGCAGATGGTCACGCTCGAAGAGGGGCGGCTCAGGCCGCTACATTTTAAACCCGCCGGCATTGATCCTGCTCGCTCAAGACCTCCTATGTCGGCTTCTTTAAGGAGCTTTGCTTGACCCTCTCTGGAGCCAAGGTGAGGGTCCAACTTTCTGGGCGTTTCATCGATTGAAGAAAAGTAAGTGTAAATCCCATCGTCGGCGCTCTTGAGGCCGGGAAGATCTCCTCCCTTGTCGACGGTCTACTTGATTAGATTTTCGACTGACCACTGGCTTCACGGTGCCCCCATCAGGCCAGGTGACTGAGACACCCGCCGACGTGGTCAAGATTTTTCTCGACCCGTTAGATGGGTTGTCGGCTGGAGAAGCCGAAAATCCCTCCTCCCCGTTTCCCCCCGGTGAGGTCTGAGGATACCGTCGGCTCATCTGCGTCTCCGGCCCGGAGCCGTCGGTTGTCGGCCGAGCGGTATTGCGAACCTCGGCTCCCGCCATGCCGACCTCGCCTGGCCGAATTCTCGGTCTCGGACATCGCCGGGTCCAGCCCGATCCCACGTCGACACAAGCGGTCTCTGTCTCGGCACCGCTGATAGCGGCGTAACGCTCTTCCTCATCTTCCTCCTCCTCGGGCCCGGGAGGCTTCGGCGTAAGTTGCGCCCGAAAGTATGAACTGATGCGGCAACAACTATTATTGGCGGTAGTAAGCGGCTCAGGCCCCTCCCGGCCATAAAATGGTTTGTCACCAAATGACGAAACAACCCTCGACGCAGCGGTCGAGGCCTGTTCCCAGGCGGTTGTTAGGCCTATTCCTGCTGCCCTACCAATCCTGGTGGAACCGCTTCCGCCTCAGCCGACAGTTGGGGCACCGTCGAAAAGTTCACGGTCGGCCCATAGCCTCCCCCATAGGCTGTCGGTCACTCTCACTCCCGATAAGCCTCGGCACGTGGAGGGTGGCTCAGGTTCCAGGCAGCTATTCGACGATTCGTCGGAATCGGACGACTCCTCCCTGTTCTCCAAGCGCCTTGACTTGGAGTCCTCTGGGGGGCAGTCAGTAGACAATAGCCCTTTGTCCTTCCTTGGACTTCTTAGGCTCATCTCAGAATCCACTGGGATGATGCTTGAACCCGTGTCCAAACGGGCCGGATATCCCCTCACTGAGATCCTGGACCGAGGGGATTCTCCTATGGAGGCCTTTCCGGTGGCTGAGGGTATTGTCGGCCTGGCCTGGAACTTATGTAGCGTCCGGCTTCCTGTCCTCGCCTTGGCCAGTATGGCCAGGAAGTACCGTCCCTAGATCTCTCTGTCTAGCTTCCGAGCACCCTCGGCCGGGGGTTGGTTCGAGACAGTGTTTTCGGTGCCGACAATACAGGGGCGTGGACAAACCGCCCGAGAAAGAGTCGAAGTTGGACTATCGAGGGCGAAAAGTGTATCTGCCTCATCACTTGGCCTTAATCAGGCCAGTTCAACCCGTCCTCATGGCGCATTTCCTCATGCCCTGTTGGCTCCTGGATGAGGTTGTCCTTCATCTTCCTGCCGACCTGCAGACCACAGTTAAGCGAAGTCGGGACCAAGGCGAGGCAGTAGCCAAACAGCAGCTCTAGACTGCGCTGGATATTGAGGACTCTGCGCCCGGTCAATGGCGGCCGCTGTGGCCATCGACGGCGTGGCTGAGGATATCCACTTTCACCTCGGATACACAGCACAAGCTTGCGGGCGTTCCCTTCTTGGGAGCGGACCTCTTGACCCTGGGTGGAAGGCCACCTCCAGAGGATCGAAAAGTCCAATGCCACCTTGGACTCGGGTCTCGTCAGCTTGAGGGACAAGGACCGTGGCCCCAGCCTAAACCCTTAGATCCCTCTGCTCCCACTCGCGTCATTGAACAACAACAAGCGTCAGGGCCAGCAGGCTAGACCTTAGTATTCCAAGCCCAAACCGTCAGCTTCCTCAAATAGGAAGCAAGGAGGAAAAAGCCTTAGTAGTCCCTCGGCTGGTCCTTCCTCCAAGCCTGCACAGTGAGCGCAGACTGAGGGTGTCGCCCCATCCCGTCACCTCGCCCAGTTTCCCCGGTAGAGCGGCTCCGACACTTCCTTTCTGCCTTGTCGCTGTTACCACGGACAGGTGGGTTCTGGAGGTGGTGGGAAGGGCCTGCCTCTGGAATGGAGAGGCTCCGCCCCTCAGGCCGTCGCCCCTCGGGGGCGCCTGAGTCCCCAGAATCTCTAGAGGCTCGTCCAGGCCGACGCCGCCCTCCTTCTTCAAAGGGGTGATAAAGAGAGAGATAGAAGGACCCACCATGTGAACCAGGGTTCGTTTCCAGGTACTTCTTGGTCCCGAAGCGACCGGGGAGAAACTGGCGCCACATTCTGTACCTACGACCTGAGCGAGGTTCCTAAGGTCTCGAACCCTCAGAATGGTCACTCTAGCTCCAGATAATACCATCTGGAACAGCAGTGATGGCTCTGCTCTCTTGGACTTCCAGGGACGCGTTCTTTCACGCCCCTATACGTCCGTCTTCAGAGATTCCTCCGCTTCAGAGGCGGAGGATCCCTCTTCGAGTTCAGGCCATGCTCTTGACCTCTCTTCAGCTCACAGGGTCTTCACCAAATGCATGGCAGTAGTGACAGCATTCCCTACTGCGCCGAGGTCAGGGTGTACCACTTACCTGGACGATTGGCTGATAGCCTCCAGGTTGGAGGTGGGAAGCGGTCAGGGATCTGGCCCTCCAGGTTTGCTCTCAACTGGCCTCCTGGTCACAGGCCGAAGTCAGGACTCGAGGCGGAGCAGGTGATATCCTTCATCGGGCAGAGCACGACTCTCTTCCGAGCCAGAACACGGCTCCCGTCGGGACAGGGCTGAGGTTCTTATCTCCTTTGCCCAATCATTTCTGGTTGGGCAATGGCAGCCTGCCGGGACTTCCTCGACTCCTGGGTCTCGCTGGCCCTGTACCAGGCGTAGTCCGTTGGGCACGCTGGCACGTCGCCCCCTCCAGTGGTGACTGGCCAGCCAGTGGTCAGAGCGCTGCGAACCTCTGGACCAGCATGTGTGGACGACCCAGGAGATGTGGAACGCTCTCCAGTGGTGGACCGTTACGTCCCATCTGCAGGAGGGTATCCCGTTGGGCCGCCCCGAGCCGACTGTCTCTCTAACGACCGACGCCTCTTTGATGGGTTGGGGTGCCCATCTGGGGGAACACAGAGTGCACGGCCTCTGGTCCCAGGGAGTCCCGATACCATATCAACCTGCTGGAGCTCCGTGCGGTCCGCCCATCTCACACGCCTCTGTGCCCGTTGCTCCGGGATCAAGTGGTCCGGTCCAGGCGGACAATACCACGACCATGTACTATTAAACCGCCCAGGGCAGGGCCAGCTCCATGCTCTTATGCAAGAAGCTCTCGCATCTGGTCACTAGTCACGCAGCCGAAGGCGGATCTCCTGTGCCATTCCATGTGGCAGGGCCTCCAACACCTGCCGATCCCTGGCCGGATAGGGGCTGCATCTCACAGGTGGTCTCTCCTGCCGGAGATAGTACAGGACCTGTTCTCCCGTTGGGGACACCTCTGAGTGGATCTGTTTGCCTCAGGAGAAGCGAAGCTGAGGCTGTTTCATGCCGCCCCTCAGCAGGGCTCGCTGCAGGGGATGCCTTCTCGAGGCCGTGGTCCCGAGGCCTTTCAGCTCCCCATTCCCCTGATTCACAGGGTCCTGCTGAAAGCGAGGAGGACAAAGGCCAGGTGATTCTGATAGCCCCAGACTGGCCCTCGCCAGTTCTGTTAGATCTCCTCAGTCTCAGCTCCAGGACTCGAGGCAGCTTCCAGCTCACCCGGACCTGCTCTCAGTCAATCAGGGAAGGGTGTTCCATCGGACCTTCCAATCCCTGCACCTGATGGCCTGGTTCTGGCGGCTAGGTTCCAGGCCTTGAGTCTTTCAACGGGTCCTCAGCGTCGTTGGGGCGTCCAGTGAAGTCGACCAGGAAATGCTATGCCTTCACATGGAAGGGTTCTCTATTTGGTGTCAGGATAAGGGTTTGGACCCCTTCTAGGTGTCCTCAGCATGCATTTGGAGTATCTATGGTCTATATCAGTCAAGGGCTTAGGTCGGCGCCTATCAGAAATCTGCAGGGCTGCCTGGAAGTCAGCACACACCTTCATTACCATTGCCACATCGACCCCGAGTCCATCCGGGATACTGGTTTGGGTCTCGGTTCTCAATCTCTGTTCCCAAGTAAGTATATAGGGGGAATGCGTTGCTCCTCCTTCCGGAGAACTACCAAAGTCTGCCAGATAGTGTGGATGAACAACAAATTCATATCTAAAATACAGGTTACTCACATATAGCTTAGGAAGTTCTAATGCTGGTATATATTTGTTCATCCACCACGAACCACCCGACCTCCGGGTTAAACAACTTCTAAGCTTCCAAGGACAGATCTGGCGTCATGAAGTGGGCGAGGTTTACCACCCACGTGTGGGTGGGAGAACTAAGCAGAGACCTTCCGGCCAAGATTTAAAGTGGCAAGGAACCTGTAGGATTGTGTGGATGAACAACATATATCATAAATGAACTCCTGTTAAGATGAACCTACTTTCTAAGGACATGAATATATTATTCATCACACTCATCAACGAGTATCCTTACCCTTTAAATCTTGCGGAAAGTCTTCAAGCTTGCTCCTCCACCCCAGGCGTATAACTCGACTCCTTACATACAGATCTTCCTACGCTTGGAAGCTCAGTTCCTCATGCGCTCTGCGTTTGAGACTGATTCCTATTTCTCCCGTTTGCAGTTTAAAATAAATTTTGCAAAAGTCTTGGTCTTCTATCCCTGGCGGCTACGATGGACAAATCGACTCAGTTGGAGGAGATGCCCATTCGGGCGAAGATGTCAGACGATCCACACTCACGTGTGTCCACTACCGACCTTGACACGACCCGCAATGCGACACATGCTCATCTTACCGGCCTACGTCCCGAGCCGTACTGCCCATTGCTAAGACCGTCGAGCGTTCCTCGGTGAAGTCTAAGGAGGCGGTCGGCGGTATCAGCGGCAGACTTCAGCCAGATCAGCTCGCCGGATAGTAGCCCTCGAAAGCGGTAGCAGACGTATCTTCCTCGGCAGCGGCATTTATCCATCTCCCTGGGCTCTTCTTACGGCTTCTTTTAGGAGCTTTGTCTCCCCCTCACTAAGGGAAGGCCAATGTCTGCTGGACCTTTTCGGTCAAAAAGCGGTAAATTCCTCGTGGCGCTCTTAGGGCCAGGAAAGGAATTCCCTCTCCCGAGTAAATGGGCCCGCTCGAGTTATTACACTGGTCTCACCCGGTGTTCCCGTCTGGTCGATTGACTGGAGACTCCGTGGCCTTGTCGAATTTTTCTCGATCCGTTGAAGGGTTGTAAACTATAGAAGCAGACTCACTCTCCAGTTCCCCAAGTTGAGATCCGTGAGCTTGCCTGTGCCTCAGTTCGAACCGCGGATGAACCCTCCGAGCGAAAGTGCAGTTTCCTTTTCGGGAACCGCCCGCACCGACCTCGGAAGCCCGACTCGGTCTCGGTCCTCTCCGCGATCCAACCGATCCGCGTCATAAGCGGTCTAGGTCCGGCACCATGATAGCGTCAAATCGCCCTCATCCTCGTCCTCCTCCTCGGGAAGAGGAAGCAAGAGAGGCGAAATCGACCACCGAGGCCTCATGTAACAGTTTCTCCTGACGAGAATAACCGGCATCACTTTCCCCGACCATTAAGTGGCCATCACCGGCCCGTGACACAAACCCTCGACTTACCGAGGAGCCTGTACCCAGGCGGTTGTTAAGCCGACCTTCTCCACCAATTCCGGTGGAACCTCCGCCTCACAGCCACTAGCGGGAACTCCGACCAGGGATTACCGATCGGCTAAAGTCTACCCATAGGCTGTCTGTACCTTCACTCCCGCCCGGCACCCGGAGTAGAGGTGGCTCAGGCCAGAGGCAGCTCTTGAGGATTCATCGAGTCGAGATAATTCTCCTTTTCTCAAGCGACTGGACTTGAGTCCTCAGAAGGACAGTCAATGGGCGATACCCGTCGTCCTTCCTAGGACTACTTGACCCATCTAGATCCACGGGATGGGCGAACCTGTTTCCAACGGGCCAGGTATCCCTCACGGAATTCTGGACAGAATTCCCAGCAGGCCTTTCGGTGGCGAGGCCATATTAGGTCGGCCTTGGGCTTTAACAGTGCCTTGCTTCTGTGCGCCTTGACAGGATGGCCAGGAAGTATCACGGTCCCTACCGGTTCCCTGTCCGGTTTTTCGGGCACCCCTCTGCTGAGGGGTTGGTTACCGACAGCGTTTTCCGTCCAGCCGGCTTAGCGGGGTGTGGACAAACCTCCCGACAAAGAATCCAGAAATTGGATTATGTCGGCGAAAAATCTATGCAAATCCTCTCTCAGCCTTCGTCAGACCAGTTCGGCCTTCCTCATGCTTTATTTTCTCATGCCCTGTTGAGCTCCCTGGATGAGGTCATTCCTCATCTTCCCGCAGATCTGCAGACTACGGTCAAGCAGGTGAGGACGAACAGAACAGTGGCCAAACAGCAGCTCCAGACTGCTTTGAATATTGGGGACTCGTGCCAGGTCTGTAGGCGGCGCGGTGGCTATGCGTCGGTGGAAGCTTAGCTGAGGATATCCACCTTTCAGCGGATACCAGCACAAGTTGGCGGATGTTCCCTTTTTGAGGACGCTGACACTCTTGACCCTGGGGTGGAAGGTCACCTGCAGAGGATCGAGAGAAGTCCAATGCTACTTTGGACTCGGTCTCTTCCGCTCAAGAACAAAGGCGCAAGCCACAGCTGGGCGCTTCGTCCTTCTGCGCTCGGTAGCCTTGACCCAGCAACGTCAGAGGCCGAAAGTGCGTGGCATCCCAAACCAAAGCGTGGCTTCACTCTAACAGGAGGCAGGGAGGAAAAGGCCTCGAGGTCCCTCGGCAGTCCCTCCTCTAAACCTGCCAGTGATGGGCTGAGGGTGTACCCCACCCCGTCACCTCACCCTGGTTCCCCTGAGGACGGCTCCGACATTGCCCCTTCCGCCTGGTCCGTTGTTACATGGGACAGGTGAGTTCTGAAGGTGGTGGGAAAAGGCCTTTCTCTGGAATTCAAGCAGGCCACCTTCAGAGTCGTAAGCCCTCTGGGGGTGCCCTAGAGTCCCGTAGCCTCACTGTCTACTCGTCTGACTGACATTGCTCTCCTCCTCCAAAAGGAGGTGATCAGGGAAGTAGTGCGGACCCCTCCTCAGACCCAGGGTTTGTGTCAGTTACTTCCTGGTTCCGAAAGGCGACGGGGCTGCGCCCCATTCTCAACCTACCAGACCTAAACTGGTTCCTAAGGTCTTGAACCTTCAGGATGGTCACTCTAGCTCAGATAATGCCATCCTTGGAGCAGCGAGGCGTGTGGTTCTGCTCTCTGTGGACTTGGGGCGCATTTTTCCGTCCCTATCCGTCCGTCTCACCAGAATTCCTTACGCTCCAGTGGAGAGATCCCTTTTCGAGTTCGAGCCATGCCCTTGACTTGTCTCCAGCTCCCAGGGTGTTCACAAATGTATGGCAGTGGTGACAGCATTCCCTCTGGCGCCCGAGGGTCTGGGTGTACCCTGCCTGGACGACTGGCTGAGAGCAGCTCCCTCCAGGCAGGAGGTGGAGCCCGGTCCAGAATCTGGCCCTCCAGGTCTGCTGTCAACTGGGCCTCCTTATCAAGCGAGGCCAAGTGGAATTTCGAGCGAAGCAGGTGATTCTGTTCATCGGAGACAGCTAGGATACTCTTGAGCCAGGCGCTGGCTCAGCCCGATTGGGGCCGAGTTCTTTCCTCATTTGCCCAATCATTTCTGGTTGGGCAATTGCACCTACCCGGGACTTCCTGGGCCTCCTGGGTCTCATGGCGGCCTGCACCAGGCGTGGTCCGCTGGGCCCGCTGCTAACATGTCGTCCTTCAATGGGGACTGGTTCGATCCAGTGGTCACAGCGACTGCGATCCTTTGAACCAGCTTGTGTCGGTGACACAGGGGATGTAGGCAGCTCTCCAGTGGTGGATCGTTCCAGGTCATTTTCTGGGAGGGCATCCCGTTTGTCCGCCCGAGCCCGTGGTCTCTGCCGATCGATGCCTCTCTGATGGGTTGGGGTGCCCATCTGGGGAACACCCGGGCTCCACGGCCTTTGGTCCCAGCGGGAGTCCCGATGCCACATCAACCTGCTGGAGCTCCGGCGGTCCGCCTAGCTCTCACCGCCTTTGCTCCGTTCCTCCGAAGTCAAGTGGTTCAAGTCCAGGCGGACCAACACCAGCGACCATGTACTATCTAAACCGCCAGAGGCGGGATGCGCTTCATGCTTTATGCAAGGAAGCTCTCCGCATTTGGTCACTCGTGCCGCAGCCTGGGCGGATCTCCTAGCCTTTCATGTGGCAGGGCCTCCAACACCCTGGCCGATGTCCTAAGCGGATAGGGGCTGCTTCCACAGTGGTCTCTCCTGCGGAGGTAGTACAAGATCTGTTCTCCCATTGGGGCACACCTCTGGTGGACCTGTTTGCCTCAGGGAGAGCAGCAGGCTGAGGCTGTTCCATGCCCGCCTCCCTCAGCAGGGCTCGCTGCAGGGGATGCCTTCTCGAGGCAGTGGACCGGCGCCTCTTCTCGCCTTTCCTCATTTCCCTTGATCGAAGGTGTTTCTCAAGGCGAGGAGGACAAAGGCGCGGAAGTGATTCTGATAGCCCCAGACTGGCCTCGCCAGTTCTGGTACCAGATCTCCTCAGCCTCAGCTCCAGGCTCCGAGGCAGCTTCCAGCTGCTCCGGACCCGATTTCTGTCAATCAGGGAAGGTGTTCCATCCGGACCTTCAATCCCTGCACCTGAATGACCTGGTTCCTGGCGGCTGAGTTCCAGGCCTTGGGTCTTTCCGCGAGGTCCTCAGTGTAGTTGAGGCGTCCCATAAGGAGTCGACCAGAAAATGCTATGCCTTCAAATGGAAAAGGTTTTCCATTTGGTGTCAGAACAAGGCTTGGACCCTTCCTCCTGTTCATGGCAAGCATCTTGGACTGTTATGGTCCCTTTCTGAGTCGAGGGCTTAGGTCGGCGACCTAAGGGTGCACCTGGCAGCCATCTCTGCTTGCAGATGCGGGCCGGGAAGCCGTCAGTTCGCCAGGAGAATGTGGTCTGGGCTTTTTCTAAGGCCTTGAACATATTTCCCCTCCGGTGCGAGAACCTCCACCTCCGTGCGATCTACTGCTGGTACTGGTAAAGCTCATGGGCAAGCCATTCAAACCTATGCACAGGTGTGCTCTCTCTCACCTGTCGTGGAAGACCGCCTTCTTGGTGGCTATCGCGTCAGCCAGAAGGATGGGAGAGCTCCATACGCTTTCCATCGAGTCTCCTTTCCTGGTCTTCCACAGGGACAAGGTTGTCTTGCGCCCCCACCCGAAATTCCTTCCGAAGGTGGTGTCGGAGTTGCACCTGACCAGGTATTAGCTCACGTGTCTGCCAATCACACCTCGGGAGGCCAAATATGGGCTCCATACTTGGACCCTAGAAGGATACCGCCCTATTACAAATAGCTGCGGCTGAAATTAGGGAGAGGTTAAGCCAGCTGTTTTTCACCTATGCTGAAGCCGCATCTGGCAGACCTGCAGCGGGGGCGATATCGATGGGTCACCTCCTGCATAGATCTCTGCTATAAGTTGGTGGGCATGGTGCCTCCCAGAGGGATAAGAGCTCATTCTACCCGCCATACTGCTGCATCGGTGGCTGCTTCCAGGGACGTCCCTATCCAGGAAATCTGCAGCGCTGCTACCTGGAAGTCAGCACACACCTTCATTACCCATTACCACGTCGACATTGAGTCACGTCGGGATGCTGGTTTTGGGGCCTCGGTTCTCCAGTCTCTTTCGAAGTAAGTATTGGGGATGTCGTCTTGCCTCCCTCCTCCCGGAGAACTGCTAGGAGTCTGCCAATGAGTGTGGATGAACAACATATCCATGTCCCTAGAAATGCAGGTTACTCACCTGTAACAGGGAGTTCTAGGAATGGTATATGTTGTTCATCCACCATTCCCACCGACCTCGGCTTGACGCACAACCTGAGCTTCCATCGGGCCAGATCTGGCGTCATGGGGCGGAGCCGAGAGTTATACCATCCGGGTGGGTGGGAGGAGCTAGCTTGAAGACCTTCCGGCAAGATTTAAAGCGGCAAGGATACCTGCCAATAAGTGTGGATGAACAACATATACCATTCCTAGAACTCCTGTTACAGGTGAGTAACCTGTATTTTCTCACCCTTTGACTTTCCTGAGAAGTTGGTTCTGGAGTACCTGGTTTCCCTTTTTCAATCCGGGCTAACTTACTCCTCGATCAAATTGCACCTTTGTGCAATCTTGGCTTGTCATGTCCCCATAGACCATTGCATGGTGGCTCAGTTGGAGGCTACTTGCACCTTCCTGAGGGGGGTCCTCCACTATAGGCCGCCCATTAAGGATCCTTTTCCTCCTTGGGACTTGCCTTTCGTCCTGGAGCAGCTTACACTGCCACCCTTTTGAACCAGCCGCGGATTGCGAGCTACGTTTTCTGTCCTTGAAAACGTTGTTTTTAGTTGCATTTATTTCGGCGAGAATAATCTCCGAATTACATGCACTCGTGTGCAAAGTGCCTATTTAATTTCTCACCAGGATAGGGTCTCCCTGAGGACAAATCCTAAGTTTCTGCCCAAGTTGGTTTCAGCTATTACTCTTAATTAGGATATCGATTTACCAGTGTACTTTCCCAAGTACACCAATCGAGCAGAAGCACTGCTTCACACCCTGGATGTTCACAGGTGTCTCAGATATTATCTGTCCAGAACCAAACAGTACCAGAAAGCGGATCAGCTGTGTGTCTCCTTTGATGCGAGGATGAAATGAACCTCTATTTCTAAACAGTCCCTTTCACGTTGGCTCATTCAGTTTATTTTTTTCTGTTACGACAAACGCAGAAAACTCTTGCCAGGAGCTCTCAAGGGCCATTCCAGCGGAGGAGTGACCACCTCCTTTGCAGCACTGAAGAATGTTTCCACTTCAGCTATTTGTGCTGCAGCTATCTGGAGCTCGGTGCATACCTTTATTAGGCATTGCAGCCTGGTTAGCAGCTACAGGGAGGCAGGTTCGGCCTGCTTAAGACCTCAGAGACTTCTGTCCTAGGCACCGAGCAGGGTTGTAATCTCTGTCTTTACTCCTCACGATGGTGTAAGATTGTTGCTATTGCTTTGAAATCAATCCTAATGGTGTTACCTTGCTACAAGCGCTGTATCTCGAAGTAAGATAGTACAGTTATGTTAGAATTTAGCGTAACAGTAGATTTTCGAGTACAGCTCTTGCAGCAGGTACCTTCCCGCCCACCATTCTCCCCCCTTTGTAGGAGATAGCTTGTAGCCTAAAATCCATCTTTCGGGATGGAATGATTTGTTTTTAGTCTTGGCTATCTGATGGTGGATCCTCGGTCTCCTATTTTGACGTCCGCCAGTGGTGGGCAGTCTCCAGCGGGAGAACTGAGGATTGTGGCGGGACTTCCTCGCACTGTACTAGCTCTCGGCGTTGGGTAGGGGCGATGTCTGAGGGTGGTCCCCACTGAAGACTGCTCGCTAGAAAATTTCCGTGGGGTCCTGACGCCAGACGGCTTCTGTCCCAATAGTGTAACCTGCTGCAAGAGCTATTCTCGAAGATCTACTGTTACGGTAAGTTTTTGTGTAACTGTACTTCCATCCTCATGACCCACCCGATCTCCCTGGGTTTGACGCAGAACCTGGCTTCCTGTGGGCTAGATCTGGCGTCATGGGGCGGAGTCGAGAGTTTTACCACCCGGCGGGGTGGGAAGAGCCAGCCTGAAAACCTTACGGCAAGAGTTAAAGCGTCAAGGAACGTGCAAGTCATTGTGGATCATCAACATATACCATTCCTAGAACTTGTTATAGGTGAGTAACCTGTATTTGCCAGCTACCACTTTGACCTTGAGTCTTACCGGGATGCTGGTTTTGGGGTCTCCGTTCTCCAGTCTCTGTTTCCTAAATGGGAGGTGTGCGCCTTTCACGCATCCTCCGGAGAACTACTTGGAGTCTGCCAGAAGTGTGGATGAACAACATATCCGCTCTCCCTAGAAAAACAGGTTTTTGGGAGATGGATATATTGTTCATCCACTCAACGATATCCTGCTGCTTTAATTCTTGCGGAAGGTCTTCAAGTTGGCTCCTCCACCCACCGCTGGTAAAACTCTCGGCTCCGCCCCATGACACCAGATCTTTCTTACTGTTTGGAAGCTCAGCTTCCCTCTTTAGCGCTCTGCGTTTTAGACTGGATCCTAACTCTTAAATTTGTCCGAAATTGGTTTTGAAGTTTTCTAAACTTCCGTCGTCTTCTTCCCTCGTGGCTGCAATTGACAAATCTGTTCCCGGCTCTCGGAGATGCCCTTGCTGGCAGAAAATGTCCAGGATGGATCCGCACTCCATGTGCGTCTACTGCTTAGGTCTGGGTCACGACCCACAGGCTTGCAAGTCGTGCCGCTCTTTCTCGGCCAACGTTCTGGACGATCACGCTGCTCGTTTGAGGCTCGGGCACCCCGAGAAATGTTTCACGCAGGTTAAATCTAAAGAGGCTCATTTAGCGGTTTCCGGCGGCCGGCTCGGTTGAATAGCTCGAGCAGTCGATCGCTCTCGAGGAGGCGGCTGCCCAGGCAACATCTTCCTCCTTCTCGGCTGTGGCATTTATCCCGAGCTCTCTGAGTTACTCGTATAAGGTTTCGTTCAAGGAGCTTTGCCAGTCTCTTTCCACGAAAGTAGAGGGGCCTTCGGGACATTCTTCTCGGCCGAAGAAAAAGGAGGCAAAAGGTAAGTCCCACTGTCGGCGTTCGTGGGAGCTGGAGATGTCCCCTTCCCCGGGCAGCTGACCGTCGACTTCGGTCGTGGTTGCGGCTGAGGCCGCTGGCTTCATGGTGCCCCTGTAAGGCCAGCCTGCCGAGACTCCCTTCGAAGTCGAGATTTTTCTCCATCCGTTAGACGGGCTGTCGAATGGAGAAGCCGACAACCCTACTTCACCGGTTCCCCCTGGTGGATACCGAGGATCTGCCTGCTCCTACAGGACCGCAGTCCTCTATTAAAGATCCCGAGCCGACGGAAGAGCTGGTGTCGCCCGCCCCTTCCCAGACCCACTCTCGGTCCCCCGAGAGTCTCTATCTCGGACCTCTTATTGGTGCAGACGTTCCTGCCGACATCGGTGTTCTTGGTCTCGTTACTGAAGTAAGCGGCAACACGGTTCATCCTCTTCCTCCTCCTCGGGTGAGGAGAGGCTGCGGCGCAAGTTGCGCCGGAGCTACGAGGATCTTATGTGGCAGCAGTTGCTGTTGTCTGTGCCTGAGCGTAGCCCGGCCATCAAGTGTCTGTCGCCTTAACGCCTGAAGCAACCATACGTTCCAGTCCAGTTGCCCGCTCCACAGCCAGTTGCTAAGCCGAAAGCAGCTGGTTCACCGATTGTGGTGGAACCTCCGCCTCCACAACCGAAGTCGGGGGCACCGACCAAGATTTCTCGGTTGGGTCATGGCCTTCCCCACAGGTTGTCGGTCATCCTCACTCCGACCGTCCTCTGCAGGTGCAGGGTGGCTCAAGGCTGAGCAGCTCTTCGCAGACTCTTCGGAATCCGACGGTGATTCCTTCCTGTTGTCCAGGCAGTGCGATCTGGAGTCTTTCGGGGGCCAGTCAGTGGACGATAGCCCATCGTCCTTCTTGGTCTGCTTCGACTCATCTCCAAGTCCACCAGGATGCATCTCGAGCCCGTGTCCAAACGGGCCAAGTATCCCCTGATGGAGATTCTGGAATGAGGGGATTCTCCCACGGCCTTTCCGGTGGCTGAGGCCATTGTCGGCGCAGCCATGGAGGTTTGGCAGCGGCCTACTTCATGCCCTGCGCTCGGCCAGCATGGCCAGGAAGTATGCGGTCCCTACTGGCTCTTTGCCCGGTTTCTCGGAACACCCCTCTGCCGATGGGTTAGTCACAGACTGCGTTTTCTGGTGTTCCGGTAACGTTCGGGATGTGGACAAGCCCCACGATAGAGAGTCAAAAAAACTGGACTTTGCTGGGCGCAAGGTGTATGCTGCGTCCTTCCTCGGTCTTCGACAGGCCAGCTCGGCCGTGCTGATGGCACACTTCTCCTACGCCCTTCTGGGCTCCCTGGATGAGGTTGTTCCTCATCTCCCGCCTGAACTGCATACCACGGTCCGCCAGGTGCGGGGCCAGGTTAGGGCGGTGGCGAAGCAGCTGCCCCAGACTGGTCTGGACATAGGTGATTCCTGTGCCAAGTCAGTAGTGGCTGCGGTGGCCTTGTGTCGCAGAGCGTGGCTCAGGATATGTAGCCTTCTGGATACCAGCTCAAGTTGGCGGATGACGCCTTTCTTGCGGACTGACCTCTTGGCCCTGGAGTGGAAGGAAACCTCCAATGGATGGAGAAGTCCAGTGCCACTCTGGAGTCAGTCATCTCCGCCTAGAGGGGCAAAGGCCGCCGTCAGCAGCAGAAGTCCTTTCGTCCTGTCTGACAGGTATCCTTGCCGCTTTAATTCTTGCCCGAAGGTCTTCAAGCTGGCTCCTCCCACCCACCCGGGTGGTAAAACTTTCGGCTCCACCCCATGATGCCAGATCTTCCTTACCGCTTGGAAGCTCAGGTTCCCTCCTTAGCGCTCTGCGTATGAGACTGGATCCTAATTCTTCAATTCGCCTGAAATTGATTTTGAAGTTTTTCAAACTTCGGTCTTTTTTTTCCCTTGCGGATACAATGGACAAATCTATGCCCGGCTTTCTGCGGTGCCCTGTAGATCGAAAATCTCCAGGATGGATCCGCACTCCCGCATTAAATCTACTGCTTAGAGCCTGAATCACAACCCACAGGCTTGCGAGGTTGTGCCATTCCTTTTCAGCTAATGTTCTGGGCGATTGCGCTGTCCGTTTAAAGCTCGGGTGCCCCGTGGCGGCTGGCTCGGCTGAGCAGCTCGAGCAGTTGATCGCCCTCAAGGAGGAAACGGCCCAGGCCAAATCTTCTTCTTCCTCGGCCACGGCATTTATCCCGCTCTCTCTGAGTTCCTGTTATACAGCTTCGTTAAAGGAGACTTATCCGTCCCTTTCCACGACGGAGAGGGGCCTTCGGGACATTCTTCTTGGCCCAAGAAAAGAGAGTCGAAAGGTAAGTCCCACCATCGGCGTTCCTGGGAGTGGGAAAGGTCCCTCTCCAGGGTAGCCGACCGTCAACAGTGCCGTGGTTGCGGCTGAGGCCGCTAAGCTATGGTGCCCGTCAATTCCAGCCTGCCGAGGCTCTGTCGGCAGTAAAGATTTATCTACGATCCTTTAGACAGGCTGTCGACTGGAGAAGCCGACAACCCTACTTCACTGGTCCTCCCGGTGGATACAAAGGATCTGCCTGCTCCCCGGGACCGCAGTCTGCGGTTAACATTCCGAGCCGAGGGAAGCGGGTATCCCGCGCCCTTCGCCAGACCTATCGGTCCACGGGGCTCCGATCGTGGACCTCTTCTACAGTGCAGCCGTTCCTGCCGACTTCGGCGGTCTATGTGTCGTTATCGAAGTAAGCGGCGACGCCGCTCTTCCTCCTCGGAGAGGCTTCAGCGCAGATTGCGCCGGCACTACAAGGATTTGATGTGGCAGCAGCTGCTGCTATCAGGGCCTAAGCCGACCTTGGCTAAGACCCCGGCCATCAAGTGGCTGTCGCCGGAACGGCCTAAGCAACCGCTCATTCCAGCCGAGTTGCCCGCCCCTGGGCCGATTGCTAAGCCGAAAGCAGTTGGTCCACCGATTGTGGTGGAACCTCCGCCTCCACAACCGAAGTCGTGGGCACCGACCAAGAGTTCTCGGTCGGGTTATCGCCTGCCCCACAGGTTGTCGGTCACCCTCACTCCCGACCGTCCACGGCAGGTGGAGGGTGGCTCAGGACCGAGGCAGCTCTTCGCCGACTCTTCAGAATCTGATGTTGATTCCTCCCTGTTCTCCAGGCAGTGCGATCTGGAGTCCTCCGGGGGCCAGTCAGTGGACTATAGCCCATCATCCTTCTTGAGTCTGCTTTGGCTCATCTCGGAGTCTATCGGGATGCAGCTCGAGCCCGTGTCAAAACGGGCCAAGTATCCCCTGACGGAGATTCTGGAGTGAGGGCATTCTCCCACGGAGGCCTTTCCGGTAGCTGAGGCCATTGTCTGCCCAGCCTTGTAGCTTTGGCAGCGGCCTGCTTCCTGCCCAGTGCCTTCGGCCAGGAAGTATGCGGTCCCTACCGGCTCTTTGCCTGGTTTGTCGGAACACCCCTCTGCCGAGGGGTTAGTCACCGACAGTGTTTTCTGGTGTTCCGGTAATGCTCGGGACGTGGACAAGCGCCCCCCCCCCCGGACAAGGAATCCCAAAAGCTGGACTTTGCCGGGTGTAAGATTTACGCTGCGTCCTCCCTCTGCCTCACAGGCCAGGTCGGCTGTTCTGATGGCACACTTCTCCCACGCCCTCATGGACTCCCTGGATGAGGTTGTTCCTCATCTCCCGCCTGACCCGCAGACCACGGTCCGCCAGGTGCGGGACCAGGGCAGGGCGGTGGTGAAGCAGTAGCTCCAGACTGCTCTGTAGATAGATCATTCCTGTGGCAGGTAAGTAGCAGCCGCAGTGGCCATGCGACGCAAGGCGTGGCTGAGGATATCCACGTTCACGGCGGATGCCCTGCACAAGTTGGCAGATGTCCCCTTCTTGGGGACTGACCTCTTTGGCCCTGGAGTTGAGGGACACTTCCAGCCGATCGAAAAGTCCAGTGCCACTTTGGTCCCTGTCACCTCCGCTCAGAGGGACAAAGGCCGCCGTCAGCAGCAGATGTCCCTTCGTCGTTTGGTTCCTGCTCCTCTACCAGCCCAGCAGCACCAGCAACAGGGCCAGCCGGCTCACGCTTGGCGTCCCAAACCCAAGCAGACGACTTCCTGCAACAGGAAGCAAGGAGGTAAAGGCTCGGGAGGTCGCTCTGCCGGTCTAAGCCTGCCCAGTGACGTGTTGAGAGGTGCCGACCCCAACCTCGTCACTTCCGCCTGGGTTCCCCTCGTGGGGGTCGGCTCCGCCACTTCTGTTGAGCCCAGTCCGCTATCACCACGGACTGCTGGGTGTTGGAGGTGGTAGGAAAAGGCCTGCCTCTGGAGTTGGAGCAGGTTCTGCCTTTTCGATCGTCGCCCTCGGGGGGGGGGGGCACGGGGTCCGCTGGCTTGCTTTTGGCCCCCTGGGCCGACATTGCCCTGCTCCTTGAAAAAGAGGTGATGAGGCAGGTGGCGGATCCTCCTTCAGACGTGGGGTTTGTGTCCAGGTTCTTCCTGGTCCCAAAATGGATGGGGGCTGGCGCCCCTTTCTTGACCTGCACGACCCGAACAAGTTCCTAAGGTCTCGAACCTTCAGGATGGTCACTCTGGCTGTGATGATCTCATCCTTGGAACGAGGCATGTGGTTCTGCTCCCTGGACCTCCAGGACGCGTTCTTTCACGTCCCAATCCATCTGTCCCATCAAAGATTCCTCCACTTCAGAGCGGAGGGGTCCCTTTATGAGTTCTGAGCCATGCCCTTTGGCTTCTCCGTAGGGCCCAGGGTCTTCACCAAATGCATGGTAGTGGTGACAGCATTCCTGCGGGGCTGAGGGGTCCAGGTGTACCCTTACCTGGATGATTGGCTGATAGCAGCCCCCTCCACACAGGAGGTGGAGCGGTCCAGAGATTTGGCCCTGCAGGTTTGCTTTCAGGATGGCCTCCTCATCAACCAGGCCATGTCGGAACTCTGTGCCAAAACAGGTGGTTCTGTTCATCTATGCAGTGCTCGACTCTCTGCGAGCCAGAGCACGGCTCCCGGTGGACAGGGCCGAGGTTCTTTCCTGTTTTGCCCAATCATTTCTGGTTGGGCTCTTGCTCCCTGCTCGGGACTTCTTGCACGTCCTGGGCCTCATAGCGGCCTGCACCAGCGTGGTCCGTAGAGCCCGTTGGTACATGTGTCCCCTTCAGTGGGGACTGGCCAGCCAGTGGTCACAACAGCGCGATCCGTTGGACCAGCCCGTGACAGTGACCCAAGAAATGTGGAACCCTCTCCAGTGGTGGATCGACCCAGCTCATCTGCAGGAGGGCATCCCGTTCGTCCTCCCTGTGCCGACAGTCTATCGACCGACGCGTCTCAGGGTTGGGGTGCCCATCTGGGGGAACACCGAGCGCACGGCCTATGGTCCCCTTGGGAGTTCCGATGCCACATCAGCTTGCTGGAGCTCAGAGTGGTCCTCCTAGCTCTCACCGCCTTCGCTCAGTTTCTACGGGGTCAAGTGGTTTCAGGTCCCAGACGGACAACACTACGATCATGTTCTGTCTGAACCGCCAGGGCGGCACGTGCACCCTGCTATTACGGAAGTTCGCTCTCTGTATTTGGTCCCCTAGTGCGTAGCCTGGAGGCGAATCTCCTAGCCATTCATGTGGCAGGAGCCTCAAACACCCTGGCCGATGCCCTAAGCTGGATATGGGCTGCGTCTCACAAGTGGTCTCTCCTGCCGGAAGTGGTACAAGATCTCGTCTCCCACTGGGGTACGCCTCAGGTGGACCTGTTTGCTCAGGAGAATGCGAAGCTGAGTCCTGTTCCATGCCCGCCCCCTTCCAGCAGGGCTCGGCAGGGATGCTACCAGAACCGTGGACCGGGCCTCTTTCGCCTTTCCCCATTTCCACCAGTCCACAGGTGCTTCTCAAGGCGAGGAGGGACAAGACACAGGTGATTCTGGCAGCCCCAGACTGGCCCGCCAGTTCTGGTATTCAGATCTCTTCAGCCTCAGCTCCAGGCTCCCAAAGGCAGCTTCCAGCCCGCCCGGACCTGATCTCAGTCAATCAGGCGAAGACATTCCATCCGAACCTTCAATCCCTGCACCTGGCGGCCTGGTTCCTGGCGGCTAGAGTTCCAGACCTTGGGTCTGTCTGGCGAGTCCTCAATGTCGTTGAGGCGTCTTGTGAAAGTCAACAGAAAATGCTATGCCTTCAAATGGAAGAGGTTTTTCCATTTAGTGTCAGGAAGAGCTTAGACCTTCTGACTGCCCTTAGCATAGCATTCTGGACTATCTGTATTCCCCTTTCTCAGCAAGGGCTTGATCCCGATGGCCCTTAAGGTGCACCTTGCTGCCATCTCTCTGCTTGCAGGCGTGGGGCCAGTAAGCAGTCGTGTCTGAGGAGAAGGTGGTCGGGTGCTTTTCAGCGTTCTTGATCACATTTCCCCTCGATGCAGGAACCTCCAGCTACCGTGGGATCTACTGCTGTGGTATTGGAGTCAAGCTCATGGAACAAACCATTAGAACCAGTGCACAGGTGCCAGTCTTCACACCTGTTGTGAAGACACGCCTTCTTGGTGGCTATCACCAGTCCAGCCAGAAGGATGGGGAGAGCTCCAGGGCGCTTTCCATGAGCCTCCCTTCCTGGTCTTCCACAGAGGGTCAGAGTTGTCCTAGCCCCCGAAATTCCTTCTGAAGGGTGGTATCAGGTTTCACCTTAACAGGGTATTGACTCTGCCGGTGTTCTGCCCCCATCACACCTCGGAGGCTGAATATAGGCTCCATTCTCTGGACCCTAGAAGTGCGCTCGCTTATTATAAGGAGCGGACGGCTGAAGTTTGGGGAGATGTTTGCCAGCTGTTTTTCACCTATGCTGAATCCGCACCTGGCAGACCTGCAGCAAAGCGGACGATAGGCAGGTGGATCACCTCCTGCATTGAGCTCTGCTACAGGTTGGCGGGCATGGAGCCTCCCAGAAAGATAAGAGCTCATTCTTCCCGCCATACCGCTGCATCAATAGCTGCTTGCAGCGACGTCCTTATCCAGTACAGCTGCAGGGCTGCTATCTGGAAGTCTGCACATAAGTTCATTACCCACTACCACATCGACTTGAGTCATGCCGGGATGCTGGTTTTGTTGCCTCAGTTCTCAATGTGCTCCCTTCCAAGTAAATGCTCCGAAGTCTACTTGCCTCCCTCCTCCCGGAGAACTGCTAGGAGTTTGCCAAACAGTGTTAATGAACAACGTAGACCATTCGTGGAACTACTGTTACGGGTGAGTAACCTGTATTTCTAGGGAAATGGATATGTTGTTCATCCACACTCTCGCAGGTATCCTTGCCGCTTTAAATCTTGCCGGAAGGTCTTCAAGCTGGCTCCTCCCACTCACCCGGGTGGTAAAACTCTTGGCTCTGCCACATGACGCCAGATCTTCCTTACCGCTTGGAAGCTCAGGTTCCCTCATTAACACTCTGTGTATAAGACTGGTTTCTAATTCTTCGGTTTTTGCGAATTAAAAGTTTTCACTAAAATAATCTTCGGGTCTTCTATCTTTTGCGGCTGCGATTGACAAATCGACTCCCGGTTTCCGGAGATGCCCTTGCGTGCAGAAAATGTCTAGGACGGATCCGCACTCCACGTGCGTCTACTGTCTAGGCCTGGAGCACGACCAGCAGGCTTTTGACCTGTGCTCTTTCTTTTTTTGGTCTACGTCCTCTGAAGTCCGTGCTGCCCGTTTACAACTGGGTCGTCCCGAGAAGCGTTTTCCTCCGGTGAAGTCAAAAGAGGCCCGGTCGGCGGTTTCCGCGGCGGTGTGCTTGGCGGATCAGCTCGAGCAGATGATAGCCCTCGAAGAGGAGGCGGCGTGGGCCGCTTCTACCTCGTCTGCGGCATTTGTCCCGCTCTCTCTGGGTGTCTCTTATTCAGCTTCTTTTAAGGAGCTTTGTCTGACACTCTCTACTAAAGGTGAGGGACCAACTTCTGCTGGACTGTTTTCTTTGTCCAAAAAGAGAGACAAGGATAAGTCCCACCGTCGACGCTCTAGGGAGCGGGAAAGATCCCTCTCCCGGTTGCCGGCCGTCGACTTGATCGGCACAAACTTCTGCCATTGATCTCACGGTGTCCCGTCAGGCCAAGTTGCCCGAGACTCTCCCGTCGGCGTGGTGAGATTTTCTCGACCCGTTGGGCAGAGTTGTCGCAGGAGAAGCTGAGAATCCCTCTCCCGGTTCCCCGGTGGGGTTGAGACCCGTTGGCTTGTCTGTGCCTCCGGTTCCGGCCGGTTGAACCTCCGACCGAGGGAGTGCCGGTTCCCCGAACCACCCCGCATTGTCCTCGGGAAGCCGAGGTTCTCGGTCTCTGAATTCATCGCGGTCCACCTAATCCCGCCGTCCATCGGCGGTGTAGAGTCTCGGGCACCTTGTGAAGCGCTTGTCGCCACGATCGTCCTCCTCCTCGGATGAGGAGGTCGGACGCAATTCGAGTCTACTATACCGAGGACCTCATGTAGCAGCTCCTTCTGACCGGAACAAGCCGGCGCCGTCTCCTTCCCTGCCATTAAGTGGCTGTCACGGAGTGGCGAAACAACCCTGCGTTTCACCCTAAGGCCTATTCCCAGGCGGTTGTTTGGCCAAAACAAGCTGCCCACGATCCCGGTGGAACCTCCGCCCTCCACAGCCGTTATTTGGGGCTCCGACGAAGAATTCTTGGTCGGTTCTGGGACTGCCCCATAGGCTGTCTTGTCACCCTCACTCCCGATCGACCTCGGCAGGTGGAGGGTGGCTCAGGCCCGCGGCAGCTCTTTGAGGACTCTTCCGAGTCTGAAGGCGATTCCTCCCTTTTCTCCAAGTGAATGGACTTGGAGTCCTTAGGAGAACAGTCTGTGGATGATGGCCCTTCATCCTACCTAGGGATTGCTTCGGCTCATCTCGGAGTCCACCGGGATGAAGCTCGAACCCGTCTCTAAGCGGGCCAGGTATCCCCTCACGGAGATTCTGGACCGAGGGGATTCCCCTACGGAGGCCTTTTCGGTGGCCGAGGCCATATTGGGCCCAGCCTTGGAGCTCTGGCTGCGCCCTGCTTCGGCCTGGCTGGCCAGGAAGTGTCCGGTTTTTCGGAACACCCCTCGGCCGATGGGTTAGTTACCGACAGCGTTTTCCCAGCGTGCCGGGAATGCTAGGTATGTGGACAAACCTCCCGACAAGGAGTCCAAGAAATTGGACTATGCCGGGCGAAAAGTATATGCTGCGTCCTCCCTCGGCCTTCACCAGGCCAGTTCTGCCGTCCTCATCGCACATTTCTCTCATGCCCTGTTGGGCTCCCTGGACGAGGTCGTCCCTCATCTTCCCGCGGATCTGCAGACCACGGTTAGGCAGGTGCGGGACCAGGGCAGGGCAGTGGCCAAACAGCAGTTTCAGACTGCTTTGGACATTGGGGACTCATGTGCCAGGTCTGTGGCGGCCGCAGTGGCTTTGCTTCTTCGGGCTTGGCTGAGGATATTCACCTTCACTTCGGATACCCAGCTCAAGTTGGCAGATGCTCCCTTATTGGGGACCAACCTCTTCCGGCCCTGGGGTGGAATGTCACCTGCAGAGGATCGAGAAGTCCAATGCTACCTTGGACTCGGTCTCATCCGCTCAGAAGGACAAAGGCCGCAAACCACAGCCTATGCCCTTTCGTCCCTCTGCACCCGCGGCTCGTCCGGCCCAGCAACGTCAGGGCCAGCAGGCTTTAGCTTAGCATCCCAAACCCAAGCCCGGGACTTCCTCCAACAGGAAGCAGGGAGGTAAAGGCCCAGGAGGTCCCTCGGCCGGTGCCTCCTCCAAGCCTGCCCAGTGACGGGTTGAGGGGTGTTGTCCCCAAACCTGTCACCTCACCCTAGGTTCCCCCTGTGGGGGCAAGGCTCCGTCACTTTCTTTCCGCCTGTTCCCTTATTACCACGGACTGATGGGTGTTGGTGGTGGTGGGAAAAGGCCTGCCCTTGGAATTCAAGCAGGCCTTGCCCTTCAGAGCCGTCGCTCCTCGGTGCGCATCGGGATCCGCAGCCTCACTGTTGGCTTGCCGAGCCGACATTGCTCTCCTCCTCCAAAAGGAGGTGATCAGAGAGGTGGTGGACCCTCCCTCAGACCCGGGGTTTGTGTCCAGGTACTTCCTGGTTCCATAACGGACGGGGGGCTGGCGCCCCATTCACGACCTAAACAAGTTCCTACGGTCTCGGACCTTCAAGATAGTCACTCTGGCTCAGATAATACCATCCTTGGAACTTGGCGTGTGGTTCTGCTCTCTGGACCTGCAGGACGCATTGTTTCACGTCCCTATCCATCCGTCACATCAGAGATTCCTTCGCTTTCGAGCGGAGGGATCCCTTTTCCAGTTCCGAGCCATGCCCTTCAGCCTGTCTCCTCGCCCAGGGTCTTCACCAAATGCATAGCAGTGGTGACAGCTTTCTCTTGGTGCCGAGGGTCCAAGTGTACCCTTACCTGGGCGATTGGCTGAAATAGCAGCCCCCCTCAGACAGGAGGTGGAGCGGTCAGATATCTGACCCTCTGGGTTTGCTCTCAAGTCGGCCTTCTCATCAACCAGGCCAGTGCAGACTTCGAGCGAAGCAGGTGATTCTTTTTATCAGAGGCAGAGCTCGACTCTCTTCAAGCTGAGCACGGCTCCCGGTGAGGCAGTTCTTTCCTCCTTTGCGTCATTTCTGGTCGGCAATCGCGCCCTGCCCGGGACTTCCTGTGCCTCCTGGGTCTCATGGCGGCCTTCACCAGCGTAGTCCGTTGGGCCTGCAGGCACATGATCCCTCTTTAGTGGGGACTGGCCAGCCAGTGGTCTCAATGCTGCGATCCACTGGACCAGCTAGTGACGGTGACCCAGGGGATGTGGAACGCTCTCCGGTGTTGGACCATTCCAGTTCTTCTGCAGGAGGGCATCCCGTTTGTCCGCCCCGAGCCGACGGTCTCTCTATCGACTGATGCTTCTCTGATGGGTTGGGGTGCCCATCTGGGGGAGCACCGGGCGTACGGCCTCTGGTCCCCGCGGGAGTCCCGATGCCACATCAACCTGCTGGAGCTCCGAGCGGTCCACCTAGTTCTCACCGCCTTTGCTCCGTTTCTCCGGGGTCAAGTGGTCCGAGTCCAGAAGGACAATTCCAGGACCATGTACTATCTAAACCGCCAGGGCGGGATGCTCTCCATGCTTCTAGTCAAGGAAGCTCTCCGCATTTGGTCACTCGTGCGCGGCCTGGAGGCGGGTCTCCTAGCCATCCATGTGGCAGGAGCCTCCTACAACCTTGCCGATGCCCTAAGCCGGATAGGGGCTGCATCCCACGAGTGGTCTCTCCTGCCGGAGGTAGTACAATATCTGTTCTCCCATTGGGGCACACCTCAGGTGGACCTGTTTGCCTCCTGGGGGAAAGCGAAGCTGAGACTGTTCCATGCCCTCCCCCCTCAGCGGGACTCGCTGCAGGGGGATGCCTTCTCGAGGCCGTGGACCCCAGGCCTCTTCTACCTCTTCCCCCATTTCCCTTGATACACAAGGTGCTTCTCAAAGCAAGGAGGGACAAGGCGCAGGTGATTCTGATAGTCCCAGACTGGCCCCACCAGTTCTGGTACCCAGATCTCCTCAGCCTCCGCTCCAGACTCCCGAGGCAGATTCCAGCTCGCCCGGACTTGCTCTGTCAATCAGGGGAAGGTGTTCCATCTGGAGCTTCAATCCCTGCACCTGATGGCCTGGTTCCCGAGCTGCTAGAGTTCCAGGCCTTGGGTCTTTCCGACAAGGTCCTCAGTGTAGTCGAGGCGTCCCGTTAGGAGTTGACCAGAAAATGCTGTGCCTTCAAATGGAAAAGGTTTTCCATTTGGTGTCAGGGCAAGGGCTTGGACCTTTCCTCCTGTTCCTTGGCAAGCATCTTGGACTATTTATGGTCCCTTTCTCGGCAAGGGCTTAGGTCGACGACCCTTAGGGTGCACCTGGCAGCCATCTCTGCTTACCGGGCGCGGGCCATGGAGCAGTCATTGGTGCAAGAGAAGGTGGTCTGGTGCTTTTTCAAAGGCCTTGATCACATTTCCTCTCCGGTGCGAGAACCTCCACCTCCGTGGGATTTACTGCTGGTACTGGCTAAGCTCTCAGGGAAGGCATTCGAATTGATGTATAGATGTTACATTTCTCAGCTGTCGTGGAATACTGCCTTCTTGGTGGCTGTCACGTCAGCCAGAAGGATATGGGAGCTCCAGGCGCTCTGCATCGAGTCTCTTTACCTGGTCTTCCACAGGGACAGAGTTGTCCTGTGCCCCCACCTGAAATTTTTTCCGAAGGTGGTGTCGGGAGTTTCACCGTAGCAAGGTGTTGACTCTGCTGATTTTCTACCCCAATCACACCTTGAAAGTCGAATATAGGCTCCATATATTGGACCCTGGAAGTGCCCTCTCTTATTATAAGGAGCGGACGGCTGAAGTTCGGAGAGAGTTCGCTAGCTGTTTGTCACCTACGCTGAAGCCATGTGGATGATAGGCAGGTGGTTCACTTCCTGCATAGATTTCTGCTTTAGGTTGGCGGGCATGGATCCTTCCAAAGGTATGAGAGCTCATTCTTCCACCACACCACTGCTTCGGTGGCTTCTTGTAGGGACGTCCTTATCCAGGAAACCTGTAAGGCTGCTTCCTGGAAGTTCGTACACACTTTCATTTCCGATATCATACTGACCTAGAGTCACACCGGAATGCTGGTTTTGGGACCTCGGTTTTCCAGTCGTTATTCCTTAAGTAGGTGGTGTGTGCCTTGCCTCCCTTCTCCCGGAGAAGTGCTAGGAGTCTGCCAACAAGTGTCGATTGAAAAACATATCCACATTGCCTAGAAATACCGGTTGCTCACCTGTTACAGGAGTTCTACGAGTGGTATATTTTGTTCATCCACACGACCCACTGGACTTCTCCGGCTTCGACGTGCAACCTGGCTTCCAGTGGCCAGACCTGGCGTCATGGGGCGGAGCCGAAAGTTTTACCACTCGGGTGGCTGGGAGCAGCCAGCTTGAAGACCTTCTGGCAACATTTAAAGTGGCAATGAACCTGCCAACAAGTGTGGATTAACAACATGTAGCAGTTTTATAACTCCTTTTACAGGTGATTAACCTTTCTTTTTAGTTGCTATTTGTTCTGCTTGATGAATTTTTTAGAGCTTCAGGACCTTTGGTGCAAGGAACCTTATTTAATTTTCACAAGGATAGGGTGTCTTTGTACAGAAATCCTAAATTTCTCCCTAAGGTGATCTCAGAGTTTACACTGATCCAGTCTGTCTACCTTCCCAAGCATGTCATTCCAGAGGAAGGACTTTTGCATACGTTAAATATGTGCAGAAGTGTGAAGTACTACGTGCTTCACACCAAGGAATGCAGAAAGTCGAAGCAGTGCTGTTTCTTTCACCACCAGTAGGGATAGCGGTTCAGTTTCTAAACAGTGTTTATCTAAATTCATGGCAAATTGATTTGTGGTCCTCTACAAGTATAGCAAGGAATTGCGTGCTACGGTTAAAGATCATTCCACAAGAGGCATGGCTACCACTGTGGCTTGTTGTCGAGTGCTTCATCCGCTGACATTAGTGCGGCTGTTAGTTGGAATACCAGCCATACTTTCACCAAGCACTGCAGTGTGCATATTGCCTCAAGAGCCCATGCAGATTTAGGCAGGGCTGTGCTGTGGGACCTCTTGTGTTAAATATGGCTTACCTTCCTCCCAGACTGTCTGTTTACACTGGTAGGTGCTTTGGACTCCTTCCTATGGTGTGACCTGATGACTGAGATACCCTCAAAGAATATATAACAGATACGCAAGAACTTTCTGTAGCAGTAGATCTTCGAGGGGATCTGAGTCATCGAGTCTGGTTTCCTTCCCACTGTTCCCTTTTAGGGCTCTTGTTTTAGAAATGGCTGTCTGGGGTATCCCGTGTCAGATGTAGGCCTGGGCATCCCCCCCCCCAACCCAGTCCCCTTGGTTAGAACTATGCTTTTGTTGTCTCCTGGAAAAGAACCGAGTCACATCTGTGTAGGGTTGATGTAGAGTCGCATTGATGGGATGGTCAGCCACCGTTCGGCTGAAAGTCTTTGTGTGGATCCTGCTTCACAGACGTTGGAAGTTCCTACAGTGTGACTGGATGACCGAGATCTCCTCCAGCTTTTACTGTTGCAGTAAGTTCTTATGTAATTGTTCTTTATGCTGTGCAGTAAAATTAAACGTTCAGTTATCTTATTTTTATTTTTTTCTCTTTTCTTTTTAAAGGTCCAAGCATTGGTTCTGGAAGACCGGTTTCCTCACAGTTTAATGCATTTTACTATAAATACAAGAATATTGGTAATCAGGCCAGCTTGATGGAAGATAATAAACATTTGCTGAATTCAACATATTGTATTCCTTCGGGTAGTAGACAGTCTTGTGCTTCAGCTCAGTTATCATTGGAAAAGAATGGCCATTCAAGTGATGAAACAGTATACAACTGCTTTGACGATGAGATTGATGTGGACAATGAAGCGGTTTGCTCTTCCTCATGGGGTGATGTTACATTTGCAGATTATTACCCCAGCATTCTGGAATCTGTTAATAACGTGATTCAACGTAACTGTAAAACTGCTGCAGCTACAAGCATAGTTAAATACTATAGATATTACAGGCAGAATGTCAAACACAAGAATGACATCAGCAGAATTAAATATAAAACGTAACCCCAGTCTCAGCAGACAGGCAATGTTGGTTTCTAGACCTTCTGCATGCAGGACATTCATTGTGTCCCCTACAAGAAGAAGCAATTGGAATAGTCCTTCTAGACGGGCATCTGCGAGAATCATAGAGTTACCTGTTCTTGATGTAAATGACAAACAACTTGCAGACAATTGTACAAGTTCTAAAACAGTGATTTCCACAGAATCTGTTAATGATCACTTTTCAAAGGCAGTAGAACCTTTTCAGTCCATTGCTGCACTAAAGGAAACAAATCTGAGTGAAAGTGTTGTGTCATTTGATGCATGTCCTCTTGAGCATCCTACTAGAAGCTACACTGATGATTTATTCCTATCTAGTCGCACTTCAGTAAAAAGGGAAAGCAACAAATGCAGCTCTGAGGTCACCGTATCATCCTCCTGTGAGGAGGGCAACCGATGAACATCGAACCAAAATTACAGAACCTCTACAAACTGCAAAATTTCTAGATAATATGAAGTCATTCCATAGTTTGGTTTCACCGAAACAGTTGGAGCTAAAACGTAACTGTTTGCCTTCTAGATTTTCTCTTCAGCGAAGGCATTCCTTGTCTTCATTGCCTTCTTGGGCACAGTGCGCTCAAAAGAATCGATCATCGCTGCAGAATGAGTTTGACATGCTTTTTGAAGAGTTGGTTATGAGACCCCTCCAAAATTCACCCCAGCCCAAAATTAGGTCAAGATTTTTACGAGAATGTGAAGATACTCAAATGTCTGAAACAGTTAATGCTCTTATTAATTCTCCATTACGAAGTGTTCCTCATCCATATAGACGTAAACGGGAAGCTCAGCTTGATTTGGATGATACTTTAGTGTTAGCCCCGTTGAAAAGATTCAGAAATGTTGGAGAGACCAGGTCACCTCAGTGCAAATCCCAGTTTAATTCAGCATTTCGAAGTGTAACTCTTCCTGGTAGACGTAAACGGGAAGATCAGCCTGATACTGATGATATGCTCTGTCCATCCCCAGTGAAGCGATTCAAAAATGTCGGTGAGCGCAGGTCACCTCATTGCAAATCAGAGTGTTGTTTTAGAGATGCTGCTAACCATTTTGTGCAAGAAAATGGTAGGCATGACTCTGGAAGACTGACAAACAAATATCTTGAGAGCACCTCTATAGTAAAGGAAAATTCAATAATCACAAGTCCTAGTAGAACAGTGGCACCCTACTGCCCACAAGTATTAGGTTCTCCAGCAGCCGTATAACTGTTTTGACCAAAAGTTTTCTCCCAAATTCATGGCTGACAAATTGTGCACCGTTAATGACTTTCTGCTAAAGCCGGTGGATCCGAGAAGCACCCTATATGTAAAGGCACCATATCAGGTATTTGTATGCAAAGCTTATTTAAATTCTTTTTAATAAGGTGAAAATAAATCTCAGGAAATTATTCTATGAATTAAAATACAGACAGAAAAGAGTACAGTCCTAGATAACACTCGGAAGAATCTGTAAGACTGAGTTGATTCTTTTGTAATGAAACCTAGTAATCCACTTATCTGTGGCAAGAACCAGTTAGCCCCTCTTCAGTCTAAGACTTGAAGATCGGTGTCAGATTTTTTAAAAGTCCAGATGCTGGCTGTTCAGCGAAGCTTATTCATTTTTCTCTCAAAATTAGTTCTTCCTTCTCGTTCTAGTTTCACTAGGGATGTGTTTTTCATCCACACTTTTTGGCATGTCAGTTTCCCCTTTAATTCTCACTGAAACCTCTTCAGGCTGGCTCCTCCCACCCACTTGGGTGGTATAACCCTCGACTCCACCCCATGATTCCAGATCTTCCTTTGCGGTAGAAGATTCTAATTGGTTCCTCTCTGCTACTGTGTTTTGCAGGCCTTGGCTTCGATATCTTCGGATCCCTTAGTGATTAACCTCGTTGAAGCTAGCAATTGCAACTTTTGCTATTCGATTATGGAATTTAAATCTTCCCCCAGTTTTCACTGGTGCCCGTGTGGCCAGAAAATGTTGCGCACAAACATATGTACCTCGTGTGTCTGCTGCTTGTCAGCCATGACACACAGGCATGCGAAGTATGTCTCAATTTTCACCTGAACGTCCTCGACGATAATCTCGCTCTGCTCAAGTTGGGCAGGCCCGAGAAATGGAATCCACCGTTAAAATCCAAAGAGTTGCGTTGGGTGGTCTCTGCAGCTGCGGGGTCCAGCGAGCAGTTAAAACAGATGCAGAACTTCAAGGAAGAGGTAGCATAGGCCGCTGAGCTTCCCTCTCGGATAGTTTTCGTTCTACTTATCCTGGGCTTCTCGTTCTCTGGCTTTTTTTGGGAGATGTGCTTCTCTCTTCCTACCAAGGGTTTGGGTCTGGCTCGCATACCTCCTGGTCTCGTTAAAAGGACAAGAAACTGAGAGATTCTTCATCTTGACAAAGACGTTCTTTGGATCAAGAGCGATCTCCAGTCTCGACTTGGGGCAAGGCTGATTCTTCGGCTGCCGTCTGGCCAACCGGTCGACGTCTTGATCGAGAATGCGGTGGAGTGCACTCTCGACCCTGTTGATCTTTTGTTGCCCGTTGAGGCCGACAACTCACTCATCGGGACCCCAGTCCTGCCTTTTGCTGATAAGGAAACCCAGCCTATTGGAATTCCAAATGAGGAACCAGTCTTTTATCTGGGTAAATCATGGTTCCCTGGAACAACCCACTCTGCTAGTCTGATTGATGTCGAGATCGAGGGGCTCTCCTGACCTACATGCCAAGTAAGGGCGTAGGCTCTAAAAAGAACTGCGACTGCACCTCACCGCCGTCCTCCTCGGATGAGGAGAGGCTTTGGCAGAAACTCCCATCTTCGCTGCAAAGTGGCTATTGCCTCCCAGGGTGAAGCTGACTGCATTAGAATCGGTTCCTCTGCCCGCTTAACTGATAAATCCTACCCGATTCAGCCAAAACTGGTCTCTCCCCTGATAGTGGAGGAGCTGCCACCTAAACAGCCCTTGGGAGGCGCTTCTACAAAGCATTCTCGGATGGTTCCGGGTGTCCCTCGTGGAAGCTCTTTTCACCCTCATGCTTGACCGTCCCAAGTGTGTGCAGGGGGACCATGGTGGCCGACCAGTTTATTCGGATTCCGACAACACTAGGCTTCACTCTCATCCACTGATTGATGAGTCAGTGGGTAATCTGTCAACAGAGGGCCCTTCTTCATTTATGTGAATTCTCCACCTTGTCTCCGAATCCATGGGGATGCCTCTGGAACCTGTCCAGAAACCGGCGTAGTACCCTATTAAAGATGCTCTTTAAGAGATGGGATAGCCCTTCAGAAGCCTTCCCAGTGGCCGAGGCCATTGTTTTCCTGGGTTTGGAGCTCTGACAACATCCTGCCAAGCACCTTCTGCTCAGATGCCCCGTAAGTATGCGTTGCCCATTGCATCCCTCTCGGGGTTTAGGGAAGATCCTTCGTCTGAGGGGTTAGTGATAGCTTCTGTGTTCGGACGCGCAGGCAGCTCTGCTGACACTGATGCATCTGCACACAAGGAATCCTGAAAACTGGACCACTCTGCCAGGAAGGTTTATGCAGCCTTCTCTTTAGGCCTCCCGTCAGGCAAGCTTGGCCATCGTCTTGGCGTACTTCTCTTGTGCCTTCATGGGCTCCTTGGATGAAGTTCTCACACACCTCCCTGTAGTCTTTCAAACTACAGTCAAGCAGGTCCTGAACCAGGGACGAGTTGTTGCCAAGCAGCAACTTCTGACTTCCTTGGACTTCTAGGACTCATGTGCCCATTTGGTGGCAGGCGCCATGCGCCACAGTGCCTGGCCGGAGGTTTTCACTTTCATGGCGGATACCTAGCAGAAAATCACTGATGTTTCTTTCCTGGGCACCGATCTCTTGGCCAGGTGTGGACTGTCATCTTCAGTGAATCGAGCATTACAGTGTCACCTTGGACTCTGCTACTTCCGCCCTAAAAGATATCCCTGCTGCTAAAAAAACAGCAGAGGAAGAAGAGAAGTCATATGTTTCTTCGAGTGGGGAACTCTTGCAGCAGGCTATAACCATTATTTATTTGAGCATCAGTTTACAACCTTTGAGTCAGAGGCTCATTTCCAAAGGTACCTCGTCACATTGAGGACAAATACATTACAGGCTCGTTGTTGCACCACATTGAGGACAAATACATTATGTTATAGATTCATTGTTACATCAGAGTTTCAGGTTGTAAGAAAATGACAACTAATTAAATTGACAACCATATATATTTACAATTATTTGTAGAGCGAAGGAACTATTCTAGTTACAGTGGTGCCGCTCATGCGAGCATTGTCTGTTTGTGGTGGACTAAGTCATGGCTAGTGACAGATGCAATCACATGCATTAAATAGCTGGTTCCACAGTGCGGTTTTGAAGGTGGAGATAGTGGTGTCAGAGATGGCTGGTGGGAGCATGTTAAACCAGTCTGGGACTCTATAACAGAAAGATCTTTGTCCATGGCTTGTCCTGGTTCTAGGGATCAGAAGGGTGATTTTGCAGGAGGTTCAGGTATTAATCAAGGGTTTGGCTTTGCGGATGGAGGCTGTCAGCCCAGGGAGGGATAGCCCGAGAAGGTTTTTTTTCGTAATGAGGCTGGTTTGGTATTGAAGTCGCTCATCCAGATTTAGTAGCCTTGCCAAGTCATACAGCTGATGTCTGAGTGAGCCTGAGGGCCCTGTATTAAAATACCACGCCTTATTCAGGACAATCACGGATTTTGTTGAGGCGGTCGTTTCAGCACCTTCGTAAACAGGTGAGCCATAGTCCACCAGGGACAGTATGGAGGATGTAACTGCTAGTCGAAATGGGGGGGGGGGGGGACACAGTTTTTATGGCGGTAGAGGATAGCTAGCCGCACGTTAGTAGCAGGGGCAAGTGCCTCAACATGGGTGTGGAAGGAGAGGGCAGTGTCGAAGCTGATCCCAAGGTACTTGTACGAGCGGACTAGTTCAAGGGGTTGCCTGGAGCTGGGGAGGATGTGTAGTGGGAAGTTACTGGCTTTGTTTTGAGGGTGGTTAAAGAGCATTGATTATTTTTTTTTTTTCGAGATTGATGACAAGTCTGTGCTCTTTGAACCAGGTTTCTGCATCATTGAAGGTGAGTTTTAGGGGGTTCTGGAGGGCGTTGGGGCTGCAGTGGGTGGCAGAGGGGACGGCATCATCTGCATATAACACAATTCTACCAGTGCAAACACTGGGTAGGGTGTTTTGGTAGATTGAGAAAAGTAGCGGTCCCAGGATGGAGCCCTGGGGGACACCTGAGCGAATGGGACAGGTTGTAGAAAGTATCCCGTTGATTTTGACACGTTGGAGGCGATCAGATAGGTAGCTTGTGCACCAAGAGATCGGTCCAGTATGGGAGAGGGCTTCCAGTACGAGGGGTTGGGAGACAGTGTCGAAAGCCTTTGAGAGATCTACAAACAGTGTACCAGCTAGGGCACCGGAATCCAGGGAGGAGTATATGAAATTTGAAAACTCAATTAGAACCGTTCCGGTACTGTGCCCTGCCCGGAAGCCGTGCTGTTCTGGGCAGAGGATGTTGTACATGGTTAGGTACTCAGTGATTTCAGAGGCCACCAGCTTTTCGAGGGGTGGGAAGATGGAGATAGGTCTGTAGTTCCCTGCATTAGACCTGTCACCGACTTTGTGGATGGGCGTAACTATGGCCGTTTTCCATGCAGTTGGGAATTGCCCCAGGCAGAGGGATTTGTTGAGTAGGATGGTGAGTGGAGCAAGTACCTGGTCCAGCACCTGACTGTGAATGCTGGGGTCCAGGGAGTCGCTGCTGGGACTATTGCTCTTTAAATCTTTGAGCACATGCGGTCTGGCTTCCTGGTCGGTTACCCTGCGTAGATGGAAACAAGGGCGTTGAATGACAGGGGCTGGCCAGGAGGGGAGAGGGTCGAAGAAATTACTGTGGAGGACCGAGCTAAGGTCTGTTATGGTAGTGTTTGGAATTTGACTATGCAGGCCGGGTCAGTCGAGGTAGTCCCATTCATGGTGATCTGGGGGTGGGGGGCGGGCATTCCCATTCAGTTGTTTACCGTTGTCCCAGAAGGTTTGCGCACACCCCCAGGAGGAGCTGTGCATGGCCTGATGATGGTCGGCCTTTGCTTTTCAGATAGCCCAGGTGCACTTGTTCCGTGCTGCATTATAAGCCATTCTGTCAGCTACCCGGCCTGTTTCAGTGGCAAGGTGCCATAAGTTATCCCTCTGCTTGAGCAGTTGACGTAGGGCAGGGGTAACCCAGGGCGCACTAAACGTTTTGATACATGTTCTGGTAAGGGGTGCGTAGAGGTCACAGGCTTTGTTGAAAGTCTGAGAATAGAAGGTGAGTGCTGTGTCTGTCAGGAGCATGCTGTATGGGTGACCAGTTAATCTGGGCAAGAAGTCGTTTTGAGACTTTTTAGCCCACCAGGTCTGAGGCACCTGCAGAGTGCGATTGTTCACTTGGGAACATAAGCAGGAGGCTGGTAAGGACAGAGGTCTGGGGTTATATTCTGTTTTAATTGAAATATTTGAATAGTTTTATATGTGAAATTAGTTCTATGTGTTAAAAATTACTACTTTTAGTTAGAACTGTTATTTGGGCTGTGATATTGTAACTTTTGAGGCTTGGGAACACTTGTTTGGCAGTGATAATTAGAGTGAAATTTAAATGTGATGTTTGCCTGGTGTTGGTATGATCCCTCCCACTCACCCTGTTTTGTAGGCTTTCTTAAATACTTAAAAGCCACTGGGGGTTGGGATTGAAGGGCTGTGTATTTCTGTTTGGGACTGAAATTCGAAGCAACAGGAACTGGTGGGCCTGTGACATCATACGGTTCCTGATGTCTGCATACACACACTGTTAGTGGGACTGGACACACACTGGACTGTATGTGTTTATGAGACTTGGGAACTTTATTGGTGGTGTTGAAATTGGGTTTGTAAATAACTGCAGTCAGTATAGAGAGAAGCTATTCCAGAGGGAAGGGACTGAGAAAAGGGGGTGTGCCATTATAAAATGGGACAAACAGGGTGGCCATATTTCACCATGGCATGCGTCTTCGGAAGGGTTGTAGGCTGCACAGGCTGTGGGATGGCAATAATTCTCAATTGGGCCTGGAGAGAGGGGGGCTGCCCACTCTGTAGATCGCTATCTTGTATCAGGAGTGAGGTATATTGGTTAAGGAGTAAGCTGGGGGTGTCCAAGGATAAGGGGTGTGGATACGGGCAGCAGAAGGGTGGGTCTGAGGGGAGGCTGGGGCAACGCTGTGAAATTACAGGGTGTTATGTTACAGCAAGCAGGAGGGGTAATATTAGGGACAGAGGACCCTTAGATAGGGATGTTGACGCTAAGGGGAAAGCATACGGGGTGAACATTCTGAATGCAAAGAGAGTGGAGGGGAAAGAGTCAGGAGGGGCTGTTGTGGGGAAGCCTAGTAGAGCAGACATTGAGAAAGGAGGGGCTGTTGTGCGGAAGCTTAAAACAGCAGGCTGTGGGAAGAGAGCTCCTAAGGAGAACAGAGCAAGAGGGTAAGAAGAGGGGCAGTTTAGAGGTGCAGTCAGGGGAAACTCTGGATCTTATGAGGGCTCTTGCAGTGGAGTAATTACATATTGGACTGGCCTTGGCTGGCGACAGGACACTAATTTCTAGCTAGCAGTCCCTGGCGGGACTGCCCCCACATCAGGTGACCGTGTGTTCTACGACGTCGGTATAAAGGCGGTCCCAGGCCCGCCTTCCAGTTTTTTCCCCGCCATCAGCTCGTGCAGCGCCTTGTGGTGAAGTTCATATCGCTCAGTTCTGTTGCTTCGTCGGTTTTTCCAAAAAGTATCAGTATTTTGTATTTTCTTCGTCAGGTGAACGTCGGTATATGTCTTTTCCTTCAAAAAATAAGTGCTACTCGTGCGGCGCCCAACTGCCTCACAAAGACGGTCACTTCCTCTGCTTTTTCTATTTAGGCCCCGACCATGCGGTCGACAAGTGTCCGCACTGCCTTCATTTCAACGCAGCCACCAGCAGACGACGCCAGCAGTCTCTCTAAGCCCATCTCCTCAAGAAGAAGATGTCCGCGATGGAGAAGGAGTTGAAGCTCCGGCAGGCGTCGACCTCCCCCGAAGGACACAAGAAGCGGGACAAGGAAAGGCACCAGGAGAAGGCCTCCTCATCCACGACTCCGGCCGGAGCCGTGGCCAAGGTAACGTCCCCTCCGGGGGCTCGCCTGGCGGCAGCCTCCATGGCTTTGGCGGAGGCGTCGGCCCTCCCGTCGAGTTCGCGTTTGAGCCCGCCGGGTGCCTCCGGGCAAAAGGAGGCTTCAGCCCCCAGTTTCGCCACAGGCCTGCGGCCTACTGGTGCGGGCGTCTCCCATAAGCCCAACGTCGTCTCCTCCGTCCGCCAGGAGAAGGCCGCTAAGATGCCCAACCCTTTGGGGCGGCGCACGGCAGTGCCCCATTGGACGGGTTTCTTAACATCCTCAACCTGTCTCTGGCGAGGGACCCCAGTTGCGTTGGCGCCTCGGGCCTCGGCAGACCCTACTCCTTCTCTCGTACCAGGTTCCCCGCAGCCCTTGCTGCTGTCCGGGGAGCCGGATTCCCCCCTGCCTGACCCCGGTGATTTTTCTACTCTGTCCCCAGATGAGGCTCGCGATCCTGGGCCACCGTCCAATCCTCTTCCTACAGAGCCGGATCTGACGTCTGCTCCCCCGACGCCGGTTCCGACACTGGCCCCTCTGACGCTGGCGGGGGATATTCCTCTTCCATCGGGCCCTCCACCCCACGGGTCTGTCACGGTTGATCCGCCCATGGAGTTCCTGACTGGGCTGTCTGCTCCGGCAGCTCCTCTGGTGCCTGGGTATCCGCCGTCTTATCCGAGGCCGGTTTTCCCTGGTCCACAGTACCCGGTGCCGACTCCACCGACGCTGCAGTACTCTGCTCCGGTATTCCTGCAGCCGGGTTACGGATACTCTCCTTACGGATTCCATCTGTACAACTATCCCACAAAAGACAAGGCAATGCAGTTTCTAAGCAATGCCTATCAAAATGGTTGGCCCATTGCATCACTTTCTGTTATGACATGTACAACAAGACCCTACCGGGCCAAGTCAGAAGTCACTCCACTCGTGGAGTAGCAGCCTCTGCGGCTTGTTTCAAGAACATGTCTGCGGCAGAGATCTTTGCTGCCGCCACTTGGACTTCCGTCCATACCATTACTAAACATTACAGTTTGGACATTGCCTTCGCTGTAGAGCAGCCTTCGGGTTAGCGGTCTTGCAAGGCCTTCTTTCTTGAGGCTTGCAAGGTTTTCTTTGCTACTTCTTGGAGTAGTACCTCCTCTCTGTGTCTTTCTTTTGTTCCAGACTGCTTGAGATTCTGTCCTATATGTAATTACCTACTGTAAGAGCCTTCTCGAAGTAAGATAGTACAGTTACGTAAGAACTTACCATAACAGTAGATCTTCGAGAGAGGCTCTTGGCAGTAGGTAATACCTTTCCTCCATCCCCCTAGGCTTTTTCAGCTCCTTTTCCATCAAGGGAAATATCTGCTTCTCTCTCGTCGGGGCCTGTGGCGGGGAAGAACTGGAAAAGCGGGCGTCCGAGAGCGCCCCTTTATACCGACGTCTTATGACGCCGGTCACCTGATGTGTGGGCGGTCCCCGCCAGGGACTGCTAGCTAGAAATTTTTCCGTGGGGTCCTGCCGTCGGCTGGCGTCAGTCCTATATGTATTTACTTAGTGGAAGAGCCTGTCTCGAAGATCTACTGTTACGGTGAGTTTTACGTAACTGTACTTTATTGATGGAGGCTGACATAGAGTGTCACAATAAATTTGAGCTACTAAGCAACCTAGAGGGGGAGGAAGGGGTTGGTGGAAATGAGGAAACTGATACAGAGGCCGGGGGGAGGGAGTCTTATCCCCATAGGGCATCACAGACCGGCAATGGAAAGGATAGAAATAGTCCCAGAGGGAGAAGGGGAAACATAAATGTTAAGCAGATGGGGGAGATGCAGCATATTGCAGACATGAGGGAGGAGAGCATGACTGGAGAGAAACTAGGAGACAAGGAGGTGGGAGAGGAGCCCCCCTTCAGCAGGGGGGGCCAGTACCAAGGATGAGGCCCTAGCTAAAGGAAACCCACCGAGAGCCTCTGGAGGCAGGGGTACTATTACAAGGGGGGAGGATGGCGGGGTGGGGGAAGGGGAAACCTTCAGGGGCAGGATAAATGGTTCGGATAAAATAGGGTTAAAGGGGACACCTATTCAGAGGGGGTCTGAGTTAAGTGGGCAACATAACGAGGGAGGCAGAAAGGGGAGGGTGACAAGGGGGTCTCTAATAAGGCTGGAAGATTCCCATGGAATTGAGATCATGAATAAAGGGGGAGATTGGGGGCTGAGAGGGCATAGTGGAGGTAACCATAAGGATGATGGCAGTGTTAAGGTTCTGTTATTTGGAGACTGATTAGGGGTATCCAGTGGGAGGGACGGGGTGGATGCCGTAGCCAGGTGAAGGTAGTAAGTATCTCTGGGCTGACAGTGCACAGAGCAAAGTTCATAGTGTATGAACTGGTTAGGGATTGTGGAGGGAAACTGGATTTCCTGGTGCATTTGGGAACTAACGATCTAGAGGGAAATAGCGTTTTGGAAATCCAAGCAAGGTTCCAAGAACTTAGCAGAGTCTGTCGGGTTAATGGATGCAACATTTCCTTTTCGGAGATATTGCCAGTATCAAAGGCCTCAGTGGAGAAAAAAAATAAGATCCCAGAGATTAATGAACGGCTCAGGAAATGGGGTGAAGAGAGTGGGTTGGGGGTGTTAGGGTATTGGAAAGGAGTTTGGGAGGATAAGGGACTGTATGCCAAGGACAGGCTTCATCTTACCCCATTAGGGAAGGAAGTCCTTAAACGGGATGGCTGACTGCATTCAAGAAAGGTGGGGTTTAAACTTGTGAGGGGGAGAGGAATAAGGGAAGGGCTGACCAGAAACCCTCTCCTCCAGATGAGGGGAGTAGCCTTGAAACACCAGTTGGGAGGGGAAACAGACTGGGGTGGAGGTTTCAGGAGGAGCAGAGGGAGGATGGAAGTATAAGGAACCTGGGTGGGGTTCGACAAGGGATCAGTGATAAGGGGTGGGGTTGGTGTTAATAAATGCCAGGAGCTTGGGAAACGCGTTGCCAGAGTTCCAGGCCATGCTGTTCGGGGGGGTCACGGACGTGGGCCAACAAAAAGCATGACTGGGATCTAATCGTGCGGGGGTACACTATGCTTCAGATGGATAGAAAGGAGGGCAGAGGGGGTGGAGTGGCTATGTTCATTAGAGATGACATAGAAATTGCTGGGGTAGAAGAGGCAGGGGGAAACGTGGGGGCCTTATGGGTCACCTTTCGATCCCCAGCAGGAGAAAAGGTCAAGCTGGGTGTAGTATATAGGCCCCCCGGATGAGTGATGTTCTAGAGGATGGTTTGCTGGACAACATCATTGCCCAGTGTGGACCAAAAGGGGAAGGAGTGGTGTTGATGGGGGACCTTAATATGCCAGGTACTAAGTGGGGAACCATGTCCGCTAAGGTGGCCAAGGAGCAGAGGCTGCTGGACGGCATCCAGGTTGTGTTCTTAACACAGCATGTGATGGAGCCCACAAGGGAGGGGCATGTCCTGGACGTGGTTCTGGGAGATGGGGATCTGGTAAGGGACCTGATTGTAGAGGACCCCCTGACTGGGAGCGACCACAGTACTGTCTGGTTTCAAATAAGCATGGGGGATCTAGGACACTGGCAGTGGATTTCAGGGGGGCAGACTTTGTGGGCATTGGAAATATTCTCAAGGATCACTTGAAGGGGATTACATCAATGACAGGTGTGGAAAGGAGATGGGAGGTCATGAAATGGGGACTTCATGAGGCAGTCAGGATCTGCGTTAAGTTGAAACATAAGGGAGCAAGGTCACATAAACCATGCTGGTGGTTCAGTGAGGTACAGGTAGTGGTCAGAGAAAAGATGGCGGCGTACAAAAAATATAAAACAAGAGGGGATAGGGATAAGGAAATGTACCATCTTACATCTAGAAAAGTCACCCGGATGGTAGGGGGAGCAAAGTCCAATAAAGAGCAGCGGCTGGCACAGGGGATACATGGAGGGGAAAAGGGGTTCTTCTGGTACATTGGGGAGCAGAGAAAATCTAAGGGCCATCTCAGCAGATTGAGATCAGAAGGAGGGTGAGTGGAAGAGGCGAGGGACCAGGCAGAGGTATTTAACGAGTACTTTGCCTCTGTGTTCACTAGTGTGGGGGATGGGATATCTACAAAGCAAGGCATGATGGGGATAGAAGTGGCAGTGAGTGGTATCAGGGGAGCAACAGAAATGGAGCAAAAGGTAGGAAGAGGTACCCTAGGGGTGTCGCATCTGGACAAGGATAAAAAGGCCAGTAAGGTGGAGGGGATGAATGATGCTATCTCCACCAAAAGGGTGTGGTTAGCCCTCAAGGCCCTAAAGAAAGAGAGATGATCTAGGCCAGATGGCATTCATCCGAGAGTACTATGGGAATTGGCGGACATACTGGCTGCACCCCTGTCGGAGCTCTTCAACAGGTCCCTTGAGACAGGGAAGGTACCTAGGGATTGGGGAGAGGCACATGTGGTGCCAATCTATAAAAGGGGCGAGGAAGAACCAGGTAACTATAGACCCATCAGTTTGACCTCGGTGGTGGGAAAACTAATGGAGAGTATACTAAAGGAACGATTGGGGGTGTACTTGGAGGAGGTGGGAAGTCTGGATAGCCGGCAACATGGGTTTTTGCTAGGTAGATCATGTCAAACCAATCTTGTGGAGTTCTACGAATGGGTAACATCAGAACTGGACAGGGGAAAGCCTGTGGATGTATTATTTTTGGACTTCAGCAAGGCGTTTGAATCTGTCCCCCACAGTGTTCTGGTTGAGAAACTGATGGGGTTAGGAGTAGGCCCTTTGATGGTCAGATGGATTGAAAACTGGCTAGCTAGACGTACCCAGAGAGTAGTGGTCTGTGGGGAGCTCTTGAATCCTACAGAGGTTGGTAGTGGGGTACTGCAGGGCTCGGTCCTGGGTCCGATCCTGTTTAATGCATACATATCTGACATCAGGGAGGGTATAGGATGTGAAATGAGTCTCTTCGCTGATGACTCCCAAGATGGGAGCAGTAGTTGAGGGAGAAGATTGGAGATTGGTCCTGCAGGGGGACCTGGACACCCAGCAAAGCTGGGCTCACACATGGAAATTAAATTTCAATATCACCAAGTGCAAGGTGTTGCATCTTGGGTGGGGAAACCCTAAACACAGGTACACCCTGGGAGGGGAGGTGCTGGAGGTCTTGACAGTGGAAAAAGACCTAAGGGTCATGGTGGATGCATGTATGAATAACTCCGAGCAGTGCAGGAGAGCAGCGAGTAAGGCAAACAGGATGTTGGGATGCTTCGTAAGGGGATCCCCTCTAGGAGCAAGGAAGTGATTCTGCCGCTGTACAATGGACTGGTTAGACCACACCTTGAGTACTGTGTGCTGTACTGGAGACCACACTTGAAGAGGGACATACAGCTCTTGGAGAGGGTATAGAGGAGGGCAACTAAGATGATACGAGGGCTAGGAGATTTGACATATGAAGACAGACTTGAGGAGCTCTGCCTGTTTTCATCGGAGGAGAGGAGACACGGGGGGGGACATGATTGAGGTCTTCAAGTACCTCAAAGGAATAGATTGGGTAAACATTGAGGTGATCTTTAGACTAAAGCAGGGAGGTATTACCAGAGGGCATGGTTTGAACTTTGGAGGAGGAAGGGTAAGGGGGGAAAGAGGAGGAGGTTTTCCACTGAGAGTGTGGTGGATCCTTGGAATGCACTGCCTGGCGAGCTGGTTCAGAGATCCACAGTGGAGGACTTCAAGTGAGGGTGGGACAGACACAGAAAGTGGATGTATAAGATGATGGCCTGTCCCAGGGAGGTGGGGATGGATGATAGGGGTTTTTGGAACACAAGGGAGGGGAGGGCCTCGGCACCCAACTAGGGATCTGAGGTTCAAGCAGACTCGATGGACCGTAAGGCCTAATCTGCTGGCAAATAGTATGTTAGTGTGGGTTGGGCTTTAAGTAGGGGGTTGGGGGTTGACCAGTGGAATAGGATCGGGGAATGATCACTGAGGAAGTCCGGGAGGACCTGGATATCTTGGATTTTTTGGGGGCGGTTTGTGATGATTACATCTAGAAGGGTACTGGTACTTCTCTTGGAGTTTACTCTTGGGGGTTGGGAAATGAGTTGCGTCAGGTCCATAGCCGCGAAGGTATCTCGGGTGGTGGAAGAGGAGGCACTGAGCCAGTTCACATTTAGGTCCCCCTAAGGATGTGATCAACCTTGTGTTGGAGGGTAGCGAGATAATCGGTTAAGGATAACATCGCCGGCATTTGGTGCTTTAGTGGAATGTATGCCGTAGTGAGATGTATGGGGCCCCTGGTGGGGTCAGGCGTAAGTGTAAGGGTGAGGGTCTGAGCCCCGTTTACAAGAACTGGGGCAGGGAGTGCTATCCTAGTAAGTGAGTCCCTGGTATAAATGGCACAGTCTCCCCCACGTTTGCCAATACGATCCTCGGTATAGGGTGTATCCAGGTAGTGAGACAAAGTGGTTGGACTAACACTGCAGGCATTAGGACCCAATGGAAAAAAATTCCCGCCAGCAGTGACCGACCCAGATGTGTCTCACCCAGCGTCCGCCATGGTACAAAAGGACCCAACTCCCGCAGTTCTTTCCGCCGCGCACTCACATTGGGGAAAATCTTGTCCAGCAAAACCTTTTTGTATTACTTTTTCAAAATATCGACTGTTGTTTCTACCAACTCCAGCCGATGTGTGTCGTCTACGGTATCATCCTCCGGGCCTCGCAGGAACAAGTGTAGTTGCAGCCGCCAGATCCCGTCAAAGGATAGCCACACCAAGTGTGTGTTTTGCCTGGGCCCGAACCATGACTCCACGGCCTGTTCCACATTACAGGGCTTCACCATCAGGACTAGAATCAATCATTTGAATTCTCTTAAAGCTTTCCTTTTGGAACTAAAGATTGATGTCCTGCACACTTCTGAGGAGAAGGCCAAACATAAGGAGAAATCCAACAAGTGCTCCCGGAACAAGGACCGTAGTCGGTGCCACCACTGGTCTAGGTCCCGAACATGTTCTTCTCGATCCTCCCCTAAGAAGCTCCGATCTTCCTCAGGCTCCGGAGATTATCATCCCTGTAAGGATTCCGCTCCAGTCAAGAAGACCCAGGTAAAAGCAGGTACGTCAGGGGAGAAACCTGCAAAGCCTAATGGGGCACCTCTTAGGGTCACTTCCAAGACCTCTGTGGCACAAGTTTCTGCTGTGCCCACTAAGGTCCTGGTTTCACCTGACAAGGGTAAGCCACTAGAGTTTGAAGACACTCCAGTGTCGTTCGTCCCCCGGGCGTTCGTGGTCCCGGTACCAATGCCGGCAGAAGGGGTAACAGGAACAGATGCTGCCGTGGAAGGAGCAGCGTCTTCGTCTCCTAAGTCTTCCTCCCCCACGGGGCTCTCCTGGAGGTTCCCCTCAGGGCAGCCGGCTCTTTTGAATCCCTTAGTCCTCTCCTAGGACAGCGGCTTTAGTATTTTCCAGGGAGGAGCTCTAGGTGCTATTTTTCATTTTGGTAGGATCAATTCCAGAAATAGACTCCCCCAAAGCCAGACCCTTCACTGGTTCCGGATCCATTGGGCAAACAACAACCAGAGGGTGTTCCCACGCCGTCGTCTGTAAGAAGACCCCCAAGAGGCCGCTACCTCGCTCATCCTCCAGGGTCCGTTCCCGATCACGGTCTCCAGACCACCACTGTTGTTCCTCTAGGTCAGGTTGCAGACGCCATATCTGGTCACACTGCAGGAGCCTCTGCTTCTCCGATGGACAGGCCCGCTCCTGACGTTGGTCCCCGGACCGACGCTTGTCATTGCTTCGTCATCAGTCTCGTGACCGACGCTGGTCTTCCGACCGATGTCGGTCCCATAGCCACCGACGTTCAAGCAGGGCAAGTCCTAGGGGATAGATCTGGCTACCCTGCACCCAGTAGCCGGTCGTCCTCTTCTCTCTTGGGGATTGGTGGTTCCCCAGGACAAAAGAACCAACCCCGCTCGCCTCCTGATGATCCAGCCTTTATGGACATCTTGAGGCACATCCAGATTTCCAGTGAATGGGATATTGAAGACCTGGATCTGGAATGCCGATGACTAGCCCAATACCCGAGGCAAAAGGAGTCCAAACCTGTGGTAGTATCTCCTTTAGTGGACACCTTCCATGATCTTACTGGAATTACTTGGAAGCTTCCGGCTTCAGTCCTGGCGGTTTCTAAGAAGTACATGGCCCCGAGGGATGAACCTTTCTGAGCAGAACACCCTCAGGTGGATTTTTCTCTCTCTCTCTCTTTTTTTTTTTTAACTTTTAATCTTTATTGAATTATTTTTTGTTTTTTCAAAACACAAAACGTCAGCAAAAACAACATTCCTATGGACGTGGATTTGTTGCTCAGTCCACACTGTGTGGCAGATTCCTTTCCACTTTTAATTCTTGCCAGAAGGTCTTCAAGCTGGCTCCCCCACCAATGAAGCCAGATCTTCCTTACCGCTTGGAAGCTCTGGTTCCCTCCATAGCACTCTGCATTTTAGGCCTGGATCCTAATCCTTCGGAATTTCCGATAATTATTCAAACGTTCAGTAGACTTGCGTCTTCAACTTCTCTCGTGGCTGCGATGGATAAATCCATTCCCGGCTTCTGTCGGTGCTTTTGCAAGCAAAAAATGTCCCTGACCGACCCGCACTCCACGTGCGTCTACTGCATGGTTCTTGCACACGATCCGCAGACCTGCAGTTTGTGCAGATCCTTCCATGTTCTGGAGGCCAGCGTTGCCCGACTCTTGCTGGGGGCGCCCGAAACTGTATCCGCCGGTGAGTGAAGGGCCCGTTGGGCAGTTCCACGGCTATGGCTGCGAGGGTATCTGGAGCAGTTTATTGCCCCGAGGAGGAGTCTGCCCAGGCTGTGCTCACTTCTTCCTTGGCTTCAGCATTTATCCCGCTCTCCTTGGGCTCCTCCTAAACTGCTTCTTTTAGGTGCCTTCAAGTCCTCTCCACCAAGGAGAAGAACCGTGGGACACTCTAGGAGGTTAAGGAAAAGGAACCAAAGGTGAGTCCACGATCTATGTTTGTGGGCAGAGGGAGAGATCCCTTCCTTGGACTGTCTGCTCTCGACCCGGTTGGGGTGTGCGGCTGGGCTGGCTACGGGTCCCGTCAGGTCAGCAGCCAAGACACCATTCATGCGGTCGAGATTTTTCTCCTTTTCTCCGTCTGTTAGAGAGGTTGTCGACTAGAGAAGCCGACAACCCTTCTTCACAGGTTCCTCCGATTGTTACCGAGGACTTGCCTGTGCCTCCTGTGCGGAAGTCCCCGTTCAAGGACCCTGAAGTGACGGATGAGCAGGTTTCCCTCGCCCCCTCTTTGACCCACCTTTGGCAACCCTGAAGGTCTCTGTCCTCGGTGTCTTGTAGGTTCCACCTTCTGCGGTCTTGGTCCCAGCATCATGGAAAGCGGCATCGCAGCTGTTCTCGTCGTCCTTTTCAGAGAATAAACTCCAACGCAAATTGCTTTTGAGCTATGAGAAGATGATCTGGCAGCAGCTCATGTTAGCCAGTAATAAGCCGACTCCATCACCTTCTCCAGCCATTAAGTGGTTGTCGCCCGATCAACTGAAGCAGCCCCTCGTTGTAGTCGAGCTGAACCCGGCACCGGTTGCTCGGAGAAAACCGGTTGCTCTACCCATTGTGGTGGAACCACTGCCTCAACCGAAGACCTGGGCCCTGACCAAGGATTCTCAGTCAGGTCAGGGCTTAAACCACAGGTTATCGGTCACCATCACCCCCGATCAGCCTCGGCGAGTGGAAGATGCCTATGGCGCTCAGGAGCTGTTCGCGGATCCTCAAAGTCCGATGACTCCTTCTTGTACTCCAGTCCCCTTGACCTGGAATCTACCGGGGGTCAGTTGGTGGACGAGAGCCCATCCTCATTCTTGGGATCCTTCGGCTTATCTAAGAGTTCACTGGGCTATAGCTCAAGCCCGTACAGAAACGGGCCAGATGTCCCCTTGCTGAGATACTGGACCCAGGGGACTCCCCCACAGAGGCTTTCTTTGTGGCCAAAGCCATTGTTGGACCGGCCCTGGAGTTGTGGCAGTGGCCTGCCTCCTCTCCGCCTTCAGCCAGGATGGCTCGCAAGTACACAGTTCCCGCTGCTTTTTCGGAGCACCCCTCTGCGTAGGGGCTGGTAACAGATTGCGTTTTACAGCATTTCGGAAATGCTCTGGACGTGGACAAACCGCCCAACAAGGAGTCGAAAAAGCTCGACTGGTGCGAAAAGTTTACGCTGCGTCCTCCCTTGGTCTTCGACAGGCTAGCTCGGCCATGCTGTCGGCACATTTTTCACATGCCCTTATGGGTGCCCTGGATGAGATGATTTGTCTTCTCCCGGCTAACCTTCAGGCGATGGTCAAGCAGGTGTGGGATCAGGGAAGGGCGGTGGCCAAACAGTGCCAGACTGCTTTGGGTTTTGGAGACTCTTGTGCCCAGTCAGTAGCGGCTGCAGTAGCCATGTGCAGCAGTATTTGGCTGTGTATCTCCACCTTCACGGCGGATGCCAAGCATAAGCAGGCAGACATTCCCTTCCCGGGCACCGACTTGTTTGGACCGGGGGTGGAGGGCCATCGAGAAGTTCAACTCCATGTTGGACTCATTCACGTCTGCCCAGAAGGACAAAGGCTGCAAGCAGCAGCATAAGCCCTTTAGCCCCTGCGGCACGTCCGTCTCAGTGGCACGAGCAACAGGGCCAGCAGGCTCACACTTGGTGCCCTAAGGCCAATTGTGCTGTTTCCTCAAGTAGGAAGCCTGGAGGGATAAGTCCAGGCGACGGTCGGCCCTTCTTCCAAGCCTGCCCAGTGGCGGGTTGAGGGGTGTCTCCCCCAACCTCGTCACTCCTGCTTGGGTCCGTTTGTGGGGGGATGGCTCAGCCACTTCCTTTAAACCTGGTCTGCTGTCACCAGAGACCATTGGGTGCTGGAAGTGTTTGGGAGGGTCTGCCTATGGAATTCTAGCAGTCTCCTCCCTATCGAGCCATCGCCCCTCGGGGCTATTGGTTCTGCACCCTCTATCGTGCTGACATGGCTCTGCTCCTCCAAAAGGAGATGATCAGCAAGGTGGCGGATCATCCTCCAAATCCAGGGTTTGTGTCCAGGTATTTTCCGGTCCCATATCGGACAGGGGGCTGGCGCCCCATTCTTGATCTGCACAACCTGAACAAGTTCCTAAGGCCGCGCACCTTCAGGATGGTCACTTTGGCTCAGATCATACCATCCTTGGAACTAGGCATGTGGTTTTGCTCTCTGGAGCTCCAGGATGCATTTTCTCACGTCCCTATCCGTCCGCCTCATCAACAATTTTTTAGCTTTAGAGCAGAGGGATCACTTAACGAGGTCCTATCTCCAGCTCCCAGGGTCTTCACCAAATGCATGGCAGTGGTAACAGCATTCCTGCGGTGCCGAGGGGTGCAGGTGTACCCTTACCTGAATGACTGGCTGATTGCAGCCCCCTCCAAGTTGGAGGTGGAGCGGTCCAGGCATCTGGCCCTCCAGGTCAGCTCTCAAATTGGCCTCCTCATCAACGAGACCAAATCAGAGCTCATGCCATCGTAGGTGATTCAGTTCATTGAGACAGAGCTTGGGATTCTCGGGGACCACCTACTTAATGTACTGTGGCTTACGTCAGGGGCGGGACCGATGTCGGAGGCGGTCCCCCGCTGAATACTGCTAGCTACAAAATTTCTGTGGGGTTTTGGCGCCTGCCGGCTTCAGTCATAATGGTGTAACCTGCTGCAAGAGCTGTTCTCGATGATCTATTGTTTGTTTGTTTGTTGAATTTTGTTGACCCGGTAAGCCCACTGGGCCTAGAAAGTCCCTTTTTTAAGGGCGACCGGTGGGATACAGATGGTAAGCAACTGAAATTGAACCAGATTAAGCTGTTGGTGGAATTTTTTTTTAGTGAATGAGGGAAATTTGGCCAGGACACCAGGGAAATTCCCCTACTCTTTTCGATATTTTGCCATGGGATCTTTAACATCCACCTGAACTACCACCAATCCAGGCAGATGGGACCTCGGTTTAACGTCTCATCCGAAAGACTGCCCCTCAGAAGTGCAGCACCCCTCTCATGCTGCACTACAGTGTCGGTACTGGGATATTAACCCAAGTGCCATTGTGGTAAGTTCTTACATAATTGTACTTTACCCACCTGTAATAGGAGTTCTAGTAGTGGTATATATTGTTCATCCACACGACCCACCTGACCTCGCGCAACCTGGCTTCCAGCAGGCTATATCTGGGGTCATGGGGTGGAGCTGAGGGTGTTACCCACCTGGGTGGATGGGTGGAGCCAGCTCGGAGACCTTTCGGCAAGATTTAAAGCTGCAAGGAACCTGCCAGACAGTGTGGATGTATAACATACACCACTTCTAAAACTGCTGTTACAGGTGAGTAACCTGTATTTCTAGTGACATGGATATGTTGTTCAATCCACACTTACTGGCAGGTTCCTTGCCGGAAGGTTTCAAGGTGGCTTCTCCCACCCACCTGGGTGGTAAAACTCTCTGATCCGCCCCATGATGCCAGATCTTCCTTACTGCTTGGAAGCGCAGGTTCCCTCCTTAGCGCTCTGCTTTTTAGACTGGATCGTAACTCTTTGGTTTGTCTGAAACTAGTTTTGAAGTTTTCTAAACTTAGGTCCTTTTCATCCCTCATGGCTGCGATGGACAAATCGATTCCTGGCTTTCGGATGTGCTCTTGCGGGTAGAAAATGTCCAGGACGGATCCACACTCCACGTGCGTCTACTGCCTAGGGCTAGACCACGACCCGTAGGCCTGCGGGTTGTGGGCGCTATTTTTCAGCTACCGTCCTGGAGGATCGCTGCCCGATTAGATCTGGGCACCGAGGCGTAAGCTGGCAGTAAAATCAAAGAGCTGGTTGGGAGGTGTCAGCGGTTGGCTCGGTTGAGCAACTTGAGCATATGTTAGCCCTCGTGGAGCGCATCTTCCTCCTCCTCGTGAGAGGCATTTTGTGCCCGCTCTCTGAGTTCCTCGTACATGGCTTCATTCAGGGAGCTTTGTCGGTCCGTTTCTACGAAGGGAGAGGGGCCATCGGGACATTCTTCTCTGCCTAAGAAGCAGGAGTCGAACGGTAAGTCCCACTATCGGCGTTTGTAGGAGCGGGAGAGGTCTCCGTCCCCAGACAGCCGACTGTCGACTTCAGTTGAAGTTGTGGCTCAGGCCACTGGCTTCACGGTGTCCCCGTCAGGCCAGCCTGACGAGACTCCCATCGACGCAGTCGATTTTCCTTGACCCGTCTAATGGGCTGACGACTGGTGAAGCCGACAGCCCGCCTTCACCTGTTTCCCCGGTGGAGACCAAGTATGTGCCTGCGCTTTCGGGGCGGCAGTCCCCGGATAAAGTGCCCGAGCCGAGTGGGTGTCCCCCGCCCCTTCACAGACCTGCCCTCGGTCTCCCTGAGGGTCTCTGACTTCTTCTCGGTCAAGCCGTTCCCAACAACATCTGCGGTCTCAGTACCGAAGTAAGCAGCGACACCGTTCCTCCTCGTCCTCTTCCTCGGATGAGGAGAGGTTTTGACGTAAATTACGTCGACGTTACGTGGAGCTTATGTGGCAGCAGTTACTGATGTCCGGGACTTAATCGATTCCGATTCATCCCCCGACCATCAGGTGGCTGTCGCCCGAAGAACCGAAGCAACCCCTCGCCCCAGTCGAGATGCCTGTTCCTGGGCCGGATGTTCGGACGAAACCGGCTGCTCCACCGATTGTGGTGGATCCTCCGCCTCCACAACCGAGGTCTAGGGCACTGACCAAGGATTCTCGATCGGGTCACGGCCTTCCCCACAGGTTGTCGGTCACCCTTACTCCCGACCGTCCTCGGCAGGTGGAGGGTAACTCAGGGCCGAGGCAGCTCTTCAAAGACTCTTCGGAGTCTGATGACGACTACTCCCTTTTCTCCAGGCAGGTCGATGTGGAGTGCTCCGGGGGACAGTTGATGGATGAAAGGCCATCATCCTTCTTGGGTCTGCTTCGACTCATCTCAGAGTCCACCGAGATGCAGCTCGATCCTGTGTCCAAACGGGCCAAGTATCCCCTGACGGAGATACTGGACCGAGGGAATTCACCCACGGAGGCCTGTCCGGTGGTAGAAGCCATTGTCGGCCCAGCCTTGGAGCTCTAGCAGCGGCCTGCTTCCTGTCCTGCGCCTTCGGCCAGGATTGCCCGGAAGTATGCGGTGTCTACCGGCTCTTTGCCTTGTTTTTTGGAACACCCCTCTGCTGAAGTGTTGGTCAGCGACAGCGTTTTCCAACGTTCAGGGAATGCTAGGGACGTGGACAAGCCCCTTCCCCCGACAAGCAGTGCAGAAAGCTGGACTACGCTGGGCGGAATCTAGACGCTGCGTCCTCCCTTGGCCTCCTCCAGGCCAGCTCGGCCGTGCTGATGGTACACTTCTCCCACGGCCTCATTCGCTCCCTGGATGAGGTGATCCCTCATCTCCCCGCCGACCTGCGGACCATGGTCCGGCAGGTGAGTGACCAGGGTAGGGCTGTGGCTAAGCAGCAGCTCCAAGCGGCTCTGAACATAGGAGACTCCTGTGCCAGATGAGTTGCGGCCGCAGTGCCCTTGCGACGCGGAGCATGGTTGAAGACGTCCATCTTCACGGCGGATACCCAGCACAAACTGGCGGATGTCCCCTTCTTAGTGACCGATCTCTTCTACCCTGGAGTTGAAGGTCACCTCCTGCGGATCGAAAAGTCCAATGCCACTCTGGACTCTTGTCACCTCTGCCTAGAAGGACAAAGGCCGCCGACACCAGCACAAGCCCTTTTGTCCTGCGCCTGCTGCACATTCGGCCCAACAGCACCAGCTCCAGGGCCAGCAGGCTCGTGCTTGGCATCCCAAACCCAAGCCCGCGGCTTCCTCCAACAGGAAACAGGTAGATAAAGGCCCAGGAGGTCCCTCGATCGGTCCCTCCTTTAAACCTGCCCAGTAATGGGTTGAGGGGTTTCGGCCCCAGTCTCGTCACTCCCCCTGGGTTCCCCCCGTGGGGGAACGGCTGCGCCACTTCCTTTGGCCTGGTCCGCTATCACCGTGGACTGTTGTGTGCTGGAGGTGGTAGGAAAGGGCCTGCCCCTGGAGTTCGAGCAGGCCCCGCCCTTCCAAGCTGTCACCCCTCGGGAGGGCTACGGGATCCGCAGCCTATTTGTCGGCCCGACGAGCCGATATTGCTCTGCTCCTCGAAAAAGAGGTGATCAGGAAGGTGTCCGATCCTCCTCCAGACCCGGGGTTTGTGTCCAGGTACTTTGTCATCCCAAAACGGATGGGGGGCTGTCACCCCATCCTTGACCTGCATGACCCGAACAGGTTCCTAATGTCTCTGACCTTCAGGAAAGTCACTCTGGCTCAGGTAATTCAATCTCTGGAACGAGACGTGCAGTTCTGTTCCCTGGACCTCCAGGACGCGATCTTACTTCGAGACACAGCTCTTGCAGCAGGTTACACCATTAGGACTGAAGCCGGCAGGCATCAGAACCCCACGAAAAAATTCTAGCTAGCCATCTTCAGCGGGGACCGCCCCCGACGTCGGTCCCGCCTCCGAAGTCAGGCGGTGGTACTTAAGGGGCGGTCCGCCAGATTCCCAGTTCTTTCCCTGGATGCGACTTGCATGTCTCGACCCTTTGGTTGTAGTGTAGCGCGCGATGCTTGGTTTAGTGCTTTCCTTCGGGAAATTCGAACTTTTTCAAGCAAGATTGTTGTTCTCCAAGTGTGCTTGCGGGAAACAGATCCCCTTCAACGGCCTGTGTTAGGTGCCTTGGCCCAGACCACGATACCCGGGCCTGTTCGTTTTGCCAGGGGTTCAACAGTCGAACTAGGATCAGACGTCAGAAGGCCCTTCAGGTTTTTTTTTTGGAGGAAAAGCTGAAGACCATGTCCTCCAAGGAGGATTCATCGTCTAAATCTCACAAGCACTCGGAGAAAAGAAGGGAGAAGGCCCCTTCCAGGGCTTCGGAGTCCCGCACTCCGGTTCTCGGTCCAACCGCTCTCTTTCCAGGGCCAGCTCTCAGCCTCCCCCGGCTGCAGTTAAGATGCCTTCTTCTCAGGCCAAGTCCGTCAGGCCGTCCTCGTCTTCTTCCTACAAGGCCTCTGCGAAGTCCGGGGAGCGCCACCACCATCACCACAAGTCGGGTTCCCGCCCTTCGGTACCCGACGTCAGGTCTTTTTCTGTGCCTCCTCGGAAGACTCTGGAGCTCACACCCTTAAAGAGGCCTGTGGACCCGACGGCGCGACCGGCGTCCGCCGGACGTCATCCCTCCCTGGAGCCGCCATCGGCCAGACGACCGTTGCTGGCCAAACCACCTCAGCAGACGCCGGTAGGCGGACCGACGTCCGCTGCTCCTGAGAAGAGGGCCCTGACACCTCCGACCGACGTCGGTCAGGAGACTCTTACTGAGGAGGACTTAACGCAGTCCGAGGACCAGACGGACGATCCTGGTTTCGTCGAAACTCCCAGGGAGCCCTCGCCCTTGCCAGTGGCCCCTGTAGAGCCAACGCCCGTATCCGACGACCGCCCACCGGCGCCCGGGCCGTCGTCAGGCCTTTCTTTAGCGGAAGTGAAGGATCTCTTCACTTACTGGTGGGACACCATCAAGAAGGACATGACTCCCACTGCTCCTCCTCCTCCGGTACCTTCGCCATCGGGGTCGGCAGACTGTTTACTTCCTCCCCGGGAACCTAGATCCTCTCCCAGGGGAGATCAGAAAAGCGGAGACCTCCATCGAGATCCTCTTCTGGGTCACCCAGCCCCAAGAGATCCAGGAGACACCGACGTTCGCCATCGACGGAGGACACGGGATCAGATTACTCTTCTTATAGATCCCCATCTCCTCTCTCCATCCCTTCTCTGCACCCACGTGAGATGCCGAAATCTCCTCCGGATGGCCCTTCGTTCCTGGATATTATGAGACATATCCAAGAGAACATGGGATGGAATGCAGAAGAGCTAGACCCCAAAAGGATACGCCTCGCCAGATATCTTCGGCAGAAGGACCCCATGCCTGTGGTGGTACCACCCTTGATGGACACTTTTGTGGACGTCACCAAGGCAGCGTGGAAGCGTCCACATTCACTCCCGGCGATGCCGAAAAAAGCTGATCGCTTGTACAAGGCTCCTAAGGAAGACCAGTACTTGACGCAGCAGCCTCAGGCCGATTCTCTGGTCATCACAGCCTCACATGACCGGTCACAGAGGCCGAAACATTTCAGCACCCTGCCACCGGACCCAGACTCCAAGCAGTTGGACGCGCTGGGCAGGCGCATGTATGCTTCTGCTACCTGCGCCATCAGATCCTTGAACTATTTCACCCAAATGGTTCAATTCCAGAATGCTTTGTATGAATTGGGTCTGGAAATGGCTGAAAAATTGCCGGACTGTGAGCAGGAGGAGGAAATGCTTCAGCTCCTACGTACGGGTTCAGACGTGGGGACCCAAGTTCTTCGAGCCGCGTACGACTCCGCGGACTCATCAGCCCGAGCAGCAGCTTCTGGCGTATGCCTCCGTAGACACTCCTGGTTACACGTCTCTGGTTTTACCCCGGACGTCCAGAAAGTATATGGGCCGCTCCTTGAGGAGAAGTCTTGTTTGGTAATCCTTCTGAGAAGATCATTACCAGACTCCAAGTGGCGGGAAGGCAGTAAGGTCGGTCAGGCCATATATCGACAAGCTTGGTTCCTTCAGTAGGAACCAAAGCCCCGTTCGATGAAGCGGGCAGGCAGCAACCCAGCTCCACTACACACAGAGGGCCTGGCTATCGTGGAGCCAGAAACAGACCCGCCAGCCAAGGCCAGCGTTCTCCTAAGCGGCCCAGCCAGCGGGCCCATCTGCCACACAGCCTGACTCCTTTCCGGCGCCCGCCCTCAGGATCAGCGGAAATCATGGTCAGGGGTGCGCATGCGAACTTCCTGCGGGATGGCAGGCTATATCCACCGACAGGTGGGTCCTTCAGATTAGTCAGTCTAGGCCACTGTATAGAATCACAGAAAAGCCACCCTCGAGGCCTCCTTTGCTCTCCGCTATTGGTCAGCACAAAACCTTGATCTGGCAATAAGTACTCGGCGCTCCTGCGAGGGAAGCGATAAATGCGTCGAGCTCAGTGAGGACAAGGATACTATTCCCACTTCTTCCTGGTTCCAAAGAAAATAGGGGATCTCTGTCCGATTCTGGACCTCAGCGACCTCAATGTGTCGGTCGCTTACAAGAGATTCCGCATGGTGATTCTTCCGGGTCTTATTCCCATGCTGAAACAGGATGCCTTTTTAGCGTCTCTAGATATGCAGGATGCATACCTGCATATCCCTATAGCTCTGGCGCACAAGAGGTTCCTGCGCTTCGAGTTTCTCGACCACCACTTTCAGTTCTGAGTTATTCCGTTCGGGCTGTCATCCGCACCAAGGGTCTTTACCAAGTGCATGGCAGTCATGGCGGCATCTCTGAGGAGACAGGGCCACTATGTGTTCCCGTACCTGTATGACTGGCTTCTCATGGCCGCCTCCAGAGAGGCATTGCTGCATGCAGTTCAGAGTACCCAGGACCTGTTCCGATCTCTGGGCATCCTCATAAATTACGAGAAGTCTCTCCTGGTACCGTCGCAGAAACTTCAGTTTTTTAGGTGCAGTACTGGACACTGTTCAGGGAAGAGCTTTTCTTCCGGACGACAGCGGAGCGCATCAGATCTCTCATAAGGGTTTTGTCGTCGAACAAGATCGTACCTGCCAGGTCGGTCCTTCGCTTGCTCGGACACATGGCTGCGGCCATTCCTACTGTCCCGTTCGCAAGTCTCCACATGCGGGCAACTCAGTGGATGCTCAAAGTGCAATGAGACCAAAGGCAAGACCACTTGCAGCATCCGGTCAGGATCATGAATTCTGTGATCAGAGTCTGGCAGTGGTGGCTAGTCCCAGGGTCGCTCATCATGGGCGTTCCGTTCGTAGCGCCGTCCCCAGAGGTAACCCTCACCACGGACGCCTCAGGTCTTGGGTGGGGGGGCGCACCTGGTCGGGGTAAAGTCCCAGGAGTGCGTGGACCCCGATGGAGCTCATCTCCATATCAACGTCTCCACAAGTGAGGGCGGTTCTATATTCCTATGAGCCTTTCAGTCTGTAATCCCCGTTACTCTCCTGCTTTAGACAGACAACAGAGGCGGTGATGTACCTCAACAAACAGGGCGCACTCTTACCCCCTTTACAGGAGGCCATGAGGGTGTGAGATTGGGTAATAGGACGAGCGCCAATGATCACTGTCGCACATTCCTGGGGTGGACAACACGGTTGCAGGCAGCCTGAGTCGATCCAGGCCAGAGTCCACGTGGGAACTTCTTCAAGAGGTAGCAGTGGATCTGTTTCTTGATAGAGAACTCAGAGTTGGACTTGATAGCATCCCCATCCAGCATAAAACTGCCCAATTCTAGGGACATGGATATGTTGTTCATCCACACTCATTGCTGAGTATCCTTGCCGCTTTAAATCTTGCGGAAGGTCTTCAGCTTGCTCCTCCACCCACCGGGTGGTATAACTCGGCTCCGAGCCCATGGCACGTAGATCTTCCTTACAGCTTGGGCTCAGGTTCCCTCCTTAGCGCTCTCGTTTGTGACTGTTCCCTATTTCTCCGTTTGCAGTTTAAAAATAAATTTTGCAAAAGACTTTGAGTCTTCTATCCCTCATGGCTACGATGGACCGTCGACTCCGGTTCGGAGATGCCCATGCGGGCAGAAGATGTCTCGGACGGATCCACACTCCGTGTGTCTACTCTAGGCCTTGAGCACGACCCGCGGGCTTGCGACCTGTGCTCATCTCGGCCCTCATTCCTCGGGGAACCGTGCTGCCCGATTACCGCTGGGCCGTCCGAAGCGTTCCCTCGGTGAAGTCCAAAGGCCGGTTGGCGGTGTCAGCGGCGGCGGGCTCGGCCGGATCAGCTCGGCGGATGGTCGCCCTCGAAGGAGGCGCGGGCCAGTATCTTCCTCGGCGGCATTTATCGCTCTCTCTGGGTTCTTCCTACGGCTTCTTTTAAGGGCTTTTGTCTGTCCCTCTCCACTAAAGGAGAAGGGCCTGCGTCTGCTGGACCTTATTCTCCAGTCAAAAGGAGACAGGAGTAGAATCCTCCGTCGGCCGGCTCTGGGGGCGGGAAAGGTCCCTCCCCGGACCGTCGGCTAGATCCGACCACTCGGCTTGACCACTGGCCTCACGGTGTCCCCGTCAGGTCAGTTGACCAGAACTCCACCGATGATCGAGATTTTTCGACCCATTGGAAGAGCTGTCGCCTTTAACGGCAGATTCCCTCTCCCGGTTCCCCAGGAGAGTTGAGATCCCGTAGGCTCGCCTGTGCCTCGGTTCCGGAGCCCTCGGATGGACCATCGAGCCGAAGGAGATGCGGTTCGGCCGCACACCTCCGCACCGACCTGAAAGATTCCGGGACTCTCGGTCTCCGGACCTCTTCGCAGTCAGCCCGATCCCACCGTCATGGCGGTCTCGGTCTCGGCACAGCGGTAAGCGGCGTCGCCCGCTCGTCCTCGTCCTCCTCCTCGGATGAGGAAGCAGCGTGGTAAATTCGTCGGCGATGCGAGACCTTATGTTTAACAACTCCTCCTGGCCGGGAATAAGCCGACCCGTCGCCTTCCCGACCATTAAGTAACTGTCACGGGCAGCCGACACAACCCTCGACTTATCCGAGGCCTATACCCAGGCGGTTGTTCGGCCCAAAACCGCTACTCCACCAATTCGGTGGAACCTCCGCCTCCAACCACCAATTTGGGGCTCCGACCAAAGATTCTCGGTCGGCAGGGGTCTACCCATCGACTGTCAGTTACCCTCACTCGACCGACCTCGGCAGGTGAAGGGTGGCTCAGGCAGCAGGCAGCTCTTGAGGACTCTTCCAGTCGAAGATGATTCTCCCCTTTTCTCCAAGCGACTGGACTTGGGAGTCTTCAGGAGGTCAGTCAATGGGCGATAGCCCGTCGCGTCCTTCCTAGGACTGCTTCGGCTCATCTCGGAGTCTACCGGGATGGGCTCGAACCCGTTCCCAGCGGGCCGATATCCCCTCACGGAGATTCTGGACGGGGGATTCTCTCCGGCGGAGGCCTTTCGGTGGCGAGGCCATAGTGGGTCGGCACTGGAGCTTTGGCAGCCCCTGCTTCCTGCCCTGCCTTGGCCAGGATATGGCCAGGAAGTATCACCGGTCCATACCGGTTCCTTGTCGGTTTTGAGACACCCCTCTGCTGAGGGTTGGTTACCGACAGCGTTTTCCGGTAGCGCCCGACAACGCAAGGGATTGGACAAACCTCCTGACAAGGGTCCAAAATGGACTATATCAGGCGAAAAGTCTACGCTGCGTCCTCTCTCGACGCCGTCAGAGCTAGTTCCGACGATCCTCACAGCACATTTTCTCATGCCCTGTTGGGCTCCTGGATGAGGTCATCCCTCATCTTCCCGCCGATCTGCAGACTACGGTTAAGCAGGTGCGGGACCAGGGCAGAGCAGTGGCCAACAACAGCTCAGACTGCTTTGGATATAAGGGGACTCATGTGCCAGATCGGTGGCGACGCGGTAGCACTCGTCGGCGAGGGCTTGGCTGAGGATATCCACCTTTACTTGGATAACCAGCACAGGATTGGCGGATGTTCCCTTTGAGGACTGACCTCTTGACCCTGGGGTGGAAGGTCACCTGCAGAGGATCGAGAAGTCTAATGCCACCTTGGACTCGGGTCTCTTCCGCTCAGAAGGACAAAAGGCAGAAAACCACAGCCCTAAGCCTTTCGTCTTCTGGCCCAGCCAGCCCAACAACAATCAAGGCCAACAGGCTCGGCCTTGGCATCCCAAGCCAAACCGCCCGGCTTCCTCTAACAGGAGGCAGGAGGAAGGGCCCAGGAGGTCCCTCGGCCGGTCCCTCCTCCAAGCCTGCCCAGTGACCAGGCTGAGGGGTCGCCCCCATCCCGTCCCTTACCCCTGGGTCCCCCGTGGAGGCGGCTCCCTTCCGTTCCACCTGGTCCGCTGTTGCCACGGACGGGTGGGTCTTAGAAGGTGGTGGGAAGAGCCTGCCTCTGGGTCAGGCAGGCAGCACCCTTCAGGCAGTCGCCCTCGGGAGCAGGATCCCAGTCTCACTGGCGGCTCGTCGAGCCGACATCCGCTCTCCTCCTCCAGAAGGAGGTGGTAAGAGGTGGTGGACCCTCCCTTCCAGACCCAGAGGTTTGTGTCCAGGTACTTCCTGGTTCCGAAGCAGACGGGGGCCTGGCGCCCCATTCCCAAACCTACAGCGACCTAAACAAGTTCCTAAGGTCTCGAACCTTCAGGATGGTCACTCTGGCTCAGAATAATGCCATCCTTGGGCATGATGGTTCTACTCTGGACTTGCAGGGCCGTTTTCACGTCCCTATCCGTCCGTCTCACCAGAGATTCCTTCGCTTCAGCGGAAGGATCCTCTCGAGTTCAAGCCATGCCCTTCGACTTGTCTCCAGCTCCCAGGGTCTTCACAAATGCATGGCAGTGGTGACAGCATTCCCTCTGCGGCCGCGAGGGTCAGGTGTGCCACTTACCTGGACGACTGGCTGATAGCAGCTCCCTCCAGGAAGGAGGCGGAGTGGTCAGAGATCTGGCCCTCAGGTCTGCTCTCAGCTGGGCCTCCTTATCCAGAGGCCAAGTCGAACTCGAGCGAAGCAGGTGATTCTATTCATCGAGAGCAGCCGACTCTCTCTTGAGCCAGATGGCTCCCGGACAGGGCGGGTTCTTTCCTCCTTTGCCCGATCATTTCTGGTTGAGCAATTGCGCCTACCGGGACTTCCTGCCTCCTGGGTCTCATGGTGGCCTGTACCAGCGTGGTCCGTTGGGCACGCTGGCACATGCGCCCCCTTCAGTGGGGACTGGCCAGCCACTGGTCACAACGCTGCGATCCATTATACCAGCTAGTGATGGTGACCCAGGAGATGTGGAACGCTCTCCGGTGGTGGACCGTTCCATCTGATCTGCAGGAGGGTATCCCGTTTGTCCGCCCCGAGCCGACGGTCTCTCTATCTACCGATGCCTCTCTGATGGGTTGTGGTGCCCATCTGGGGGAACACCGAGCTCATGGCCTCTGGTTCCCGCCGGATTCCCGATGCCACATCAACCTGCTGGAGCTCTGAGTGATCCTCCTCGCTCTCACCGCCTTTGCTCTGTTTCTCCGGGGTCAAGTGGTTCGAGTCCAGATGGACAATTCCACGACCATGTACTACCTAAGCCGCCACCCTGGCCGATGCCCTGCGCCGGATAGGGGCTGCATCTCACGAGTGGTCTCTCCTGCCGGAGGTAGTACAAGATCTGTTCTCCCCACTGGGGCACACCTCAGGTGGACTTGTTTGCCTCAGGGAGAATGCGAAGCTGAGGCTGTTTCATGCCCGCCCCCTTCAGCAAGCTCGCTGCAGGGATGCCTTCTCTGAGCTGTGGACCCCGTGCCTCTTCTCGCTTTTCCCATTTCCTCGATTCACAGGTGCTTCTCAAGGCAAGGAGGACAGGCGCAGGTGATTCTGATAGCCCCAGACTGGCCCGCCAGTTCAGGTACCAGATCTCCTCAGCCTCAGCTCCAGGCTGCCGGAGATTCAGCTCGCCCGTGCCTGCTCTCTGTCAGTCAGGGAAGGTGTTCCATCCGGACCTTCAATCCCTGCACCTGCGGCCTGGTTCCTGGCGGCTGAGTTCCAGGCCTTGGGTCTTTCACGAGGTCCTCAGTGTTGTTGAGGCGTCCCGTATGGAGTCGACCAGGAAGTGCTATGCCTTCAAATGCAAGAGATTTTCCATTTGTTGTCAGGGCAAGGCTTGGACCCTTGCTCCTGTCGTTGTAAGCATCTTGGACTATTTATGGTCTCTTGTAGGTCAAGGGCTTAGGTCGGCTGACCCTAAAGGTGCACCTGGCTGCCATCTCTGCTTACCGGCGCGGGCCGGGGAGCAGTCGGTGGCGCAGGAGAAGGTGGTCTGGTGCTTTTTCAAAGGCCTTGATCACATTTCCCCTCCGGTGCGAGAACCTCCACCTCCGTGAGATTTACTGCTGGTACTGGCAAAGCTCATGGGCAAGCCATTCGAACCAATGCCAGGCGTGAACTCTCTCCCGTCGTGGAAAGCCGCCTTCTTGGTGGCTATCACGTCAGCCAGAAGGATGGGAGAACTCCAGGCGCTCTGCATTGAGTCTCCTTACCTGGTCTTCCACAGGGACAAGGTTGTCCTGCCCCCCACGAATTCCTTCCGAAGGTGGTGTCGGAGTTTCACATAACCAGGTGTTGACTCTGCGGTGTTCTACCCAATCACACCTCGGAGGCCGAATACAGGCTCCATACTTTGGACCTAGAGCTCGCTTATTATAAGCGCCACGGCTGAAATTTGGGAGAGGTTAGCCAGCTGTTTTGTCATCACGCTGAGCCGCACCTGGCAGACCTGCATAGCGAGCGATAAGCAGGTGGGTCACCTCCTGCATAGATCTCTGCTACAAGTTGGTGGGCATGGAACCTCCCAGAGGGATAAGACCTCATTCTACCCGTCATACTGCTGCATCGGTGGCTGCTTCCAGGGACGTCCCTATCCAGGAAATCTGCAAGGCTGCTACCTGGAAGTCGGCACACACCTTTATTACCCATTACCACATCAACCTTGAGTCCCGCCGGGATGCTGGTTTTGGGGCCTCGGTTCTCCAGTCCTTATTCCTTAAGCAGGGGTGTGCGCCTTGCCTCCCTCCTCCCGGAGAACTGCTAGGAGTCTGCCAGACAGTGTGGATGAACAACATATCTGTGTCCCTTGAAATACAGGTTACTCACCTGTAACAGGAGTTCTAGGAATGATATATGATGTTCTAGGGACATGGATATGTTGTTCATCTACACTATCTGGCAGGTTCCTTGCCGCTTTAAATCTTGCTGGAAGGTCTTCAAGCTGGCTCCTTCCACCCACCCGGGTGGTAAAACTCTCGGCTCCGCCCCGTGACGCCAGATCTTCCTTACCGCTTGGAAGCTCAGGTTCCCTCCTTAACGCTCTGCGATTAAGACTTGGTGCCTAACTCTTCAAACTTTGAAACTTGTTTCAAATATTTACAAAATACTTTGGTCTTCTTCTCCTCGCGGCTGCAATGGATAAATCGACTCCCTGATTTCGGAGATGTCCCTGCGGGCAGAAAATGTCTTGGACAGACCCGCACTCCACGTGCGTCTACTGCTTGGGCCTTGAGCACGAACCGCAGGCTTGCAAACTGTGCTCTTCCTTTTCGATCTATGTCCTTGAAGATCGTGCTGCCCGTCTTCAGTTGGGGCGTCCCGGAAAGAGATTTTCTCCGGTTCATCGAAGGAGGCCCCATTGGCGGCGATCGCAGCTGCTTTGGCTCTGCGGAACAACTAGAGCAGATGATTGCCCTCGAGAGGCGGGCGCAGGCGACTCCATCTTAAATCAGTGACATTGTCCTCTCTCTCTCGCCTCTTATTGGCTGCTTTTAGGAGCTTTCCTTGAACCTCTCGACAAAGCGGGGTCCAACCTCTTCTGGACCGTTTCCGGTCAAAGAAGAATAAGAGTAAATCCATCGTCGATGCTCTTGGGAGCAGGAAAGATCTCCCTCCGCATTGCCGACAGTCGACTTGAGTCGATCTTTCAGCTTGACCACTGGCTTCCGGGCGTCCTCGTCAGGAGTTGACGGGAGACACCTGCCGATCTTGGTTGAGATTTTTCGACCCGTTAGGCAGGTTGTCGTGGTGGCTAAATCCCTCCCCAGTTCCCTCGTGCGAGTTGAGGGATCCCGTATCGGCTTTCGTCTGTGCCTCGGTTCCGGAGCCTTGGGTGCACTCGTTCGAGCCGAAAGGAGTGTACCGACTTCGATGCCCCCGACCTCGGCCTGGCGAGATTCTCGATCTCGGACCTCCTCGCGGTCCAGCCGATCCCACCGTCAGACAAGCGGCGCCGCCGCTCTTCCTCCTCTTCCTCCTCCTCGGACGAGAGGAGGTTTCAGCGCAAGTTGCGTCGGAAATATGAATAGCTTATGTTGCAACAGCTTCTGTTGGCCGGGAATAAGCCGACCCAGTCGTCTTCTCCGGCCATTAAGTGGCTGTCACCGGAGCGGCCGAAACAACCCCTCGCGGTGGTCGAGGCCTGCTCCCAGGCGGTTGTTAAACGCAAGTACTGCTGCCCACGATTTTGGTGAACCGCCTCCTCCTCAACCGTTAGTTGGGGCTCCGACCAAGAGTTCTTGGTGGCTCAGGAAGCTGCCCATGAGCTGTCGGTCCTCTCACTCCCGATAAACCTCGGCAGGTGGAGGGTTTCTCAGGCCTCGAGGCAGCTCTTTGAAGACTCTCGGAGTCGGAAGATGACTCTCTCCTGTTCTCCAGGCGGATGGACTTGGAGTCCTCGGGGGCAGTCAGTGGAGCGATAGCCCTTTGTCCTTCCTTGGCCTGCCGGCTCATCTCGGAGTGCACGGGATGAAGCTCGAGCCCGTTCCAAGCAGGGCAGATATCCCTCACGGAGATTCTGGACCGAGGGGATTCTCCGAGGGAGGCCTTTCCGATGGCCGAAGTCATCGTTGGTCCGGCCTTGGAACTATGGCAGTGTCTGGCTTTCTGCCCTGCGCCTTCGGCCAGGATGGCTAGGAAGTACGCGGTCCCCACGGGTTCCCTGTCCGGTTTTTCGTTTGGTTACCGATAGCCTTTTCCGGCCGCGAGAGCAAGGCGATGGACAAACCGCCCGACAAAGAATCCAAGAAATTGGATTACGACGGGCGAAAAGTCTATTCTGCTTCTTCTCTCGGCCGTCCTGATGGCCCACTTCTCCTATGCCCTATTGGGCTCCCTGGATGAGGTCATCCCCCATCTTCCCGCGGACCTGCAGACCACGGTGAAACAGGTGCGGGAACAGGGCAGGGCAGTGGCTAAGCAGCAGCTCCAGACTGCTCTCGACATCGGAGATTCGTGAGCCAGGTCAGTGGCGACCGCAGTGGCCATGTGTCGGGCGTGGCTGAGGATATCCACCTTCACCTCGGATATCCAGCACAAACTGGTGGATGTTCCTTCCTGGGAACAGATCTCTTGACCCTGGGGTGGAAGGTCAGCTCCAGAGGATCGAAAAGTCAATGCCACCTTGGACTCGGTCTCCTCCTTCAGAAGGACAAGGCCGTGAAGCCTCAGCCTAAGCCCTTTAGCCCTTCTGTGCCCGCTTGTGCTCCGGCCCAGCAGCGTCAGGGCCAGAGACTCGACCTTGGTACCCCAAACCCAAGCCGTCGTCTTCCTCTAATAGGAAGCAAGGAGGTAAAGGCCCAGGAGGGTCCTCGGCCGGTCCCTCCACTAAGCCTGCCCAGTGACGGGCTGGGGGTGTCGCCCCATTCCCGTCGCCTTACCCCGGTTCCCCTGTGGGGGGACGGCTCCGGGCACTTCCTTTCCACCTGGTCCGCTGTTACCACGGACAGGTGGGTTGTGGAGGTGGTGGGAAGAGGCCTGCCTCTAGAATTCGAGCAGGCACCGCCCTTCAGAGCCGTCGCCCCTCGGGGGGCTTCGGGGTCCTCAGCCTCACTGGCGGCTCATCGAGCTGACATCGTTCTCCTCCTCCAGAAGGAGGTGATAGGAGAGGTGGAGGATCCTCCTTCATATCCGGGGTTTGTGTCCAGCTATTTCCTGGTCCCGAAGCGGACGAGGGGCTGGCACCCCGTTGTCGACCTACACGGCCTAAACAAGTTCCTAAGGTCTCGAACCTTCAGAATGGTCACTCTGGCTCAGATAATACCATCTCTGGAACACGGCGTGTGGTTCTGCTCTCTGGACTTCCAGGACGCGTTCTTTCACGTCCCTATCCGTCCATCTCACCGCTTCCGAGCGGAGGGATCCCTATTCGAGTTCCAGGCCATGCCCTTCTGCCTTTCTCTAGCTCCCAGGGTCTTCATCAAATGTATGGCAGTGGTGACAGCATTCCTGTGGCGCTGAGGGGTCCGGGTGTACCCTTACCTGGACGATTGGCTGATAGCAGCCCCCTCCAGACAGGAGGCGGATCGATCCAGAGATCTGGCCCTCCGGGTTTGCTCTCAAGTCGGCCTCCTTATCAACGAGGCCAAATCTGAACTCGAGCCGAAGCAGGTGATACTGTTCATCGGGGCAGAGCTCGACTCTTTACGAGGCAGAGCACGGCTCCCAGCTCACAGGGCCGAGGTTCTTACCTTCTTTGCCCAATCATTTCTGGTTGGGCAATCGTGCCCTGCCCGGGACTTCCTGCGCCTCCTGGGTCTCATGGCGGCCTGTACCATCGTGGTCCGTTGGGCACGTTGGCACATGCGTCCCCTTCAGTGAGGACTGGCCAGCCAGTGGTCACAATGCTGCGATCCCTTGGAGCAGCTTGTGGTAACAACCCAGGAGATGTGGAACGCTCTCCACTGGTGGACCGTTCCATCCCATCTGCAGGAGGGCATCCCGTTTGTCCGGCCCGAGCCGGCGGTCTCTCAGACGACCAACGCCTCTTTGATGGGTTGGGGTGCCCATCTGGGGGAACACCGAGTGCACGGCCTCTGGTCCCCGCGGGAGTCCCGATGCCACATCAACCTGCTGGAGCTCCGAGCGGTCCGCCTAGCTCTCACCGCCTTTGCTCCGTTTCTCCGGGGTCAAGTGGTCCGAGTCCAGACGGACAATACCACGACCATGTACTACCTAAACCCCCAGGGTGGGACGCGCTCCATGCTTCTATGCAAGGAAGCTCTCCGCATCTGGTCACTTGTGTGCAGCCTGGAGGCGGATCTCCTGGCCATTCATGTGGCAGTAGCCTCCAACACCCTGGCCGATGCCCTGAGCCGGATAGGGGCTGCATCGCACGAGTGGTCTCTCCTGCCGGAGGTAGTACAAGATCTGTTCTCCTTTTGGGGCACACCTCTGGTGGATCTGTTTGCCTCCAGGGAGAACGCGAAGTTTCATGCCCGCCCCTCTCAGCAGGGCTCGCTGCAGGGGGATGCCTTCTCGAGGCCGTTGACCCCGGGCCTCTTTTACGCCTTCCCCCCCCCCTTTCCCCTGATTCACAGGGTCCTGCTCAAAGCGAGGAGGGACAAGGCGCAGGTGATTCTGATAGCCCCAGACTGGCCACGCCAGTTCTGGTATCCAGATCTCCTCTGCCTCAGCTCCAGATCACCTCTGCCTCAGCTCCAGGTTCCCGAGGCAGCTTCCAGCTCGCCCGGACCTGCTCTCAGTCAATCAGGGGACGGTGTTCCATCCGGACCTTCAGTCCCTGCACCTGACGGCCTGGTTCCTGAGCGGCTAGAGTTCCAGGCCTTGGGTCTTTCCGACGAGGTCCTCAACGTCGTTGAGGCGTCCCGTAAGGAGTCGGGACAGAAAATGCTCGCCTTCAAATGGAAGAGATTCTCCATTTGGTGTCGTAGTAAGGGTTTGGACCTTCCTCTTGTTCTGTGGCCAGCATTTTGGACTATCTATGGTCCCTATCTAGTCAAGGGCTTAGGTCGACGGCCCTAAAGGTGCACCTGGCAGCCATTTCTGCTTACCTGGCGCGGGCCGGGCAGCAGTCAGTGGCGCAGGAGAAAGTGGTCGGGCACTTCTTCAAAGGTCTTGATCACATTTCCCCTCCAGTGCGGGAACCCCCATCTTCGTGGGATTTACTGCTGGTACTGGCAAAGCTCATGGGCAAGCCATTCGAACCAGTGCACAGGTGTGGTGTCCCCCACCTGTCGTGGAAGACCGCCTTCTTGGTGGCTATCACGTCAGCCAGAAGGATGAGAGAACTCCAGGCGCTGAGCATCGATTCTCCTTACCTGGTCTTCCACAAGGACAAGGTTGTCCTACGCCCCCAACCGAAATTCCTTCCGAAGGTGGTGTCTGAGTTTCACCTTAATCAGGTGTTGACTCTGCCAGTGTTCTACCCCAATCACACCTCGGAGGCTGAATATAGGCTCCATACTTTGGACCCTAGAAGGCGGCCCTATTACAAGGAGCGCCGACTGGGATTCGGGAGAGGTTCGCCAGCTGTTTGTCACCTATGCTGAAGCCGCCCTGGGAGACCTGCAGCCAGGACGATAAGCAGATGGGTCACCTCCTGCATAGATCTGTGCTATGAGTTGGCGGGCATGGAGCCTCCCAGAGGGATAAGAGCTCATTCTACCCGCCATACTGCTGCATCGGTGGCTGCTTCCAGAGATGTCCCTATCCAGGAAATCTGCAGGGCTGCTACCTGGAAGTCAGCAAACACCTTCATTACCCACTACCACATCGACCTTGAGTCACGCCGGGATGTTGGTTTTGGGGCCTCGGTTCTCCAGTCCTTATTCCCTAAGTAAGTATTAAGGGGCTGTGCGCCTTGCCTCCCTCCTCCCGGAGAACTGCTAGAAGTCTGCCAGATAGTGTGGATGAACAACATATCCATGTCCCTCGAAATACAGGTTACTCACCTGTAACAGGAGTTCTAGGAATGGTATATGTTGTTCATCCACACGACCCATCCACCTCTGCCCGACGCACAACCTGAGCTTCCAGCGGGCCAGATCTGACGTCATGGGGCGGAGCCGAGAGTTTTACCACCCGGGTGGGTGGGAGGAGCCAGCTTGAAGACCTTCCGGCAAGATTTAAAGCGGCAAGGAACCTGCCAGATAGTGTAGATGAACAACATATACCATTCCTAGAACTCCTGTTACAGGTGAGTAACCTGTATTTCTCGAAGATGTACTGTTACGGTAAGTTCTTACGTAACTGTACTTTCTTTCACGTCCCGATCCATCCGTCTCATCAGAGATTACTCCGCTTCAGAACGGAGGGATCCCTTTAAGTCATTGTCTCCTTGCAGACGCCTGTAGTCGTCAGTAAAAAAACACTGGTGTGTCCTGAGTACGTCTGCAGAAGTCGGCTACTGACTCCCAGTGTGCCCAATCAACGTCTGGATAAGTCACTTATATATTTTAATATATAGTGTAACAGAATATAATATATATTTGACTGCATAGCACCGTTGGAAAGGTAATATTATGCTGAACAACTCTCACTGATATTTTGTGCATATCATGTATACTTTAGGAGTTATTTGCATTTGTTTATAGTATGGTGTGTATGGCTTTTGTTGCCTGTTTTAGTGAAAAAAGATTTTTTTTTCTGTTTCAACCAGCTTAAAAAAACAAAACAAAATTACATATTATTATTTGCATACCACCATTGGGAAGGCAATGTTGTGCCGAACAACTTTGCCTCTGATACTTTGTGTATATCATGTATACTTTGAGTTATTCACATTTGTTTATGGTATGTATGGCTGACATGTTTTCCATTAAGATTCACCTAAGCAGCTTGAATAAAATTCACTTTTTTGGCACTTCAGCAGGTATAAAATAAAAACCATATTGATTACAACTGGTTGCATAGCACCATTGAAAAGGCATTTTTGTGCTAATCAACTTTCATGCTTTTACTTTGTGTGTATCATGTATACTTTTGGAGTTATACGCATTTGTTTATGATATGGTGTGTGTGGTTGAGATTCAGCCCTCAAATCTCCCCAAAGCACCTTGACTAAAATGGGGAAAAATTATGTTTTATAGTAAAAAGATATCTTTTTTTTAACTATCATAATATTAAAACACCATTTAATGTCTGTATGCTTAATTTGGTGTTGATATTTTACATATTTTCCAACAAAAAATGGCTTAAGTTGCACTTTTTTAGTGAAAAAATATTTAGTATGCTCTTTGGACCAGCATAGAAAAAAACTAAATTACTTATTATTACATGCATGCCACCATTGGAAAGGCAATTTTGTGCTGAATAACTCTGCCACTCATACTTTGTGTCTAGCATGTACTGTTATTGAGCTATTAGCATTTGTTTGCAACATGCTGACTATGGCTTGATTTTGCTTAGAAAGGCACAGGATTCACTGTTAAAAGTATACAGGAGATTCTGGAGGCAAGTGGTGTAATCTGAGAGTGAGCCTGTGGAGGCAATGAGTTAGAGTTTCGGGCCATGCCCTTCGACCTCTCTCTAACTCCCAGGGTTCTCACCAAATGCTTTGCAGTGGTGACAACATTCCTGTGTTGCTGAAGGGTCCAGGTGTACCCCTACGTGGACGACTGGCTGATTGCAGCCCCCTCCAGAGTGGAGGTGGAGTGGTCCAGAGATCTGGCCCTCCAAATTTGCTCTCAGATTGGCCTCCTCATCAACGAGGCCAAGTCGGAATTGTGCCGAAGCAGGTGATATTGTTCTTCGGGGCAGAGCTTGACTCTCTTCGAGCTCGGGTCCCGGTGGACAGGGCCGAGGTTCTTCCTGTTTTCCGCAGTCATTTCTGGTTGGGCATTTGCACCTTGCCTGGGACTTCTTGGGCCTCATGGCAGCCTGCACCAGCGTGGTCCTTTGGGTCCATTGGTACTTGCGTCATTTCAGCGGGGACTGGCCAGCCAGTTGTCATAACGCTGCAGTCCGTTGGACTGGCCCGTGGCAGTGACCCATGAGATGTTGAATGATCTCCAATGGTGGACCATTCCAGGACATCTGCAGGAGGGCGTCCCTTTCGTCCACCCCTAGCTGACGGTCTCTCTATTTACCAGTTCACCTCTGATGGGTAGGGGTGCCCATCTGGGGGAGCACAGAGCACACAGCCTCTGGTCCCCTCCCGAGTCCTGATGCCATATCAACCTTCTGGAGCTCCGTGCGGTCCATCTAGTTCTCACCGTCTTCGCTCCGTTTCTGTGGGGTCGAGTGGTTCAGGTCCAGATGAACAATCTCACGACCATGTACTACCTGAACCGCCAGGGCGGGATGCGCCCCTTGCTGTAATGCAAGGAAGCTTTCTGCATTTGGTCCCTCGTGTCCAGCCTGGAGGCGGATCTCCTAGCCATTCACGTGGCAGGAGCCTTCAACACCCTTGCTGACGCCCTAAGCCAGATAAGGGCTGTGTCTCACAAGGGGTTTCTCCTGCCGGAGGTAGTACAAGATCTCGTCTCCCACTGGGGCATTCCTCACGTGGGCCTGTTTGCCTTCAGGGAGAATGCGAAGCTGAGACTGTTCCATGCCCGCCCTCCTGAACAGGGCTCGCTACAGGGGAATGCCCTCTTGAGGTCGGGGACCCCGGGCCTCTTTACGCCTTTCCCTTAATCTCAAGACGAGGCGGGACAAGGCAAAGGTAATTCTGGTAGCCCCTAACATTTCTGGTTTGCAGATCTCCTCGGTCTCGGCTCCTGGCTCCCGAGGCGGCTTCCTGCCTGTCCGGACCTGATCTCAGTCAATCTGGTGGAAGGTAATCCATCTGAACCTTCAATTCCTTCACCTGACAGCCTATTTCCTTAGCAGCTAGAGTTCCAGGCCTTGGGTCTTTCCGACGAGGTCTTCAACGTCGTTGAGGCATCCCATAAGGAGTCGACCAGAAAATGCTGCACCTTCAAATGGAAGAGATTCTCTATTTGGTGTCAAGGCAAGAGCCTGGACCCTTCCTCCTCTTCCTTGGCAAGCATTCTGGACTTCCTGTGGTCCCTTTCTCAGCAACGGCTTCGGTCGACGACCCTTAAGGTGCACCTGGCAGCCATCTCTGCTTGTCGAGCGTGGGCTGGGAAGCAAACGGTGGTGCAGGAGAAGGTGGTCGGCCACCTTTTCAAAGGCCTTGATCACATATCCCCTCCGGTGTGAGAACCTCCATCTCCGTGGGATCTACTGCTGGTATTGGCTATGCTCATTGGCAGGTTATTCGAACCGATGCACTGGCGTGATATCTCCCACCTGTTGTGGAAGACCGCCTTCTTGGCAGCTATCACTTCAACCAGAAGGACGGGAGGGCTCCAGGTGCTTCCTTTGATTCTCCCTATCTGGTGTTCCACAGGGACAAGGTTGTCCTGCGCTCCACCCGAAGTTTCTTCCAAAGGTGGTGTCTGAGGTTCATCTTAACCAGATGTTGACTCTGCCGGTGTTCTACCCCAGTCACACCTCGGAGGCCGAAGATGGGCTCCTTACTGGACCCTAGTTTAGCGCTCGCTTTCCTAAGGAGCGTACGGCTGAAGTTCGGGAGAGGATCGCCAGCTGTTTATCTACGCTGAAGCTACATCTGGCAGACCTGCAGCCAAGCAGACGATGAGTGGGAGGGTCACCTCCTGCATAGATCTCTGCTATAGTTTGGTGGGCATGGAGCCTCTCAGAGGGATAAGAGCTAATTTTACCCACCGTACCGCTGCATCGATGGCTGCTTTCAGGGATGTCCCTATCCAGGATATCTGCAGGGCTGCTACCTGGAAGTCGGCACATACCTTAATTACCCACTACCACATCGACCTTGGGTCACGCCAGGATACTGGTTTTGGGGCTTCGGTTTTCCAGTCTTTATTTCCCAAGTAAGTATTGGTGGTGTGCGCCTTGCATCCCTCCTCCCAGAGAACTGCTAGGAGTCTGCCAATAAGTGCAGATGAACAACATATTCATGTCCCTAGAAATTCAGGTTACTCACCTGTAACAGGAATTCTAGGAATTGTATAAGTTGTTCATCCACGCAACCCAACCAACCTCCCCGTCATCGACGCACAACCTGGCTTCCAGCGGGCTAGATCTGGCGTCATGGGGAGCCAGCTTGAAGATCTTCCGGCAAGATTTAAGGCGGCAAGGAATCTGCCAGACAGTGGTGAAGATCAACGTATACTCATTCCTAGAACTCCTGTTAGAGGCGAGTAGCCTGAATTTTCCTATTACCACATCGACCTTGAGTCACATCGGGATGCAGATTTCGGGGCCTCAGTTCTCCAGTCCATATTCTCTAAGTAGGTGATGTGCACCTCTCTTCCCTCCTCCTGGAGAACTGCTAGGGTTCTGCCAGATAGTGTGGCTTGAACAACATATCCACATCCCTTGAAAAACAGGTCCTAGGGACATGGATATGTTGTTTAATCCACACTTTGTGGCAGGTTCTTTGACGCTTTAAACGTTGCTGGAAGGTCTTCAAGCTGGCTCCTCCCACCCACCTGGGTGGTAAAACCCTCGGTTCCGCCCCATGACGCCAGATCTTCCTTACTGCTTTGAAGTTCAGTTTCCCTCGTTTGTGCTCTGCATTTTAGGCCTCGATCCACGCTCTTTGGAATTTCCTAAACTAATTTTAAAATTTACAAAACTCCGGTCTTCGTCTTCCCTCGCAGCTGCGATGGACAAATGTACTCTTCGGTTCTGTTGGTGCCCGTGTGGGCGAAGATGTCCTGGAGTGATCCATTGCTCACATGCATCTACTGCCTCGGGCTTACATAGCGATTAACGTAACTAATTGTCTAAGTCTTTAGCTTGTCTTGAGGACCACGCTGCCGAACTTCTTATCAGGGCGCTCAAAAACGGTACTGATACGTTTAACGGGTCTGTAGAGCAGTTGGACAGGTGATCACCCTTCTTCTTCTTCCTCCTCTGCCGCAGCATTTTTTCTGCTCTCCTCGGGCTCCTTCTACACTGCTTCTTTTAAGGAGCTTTGCCAATCGGTCTCCACTAAAGGAGAAGTGCCATCGGGACATTCCATTCTGTCCAGTAAGAGGGACCCTAAAGTTAAGTCCTATCGTCTGCGTTTGTGGGAGTGATCCCCTTTACCGGACCGTCGACTCTCGACTTCATTCGAGGTTGTGGCTGCGGCCACTGGTTTCATGATGTCCCTGTCAGGTCAGCTGGCCAAGATATACATCAACACAGTCGAGATTTTTCTCTGCCTATTGGACGGTTTGTTGACTGGAGAAGCCAACAGTGCTTTTTCACCGGTTCCCCCGGTGGTTACCGAGGAGTTGCCTGTGCCCCCAGTGCCGAAGTCCCCGGTTTATGTCCCTGCACTGAAGGAAGGGCGGCTCTCACCAGTTCCCTCTTTGACCCACCCTCGGAATCCCTGATAGTCTTGGTCCTCTTCCAGGTCCAGCTGGTCCTGCTGATGTCGGCGGTCTCTGTCTCGGCACCATGGAAAGCGGCGTTGCCGCTTGTCCTCTTCGGAGTTTAGCCTCTGGCGCAAGTTGCATCGGTGCTACGTGGACCTGATTTGCCAGCATCTTTTACTGACCGGTAAGAAGTCAACTTATCGCCTTCTCCGGCCATTAATTGGCTGTCACCGGAATGGCTGAAACACTCCTCGTGGTAGTCGAGGACCCGCCTCCAGTGCCGGTTGTTTGGCCGAACCGACTGCTCCACCCTTTGTAGTGGAACTTCTGCCTCTAGAACCGAAGACTGGGGCCCCGTCCAAGGATTCTCTGTCAGGTCAGGCCTTGCCCCATAGCTTGTCTGTCACCCTCACTCACGATTGACCTCGGCAGGTGGAGGGTGACTCAGGTGCCCAGCAGCTGTTCACAGATATTCGGAGTCTGACGACGTCTCCTCCCTCTTCTCCAGGCCGCTTGATCTAGAGTCTGCAGGGGGCCAGTCGGACGAGAGCCCATCCTTGTTTTTGTTATGCTTCTACTCATCTCAGATTCTACTCGGATGCAGCTCTAATCCGTTCAAAAACGGGCCAAGTATCCGCTGACGGAGATTCTAGACCTAGGGGATTCCCCAACAGAGGCCTTTCCAGTGGCCAGATCCATTGTTGGCCCGGCCCTGGAGCTGTGGCAGTGGCTAGGATCTTGGATGGTTCGAAAGTACGCGGTCCCCACTGGTTCACTCTCCGGTTTCTCTGAGCACCCCTCTGTGGGGGTGTTGGTGACCGATAGCATTTTCCGGCGTCCTGGGAATGCTCATGACATGGACAAACCGCCCGATGAGGAATCCAAAAAATTAGATTACTCTGAGCAGAAGGTTTGCTCTGCTTCCTCCCTAGGCCTTCGTCAGGCTAGCTCAGTCGTTCTGATGGCATATTTCTCACACGCCCTTATGTGCTCCCTGGATGAGCTGATTCTTCATCTCCCGGCTGACCTTCAGACGACGGTCAAGCAGGTGCGGCATACGGGAAGGGCGGTTGCCAAACAGCTCCAAACTGCCTTAGGCATTGGATACTCTTGTGCCTGGTCAGTAGTGGCTGCAGTAGCCATTAGCCGTAGAGCCTGACTGTAGATCTCCACCTTCACGATTTACACCCTGCACAAGCTGGCAGATGTTCCTTTCCTGGGCACTTACCTGTTCAGGCACGGAGTGAAGGCCACATCGAGAGGATCGAGAAGTCCAATTCCACCTTGGATTCGGTCACATCTGCCCAGAAGCAGAACGGCCGCCCGGAGCAGCGTTAGCCCTTTCACCCTTCAGCTCCTGCGGCACGTCCGGCCCAGCAGCACCAGCATCAGGGCCAGCAGGCTCACACTTGGTGCCCCAAGGTCCAGTCTGCTGCTTCCTCTATTAGGAATCCTGGAGGCTAGGGTCCAGGATGTCCCTCCGCGGGCCCTTCCTCTAAGCCTGCGCAGTGATGAGTTGAGGGATGTCACCCCCTACCTCGTCACTCCTTCCTGGGTTCTCCCCGAAGGGGGAACGGCTCCGCCACTTCCTTTCTGCCTGGTCCGCTATCACCATGGACCGCTAGATGTTTAAGTGGTCAGCAGGGGTCTGCTTCTGGAATTCGAGCAGTTCCCTCCCTATCGGGGGAAGGCGACGGGTTCCGCAGCCTCTTGGTCGGTTCGTCGAGCCAACATTGTCTTGCTCCTCCAGAAGGAGGTGATCAGGCAGGTGGCAGACCCTCCTCCAGACCTGAGGATTGTGTCCAGGTACCTCATGGTCCCAAAACGGACAAGGGGCTGGCGCCCCATTGTCAACCTGCACGATGTGAGCAAGTTCGTAAGGCTTTGCACCTTTAGGATGGTCACTTTGGCTCAGATCATTCCATCCTTGGAGCTTGGCGTGTGGTTCTGTTCTCTGGACCTTCAGGATGCGTTCTTTCACATCCCAATCCATCCGTCTCATCAATGATTCCTCCTATCCCGAGCAGAGGGATCTCTCTTCAAGTTTTGGGCCATGCCCTTTGGTTTCTCCCCAGCTCCCAGGGTCTTCACCAAATGCACGGTAGTGGTGACTGTATTCATGTGGTGCTGAGGAGTCCGGTCGTACCCTTATCTGGACGACTGACTGACTGCAGCCCCCTTCCAGTTGGAGATGGAGCGGTCCAGGGTTCTGGCCCTCCAGGTCTGCTCTCAGATTGGCTTCCTCATCAATGAGGGCTGATCGGAACTAGTTCCATCGCAGGTGAATCAGTTCATTGGTGCAGAACTCCACTCTCTTCGAGCTATTCTCCCGGCGATCAGGGCTGTGGTCCTTTTCTCCATTGCCCAGTCATTTCTGGTTGGTCAGTGGCACCCTGCACCTGCGTGGCCCGTTGGTCGTGATAGCATATGCGTCCCCTTCAATAGGGACTGGCCAGCTAGTGGTCACAGCGCTCCCAGCCGGTGACAGTGACCCAGGTAATGTGGGACGGCCTACCGTGGTGGCTTGTCCCAGCTCATCTGCAGGAGGGTATCTCGTTCGTCCGCACCGAGCCATCTGGGGGAGCTCAGAGCTCACGACCTCTGGTCCTGTCAGGGTCTCGATGACGCATCAACCTGCTGGAGCTTTGAGTGGTTCGAATAGCTCCCACCACCTTCGCTCCATTTGTAGGGGGTCAGGTGGGTCAGGTCCAGATGGACAATACTACGACCATGTACTATGTTAATCGTCAGAGCGGGACACACTCCTTGCCTCTGTGCAAGGAAGCTCTCTGCATCTGGTCTCTTCTGATCAGCCTGGAGGCAGATCTCCTAGCCATCCATGTGGCGGGAGCCTTCAATTGTCTGGCCGATGCCCTCAGCCGGATGGGCGCTGCTTCTCACAAGTGGTCTCTGCTGTCGGAGGTAGTACAAGATCTGTTCTCCCATTGGGGCTACTCTGATGTCGACCTGTTCGCCTCCAGGGAGAATGCGAAGCTGAGGCTGTTTCATGCACGCCCATCTCAGCAGGGCTCACTGCATGGGGATGCCTTCTCGAGGCCGTGCATTCCGTGCCTATTCTGCGCCTTCCCGCCATTTCCCTTGATCTACAAATTGCACCCCAAGGTGAAGAGGGACATGGCGCAGGTGATTCTGGTAGCTGCAGACTGGCCCCGCCAGATCTTACTTCGAGACGCAGCTCTTGCAGCAGGCTACACCATTAGGACTGACGCCAGCAGGCGTCAGGACCCCACGGAAAAATTCTAGCTAGCTATCTTCAGCCGGGGACGCCCCGATGTCGATCCGCCTCCGAGTCAGGCGTGGTACATAAAGGGGCGGTCCCGCGAGATTCCCCAGTTCTTTCCCTCCGTCGACTTGCATGTCTCGACCCTTCGGTTACAGTTTAGCGCGCGAAGCGTGGTTAAGTGCTTTCCTTCGGAAAATTTGATTTTCTTTAAGCAAGACCTTTGCTGATGTCCTCTCCGACCTCCGGTCACTCCTCCAAGTGTGCTTGCGGGAAACAGATCCCCTTCAAGGACCCCCAGACAGCCTGCGTTGGGTGCCTGGGCCCAGACCACGATACCTGGGCCTAATCGTTCTGCCAGGGGTTCAGCAGTTGTACCCGGATCCGACGTCAGAAGGTCCTTCAGGCTTTTTTATTGGAGGAAAAGCTGATGACCATGTCCTCCAAGGGGGAATCTTCTTCTCAAGAATCCCACAAGCACGCGGAGAAACGAAAGGAGAAGGCCCTTTATAGGTCCCCTTCCAGGGCTTTGGGAGTCACTCGCCTCCAGTTCTAGGTCCGACCGCTCTCCCTCCAGGGCCAGCTCTTAGCCTCCCCTAGTTGCGGTTAGGAAGTCTTCTTCTCAGGCCAAGTCCGACTTTGACTGAGGAGGACTTTACGCAGCCCGAGGACTAGATGTGCGACCATGGTTTCGTCGAAACTCCCAGGGAACCCTCGCCATTACCAGAACCCCCTGTGGAGCCGACGCCGGGACCCGACGACCTCCCACCGGTGCCCGGGCCATTGTCTGGCCTTAACTTAGCGGAAGTGAAGGACCACTTCACTTACTGTTTGGACACCATAAAGAAGGACATGGTTCCCATTGTTCCTCCTCCTCCGGTTCCTGCACCCCCTTCGCCATCGGGGTCGGCAGGCCGTTTACCTCCTCCCCAGGAGCCTAGATCCTCTCCCAGGGGGAGTCCAGAAAAACTGAGACCTCAGTCGAAATCTTCTTCTGGGTCACGCAGCCCCAACAGATCCAGGAGACACCGACGTTCGCCTCCGACGGAGGCCACGGGATCAGACTACTCTTCCTCTGGATCCCCATCTCCACTTTCCATCCCTTCTCCGGACCCACGTGAGATGCCGAAATCTCCTCCGGACGATTCTTCGTTCCTGGATATTATGAGACATATCCAAGAGAACATGGGATGGGATGCAGAAGAGCTAGACCCCGAATGGATACGCCTCGCCAAATATCTTCAGCAGAAGGTCCCTATGCCTGTGGTGGTACCACCCTTGGTGGACACTTTTGTGGACATCACCAAGGCAGCATGGAAGCGTCCACATTCGCTCACGGCGATGCCGGAAAAAAGCTGATCACTTATACAAGGCTCCTAAGGAAGACCAGTACTTGATGCAGCAGCCTCAGGCCGATTCTCTGGTAATCACATCCTCACATGATAGGTCACAGAGGCTGCAACATTTGAGCACCCTGCCACTGGACCCAGAGTCCAAGCAGTTGGACGCGTTGGGTAGGCGCACATATGCTTCCGCTACATGCGCCATCAGATCCTTGAACTATTTAACCCACATGGTTCAGTTCCAGAATGCTTTGTGGGAACAGGTCTGCAAATGGCTGAAAAATTGCCTGAAGGTGAGCAGAAGGAGGAGATGCTTCAGCTCCTCCGTACGGGTTCAGACGTGGGGACCCAAGTGCTACGAGCCGCGTACGACTCCGCGGACTCATCGGCCCGAGCAGCAGCTTCTGGCGTATGCCTCCGGAGACACTCCTGGTTACGCGTCTCTGGTTTTACCCCGGATGTCCAGAAGAATATTGTGGACGCTCCTTTTGAGGGAGAAGTCTTGTTTGGTAATTCTTTGGAGAATATCATTACCAGACTTCAAGAGGCCGGGAAGGCGGTAAGGTCGGTTCAGGCCATGTACCGACCCTAGCTTGGTTCCTTTCGTAGGAACCAAAGCTGTTTTCATGAGCGGACGCAGAGGCAGCAGCCCCACTCCGCTACACATCAGAGGGACTCCTGCTTCCGTAGAGCACAGGGGAGACAGCCCGCCATCCGCGGTCAGCGTTCTCCTAAGCCAGCCCCGCCAGCGGGCCCATCTGCCACCACAGCCTGACTCCTTTCCGGCCCCCACCCCTCAGGATCAACGGGAAATCGTGGTCGGGGGTTGAATTGCTAACTTCCTGCCGGGATCGCAGGGTATAACCACCGACAGGTGTGTTCTTCAGTTGGTCAGTGTAGGCCACTTTATAGAATTCGCAGAAAAGCCACCCTCGAGGCCTCCTTTGCTCTCCCGGTATCCGGGTCAGCACAAAACTTTGATCTGGCAAGAAGCAAGCGCGCTCCTGCGAAAGGGAGCGATAGAGTACGTCCCGGAGAACCAGAGAGGACAAGGATATTATTCCCACTTTTCCTGGTTGCAAAGAAAACAGGGGACCTCCGTCCGATTCTGGACCTCAGCGACCTCAACGTGTTGGTCGCCTACAAGAGATTCCGCATGGTGACTCTTCCGGGTCTTATTCCCATGCTGAAACTGGACGCCTTTTTAGCGTATCTAGACATGCAGGACGCATACCTGCATATCCCTATAGCTCAGGCGCACAAGAGGTTCCTGCGCTTCCAGTTTCTCGACCACCACTTTGAGTTCCGAGCTCCTCCGTTCGGGCTGTCATCCGCACCAAGGGCCTTTACCAAGTGCATGGCAGTCGTGGCACCGTCTCTGAGGAGACAGGGCCAATTATGTGTTCCCGTACCTGGACAACTGGCTTCTCATGGCCGCCTCCAGAGAGGCATTGCTACATGCGGTTCATAGCACCCAGGACCTGTTCCGATCTCTGGGCATCCTCATAAATTACGAGAAGTCTCTCCTGGTACCTTTGCAGACACTGCTGTTTATAGGTGTAGTACTGGACACTGTTCAGGGAAGAGCTTTTCTTCCGGACGACAGAGCGGAGCGCATCAGATCCCTCGTAAGGGAGTTATCGTCGAATAAGATCGTACCTGCCAGGTCGGTCCTTCGCTTGCTCGGACACATGGCTGCAGCCATTCCTACTGTCCCTTTCGCAAGGTTCCACATGCGGGTAACTCAGTGGATGCTCCAAGTGCAATGGGACCAAAGGCAAGAACACTTGCAGCATCCGGTCAGTATCACAAATTCCGTGATTCAAGACTGGCAGTGGTGGCTAGTCTCAGGGTCGCTCATCACTGGCGTCCCGTTTGTAGCGCCGTCCCCGGACGTAACCCTCACCATGGACGCCTCAGGTCTTGGGTGGGGGGCACACCTGTACGGGGTAAAGTCCCAGGGTACGTGGACCCCTATGGAAGGTCATCTGCATAATCAAGGTCCTAGATATGAGGGCGGTTCTCTATGCCCCGTAGGCCGTTCAGTCAGTAATCCCACTGTGTACTCTTCTGCTTCAGACTGAGAACACGGTGGTGATGTATTACCTCAAACAAGGAGGCGCACACTCTTACCCCCTTTGCAGGGAGGCCATGAGGATGTGGGATTGGGTAATCGGACACGGCGCAAATCTGATCACTGTGCACGTTCCCGGGGTGGACAACACGATTGCAGACGGCCTGAGTCGATCCCAGGCCAGTGTCCACGAGTGGGAACTTCTTCAAGAGGTGGTAGAGGATCTGTTTCTTCGATGGGGAATTCCAGAACTAGACTTGTTCGCATCCCCATCCAATGCAAAACTGCCCAATTTTTGCTCGCTAGGTCCAGGGCCTGGTGTTTTCTGGCGAGACGCGTTATCCCTCTCCTGGGCGAACAGATTCCTCTTCGCTTTCCCTCCCTTCCCATTGATCCAGAGAGTTCTTCTCAAACTGCATAGGGAGCATGCACTCATGATCCTGGTGGCCCCGTTCTGGCCCAGACAGATCTGGTTCCCTTTGTTGGTGCAACTATCTCGGGAACCCCCGCTCCCGTTGCCGCTCAGCTCCCACCTCCTGTCTCAGGAGAAAAGTTCACTTGTCCATCCGGACTTGCGTTCACTGAACCTGCATGCTTGGCTCCTAGAGACATGGCCATCTTGCGTCACAGGGTCTTGCAAGAGGTTGCAGAGGTCCTTTCTGCAGCCAGAATGCCGTCAATGCATGCGACGTACGCCATGAAATTGCGCCGTTTTTGTTTATGGTCGCGAGCATGCGATTTTTCCTCTTTAGTTTGTCCTGTGGGAGTGGTATTGGATTATCTGCTCTCTCTCTCATTCGGGTCTAGCCTACTCCTCTATTAAGGTTCACGTCTGTGCCATTTCTGCCTATCACCTCCCGGTGGGACATCGTACAGTGGACACCTCTCGGGAATTTCTTAGGGGAGTGTTGCACCTTAGGCCTCCTATTAGGGACCCTGTGCCTCCATGGGATCTGCTGTCTTTGTTCTGGAACAGCTCCCGCTCCCGCCCTTTGAACCTGCCGCGGATTGCGAGCTACATTTTCTGTCGTGGAAAATGTTATTTTTAGTTGCTGTTACTTCAGCGAGAAGAATTTCTGAGCTTCACGCTCCCATGTGCAAAGAGCCTTATTTAGTTTTCCACCGGGACAGAGTATCCCTGAGGACGAACCCTAAATTTTTGCCTAAGGTGGTCTCTTCACTCACTCTGAACCAGGATATTGACCTTCCGGTCTACTTCCAGAGTTACTCGAGTAGAGGAGAGGCTCTGCTTCACACCCTGGATGTTCACCGCAGCCTGAGGTATTACTCAACAGAACTAAACCTTTTCGTAGTTCTGAGCAGCTTTTCGTTTCCTTCTCCGAGGGAATGATGGGCCAATCCATATCCAAACAGTCCCTGTCTCGCTGGCTTGTCCCATGTATTTCTTACTGTTATGATATAAAACAAAAGCCCCTCCCGGGCACAGTCCGGGGTCATTCTGCTAGGGGTGTGGCCACTTCCTTTGCAGCCCTCAGAAACGTCTCCACCTCTGCTATATGTGCTGTAGCCAGTTGGAGTTCTGTGCATACCTTTATCAGGCATTATAGCCTGGACATCGCCTCTCGGCGAAGGGCTGGTTTCGGCCTGGCGGTGCTGGCAGGGTCTCCTGTCCTAGGTTCAGGACCTGGAATGTACTTCCTATTTTCCTCCTCCCGGAATTTCTGGCTGCGTTACTGCTTGTGAATTAGTCGTAATGGTGTAACCTGCTGCAAAAGCTGTGTCTCGAAGTAAGATAGTTCAGTTACGTAAGAACTTACCGTAACAGTAGATCTTCGAGAACAGCTCTTGCAGCAGGTACCTTCCCGCCCACCTTCCCCCTTGGAGAAGGCATGGCTTTCTTTTTTCTTATAGGGAATTTCCTCCCTTATTTTCTTCTGATGGTGGATCTGGTCTCTCCTCTGATGTCATTCTGCGGCCGGGAGTCTCGTGGGAGAACAGGAATCTGGCGGGACCGCCGCCTTATGTACCACGCCTGACGTCTGAGGCGGGACCGACGGGGGCTGTCCCTGCTGAAGATACGTAGCTAAAATTTTTCCGTGGGGTCCTGACGCCTGCCGGCTTCAGTCCTAATGGTGTAACCTGCTGCAAGAGCTGTTCTCGAAGATCTAATGTTACGGTAAGTTCTTACGTAACTGTACTTTCTGGTACCCATGTATCCTCAGTCTGGGCTCCAGGCTCCCGAGGCGGCTTCCAGCCTACTCGGACCTGCTCTGTTGACAGAAGGAAGGTTCTCCATCCGGATCTTCAGTCCCTGCACCGGAGGGCCTGGTTTCTGAGCGGCTAGCGTTGCAGGCCTTGGGTCTTTCCGGCGAGGTCCTCATTGTCGTTGTGGTGTCCCGTAAAGACTCTACCAGAAAATGGTATTCCCTCAAATGGAAGAGATTCTCCATTTGGTGTCAGGACAAGGAGTTGGACCCTTCTTCCTGCTCCTTGGCAAGCATTCTGGAATACCTGTGGTCCGTATCTCAGCTAAGGCTTTGGTCGATGACCCTTAAGGTGTACCTGGCAGCCATCTCTGTTTACCGGTCGTGGGCTGATATGCATTTGGTGGCGCAGGAGAAGGTGGTCTGGCGCTTTTTGAAATGCCTTGATCACGTATCCCCCTCCGGTGTGAGAACCTCCAGCTCCGTGGGATCTACAGCTGGTATTGGCTATGCTCATGGGCAAGCCATTTGAACCGATGCACAAGTGTGGCATCTCTGTCCTGTAGTGGAAGACTGCCTTCTTGGTGGTGGCTATCATGTCAGCCATAAGGATGGGAGAGCTTTCCATTTAGTCTCCTTATCTGGCCTTCCACAGGGACAAGGTTGGCCTGCGTCTCCATCCGTAATTACTTCCGAATATGCTGTTGGGAGTTTCACCTTAAGCAAGTGTTGACTCTGCCGGTGTTCTATCCCTGTCACACCTCGGAGGCCGAATATAGGCTCCATACATTGGACCCTAGAAGAGTGTTCTCTTATTACCAGGAGCGAATGGTTAACGTTCGGGGAGAGGTTTACCAGCTGTTTGTCACCTACTCTGAAGACTCACCTGGCAGACCTGCAGCCAAGTAGACGATAGGCAGATGGATCAGCTCCTGCATAGATCTCTTGTATAGGTTGGCGGGCATGGAGTCTCCCTGAGGGTTAAGAGCTCCTTCTCCCCGCCATACCGCTGCTTCGGTAGCTACTTGCATGGATGTACCTATCCAGGAAATCTGCAGGGCTGCTACCTGGAATTCGGCATACACCTTCATTTCCCATTGCGACATTGACCTTGAGTCACGCCGGGATGCTGGTTTTGGGACCTCGATTCTACAGTCCTTATTTCCCTAGTGAGGGTGTATGCCTTGCTTCCCTCCTCCTGGAGAAATGCTAGGAGTCTACCAGTAAGTGTGGATAGAACAACATATCCATGTTTCTAGAGATACAGGTTAGTCACCTGTAACAGGAGTTCTAGGAATGCTATATGCTGTTCATCCAAACAACCCTCCCAAGCTCCCCAGCTTTGACGTATAACCTGGCTTCCAGCAGGCCAGATTTGGCATCATGGGGCGGAGCTGAGAGTTTTACCACCCGGGTGCGTGGGAGAGCTAGCTTGAAGACCTTCTTGCAAGATTTAAAGTGGCCAATAACTTGCCACAAAGTGTGGATGAACAACTTGTACCTCTCATAGAACTCCTGATCTTACTTCGAGATACAGCTCTTGCAGCAGGTTACACCATTAGGACTTAAGCCAGCAGGTGCCAGGACCCCTCGGAAACTTTCTAGCTAGCTATTTTCAGCGGACTGCCCCGACGTCGGTCCCGCCCCCGACGTCAGGCGTGGTACATAAAGGGGTGGTCCCGCCAGAATCCCTAGTTCTTTCCCGCTGTCGAACTGCATGCCTCGACCCTCCGGTCATAGTATAGCGCGCGATGCGTGGTTCCAGAACTTCCTTCGGGAAATTGCATATTTTCAAGAATTTATCATGCTGATGTCCTCTCCGACCTCGGTCATCCATCCAAGTCTGTGTGGAAAACAGAGTCCTTCAAGGACCCGCATTCCACGTGCGTTCGGTGCCTGGGCCCAGACCACGACACCAAGGCCTGCTCCCTGTGCCAGGGGTTCAACAGCCGCACCAGAATCCGCCGGCAGAAGGCCCTCCAAGCGTTTTTGTTAGAAGAAAAACTTCGGGCCATGTCCTCGAAGGGGGAATCGTCCCACAAACATGCGGAGAAGAAGAGGAGAGAGAAGGATCTTCCCCGGTCGCCGGCTCGGGCCTCCCGAGTCCCGTAGCTCCGGTTCGCGGTCGGACCGGTCCCCGTCTAGAGCCTCGTCCCTTCCCCCGGCTGCGGCTCCAGTGCCCAAGTCTGCTCAGGCCCCTACCGCCAGGCCGTCGTCCTCTTCCACCCAGGAGGCCGTGGCGAAGTCCGGGGAACGCCACCATCATCACCATAAGTCGGGCTCCCGCTCCTCGGCCCCCGACGCTCGGTCTTCCTCGGTACCCCCCCCGGAAGACTTTGGATCTGACGCCACTGAGGAGACCTGTGGATCCGACGTCGGCCAGACCGCCGTCGGCCGTATGCCATCGTTCCTCGGAGCCGTCGACGGCCTCGTCTTTGCATCGGACGTCGGTGGGGGGTCAGACGTCCGTATTGCCTGAGCCGAGGGCTCCTGCGCCTCCGACGGCCGGGCAGGAGTCCCTCACGGAGGAGGAGTCAACGCAGCCCGAAGACCAGACGTGCGTTCCCGGCCTCGAGCAGTCTCCTAGGTCCCGCGCTGCCGGGACCCGACGACCGGCCTTCGCCCTCGGAGCCGACATTGGGGCTGTCACTTGCAGAGGTGAAGGACCTATTCATGTATTGGTGGGACACCATTAGGAAGGACGTGGTACCCCCAGTCCCTCCTCCTCCTGTTCCTACTCCGGCCCCACCTTCACCAGTGCGGTCGGTCGCCCGTTCTGTCCCCAGGGAGCCTGAGTCCCCTCCCAGGGGTCGCCATTCCAAGAGGAGACCTCCGTCGAGATCTTCCTCTTCTGGATCGCCTAGGCCCAAGAGATCCAGAAGATGCTGTCGTTCGCCGTCGACGGAGGACACGGGATCAATTTATTCCACTTCGAGATCCCTGTCTCCGGTCTTGCTTCCTTCACCGGACCCACGCGAGACTCCACTGTCTCCTCCGGATGACCCTTCGTTCATGGATATTCTACGCCATATCCAGGAGAACATGGGGTGGGAAGCTGAGGAGTTGGACCCCGAGGTGTTACGCCTGGCCAAGTACCTTCGGCAGAAGGACCCTAAGCCTGTGGTGGTACCACCCTTGGTGGACACCTTTGTGGACGTCACCAAGGCTGCGTGGAACCGTCCACACTCGCTACCGGCGGTGCCGAAGAACGCTGATCGTTTGTACAGGGCTCCCAAGGGGGACCAGTACCTGTCACAGCACCCTCTGGCTGATTATGTGGTCATTACAGCCTCACATGACCGGTCTCAGGGGCTGCAGCATCTGAGCACCCTGCCACCGGACCCTGAGTCCAAGCAGTTGGACTCTCTGGGTAGGCGCACATACACATCCGCTACTTGTGCCATTAGGTCCTTGAACTATCTCACCCACATGGTGCAGTTCCAGAACTCCCTGTTGCAGCAGGGCCTAGAGGCGGCTGAGAAGCTGCCTGATGGTGAGCAGAAGGAGGAGATGCTTCAGCTCCTCCGCACGGGTTCAGACGTGGGGACCCAAGTTCTTAGAGCCCCATATGACTCTGCGGATTCTTCAGCCAGAGCGGCAGCGTCAGGCGTTTGCCTCCGGAGGCACTCATGGCTCCGTGTCTCCGGTTTCACCCCGGACGTCCAGAAGAACATTATGGACGCCCCCTTTGAAGGTGAGGTTCTGTTTGGTAGTCCATCCGAAAGGATCATTACCGTACTCCAAGAGGCCGGAAAGGCGGTCCGGTCAGTCCAGGCTATGTACCGGCCGAGGCTTGGTTCCTTTCGTAGGAACCAAGGCCGCTTTATGAGCGGAACTCAGAGGCAGCAGCCCCGTCCGCCACACAGCAGAGGGGCTCCGGTTTCAGAAGGACCCAGGGGAAGCAGCCCGCCAGCAGGGGTCAGCGCACTCCTAAGGCCTCCCAGCCGGCAGGCCCTTCAGTCGCCACAGCATGACTCCTTTCCGGCCCCCGCCCCTCAGGATCAACGGGATTTTTCGGTCGGGGGTTGCATTGCGAACTTCCTGTCGGGATGGCAGGCAATTACCACCAACAGGTGGGTGCTTCAGTTGGTCAGCATCGGCCACTTTTTAGAGTTCGCAGAACAGCCACCCTCGAGGCCTCCTCTGCTCTCCCGGTATTCGGGTCAGCACTGCGCCTTAATTTGGCAAGAGGTGATCGCGCTCCTAAGCAAGGGGGCGATACAGCATGTCCCGGGAAACCAGAGAGGACTAGGGTACTATTCTCACTTCTTCCTGGTTCCCAAAAAGACAGGGGACCTCCGTCCTATTCTGGACCTAAGCGACCTCAACTTATCAGTCGCATACAAAAGATTTCGCATGGTGACCCTTCCGGGTCTAATCCCCATGCTAAAACAAGACGCCTATTTAGCATCCCTAGACATGCAGGATGCCTACCTGCATATCCCCATAACTCAGGCGCATCAGAGGTTCCTGCGCTTCGAGTTTCTGGGCCACCATTTTCAGTTCCGAGCTCTCCCTTTCAGACTGTCATCCGCTCCAAGGGTCTTTACCAAATGCATGGCAGTCGTGGCAGCTGCTCTGAGGAGAAAGGGCCACTATGTGTTCCCGTAGCTAGACGATTGGCTTCTCATGGCCGCCTCCAGGCGATCCAGGACACTCAAGTTTTGTTCGGATCGCTGGGGATTCTCATAAACTAGGAGAAGTCTGTCTTGGTACCATCGCAGAACCTGCAATTTATAGGTGCAGTGCTGGACACGGTCCAGGGGAAGGCTTTCCTCCCAGTCGACAGGGCGGAACGCATCAGGTCTCTTATAGAGGACCTATCAACGAATCAGACCGTTCCGGCCAGATTGGTCCTTCGTCTGCTCGGACACATGGCTGCGGCCATTCCTACGGTACCCCTCGAGCGACTCCACATGCGAATAACGAAGTGGATGCTCAAGGCGCAGTGGGACCAGAGGCAAGACCATTTGCAGCACCCAGTCAGGATCACGAAACGGGTGATTCAGGATTGGCAATGGTGGTTAGCCCCCGGGTCGCTTTCCAAGGGCGTCCCGTTTGCAGCGCCGTCCCCGGAGATAACCCTCACCACAGACGCCTCAGGTCTCGGGTGGGGAGCTCACTTGGATGGGGTGAAGTCTCAGGGTGTATAGAGCCCGCTGGATCTCATCTCCACATCAGTGTCTTAGAGATGAGAGCGGTCCTCTATGCACTCCAGGCTTTCCAGTCCAGGATTCCACCGTGCACTATCCTGCTTCAGACGGACAACACGGCGGTGATGTATTACCTCAACAAACAAGGAGGCGCACACTCTTAACCCCTTTGCAGGGAGGCCATGAGAGTGTGGGATTGGGTTATTGGACACGGCGCAAGTTTAATCGCTCTACATGTTCCCGGCGTGGACAACACGATCGCAGACGGTCTGAGTCGCTCCCAGGCCAGAGTCCACGAGTGGGAACTTCTTCAGGAGGTGGCAGAGGATCTGTTCCTTCTGTGGGGAACTCCAGAACTGGATTTGTTCGCGTCCCCATCCAACGCAAAACTGCCCAATTTTTGCTCGCTAGATCCAGGGCCTGGTGTTTTCTGGTGAGACGTGTTGTCCTTCTCCTGGGTGAACAGATTCTTATACGCCTTTCCTCCCTTCCCGTTGATCCAGAGAGTTCTTCTCAAACTGCGCAGGGAGTATGCACGAATGATTCTGGTAGCTCCATTTTGGCCCAGATAGATTTGGTTCCCATTGCTGGCTCAGCTCTCCCGGGAACCCCCGCTCCCGTTGCTGCTCAGTTCCCACCTTCTGTCTCGGGAGCGAGGTTCATTGCTGCACCTGGATCTTCGCTCTTTGAACCTGCACGCATGGCTCCTAGAGACATAGGCATTTTGCGACATGGGGTCTCACAAGAGGTTGCGGAGGTCCTCTCCGCAGCCAGAAAGCCGGTTACACACGCTACGTATGCCATGAAATGGCGTCGGTTTTGTTTGTGGTCATGGGCTCGTGACCTCTCCCCTTTAGGTTGTCCCGTGGGGGCAGTCTTAGACTACCTCCTTTCCCTTTTCCTTTCGGAGCTAGCCTACTCCTCTATTAAGGTGCATCTGTGCGCTATTTCGGCCTATCATCTGCCGGTGGGGCAGCGCACTATTGCTCAGCTTGATGCTTCTCGGGAGTTTCTGAGAGGGGTTTTACACCTTAGGCCTTCTATCAAGGACCCGGTTCCTCCATGGGATCTCCTTTTTGTCCTGGAACAGCTCACGCTTCCTCCCTTTCAACCAGCCGCGGATTGCGAGCTACGTTTTCTGTCGTGGAAGACGTTGTTTTTAGTTGCCGTTACTTCAGCCAGAAGGATTTCTGAGCTTCATGCTCTCATGTGTAAAGAGCCCTATTTGGTTTTTCACCGGGACAGAGTATCTCTGAGGACGAACCCGAAGTTTTTGCCTAAGGTGGTTTCGACTCTCACTTTAAATCAAGATATTGACCTTCCGGTCTATTTCCGAGTTATTCTAATAGAGGGCTTTGCTCCACACTCTGGATGTTCCCCGCAGACTGAGGTATTACCTCAATAGAACTAGTCCCTTTAGGGCTTCTGACCAGCTCTTCGTCTCTTTTGCGCAGAGAATGAGAGGCCGGCCAGTGTCTAAGCAATCCTTATCCCGCTGGCTCGTGCAGTGTATCTCTCACTGTTATCAGTCTAGGCAAAAGCCCCTTCCGTGTTCCATCAGGGGTCATTCTACTAGGGGTGTGGCCACTTCCTTTGCAGCACTCAAAAATGTCTCAATCTCAGCCATTTGTGCTGCAGCTACTTGGAGCTCTGTGCATACCTTTATCAGGCATTACAGTCTGGATATAGCCTCTAGGCGAAGGGCCGGCTTCGGCCTAGCTGTGTTGCAAGGCCTCTTGTCCTGAGTCAGGACTCTGCTTGATTTTTCTCGGCTTCTTCCTCTTCCTCCTCCCAAAGTTTTTGGGGCAAGCATTATTGCTTGGGAATCAGTCCTAATGGTGTAACCTGCTGTAAGAGCTGTATCTCGAAGTAAGATAGTACAGTTACGTAAGAACTTACCGTAACAGTAGATCTTCGAGAACAGCTCTTGCAGCAGGTACCTTCCCACCCTCCGTATCCCCCTTGGAGGAGGTATGGCTCGTTGTTTTTTTAAAAAAAAAAAAGATAAGTGAGAGAGGAAAGGAAAGAATTTCCTTTCGTACGGTTAACGAGCGCAGAAATCGGGTATTCACTGGGGAAAGGAGTGAATTGTGTATCGATCCAGTTGGGATTTTGTTCCCTTATTGCCTTCTGACAGTGGATCCTCGGTCTCCCCCTTTGAGGTCATCGTCCGGCGGGAGAACTGGGGATTCTGGTGGGACCGCCCCCTTATGTACCACGCCTGGCGCCGGAGGCGGGGACCATCGCCGGGGCGGTCTCGCTGGAAGATAGTTAGCCAGAAAGTTTCCGAGGGGTCCTGGCGCCTGCCGGCTTCAGTCCTAATGGTGTAACCTGCTGCAAGAGCTGTTCTCGAAGAGCTACTGTTACGGTAAGTTCTTACGTAACTGTACTTTCCTGGCGAGTAACCTGTTTCTACTCACCTGTAACAGTTCTAGGACTGGTATATGTTTTTCATCCCCACTGGCCCACCAGATCTCCCTTGGCTATAATGCACAGTTCTGCTTCGAGATGGCAAAGATCTGGTGTCATAGGGTGGAGCCAAGGGTTCTACCATCTGGGTGGGAAGGAGGAACCAGCTTGAAAATGTTGGGCTTGTCTTAAAGGGAAAGAACACTGCCGACGTGTGGATTAAGAACATGTAGCACTCCTTGAATTACTGCTACTGCTGTTTATTGCTAAATTTCAGAATGTGATGTTGAGTTTTTAACAAATTTCAAACTACTTCATTTTCTTTGAAATACAACTTTGTGTTTTTCAGAAAGCTGTCCCTCGGAAGTTCCTTGATGAAAGAGTTCATGATAGTTCATCCTTATTTGATCATGGTGGGTAAGAGTAAAAAATCTGAAAAATACACCTTAAAACTTTTGCTGTGATATACTGTTGAGATGCACATTTTGTTTTCTCTGGGATGCTGTATATCCACCCATCTGGATTAGCACCATAGGGTAATCTGCAAAATCCTCACCATAAAGGCCATTACAGTTTCATTCCCTCTGTCACATGCATTATGCTGGCAAAAACATGCCGCTAAACAGATGGCCAGTGTGACTTTTTTTGTATACCACGGGGTGTGGCTGAAGTGTCGCACAAAGCTCTGTCACACCTGTGAAAGCAGAACTCTTGTATTGTGAATAGCATTTTAGTCTTTCTGAGAGAAAACCAGTATTTTGGTTTTAGGCTCATGTCTTAAATGGGGAAGTAGACAACAAATCATAATAAACATTGTTGCTTGTGTAAGTAAATGCTTAACAAAACCTAGATTTTTTTTATATGTAACATTTCTTTGGGTTCCATTACTGTAAAGAATAACAAGCATTTATAAATGCCTAGAATTTGTGTGTCTGTGTTTGCTGTTTAGGTGTTTGGCGCTGATAGTGTAGAGGCTAAAATTGACTGAGTAATAACACAAGCTGTAGTGAAATTGTCATGATTGGAAAAGGAATGGGTTCATACGTAATGCTGATCTTCCAAAAATCAGTCTTCTTTATGGATTCCTAGTGGTGGTTCTGTGCCAGAGATGCTAGAACCCCATGAGAGCTAGTGCACGTCTGGAGGGCTGGCGGAGCGATTAGTCTCCATGTATGTCATGGTATATGCCTGTTGGTATACAGCAGCGCCAGCTCCTAACTGCATTATTTCTTTTTCTGCAGTTCTTTGTGCATCAGTGTCATTATGTCAGGGCCAGAATTTCACAGTTTACACAACAGCGTTCAGTTCTTTGGTTTTAGCTTAATATACACCAGAATTTGCTGTTTTTTTGAATCTCTTTAGTTTAACGCACTAATATTTCTAGAGTTTCCTTGAGCCCTACCTTATGTCAGTGATTGACAGCTATTGAAGAAGATATGGAGCCTGAAAAGGCTAGTTAATTGGTCAGCGGGGCTGTGTCTGGGTACCACCACTCGGGCTGCGTGCTTTGACAACAGGCAGTGCAGCATCTGTTTGGTGTGGCAGTCTTTCCAGAGTCATGAAAGAAACTGTCCAGATCATGAATCCGCATGGTGTCAGGGTCTTTGAAGCAGTTGAGGTCATCCTCCTGTCATCCTGCTTTAAGACACTCCACTTCCACAGGAGATGATTCTAGGGACATGGATATGTTGTTCATCCACACTTATTGGCAGGTATCCTTGCCGCTTTAAATCTTGCCGGAAGGTCTTCAGGCTGGCTCCTCCCACCCACCCGGGTGGTATAACTCTCGGCTCCGCCCCATGACGCCAGATCTTCCTTACTGCTTGGAAGCTCAGGTTCCCTCCTTAACGCTCTGCGTTTGAGACTGGTTCCTATTTCTTCCCTTTGTGAATTTAAAAGTTTTTGCTAAAAAGACTTCAGTCTTCGATCTCTCGTGGCTGCGATGGACAAATCGACTCCCGGTTTTCGGAGATGCCCCTGCGGACAGAAGATGTCTCGGACGGATCCACACTCCACGTGTGTCTACTGTTTAGGCCTTAGGCACGACCCGCAGGACTGCGACTTGTGCTCTTCCTTTTCGGCCTATGTCCTTGAAGACCGTGCTGCCCGATTGCATCTGGGCCGTCCCGAGCGTTTCCCTCGGTGAAGTCTAAGGAGGCCGGTCCGGCAGTGTCCGGCGGCGGTAATTTCCGGATCAGCTCGAGCAGATGATCGCCCTCGAAGAGAGGCGGCGCGGCGTATCTCCCTCGGCCACGGCATTTATCCCGCTCTCTCTGGGTTCCTCCTATACAGCTTCCTTTAAGGAGCTTTGTCTGTTCCTCTCCACTAAGGGAGAAGGGCCAACGTCTGCTGGACCTTTTTCTCGGTCCAAAAAGAGGGACAAAGGTAAATCCCTCCGTCGACGCTCTTGGGAGCGGGAAAGGTCCCTCTCTCCGAGTTGTTGACCGTCGACTTCGGTCGACCGCTCCGCTTCGGCCACTGGTCTCACGGTGTCCCCGTCAGGTCAGTTGACTGAGACTCCCGTCGACGAAGTCGAGATTTTTCTCGATCCGTTGGACGGGTTGTACGCCTAAACCGAGACTCCTCTCCCGTTTCCACGGGGAGTTGAGATCCGTGAACTTGCCTGTGCCTCGGTTCCGGAGCCCTCGGATGAACCCTCCGGGCGGAAGGGAGTGCTGGTTCCTGGCGACCCTTCTCCGCACCGACCTCGGAAAAGCCGAGGCTCGGTCTCGATCTCGGACCTCTTCGGCGGTCCAGCCGATCCCGCCGTCGCCGGCGGTCTCGGCACCGTGGTGGCCAGCGTCGCCGCTCGTCCTCGATCCTCCTCCTCGGACGGGGAGGCTTCAGCGCGTGAGTTACGTCGGCGATGCGAGGACCTCATGTAGGCAACAGTTCCTCCTGACCTGGAATAAGCCAGCGCCAGTCACCAACTGACCATTAAGTGGCTGTCACAGATGGCCGACACAACCCCGACTTACCGAGGGCCTGTTCCCAAGGCGTTGTTCGGCCAAAACCAGCTGCTCCACGATTCGGTGGAACCTCTGCCTCCACAGCCACTATTTGGGGCTCCGACCAAGGGATTCTCGGTGGCTAGGGTCTATCCCATAGGCTGTCTGTTACCCTCCTCCCGACCGACCTCGGCAGGTAGAGGGTGGCTCAGGCCAGAGGCAGCTCTTGAGGACTCGTCTGAGTCCGAGATAATTCCTCCTTTTCTCCAGCGAATAGACTTGGAGTCCTCAGGAGGACTGTCAATGGACGATAACCCGTCGTCCTTCCTAGGACTGCTTCGGCTCATCTCGGAGTCCACCGGGATGAAGCTCGAACCCGTTTCCAAACGGGCCAGGTATCCCCTCACGGAGATTCTGGACTGAGGGGATTCTCCGACGGAGGCCTTTCCGGTGGCCGAGGCCATAGTGGGTCCGGCCTTGGAGCTTTGGCAGCGCCCTGCTTCCTGTCCTGCGCCTTTGGCCAGGATGGCCAGGAAGTATGCGGTCCCTACCGGTTCCCTGTCCGGTTTTTCGGAGCACCCCTCTTCTGAGGGGTTAGTTACCGACAGCGTTTTCTGGCGCGCCGGCAACGCCAGGGATGTGGACAAACCTCCCGACAAGGAATCCAAGAAATTGGATCATGTCGGGGAAAAGTCTATGCTGCGTCCTCTCTCGGCCGTCCAGGCCAGTTCGCCGTCCTCATGGCACATTTTTCTCATGCCCTGTTGGGCTCCCTGGATGAGGTCATCCTCATCTTCCCGCGGATCTGCAGACTACGGTCAAGCAGGTGCGGGACCAGGGCAGGGCAGTGGCCAAACAGCAGCTCCAGACTGCTTTAGATATTGGGGACTCGTGTGCCAGGTCGGTGGCGGCCGCAGTGGCTATGCGTCGGCGGGCTTGGCTGAGGATATCCACCTTTACTTCGAATACCCAGCACAAGTTGGCGGATGTTTCCATTTTGGGGACTGACCTCTTCGGCCCTGGGGTGGAAGGTCACCTGCAGAGGATCGAGAAGTCCAATGCTACCTTGGACTCTGTCTCTTCCGCTCAGAAGGACAAAGGCCGCAAACCACAGCCTAAGCCCTTTCGTCCTTCTGCGCCCCCGGAGCGACCGGCCCAGCAACGTAAGGGCCAGCAGGCTCTGCCTTGGCATCCCAAACCCAAGCTGCCGGCTTCCTCTAACAGGAGGCAGGGAGGAAAAGGCCCAGGAGGTCCCTCGGCCGGTCCCTCTGCCAAGCCTGCCCAGTGACGGGCTGAGGGGTGTCCCCCCCATCCCCGTCACCTTACCCCTGGTTCCCCCCGTGGGGGGACGGCTCCGACACTTCCTTTCCGCCTGGTCCGCTGTTACCACGGACAGGTGGGTACTGGAGGTGGTGGGAAAAGGCCTGCCTCTGGAATTCGAGCAGGTCCCACCCTTCAGAGCCGTCGCTCCTCGGGGGGCCTCGGGGTCCGTAGCCTCACTGTCAGCTCGTCGAGCCGACATCGCTCTCCTCCTCCGAAAGGAGGTGATCAGGGTGGTAGCGGACCCCCCCTCAGACCCAGGGTTTGTGTCCAGGTACTTCCTGGTTCCGAAACGGACGGGGGGCTGGCGCCCCATTCTCGACCTACACGACCTAAACAAGTTCCTAAGGTCTCGAACCTTCAGGATGGTCACTCTGGCTCAGATACTACCATCCTTGGAACGCAGCGTGTGGTTCTGCTCTCTGGACTTGCAGGACGCGTTTTTCCACGTCCCTATCCGTCCGTCTCACCAGAGATTCCTTCGCTTCCGAGCGGAAGGATCCCTTTTCGAGTTCCGAGCCATGCCCTTCGGCTTGTCTCCAGCTCCCAGGGTCTTCACCAAATGCATGGCAGTGGTGACAGCATTCCTGTGGCGCCGAGGGGTCTGGGTGTACCCTTACCTGGACGACTGGCTGATAGCAGCTCCCTCCAGGCGGAGGAGAGATCCAGAAATCTGGCCCTCCAGGTCTGCTCTCAACTGGGCCTCCTTATCACGAGGCCAAGTCGGACTTCGAGCGAAGCAGGTGATTCTGTTCATCGGGCGCAGCTCGACTCTCTTGAGCCAGGCGCGGCTCCGGCGGACAGGGCCGAGGTTCTTCCTCCTTTGCCCAATCATTTCTGGTTGGACAATTTAGCCCTGCCTGGGACTTCCTCGCCTCCTGGGTCTCATGGCGGCCTGCACACAGCGTGGTCCGTTGGGCCGCTGGAGCGTCGTTCCTTCAATGGGGACTGGCCAGTCAGTGGTCTGGCGCTGCGATCCTTTGGACCAGCTTGTGCCGGTGACACAGGGGATGTGAGCAGCTCTCCAGTGTTGGATCGTTCAGGTCATTTGCAGGAGGGCATCCCGTTTGTCGCCCGGGCCGACGGTCTCTCTATCGAGCGATGCCTCTCTGATGGGTTGGGGTGCCCATCTGGGGAACACAGAGCTCCCGGCCTCTGGTCCCAGCGGGCGTCGATGCCACATCAACCTGCTGGAGCTCCAGTGGTCCGCCTAGCTCTCACCGCCTTTGCTCCGTTCCTCCGGGGTCAAGTGGTCGAGTCCAGATGGACAACACCACGACCATGTACTATCTAAACCGCCAGGGGCGGGATCGCTCCATGCTTCTATGCAAGGAAGCTCTCCGCATTTGGTCACTCGTGCGCAGCCTGGGAGCGGATCTCCTGGCCATTCATGTGGCAGGGCCTCCAACACCCTGTCCGATGCCCTAAGCCGGATAGGGGCTGCATCCACAGTGGTCTCTCCTGCGAGGTAGTACAGCATCTGTTCTCCCATTGGGGCACACCTCAGGTGGACCTGTTTTCCTCCAGGAGAGCAAGCTGAGGCTGTTCCATGCCCGCCTCCCTCAGCAGGGCTCGCTGCAGGGGATGGCTTCTCGAGACAGTGGACCCGGGCCTCTTCTCGCCTTTCCCCATTTCCCTTGATCCACAAGGTGCTTCTCAAGGAGAGGAGGGACAAGGCGCAGGTGATTCTGATAGCCCAGACTGGCCTCGCCAGTTCTGGTACCAGATCTCCTCAGTCTCAGCTCCAGGACTCCGCGGCAGCTTCCAGCTCGCCGGACCTGCTCTCTGTCAATCAGGGGAAGGTGTTCCATCCGGACCTTCAATCCCTGCACCTGACGGCCTGGTTCCTGAGCGGCTAGAGTTCCAGGCCTTGGGTCTTTCCGACGAGGTCCTTAATGTAGTTGAGGCGTCCCGTAAGGAGTCTACCAGAAAATGTTATGCCCTCAAATGGAAAAGGTTTTCCATTTGGTGTCAGGGCAAGGGCTTGGACCCTTCCTCCTGTTCCTTGCAAGCATCTTGGACTATTTATGGTCCCTTTCTAATCAAGTGCTTAGGTCGACGACCCTAAGGGTGCACCTGGCAGCCATCTCCGCTTACCGGGCGCGGGCCGGGAAGCAGTCGGTGGCGCAGGAGAAGGTGGTCTGGCACTTTTCAAGGCCTTGATCACATTTCCCTCCGGTCGAGAACCTCCACCTCCGTGGGATCTACTGCTGGTACTGGCAAAGCTCATGGGCAAGCCATTGAACCTATGCACAGGTGTGCTCTCTCTCACCTGTGCGTGGAGACCGCCTTCTTGGTGGCTATCACGTCAGCCAGAAGGATGGGAGAGCTCCAGGCGCTTTCCATCGAGTCTCCTTACCTGGTCTTCCACAGGGACAAGGTTGTCCTCGCCCCACCGAAATTCCTTCCGAAGGTGGTGTCGGAGTTTCACCTTAACCAGGTGTTGACTCTGCCGGTGTTCTACCCCAATCACACCTCGGAGGCCGAATATAGGCTCCATACTCTGGACCCTAGAAGGGCGCTCGCCTATTACAAAGAGCGCACGGCTGAAATTCCGGGAGAGGTTCGCCAGCTGTTTGTCACCTACGCTGAAGCCGCATCTGGCAGACCTGCAGCCAAGCGGACGATAAGCAGGTGGGTCACCTCCTGCATAGATCTCTGCTATGAGTTGGTGGGCTTGGAGCCTCCCAGAGGGATAAGAGCTCATTCTACCCGCCATACTGCTGCATGTGGCTGCTTCCAGGGGCGTCCCTATCCAGGAAATCTGCAGGGCTGCTACCTGGAAGTCAGCACACACCTTCATTACCCATTACCACATCGACCTTGAGTCACGCGGGATGCTGGTTTTGGGGCCTCGGTTCTCCAGTCTCTCTTTCCCAAGTAAGTATTGGGGGTGTGCGTCTTGCCTCCCTCCTCCCGGAGAACTGCTAGGAGTCTACCAATAAGTGTGGATGAACAACATATCCATGTCCCTAGAAATACTGGTTCTAGGGACATGGATATGTTGTTCATCCACACTCATTGGCAGGTATCCTTGCCGCTTTAAATCTTGCCGGAAGGTCTTCAAGCTTGCTCCTCCCACCCACCCGGGTGGTATAACTCTCGGCTCCGCCCCATGACGCTAGATCTTCCTTACCGCTTGGAAGCTCAGGTTCCCTCCTTAACGCTCTGCGTTTGTGACTAGTTCCTATTCTCCGTTTGCGGTTTAAAAATAAATTTTGCAAAAAGACTTCAGTCTTCTATCCTCCTGACTGCGATGGACAAATCGACTCGGTTTGGAGATGCCCATGCGGTCGAAGATGTCTCGGACGGATCCACACTCCACGTGTGTCTACTGCTTAGGCCTTGAGCACGACCCGCAGGCTTGCGACCTGTGCTCATCTTTCTCGGCCTACGTCCTCGAAGACCGTGCTGCCCGAGTGCAACTGGGCCGTCCCGAGAAGCGTTTCCCTCCGGTGAAGTCCAAGGAGGCCCGGTTGGCGGTGTCCGCGGCGGCGGGCTCGGCGGATCAGCTCGAGCGGATGGTCGCCCTCGAAGAGGAGGCGGCGCGGGCCGTATCTTCCTCGGCCGCGGCATTTATCCCGCTCTCTCTGGGTTCTTCCTACACGGCTTCTTTTAAGGAGCTTTGTCTGTCCCTCTCCACTAAAGGAGAAGGGCCTGTGTCTGCTGGACCTTATTCTCGGTCCAAAAGAGGACAGGGGTAAGTCCTCCGTCGCGCTCTTGGGCGGGAAAGGTCCCTCTCCCGGGCCGTCGACCGTCGGCTTCGAGTCGACAGCTCCGGCTTGACCACTGGCCTCACGGTGTCCCGTCAGGTCAGTTGACCGAGACTCCCACCGATGAAGTCGAGATTTTTCTCGACCCATTAGCAGGCTGTCGCCTTTAGCAGCGAATTCCCTCTCCCGGTTCCCAGGAGGTTGAGGATCCCGTGGGCTCGCCTGTGCCTCCGGTTCCGGAGCCCTCGGATGGACCATCCGAGCCGAAGGGAGTGCCGGTTCCGGCCGACACCTCCCCGCACCGACCTCGGAAATTCCGGGACTCTCGGTCTCGGTCTCGGACCTCTTCGCGGTCCAGCCGATCCCACCGTCATAGGCGGTCTCGGTCTCGGCACCGCGGTTAGCGGCGTCGCCGCTCGTCCTCGTCCTCCTCCTCGGATGAGGGAAGGCTTCGGCGTAAATTACGTCGCTGATGCGAGACCTTATGTTGCAACAACTCCTCCTGGCGGGAATAAGCCGACCCGTCGCCTTCCCGGCCATTAAGTAACTGTCACGGAGCGCCGACACAACCCTCGACTTCTCCGAGGCCTATACCCAGGCGGTTGTTGGCCAAAACCAGCTGCTCCACCGATTCCGGTGGAACCTCCGCCTCCACAGCCACCAATTGGGGCTCCGACCAAGATTCTCGGTGGGCTAGGGTCTACCCATCGGCTGTCAGTTACCTCACTCCCGACCGACCTCGGCAGGTGAAGGTGGCTCAGGCCAGAGGCAGCTCTTGATTCTTCCGAGTCCAAGATGATTCCTCCTTTTCTCCAAGCGACTGGACTTGGAGTCTTCAGGAGGTCAGTCAATGGACGATAGCCGTCGTCCTTCCTAGGACTGCTTCGGCTCATCTCGGAGTCTACCGGGATGGAGCTCGAACCCGTTTCCAAACGGGCCAGGTATCCCCTCACGGAGATTCTGGACCGAGGGGATTCTCCGACGGAGGCCTTTCCGGTGGCCGAGGCCATAGTGGGTCCGACACTGGAGCTTTGGCAGCGCCCTGCTTCCTGCCCTGCGCCTTCGGCCAGGATGGCCAGGAAGTATGCGGTCCCTACCGGTTCCTTGTCCGGTTTTTCGGAACACCCCTCTGCTGAGGGGTTGGTTACCGACAGCGTTTTCAGTAGCGCCCAGCAGCGCCAGGATGTGGACAAACCTCCTGACAAGGTCCAAGAAATTGGACTATAGCCGGCGAAAAGTCTCGCTGCGTCCTCTCTCGGCCTTCGTCAGGCCAGTTCGGCCGTCCTCATGGCACATTTTCTCATGCCCTGTTGGGCTCCTGGATGAGGTCATCCCTCATCTTCCGCCGATCTGCAGACTACGGTTAAGCAGGTGCGGGACCAGGGCAGAGCAGTGGCCAAACAGCAGCTCAGACTGCTTTGGATATAGGGGACTCGTGTGCCAGATCGGTGGCGGCCGCGTGGCTATCGTCGTCGAGCTTGGCTGAGGATATCACCTTTGCTCGGATACCCAGCACAAGTTGGCGGATGTTCCCTTTTGGGGACTGACCTCTTGGCCCTGGGGTGGAAGGTCACCTGCAGAGGATCGAGAGTCCAATGCCACCTTGGACTCGGTCTCTTCCGCTCAGAAGGACAAGGCCAAAACCACAGCCTAAGCCCTTTAGTCCTTCTGTGCCCGTAGCGCCCGCCCAGCAACGTCAGGGCCAGCAGGCTCGACCTTGGCATCCCAAACCCAAGCCGGACTTCCTCTAACAGGAGGCAAGGAGAAAGGGCCAGGAGGTCCCTCGGCCGGTCCCTCCTCCAAGCCTGCCCAGTGACGGGCTGAGGGGTGTCGCCCCCATCCCCGTCACCTTACCCCTGGGTCCCCCCGTGGGGGGACGGCTCCGGCACTTCCGTTCCGCCTGGTCCGCTGTTACCACGGACAGGTGGGTCTTGGAGGTGGTGGGAAGAGGCCTGCCTCTGGAATTCGAGCAGGCACCACCCTTCAGAGCCGTCGCCCCTCGGGGGGCTTCGGGATCCCCAGCCTCACTGGCGGCTCGTCGAGCCGACATCACTCTCCTCCTCCAGAAGGAGGTGGTAAGAGAGGTGGTGGACCCTCCTTCAGACCCAGGGTTTGTGTCCAGGTACTTCCTGGTTCCGAAAGCAGACGGGGGCTGGCGCCCATTCTCGACCTACGACCTAAACAAGTTCCTAAGGTCTCGAACCTTCAGGATGGTCACTCTGGCTCAGATAATACCATCCTTGGGCAGCGTGTGGTTCTGCTCTCTGGACTTGCAGGAGCGTTTTTCCGTCCCTATCGGTCCGTCTCACAGAATTCCTTTGCTTCGGCGGAAGGATCCTCTTGAGTTCCAAGCCATGCCCTTGGCTTGTCTCCAGCTCCCAGGGTCTTCAGCAAATGCATGGCTGTGGTGACAGCATTCCTGCGGCCGAGGGTCGGTGTGCCCTACCTGGGCGACTGGCTGATAGCAGCTCCCTCCAGGAAGGAGGCGGAGTGGTCCAGAGATCTGGCCTCAGGTCTGCTCTCAACTGGGCCTCCTTATCCGAGGCCAAGTCGAACTCGAGCGAAGCAGGTGATTCTATTCATCGGCGCAGCTCGACTCTCTTGAGCCAGGCGTGCTCCCGGCGGACAGGGCGAGGTTCTTTCCTCCTTTGCCCGATCATTTCTGGTTGGGCAATTGCCCTACCCGGGACTTCCCTCGCCTCCTGGGTCTCATGGCGCCTGCACCAAGCGTGGTCCGTTGGGCCCGCTGGAACATCGTCCTCTTCAGTGGGGACTGGCCAGCCAGTGGTCACAATGCTGCGATCCCTTGGACCAGCTTGTAGCCGGTGACACAGGGGATGTGGGCAGCTCTCCAGTGGTGGACCCGTTCCAGATCATTTGCAGGAGGGCATCCCGTTCGTCCGCCCCGAGCAGCCGGTCTCTCTGTCGACCGATGCCTCTCTGATGGGTTGGGGTGCCCATCTGGGGAACACGGGCTCATGGCCTCTGGTCCCTCTGAGAGTCCGATGCCACATCAACCTGCTGGAGCTCGGCGGTCGCCTAGCTCTCACCGCTTTGCTCCGTTCCTCCGGGGTCAAGTGGTCTGAGTCAGGCGGACAATACCACGACTATGTACTATCTAAACCGCCAGGGCGGGGACCGCTCCCATGCTTCTATGCAAGGAAGCTCTCCGCATTTGGTCACTCGTGCGCAGCCTGGAGGCGGATCTCCTAGCCATTCACGTGGCAGGGCCTCCAACACCCTGGCCGATGCCCTGGGCGGATAGGGCTGCATCCCACAGTGGTCTCTCCTGCGGAGGTAGTACAGCATCTGTTCTCCCTTGGGGCACACCTCAGGTGGACCTGTTTGCCTCAGGAGGCAGAGCTGAGTCTGTTCCATGCCGCCCCCTCAGCAGGGCTCGCTGCAGGGGATGCCTTCTCGAGGCAATGGACCCCGGCCTATTTCGCCTTTCCCCATTTCCCTTGATCCACAAGGTGCTTCTCAAGGCGAGGAGGGACAAGGCGCAGGTGATTCTGATAGCCCCAGACTGGCCTCGCCAGTTCTGGTACCAGATCTCCTCAGTCTCAGCTCCAGGACTCATGGCAGCTTCCAGCTCGCCGGACCTGCTCTCAGTCAATTAGGGAAGGTGTTCCATCCGGACTTCAATCCCTGCACCCTGACGGCCTGGTTCCTGGCGGCTAGAGTTCCAGGCCTTGGGTCTTTCGACGAGGTCCTCAATGTAGTTGAGGCGTCCCGTAGAGTCGACCAGAAAATGCTATGCCTTCAAATGGAAAAGGTTTTCCATTTGGTGTCAGAACAAGGGCTTGGACCCTTCCTCCTGTTCCTTGGCAAGCATCTTGGACTATTTATGGTCCCTTTCTAGTCAAGGGCTTAGGTCGACGACCCTAAGGGTGCACCTGGCAGCCATCTCTGCTTACCGGGCGCGGGCCGGGAAGCAGTCGGTGGCGCAGGAGAAGGTGGTCTGGCGCTTTTTCAAAGGCCTTGATCACATTTCCCCTCCAGTGCCTAGTGCGGGAACCCCCACCTCCGTGGGATCTACTGCTGGTACTGGCAAAGCTCATGGGCAAGCCATTCGAACCTATGCACAGGTGTGCTCTCTCTCACCTGTGTGGAAGACCTCCTTCTTGGTGGCTATCACGTCAGCCAGAAGGATGGGAGAGCTCCAGGCGCTTCCATGAGTCTCTTACCTGGTCTTCCCACAGGGACAAGGTTGTCCTCCTCCCCCACCGAAATTCCTTCCGAAGGTGGTGTCGGAGTTTCACCTTAACCAGGTGTTGACTCTGCGGTGTTCTACCCCAATCACACCTCGGAGGCCGAATATAGGCTCCATACTCTGGACCCTAGAAGAGCTCGCTTATTATAAGGCGCCTGGCTGAAAGTCGGGAGAGGTTCGCAGCTGTTTGTCACCTACGCTGAAAGCCGCATCTGGCAGACCTGCAGCCAAGCGGACGATAAGCAGGTGGGTAACCTCCCATAGATCTCTGCTATAAGTTGGCGGGCATGGAGCCTCCCAGAGGGATAAGAGCTCATTCTACCCGCCATACTGCTGTGAGTGGCTGCTTCCAGGGATGTCCTATCCAGGAAATCTGCAGGGCTGCTACCTGGAAGTCAGCAAACACCTTCATTACCCATTACCACATCGACCTTGAGTCACGCGGGATGCTGGTTTTGGGGCCTCGATTCTCCAGTCTCTCTTTCCCAAGTAAGTAATGGGGTGTGCGTCTTGCCTCCCTCCTCCCGGAGAACTGCTAGGAGTCTGCCAATGAGTGTGGATGAACAACATATCCATTTCCCTAGAAATACAGGTTACTCACCTGTAACAGGAGTTCTAGGAATGGTATATGTTGTTCATCCTACATTCCTCCGACTCCCTGCTCGACGCACAACCTGAGCTTCCAGCGGGCCAGATCTGGCGTCATGGGGCGGAGCCGAGAGTTATACCACCCGGGTGGGTGGGAGGAGCAAGCTTGAAGACCTTCCGGCAAGATTTAAAGCGGCAAGGATACCTGCCAATGAGTGTGGATGAACAACATATACCATTCCTAGAACTCCTGTTACAGGTGAGTAACCTGTATTTTTTGGCTAAGGTGGCTTCAGACGTCCACCTTAACCAGTCTGTGTCTCTTCCGGTTTTCTTTACTGACCATTCCTCCTCTGGGGAGAGGAGGCTGTACGGTTTGGATGTGAATAGGGCCCTTAGCTACTACATAGTGCGTACCCAGGGTCACTGGTTTGACTCCCTCCAACTGTTCCTCACTTATGGTGAGGTTGGTAAGGGAAAATCTGCCACTAAGAGATCTGTTGACAGGTGGATTGTCTCTTGCATTCAGTTTTGCTATGAAAAACTAGGTAGGACTCCACCCTCAGGCCTGTGGTCTCACTCTACTAGAGGTAGAGCTGCTTCCCTGGCTGCTGCCAGGGATATTCTTATCTTAGAGATTTGTCAAGCAGCTAGCAGGAAAACAGTACACACTTTTACCAAGCATTACTCGCTGGATATCCAGGCTAGGAGTGATGCTCGGTTTGGCATAGCAGTGCTTCAGAGCCTATTCCCTAGGTAGGTTCTGTTCCTCCTCGATGGAGGCACTGTTTGGTAGTCTGCATTTTGTCAGAATACAGCAAGACTTCATGTTTGGGGAATTACCGCCTTAGTAGTGTTTCTTCTAATGGAGTTTTGCTGTACTCTGACCCCCGCCTCCCCTCTGAGAACCTTTGTTTTGGGATGTGGGTGGGCATTAGCAGTGTTGGCACTCGAGAGGTGCCCCACCTCTGATTTCTCGCCCCTTTAGTTTGGGTGGGTGGGTGTTGTGTTTGTTTCATTTTTGGGGTTCCCTTACTTGATTCTTTGTTTTGGGACCAGAAAATCTGTTTATTATATTTAGTGGCCAGTTGGCTAGTGTAAGCTTACAGTTTCCACACAGGACACACTGTGAGTATAGCTCGTAAAGATCTGATGGTTTGAGTTGAAACAGCAACAGAAAGAGTCTCAACTGAGCTCGAGCTCAGCATTCCATGCCTGGCATGGAAAGTCAACTCTTTCATCTCCGGGGCAGTTAGAAGGTTGGACCTCACTGCAATTTGTCAATACAGCTAGACTCCATTAGAAGAAATAACATTACTAAGGCGAGTAATTTGTTCTTCTGGTAGCCCAAGACTGGCCCCATCAGTTCTGGTATCCAGAACTCCTCAGTCTCAGCTCCAGGCTCCCATGGCAGCTTCCAGCCGGCCCAGAGCTGATCTCAGTCAATCGGGGAAGGCATTCCATCCGGACCTTCAATCCCTGCAACTGACGGCCTGGTTCCTGAGCGGCTAGAGTTCCAGGCCTTTGGTCTTCCCGACGAGGTCCGCAACATTGTTGAGGCGTCCCGTAAGGAGTCGACGAGAAAATGCTGTTCCTTCAAATGGAAGAGGTTTTCCATTTGGGGTCAGGGCAAGGGCCTGGACCCTTCCTCCTGTTCCTTGGCAAGCATGCTGGACTACCTGTGGTCCCTTTCTTGGCAAGGGCTTCGGTTGCCGACCCTTAAGGTGCACCTGGCAGCCATCTCTGCTTACCGGGCGCGGTCCGGGAAGCATTCGGTGGCGCAGGAGAAGGTGGTCTGGCGCTTTTTCAAAGGCTTTGATCACATATCCCCTCCGGTGCGAGAACCTCCACCTCCATGAGATCTACTGCTGGTATTGGGTAAGCTCATGGGAAGGCCATTCGAACCGATGTATAGGTGTGACATCTCTCACCTGTCGTGGAAGACCGCCTTCTTGGTGGCTATCACGTCAGCCAGAAGGATGGGAGAGCTCCTGGTGCTTTCCATTGAGTCTCTTTATCTGGTCTTCCACAGGGACAAGGTTGTCCTGCGCCCCTACCTGAAATTCCTTCCAAACCTTAACCTGGTGGTGACTCTGCCGGTGTTCTACCCCAATCATACCTCGGAGGCCGAATATAGGCTCCTTACTTTGGACCCTAGAAGAGCGGTCGCTTATTATAAGGAGCCGACTGCTGAAGTTCGGAGAGAGGGTCACCAGCTGTTTTGTCACCTACGCTGAAGCCGCACCTGGCTGACCTGTAGCCAAGCGGACTATAGGCCGGTGGGTCACCTCCTGCATAGATCTCTGTTATAGGTTGGTGGACATGGAGCCTCCCAGAGGGATGAGCTCATTCATAGGCCGGTGGGTCACCTCCTGCATAGATCTCTGTTATAGGTTGGTGGACATGGAGCCTCCCAGAGGGATGAGCTCATTCTACCCGCCATACCGCTGCATTGGTAGCTACTTCCAGGGACATCCCTATCCGGGAAATTTGCGGGGCTGCTACCTGGAAGTCAACATATACCTTCATCACCCACTACCACATCGACCTTGAGTCATGCCGGGATGCTGGTTTTGGGGCCTTGGTTCTCCAGTCTTTGTTCCCTAAGTAGGGGGTGTGCGCCTTGCCTCCCTCCTGCCAGAGAACTGCTAGGAGTCTGCTAGGCAGTGTGGATGAACAGCATATCCATGTTCCTAGAAATACAGGTTCTAGGAACATGGATATGTTGTTCACCCACACTTTCTGGCAGGTTTCCTTGCCGCTTTCTTACTGGAATGTCTTCAAGCTGGCTCCTCCCACTCACCCGGGTGGTAAAACTCGAGGCTCCGCCCAATGACGCCAGATCTTCCTTACCGCTTGGAAGCTCAGGTTCCCTCCTTAACGCTCTGCATATGAGACTGGTTCCTATTTCTTCGGGGTACCAGAAATTACTTTTAAGGTTTTCAAGTCTTCGGTCATTTATTTCCCTCGCGGCTGCGATGGCCAAATCGTCTGTCGGTTTTCGGAGGTGCCCATGCGGGGAGAAGATGTCTCTGACAGATCTGCACTCCACGTGCGTCTACTGCTTGGGCATTGAGCATGACCCGCAGGTTTGCGACCTGTGGTCTTCCTTTTTGGCCTACGTCCCGGAAGACTGCGCAGCCTGTTTACAACTTGGGCGCCTCGAGAAACATTACCCTCTGGTATAGTCGAAGGAGGCCTGTTTGTCGGTTTCCGTGGCGGCAGGCTCGGCGGAACAGCTTGAGCAGATGATCGCCCTCGAGGAGGAGGCGGTGCAGGCTGCATCTTCGCCTGCCTCGGCCGCAGCCTTTATCCCGCTCTCCCTGGGATCCTCCTATTCAGCTTCTTTTAAGGAGCTCTGTCTGTCCCTTTCCACCAAGGGAGAGGGACCAACATCCTCGGGGCCTTCCTCTCGGTCCAAGAAGGACCACAAAAGTAAGTCTCTCCGTCGATGCTCTTGAGAGCAGGAGAGGTCTCTCTCCCCGAGTAGTTGACCATCAACATCGGTCGATCCTTTGGCTTCGGCCACTGGCCTCGCGGTGTCTCCGTCAGGTGAATTGACAGATGCTCTCATCGACGCCGTCGAGATTTTTCTCGACCCGTCGGATGAGCTGTCAACTGGTGAAGCCGAAAACCTTCACTCCCCCGCAGAGATGGAGGTTTCCGTGGACTTGCCTGTGCCTCCGTTTCCGGAGTCCACGGTTGAACCTTCCGAGCCGAGGGGAGAGCGGGTTTCCCCTGCCCTGCCCCAGAACCCTCCTCGGAAATGCCGAGGTTCTAGGGACATGGATATGTTGTTCATCCACACTCATTGGCAGTATCCTTGCCGCTTTAAATCTTGCCGGAAGGTCTTCAAGCTTGCTCCTCCCACCCACCCGGGTGGTATAACTCTCGGCTCCGCCCCATGACGCCAGATCTTCCTTACCGCTTGGAAGCTCAGGTTCCCTCCTTAACGCTCTGCGTTTGCGACTGGTTCCTATTTCTCCGTTTGCGGATTTAAAAATAAAAATTTGCAAAAAGACTTCAGTCTTCGATCCCTCGCGGCTGCGATGGACAAATCGACTCCCGGATTTCGGAGATGCCCATGCGGGCAGAAGATGTCTCGGACGGATCCACACTCCACGTGTGTCTACTGCCTAGGCCTTGAGCACGACCCGCAGGCTTGCGACCTGTGCTCATCTTTCTCGGCCTACGTCCTCGAAGACCGTGCTGCCCGATTGCAACTGGGCCGTCCCGAGAAGCGTTTCCCTCCGGTGAAGTCCAAGGAGGCCCGGTTGGCGGTGTCCGCGGCGGCGGGCTCGGCGGATCAGCTCGAGCGGATGGTCGTCCTCGAAGAGGAGGCGGCGCGGGCCGTATCTTCCTCGGCCGCGGCATTTATCCCGCTCTCTCTGGGTTCTTCCTACACGGCTTCTTTTAAGGAGCTTTGTCTGTCCCTCTCCACTAAAGGAGAAGGGCCTGCGTCTGCTGGACCTTTTCTCGGTCCAAAAAGAGGGACAAGGGTAAGTCCCTCCGTCGACGCTCTTGGGAGCGGGAAAGGTCCCTCTCCCCGGGCCGTCGTCCGTCGGCTTCGGTCGACCGCTCGGCTTCGGCCACTGGCCTCACGGTGTCCCCGTCAGGTCAGTTGACCGAGACTCCCACTGATGAAGTCGAGATTTTTCTCGACCCATTGGACGGGCTGTCGCCTTTAGCAGCCGAGATTCCCCTCTCCCCGGTTCCCCCGGGAGGAGTTGAGGATCCCGTGGGCTCGTCTGTGCCTCCGGTTCCGGAGCCCTCGGATGGACCTTCCGAGCCGAAGGGAGTGCCGGTTCCGGCCGACACCTCCCCGCACCGACCCGGAAATTCCGGGACTCTCGGTCTCGGTCTCGGACCTCTTCGCGGTCCAGCCGTTCCCACCGTCATAGGCGGTCTCGGTCTCGGCACCGCGGTAAGCGGCGTCGCCGCTCGTCCTCGTCCTCCTCCTCGGATGAGGGGAGGCTTCGGCGTAAGTGACGTCGTGATGCGAGGACCTTATGTTGCAACAGCTCCTCCTGGCGGGGAATAAGCCGACTCGGCGCCTTCCCGGCCATTAAATAGCTGTCACGGAGCGGCCGACACAACCCCTCGACTTGTCCGAGGCCTATACCCGGCGGTTGTTGGGCCAAACCAGCTGCTCCACCGATTCGGTGGAACCTCCGCCTCCACAGCCACCAATTGGGGCTCCGACCAAGGATTCTCGATGCGACTAAGGGTTTACCCCATCGGCTGTCAGTTACCCTCACTCCCGACCGACCTCGGCAGGTGAAGGGTGGCTCAGGCCAGAGGCAGCTCTTCGAGGACTCTTCGAGTCCGAAGATGATTCCTCCTTCTTCTCCAAGCGACTGGACTTGGAGTCTTCAGGAGGTCAGTCAATGGACGATAGCCCGTCGTCCTTCCTAGGACTCTTGGCTCATCTCGAGTCTACGGGATGGAGCTCGAACCCGTTCCAAGCGGGCCAGTATCCCTCACGGAGATTCTGGACCGAGTTCTCAGACGGAGGCCTTCCGGTGGCCGAGGCCATAGTGGGTCGGCACTGGAACTTTGGCAGCGCCCTGCTTCCTGCCCTGCGCCCGGCCAGGATGGCCAGGAAGTATCGCGGTCCCACGGTTCCTTGTCCGGTTTTTGAACACCCTCTGCTGAGGGTTGGTTACCGACAGCGTTTTCGGGCGCGCCGGCAACGCCAGGGATGTGGACAAACCTCCTGACAAAGTATCCAAGAAATTGGACTATGTCGGGCGAAAAGTCTCACGCTGCGTCCTCTCTCGGCCTTCGTCAGGCCAGTTCGGCCGTCCTCATGGCACATTTTCTCATGCCCTGTTGGGCTCCCTGGATGAGGTCATCCTCATCTTCCCCGATCTGCAGACTCACGGTTAAGCAGGTGCGGGACCAGGGCAGGCAGTGGCCAAACAGCAGCTCCAGACTGCTTTGGATGTGGGGACTCATGTGCCAGATCGGTGGCGGCCGCAGTGGCTATCGTCGTGAGCTTGGCTGAGGATATCCACCTTTGACCGGATACCCAGCACAAGTTGGCGGATGTTCCTTTTGAGGACTGACCTCTTGACCCTGGGGTGGAAGGTCACCTGCAGAGGATCGAGAAGTCCAATGCCACCTTGACTCCGGTCTCTTCCGCTCAGAAGGACAAAGGCCGCAAACCACAGCCTAAGCCCTTTCGTCCTTCTGCCCTTGGGCCTTGACCCAGCAGTCAGGGGCCAGCAGGCTCGGCCTTGGCATCCCAAACCCAAGCCGCCCGGCTTCCTCTAACAGGAGGCAGGAGGAAAGGCCCAGGAGGTCCCTCGGCCGGTCCCTCCTCCAAGCCTGCCCAGTGGCGGGCTGAGGTGTCGTCCCATCCCGTCACCTACCCTGGGTCCCCGTGGGGGGACGGCTCCGGCACTTCCGTTCCGCCTGGTCCGCTGTTACCACGGACAGGTGGGTCTTGGAGGTGGTGGGAAGAGGCCTGCCTCTGGAATTCGAGCAGGCACCACCCTTCAGAGCCGTCGCCCCTCGGGGGGCTTCGGGATCCCCAGCCTCACTGGCGGCTCGTCGAGCCGACATCACTCTCCTCCTCCAGAAGGAGGTGGTAAGAGAGGTGGTGGACCCTCCTTCAGACCCAGGGTTTGTGTCCAGGTACTTCCTGGTTCCGAAACGGACGGGGGGCTGGCGCCCCATTCTCGACCTACACGACCTAAACAAGTTCCTAAGGTCTCGAACCTTCAGGATGGTCACTCTGGCTCAGATAATACCATCCTTGGAGCAGCGTGTGTGGTTCTGCTCTCTGGACTTGCAGGACGCGTTTTCACGTCCCTATCCGTCCGTCTCACCAGAGATTCCTTCGCTTCAGGCGGAAGGATCTCTCTTGAGTTCAAGCCATGCCCTTGAGCTTGTCTCCAGCTCCCAGGGTCTTCACCAAATGCATGGCAGTGGTGACAGCATTCCCTCGTGCGCCGAGGTCCGGTGTACCTACCTGGACGACTGGCTGATAGCAGCTCCCTCCAGGAAGGAGGCGGAGTGGTCCAGAGATCTGGCCCTCCAGGTCTGTTTCTCAACTGGGCCTCCTTATCAACGAGGCCAAGTCGAACTCGAGCCAAGCAGGTGATTTTATTCATCGGGCGCAGCCTCGACTCTTCGAGCCAGAGCGCTGCTCCCGCGGACAGGGCCGAGGTTCTTTCTCCTTGCCTCGATCATTTCTGGTTGGGCACTGCGCCCTGCCGGACTTCCTGCGCCTCCTGGGTCTCATGGCGGCCTGCACCAGCGTGGTCCGCTGGGCCTGCTGGAACATGCGCCCCTTCAGTGGGGACTGGCCAGCCAGTGGTCACAACGCTGCGATCCCTTGACCAGCTTGTGTCGGTGACAGGGATGTGGAACGCCTCCAGTGGTGGACCGCTCCAGATCATTTGCAGGAGGGCATCCTGCTCGTCCGCCTGCGACGGTCTCTATCGACCGATGCCTCTCTGATGGGTTGGGGTGCCCATCTGGGAAACATGGCTCATGGCCTCTGGTCCTCAAGGGAGTCCCGATGCCACATCAACCTGCTGGAGCTCCGAGCGGTCCGCCTAGCTCTCACCGCCTTTTGTTCGCTCCTCGGGGTCAAGTGGTCCGAGTCCAGACGGACAATACCACGACCATGTACTATCTAAACCGCCAGGAGGGACGCTGCCCATGCTTCTATGCAAGGAAGCTCTCCGCATTTGGTCACTGCAGCGCAGCCTGGAGGCGGATCTCCTAGCCATTCACGTGGCAGGAGCTCCAACACCCTGGCCGATGCCCTGAGCCGGATAGGGGCTGCATCCCACGAGTGGTCTCTCCTGCCGGAGGTAGTACAGCATCTGTTCTCCCTTTGGGGCACACCTCAGGTGGACCTGTTTGCCTCCATGGAGAACGCGAAGCTGAGTCTGTTCCATGCCCGCCCCCTCAGCAGGGCTCGCTGCAGGGGATGCCTTCTCGAGGCAATGGACCCCGGGCCTCTTTACGCCTTTCCCCATTTCCTTGATCCACAAGGTGCTTCTCAAGGCGAGGAGGGACAAGGCGCAGGTGATTCTGATAGCCCCAGACTGGCCTCGCCAGTTCTGGTACCCAGATCTCCTCAGTCTCAGCTCCAGGACTCCGCTGCAGCTTCCAGCTCGCCTGACCTGCTCTCAGTCAATCAGGGAAGGTGTTCCATCCGGACCTTCAATCCCTGCACCTGACGGCCTGGTTCCTGAGCTGCCAGAGTTCCAGGCTTGGGTCTTTCCGACGAGGTCCTCAATGTAGTTGAGGCGTCCCGTAAGGAGTCGACCAGAAAATGCTATGCCTTCAAATGGAAAAGGTTTTCCATTTGGTGTCAGGGCAAGGGCTTGGACCCTTCCTCCTGTTCCTTGGCAAGCATCTTGGACTATTTATGGTCCCTTTCTAGTCAAGGGCTTAGGTCGACGACCCTAAGGGTGCACCTGGAGCCATCTCTGCTTACCGGGCGCGGCAAGCAGTCGTGGCGCAGGAGAAGGTGGTCTGGCGCTTCAAAGGCCTTGATCACATTTCTCCAGTGCGGGAACCCTCACCTCGCGGGATCTACTGCTGGTACTGGCAAAGCTCATGGGCAAGCTTATTCGAACCTATGCACAGGTGTGCTCTCTCACCTGTCGTGGAAGACCGCCTTCTGGTGGCTATCACGCCAGCCAGAAGGATGGGAGAGCTCCAGGCGCTTCCATCGAGTCTCCTTACCTGGTCTTCCACAGGGACAAGGTTGTCCTGCGCCCCCACCCAAATTCCTTCCAAGGTGAGTGTCGGAGTTTCACCCAACCAGGTGTTGACTCTGCCGGTGTTCTACCCCAATCACACCTCGGAGGTCGAATATAGGCTCCATACTCTGATCCTAGAAGGCGCCGCTATTATAAGGAGCGCACGGCTGAAATTGGGAGGGTTCGCCAGCTGTTTGTCACCTACGCTGAAGTCAAGATCTGGCAGACCTGCAGCCAAGCGGACGATAAGCAGGTGGGTAACCTCCTGCATAGATCTCTATAAGTTGCGGGCATGGAGCCTCCCAGAGGATAAGAGCTCATTCTACCCGCCATACTGCTGCAACGGTGGCTGCTTCCAGGGACGCCCCTATCCAGGAAATCTGCAGGGCTGCTACCTGGAAGTCAGCAAACACCTTCATTACCCACTACCACATCGACCTTGAGTCACGCCGGATGCTGGTTTTGGGGCCTCGGTTCTCCAGTCTCTCTTTCCCAAGTAAGTATTGGGGTGTGCCTTGCCTCCCTCCTCCCGGAGAACTGCTAGGAGTCTGCCAATGAGTGTGGATGAACAACATATCCATGTCCCTAGAAATACAGGTTACTCACCTGTAACAGGAGTTCTAGGAATGGTATATGTTGTTCATCCACACGACCCACCCGACCTCCCCGGCTCGGACGCACAACCTGAGCTTCCAGCGGCCAGATCTGGCGCATGGGGCGGAGCCGAGTTATACCACCCGGTGGGTGGGAGGAGCAAGCTTGAAGACCTTCCGCAAGATTTAAAGGCAAGGATACTGCCAATGAGTGTGGATGAACAACATATACCATTCCTAGAACTCCTGTTACAGGTGAGTAACCTGTATTTCTTGGTCTCCGACTTCTGTCTCGGCACCGTGGTAAGCGGTGTCGCCGCTCGTCCTCCTCCTTGTACGAGGGGAGGCTTCGACGCAAGTTGCTTTGACGATATGAGGACCTCATGTGGCATCAGCTTCTTCTGTCCGGGAGCAAGCCAACATCGTCGCCTTCCCTGGCTATCAAGTGCCTGTCACTGGAGCGGCCGAAGGAACCCCTCGCCATAGCCGAGGCGCCTGCTTCCAGGCCTGTTGCTCGTCCGATACCGGCTGCCCCACCGATTCAGGTGGAACCTTCGCCTCCACCGCCGTTGTTTGGGGCTTAGACCAAGAATTCTCAGTCGGCCCTGTGTCTGCCCCATAGGCTGTTTGTCATCCTCACTCCTGATCGCACTCGGCAGGTAGAGGGTGGCTCAGGCCCAATGCAAGCTTTGCGGACTCCTCTGAGTCCGACGACGATTCATCCGTTCTCCAGGCGGGTCGACTTGGAGTCCTCAGGTCAGTCACTGGACCATAGCCCCTCATCCTTCATGAGTTTGCTTAGGCTTATCTCGGAGACCACCAGGGATGCTGCTCTTGCCCGTATCCAAGCGGGTCAAATATCCCCTCACGGAGATATTGGACCGAGGGGGTTCTCCCACTGAGGCCTTGCCGGGGCCATTGTAGGCCTGGCCTTGGAGCTCTGGCAGCGTCCTACTTCCTGCCCTGCGTCTTCGGCCAAGATGGCAAGGAAGTATGCAGTCCCTACCGGTTCCCTGTCCGGTTTCTCGGAACATCCCTCAGCCGAGGGGTTGGTTACCTTCGGTGTCTTCCAGCATTTCGGAAATGCCAGGGACGTAGACAGAGCTACCGACGAGTCCAAGAAGTTGGACTACGCCGGGCGAAAAGTCTACGCTGCGTCCTCCTTTGGCCTTCGTCAGGCCACCTTGGCCGTGCTGATGGCACATTTCTCTCACGCCCTGTTGGGGTCCCTGGACGAGGTATTCCCTCATCTCCCGGCTGACCTGCAGACTGCGGTTAAGCTGGTGCGGGACCAGGGCAGGACAGTGGCAAAGCAGCAATTTCAGACTGCTTTGGACATTGGTGACTTATGCGCCAGGTGAGTCGTGGCCGCAGTGGCTGTGCGCCGTCGAGCTTGGCTGAGGATATCCACCTTCACAGCGGATACCCAGCAGAAGTTGGCAGATGTCCCCTTCCTGTGGACTGACCTCTTCGGCCCTTGAGTGGAAGGTTACCTCCAGTGGATCGAAAAGTCCAATGCTACTCTGGACTCGGTCTCATCCGCTCAGAGGGACAAGGTTCGCAGACCGCAACCTAAGCCCTTTCGTCCATCAGCGTCAGGGTCAGCAGACTCGCGCTTGGCATCACAAACCCAAGCCCGCGGCTTCCTCCTTCAGGAATCAGGGAGTTAAAGGCTCAGGTGGTCCCTCTGCCGGTCCCTCCTCCAAGCCTACTCAGTGACTGGTTGAGGGGAGCCGCCCCCAACCTAGTCACCTCACCTCAGGTTCCTCCCCGAGGGGGAATGGCTTTGCCACTTTCTTTCCGCCTGGTCCGCTATCACCACAAACCGGTGGGTGTTGGAAGTGGTGGGGAAGGGCCCGCCTCTGGAGTTCGAGCAGGCCCCACCCTTCTGAGTTGTCGCACCCCGAGGGGCCTTGAGGTCCGCAGCCTCACTGTCGTCTCGCCGAGCCGACATCGCTCTGGTCCTCGAGAAGGAGGTGATCATAGAGGTGGCGGACCCTCCCTCAGAACCGGGGTTTGTGTCCATGTACTTCCTGGTTCCAAAACGGACGTGGGGCTGGCGCCCCGTTGTCGACCTGCACGATCTAAACAAGTTCCTAAGGTCTTGGACCTTCAGGATGGTCACTCTGGCTCAGATAATACCATCCTTGGAACGCATCATGTGGTTCTGCTCTCTGAACCTGCAGGACACGTTTTTTCATGTCCCTATCCGTCTGTCTCACCAGAGATTTCTTCACTTTTGAGCGGAAGGATCCCTTTTCGAGATCTGAGTCATGCCGTTCGCCCTGTCTCTTGCTCCCAGGGTCTTCACCAAATGCATGGCAGTGGTGACAGCATTCCTGCGGCTCCGAGGGATCCGGGTGTACCCTTACCTGGACGATTGGCTGATAGCAGCCCCCTCCAGACAAGAGGTGGAGCAGTTCAGAGATCTGGCCCTCCAGGTTTGCTCTCAGGTTGGCCTCCTCTTCAACGAGGCCAAGTCGGAATGCATACCAAAGCAGGTGATTCTCTTCCTTGGGGCAGATCTCGACTCTCTTCGAGCCAAGCACTGCTCCCGGCGGACAGGGTCGAGGTTCTTTCCTCCTCTGCCCAATCTTTTCTGGTTGGACAATCGCGCCTTGCCCGGGACTTCCTGCGCCTCTTCGGTCTCATGGCGGCCTGCACCAGCGTGGTCCGTTGGGCTTGCTGGAACATGCGCCCCCTTCAGTGGGTGTTGACCAGCCAGTGGTCTCAACGGTGCGATCCATTTGACCAGCTCGTGACTGTGACCCAGGGGATGTGGAACGCTCTCCAGTGGTGGATCATTCCAGCTCATCTGCCACAGGGCATCCCGTTTGTCCGCCTCGAGCCGACGGTCTCTCTATCGACCGACGCCTCTATGATGGGTTGGGGTGCCCATCTGGGGAGAACAGAGTGCACGGCCTCTGGTCCCCACGGGAGTTCCTGATGCCATATCAACCTGCTGGAGCTCTGAGCGGTCCGCCTAGCTCTCACCGCCTTCGCTCCGTTTCTACGGGGTCAAGTGGTTCAGGTCCAGACGGACAATACCACGACCATGTACTACCTAAACCGCCAGGGCGGGACGCGCTCCATGCTTCTATGCAAGGAAGCTCTCCGCATTTGGTCACTCGTGCGCAGCCTGGAGGCGGATCTCCTAGCCATTCATGTGGCAGGAGCCTCCAACACCCTGGCCGATGCCCTAAGCCGGATAGGGGCTGCGTCCCACGAGTGGTCTCTCCTGCCGGAGGTAGTACAAGATCTGTTCTCCCATTGGGGCACACCTCAGGTGGACCTGTTTGCCTCCAGGGAGAATGTGAAGCTGAGGCTGTTCCATGCCCGCCCCCCTCAGCAGGGCTCGCTGCAGGGGGATGCCTTCTCGAGGCCGTGGACCCTGGGCCTCTTCTACGCCTTTCCCCCATTTCCCTTGATCCACAAGGTGCTTCTCAAGGTGAGGAGGAACAAGGCGCAGGTGATTCTGGTAGCCCCCGACTGGCCCCGCCAGTACTGGTATCCAGATCTCCTCAGCCTCAGCTCCAGGCTCCCGAGGCAGCTTCCAGCTCACTTGAACCTGCTTTCTGTCAGTCTAGGGAAGGTATTCCATCCGGACCTTCAATCCCTGCATCTGACGACCTGGTTCCTGAGCGGCTAGAGTTCCAGGCCTTGGGTCTTTCCGACGAGGTCCTCAATGTAGTTGAGGCGTCCCGTAAGGAGTAAACCAGGAAATGCTATGCCTTCAAATGGAAGAGGTTTTCTATTTGGTATCAGGGCAAGGGCTTGGACCCTTCCTCCTGTTCCTCGGCAAGCATCTTGGACTATTTATTTTCCCTTTCTCAGGAAGGGCTTAGGTTGACAACCCTACGGGTGCACCTGGCTGCCATCTCTGCTTACCGGATGCCGGCCGGGAAGCAGTCGATGGCGCATGAGAAGGTGGTCTGGCGCTTTTTCAAAGGCCTTGATCACATTTCCCCTCCAGTGCGAGAACCTCCACCTCTGTGGGATCTACTGCTGGTACTGGCAAAGCTCATGGTGAAGCCATTCGAACTAGTGCACAGGTGTGATCTCTCTCGCCTGCCGTGGAAGACCGCCTTTCTGGTGGCTATTACGTCAGCCAGGAAGGATGGAAGAGCTCCAGGCGCTTTCCATCGAGTCTCCTTACCTGGTCTTCCACAGGGACAGGATGTCCTGCGCCCCACCCGAAATTCCTTCCAAGGTGGTGTCGGAGTTTCACCTAACCAGATGTTGACTCTGCCGGTGTTCTGCCCTCAATCTCACCTTGAGGCCTAATATAGGCTCCATACTCTGGACCCAGAAGGGCACTCGCTTAATATAAGGTGCGATCGGTGAAATTCGGGAGAGGTTCGCCAGCTGTTTGTCACCTACGCTGAAGCCGCACCTGGCAGACCTGCAGCCAAGCGGATGATATGCAGGTGGGTTACCTCTTGCATAGATCTCTGCTATAGGTTGGCGGGCATGGAGCCTCCCAGAGGGATAAGAGCTCATTCTACCCACTATACCACTGGATCAGTGGCTGCTTCCAGGGACGTCCCTATCCAGGAAATCTTCAGGGCTGCTACCTGGAAGTCAGCACACACCTTCATCACCCATTACCACATCGACCTTGAGTCACGTCGGGATGCTGGTTTTGGGGCCTCGGTTCTCCAGTCTTTATTCCCAAAGTAGTGTTCGTCTCCTTGCCTCCTCCTCCCAGAGAATTGCTAGAGTCTGCCAATCAGTGTGGCTGAACTATATATCCATGTCTCTAGAAAATAGGTTATTTCACTGTAACAGGAGTTCTAGGAATGATGTATGTTGTCTCATCCACACAACCCACCCTATCTCCCGGCTTTGACTCTCAAACTGAGCTCCAGCGGCTGATTTGGTGTCATTGGTAGGAGCTGAATGTTTACCACTGTGTGGTGGAGCCATCTGAAGACCTTCTGGCAAGATTTAAAGCAAGCAAGGATACTTCGCCAATAAGTGTGAATGAACAACACATACCATTCCTAGAACACCTGTTGCAGGTGAGTAACCTGTATTTTTTTAGTAGCAGTTACTTCGGCAAGAAGTATTTCCGAATTGCATGCACTGATGTGCAAAGAACCTTATTTAGTTTTCCATCAGTATAGGGTATCCCTGAAGACAAACCCAAAGTTCTAGGGACATGGATATGTTGTTCATCCACACTCATTGGCAGGTATCCTTGCCGCTTTAAATCTTGCCGGAAGGTCTTCAAGCTTGCTCCTCCCACCCACCCGGTGGTATAACCTCGCCCGCCCCATGACGCCAGATCTTCCTTACCGCTTGAAGCTCAGGTTCCTCCTTAACGCTCTGTGCTTGAGACTGGTTCCTATTTCTCCGCTTATGGATTTAAAATAAATTTTGCAAAAGACTTCAGTCTTCGATCCTCGCGGCTGCGTGGACAACCGATCTCGATTTCGGAGATGCCCATGCGGGCAGAAGATGTCTCGGACGGATCCACACTCCACGTGTGTCACTGCTTAGGCCTTGAGCACGACCCAGGCTTGTTACCTGTGCTCATCTTTCTCGGCCCACGCCCCAAGACCGTGTGCCCGATTGCAACTGGGCCGCCCGAGAAGCGCTTTCTCCGTGAAGTCCAAGGAGGCCCGGTTGGGGTGTCAGCGGCGGCGGGTTCGGGCGGATCAGCTCGAGCGGATGGTCGCCTCAGAGGAGGCGGCGCGGTCGATCTTCCTCGGCCAGCGCATTTATCCCGCTTCTCTGGGTTCTTCCTACACGGCTTCTTTTAAGGAGCTTTGTCTGTCCCTCTCCACTAAGGGAGAAGGGCCTACGTCTGCTGGACCTTATTCTCGGTCCAAAAAGAAGGACAGGGGTTAGTCCCTCCGTCGACGCTCTTGGGAGCGGGAAAGGTCCCTCTCCCCGAGTCGTCGACGTCGGCTTCGGCCACTGGCCTCACGGTGTCCCCGTCAGGTCAGTTGACCGAGACTCCCACCGACGAAGTCGAGATTTTTCTCGACCCGTTTGACGGGCTGTCGCCTTTAGCAGCCGAGATTCCTCTCCCGGTTCCCCGGAGGAGTTGAGGATCCTGTGGCTCGCCAGTGCCTCCGGTTCCGGAGCCCTCGGATGGACCATCCGAGCCGGAGGAGTGCCGCCGACACCTCCTCACGACCGACCTGGAAATTCGGGACTCGGTCTCGGACCTCTTGTGTCCAGCCGATCCCACCGTCATAGGCGGTCTTGGTCTCGGCTCTGCAGCGGCGTCGCCGCCGTCGCCTCCTCCTCGGATGAGGGGAGGCTTCGGCGTAAATTACGTCGACGGTACAAGGACCTTATGTTGCAACAGCTCCTCCTGGCCGGGAGTAAGCCGACCCCGTCGCCTTCCCCGGCCATTAAGTGGCTGTCACCGGAGCGGCCGACACAACCCCTCGACTTATCCGAGGAGCTTATACCCAGGCCGGTTGTTCGGCCCAAACCAGCTGCTCCACCGATTCCGGTGGAACCTCCGCCTCCACAGCCACCACTGGGGCTCCACCAAGGATTCTCGGTCGGCTAAGGGTCTACCCCATCGGTTGTCAGTTACCTCACTCCCGACCGACCTCGGCAGGTGAAGGGTGGCTCAGGCCAGAGGCAGTTTTCAAGGACTCTTCCGAGTCCGAAGATGATTCCTCCTTTTCTCCAAGCGACTGGACTTGGAGTCTTCAGGAGGTCAGTCAATGGACGATAGCCCGTCATCCTTCCTAGGACTGCTGCTCATCTCGGAGTCCACCGGATGGAGTCGAACCCGCTTCCAAACGGGCCAGGTATCCCTCACGGAGATTCTGGACCGAGGGATTCTCCGACGGAGGCTTTCCGTGGCCGAGGCCATAGTGGGTCCGGCACTGGAGCTTTGGCAGCGCCCTGCTTCCTGCTCCTGCGCCCGGCCAGGATGGCCAGGAAGTATGCGGTCCCTACCGTTCCTTGTCCGTCTGAACACCCTCTGCTGAGGGGTTGGTACCGACAGCTCGCGCCAGCAACGCCAGGGATGTGGACAAACCTCCTGACAAGGAGTCCAAGAAATTGGACTATGTCGGGCTAAAGTCTACGCTATGCCCTCTCTCGGCCTTCGCCAGGCCAGTCTCGGCCGCCTCCTGGCACATTTTTCTCATGCCCTGTTGGGCTCCCTGGATGAGGTCATCCTCATCTTCCCGCCGATCTGCAGACTACGGTTAAGCAGGTGCGGACCAGGGCAGGCAGTGGCCAAACAGCAGCTCCAGACTGCTTTGGATATAGGGGACTCATGTGCCAGATCGGTGGCGGCCGCAGTGGCTATGCGTCGGGCTTGGCTGAGGATATCCACCTTTACTCGGATACCCAGCACAAGTTGGCGGATGTTCCTTTTGGGACTGACCTTCGGCCCTGGGGTGGAAGGTCACCTGCAGAGGATCGAGAAGTCCAATGCTACCTTGGACTCGGTCTCTTCCGCTCAGAAGGACAAAGGCCGCAAACCACAGCCTAAGCCCTTTCGTCCTTCTGTGCCCCCGGCGCCCGGCCCAGCAACGTCAGGGCCAGCAGGCTCAGCCTTGGCATCCCAAACCCAAGCCGCCGGCTTCCTCTAACAGGAGGCAGGGAGGAAAAGGCCCAGGAGGTCCCTCGGCCGGTCCCTCCTCCAAGCCTGCCCAGTGACGGGCTGAGGGGTGTCGCCCCCATTCCCGTCCACCTACCCTGGTCCCCCGGGGACGGCCCGCACTCCTGCCCGCCTGGTCCGCTGTTACCACAGACAGGTGGGTCTTGGAGGTGGTGGGAAGAGGCCTGCCTCTGGAATTCGAGCAGGCACCACCCTTCAGAGCCGCCGCCTCGGGGGCTTCGTCCCCAGCTCACTGGCGGCTCGTCAAGCGACATCGTCCTCCTCCAGAAGGAGGTGATAAGAGAGTGGCGGACCCACCTTCAGACCCAGGGTTTGTGTCCAGGTACTTACTGGTTCCGAACGGACGGGGCTGGCGCCCATTCTCGACTCCACACGACCTAAACAAGTTCCTAAGGTCTCGAACCTTCAGGATGGTCACTCTGGCTCAGATAATACCATCCTTGAACGCCGGGCGTGGTTCTGCTTTCTGGACTTGCAGGACGCTTTTCCACGTCCCTATCCGTCTGTCTCACCAGAGATTCCTTCGCTCCGAGCGGAAGAATCCTTTTCGAGTTCCAAGCCATGCCCTTCGCTTGTCTCCAGCTCCCAGGGTCTTCACCAAATGCATGGCAGTGGTGACAGCATTCTGCGGGCGCCGAGGGGTCCGGGTGTACCCTTACCTGGACGACTGGCTGATAGCAGCTCCTCCAGGAAGGAGGCGGAGTGGTCCAGAGATCTGGCCTCCAGGTCTGTTCTCAACTGGGCCTCCTTATCAACGAGGCCAAGTCGGAACTCGAGCCAAGCAGGTGATTCTATTCATCGGGCGCAGCTCGACTTCTTCAACCAGAGCGCTGCCCGTGGACAGGGCCGGGTTCTTTCCTCCTTGCCCGATCATTTCTGGTTGGGCAGTTGCGCCTGCCCGGGACTTCCTGCGCCTCCTGGGTCTCATGGCGGCCTGCACCAGCGTGGTCCATTGGGCCCGCTGGAACATGCGTCCCCTTCAGTGGGATTGGCCAGCCAGTGGTCACAACGCTGCATCCTTGACCAGCTTGTGTCGGTGACTGGGATGTGGAACGCCTTCCAGTGGTGGACCGCTCCAGATCATTTGCAGGAGGGCATCCTGCTCATCCGCCCGAGCCGACGGTCTCTATCGACCGATGCCTCTCTGATGGGTTGGGGTGCCCATCTGGGGGAACACCGGGCTCATGGCCTCTGGTCCCCGCGGGAGTCCCGATGCCACATCAACCTGCTGGAGCTCCGAGCGGTCCGCCTAGCTCTCACCGCCTTTGCTCCGTTCCTCCGGGGTCAAGTGGTCCGAGTCCAGACGGACAATACCACGACCATGATCTATCTAAACCGCCAGGGCGGGACGCGCTCCATGCTTCTATGCAAGGAAGCTCTCCGCATTTGGTCACTCGTGCGCAGCCTGGAGGCGGATCTCCTAGCCATTCATGTGGCAGGAGCCTCCAACACCCTGGCCGATGCCCTGAGCCGGATAGGGGCTGCATCCCACGAGTGGTTTCTCCTGCCGGAGGTAGTACAGCATCTGTTCTCCCATTGGGGCACACCTCAGGTGGACCTGTTCGCCTCCAGGGAGAACGCGACGCTGAGACTGTTCCATGCCCGCCCCTCAGCAGGGCTCGCTGCAGGGGGATGCCTTCTCGAGGCAGTGGACCCCGGGCCTCTTTTACGCCTTTCTCCCATTTCCCTTGATCCACAAGGTGCTTCTCAAGGCGAGGAGGGACAAGGCGCAGGTGATTCTGATAGCTCCAGACTGGCCTCGCCAGTTCTGGTACCCAGATCTCCTCAGTCTCAGCTCCAGGACTCTGCGGCAGCTTCCAGCTCGCCCGGACCTGCTCTCAGTCAATCAGGGGAAGGTGTTCCATCCGGACCTTCAATCCCTGCTCCTGACGGCCTGGTTCCTGAGCGGCTAGAGTTCCAGGCCTTGGGTCTTTCCGACGAGGTCCTCAATGTAGTTGAGGCGTCCCGTAAGGAGTCGACCAGAAAATGTTATGCCTTCAAATGGAAAAGGTTTTCCATTTGGTGTCAGGGCAAGGGCTTGGACCCTTCCTCCTGTTCCTTGGCAAGCATCTTGGACTATTTATGGTCCCTTTCTAATCAAGGGCTTAGGTCGGCGACCCTAAGGGTGCACCTGGCAGCCGTCTCTGCTTACCGGGCGCGGGCCGGGAAGCAGTCGGTGGCGCAGGAGAAGGTGGTCTGGCGCTTTTTCAAAGGCCTTGATCACATTTCCCCTCCAGTGCGGGAACCCTCCACCTCCGTGGGATCTACTGATGGTACTGGCAAAGCTCATGGGCAAGCCATTCGAACCTATGCACAGGTGTGCTCTCTCTCACCTGTCGTGGAAGACCGCCTTCTTGGTGGCTATCACGTCAGCCAGAAGGATGGGAGAGCTCCAGGCGCTCCATCGAGTCTCCTTACCTGGTCTTCCACAGGGACAGAGTTGTCCTGCGCCCCCACCCGAAATTCCTTCCGAAGGTGGTGTCGGAGTTTCACCTTAACCAGGTGTTGACTCTGCCGGTGTTCTACCCCAATCACACTCGGAGGTCGAATACAGGCTCCATACTTTGGACCCTAGAAGGGCCACTTATTATAAGGAGCGACGGCTGAAATTCGGGAGAGGTTCGCCAGCTGTTTGTCACCTACGCTGAAGCCGCATCTGGCAGACCTGCAGCCAAGCGGACGATAAGCAGGTGGGTCACTTCCTGCATAGATCTCGTTAAGTGTTGGCGGGCATGGAGCCTCCCAGAGGGATAAGAGCTCATTCTACCCGCCATACTGCTGCAACTGTGGCTGCTTCCAGGGACGTCCCTATCCAGGAAATCTGCAGGGCTGCTACCTGGAAGTCAGCAAACACCTTCATTACCCATTACCACATCAACCTTGAGTCATGCCGGGATGCTGGTCTTGGGGCCTCGTTCTCCAGTCTCTTTCCCAAGTAAGTATTGGGGTGTGCTGGCTTCCTCCTCCCGGAGAACTGCTAGAGTCTGCCAATGAGTGTGGATGAACAACATATCCATGTCCCTAGAAATACAGGTTACTCACCTGTAACAGGAGTTCTAGGAATGGTATATGTTGTTCATCCACCACTCCACCCGACCTCCCGGCTTCGACGACAACCTGAGCTTCCAGCGGCCAGATCTGGCGTCATGGGGCGGAGCCGAGAGTTATACCACCCGGGTGGGTGGGAGGAGCAAGCTTGAAGACCTTCCGGCAAGAATTAAAGCGGCAAGAATACCTGCCAGAAAGTGTGGATGAACAACATATACCATTCCTAGAACTCCTGTTACAGGTGAGTAACCTGTATTTTCTGCCTAAGGTGGTTTCAGCTCTCGCCCTTAATCAGGATATCGAATTACCAGTGTATTTTCCTAAGTACACCATCCGAGGAGAAGCCCTTTTTCACACCCTTGATGTACACAGGTGCCTCAGGTATTATCTGACTAGAGCCAAACAGTTAGGAAAGTCGGTTCACCTGTTTGTCTCCTTTGCTGTTGCGATGGAAGGAGCTCCTGTTTCTAAACAGTCTCTCTCTTTCGAGGTGGGTCATCCAGTGTATCTTTTTCTGTTATGATAAACACAATAAATCCTTACCATTCGTGGTTAAGGGTCACTCCACGAGAGGAGTGGCCACTTCCTTTGAGGTACTAAGAAATGTCTCCACCTGAGGTATATGCGCTGCAGCCAGTTGGAGCTGGGTGCATACCTTTATTAGGCATTATAGTCTGGACATTGCATCGAGGAAAAGAGCAGTTTTCGGCCTAGCCGTCATTTAAGGACTTTTGTCTTAGGCTCGAGTAGGGTTTTGATCCCTACCTTTCCTTCTCCCTGGTGCATAAGATTGCCGCTGTTGCTTGGAAATCAGTCCTAATGGTGTAACCTGCTGCAAGAGCTGTTCTCGAAGAGCTACTGTTACGGTAAGTTCTTACGTCACTGTACTCTCCTTACACCCTCCGAGCACAAGAATAATTGCGACTCGTGCGGCGCTTAACTCCCGCACTAGGATGGACACTCCAGTGCCTCTTCTGTCTACGCCTGAATCACCTCGTGGAGAAGTGCCAGCATTGCCTGAAGTTCAGCACCGCCACCCATATACAGAGGCAGCAGTCCCTGGAGTCCCACATCCTTATAAAGAAAAGGATCTTCATGGGAAAGGAGCTGAAGAAGCTTCATCAGGCCTCAGTTTCGTCTGAGGATAACCGTATAAAGAAGGAGAAGTAGAAGCACCGTTTCTTCTCTTCCTCGGCTGTCGCGACTTCGGCTGGATTCCCCATGCTCAAGGTAACACCCCCCTCGGGGGAACACTGTGCGACTGCCATCTTGGAGGCTTCCAAACTAGTGACCAACCCCCCATTCATCTGGCTCGGGCCCTTCGGGTGCCTTCGGGTTAAAGGAGGCGTCCACTCCCAGTAAGGCCGCCGCTGAGTAGCCTTCTGGTGCGAGTGGCTCTGGTAAGCTGGATGTTTCTTGCGCCCACCGAAAAGGCCGTAAGCAAGGCGCTTGACCTTTGTGGCAGCACAACCCCCAAACCGCCTGACTGGGCCCCCTTCGCGCCTGCCTCAGGCTCTGGTTTCGCTAAGTTGGACGACTGCTCCTCCAACGTCTGTCCGGACTCTGACGTTCAGTCAACTATCCCTGACTCCCCGCAGCATTCGCTGCCCTCCGAGGACTCCGCGTGTCCTCAGCTAGACCCCACGGATTTTCATCCTCCCTCCTTGGGCAATACCGAGGATGCAGGCTCCCGTCAGGTTTCCCTCCCGCTGTAGTATCCAACAACCCAGTGTCCGAAGCCGCAGTACAGGGTGCCTCAGTACCCGATGTGAGGGTACGGATACACGCCGTGCAGATATCCTTGGTATCTATAGCCTCTTCCTCCACCGCCCCCTCAGCCGCCGGTTTATTTGAAGGAGACTCTAGCTTCCTGGTGGACTGAGGCCAAGGCTTACCTCACCAGGGAGGTAGAGAGCAGTCTCCCGATGCAGGTCCTGGTTCTGAACCCTCTACATCAGAGATGAGAGACTCCCTTCCCACCTTCGGATACCAGAGATAAGCCCTCCGGTTCAATGGCGGGGTAGGATATGCTTCCCTGTGGGCTTCCCGAAGGGTCATTTCCTCCCCCTCATCAGGAGGAGGATGATTCTTCCTCTTCATCCTCCTCGGTCACCCCGGATGATTCCAATGGTCATTCCGACTTAGACCACGAGCCCTGCTCTCCGGATAAGCCTTGGATGAGGACTCCTCCGAAGTCTTCTCCGGAGGATCCTTCTTTTACGGAGTTGCTTAAAGTCCAGGACATTCATCAGTGGCATTCCTTGTAGCCGGATCCTCAGCATAAGAAACCTGCTGCGCATCTGGATCTGCCCAAGACCGCTGCGACGCTTTTGCCACCCTGGATTGAGCCTCATGCCGATCTTGTTTCCACCATTTGGAAGCTTCATGGCGATCTTGTTTCCACCATTTGGAAGCAACAGTCTGCATTAGTCCCCTCCCCTTTAGGAAGTCTGATGAAACTTATCAGGCTCCCGAGGGTGTCGACTCTTTGTACTCGCACCCTCGAGCTGATTTGGTCGTGATCAGCAATGCTGCGGGCTGGACAGCTAACCCCAAGCACTTGAGCTCATCACCACCCGACAAGGAATCCCGCCTTGTGGACCAGTACAGGAAGGTGGTCTATGCTTCTTCCACTCTGGTTATTAAGGCCCTGAATTATGTTGGTAATATGGAGGATTACCAGAAGGAGATCCCTAGTGAGGTGGAGGCTAAATTGGACTCTCTTTCTGAGTCTCATACGAAGCAGGAAGTGGCAGATCAAGTCTGGTCTGTGCGTTCGGGTAGCCGGCACATGCTTCATGCCATGTACGATGCAGTGGACACTGCTGGTTGGAGCTCAGCTTTCGCCATGGATTTGCGGAGTCAGATTTGGTCCCGGAGGTGCAGTCCACTATACAGGACGCACTCTTCAGGGGTTCAGTGCTGTTCGGTGGCGAAGTCAAGGACATGATCACCAATCTGCAGGAGAAGGGTACTGCACTTTAGTTAGTTGACTGTCTGTACAAACTCCCTCTAGCTCAGTGTCGTCCCTTTCGCCGGTGTCCTTGGCAAAAAGCGAAGGCTCCGGGAAAGGCGGCCAGCAAACTTCTGTCTCCTCTGGCTGCCAAGCCCTCCTTAGCCCAAAAAAGCAGCCGGGGCTTCAGTCGCGATGCTGCGTCCTGACTCCTTTCCTCTCCCACTGCCTCTAGGACTTCCAGAGGAACTGGTAGGAGGAAGATTCTCCCTCCATCTTCCGGGTTGGGAGAGGATAACTACAGCCTCTTGGTTTCTGCACCTGATCACAGAAGGACACTCTGTAGAGTTTCTTTGGAAACCTCCTCTAACCCGCCCCCTTCAAGTTTGTTTTACTCCCCAGAACATCATCTTCTGGTCCGGGAAGAAATATCCTCTTTTCTTTTGAAGGAGGCGTTGGAAGCCGTAGCCCCACCTCTTCAGGGGACGGGCTCCTACTACCATTTTTTCCTGGTCCTGAGAAAGTCTGGAGAGGTGAGCCTGATTCTCGATCTCAGCTCCCTGAACTTGCTTGTGGAGTGCAGGAGGTTCAGGATGCTCTCTGTGCAGTCTTCAGCCCCTCTTTCGTCCTGGACTGTGGTTGTGTGCTCTGGATATGCAGGATGCTTACCTGCATATCCCTATTCGCCCTTCTCACTGCAGATGCCTGCGTTTTGCTTTTCATCGGACCACTGCTAGTTCAACGCTCCCCCATTTGATCTTTCCTCTGCACCCCGAGTTTTTATCAGATGCCTTTTGGTGGTTGTGGCCTACCTTCGTACCTGGATGAATGGCTCCTGGCGGCCTCGTCCAGGGAGGAACTCTTGCGTTTCCTTTCCCTTACCCTGCTGGTTTTTACTTGCCTGGGTGTTACCATCAACCATGCCAAGTCCTACCTGATTCTGTCACAGATGCTCTAGTTTATCGGGGTGATCCTGGACACGACCTCCGGCATGGCTTTTCTGCCACTTGACAGGGCGGCCTCAATCCAGGCTCAGGTCAACCTGTCATCCAGCTGCAGGCAGGTCAGCACCCGGTCAGTCCTTCGCTTCTTCAGGCTCCTGGCGACTGCTATTCTGACAGTCCCTCGTGCTCTGCTCCACATGAGAATCTTTCAGTGGAGGCTTCGCTTTCAGTGGGATAAGCTGGTGGACGACCTAGATCAACTAGTTCTGGTCTCCAACCCTATGGCTCAGGACTTGCAACGGGTGCCAGTTCAGGAGAACCTTTGTCAAGGAGTTCCTTTCTGCCTTTCGCCTCCCTTCCAGACGCTGACCACAGACACCTCGGGAGAAGGTTGGATAGCCCATCTCGGACCTCACAGGACCCAGTGCTCCTGGTCCGAGCTCAGAAAATATCTCCACATCAGTGTGCTCGAGCTTCGGGCCGTGCTATATGATTTTTAAGCTCTGCATCTTTATTTGCTTCCCAGGCATCTGGCTGTCCAAACTGGCAATACGTGTGTAGTCTGGTACGTCAGCAAACAGGGAGGAACTTGTTCCTTCCCTCTGTGCAGGGAAGCGATGCGGGTTTAGGATTGGGCATTGCAGCACAACCTTCATCTCGCGGCCAGTCACATCCCGGGGGTTGAGAACACGTTGGCAGAGCACCTCAGTTGGTCATCTGCTCATGCACACGAGTGGGAACTAGATGAAAGGGTAGCAGACGACATCTTTCTATGCTGGTGAACCCCTCAGGTAGACCTGTTTACGTCTCCTCTCAATGTAAAACTTCCTGCCGTATGCTCACTTGCTCCATGGTGCGGCATTTTTTGAAGAGACGCTCTCTCTCTAGACTGGAAGGGAAGATTGATCTATGCATTCCCCTATCCCCTTGATTCAGAGGGTCTTGGACAGTCTGCTCGGAAGGAGCACATATGATTTTCATCTCTCCTTTCTGCCCCAGGCAAGTTTGGTTCTCTCTTCTGCAGCAATATTCAAAGGAAACTCCGCTTCCTCTTCCTCTGTCGCAGAATTTGCTGATCCAGGTTCAGGGGACCCTGATCCATCCAAGCCTCAAGTCCCTTCAGTTGCATGCGTGGCTCCTGCAGACGTAGTTCTAGCCCGATTCGGGGTTTCCCCCCTGGTGGCGGCCATGAAGCCATCCACTAGATCTGCCTATGCCATGAAATGGAAACTATTCCCCATTTGAGCCTCTTCCAAAGATTTTGAGCCCGTCACGTGCTCTGTTGGGCAGCTTATGGATTACTTGCGACATCTCTTTGATCTTGGTCTCAGTCATTCCTCTCTGAATGTTCACACAGCAGCCATCTCGGCTTACCATGTTGCTGTTGAGGATAGGATGTTTGCGCAACTGGAGGTCTCCAAGACCTTCCTTTGAGGGGTCCTCCACTTGAAACCCCCTATTCGGGTTCCTGCCCCTCCTTGGGATCTGAATTTGATCCTTGAGAAGCTTACTCTGCTTCCTTTCAAGCCCGCAGACCTGAAGATATTATTTCCAGAGGGCTCTTGCAATAGGTAATTAAATATAGGACTGACGTCGGCCGGTAAAATTTCTAGCTAGCAGTCCCTGGCGGGGACTGCCCCCACGTCATCTGACCGGCGTCATACGATGTCGGTATAAAGGGGTGGTCCCGAACGCCCGCCATCAGCTCGTGCAGTGCCTCGCGGTTAAGTTCTTATCGCTCAGTCCTGTTACTTAGTCGGTTTTTCCGAATAAGTTTTCAGTATAGAGTTTTATTTTTCTTTCGTCAGGTGAACGTCGGTTGTTGTCCCCTTCAAAGAATAAGTGCGATTCGTGCAGCGCCCAACTACCTCACAAAGATGGTCACTCCCTCTGTCTTTTCTGCTTAGGCCCCGACCACGCAGTTGACAAGTGTCCGCACTGCCTTCGATTCAACGCGGCCACACACAGACGGCGCCAGCAGTCCCTCGAAGCCCATCTCCTCAAAAAGAAGTTGTCCGCGATGGAGAAGGAGTTGAAGAAACTTCGGCAGGCGTCGACCTCCCCTGAACGGCATTAGAAGCGGTACAAGGAAAGGCACCGGCAGAAGGCCTCCTCCTCCGCATCTTTGGCCGGAGTCGCGGGTAAGGTAACATCTTCTCCGGGGATCGCCCGATGGCAGACTCCAAGGCTTTGCAGGAGGTGTCTGCCCGCCCGTCGGGTTCACGTTCGAGCCCGCCAGGTGTCTTTGGGCCAAAGGAGACTCTAGCCCCCAGTACGCCAAGAGGCCTGCGTCATTGATGTGGGCACTTCTCAACTGGACGCCGCTCTCTGATGTACGCTTGGGAGAAGGCCGCTAAGACGCCGGACCCTTTCCGAGGCGACATGGCAGTGTCCCCTTGACTGGTCCTCTCCACTACTGCCCGCCTCCGATGAGGGACCCTAGTCGGACGCCGCCTCTGGCGCCCGCCGGATTCGGCCCATAAGCCACACGGCTCGTCTGACGTGCGCCGGGCCTTGGAGCCTACGGCAGACCCTGCCTCATCTGTCGTACCAGGCTCGCCGCAGCCTTCACTGCCCTCATGGGAGCTCCAGTCCCCCCTGCCCGACCCCGGGGAATTTTCCCCTCCATCCCCGGATGAGGCTCTGGACCCTGGGCTACCATCCGATCCTCTTCCTGAAGAGCTGGATCTGACGCCGGTGCTGGCTCCTCCGACGCCGGCCCCGACACCGGTGGGGGATGTTCCTTTACCATCGGGCCCTCCACCCCACGGGCCTATCACAACTCATCTGCCCATGGAGTGCCTGGCTAGGCCGTCTGCTCCGGGAGCTCCTACAGTGCCTGGGCATCCGCCGTCATATCCGACGACGGTTTTCCAAGCTTCGCAGTATCCTGCGCTGCAGTACCCGGTTCTGGTATACCCGCAGCCGGGTTACTGATACTCTCCCTATGGATTTCCTCAGTACACCTATCGCCCTCCTCCTCCACTGTCCCTTAGGCCTCCGGTGGATCTTCAGGAGACTCTTGCCTCCTGGTGTGCTGAGGCTAAGGCTCAGCTCACCAAGGAAGTCGAGAGCAGTCTTGCAGCGACTGTGCCACCCCCGGCTCCCCTACGCCCCAGATGGCACACTCCCTCTCCTCCTCCGGATTCCCCGGCTTTACCTTCTGGATCCAGAGAGGGGCAGGACACGCGTTCTGGGATTCCCCACAAGGAACCCGTTCCTCCCCTTAGTCGAGTTGGGGAGTCTTACTCTGCTTCAGATTCTTCCTCTTCTCTCTCTGACTGCTTGGAGGCTTCCGATGGTTGTTCCGAGAGAGATGACGAGTCACGCTCTCTGTCTAAGCCCCGGCCGAGGACTCCTCCGAAGTCTCCGGAGGATCCTTCCTTCACGGAGTTGCTCAGGAAGTTCCACCAGGTCCATCAGTGGCACTCCTTAGAGCCAGATCCTCAACGAGTTAAACTCGACGAACATCTGGACTTACCCCTTACGGCTCCTACCCTAGTGCCACCCTGAATCGAGCCTCACGCCTTACATTTTGTTTCCACGATTTGGAAGCAACTGGCTGCTTTAGCCCCACTTCCCAGGAAGTCAAACAGGCTATACCAGGCTCCGGATGGTGTAGACTTTTTAGACTCTCACCCCTGTGCAGACTCGGTTGTGATTAGCCCTGCTCACGGCCGGTCAGCACACCCAAAACACTTGAGCTCGTCTCCCCCGGATAAGGAATCTTGCCTTCTGGATCAGTATGGAAGGAAGATCTATGCTTCTTCCACACTGGGGATTAGGGCCCTGAACTATGTATCACATGTGGGCAAGGTGATGGAAGGCATTGTCAAGGAGAGGCTAGGGGGGGACCTTGATAAGTCAGGGTGCCTGGATGATAGACAGCATGGATTCATCCTGGGGAAATCGAGTCAGACAAACCTGGTGGAGTTCTGACTGGGTGACAAGTGCCTTGGACCTGGGTAGACCAGTGGATGTCCTCTTTCTAGACTTCAGCAAGGCATTTGACTCTGTTCCTCACGTGGGCCTGTTGGATAAGCTATGAGAAATGAGGGTGGGAAACCAGATGATCAGATGGATAGGCAATTCGTTCCAGGACCGGACCCAGAGGGTCGAGTTGGTGGGATAGTCTCATTCCCAAGGAGAGTCATTAGTGGGTCCCACAGGGATCAGTCCTGGGCCCCTTTGTTCAACGCCACGATCTGACATAAGGACAGGAATCAGGAGTGAGATGAGTCTCTTGGAGATTACTCAAACTGGGGGCGTGTGGTGGATGGGGAGGAGGGGAGGGTGGCTCTGCAGGGGACCTGGAGGCTCTGGAAAGATGGTCTAGAAAGTGGAAGCTGAGGTTCAATGTAGGAAATGCAAAGGTACTCCACTCCAATAGAAACCCAGGCTAAGTATACAATTTGGGGAATACTACAAGTCTCAATGGCTGTGAGGGACCTGGGGTTGGTGGTGGATGTCAAGATGAACAACTCTGAGACTTGTAGGAATACAGCAGCCAAGGCCAACAGGATGCTGGGATGCATCGCTAGGGATCACCTCCAGAAGGAGGGAAGTGATAATTCCTCTGCATAATCAGTTTGGTGAGGCTGCACCTTGAGTACTGCGTGCAGTTTTGGAGGCCACACTTAAAAGAGGGACATTAACCTCCTGGAGAGGGTCCAGAGGAGGGCAACCAAATGATTTGGGGCTTGGGGACAGGACCTATGTGGAGAGGCTCGAAGAGCTAAATATGTACACATTGGAAGAGAGAAGGGACCGTGGGGACATGATAGAGGTCTTCAGGTACATGAAGAGGGTAAATAGGGGAGGAACAGTCAGGGTGCTTCGAAGGAAGGAGGAGGAAGGGGCCACTAGAGGGCATGGGTGGAAGCTGGAGGGGGGAAGATTCAGGGGAGAAAGGAGGAGGTGCTACTTCACTGAGAGGGTGGTGGAGCCATGGAATGCACTACCTAGGGGGCTGGTGGAGGCAGAGACAGTGGAGGAGTTCAGGAGGGGATGGGACAGGTACAGGGGAAGGGTTCTGGAAGCAAAATCCAATGCAGCAAGAATGTCTGGAACTGGGAAGGGAGAAGCCAGAGAAGGCGAGGGGGACAGCAAGGTCGGCACCCAGGGTGGGGGCTGACGAAACGAGCAGACACGAAAGACCGTTAGGCCTATTCTGCTGGCATTTTAGTATGTTAGTATATGGGGGGATTACCAGAAGGACGTCCTTACCCAGGCCGAATCTAAGCTTTACTCTTTGCCTGACTCCCAAGTCAAGCAGGAGTTAGCCGACCTGGTCCGTTCTGCTTGTTCGGCCAGTCGTCATATTTTGAGGATGACATATGACGCAGTGGACAGCGCAGGATGGAGTTCTGCCTTTGCCATCAGTCTTCGGCGTCGTGCATGTCTCCGTGTGTCAGCTCTGGTCCCGGAGGTGCAGTCAGCGATCCAGTAAGCACCTTTCAGGGGTTCTGTGCTTTTTGGTGGTGATGTCAAGGACATCATCACTGATTTGCAAGAGAAGGGGACGGCCCTTAAATCGGTTGATTCAATGTACCGTCCCCATCCCACAGCGCCGTCCCTTTCGCAGACACAGCCGGCCTCAAGCGAAACTTCAGGGAAGGAGGGCCACTGAAAGTCGGGCCCCCACAGCTGCCAGGCCCCCGCTGCCCAAAAAAGCAATGGGTATCCCAGCTGCAGCGCTGCCTCACACCACCTGACTCCCTCTGCCACCGCTGAGGCAGTCCCCGGGAGAATCAGGAGGGAGGGAGTTTCCTCCACCTTCCAGGTTGGGAGAGGATAACATCGGATTCATGGGTGCTTCAGATCATAGCAGAGGGGCACTCCATAGAGTTTCTACAGAAACCCTCTGCGCCACCCCTCTGAACTCCGCTCAAGGGACTATCTTCCTTGGTCAGGGAAGAAATCTCGGCGCTCCTTGCTAAACAGGCTATAGAACCCGTCCTCCCTCACCTATATGGGACGGGTTACTATTCCCACTTCTTCCTTGTACCAAAGAAGACAGGAGATCTCAGACCTATTCTCGATCTCGGCTCTCTGAACCTGTATGTGGAATGCAAGAGGTTCAGGATGCTTTCCCTTCAAACCCTTTTGCCCCTGCTTCGGCCGGGCCAATGGCTTTGTGCACTAGATATGCAGGATGCGTAACTGCACATCCCTATTCGCCCCTCGCACCGAAAGTACTTCAGATTTGAGTTTCAGGGGGTCCGCTACCAATTCCGGGTGCTCCCGTTTGGTCTTTTCTCAGCTCACCGAGTCTTTACTAGAATGCTTGAGGTGGTAGTGGCCCACCCTGCTCTTTGGGAGTTCAGGTTTTTCCTACCTGACGACTGGCTTCTGGCGGCCTTGTCCAGGGAGGAACTCCTGCATTTTCTCTCCCTCACCCAGCCGGTTTTCACTGGACTGGGTATTACCGTCAACCATTCCAAGTCTCACCTGGAGCCTTCACAGAGGCTCCAGTTCATCGGGGCAATTCTCGACACATCACTGTGCAAGGCCTTTCTGCCTCCGGACAGGGGGACCTCCTCTCGGAACACAGGAGGGTCCCGGCAAGGTCACTGTTTCGTCTACTGGGGCTCATGGCGGCAACCATCCCGACTGTTCCGCACACGCGCCTCCACATGAGACTCCCTCAGTGGATTCTCCTATCTGAGTGGGATCAACGGGTAGACGATCTAGGTCATCTAGTTCTTGTCTCCTCGCCAATGATTAGAGATTTGCAATGGTGGATGGTTCGAGAGAACCTATTCTGGGGGATCCCCTTTTTTCATCTTCCCCAGATCAGAGACTGACCACGGATGCTTCAGGCGAAGGCTGGTTAGCCCAGCTGGGTCCTCACCGAACTCAGGCCTATAGTCAAAGATGGAGATAGTTTTCTTTCAACTTGCTTGATCTTTGAGCAGTGCTGTGTGCTCTCCAAGCCCTTCACCAATTCATCCTTCCCGGTCATCTAGCTGTCCTAATGGACAACATGTGCGTGGTGTGGTACATCATCATGCAGGGAGGGACTCGATCCTACTCGCTGTGCAGGGAAGTGATGAGGGTTTGGGAATGGGCAATGCTTCACAACCTTCATCTTACGGCAATCCATGTTCCAGGAGTCGTCAGTGTCTTGTCAGACTGACTAAGTCGCTCATCGGCTCTATTACACGAGTGGGAATTGGACGAAAAAGTTCTAAAAAGCATCTTCCAGATTTTGGGGACACCTCAGATAGACCTGTTCGCTTCCTCCCAAAACGCAAAGCTTCCAATCTTTTGCTCTCTCGTTCCAGAGCGAGACGCTTTCTGGAACGACGCTCTATCTCTAAGCTGGAAGGACAGATTTGTCTATGCTTTTCCCCTAATTCCTCTGGTCCCTCGTGTGTTACAGAAGCTGACTTTAGAAGGAGTGAGAATGATTCTGATCGCTCCTTTCTGGCCCAGGCAAATCTGGTTCTCTCTTCTACAACAATACTCAGAGGTTCCTCCTCTTTCTCTTTCTTTATCTCCAGGATTGGTGACCCAGGATCTGGGGACACTGGTCCATCCAGCACTCTAGTCCCTTCAACTTCATGCATGGCTCTTGCCGACCTAGCTCAATTTCATTTTGGCGTTTATGCTAAGGTGGTCGAGATTCTGGTGGAGGCTAGAAAATCCTCCACTAGGTCCACCTACGCCTTGAAATGGAAAAGATTTTCCATCTGTGCTGCGGCGTGGAACGTGGAACCCTTTTCCTGCCCTGTGACCATTCTATTTGAGTACATGCGTCATCTTTTTGACCTGGGTCTCAGTCACTCGTCTTTGAAAGTCCATATGGCGGCTATTTCAGCCTACCATGTTGTCCCTTTTGCCGACAAGGCATTTGCCCAGCAGGAGGTATCCAAAACTTTTCTCAGAGGGGTCCTTCATCTCAGGCCCCCTGTCCGGATTCCAGCTGTCCCATTGGACTTGAACTTTGTCCTCGAGAAGCTAACCCTTCCTCCTTTTGAGCCTGCGGCTTCCGCAGACTTGAAGTTTTTATCGTGGAAGACGCTCTTCTTGGTGGCCATTACTTCTGTGTCTAAGCAATGCCTATCAAAATGGTTGGCCCATTGCGTCACTTTCTGTTATGACAAGTACAAGAAGACCCTTCCGGGTCAAGTCAGAGGTTACTCCACTCCTGGAGTAGCATCCTCTGAGGCTTATTTCAAGAACCTGTCTGCGGCAGACATCTGTGCCGCCGCCACTTGGACTTCTGTCCATACCTTTACTAAACATTACAGTTTGGACATTGCCTCTCGCCATAGAGCAGGCTTCGGGTTAGCTGTCTTGCAAGACCTCCTTTCTTGAGACCTGCTAGATTATTGGCAACTTTTTGGAGTAGTTCCTCCTCCCGGTGCCTTTCATTTGTTCCAGACTGCTTGGGATTCTGTCCTATATGTAATTACCTTCTGCAAGAGCCCTCTCGAAGTAAGATAGTACAGTTACGTAAGAACTTACTGCAACAGTTGATCTTCGAGAGAGGCTCTTGTAGTAGATAATACCTTCCCGCCCTCCATCCCCCTAGGCTTTTCAGCTCCTTTTCCATTGAGGGAAATGTCTGCTTCTCTCTCGTCCGGCCTCCGGCCCGTAGGAAAGAACTGGAAGGCGGGCGTTCGGGGCTGCCTCTTTATACTGATGTCGTATGACCAGGGACTGCTAGCTAGAAATATTTCCGGGGGTCTTGCCACCGCCGGGCGCCAGTCCTATATGTAATTACCTACTGCAAGAGCTGCGCCAAGATCTACTGTTACGGTAAGTTCTTACGTAACTGTACTTTTCTCTTGCGGAAGACTCTCTTCCTTGTGGCCATTACTTCAGCTCAAAGGATTTCCAAGCTTGATGCCCTGATGTGTAAAATCCTGTATTTGATTTTTCACAAGGAATGTGTGGCTGTGCATACCAACCATAAGTTTCTTCCGAGGTGGTAGCAGAATCTTCGCTGAATCAATCTATAGAGTTGCCTGCTTTCTTTACGCAGCAGTCCAGTCAAGGAGAGTACCTCTTGCATACTCTGGATGTTCACCGAATTCTGAGATACTACACCACCAGGACGAATGATCTCTTAAAGACTGATCAACTGTTTTTCACTTTTGCTCGTTAAAGTGAGGGCAATGCTGTTTCTAAGCAGTGCCTTTCAAAATGGTTGGCTCGTTGTATGACTTTGTGTTACGGCAAGTATCACAAGAACTTGCCAGGTCAAGTCAGAGGTCACTCCACTAGGGGTGTCGCTGCCTCTGCAGCTTTTTTCAAGAATTGTCACTGGCTGACATCTGTGCAGCCACAACTTGGACTTCTGTCCATACCATTATGAAACATTTCAGTTCGGACATTGCCTCTCGCCGCAGAGCTGACTTCGGGTTGGCTGTTCTATAAGGTCTTCTTTCTTAAGACCTTCACAGCCACTGGATCTGTGTGTGAGTAGTTTCCTCCTCCCCTGAGCTTCTCTTTGTTCTAGACTGCTTGGGAGTCAGTGCTATATTTAATTATCTATTGCAAGAGCCCTCTCGAAATAAGCTAGTACAGCTACATAAGAACTTACTGTAGCAGTAGATCTTCGAGAGAGGCTCTTGGTAGTAGGTAATACCTTCCCACCCTCCATCCCCCTTAGCTTTTTCAGCTCCTTTTCCAGGATGGGAAATATTCACTTCTCTCTCGTCTTGCCTTTTGGCCTTTGGCGGGAAAGAACTGGAAGGTGGGCATGGGGGACCGCCCCTTTATACTGATGTCGGTCACCTTATGTGGTGGTGGTCCCCCGCCAGAGGCTGCTAGCTAGAAATTTTTCCGTGAGGTCCTGAGGCCTGCCGGCTTCAGTCCTGTATGTAATTACCTACTAGAAGAGTTTCTCTTAAAGATCTACTGTTACGGTAAGTTGTTACGTAAGTGTATTTCTAGGGACATGGATATGTTGTTCATCCACACTGTTTGGCAGGTTCTTTGTCACTTTAAATCTTGCAGGAAGGTCTTCAAGCTTCCTCCTCCCACCCACCCAAGTGGTAGAACTCTTGGCTCCGCTCCATGACACCAGATCTTCCTTACATCTTGGAAGCTCAGGTTCCCTCCTTAGCGCTCTGCGTCTAGTCTGGATCCAAACTCTTCGGTTCACCCGAAAATTATTTTAAAGATCTCTTGACTTCGGTCTACTTCTTGCTTCGTGGCTGTGATGGACAAATCTACTCCCATTTTTTGGCAGTTCCCATGCTGGTAGAAGATGTCCAGGACCGATCCGCAGTCTGCGTGCATCTACTGCCTCGGGATTGACCACGACCCGCAGGCCTGCGAGTTGTGCAGGTCTTTTTCGGCCAACGCCCTCAAAGAGCATGCTTCCGGCTCCAACTTTGCGTCCAGAAACATTATTCGCCAGTATGTTCAGGAGGCTCACATGCTTCCGCAGTGGCTGACTCCGGCCTCTACAACTTTAGCAGATGGATCACCTTAAGGATGAGGTGGCTCAGGCCACATCTTCATCAGTCACAGCATTTATCCCGCTCTTTTGGGGATCCTCCTACAGAGCTTTCTTTAAGGTGCTTTGCCAGTCCCTCTCCACGAAGGGTGAGAGGCCATCGGGACACACTTCTTGGTCAAAAAAGAAGGACTCGAAGGGTAAGTCCCACTATCGACGTTCGTGGGAGCGGGAGAGGTCCCCTTCCCCGGACAGTTGACACTCCACTTCGGTCGAGGTTGCGACTAAGGCCACTGGCTTCACAGTGTCCCCGTCAGGTCAGCCGGCCAAGACACCCGTCGACGTGGTCGATATTTTTCTCGACCCATCGGACGGGCTGTTGACTGGTGAAGCCGACAACCCTTCATCACCGATTCCCCTGGTGGAAACCATGGACTTTCCTGCGCCTCCTGTGCCGGAGTCCCTGGTCAAGGCTCCTGAGCCGAGGGAGGTGCGGGTTTCCCCCCGCTCCCTTCCAGACCCGTCCTCGGAAACACCGGCGGTCTCTACACCGAGGAAAGCAGCGGCGCCGCTCATCTTCATCTTCCTCCTCGGAAGAGGAGAGGTTTCGGCGCAAATTGTGTCGATGCCACGAGGACTTAATGTGGCAGCAGCTCCTGCTGTCCGGCAACAAGCCGACGCTGTTGCATTCCCCACCGATTAAGTGGCCATCACCCGAAAGGCCGAAACAACCCTTCTCGGTGGTCGAGGTGCCCAAGCCTGGGCCGGTTGTTCGGCCGAAACCAGCTGCCCCACCGATTGCGGTGGAATCTCCGCCTCCACAACCGAAATCGGGGGCTGCGACCAAGGATTCTTATTCGGGTCAGAGTCTGCCCCGCAGGTTGTCAGTCACCCTCACTCCCGACAGTCCTGGACAGGTGGAGTGTGGCTCAGGCCTTAGGCAGCTCTTCGCAGACTCCTCGGAGTCTTGATGACTCCTTCCTGTTTTTCAGGCCCCTTGACCTGGGGGGGGGGGGCAGTCAGTGGACGAGAGCCCATCATCGTTCATGCATCTGGTTTGGCTCATCTTGGAGTCCACTGGGATGCAGCTCGAGCCCGTATCCATGCGGGCAAAGTATCACCTCACGGAGATATGGACCGAGGGGATTCTCCCACAGATGCCTTTCCGGTGGCTGAAGCCATTTGTTGGTCCAGCCTTGGATCTATGGCAGCAGCCGGATTCCTGTCCTGCGCCTTCGGCTCGGAAGTATGCGGTCCCTACTGGGTCTTTGTCCAGTTTCTTGGAACACCCGTCTGCGGAGGGGTTGGTTGTCAACCGCATTTTCCGGCGTTCCGGGAATACTAGGGATGTGGACAAGCCTCCCCCCGACAGAGTCCAAAAAGCTGGACTATGCCAGGCACAAAGTTTACGCTGCGTTCTCCCTCGGCCTCCGTCAGGCTGGTTCGGCCGTACTGATGGCGTACTTCTCCCACTCCCTCATGGACTCCCTGGATGAGGTAATCCCTTATCTCCCGGCTGATCTGCAGACTATGGTCAAGCAGGTGCGGGATCAGGGAAGGGCAGTGGCAAACCGCTCCAAACGGCTCTTGATATTGGAGACTCCTTTGCCCGGTCAGTAGCGGCTGCAGTGGCCATGCACCGTGGAGCCTGGCTGACGATATCTACCTTTGTGATGGATACTCTGCACAAGTTTTCAGACGTCCCCTTCCGGGGGACTGCCTTCTTAGGCCTTGGAGTGAAAGGCTACCTCCAGAGAATTGGAAAGTCCAGTGACACTTTGGGCTCGGTCACGTCTGCTCAGAAGGAGAAAGGCCGACGACAGCAACATCAGTCCTTTCGCCCTTCTGCCTCTCTGGCACGCCCGGCCCAGCAACACCAGCATCAGTGCCAGCAGGCTCGCACTTGGCACTCCAAATCCAAGCCTGCAGCTTCCTCTAACAGGCCGGGAGGAAAAGGCCCAGGAGTTCACTCTGCCAGTCCTTCTTTCAAGCCTGCCCAGTGACTGATTGAAGGGTGTCGCCCCCAACCTTGTCGCTTCCCCCTGGTTCCCCCCCGTGGAGGGGACTGCTCCGCTACTTCCTTTCTGCCTGGTCCGCCATAACAACGGACCGTTGGGTTGTTGGAGGTGGTAGGAAAGGGTCTGCCTCTGGAGTTTGAGCAGGCTCCGCCCTTCAGAGACGTCGCCCCACAAGGCTTTACAGGGTCCGCAGCCTCTCTGTCGGCCCGTCGAGCCGACATTGCCCTGCTCCTCCAAAAGGACTTGATCAGGATGCTGGCAGATCCTCCACCAGACCCAGGGTTTGTGTCCAGGTACTTCCTGGTCCCGAAACGGATTGGGGGGGGGCTGGCGCCCCATTCTAAGCCTGCACAACCTGAACAGGTTCCTAAGGTCTCGAACCTTCAGGAAGGTCACTGTGACTCAGTTCATTCCATCCTTGGAGCAAGGCATGTGGTTCTGTTCTCTGGACCTCCATGACGCGTTCTTTCACATCCCAATCCGTCTGTTCCACCAGAGATTTCTCCTATTCAGAACAGAAGGGGTCCCAATACGAGTTCTGGGCCATGCCATTTTGGCCTTTCTCTAGCTCCCAGGGTCTTCACCAAATGCATGGCAGTGGTGACAGCATTCCTACGGCACCAAAGGGTCCGGGTGTACCTTTACCTGGAGGACTGGTTGATTGCGGCCTTCTCCAAAATGGAGGTGGAGCGGTCCAGGGATCTGGCCCTTCAGGTTTGCCCTAAAGTTAGCTTCCTTATCAATAAGGCTAAGTCGGAACTCGTCCTAATGCAGTTGATCCAATTTATCGAGGTAGAGCTCGACTCTCTGCAAGCCAAAGCATGGCTTCTTGCAGACAGGGCCGAGGTTCTTTCCTCCTTTACTCGTTCATGTCAGGTTGGGCAATTGCACCCTGCCCATGACTTCCTGCACTTCCTGGGCTTCATGGCCTGCACCATCGTGGTCCATTGGGCCCGTAGGCACATGTGTCCCCTACAGTGGGGACTGGCCAGCCAATGGTCACGGTCCTCTGGTCCAGCTAGTGAAAGTTATCCAGGAGATGTGGAATGCTGTCCAGTGGTGGATCGTTCCAGCTCATCTGCAGGAGGGCATCCAGTTTGTCCGCCCCTAGCCGACGGCTTTCTATTGAAGGGTGCCCATCTGGGGGAGCACAGAGCGCACAGCCTCTGGTCCCCTTGGGAGTCCCCATGCCACACCAACCTGTTGGAGCTTCAAGCGGTTCGTCTAGCCCTTACCGCCTTCGCTCCGTTTGTACGGGGTCAAGTGGTCCAGGTCCTGACGGGCAATACCACGACCATGTACTTCCTAAACCGCTAGGGTGGGACATTCTCCATGCCCCTGTGCAGGGGAAGCTCTCCGCATTTGGTACCTCGTGCGCAGCCTGGAGGCGGATCTCCTTGCCATCCATGTGGCAGGAGCCTCAAACATTTTGGACGATGTCCTAACCCGGATAGGATCTGTGTCCCACGAGTGGTCTCTCCTGCCAGAAATAGTACTAGATCTGTTCTCCCACTGAGGCGTGCCTCAGGTGGACCAGTTTGCCTCTAGAGAGAATGTGAAGCTGAGGCTGTTTTTATGCCCGCTTCCCTCTGGGCTCGCTGCAGGGGGATGCCTTTTCGAGGCCGTGGACCCCGGGCCTCCTCTTCGCCTTTCCCCTTGATTGACACGGTGCTTCTCAAGGCGAGGAGAGACGAGGTGCAGGTGATTCTGGTAGCTCCAGACTGCCCCTGCCAGTTCTGGTATCCAGATCTCCTCAGTCTCGGTTGCAGGCTCCCAAGGGGGCTTCCAGCCCTCCCGGATCTGATCTCAGTCGACAAGGGGAAGGTTTTCCATCTGGTCCTTCAGTCCCTGCACCTGACGGCCTGTTTCCTGAGCGGCTAGAGTTCCGTGCCTTGGTTCTTTCCGACGAGGTCCTCAGCATCGTTGAGGCGCACCTTAAGGAGTTGACCAGAACACTCTGCTTTTAAATGGAAGAGATTCTCTATTTGGTGTCAGGACAAGGGATTGGACCCTTCTTATTGTCCATTGGCTAGCAGTTTGGAGTATCTGTGGTTCCTTTCTCAGCTAGGGCTTTGGTCAACGACCCTTAAGGTGCACCTGGCAGCCATCTCTGCTTGCCAGGCGTGGGCCAGGAAGCAGTCGGCTCAGGAGAAGTTGGTTGGGCGCTTTTTCAAAGACCTTGATCACATATCCCCCCTCCGGTGTGAGAATCTCCACGTCTGTGGGATCTACTGCTAATATTGGCTAAGTTCATGGGCAAGCCATTCGAACCGATGCACAGGTGGCATATCTTCCACCGGTCTTGGAAGACCACCTTCTTGGTGACTGTTGCGTCAGCCAGAAGGATGGGAGAACTCAAGGTGCTTTCCATTGAGTCTCCCTATCTGGTCTTCGACAGGGACAAGGTTGTCATGCGCCCCCACCCGAAATTCCTTCTGAAGGTGGTGTCGGAGTTTCACCTGAGCCAGGTGTTGACTTTGCCGGTTTTCTACTTCAGTTACACCTCTGAGGCCGAAGATAGGCTCCATTCTTTGGATCCTAGAAGGGCACTCGATTATTATAAGTAGCGGAAGTTCAGGGAGAGGTTCGCCAGCTGTTTGTCACCTACGCTGAAGCCGCACCTTGCAGACCTGCAGCCAAACGAATGATAAGCAGGTGGGTCACCTCCTGCATAGATCTCTGCTATAGGCTGGCGGGCATGGAGCCTCCCAGAGTGATAAGAGGTCATTCTGCCCGCCATATCGCTGCTTCAGTGGCTGCTTCTAGGGACGTCCCTATCCAGGAAATCTGCAGGGCTGCTACCTGGAAGTCAGCACACACCTTAATTTCCCATTACAGCATTGATCTAGAGTGACGCCAGGATGCTGCTTTTGGGACCTCCGTTGTTCAGTCCTTATTTCCTAAGTTGGGTGTGCGCGCCTTGCCTCCCTCCTCCCGGAGAACTGCTAGGAGTCTGCCGGTCGGTGTGATAGAACAACATATCCACGTCCCTAGAGATACAGGTTACTCACCTATAACAGATCTTACTTCGAGACGCAGCTCTTGCAGCAGGTTACACCATTAGGACTGAAGCCGGCAGGCGTCAGGACCCCATGGAAAAATTCTAGCTCGCTATCTTCAGCGGGGACCGCCCCCGGCATCAGTCCCGCCTCCGGCGTCAGGCGTGGCACGAGGGGGCGGCTCGCCCGATTCCCCAGTTCTTCTTCCCGCCGCGACTTGCATGTCTCGACATCGGTTCAGCTTTCAGCGCCGACGATGTTTAAGTTCCTTTCATGGAAATTTGGATTTCTTCAAGCAAGGTTTTGTCTGAAGTTCTCTCTGACGTCCGGTCACTCTTCCAAGTGTGCTTGTGGGAAACAGATCCCCTTCAAAGACCCCCACACGGCCTGTGTCCGGTGCCTGGGCCCAGACCACGATACTTGGGCCTGCTAGGGGTTTAATAGCAGAACCCGGATCCGACGCCAGAAGGCCCTTCAGGCTATTTTACTGGAGAAGAAGCTGAAGACCATGTCTTCCAAAGGGGACTTCTCAAAAAAGACCCACAAGCACACTGAAAAACGAGGAGAAGGCCCTTCCAGGTCCCCTCCAGGGCTTCTGGACTCCAGAGCCCGTTCCAGCTCCACCACTCCCTCCAGGGTCAGCTCAGCCTCCCTGCCGCGTTAAGAAGTCTTATTTTCTCAGGCCAAGACTTCCAGGCCGCCCTCGCCCTCACTCTCCAGGGCTTTGTAAAGTCTGGGGATTGCCACCATCATCATAAGTCGGGTTCCCGCCTGAACCTGACGCCAGATCGGCTTCCTGCCTCCTCGCAAGACCTTGGAGCTTACTTCTGAAGAGACCTGACCGACGCCGTGCATCCGCTGTGTCCTCTTGCCATTCATCCTTGAGCCGCTGTCGGCCAGACGACCGCCTCGGCGAGGCAAACACCCATGCACTGAGCACTGGACTGGCCCGGCCTCTTTGAGAAAAGAACCCGGACGCCCGACCGACGCCTGTCAGGAGACCTTTGCTGAGGAGGATTTGACTCAGCCCGAGGACCAGACAGGCGACCCCGGTCCTGTCGAGACGTCCAGGGAACCCTCGCCGTTACATGAGCCCCCTGTGGAGCCGTCGTCTGGCCTTTCTATAGCAGATGTGAAGGAACTGTTCACTTATTGGTGGGACACCATAAAGAAGGACATGGTTCCCACTCCTCTTCCTCCTTCCTCCGATTACTTCTCCGCTTCCTGCACCCCCCCCTCACCTTCAGGGTCGGCAGGCCGTTTACCTCCTTCCTGGGTGTACGGAACGCCTCCCAGGTGGAGACCAGACAAATGGAGACCTCCATCCAAATCCTCTTCTAGGTCACCCAGCCCCAAGAGACCCAGATGACACAGACGATTGCCTTCGACGGAGGACACGGGATCAGAGTTCTCAACATCCAGATCCCCATCTCCCCTCTCCATCCCTTCTCTGGATCCACACGAGATGCCGAAGTCTCCTCCGGATGACCCTTCATTCTCGGATATTATGAGACACATCCAAGAGAACATGGGATGGGATGCGGATGAGCAAGACTCCGGAAGGATACGCCTTGCCAGATACCTTCGGCAGAAGGACCCCAAGCCTGGTGGTGCCACCTTGGTTGACACTTGAGTGACGCCACCAGGCAGTGGAAGCTGCCCATATTTGCTCCCGGCGATGCCGAAGAAAGCTGATCGCTTGTACAAGGCTCCTAGAGAAGACCAGTACTTGACTCGGCAGCCTCAGGCCAACTTTCTGGTCATCACAGCCTCACATGACTGGTCCCAGTGACCGCAACATCTGAGCACCCTGCCACTGGACCCAGAGTCCAAACAGATGGACGCTATTGGTAGGTGCACGTACGCTTCCGCTACCTGCGCCATCAGATTCCTGAATTTTTTGACCCACATGGTACAGTTCCAAAATGCTTTTTGGGAACAGGGTCTGGAAGTGGATGAAAAACTGCTGGAAGGTGTGCAGAAGGAGGAGAAGCTTCAGCTCCTCCGTATGGGTTCGGACGTGGGAACTCGAGTGCTACGAGCCGCATATGACTCCGCTGACTCCTCGGCCCGAGCAGCAGCTTCTGGCGTATGCCTCCGGAGACACTCTTGGTTACGCGTTTCCGGCTTTACCCCGGACGTCCAGAAGAATATCATGGACGCACCATTCGAGGGAGAAGTCTTGTTTGGTAAATCCTCAGAGAAGATTATTACTAGACTTCAAGAGGCGGGGGAAGGCAGTGAGGTCGGTTCAGGCCATTTACCGACCCAGGCTTAGTTCCTTTCGCAGGAACCAAAGCTGAATTCGTGGCCGGATGCAGAGGCAGCAGTCCCGCTCCACTCCACAACAGAGGGGCTCCGGTTTTCGCAGAGCCCAGGGGAAACAACCCGCGGGCCGAAGCCAGCCTACTTCCAAGCTGGCCCAGCCAGCGGGACCCTCAGCCGCCACAGCCTGACTCCTTTCCGGCCCCCGCCCCTCAGGATCCATGGGATATCGTGGTCGGGGTCGCATTGCGAACTTCCTGCCAGGATGGCAGGCTATAACCACCGACAGGTGGGTTCTTTAGTTGGTCGGAAGAGGCCACTGTATAGAATTTGCAGAAAAGCCACCCTCGAGGCCTCCTTTGCTCTCCCAGTATCTGGGTCAGCACAAGTCTCTGATCTGGCAAGAAGTACTCCCGCTCTTGCAAAAGGGAGCGATAGAGTACGTCCTGGAGAACCAGAGAGGACAAGGATACTATTCCCACTTCTTCCTGGTTCCAAAGAAAACAGGGGGACCTCTGTCCGATTCTGGACCTCAGTGACCTCAACGTGTCGGTCGCCTACAAGAGATTCCGCATGGTGACTCTTCCGGGTCTCATTCCCATGCTGAAGCAAGACACCTTTTTAGCATCTCTAGACATGCAGGACGCATACCTGCATGTCCCTATAGCTCAGGCGCACAAGAGGTTCCTGTGCTTTGAGTTTCTCGACCACCACCTTCAATTCTGAGCCCTTCCATTTGGACTGTCATCCGCACCCAGTGTCTTTACTAAATGCATGGCAGTCGTGGCAGCGTCTCTAAGGAGACAGGGCTATTATGTGTTCCCGTACCTGGACGATTGGCATCTCATGGCCGCCTCCAGAGAGGTGGTGTTACGTGCGATCCAGAGCACCCAGGACCTGTTCTGATCTCTGGGCATCCTAATCAACCACGAGAAGTCTATCCTGGTACCGTCGCAGAAGCTGCAATTTATAGGTGCAGTACTGGACACCGTTCAGGGAAGAGCTTTTTTTTCAGTCATGGCGGAGTGCATCAGATCCCTCATCAGGGAGTTGTCGTCGAACAAGACCGTCCCTGCCAGGTCGGTCCTTCGCTTGCTCGGACACATGGCTGCGGCCATTCCTACCGTCCCTTTCACAAGGCTCCACATGCAGGTGACTCAGTGGATGCTCAAGGTGCAATTGGATCAAAGGCAAGACCACATGCAGCATCCAGTCAGAATCACGAACACCGTGATTTGAGACTGGCAGTGGTGGCTAGACCCAGGGTCGCTCTCCACGGGCGTCCCATTTGTAGCGCCGTTCCCGGAGGTAATCCTCACCACAGACGCCTCAGGTCTAGGGTGGGGAGTGCACCTGGACGGGTGAAGTCCCAGGGTACGTGGACCCCCTCTGGAGGCTCATCTCCATATCAGTGTCCTAGAGATGAGGGCGGTCCTTTATGCCCTGCAGGCCCTTCAGTCAGAAATCCTGCCGTGTACTCTCCTGCTTCAGACAGACAACACGGCGGTGATGTTTTACCTCAACAAACAAGGAGGCGCACACTCTTAACCCCTTTGCAGGGAAGCCATGAGGGTGTGGGATTGGGTAATCCGACATGGCTCGAGTCTGATCACCGTACATGTTCCCGGGGTGGACAACACGATTGCAGATGGCCTGAGTCGCTCCCAAGCCAGAGTCCACGAGTGGGAACCTCTTCAAGAGGTAGCAGAGGATCTGTTTCTTCGATGGGGAACTCCAGAGTTGGACTTGTTCGCATCCCCATCCAACACAAAACTGCCCAATTTTTGCTCGCTAGATTCAGGGCCTGGTGTTTTCTGGCGAGACGCGGTGTCCCTCCCCTGCGCGGACAGATTCCTCTACGCTTTCCCTTCTTTCCCGTTGATCCAGAGAGTTGTTCTCAGACTGCGCAGGGAGCATGCAACAGTGATCCTGGTGGCCCCTTTTTGGCCCAGACAGATCTGGTTCCCCTTGCTAATTCAGCTATGCCAGGAACCTCCGCTCCTGCTGCCGTTCAGCTCCCATCTCCTGTCTCAGGAGGGAGGTTCACTAGTCCACCTGGACTTGCGCTCACTGAACCTGCATGCATGGCTACTAGAGACATAGCCATCTTCCGTCATGGGGTCTCGCAAGAGGTTGCAGAAGTTCTTTCTGCAGCCAGAAAGCCGGCAATGCATGCGACGTACGCCATGAAATGGCGCCGTTTTTATTCATGGTCGAAAGTACGCGATTTTTCCCCTTTAGGTTGCCCGGTGGGAGTGGTGTTGGACTACCTGCTCTTCCTCTTTTGTTCGGGTCTGGCCTACTCCTCTATCAAGGTGCACCTTTCTGCCATCTCTGCCTACCACCTTCTGGTGGGACATCGTACAGTGGCACAATTAGACGCCTCTCGGGAATTTTTGAGAGGGGTGTTACACCTTAGGCCACCCATTAAGGACCCAGTGCCTTCATGGAATTTGCTCTTTGTCATGGAACAACTCGAGCTTCCCCTTTGAACCTGCAGTTTGATTATAGCTACGCTTTTCTGTCATAGAAAACGCTATTTTTGGTTGCTGTTACTTCAGTGAGAAGAATTTCTGAGCTTCATGCTCTCGTGTGCAAGGTGCCTTATTTAGTTTTCCACCGGGACAGAGTATCCCTGAGGACGAATCCTAAATTTTTGCCTAAGGTGGTCTCTACACTCACTCTAAATCAGGATATTGACCTGCCGGTCTACTTCCCGAACTATTCGAATAGAGGAGAGGCTCTGCTTCACACCCTGGATGTTCACCGCAGCCTGAGGTATTAACTCAACAGAACTAAACCATTTTGTAGTTCTGAGCAACTTTTCGTTTCCTTTTCTGAGAGGATGATGGGCCAACCTGTATCCAGACAGTCCTTGGCACGCTGGCTTGTCCAGTATATTTCATTCTGTTATGATCTCAAACAAAAGCCCCTCCCGGGTTCAGTCCGGGGTCATTCTACTAGGGGTGTGGCCACCTCCTTTGCAGCACTCCGAAACGTCTCCACTTCTGCCATATGTGCTGCAGCCACTTGGAGCTCTGTGCATACATTTATCAGGCATCATAGCCTGGACATCGCCTCTGGGCTAAGAGCCGGTTTCGGCCTGGCGGTGCTACAGGGTCTCCTGTCCTAGATTCAGGACCTGGAATGTATTTTCTAGTTTCCTCCTTCCAGAATTTTTGGCAGTGTTACTGCTTGGGAATCGGTCCTAATGGTGTAACCTGCTGCAAGAGCTGTGTCTCGAAGTAAGATAGTACAGTTACGTAAGAACTTACCGTAACAGTAGATCTTCGAGGACAGCTCTTGCAGCAGGTACCTTCCCACCCACCTTTCCCCTTGGAGGAGGCATGGCTTTAGCCTTTAACAACAGGGATTTTTCTAGTTTGTCTTCTGACGGTGGATCCTCTTTCTCCCATTTCGATGTCAGCCTGCGGCGGGAGAACTGGGGAATCTGGCGGGACCACCCCCTTGTCTCGTTTGCCATCTGAGGGACCGGCGTCAGAGAGGCGGTCCCCTGAAGATAGCTAGCTAGAATTTTTTTTGTGGTGTCCTGACGCCTGCTGCCTTCAGTCCTAATGGTGTAACCTGCTGCAAGAGCTGTTCTCGAAGATCTACTGTTACGGTAAGTTTTTACGTAACTGTACTTTCTAGGAGTGGTGTATATTGTTTATCCACTGGACCCACCCGACCTCCCTGACCTCGACGTGCAACCTGGCTTCCAGTGGGCTAGATCTGGTGTCGTGGGGCGGAGCCGAGGGTTTAACACCCGGGTGGGTGGGAGGAGCCAGCTTTAAGACCTTCTAGCAAGATTAAAGTGACAAGGAACCTGCCAGACAGTGTGGATGAACAACATGTACCGCTCCTAGAACTCCTGTTACAGGTGAGTAATCTTTATCCCTGCAAGTTAAAGGCACAGGACTTTGGTCAGTACAACTATATACCATCTAAAATTTTAGGCAAAGAAGCCCTTTCAGTGCCAAGGAAAGCGGCAGAGATAGCCTCAGGCGCTGCCCACGCCAAGTCCCAGAGAGCTTCGGGTGACCCTCTCCCCGACACCCCCCCCCCCTCCAAACATGACTGTGTCCACCCGTTCCTCTCAGAATCTTGCAGAGGAGTAGTTGGCAGAAGATTTACTTGTCATCTGTCGGGGTGGCGGGTGGTGACATTTGACTCCTGGGTTTCTGACAAAACCTTCAGCCCATTCTCATTACCCGAAGGCGCATGTCCCTCTCTTCAGAGGGGAGATTCGGGCTGTATTACAGAAGAAAGCAATAGAACCTGTTTACGTGCACCAATAAGGAAAGAGGTATTACTCCCACTCGTTCCTGGTTCCGAAAGAGATGGAAGAGCTGCGTCCCATTCTGGATCTCCACACTCTATGCTAAACTTGTACATAGATTACTAATGGTTCCGGATGCTGACCCTTCCCTAAGAGGGAGGTAATAATCCCTCTTTGTAAAACACTGGTTAGGCCCCATCTGGAGTACTGCGTGCTGTACTGGAGGGCACACTTTCACAAGGACATTTAACCACAGTGAGGCAGCCCAGAGAAGGGCAACCAAAATGGTGCAGGGACTGCATCAGAAAACATATGAGGACAGATTAACAGAGATCAATATGTATAGCCTAGATTAGGGAGAGAGGTGATATGATGGAAACATTCAAACACTTGGCATTAACGAAGTAAAAGAGTCTAACATGTTTCAATATAAGAAAAACAGCAGGACAAGAGGACACAACACGAGATTAGCAGGAGGCCAATTAAGGGGTAATGTGAGGAAGTTCTTTTTCACAGAAAGGGTGGCGGATGCATGGAACGGCCTATCTCAGGAAGTGATGGATATGAATACAGTGCAGGGATTCAAACAGGCATGGGATAGGAATAAGGGAGCAATACAGATGAGTATGAATAGATAGGCCATTGACAGAGCAAAGGCCGATGGCGCATTCATAAGGTAGAAAAAGAAATGGGCAGACTGGATGGGCCTTGCGGTTCTTATCTGTCGTCAACTTCTGTGTTTCTGTATTTGTATGTTTTCTACAAAGGGGGCAGTGACTCTACACTCTTAACATACAGGATGCTTACCTGGAAATCCCTATGTTCAGGGCCCATCATCGCAACCTTGGGTTCTGCTTTCCGGGGGATCATTACAAATTCAGGGCGCTGCCCTTTGGCCTTTGCTCCGCAACTCTGGTCTTTACGAAGCGCCTAGCAGTGGTAACTGGGACCGTGAGGCTTCAGGGCCATTGCGTGTTCAGTTACCTCGACAACTGGCTTCTGTTAGCCCCATTGAGAGAACGTTGGGAACTCTCCCTGTTTGCATCCCTGGACCTGTTTCAAGTTGGGATTACTGTAAACTTCCCAGAGTTCCAGGTTGTCCCTTCCTGGCACCTGCAATTTATTGGGGGTGGTGTTGGACATGGTCCAGGGTATGACTTTCCTCCCTCCGGACAGGGCGGAAACCCTGCAGAGGCAGGCCCATATGGTGGCCTTCAACAGGGAAAACCTTGGCCAGGTAGATTCTTCAGCTGTTTGATCTGATCCCCACAGTACCTTTAGCCAAGCTTCATATGCGTATCTCGCAATGGGCGCTCAGGGCACAGTGGAGATCGGAGGTCAGATGACCTATATCAGATGGTCATGTTCTTCATTTCCGTGCCAAGAGGGATCTCTTGTGGGGGCAGGACCTTTCCAGTTTCACCAAGGGGGGGCCTTTTTCAGTCCCCTCCTCCATCTCAAACCCTGACAACGGATGCGCCAGGAAGGGATGGGGCGCTCATTTAGGAGACCTCTTGGCACATGGTCCCTGGAGGAGTCTTCTCTATACATCAGTGTTTTAGAGATGAGCAGTGTTGTTCATCCTTCAGGCTTTTCAACACTGGCTTCTCCAAGTTACTCTAGTAGTCTAATCGGACAGCGTGCATGGTCTGATATCTCAACAAGCAAGAAGGCACCTGTGCATACCCCCTGTGCAGGGAGGCGATGCAGGTGTGTAATTGGGCTGTTCTACATTGGATTCATTTTACAGCCGTACACGTTCTGGGTGTACAAAACGTTCTAATGGGGAGTCTCAGCTATGCTATGGTCAGAGCCCACGAGTGGGATTTAAAACAGGTGGTAGACTCCATCTTCGACCTTTGGGGTGAGCCGGAACTGGATCTGTTCGCCTCACCATACAACGCAAAACTTCCCAAATTTTGCAAGCTCGGTTAAGGGCATGGTGTTTTCTTGTGAGGCGCGCCATCTCTTTGCTGGACAGGGAGGTTTTTGTGTGCCTTTCGTGGTTCTGCAGATGGTGCTGCTCAAGCTACAGATGGAAGGTGCCTACATGATTCTAATTGCACCTTTTTGGCCTCGTCAAGTTTGGTTTCTTCTGCTTCAGCAGCTTGCAGTGGAACCTCCGGTCCCCCTGCCTCTCTGCAACGACCTCCTTACCCAGGAGGAGGGCACATTGGTCCATCCAGGACTCTGGTCCCTTCACCTGCATGTGTGGAACCTCCAGACATAGCCGCCCAATGCTAGAAAGCCATCCTTGAGGACCATTTATGCCATGAAATGGAAGCTGTTTTCCATTTGAGCCACTAAAAAGAGTCTGAATCCTTTCTCATGCCCCCCTCCATCGGTCGTGGAATATCTTCTGCACCTCTATGAGTCGGGCCTAAGCTATTCACTGCTGAAGGTCCATTTGCCGGCCGTCTCTGCCTACCATACCTTGGTGGACTACAGGACATTGGTCCAGTTAGGAGGCTCAAAGACTTTCCTTAAGGGGATTTTACACCCAAACCCCTGCTATGCCAAAGCGCGTCGTCGCCACCATGAGATCTTAAATTTATTTTGGAAAACTTGACTCTGCCTCCTTTTGAAACAGCTGGTTCTTCTGACGTGCACTAATTATCTCAGAAAGTGCTTTTCTTAGTGGCAGTGACTTCAGCTCGAAAGATTTCTGAGCTGCAGGCCCTGATTTGTAAGGAGCCTTATTTAATTTTTCACAGACCGGGTTCATCTCAGTATCAACCGTAAGTTTTTACCTAAAGTGGTTTCTGAGTTTGCATAGAACCAGTTGATTCAGCTACCTCTGTACTACGCCAAGCATTCTAATCATGGAGTGGCAATTCTTCACACATTAGATATTCACAGAATCTTGTCTTACTACACAAACAGAACAAGGTCTGTCCGAAAAAAGCATCACCTTTTTGTTTCTTTTGCACCCAAGAGAAGGTGCGGCAGTTACCAAACAATGTCTACCCAGATGGTTGGCAAACTGCATTACTTTGTTGCCAGAAGTATGGTAAAACCCTCCTTGGGAAAGTCCAGGCGCATTCCACTAGTGACATGGCTGCCTGTACTGCTTATTTTAGGAATGTGTCTGCCGACGACATCTTTGCTGCGGCTACCTGGAGTTCAATCCACACTTTCACAAAGCATTACAGTCTGGACATTGCTTCTAGACGCAGCGCAGGTTTTGATCTAGCTGTACTTCACGGCCTTCTGTCATAACTTTCCTGCACTTTTTGCAGGTTTCAGTTCCTGCCTCCCATGTTTCAGTTCTTTCTTCTGATTCTCATTGCATTGGACTCTGTCCTCATTACCTACTGCAAGAGCTTTCTCAAAGTAAGATAGTACAGTTACATAAGAACCTACTATAATAGTAGATCTTTGAGAGAAGCTTTTGCAGTTGGTAAACTTTCTCCCTCCATCCCCCCCCCCGACTATCCTCCACCCCCACTATGTCGTGTTCTTTCTTTATGGGCTCATTCTGAGCTCCAGGAGCCTTTCATTCTTTCTCCTGTCGCACCTGCTTGGAGGTTTCCGGCAGGAGAACTTGAAGGCGGGTATGAGGACTGCCCATTGTATATGGTCATTCTGATGTCAGCCACATGACATCCGATGGGCGGTGCCCCATCAGATATTGCCGGCTTAAGTTTCCATGTGGTCCTGACACCAGGGAGCACTCAGTCCTTAAGGTAAATTACCTACTGCAAGAGCCTTTCTCGAAGATTTACTGTTATGGTAAGTTCTTGCGTAACTGTACTTTGCAGTAATATGTGTCACACAAACACTGGTGGTCAGTCCCTCTGCTTCCACAGATATGTCAGCAGGAGACAAACGGGGTATCCCTCTTGTCTCCTTTGGAGCCAATCAACTACCAGATCTTATTTCGAGACACAGCTCTTGCAGCAGGTTACACCATTAGGACTGAAGCCGGCAGGCATCAGGACCCCACGGAAAAATTCTAGCTATCTATCTTCAGCGGGGACCGCCCCCGGCGTCAGTGCCGCCTCTGACGTCAGGCGTGGTACATAAGGGGGCGGTCCCGCCAGATTCCCCAGTTCTTTCCCGCCGTTGACTTGCATGTCTCGACCCTTCGGTTTTCAGTCTAGCGCGCGACGTGTGGTTACAGAGCTTTCCTCCGGGAATTCCTTTTTCTTCAAGCAAGATTGTTCTTGATGTCCTCTCCGACCTCCGGTCATCCCTCCAAGTGTGCTTGTGGGAAACAGATCCCCTTCAAGGACCCCCACTCAGCCTGCGTCAGGTGCCTGGGCCCAGACCACGATACCCGGGCCTGTTCTTTCTGCCAGGAGTACAACAGCCGATCCAGGATCCGACGTCAGAAGGCTCTCCAGGCTTTTTTGTTGGAGGAGAAATTAAAAACCATGTCCTCCAAGGGGGAATCGTCCAAATCCCTCAAGCACGTGGAGAAAAGAAGGGAGAAGGCCCCTTCCAGGTCCCCGTCCAGGGCCTCGAAGTCCCGCAGCTCCGGTTCTAGGTCCGACTGCTCTCCTTCCTGGGCCAGCTCTCAGCCTCCCCCGGCTGCGGTATCTAAGCCTCTCTCTCAGGCCAAGTCCGCCAGGCCGCGCCGCCTCTTCTTCTAAGGCCCTTGGCGGTCCGGGAGCGCCATCACCATCATCATCACAAGTCGGGTTCCCGCCCTTTGGCACCCGACGTCCGGTTGTCTTCTTCTGTGCCTCCCCACAAAACTTTGGAGCTCACACTGTTGAAGAGACCGGTGGACCCGACGCCGGCTTGACCGTCGTCGGCCGTGCGTCATTCCTCCCTGGAGCCGTCGTCGGCCGGACGGCCGTCGTCGGTCAAGTCATCCCAGCGGACGCCAGTTGGGGGACCGACGTCCGTTCTTCCTGAGAAGAGGGCTCCTTCGCCTCCGACCGACGTCGGTCAGGAGACGCTGACTGAGGAGGATTTAATGCAGCCCGAGGACCAGACGGGCGATCCCGGCCTTGCGGAAACTCCCAGGGCCCCCTTGCCTTTACCCAAGGCCCCTGTGGAGCTGACGCCGGGACCCGACGACCGCCCTCCAGCGCCTATTGCCTGACTTTCTTTAGCGGAAGTGAAGGATCTCTTCACTTATTGGTGGGATGCCATTAAGAGGGACATGGCCCCACCACTCTTCGTCTTCCTCCGTGCTGGCCCCTTCACATTTGGGGTTGGTAGGCCGCTTAACCCCCGAGCCTCAGATCCTCTCCCAGGAAAGATCAGAAACGGAGACCTCCGTGAAATCCTCTTCTGGATCACCCAGCCCCAAGTGGTCCAGGAGACACCAGCGTCGTCGACGGAGGATACGGGATCAGTCTACACCTCCTCTAGATCCTCATCTCTCTCCATCCCTTCTCCAGACCCACGTGAGACGCCGAGATCTCCTCCGATGACCCTTCGTTCATGGATATTATGCGACATATCCAGGAGAACATGGGATGGGATGCAGAAGAAGTAGACCCCGGAAGGTTACGCCTTGCCAAATATCTTCGGCAAAAGGACCCCAAGCCTGTGGTGGTACCACCCTTTTTGGACACTTTCGTGGACGTTACCAAGGCAGCGTGGAAGCATCCACATTCTCTCCCGGCGGTGCCGAAAAAAACTGATAATCTATACAAGGCTCCCAAGGAGGACCAGTACTTGACACAGCAGCCTCAGGCCGACTCTCTGGTCATCACAATCTCACATGACCGGTCACAGAGGCCGCAACATCTGAGCACCCTGCCACCGGACCCAGAGTCCAAACAGTTGGACGCTCTGGGCAGGCGCACGTACGCTTCCGCTACCTGCGCCATCAGATCCCTGAACTACCTAACCCAAATGGTTCAATTCCAGAACGCTGTGTGGGAACAGGGTCTGCAGGCGGCTGAAAAACTGCCCGAAGGTGGGCAGAAGGAGGAGATGCTCCAGCTTCTCCGTACGGGTTCAGACATGGGGACCTAAGTGCTTCCAGCCACGTACGACTCCGCGGACTCATCGGCCTGAGCAGCAGCTTGAGGTGCTTATTCGGAGACACTTCTGTTACGTGTCTCCGGCTTCACCCCGGATGTCCAGAAAACATCATGGACGCTCTGCTCGAGGGAGAAGTTTTATTTAGTAATCCTTCTGAAAGATCATTACCAAACTTCAAGAGACCGAAAAGCGGTAAGGTCGGTTCAAGCCATGTACTCGACAAAGCTTGGTTCCTTTCAGAGAACCAAAGCGTGCTGTGGCGGACACAGAGGCAGCAGCCCCGTTTCGCTATACATCAGAGGGGCCCCGGTTTTCGTAGAACCCAGGGAAAACAGCCCGGTCGGCGTTCCCCTAGGCTGACCCAGCCAGCGGGCCCATCTGCTACCACAGCCTGACTCCTTTCCGGCCCCCGCCCCTCAGCATCAACGGGAAATCGTGGTCGGGGGTCGCATTGCGAACTTCCTGCCGGGATGGCAGGCCATCACCACCGACAGGTGGGTTCTGCAGTTGGTCAGTCTAGGCCACTTTATAGAGTTCGCAGAAAAGGCACCTTCGAGGCCTACTTTACTCTCCCGGTATCCGGTCAGCACAAAATTTGATCTGGCAAGAGGTACGCGCTCCTAAGAAAAGGAGCGATAGAGTACGCATCGAGAACCAGAGAGGACAAGGATATTATTCCCACTTCTTCCTGGTTCCCAAGAAATCAGGGACCTCCGTCAGATTCTTGGACCTCAGCGACCTCAATGTGTCAGTCGCTCAAAAGATTCCCATGGTGACTCTTCCGGCCTTATTCCATGCTGAAACAAGACGCTTAGCTGCCTCTAGACATGCAGGTCGCATACCTGCATATCCCATAGCTCACGCCAAGACCAGAGGTTCCTGCGCTCGAGTTTCTCGAACACCACTTTCAGTTCCGAGCTCTTCTGTTTGACCGTCATCCGCATCAAGGGTCTTTACCAAGTGCATGGCAGTCGTGGCAGCATCTCTGAGAAGACAGGGCCACTATGTGTTCCCGTACATTCTCACGACTGGCTTCTCATGGCCGCCTCCAGAGAGGCGTTGTTACTCGTGGTCCAGAGCGCCCAGAATTTGTTCCAATCTCTGGGCATTCTCTTAAATTACGAGAAATCTCTTCTGGTACCGTCGCAGAAAGTGCAGTTTATAGGCGCAGTACTGGACACTGTTCAGGGAAGAGCTTTTCTTCTGGACGACAGAGCGGAACGCATTGGATCCCTCATAAGTGATTTGTCGTCGAACAAGATCCTACCTGCCAGGTCGGTCCTTCGCTTGCTCGAAAACATGGCTGTGGCCATTACTACTGTCCCTTTCGTAAGACTTCACATGCGGGTAACCCAGTGGATGCTCAAGGTGCAATGGGACAAAAGGCAAGACCACATGCAGCATCCGGTCAGGTTCACGAACTCGGTGATTCGAGACTGGCAGTGGTGGCTAGTCCCCGGGTCGCTCTCAAAGGGTGTTCCGTTTGTAGCGCCGTCCCCGGAGGTAACCCTCACCACGGATGCCTCAGGTCTTGGATGGGGGGCACACCTGGACGGGTTAAAGTCGCAGGGTACGTGGACCCCGTTTGAAGCTCATCTCCATATCAATGTCCTAGAGATGAGGGCGGTTCTCTATGCCCTGCAGGCCTTTCAGTCAGTAATCCCACCGTGTACTCTCCTGCTTCAGACAGACAACACGGCGGTGATGTATTACCTCAACAAACAAGGAGGCGCACACTCTTACCCCCTTTGCAGGGAGGCCATGATGGTGTGGGATTGGGTAATCGGACACGGCGCAAATCTGATCACTCTGCACGTTCCCGGGGTGGACAACACGATTGCAGACGGTCTGAGTCGCTCCCAGGCCAGAGTCCACAAGTGGGAACTTTTTCAAGAGGTAGCAGAGGATCTGTTTCTTCGATGGGGAATTCCAGAACTAGACTTGTTCGCATCCCCATCCAACGCAAAACTGCCCAATCTTTGCTCGCTAGGTCCAGGGCCTGGTGTTTTCTGGCGAGACGCGTTATCCCTCTCCTGGGCGAACAGATTCCTCTACGCTTTCCCTCCCTTCCCGTTGATCCAGAGAGTTCCTCTCAAACTGCGCAGGGAGCACGCATACATGATTCTGGTGGCCCCATTCTGGCCCAGACAGATCTGGTTCCCTTTGTTGTTGCAACTGTCTCGGGAACCTCCGCTCCCGTTGCCGCTCAGCTCCCACCTACTGTCTCAGGAGAAAGGTTTATTGGTCCATCCGGACCTACGTTCTCTGAACCTGCATGCTTGGTTCCTAGAGACATAACCATCTTGCGTCATGGGGTCTCGCAAGAGGTTGCAGAGGTTCTTTCTGCAGCCAGAAAGCCGGCAATGCATGCAGCGTACGCCATGAAATGGCGCCGTTTTTGTTTATGGTCACGCACTCGTGATTTTTCCCCTTTAGGTTGTCCTGTTGGAGTAGTTTTGGATTATCTCCTCTCCCTTTTTCAGTCAGGCCTAGCCTACTCCTCTATTAAGGTACATCTTTGTGCCATTTCTGCCTATCACCTCCCGGTGGGACAGTGTACTATAGCTCAATTGGACGCCTCTCGGGAATTTCTTAGGGGAGTGTTACACTTTAGGCCTCCCATTAGGGACCCTGTTGCCTCCATGGGATCTGCTCTTTGTCCTGAACAGCTCACGCCCTCCCTTTGAACCTGTCAAGATTAAGTAGCCACGCTTTCTGTCGTGGAAAACATTATTTTAGTTGCTGTTACTTCAGCGAGAAGAATTTCTGAGTTTATGCTCTCATGTGCAAAGAGCCTTATTTAGTTTTCCACCGGACAGATTATCCCTGAGGACTAACCCTAAGTTTTTGCCTAAGGTGGTCTCTTCACTCGCTCTAAACCAAGATATTGAGCTTCGGTCTATTTCCCCGAGTTGTTCAAATAGAGGAGGCTGCTCCACACCCTGGATGTTCAAGCGCGGCCCTGAGATATTACCTCACAGAACTAAACCTCTCGTAGTTCTGATCAGTTTGCTTCCTTCTCTGAGAGAATGATGGGCCAATCAGTATCCAAACAGACTTTGTCTCGCTGGCTTGTCCAGTGTATTTTCTACTGTTATGATTTAAAGCAGAAGCCTCTCCCGGGTTCTATCCGGGGTCATTCTACCGGGTGTGGCTACATCCTTTGCAGCACTTAAAAACGTGTCCATCTCTGCTATTTGTGCTGCAGCCACTTGGAGCTCTGTGCATACCTTTATCAGGCATTATAGCCTGGACATCGCCTCTCGGCTTAGGGCTGGTGTCGGCCTTGCGGTGCTGCAGGGTCTCCTGTCCTAGGTTCAGGACCTGGAACGTTTTTTCCTATTTTCCTCCTCCCGGAATTTCTGTCAGCGTTACTTCTTGGGAATCGGTCCTAATGGTGTAACCTGCTGCAAGAGCTGTGTCTCGAAGTAAGATAGTACAATTACGTAAGAACTTAACCGTAGTAGTAGATCTTCGAGAACAGCTCTTGCAGCAGGTACCTTCCTGCCCACCTTCCCCCCTGGAGGAGGCATGGCTTTACCTCAACATGTTGGGATTTTTATTCCTTATTTTCCTCTGACGGTGGATCCTCGGTCTCCCATGCTGATGTCATCTTGCGGCCGGGAGTCTCCGGCGGGAGAACTGGGGAATCTGGCGGGACCACCCCCTTATGTACCACGCCTGACGTCTGAGGCGGGTCCAATGTCGGGGGCTGTCCCCACTGAAGATAGCTAGTTAGAATTTTTCCGTGGGGTCCTGACGCCTGCCGGCTTCAGTCCTAATGGTGTAACCTGCTGCAAGAGCTGTTCTCGAAGATCTACTGTTACGGTAAGTTCTTAGGTAACTGTACTTTTCTAGTCCTGGAGTCAAATACCCTTTTTCGCTAGCACTCCCAGGTAAATGGTCCAAATATCACACCCTCTTTGGGGAAATGCAGTGCAATACTAACACAGCGGGCACCCAACCTGGTTCACTATCCCCCTTCTGACTTGAGACCGTAGTATTTTCATTACTTTGTTGCATAGGATGTCAGTATAAGCACTTTAACAGTTCTGTCAGAATTATCAACGCTGTCCCAGCATTCACACTCAAAATGAAAAAAGGCTAAGGCAGGATTTCTATAATTAAAAATAATAAAATACAAAACACAGAACATATTACATTAATGGTGCAGTCATAAAAACAAAAAGACAATTATAAACAAACTATTTTTTTTCTGAGTAGCCGATCCTACTCCAGTTTCCGCTAGTAAATGATGGTGCTGAAATTATGGTGCTGAAATTACCTAACTTTGGTAGAAGTGCCTCTTAAGAGTCCAGAAGTAAAAGCGTCTCTTCAGAGTCCAAACACAAGTATGCTAAGGCTTGTAAAGTTGGGACGAGAGTGTGTTCTTTCAGGAGTCCAGAAGTAAAAAGCACAGTGTTCCTTCAGCCTTGACAATATCAATCCGGGGAAAAAGGGTCCCACCCAGCTTGTGAGGTCACAGCTTTGTGGTAATGCTAGCTATGAGGTCACTCTAATTCCTGAATTCCAAATTAGAGACAGGCATCTGCATATTACTAACCATCCCACTTAAAAAATACATATATATTTTTTAATTCTAGGGACATGGATTAGTTGTTCATCCACACTATCTGGCAGGTTCCTTGCCGCTTTAAATCTTGCCGGAAGGTCTTCAAGCTGGCTCCTCCCACCCACCCGAGTGGTAAAACTCTCGGCTCCGGCCCATGACGCCAGATCTTCCTTGCCGCTTGGAAGCTCAGGTTCCCTCCTTAACGCTCTGCGATTAAGACTTGGTGCCTAACTCTTCAAACTTTGAAACTTGTTTCAAATATTTACAATACACGTCGGTCTTCTTCTCCTCGCAGCTACGATGGATAAATCGACTCCCGGATTTTGGAGATGTCCCTGCGGGCAGAAAATGTCTCGGACAGACCCGCCTCCACGTCGTCTACTGTAGGCCTTGAGCACGAACCGCGGGCTTGCGACCTATGCTCTTCTTTTCGATCTATGTCCTTGAAGATCGTGCTGCCCGTCTTCAGTTGGGCGTCGAGAAAGAGATTTCCTCCGGTTAAATCGAAGGAGGCCCGATTGGCGATGATCGCGATGCCGGGCTCTGGCAGACAACTAGAGCAGATGATTGCCCTCGAGGAGGGCGAAGCGAGGCCGCTTCCATCTTCGCCCTCATGCATTTGTCCCGGCTTCTCGGCGCTCTATTCGGCTTCTTTTAAGGAGCTTTGCTTGACCCTCTCGACAAAAGGCGAGGTCCAACCTCTTCTGGACCGTTTTCTCGGTCAAAAAAGAGTAAGGGTAAGTCCCATCGTCGACGCACTTGGGAGCGGGAAAGATCTCCCTCCCCTTGTCGACTTCAGTCGAACCTTCAGCTTCGGCCACTGGCCTGATGGCGTCCCCGTCAGGCCAGTTGACTGAGACACCCGCCGACGCGGTTGAGAATTTTCTCGACCCGTTAGACAGGTTGTCGGCTGGTGAAGCTGAAAATCCCCTCTCCCTGGTTCCCCCGGCGAGAGTTGAGGATCCCGTCGGCTCATCTGTGCCTCCGGAGCCGTCGGTGTAGTCGTCCGAGTCGAAGGGCGTACTGATCCTCGGTACCCTGTCATACCGACCGGCCTAGCCGAGATTCTGGTCTCGACCTCCTCATGTCCAGCCGATCCCACCACATAGGCGGTCTCGGCACCGGGCGCTGAAGTGGGCGGCCTATTTTTCCTCTTCTTCCTCCTCCTCGACGAGGGAGGTTTACAGCTAGTTGCTATTTAAAATATGAAGAGCTGTGGCAATAGTTTCTGTTGGCCGGAATAAGCCAACCCAGTCGCTTTCTCCGGCCATTATGGTTGTCACCGAGCGCCGAAACAACCCTTCGCGGTGGTCGAGGAGCCTGTTCCCAGGCCGGTTGTTCGGCCAATTACTGCTGCCCCACTGATTTTGGTGGAACCGCCTCCTCCTCAGCCGTTAGTTGGGGCTCCGACCAAGAGTTCTCGGTCGGCTCTGGGGCTGCCCCATAGGCTGTTGGTCACTCTTGCTCCCGATAAACCTCGGCAGGTGGAGGGTTTCTCAGGCTCGAGGCAGCTCTTTGAAGACTCGTCTGAGTCGGAAGACGACGACTCCCTGTTCTCCAGGCGGATGGACTTGGAGTCCTCAGGTGGGCAGTCAGTGGATGATAGCCCTTCGTCCTTCCTTGGTCTACTTCGGCTCATCTCGGAGTCCACCGGGATGAAGCTCGAACCCATTTCCAAACTGGCCAGATATCCCCTCACGGAGATTCTGGACCGAGGGGATTCTCTGACGGAGGCCTTTCCGGTGCCCGAGGCCATCGTTGGTCCGGCCTTGAACTATGGCAGCGTCCGGCTTCCTGTCCTGCGTCCGCCAGGATGGCCAGGAAGCACGCGGGTCCCCACCGGTTCCCTGTCCGGTTTTCGGAACATCCTCTGCTGAGGGGTTGTTACCGATATGCTGCCGCCGCGAACGCCAGGATGGGACAAACCGCTCAAAGAATCCAAGAAATTGGATTACGCCGGGCGAAAAGTCTATGCTGCTTCTTCTCTCGGCCTCGCCAGGCCAGTTCGGCTGTCCTGATGGCACACTTCTCCTATGCCCTGTTGGGCTCCCTGGATGAGGTCGTTCCCCATCTTCCCGCAGACCTGCAGACCACGGTCAAACAGGTGCAGGATCAGGGCAGGGCAGTGGCTAAGCAGCAGCTACAGACTGCTCTCGACATCGGAGATTCTTGTGCCAGGTCAGTGGCGACCGCAGTGGCCATGCGTCGGCGAGCGTGGCTGAGGATATCCACCTTCACCTCGGATACCCAGCACAAACTGGCGGATGTTCCCTTCCTGGGAACAGACCTCTTCGGCCCTGGAGTGGAAGGTCACCTCCAGAGGATCGAAAAGTCCAATGCCACCTTGGACTCTGTCTCCTCCGCCCAGAAGGACAAAGGCCGTAAGCCTCAGCCTAAGCACTTTCGCCCTTCTGTGCCCGCGGCGCGCCCGGCCCAGCAACGTCAGGGCCAGCAGGCTCGACCTGGTACCCCAAACCCAGCCGCCGCTCTTCCTCTAATAGGAAGCAAGGAGGTAAGGCCCAGGAGGTTCCTCGGCCGGTCCCTCCACTAAGCCTGCCCAGTGGCGGGCTGAGGGTGTCGCCCCATTCCCGCCGCCTACCCCTGGTTCCCCGTGGGGGTACGGCTCCGGCAGTTCCTTTCCGCCTGGTCCGCTGTTACCACGGACAGGTGGGTTTTGAGGTAGGGAAGAGGCCTGCCTCTAGAATTCGAGCAGGCACCGCCCTTCAGAGCTGTCGCCCCTCGGGGGGCTTCGGGGTCCCCAGCCTCACTGGCGGCTCGTCGAGCCGACATCGCTCTCCTCCTCCAGAAGGAGGTGATAGAGGTGGAGGACCCTCCTTCAGACCCGGGGTTTGTGTCCAGGTATTTCCTGGTCCCGAAACGGACAGGGGGCTGGCGCCCCATGCTCGACCTACACGACCTAAACAAGTTTCTAAGGTCTCGAACCTTCAGAATGGTCACTCTGGCTCAGATAATACCATCTCTGGAACACGGCGTGTGGTTCTGCTCTCTGACTTCCAGGACGCGCTCTTCACGTCCCTATCCGCTTGTCTCACTGAGATTCCTCCGCCTCAGAGCGGAGGGATCCCTATTCGAGTTCCAGGCCATGCCCTTCGGCCTTCTCTAGCTTCCAGGGTCTTCACCAAATGCATGGCAGTGGTGACAGCATTCTCTGCGCGCTGAGGGGTCCGTGTACCCTTACCTGGACGACATGATAGCAGCCCCTCCAGACAGGGAAGCGGAGCGTCCAGAGATCTGGCCCACCGGTTTGCTCTCAAGTCGGCCTCCTTATCAACGAGGCCAAATCGAACTCGAGTCAAGCAGGTGATACTGTTCATCGGGGCAGAGCTCTCGACTTTCACGAGCCAGAGCACGGCTCCCCATGACAGGGCCGAGTTCTACCTCCTTGCCCAATCATTTCTGGTTGCGCATCGTGTCCTGCCCGGGACTTCCTGCGCCTCCTGGGTCTCATGGCGCGCCTGTACCAGCGTGGTCCATTGCAAGACACACATGCGCCCCTTCAGTGGGGACTGGCCAGCCAATGGTCACAACGCCATCCCTTGGACCAGCTTGTGGTGACGACCCAGGAGATGTGGAACGCTCTCCAGTAGTGGACCGTTCCATCCCATCTGCAGGAGGGCATCCCGCTTGTCCGCCCTGAGCCGACGGTGTCTCTATCGACCGACGCCTCTTTGATGGGTTGGGGTGGCCATCTGGGGGAACACCGAGTGCACGGCCTCTGGTCCCCGCGGGAGTCCCGATGCCACATCAACCTGCTGGAGCTCCGAGCGGTCCGCCTAGCTCTCACCGCCTTTGCTCCGTTTCTCCGGGGTCAAGTGGTCCGAGTCCAGATGGACAATACCACGACCATGTACTACCTGAACCGCCAGGGTGGGACGCGCTCCATGTTTCTATGCAAGGAAGCTCTCCACATCTGGTCACTTGTGCGCAGCCTGGAGGCGGATCTCCTGGCCATTCATGTGGCAGGAGCCTCCGATGCCCTGAGCCGCATAGGGGCTGCATCGCACGAGTGGTCTCTCCTGCCAGAGGTAGTACAAGATCTGTTCTCCCTTTGGGGCACACCTCTGGTGGATCTGTTTGCCTCCAGGGAGAACGCCGGGTTGAGGCTGCTTTCATGCCCCCCTCAGCAGGGTCGCTGCAGGATGCCTTCTCGAGGCCGTGGACCCCGGACCTCTTTACGCCCCCTTTCCCCTGATTCACAGGGTCCTGCTCAAAGCGAGGAGGGACAAGGCGCAGGTGATTCTGATAGCCCCAGACTGGCCACGCCAGTTCTGGTACCCAGATCTCCTCAGCCTCAGCTCCAGGTTCCCAAGGCAGCTTCCAGCTCGCCCGGACCTCCTCTCAGTCAATCAGGGGAAGGTGTTCCATCCGGACCTTCAATCCCTACACCTGACGGCCTGGTTCCTGAGCGGCTAGAGTTCCAGGCCTTGGGTCTTTCCGACGAGGTCCTCAACGTCGTTGAGGCGTCCCGTAAGTAGTCGACCAGAAAATGCTACGCCTTCAAATGGGAGAGATTCTCCATTTGGTGTCGGGTTAAGGGTTTGGAACCTTCCTCTTGTTCTGTGGCCAGCATTTTGGACCATCTATGGTCCCTATCTAGTCAAGGGCTTAGGTCGACGACCCTAAAGGTGCACCTGGCAGCCATTTCTGCTTACCGGGCGTGGGCCGGGCAGCAGTCAGTGGCGCAGGAGCAAGTGGTCGGGCACTTCTTCAAAGGCCTTGATCACATTTCCCCTCCAGTGCAGGAACCCCCACCTCCATGGGATTTACTGCTGGTACTGGCAAAGCTCATGGGCAAGCCATTCAAACCAGTGCACAGGTGTTGTCTCCCCCACCTGTCGTGGAAGACTGCCTTCTTGGTGGCTATCACGTCAGCCAGAAGGATGGGAGAACTCCAGGCGCCGAGCATCGAGTCTCCTTACCTGGTCTTCCACAAGGACAAGGTTGTCCCTCCGCCCCACCGAAATTCCTTCCAAGGTGGTGTCGGAGTTTCACCTTAATCAGGTGTTGACTCTGCCGTGTTCTACCCCAATCACACCTCGAGGCCGAATATAGGCTCCATACTTTGGACCCTAGAAGGCGCCGCTTATTACAAGAACGCACGGCTGGGATTCGGGAGAGGCTCGCCAGCTGTTTGTCACCACGCTGAAGCCGCACTGGCAGACCTGCAGCTAAGCGGACGATAAGCAGATGGGTCACCTCCTGCATAGATCTCTGTATGAGTTGGCGGGCATGGAGCCTCCCAGAGGGATAAGAGCTCATTCTACCCGCCATATCTGCTGCATCGGTGGCTGCTTCCAGGGACGTCCCTATCCAGGAAATCTGCAGGGCTGCTACCTGAAGTCAGCAAACACCTTCTTACCCACTACCACATCGACCTTGAGTCACGCCGGGATGCTGGTTTTGGGGCCTCGGTTCTCAGTCCTTATTCCCAAGTAGAGTATTAAGGGGTGTGTGCCTCCCTCCTCCGGAGAGCTGCTAGAGTGCCAGATAGTGTGGATGAACAACATATCCATGTCCCTAGAAATACAGGTTACTCACCTGGAACAGGAGTTCTAGGAATGGTATATGTTGTTCATCCACACGACCCACCCGACCTCCCCGGCTTCGACGCACAACCTGAGCTTCCAGCGGGCCAGATCTGGCGGAGCTGAGAGTTTTACCACCCGGGTGGGTGGGAGGAGCCAGCTTGAAGACCTTCCGGCAAGATTTAAAGCGGCAAGGAACCTGCCAGATAGTGAGGATGAACAACATATACCATTCCTAGAACTCCTGTTACAGGTGAGTAATCTGTATTTAGTGAGCCACAGTTTTATGGCAGGTCAGAATTGTCACTTTGATCTTCAGAATGATATTCTGAAAGCTATTCCTCCTATCTGTGTGAGGATTTTCACAGGTACCTGTCAGAAGTTGACTCCCCTCCTGATATATCGTAAAATGCAGTTTGTTATGGACAGTTTCCTAGATTTCAAAGGAGTTGCATAATCGCTCAGGAAGTTTAGAAGATAAGTGCTAAAACAGGAAAGGATGTTCTCGCTAGCTTATCCCTTTAGGTCAGCAGGAGGGCAGATCTTCTTTTCTCTCTGTTCAAATTCTATGTTCTACGAGTCCTTGCTGCTTAGCCTGTGTTTTCTAAGCAGAATCCTAAACATGTGTTTATATCAACACTATATGCTCATAACTAGTAGAGGGTTATCGCATCACACTGCACACTAGATGTGAGGAAAGATACGGGAAGCCCCTGGAAATAGTAAAGTATATATAGAGGTATAGACCATGAGTAGAATGTGAAGTAGAGTGTGCAGTTTCATAGTGAATAGAAATAATGGCCAAGGGAATTCCCAGAAAAGCAGTTTAACATTGGGCAGCTGCATTTTAAAATGACACAATGCTTCATTCCAGTTCTGGCTTGGGCAGTCTGGTTTGTGTATGGTCTCGGTTAATAGTCTCAGGGCATGGATATTCTGGTACCCGGATTGTCGTCACCCCTGAACCGTGATTTGAAGGTGACTGGTGTTTGTGCAGTCCTTGTGGATCTTACTTCGAGACACAGCTCTTGCAGCAGGTTACACCATTAGGACTTAAGCCGTCAGGCACCAGGACCCCTTGGAAATCTTTCTAGCTAGCTATCTTCAGCGGGGACCGCCGCCGTCGGTCCCGCCTCCGACGTCAGGCGTGGTACAAAAGGGGGCGGTCCCGCCAGAATTGAGTTATTTCCGCCTGGCGAACTGCATGCCCTCGACCCTCCAGTCACAGTCTAGCTACGACGTTGGTTCCAGAACTTCCTTCTGGAAATTATCTACAATCCAGAATCTTCGAACTCTGATGTCCTCTCCGACCTCCGGTCACTTATCCAAGTGCGCGTGTGGCAAACAGATCCCCTTTAAGGACCCGCATTCCACGTGCGTCCGGTGCTTGGGCCTAGACCACGACACCAAGGCCTGCTCCCTGTGCCAGGGGTTCAACAGTCGCACCCGGATCCGCCGGCAGAAGGCCCTCCAGGCATTTTTGCTAGAAGAACAGCTCCGGGCCATGTCATCCAAGGGGGAATCGCCTCACAGACACGGGAAAAGAAGAAGAAGGAGAGGATCTTCCCTGTCGCTGCCCGGCCTCCGAGTCCCGCAGCTCCGGTTCACGGTCCGACGGTCCCGTGCCTAGGGCCTCGCCTCTTCCCGCAGCTGCGGCTCCAGTTCCAAGCCTATTCAGGCTGCCTCCGCCAGGCGTCGTCCTCTTCAGCCCAGAAGGCCGTGGGCGGTCAGGGGAACGCCACCACCACCATCATCACAGGTCGGGCTCCTGCCTCGGTCCCGACGCCCGTCTTCCTCGTGTGTCCCCCGGAAGACCTTGGACCTGACACCGCTGAGGACGCGTGGATCCGAGCGTCGGCCAGACCGTAGTCGGCCGCACGCCACCATTCCTCTGAGCCGTCGTCGGCAGGCCAGCCGTCGTCTGCCTCGTCAGTGCATCAGACGTCGGTGGGGGGTCCGACGTCCGTGCTGCCTGAGCCGAGGGCTCCTGCGCATCCGACGGCCGTCGGTCAGGAGTCCCTCACGTAGGAGGAATTGGTCCAGCCCGAAGAGCAGACGGGTGCTCCCGGCCGCTAGCAGTCTCCCAGGGGTCCTCGCCACCGCCTGAGGCCCCGAATGGAGTGCAGCCAGGACCCAACGACCGACCCTCGCCCTCGGAGCCGACGTCGGGGTTGTCATTGGCTGAGGTGAAGGACCTGTTTACGTATTGGTGGGACACCATTAGGAAGGACATGGTACCCACAGTCCTACCTCCTCCTGTACCTACTCCGGCCCCGGCCCCACCTTCACCTGTGAGGTCAGCCGGCCGTTCCGTCCCCAGGGAGCCTGAGACTCCTCCCAGGGGCCGTCATTCAAAAAGGAGACCTCCGTCCAGATCTTCGTCTTCTGTATCGCCCAGTCCCAAGAGATCCAGAAGACGCCGTCGGTCACCGTCGACGGAGGGCACGGGATCATCCTTCTCTACTTCTAGATCCCCGTCTCCGGTCTCGCTTCCCTCGCCGGACCCACATGAGACTCCACGGTCTCCTCCGGACGACCCTTCCTTCATGGATATTTTTCGTCGTATCCAAGAGAATATGGGGTGGGAAGCTGAAGAGGTGGACCCCGAGAGGTTACGCCTGGCCAAGTACCTTCGGCAGAAGGACCCTAAGCCTGTGGTGGTGCCACCCTTGGTGGACACTTTTGTGGATGCCACCAAGGCTGCGTGGAGGCGTCCGCACTCGCTCCCGGCGGTGCCAAGAAGGCTGACGTGTCAGGCAGGGCTCTTGAGGGACCAGTACCTGTCACAGCACTTCTGGCTGATTCTCTGGTGATCACAGCCTCAGATGGCCGGTCTCTGAGGCCGCAGCATCTGAGCACCCTGCCACCGGACCCTGAGTCCAAGCAGTTGGACTCTTTGGGTAGGCGCACGTACGCTTCCGCGACTTGCGCCATCAGCTCCCTGAACTACCTTACCCACGTGGCGCAGTTCCAGAACGCCCTCTGGGAACAGGGCCTAGAGGCAGCCGAGAGGCTGCCAGATGGTGAGCAGAAAGAGGAGATGCTTCAGTTTCTCCGAACGGGTTCAGACGTGGGGACCCAAGTTCTGAGAGCCGCGTATGACTCTGCGGACTCTTAAGCCAGAGCGTCTGCTTCAGGCGTTTGCCTCCGGTTTCACCCCGGACGTCCAGAAAAACATCCTGGACGCACCCTTTGAAGGTGAGGTGTTGTTTCGTAATCCATCCGAAAGGATCATTACCAATCTCCAAGAGGTTGGAAAGGCGGTCCGGCCAGTCCAGGCGATGTACCGGACAAGGCTTGGTTCCTTTCGTAGGAACCAAGGCCGTTTTCGTGGGCGGACTCAGAGGCAACAGCCCTGTTCCGCCACACAGCACAGGGGCTCTGGTTTTAGGAGGACCCAGGGAAGCAGTCCGCCAGCAGGGGTCAGCGCTCCCAATTCCACCCAGCCGGGGTCCTTCAGCCGCCACAGCATGACTCCTTTCTGGCCCCGCCCTCAGGATCAACGGAAGTTTGTCGGGGTCGATTATGAACTTCCTGTCGGGATGGCAGGCAATAACCACCGACAGGTGGTGCTTCAGTTATTCGGCATCGCCACTTTTAGAGTTCGTAGAGCAGCCACCCTGAGGCCTCCTCTGCTCTCCCAGAGATTCGTCAGCACTGCTACCTTAATTTGGCAAGAGATAATCGTACCTGAGCAAGGGAGATTCAGCATGTCACAGGAAACCAGAGAGGACTAGGGTACTATTCTCACTTCTTCCTGGTTCCCTAAAGACAGGGACCTCCGTCCTATTCTGGACCTAAGCGACCTCAACTTACCAGTCGTGACAAAAGATTTCATGGTGACCCTTCCGGCCTAATTCCCATGCTAAAACAAGGTGCCTATTTAGCGCCCCTAGACATGCAGGATGCCTACCTGCACATCCCCATAGCTCAGGCGCATCAGAGGTTCCTGCGCCATGAGTTCCTAGGCCACCACTTTCAGTTCCGGGCTCTCCCTTTCGGACTGTCATCCGCTCCAAGGGTCTTTACCAAATGCATGGCAGTCGTGGCAGCTGCTCTAAGGAGAAAGGGCCACTATGTGTTCCCGTACCTCGACGATTGGCTTCTCATGGCCGCCTCCAGGGAGGCGCTCCTACAAGCGATTCAGGACACCCAGGTCCTGTTTGGATCGCTGGGGATTCTCATAAACCAGGAGAGGTCGGTCTTGGTACCATCGCAAAACCTGCAATCTATAGGTGCAGTGCTGGACGCGGTCCAGGGGAAGGCTTTCCTCCCAGTCGACAGGGCAGAACGCATCAGGTCTCTCATAGAGGACCTTTCAACGAATCAGACCGCTCTGGCCAGGTCGGTCCTTCGTCTGCTCGGACACATGGCTGCGGCCATTCCCACGGTACCCTTCGTGCGACTCCACATGCGGGTAATGCAGTGGATGCTTAAGGCGCAGTGGGTCTAGAGGCAAGACCATTTGCAGCACCCAGTCAGAATCTCGAAACGGGTGGTCCAGGACTGGCAATGGTGGTTAGCCCCCGGGTCGCTTTCCAAGGGCGTCCCTTTTGCAGCGCCGTCCCCGGAGATAACCCTCACCTCAGACGCCTCCGGTCTCGGGTGGAGAGCTCACCTGGATGGGGTGAAGTCTCAAGGTGTATGGAGTCCACTGGAAGCTGATCTTCACATCAATATTCTAGAGATGAGAGCGGTCCTCTATGCACTCCAGGCTTTCAGTCCATGATCCCACCGTGTACCATCCTGCTTCAGGCGGACAACCGGCGGTGATGTATTACCTCAACAAACAGGGGGCACCTCTTACCCACTTTGCAGGAGGCCATGAGAGTGTGGAGTGGGTAATCGGACACAGGCCAAGTTTGGTGTACATGTTCCCAGTGTGGACAACACGATCGTGAGCCGGTCTGAGTCGCACTCAGGCGAGAGTCCACAAGTGGGAACTTCTTCAGAAGGTGGCAGAGGATCTGTTCATTCGATGGGGAACCCAGAGCTATATTTATTCAAGCGTCCCCATCCAGCGCAAAACTGCCAATTTTTGCTCGCTAGATCCAGGGCCTGGAGTTTTCTGGCGAGACGCGTTGTCTCTCTCCTGGGAGAACAGATTCTTCACGCCTTCCTCCCTTCCCGTTGATCCAGGAGTTCTTCTCAAACCGCGAGGAGCATGCGTCTAATTCTGGTGGCCCCTTTGGCACAGACAGATCTGGTTCCCATTGCTGGCATAGCTATCCCGGGAACCTCCGCTCCCGCTCAGTTCACACCTTCTGTCTCAGGAGTGAGGTTCATTGCTGCATCCGGATCTTCTCTCTTTGAACCTGCACGCATGGCTCCTAGAGAAGTAGCCATTTTGCGACACTTGGTCTCGCAAGAGGTTGCGGAGGTCAACTCTGCAGCCAGGAAGCCGGCTACACACGCTACATATGCCATGAAATGGCATCGATTTTGTTTGTGGTCACGGGCTCATGACCTCTCCCCTTTAGGTTGCCCTGTGGGGGCAGTCTTGGACTACCTCCTTTCCCTTTTCCACTCGGGGTTGGCCTACTCCTCGATTGAGGTGCACCTGTGTGCTATTTCGGCTTATCATCTGCCGGTGGGACAGCGCACTATTGCTCAGCTTGATTCTTCTCGGGAGTTTTTGAGAGGGGTATTACACCTTAGACCTCCTATCAAGGACCCAGTTCCTCCATGGGATCTCCTTTTTATCCTGGAGCAGCTCACACGTCCTCCCTTTGAGCCAGCCGCGGATTGCGAGCTACGTTTTCTGTCATGGAAGACGTTGTTTTTAGTTGCCATTACTTCAGCCAGAAGGATTTCTGAGCTTCATGCCCTCATGTGTAAAGAGCCTTATTTGGTTTTTTCACCGGGACAGAGTATCTCTGAGAACAAACCCGAAGTTTTTGCTTAAGATGGTTTCAGCTCTCACTCTAAATCAGGACATCGACTTTTCGGTCTATTTCCCGAGTTATTTGGATAGAGGAGAGTCTTTGCTCCACACTCTGGATGTTCACCGCAGCCTGGGGTATTACCTCAATAGAACTAAGCCCTTTCGGGCTTCTGATCAACTCTTTGTCTCCTTCGCACAGAGAATGAGAGGACAGCCGGTGTCGAAACAATCCTTATCCCGCTGGCTCGTGCAATGTATTTCTCATTGCTATCAAGCTAGGCATAGGCCCCTCCCGGGTTCCATCTGGGGACATTCCACTAGGGGTGTGGCCACCTCCTTTGCAGCTCTCAAAAATGTCTCGATCTCAGCCATTTGCGCCTGCTACTTGAGCTCTGTGCATACCTTTATCAGGCATTATAGTCTGGACACATAATCTCTAGGGAAAGGCCGGCTTCGCCTGGCCGTGTGGTAGGCCTCTTGTCCTGAGTCGGGATTTGGTTTGAATTTCTCCGCCTTCCTCCTCCTAATGTTTGTGGGACAAGCATTATTGCTTGGGAATCAGTCCTAATGGTGTAACCTGCTGGAAGAGCTGTGTCTCGAAGTGAGATAGTACAGTTACGTAAGAACTTACCGTAACAATAGATCTTCGAGAACAGCTCTTGCAGCAGGTACCTTCCCGGCCTCCGTGTCCCCCTTGGAGGAAGTATGGCTCGTGGCTGTTTTTATATAAAAAAAAAAAAAAAAAAGTAAAGAAAAAAGGCTGAGGGAACCCTTTTTCCTCCTGAACGAGCGTAGAAGTCGGATATTCACTTGGGAAGAGTGAATTGAATTTGGTTGCCTTCTGACGGTGGATCCTCGGTCTCCCTTTCTGATGTCATCCTCGGCGGGGAGTCTCTGGTGGGAGAACTGGGGATTCTCATGGACCTCCTTTTGTACCACCGCCTGACGCCGGAGGCGGACCGACGTCGGGGACGGTCCCCGCTGAAGATAGCTAGCTAGAAAGATTTCCGAGGGGTCCTGACGCCTGACGGCTTCAGTCCTAATGGTGTAACCTGCTGCAAGAGCTGTTCTCGAAGATCTACTGTCACGGTAAGTTCTTACGTAACTGTACTTTATGGCATGAGGCGGGTGCTGTCCTGGATGAGATGCTATAATATACCACTAGACTTAGAAGAGTGACCTGGCCCTTTTGTAACTCTTATTAATTTGTTCATTTCAACTGCTGTGCTATCTCTACACAATAACTGCATAGTATATTCATGCAGGAGAACATCTGGCACTGCCAGTGCTCATTTTAATTAGTGTACATTGTCGGGTAGGTGGTGGTATTTGAATTTCTTTTCATATTCCCATAGACTCTGAAGCAATCTTCTTAAGAGATGGAAATGACTGTGCAGGTAACCAGATGGTACTGGCAAGTCATGAATCGCCCAGAAGTCTGCAGAAGCCTCCTTCAGGGTAAGTAGTTACTGTCATCGAGGCTCAGGTCAGGAAGGATAGGAAAATCAGGAGCAGTTGTAAAATTCGCAACAGGTGTTTTATTAATAACGGTAAATGAAAAAAAAGTTAAGTATAACTAATTATAGTGGCAGTACAAACATATAAAATTGGCCTTTTTCTTTTCAATTTCTAATCTCTGTTTCTAGCTTCATTTTATACGTCTGTGCAGGAGCTTATTAAGAAAATGGCATGCTTCTCACCCAGTGTTTCTACAAGTCTCCAGTGTTTTTGACAGTTTCAGCAGGTGCAACTAAAAGAACATTGTGACCTCGATTTGGCCTTTTGTTTACATCTTCTCCGGAAGGCTTAAAAATGTCATCTCAGGTTAACTCCTTGAGTTCCAAATAGCTTTGCAGTCATTTCAACAGGATAAGTATATACAGTTTTAAACAAATCTATCCCAGTATCAGTTACATTTCCACAAAAATATTCACATATATTTTTATACCTGCATATATACAAGGGGAAAGAAAAGAAAAGACAGAAGCAGCAAGTGAGGGTAGAGAGACAGTGAGAGGTCCAGAATTGCAAGACCATCAGGATAATCAAGTCCTAGATCTCACGAGAAAATTTGGTTGTACAACCAGACAGAGAAGAGTCAGAAAAGGAGAGAGCAGATCCTTGCATCTAAACTTGCCCCAGAACAGCTGGGACAAGGCTGTCTTCAACTCTGTCATATACCTCCCCCCTTAACAGGGAACCTGTTTTATGAAAATAGGTTTCTAGGGACATGGATATGTTGTTCATCCACACTTATTTGCAGGTTCCTTGCCGCTTTAAATCTTGCCGGAAGGTCTTCAAGCTGGCTCCTCCCACCCACCCAGGTGGTAAAACTCTCTGCTCCGCCCCATGACACCAGATCTTCCTTACCGCTTGGAAGCCTCAGGTTCCCTCCTTAACGCTCTGCATATAAGACTGGTTCCTAATTCTTCTAGTTTTTAAAATTAAAAAAGTTTTTGATAAAAAGTCTTCGGTTTTCTCTCCCTCGCGGCTGCGATGGACAAATCGACTCCCGGTTTCCGAAGATGCCCTTGCGAGCAGAAGATGTCTCGGACGGATCCGCACTCCACGTGCGTCTACTGCTTGGGCCTTGAGCACGACCCGCAGGCGTGCGACCTGTGTTCTTCCTTTTCGCCCACGCCCCTCGAAGACCGCCGCCCGCTTGCAACTGGGGGCGCCCGAGAAGAGATTTCCTCCGTAAAGTCAACCGCAGGCCCGGTCGGCGGTGTCCGCGCGGATCAGCTCGAGCAGATGATCGCCTCTAAGAGGAGGCGGCGCGGCCACTTCTACCTCGCTGCAGCATTTATCCTGTTCTCTCGCTGCCTCTTATTCGGCTTCTTTTAAGGAGCTTTGTCTGACCCTCTCGACTAAAGGTGAGGGTCCAATCTCTGGACCGTTTCTCGGTCCAAAAGAAGAACAAGGTAAGTCTCACCGTCGGCGCTCTTGGGAGCGGGAAAGATCCCTCTCCCCGGGTGGTCGGCCGTCGACTTATCGGCTTCGGCCACTGGTCTCACGATGTCCCCGTCAGGCCAGTTGACCTAGACTCCCGTCGACGTGGTCGAGATTTTTCTCGACCCGTTGGACAGGTTGTCAGCTGGAGAAGCTGAGAATCCCCTCTCCCCGGTTCCCCCGGTGGGAGTTGTGGATCCCGTCGGCTCGTCTGTGCCTCCGGTTCCGGAGCCTTGGTTGAATCGTCCGAACCAAAGGTGTGCGGTTCCGCGACACCTCCCGCACCGTCCTCGGCATAGCCGAGGTTCTCGATCTCGACGTCTTCAGAGTCCAGCCAATCCCGCCATCATAGGCGGTCCCGACACCAGCGGCATGCGCAGCCGCCCTCGTCCCTTCCCTCCTCGGACGAGGAGGCTTCGCACTGTAAGGCCGGAGGTATGAGGAACTCGTGTGGCAACAGCTCCTTCTGACCGGGAATAAGCTGACGCCGTCGTCTTCCCCGGCCATTTAGTGGCTGTCACTGGAGCGACCGAAACAACCCCTCGATTTAGCCGAGGAGCCTTTTCCCAGGCTGATTGTTTGGCTAAGTCTAGCTGCCCCACTGATTCCGGTGGAACCTCCGCCTCCACAGCCGTTAGTTGGGGCTCCGACCAAAAATTCTCGGTCGGCTCAGGGACTGCCCCATCGGCTGTCTGTAACCCTCACTCCCGACTGGCCTCGGCAGGTGGAGGGTGGCTCAGGCCCGAAGCAGCTCTTTGTGGACTCTTCTGAGTCCGAGGACGATTCCTCCCTTTTTTCCAAGCGAATGGACTTGGAGTCCTCAGGAGGACAGTCGGTGGATGATTGCCCTTAGTCCTTCCTTGGATTGCTTCGGCTCTTCTCGGAGTGTACCGGGATGAAGCTCGAACCCGTTTCTAAACAGGCCAGGTATCCCCTCACGTAGATTCTGGACCGAGGGGATTCCCCTTCGGAGGCCTTTCCGGTGGCCGAGGCCATAGTGGGTCCGGCCTTGGAGCTCTGGCGGTGCCCTGCTTCCTGTCCCAGCCTTGGCGAGGATGGCCAGGAAGTATGGGTCCCTACCGGTTCCCTGTCCGGTTTCGGAACACCCTCGGCTGAGGGGTTGGTTACCGACAAGCGTTTTCCGGTGATGCGGAAATGCTAGGGATGTGGACAAACCTCCTGACAAGGAGTCCAAATTGGAATTGACTGCGTCTCTCGCCTTCTTGGTGCAGGCCAGTTCGGCCGCCCTCATGGCACACATTTTCATGGCCTGTTGGGCTCCTGGATGAGGTCGTCCCTCATCTTCCCGCGGATCTGCAGACCACGGTCAGGCAAGTGCGGGACCAGGGCAGTGGCCAAGCAGCAGCTCCAGACTGCTTTAGATATCGGGGACTCGTGTGCCAGGTCTGTGGCGGCCGCAGTGGCCATGCGTCGTCGGGCTTGGCTGAATATCCACCTTTACTTCGGATACCCAGCACAAGTTGGTGGATGTTCCCTTTTTGGGGACTGACCTCTTTGGCCCTGGGGTGGAAGGTCACCTGCTGAGGATCGAGAAGTCCAATGCTGCCTTGGACTCGGTCTCTTCCGCTCTGAAGGAGAAAGGCCGCAAACCACAGCCTAAGCCCTTGGGTCCTTCCTGCGCCGTGTGGGGCCCAGCAACGTCGGGGCCAGCAGGCTCGGGCTTCGCATCCCAAGTCCGGGGCTTCCTCCAACAGGAAGCAGGGAGGTAAAGGCCCAGGAGGTCCCTCGGCCGGTCCCTCTTCTAAACCTGCTCAGTGACGGGCTGAGGGTGTCGCCCCCAACCCCGTCACCTCACCCCAGGTTCCCCCCGTTGGGGGACGGCTCTGGCACTTCCTTTCTGCCTGGTCCGTTATTACCTTGGACAGGTGGGTACTGGAGGTGATGGGAAAAGGCCTGCCTCTAGAATTCGAGCAGGCCCCGCCCTTCAGAGCCATCACACTGTGGAACTCGGGTCCGTAGCCTCACTGTCGCCTGGTCCGGGCAGACATCGCTCCTCCTCCAAAGGAGGTGATCAGGAGGTGGCGGACCCTCCCTCAGACCGGGGTTTGTGTCCAGGTACTTCCTGGTTCCGAAATGGATGGGGGCTGGCGCCCATTCTCACACCTACGACCTGAACAAGTTCCTAAGGTCTCGAACCTTCAGTATGGTCACTCTGGCTCAGATAATCGATCCCTGGAACACGGCGGTGTGGTTCTGCTCTCTGGACCTGCAGGATCGTTCTTTCACGTCCCGATCAAGTCCGTCATGCCGAGTTCCTTACTTCTGAGCGGAAGATTCCCTCTGAGTTCGAGCCATGCCCTTCGGCCTGTCTCCATCTCCCAGGGTCTTCACCAAATGCATTGCAGTGGTGACAGCTTTCCTGCGGCGCTAAGGGTTCCGGGTGTACCCTTACCTGGATGACTGGCTGATAGCAGCCCCCTCCAGACAGGAGGTGGAGCGGTCCAGAGATCTGGCCCTCCAGGTTTGCTCTCAAATCTGCCTTCTCATCAATGAGACCTAGTCGGAATTCGAGCCGAAGCAGGTGATTTTGTTTATCGGGGCAGAGCTCGACTCTCTTCGAGCCAGAGCACGGCTCCTGGCGGACAGGGCCGAGGTTCTTGCCTCCTTTGCCCAGTCATTTCTGGTTGGGCAATCGCACCCTGCCCGGGACTTCCTGCGCCTCCTGGGTCTCATGGCGGCCTGTACCAGCGTGGTCCGTTGGGCACACTGGCACATGCGCCCCCTTCAGTGGGGACTGGCCAGCCAGTGGTCACAGCGCTGCGATCCATTGGACCAGCTAGTGATGGTGACCCAGGAGATGTGGAACGCTCTCCGGTGGTGGACTGTTCCATCTCATCTGCAGGAGGGCATCCCGTTTGTCTGCCCCGAGCCGACGGTCTATCGACCGATGCCTCTTTGATGGGTTGGGGTGCCCATCTGGGGAAACACCGGGTGCACGGCCTCTGATCCCCGCGGGAGTCCCGATGCCACATCAACCTGCTGGAGCTCCGAGCGGTCTGCCTAACTCTCACCGCCTTTGCTCCATTTCTCCACGGTCAAGTGGTCAGAGTCCAGACGGACAATACCACAACCATGTTCTACCGAAACCGCCAGGGCGGGACGCGTTCCATGCTTCTATGCAAGGAAGCTCTCCGCATTTGGTCACTCGTGCGCAGCCTGGAGGTGGATCTCCTAGCCATTCATGTAGCAGGAGCCTCCAACACCCTGGCCGATGCTCTGAGCTGGATAGGGGCTGCATCTCACAAGTGGTCTCTCCTGCCGGAGGTAGTACAAGATCTGTTCTCCCACTGGGGCACACCTCAGGTGGACCTGTTTGCCTCCAAGGAGAACGCGAAGCTGAGGCTGTTTCATGCCCGCCCCCCTCAGCAGGGCTCGCTGCAGGGGGATGCCTTCTCGCGGCTGTGGACCCCGGGCCTCTTCTGAGCCTTTCCCCCATTTCCCTTGATTCACAAGCTGCTTCCCAAAGCAAGGAGGGACAAGGCGCAGGTGATTCTGATAGCCCCAGACTGGCCACGCCTGTTCTGGTACCCAGATCTCCTCAGCCTCAGCTCGAGGCTCCCGAGGCAGCTTCCAGCTCGCCTGCACCTGCTCTCAGTCAATCAGGGGAAGGTGTTCCATCCAGACCTTAAATCCCTGCACCTGACGTCCTGGTTCCTGAGCGGCTAGAGTTCCAGGCCTTGGGTCTTTATGACGAGGTCCTCATCGTTGTTGAGGCGTCCCGTAAGGAGTCGACCAGGAAATGCTATGCCTTCAAATGGAAGAGATTTTCCATCTGGTGTCAGGTCAAGGGCTTGGACCCTTCCTCCTGTCCTTTGCAAGCATCTTGGACTATTTATGGTCCCTTTCTAGTCAAGGGCTTAGGTCGACGACCCTAAGGGTGCACCTGGCAGCCATCTCTGCTTACCGGGCACGGGCCGGGGAGCAGTCTGTGGTGCAGGAGAAGGTGGTCTGGCGCTTTTCAAAGGCCTTGATCACATTTCACTCCAGTGCGAGAACCTCCCTCCGTGGGATTTACTGCTGGTACTGGCAAAGCTCATGGGCAAACCATTCGAACCAATGCACAGGTGTGAACTCTCTCACCTGTCGTGGAAGACCGCCTTCTTGGTGGCTATCACGTCAGCCAGAAGGATGGGAGAACTCCAGGCGCTCTGCATCGAGTCTCCTTACCTGGTCTTCCATAGGGACAAGGTTGTCCTGCGCCCCCACCCGAAATTCCTTCCGAAGGTGGTGTCGGAGTTTCACCTTCCAGGTGTTGACTCTGCCAGTGTTCTACCCCAATCACACCTCGGAGGTCAAATACAGGCTCCATATTTTGGACCCTAGAAGGGCGCTCGCTTATTATAAAGAGCACACGGCTGAAATTCGGGGAGAGGTTCACCAGCTGTTTGTCACCTATGCTGAAGATACACCTGGCAGACCTGCAGCCAAGCGGACGATAAGCAGGTGGGTCATCTCCTGCATAGATCTCTGCTATAACTTGGCGGGCATGGAGGGTCCCAGAGGGTTAAGAGCTCATTCTACCTGTCATACTGCTGCATCGGTGGCTGCTTCTAGGGGCGTCCCTATCCAGGAAATCTGCAGCGCTGCTACCTGGAAGTCAGCACACACCTTCATTACCCATTACCACATCGACCTTGAGTCACGCTGGGATGCTGGTTTTGGGGCCTCGGTTCTCCAGTCTTTATTCCCTAAGTAGGGGGTGTGCGCCTTGCCTCCCTCCTCCCGGAGAACGGCTAGGAGTGTGCCAGACAGTGTGGATGAACAACATATCCATGTCCCTAGAAATACAGGTTACTCACCTGTAACAGGGTTCTAGGAATGGTATATGTTGTTCATCCTACCGACTAACCGACCTCCCCAGCCGGCCCAGCAGGGCTTCCACTTGGGCCAGATCTGGGCGCCATGGGGCGAGCCGAGTTTTACCACCGGGTGGGTGGGAGGAGCCAACTGAAGACCTTCCGGCAAGGTTTAAAGCGGCAAGGAACCTGCCAATAAGTGTGGATGAACAACATATACGATTCCTAGAACTCCTGTTACAGGTGAGTAATCTGTATTTACACAACTTTCTAGTATTTCTCATCTAACATTAGCATTACAGTTCTGAGCATGTGCAGTCTCCTCTTTTCCATAACAATACAGTAAATGGTGAAGTTTAAACGTACACATTTGTTTTTCCAGCCTTCAGATTTCTCAATTCCAGATCCAAATCTTTACAGAAAATCATCATTGATATTCTCTTTTGCAGATGCCGTATGATTCTATCATTTTTAACCTTCATTTGGTTAAGCCAAGAAAGAGGATTTGTGATCAATTACAAGTACAAAGTCTGCTCCTAATAAGTAGAACTTAAGGGAGTCCATGGCCCGATTTTCTTCAAGGCATTCCCTTTCAATGGTGGAGTATCTTTTCTCTCTGTCGTGCAATTTCCTACTTGTATCTACAATGGGTTGATCTTACCTGTGTCAGTCTCCACCATTCATCGCTGATGAGTTCTGACCGGAGGGGCAGGATCCCACGAGAGCTTCTTTTTTTTGTAAAAGAGGAGGAGTTTATGCTGTGGATGGTGTTGCCTTCGAGGCCTACGTACTGCGTGGCACTTGTGGGCTGGCCAGTTACTTACGCAGACTCCTCTTCAATCCCAGTTCTGCTTCTCCTGATGTTGAGCAAGCCAGACATCGTGTGTGAAGCGTTTTATAGCTGCGTTATCGGGCCTAGTCCATTCGTAAGTTGATCTGTCTGGCCTAGTTCTGCTAAAAGCCAGCCGTTGACCTAGTAAGACCTTTTCCTTTAATTTTCTGTGGCACCAAGACCCTTTTGCTGCTGTTGTGTATTTTTCTGTCCAGTCATGTCTCGTCCAGAAGACAAGAAAAAGACTTTGAAGGCAGGCCATCCCCCGATGCAGCGTTGTCCATGTGGCCAGCTTTATTCTGTCTCTGACTAGCATAGTCGGTGTTTGACCTGCATGGGCCCTAACCATGATATGGACTGTTTGCGATGCCTGTTTTTCTATTGATAGCAGAGTTCTGGGAACCCATGCGTTTAAAGTCAGCCATATGCCGCTGACTTTGGAGGACAGGCACGCACTAGGGACACTAGATGAAGGCACCTTGTCCATTCCTCCAGATCCCTCCTAGTTGTATACAGACCACAAAAAGGAGGGGCTTCCACCCATTCTCGCCTCGGCGCACACACACCCCTCTCACAGTGCAGGAGGCCTGGTCCGATCCCTCCAGGAGTGTGGCTGGAGGCACTGTTTTGGCAATCGCCTCTTCAGAGGTGAAGGCTTCATGGCCTGTGTCTGCCAGCCACAGTGGTTCCTGTTCGCAGCACCACTTCCAGTGCCATTGGGGGAGGGCATGGTGTTGCCTCCTTCAGGGATTGACGATTCAGAGGCAGATCTGTACTGTGTTCTTGGGATTCATCAAGAGTCCCTCCTTTCTAGCACTACGGCGGCTATCCAACCCCTCTTTCGAGACTAGTGGTTTCTACTGGCACCGGTGCCTAAGCTACTTGTGGCGCCTGTGGATCTGCCGGTGGTGGCACCAGAGAGTCCACCGGAGCTGGTAATGCCTCTGGACTTGGAGGAGGCAACCCCCCCGTTTTGGGTGTCCATGCCGGGCCCATTACTGGACCTGCTTGGGCATCTGGGACAGGGGAGGATGTTTCCTTATCTGCCGACTTGCAGGATTTGACAGGTGAGATTGAGCGTCCTTGGTTGATCCTGAGGAAGAGGTCCCCGTCTCAGACTGAGGGGTTAAGGGGACAGCGTGTCCTTCCCTGGTAGCCTGCAAAGTTTTAGGTAGGAGCTGCAGCGCCAGCCCTGTTTTCTCCCCTGAAGTCTGGGGTGGGGGGGATTTTATCTTTCGAGGTTATGGGCCACCCTTCTGGACTCAGATGGCCCCAGTCGCCACGAAGGGGGGAATCTCCTTCTGGGGTCAGTCCTGACTGTTTCAGAATTGTTGAACAGCCGCTGATTGCCTCAACCGAAGGATCCTTCCGCGGTGTTGATTCGCTTGTTCAGTCCCCCAAGCCCTGACAGAGGTCATTCTCTTCCTCTGAGGCATTTGATCACTCTACCTCTGCCAATTCCTCCCTCTCTCCTGGGTCTCTATCTTGGGAACAGTTTAGATCCACTGCTGCCCTATTCCCAGGCTACGTTAGATCCATGGAGAAGCAGGTGTTTAACCACTCTTACCCCTGGGGGCCGGTCTCTGACTCTCCAGACTCGTCGGCTTCTTCACTTGAGTGAGAGGATCCTTCTGTCCACCTTTCCTCGGACACTGATCAGACCCACTATCAGCACTTCCTTTCGAGGTTAGTCGAGCTCTAGATATGTAGACTGGCAAGACACAATCTTGAGCGGGCAGCATGTGCTTTTTTTAAGTGAATACAGTGCAGGCAACCTGGTGGTACCCACCTGCATCTCTCTGTTTAGGGAAGCATGATACCACACTTTGCAGCGTCCTTCTGTCCCCTGGCCCCTGTGGACTACCAGCATAGGCATTGTGCCCCCATGGATTTCTGGGGATCTACCTTGCCCCTCTTCATGCATGACGCTTCTGGACCCTCCTTTTGGGCATAGAAGCCCAAGATGTGACCGGACCCTGGATGTGGATTCTGATGAGTTTGACTTATGGGAGAGGAGTGTGTTTTCCTCACCATGTCTCTCTCTCTTTCAGTTGCAGCCTATCAGGCCCATCATGCTGCCTACAACAGGCACTTATGGTTGTTTCTAGGGCAAATCCCAGCATCTATGCCTGATATGGAGGCACCCTGATGAGCCATTATCCACTCAGCACGTGGCCTGGAGCTTGCGTGGCACCAAACAAGGGCATCGTATGACGCCAGTGAGGTGGTATCCAAGCTAGTGAGGACAGCAATCTGCATAAGGTGGATGGAATGGCTTTGTCTATCCTGGTTCAAACAACATGAAGTCTTGCTGTATTCTGATAATATGCAGTATGACTGACCGGTTCATCTGCCCTGGAGAGTTAAGAGTTAAACACTTTGCAAATACACACAGAACATTGAGCTCGATTTTCAAACCACTGTCCTCTGCATTGTATGTAACTGAACAAATTTTTACATAGCTACTAATAAGAACTACCAAATGGCTAGAAAAATAAACCATAACTATAACACCCCGGGGGTAAATAAACACAACAGTAGGGCGTAAAGAAGACTCAAGTCACCGATGTCCAGAAAAAAACACCACCTACTAGTGGGTATAGGAATTTACAACTGGCATGCAGAGATCCCTCTTCCCTAGGTTCCAGAAGGGAGGCAGAGTGGATGGTAAGAATACAGCAGGACTCCATTAGAAGAAACAAGATAACTATGGTAAGTAATTTTTTCTTCAAATAACATGAAGTCTTGCTGTATTCTGACAATATCCAGACTACCAAGCAGTGCCCCGTGGAGGGGGGCACTGAACCTACTTTGGGAATAGTCTCTGCAATACCGCTGTGCCAAACCTGGCATATCGTATCAAGAGTACTATAAGTAATTTTTTTCTTATCACCTATGGCCTGGCAAAGGGTGATTGTCTTCTCCTTCTGGGGAACCCACCTTTTCCCCGCACAGTGAGATGGGAACTTAAGGGTCGAATTCCTTCTCCAGCCAAAGGGATACCCCGACTCATCCATATCAGTCCTAGGCCTTTAAGGCGTGTCTCCCCCCCCAACAGGAGGCTGAGGGACACTCTTCCCTCAGGAAGGTACCAAGTCCACCTTCGGGAGGCTTGGTAATTGCCCACCAGTATTGAAGATTGATGCAGATAAGATATGAAAATTACATACATACCGTAATTTTCAATCTTTGTGTTTCTTCACCATTAATCACTGCTTGCCGCCCTTTTTCCCCACTAGAGCCTCAGTCTCTGGACAGTGCCTCCGCCCTTCTTGTCTTTCTACAGTTAAGGCTAGTTGTTGGCTGAGTCCTGCTAGTACCTCTGAACTCTCTGCTCCTTCAAGTGATGTGACAGAGGTTCGCCTTTGGGAAAGAACAAGCAGGGCGCTTACTCTTTCAAATGAGGCCTCGCCTGGGCTTTCTTTCAGGCATTCTTGATAAGTACCTTCTTCCGTCTACTTTTGAGACACCCCTAATCTTGAATTGCCAGCTTCAGTTTTCAAACCGTGTTGTTCTCCTCGGGTCTGTAGCTGTTGAGGGCCCAAATGACCCCTTAAAGTCCCCCTTTCTAGGGACATGGATATGTTGTTCATCCACACTATCTGGCAGGTTCCTTGCCGCTTTAAATCTTGCCGGAAGGTCTTCAAGCTGGCTCCTCCCACCACCCGGTGGTAAACCTCGCCCGCCCATGACGCCAGATCTTCCTTACGCTTGGAAGCTCAGGTTCCTCCTTAACGCCTCTGCGACAAGACTTGGTGCCTAACTCTTCAAACTTTGAAACTTGTTTCAAATATTTACAAAATACTTAGGTCTTCTTTTCCTCTGGCTGTGATGGATAAATCGACTCCAGTTTGGGAGATGTCCTGTGGGCGAACAATGTCTCGGACAGACCCGCACTACGTCGTCTAGCTTGAGTCTTGAGCACGAACCCGGGCTATGAACCTGTGCTCTTCCTTTTCGATCTATGTCCTTGAGGATCGTGCTGCCCGTCTTCAGTTGGGGCGTCCCGGAAAGAGATTTCCTCCGGTTAAATCGAAGGAGGCCCGATTGGCGGTGTCCGCGGCTGCGGGCTCTGCGGAACAACTAGAGCAGATGATTGCCCTCGAGGAGGAGGCGGCGCAGGCCGATCCATCTTCGGCCGCGGCATTTGTCCCGCTCTCTCTCGGCGCCTCTTATTCGGCTTCTTTTAAGGAGCTTTGCTTGACCCTCTCGACAAAAGGCGAGGGTCCAACCTCTTCTGGACCGTTTTCTCGGTCAAAAAAGAATAAGGGTAAGTCCCATCGTCGACGCTCTTGGGAGCGGGAAAGATCTCCCTCCCCTTGTTGACAGTCGACTTTGGTCGAACCTTCAGCTTCGGCCACTGGCTTCACGGCGTCCCCGTCAGGCCAGTTGACCGAGACACCCGCCGACGCGGTTGAGATTTTTCTCGACCCGTTAGACGGGTTGTCGGGTGGTGAAGCTGAAAATCCCCTCTCCCCGGTTCCCCCGGCGAGAGTTGAGGATCCCGTCGTCTCGTCTGTGCCTCTGGTTCCGGAGCTGTCGGTGCAGTCGTCCGAGCCGAAGGGTTTACCGATTCTCGGTACCCCGCCGCGCCGACCTCGGCCTAGCCAAGATTCTCGGTCTCGGACCTCCTCCCGGTCCAGCCGATCCCGCTGTCATAGGCGGTCTCGGCACCGAGCCAAGCGGCGCCTCCGCTCTTCCTCTTCTTCCTCCTCCTCCTCGGATGAGGGGAGGCTTCAGCGTAAGTTGTGTCGGAAATATGAAGAGCTTATGTGGCAACAGCTTCTGTTGGCCGGGAATCAGCCGACCCAGTCGTCTTCTCCAACCATTAAGTGGCTGTCACCGGAGCGGCTGAAACAACCCCTCGCGGTGGTCGAGGAGCCTGCTCCCAGGCCGGTTGTTTGGCAAATTACTGCTGCTCCTCCGATTTTGGTGGAACCACCTCCTCCTCAGCCGTTAGTTGGGGCTCCGACCAAGAGTTCTCGGTCGGCTCAGGGGCTGCCCCATAGGCTGTCGGTCACTCTCACTCCCGATAAACCTCGGCAGGTGGAGGGTTTCTCAGGCTCGAGGCAGCTCTTTGAAGACTCGTCTGAGTCGGAAGATGACGCCTCCCTGTTCTCCAGGCGGATGGACTTGGAGTCCTCAGGGGGACAGTCAGTGGACGATCGCCCTTCGTCCTTCCTTGGCCTACTTCGGCTCATCTCGGAGTCCACCGGGATGAAGCTCGAACCCGTTTCCAAACGGGCCAGATATCCCCTCACGGAGATTCTGGACCGAGGGGATTCTCCGACGGTGGCCGAAGCCATTGTTGGTCCGGCCTTGGAACTATGGCAGCGTCCGGCTTCCTGCCCTGCGCCTTCGGCCAGGATGGCCAGGAAGTACGCGGTCCCCACCGGTTCCCTGTCTGGTTTTTCGGTTGGTTACCGATAGCGTTTTCCGGCGTGCCGGGAGCGCCAGGGCGTGGACAAACTGCCCGACAAAGAATCCAAGAAATTGGATTACGCCGGGCGAAAAGTCTATGCTGCTTCTTCTCTCGGCCTTTGTCAGGCCAGTTCGGCCGTCCTGATGGCACACTTCTCCCATGCCCTGTTGGGCTTCCTGGATGAGGTCGTCCCCCATCTTCCCGCGGACCTGCAGACCACGGTCAAACAGGTGCGGGATCAGGGCAGGGCAGTGGCTAAGCAGCAGCTCCAGACTGCTCTCGACATTGGAGATTCGTGTGCCAGGTCAGTGGCGACCGCAGTGGCCATGCGTCAGCGGGCATGGCTGAGGATATCCACCTTCACCTCGGATACCCAGCACAAACTGGCGGATGTTCCCTTCCTGGGAACAGATCTCTTCGGCCCTGGGGTGGAAGGTCAGCTCCAGAGGATCGAAAAGTCCAATGCCACCTTGGACTCTGTCTCCTCCGCCCAGAAGGACAAAGGCCGTAAGCCTCAGCCTAAGCCCTTTCGCCCTTCTGTGCCCGCAGCGCGCCCGGCCCAGCAACGTTAGGGCCAGCAGGCTCGACCTTGGTACCCCAAACCCAAGCCGTCGTCTTCTTCTAATAGGAAGCAAGGAGGTAAGGGCCCAGGCGGTTCCTCGTCCGGTCCCTCCACTAAGCCTGCCCAGTGACGGGCTGAGGGGTGTCACCCCCATTCCCGTCGCCTTACCCCTGGTTCCCCCCATGGGGGTACGGCTCCGGCACTTCCTTTCCGCCTGGTCCGCTGTTACCACGGACAGGTGGGTTTTGGAGGTGGTGGGAAGAGGCCTGCCTCTAGAATTCGAGCAGGCACCGCCCTTCAGAGCCGTCGCCCCTCGGGGGGCTTCGGGGTCCCCAGCCTCACTGGCGGCTCGTCGAGCCGACATCGCTCTCCTCCTCCAGAAGGAGGTGATAAGAGAGGTGGAGGACCCTCCTTCAGACCTGGGGTTTGTGTCCAGGTATTTCCTGGTCCCGAAACGGACGGGGGGGCTGGCGCCCCATCCTCGACCTTCACGACCTAAACAAGTTCCTAAGGTCTCGAACCTTCAGAATGGTCACTCTGGCTCAGATAATACCATCTCTGGAACACGGCGTGTGGTTCTGCTCTCTGGACTTCAGGACGCGTTCTTTCACGTCCCTATCCGTCCATCTCACCGGAGATTCTTCCGCTTCGAGCGGAGGGATCCCTATTCGAGTTCAGCCATGCCCTTCAGCCTTTCTCTAGCTCCCAGGGTCTTCACCAAATGCATGGCAGTGGTGACAGCATTCTGCGGGCGCCTAGGAGTCCGGTGTACCCTTACCTGGACGATTGGCTGATAGCAGCCCCTGCAGACAGGAGAGCGGAGCGGTCCAGAGATCTGGCCTCCGGGTTTGCTCTCAAGTCGGCCTCCTTATCAACGAGGCCAAATCGAACTTCGAGCGAAGCAGGTGATACTGTTCATCGGGGCGCAGCTCGACTCTTTACGAGCCAGAGCACGGCTCCCGGCGGACAGGGCCGAGGTTCTTACCTCCTTTGCCCAATCATTTCTGGTTGGGGAATCGCGCCCTGCCCGGGACTTCCTGCGCCTCCTGGGTCTCATGGCGGCCTGTACCAGCGTGGTCCGTTGGGCACGTTGGCACATGCGTCCCCTTCAGTGGGGACTGGCCAGCCAGTGGTCACAACACTGCAATCCCATGGACCAGCTTGTGGTGACGACCCGGGATATGTGGAACGCTCTCCAGTAGTGGACCGTTCCATCCCATCTGCAGGAGGGCATCCCATTTGTCCGGCCCGAGCCGACGGTCTCTCTGACGACCGACGCCTCTTTGATGGTTTGGGGTGCCCATCTGGGGGAACACCGAGTGCACGGCCTCTGGTCCCCGTGGGAGTCCCGATGCCACATCAACCTGCTGGAGCTCCGTGCGGTCCGCCTAGCTCTCACCGCCTTTGCTCCGTTTTTCCGGGGTCAAGTGGTCCGAGTCCAGACGGACAATGCCCGACCATGTACTACCTAAACCGCCAGAGGCGGGCGCGCTCCATGCTTCTATGCAAGGAAGCTCTCCGCATCTGGTCACTTGTGCGCAGCCTGGAGGCGGATCTCCTAGCCATTCATGTGGCAGGAGCCTCCAACACCCTGGCCGATGCCCTGAGCCGGATAGGGGCTGCATCGCACAAGTGGTCTCTCCTGCCGGAGGTAGTACAAGATCTGTTCTCCCTTTGGGGCACACCTCTGGTGGATCTGTTTGCCTCCAGGGAGAACGCGAAGTTGAGGCTGTTTCATACCCACCCCCTCAGCAGGGCTCGCCGCAGGGGGATGCCTTCTCGAGGCCGTGGACCCCGGGCCTCTTTTACGCCTTCCCCCTGTTTCCCCTGATTCACAGGGTCCTGCTCAAAGCGAGGAGGGACAAGGCGCAGGTGATTCTGATAGCCCCAGACTGGCCACGCCAGTTCTGGTACCCAGGTCTCCTCAGCCTCAGCTCCAGGTTCCCGAGGCAGCTTCCAGCTCGCCCGGACCTGCTCTCAGTCAATCAGGGGAAGGTGTTCCATCCAGACCTTCAATCCCTGCACCTGACGGCCTGGTTCCTGAGCGGCTAGAGTTCCAGGCCTTGGGTCTTTCCAACGAGGTCCTCAACGTCGTTGAGGCGTCCCGTAAGTAGTCGACCAGAAAATGCTACGCCTTCAAATGGAAGAGATTCTCCATTTGGTGTCGGGGTAAGGGTTTGGACCCTTCTTCTTGTTCTGTGGCCAGCATTTTGGACTATCTATGGTCCTTATCTAGTCAAGGGCTTACGTCGATGACCCTAAAGGTGCACCTGGCAGCTATTTCTGCTTATCGGGTGCGGGCCGTGCAGCAGTCAGTGGCGCAGGAGCAAGTGGTCGGGCGCTTCTTCAAAGGCCTTTATCACATTTCCCCTCCAGTGCGGGAACCCCCACCTCCGTGGGATTTACTGCTGGTACTGGCAAAGCTCATGGGCAAGCCATTCAAACCAATGCACAGGTGTGGTCTCCCCCACCTGTCGTGGAAGACCGCCTTCTTGGTGGCTATCACGTCAGCCAGAAGGATGGGAGAAATCCAGGTGCTGAGCATCGGTCTCCTTACCTGGTCTTCCAGAAGGACAAGGTTGTCCCTCGCCCCACCGAATTCCTTCCGAAGGTGGTGTCAGAGTTTCACCTTAATCAGGTGTTGACTCTGCCGGTGTTCTCCCAATCACACCTGGAGGCGAATATAGACTCCATACTTTGGACCCTAGAAGGGCGCTCGCCTATTAGAAGGAGCGTACGGCTGGGATTCGGGGAGAGGTTCGCCAGCAGTTTGTCACCTACGCAGAAGCCGCACCTGGCAGACGTGCAGCCAAGCGGACGATAAGCAGATGGGTCACCTCCTGCATAGATCTCTGCTACGAGTTGGCAGGCATGGAGCCTCCCAGAGGGATATGAGCTCATTCTACCCGCCATACTGCTGCATCGGTGGCTGCTTCCAGGGATGTCCCTATCCAAGAAATCTGCAGGGCTGCTACCTGGAAGTCAGCACACACCTTCATCACCCATTACCACATCGACCTTGAGTCACGCCGGGATGCTGGTTTTGGGGCCTCGGTTCTCCAGTCTTTATTCCCTAAGTAGGGGGTGTGCGCCTTGCCTCCCTCCTCCCGGAGAAATGCTAGGAGTCTGTCAGATAGTGTGGATGAACAACATATCCATGTCCCTAGAAATACAGGTTACTCACCTGTAACAGGAGTTCTAAGAATGGTATATGTTGTTCATCCACATGACCCACCCGACGTCCCCGGCTTCGACGCACAACCTGAGCTTCCAGCGGGCCAGATGTGGTGTCATGGGGCGGAGCCGAGAGTTTTACCACCCGGGTGGGTGGGAGGAGCCAGCTTGAAGACCTTCCGGCAAGGTTTAAAGCGGCAAGGAACCTGCCAATAAGTGTGGATGAACAACATATATGATTCCTAGAACTCCTGTTACAGGTGAGTAACCTGTATTTCCACAACTTTCTAGTACTTCTCATCTAACATTAGCATTACAGTTCTGAGCATGTGCAGTCTCCGGCAAGATTTAAAGTGGCAAGGAACCTGCCAGATAGTGTGGATGAACGATTCCTAGAACTCCTGTTACAGGTGAGTAACCTGTATTTCCAGGCCCCAGTACCGCTGCAGGCTTGTGGCCTACTGGTGCGGGCACCTCCCTTAAGTCTGACGTCGGCCCCTCCGACGTCCGCCAGGAGAAGGCCGCTAAGACGCTCGACCCTTCGGGGTGGCATACGGCAGTGTTCCCCTCGGACCGGGCCTCCTCCCATCCTCTGCCAGTCTCCGACGAGGTATCCCGAAGTCTGATGCCGGCTTCTCTGGCGTCCGCCGGAACCGGCCGTGGCTTAACCGCGTTAGTTCCTCCGGCGTCGCGGGCTTAGGAGCCTCACGGTGACCCTGCCTGCCTGTCGCATTTGGCTCCCCGCAGCTTCGCTGTCATCATGGAGCCCGAGTCCCCACTGCTCGACCCAGGGGCGCCCCGCCCCTGGACGAGGCTCCAGGATCCTGGGCTACCGTCCGATCCTCTTCCTGGAGAGCCAGATCTGGCCCCGGCTTCTCCGACGCCAGCAAGGGATATTCCTCTTCCATCGGGCCCTCCACCTCACGGGCGTATCCTGACTTATCCGCCCGTGGAGTACCCGGCTGGGCCATCTGCTCCGGCAGCTCCTCCAGTGCCTGGGTATCCGCCGTGCTGTCCGACGCCGCTTCTTCCGGGTCTGCTGTATCCTGCGTCGCAGTATCCGGCGCCGACTCCTCCGCCGCAGTACACAGTTCCGGTATTCCCTCAGCCGGGTTACGTATACTCTCCCTACTGATTTCATCCGTACAACTACGGAGGAGGGGAATGTGGCCCTACAGGGGGACCTGGAGGCTCTGGAAAGATCGTCTAGAAAGTGGAAGCTGAGTTTCAATGCAGGGAAATGCAAGGTACTCCACCTGGGAGCCCGAAACCCTGGCCAAGTGTACACCCGCGGGGGAATGCTACAAGTGTCCATGGCTGAGAGGGACTTGGGGGTGGTGGTGGATGTCAAGATGAACAACTCTGAGACTTGTAGGAGGGCAGCAGCCAAGGCCAACAGGATGCTGTGAAGCATCGCTAGGGGGATCACCTCCAGAAGGAGGGAAGTGATACTCCCTCTGTATAACTGCTTGGTGAGGCCTGCACCGCAGTACTGCATGCAGTTTTGGGCCACACTTAAAGGGACATTAACCTCCTGGAGAGGGTCCAGAGGAGGGCAACCAAAATGATTTGGGGCTTGGGGGACAGGACCTATGAAGAGAGGCTCGAAGAGCTAAATATGTACACATTGGAAGAGAGAAGGGACCGGGGGTACATGATAGAGGTCTTCAGGTACATGAAGAGGGTAAATAGGGGAGGAACAGTCAGGGTGCTTCGAAGGAAGGAGGAGGGGCCACTAGAGGGCATGGGTGGAAGCTGGAGGGAGATTCAGGGGAAAAGAGTAGGTACTACTTCACTGAGAGGGTAGTGGAGCCATGGAATGCGCTGCCTAGGGGGCTGGTGGAGGCAGAGATAGTGGAGAGGTTCAAGAGGGGGTGGGACAGGTACAGGGGAAGGGTTCTGGAAGCAAAATCCATTGCAGCAAGAATATCCGGAACTGGGAAGGGAGAAGCCAGAAAAGGCGAGCGGGGCAGCAAGATCAGCAACCAGGGTGGGGGCTGACCAAACGAGCAGATACGAAAGACCGTTAGGCCTATTTTGCTGGCATTTTAGTATGTTAGTAACTATCCTTCTCCACCAGCACCTCCTAGGCCGGCGGTGGATCTCCAGGAGACTCTTGCCTCCTGGTGGGCTGAGGCCAATGCTCAGCTCACCAAGAAGAGAGAAACCATCTTCTGGCGATGGTGCCACCCCAGCTCCACTCGCGCCCCAGGCGGCACATTCCCTCTCCACCTCCGGATTCCCGCGCTTTGCCCTCGTGATCCAGACAGGCAGGACACGTCTTCTGGGATTCTCCCTAATTAACCCGTTCCTCCCCCTAGACGTGCTAGGGAGTCTTACTTTGCTTCAGATTCTTCTTCTTCTCTCTCGGACTCCTCGGAGGCCTCCGATGGGTGTTCCAAGAAAGTGGACGAGCCGAGCTCTCCGTCCTAGTCCTGGCCAAGGACTCCTCCGTAGTTTTCTTAGGAGGATCCTTCCTTCACAGAGTTGCTCAGGAAGGTCCAGGAAGTCCATCTGTGGCATTCCTTAGAGCCAGATTCTCAATGGGTTAAACTCGCCGAACATTTGGACTTGCCTCTTATGGCTTCTACCCTAGTGCCACCCTGGATCGAGGCTCACACCCTCCTTGTTTCCACTATTTGAAAGCAACCGTCATCTTTAGCCCCACTTCCTAGGAAGTCGAACAGGCTATACCAGGCTATGGAGGGTGTAAACTGCTTAGACTCTCACCCCCGTGCAGACTCGGTTGTGATTAGCGCCGCTCACGGGCGGTCAGCACACCCGAAACACTTGAGCTCGTCTCTTCCGGATAAGGAATCCCGCCTTCTGGATCAGTACAGAAGGAAGATCTAGCTTCTTCCACACTAGGGATTAGGGCCCTGAATTATGTAGCACATATGGGGTATTACCAGAGGACTGTCCTTACCCAGGCGGAATCTAAGCTTGACTCTTTGCCTGATTCCCAAGTCAAGCAGGAGTTAGCCGACCTGGTCCGTTCTGCTCGTTCGGCCTGTCGTCATATTTTGAGGACGACCTACGATGCTGTGGACACCGCAGGACTGAGCTCTGCGTTCGCTGTAAGTCTTTGGCATCATGCATGGCTCCGTGTGTTAGGTCTGGTCCTGGAGGTGCAGTCAGTGATCCAAGAAGCACCTTTCCGGGGTTCTGTGCTTTTCGGTGGTGATGTCAAGAACATCATCACTAATTTGCAGGAGAAGTGGACAGCCCTAAATTTGTTCATTCAATGTACCGTCCCCATCCCCCACAGCGCCGTCCCATTCACAGACGCAGCTGGCCTCAAGCGAAACCTCAGGGACGGTGGGCTACTAAACGTCGGGCCCCTACTGCTGCCAGGCCCCCGCCGCCCAAAAAAGCAATGGGTGCCCCAGCTGCGGCGCTGCCTCACACCACCTGACTCCTTCCCTCTCCCACCGCCTCCGGACACCCCGGGGGTACTGGTAGGAGGGAGGTTCTCCCTCCACCTTCCGAGTTGGGAGAGGATAACTACGGATTCATGGTTGCTTCAGATCATAGCAGAGGGTCACTCCATAGAGTTTCTACAGAAACCTTCATGCCACCCCCTTCTGAACTCTCTTACTCAAGGCACCATCTTCCTTTGGTTAGGGAAGAAATCTCTGCTCCCCTGGCGAAACAGGCTATAGAGTCCGTCCCCCCTCACCTCCATGGGACGGGTTACTATTCTCATTTCTTCCTCTTACCAAAGAAAACGGGAGATCTCAGACCCATTCTCGATCTCAGCTCTCTGAACCTTAATGTGGAATACAAGAGGTTCAGGATTCTCTCCCTTCAAACTCTCTTGCCCCTGCTTCGGCCAGTCCAATGGTTTTGCTCACTGGATTTGCAGGATGCGTACCCGCACATCCTCATTCGCCCTTCGCACCGAAAGTACCTCAGGTTTGCGTTCCAGGGGGACCACTACCAATTCCAGGCGCTCCCATTTGGTCTTTCCTCGGCTCCCCGAGTCTTTACCTAATGTCTGGCAGTGGTAGCGGCCCAGCTGCATTCTTTAGGAGCTCAGGTTTTTCCCTACTTGGACGACTGGCTCCTGACGGCCACATCCAGGGAGGAACTCCTGCATTTTCTCTCCGTCACCCAGCAAGTTTTCTCTGGCCTGGGTATTACCATCAATCATTCCAAGTCTCACCTGGATCCTTCACAGAGGCTCCAGTTCATCGGGGCATCCCTCGAGACAACATTGTCCAAGGCCTTCCTGCCTCCAGATGGGGGTTGGGCCTCCCTCCAGTCCCAGATTTCCCTGCTATCGGAACACACGAGGGTACCGGCGATGTTGGTACTCCGTCTACTGGGGCTTATGGCGGCTGCCATCTCGACGGTTCCGCGCGCACTCCTTCACTTGAGAATCTCTTAGTGGACTCTTTGATCTCAGTGGGATCAACGAGTAGACCTAGATAATCTGGTCCTGATCTCTTCGCCGATGGCAAGAGACTTGCAGTGGTGGATGGTTCGAGAGAACCTATTCCGGGGGTCCCCTTTTTTTCATCCTCCCCCCGATCAGGCTCTGACCACGGACACTTCAGACGAAGGTTGGGGGGCCCGTCTGGGTCCTCACCGAACCCAGGGCCTATGGTCAAAGCTGGAGATAGTTCTCCAAATCCAGCATGCTCGAGCTTCGAGCAGTGGTGTATGCACTCCAGGCCCTTCACCAATACATCCTTCCCAGTCACCTAGCTGTCCAAACGGACAACATGTGCATGGTGTGGTACATCAACAAGCAGGGAGGAACTCGGTCCTACCCGCTGTGCAGGGAAGCGTTGAGGGTTTGGGATTGGGCAACGCTTCACATCCTTCACCTCACGGCGATCCACTTTCCAGGAGTCGACAATGTCCTGGCAGACAGACTCAGTCGCTCGTCGGCTCTATCACACGAGTGGGAGTTGGAGAAAAAAGTTCTAAAAAGCTTCTTCCAGATTTGGGGGACTCCTCAGATAGACCTGTTCGCCTCCTCCCGAAACGCAAAGCTTCCAATCTTCTGCTCGCTCGCTCCAGAGCAAGACGCTTTCTGGAGCGACGCTCCTTCACTAAGCTGGAAGGACAGATTTGTGTCTGCTTTTTCCGCCAATTCCTCTGGTACCTCGTATACTGCAGAAACTTGCTTTGGAAGGAGCGAGAATGATTCTGATCGCTCCTTTTTGGCCCTGGCAAATCTGGTTCTCTCTTCTACAACAATACTCAGAGGTTCCTCCTCTTCCTCTTCCTTTATCTCCGGGACTTTTGACCCAGGATCAGGGGGCCCTGGTCCATCCGGGACTCATGTCCCTTCAACTTCATGCTTGACTCCTGCAGACCTAGCTCATTCGTTTTTTGGCGTCTCTCCTAAGGTGGACGAGATTTTGGTGGAGGCTAGAAAACCCTCCACTTGGTCCACCTACGCCATGAAATGGAAGAGATTTTCTATTTAGGCTGCTTCCAGGAACGTGGAGCCCTTTTCCTGTCCTGTGACCATTCTGCTTGAGGATATGCGTCATCTTTTCGACCTGGATCTCAGTCACTCCTCTTTGAAAGTCCAAATGGCGGCGATCTCAGCCTACCATGTCCCTTTCACTGATATGGCTTTTGCCCAGCTGGAGGTCTCCAAAACCTTCCTTAGAGGGGTCCTTCATCTCAGGCCACCTGTTTGGATCCCAGCTCCCCCTTGGGACTTAAACTTTTGTCCTCGAGAAACTTACCCTTCCTCCCTTTGAGCCTGCGGCTTCCGTGGACTTGGAGTTTTTATCGTGGAAGACTGTCTTCTTGGTGGCCATTACTTCGGCTCGTAGAATTTCCGAGCTGCAGGCCCTGATGTGCAGAATCCGTAATTTGATTTTTCACAAAGAACGAGTAGTTCTTTGCATGAATCCTAAGTTTCTTCCAAAGGTGGTAGTGGAATCTACCTTGAATCAGTCTATTGAATTACCTGCTTTCTTCACGCAGTACTCTAATCAATGAGAATACCTGCTCCATACCGTGGATGTTCACAGGATTCTGAGATACTACACCGACAGGACAAAGAATCTCAGAAAGACTGATCAGTTGTTCGTCTCTTTCGCTCACAAAAGAGAAGGCAATGCTGTCTCTAAGCAATGCCTATCAAAATGGTTGGCCCATTGCATCACTTTCTGTTTTGACAAGTACAACAAGACCCTCCTGGGTCAAGTCAGAGCTCACTCCTCTCGTGGAGTTGCCGCCTCTGCGGCTTGTTTTAAGAACGTGTCTGCGGCAGACATCTGTGCTGCCGCCACTTGGACTTCTGTCCATACATTTACTAAACATTGCAGTTTGGACATTGCCTCTCGCTGTAGAGCAGGCTTCGGGTTAGCGGTCTTGCAAGACCTCCTTTCTTGAGGTTTGCAAGCTTTCTTACTATCTTACTACTTTTTGGAGTAGTTCCTCCTCCCGGTGCCTTTTCATTTGTTCCAGACTGCTTGGGATTCTGTCCTATATCTAATTATCTCCTGCAAGAGCCCTCTCGAAGTAAGATAGTACAGTTACGTAAGAACTTACCGTAACAGTAGATCTTCAAGAGAGGCTCTTGCAGTAGGTAATACCTTCTGCCCTCCATCCTCCTAGGCTTTTTCTGCTCCTTTTCCATTGAGGGAAATATCTGCTTCTCTCTATTCCGGGCCTGTGGCGGGAAAGAACTGGAAGGCGGGCATCTGGGACCGCCCATTTATACTGACATCGTATGACGCCAGTCACCTGACTTGAGGGCGGTCCCCACCAGAGACTGCTAGCTAGAAATATTTCCGTGGAGTTCTGCCCCCGGCCGGCGTCAGTCCTGTGTGTAATTACCTACTGCAAGAGCGTCTCTCTAAGATCTACTGTTATGGTAAGTTGTTACGTAACTGTACTATCTTCGAGAGAGGCTCTTGCAGTAGGTATTACCTCACCGCCCTCCATCCTCCTAGGCTTTTTCAGCTCCTTTTCCATTGAGGAAAATAGCTGCTTCTCTCTCGTCCGGGCCTGTGGCGAGAAAGAACTGGAAGGCGGGCATCCGGGACCGCCCCTTTATACTGACGTTGCATGACGCCGGTCACCTGACGTGGGGTCTGCTAGCTAGAAATTTTTCCGTGGGGTCCTGCTGCCGACCGGCGTCAGTCCTCTATGTAATTACCTACTGCAAGAGCCTCTCTTGAAGATCTACTCTTACAGTAAATTCTTACGTAACTGTACTTTCTGAGTATTATCATCTTAGATTCTTCTGACAGAGCCCCATGCTTCAGAGCTGCTGCTTTATTATCACTGTCCATCTGTTGTCTGGCTAATGGTGCGTGACTCTGGTTCCATACCCAGCTACCCCATTGTAGCACTTAGTGTGTTCTATTTCAATCTGCAAAGGTTGGGACTTGGGTATTTTGTTTTTACTATATTCATTTCTTAGTCTTATATTTATTTTCTCCCACTGTTTCTCTCCTGGCAGAATAATCTAAGGATCTGTCTTCGAAGTGGAGCTTTAGCAGCAGATATTACCATTAGGACTAAGACTGCCAGGGTAGGGACACGGGAAAATCTTGTAGGTAGCAGTCTGTATGAGGACCCCAGCGTCCACGCTTCCCAACATGAAGTGTGGTATAAACGGGCGGTCCCGTGGCGCAGTCTTAGTTCTTTTCCTGCCGTTGACCCACTTAGTTTGGCTCCACGGACGCCTTTCATCCCAGTTGGCCATGCTTTTTGCCATTTTCCAGTATTTCAACATTTTTTTTAAGATTCATCTTGCATGTCGTCGCTCTCTCCACTTCGGCACAAGTCTAAGTGTGCATGCAGGAAGCAGTTACCGGTTAAGGACAGCCACACGGCCTGTCTCGTCTGTCTAGGCCCCGACCATCGGTCCTCCGACCGCCCGCATTGCCAGAAGTTTAACCAGAAGACCAGGACTAGGAGTGCCAACTCCCTGAAGGTCTGTCTCCTTGAACAGCAGGTGCAGCGGATTTCAGAGAACGGCTCTTCCTCTCCTGCCTAGGATTCCCCACCCAGAGAAAAGACTTCGGGAAGGGGGGGGCACCAGCACCAGAGGGAGAAAGATAGGGCGAGGTCTGAGTCCCACCCATAGTCTCCTTCCAGGGTGCCTTCTTCTTCAACATCCGGCGGGAGGTAGAGTTCTGTCCCTCTTAAGGTAACTAGGACATCTTCAAAGTCGGCTCGCTCCTCTTCCGAGGGCAAACTCTGGGAGCCGTCTTCCTCTGGGCATTCTCCTGCTCATCCTTCTCTGGTCCACTGACCCCATAAAGCTTCCACTGGGTTGACCCAGGAAGGCCTAAGGAATCCAGTCATAAGCCTGGGGCTCGTCCGAAAAGTGAAGACGTTTGGATGACTCGGATAGGCATCAGGAGACCGTCCGCTATTGGGCGCCCACCTGCAACTGACAGGCGCCCACCGAGGCAGTCGCTGGATGAGGTTCAGGCATCCGCCCCGCCTTCAGAGGGGTCAGTTGCCTGATGGGACACTTTCTATTCTGGACGCCGGGTCTGCCAGGGACACAGACGTTGAGCAGCAGCCTAATAAAGAGGGATCCCAGACCAGACCCACGGGATCCACAGACACCCAGTCCAGCAAACCTGACACCCTCCCCAGCTGTCATCCCCGTGGTGGACTTCGGCTCGCTTATCTCCTCTTTGTGGAATACAGTCAGTGAGAACCCAGTATACAGACCCTCTGACCCACCTCCTAGGAAGACTCCCATGGGGACCCCCTCCAGCTCCTGTCAAACCAGGTGGAGATGATCAACCACGTTTGGATCCCAAAGGCAAACGCAGGAGAAGGTACTCTTTCCAGTTTCCTCCTCCGGCAGATGCCCATCCTCTCCGGATGACCGTGCTGCAAGCCCCTCCTCTTCAGAATCTTTAGATGAGGAAGAATTAATTCTAGGGACATGGATATGTTGTTCATCCACACTGTCTGGCAGGTTCCTTGCCGCTTTAAATCTTGCCGGAAGGTCTTTAAGCTGGCTCCTCGCTTCACGGAGAAGAGCAGGCTTCGGCCTGGCAGTACTACAGGGTCTCCTGTCCTAGATTCAGGACCTGTAACGTTCTTTCTTATTTCCTCCTCCCTGAGTGTTTGCAAGCACTATTGCTTGGGAATCAGTCCTAATGGTGTAACCTGCTGCAAGAGCTGTGTCTCAAAGTAAGACAGTACAGTTACGTAAGAACTTACCGTAACAGTAGATCTTCGAGAACAGCTCTTGCAGCAGGAACCTTCCCGCCCACCTTCCTCCTTGGAGGAGGCATAGCTTAATCCTTTAACAGGAATTTTTTTTCACGTTTGTCTTCTGACGGTGGATTCTCGGTCTCCCATTTCGATGTCAGCCTGCGGCCGGGAGTCTCCGGTAGGAGAACTGGGGAGTCTGGCGGGACCGCATTATATACTACACCTGGCGTCGCGTGCGGTCCCGCTGAAGATAGCTAGCTAGAATTTTCCGTGAGGTCCTGGCGCCTGCCGGCTTCAGTTCTAATGGTGTAACCTGCTGCAAGAGCTGTTCCCGAAGATCTGCTGTTACGGCAAGATCTTCCTGGACATAAGTCTCCACCACTCATTCTCACTATTGGGATCTGCGCCGGAGGCCCCAGGACCCATCGGGAGCAAACTTTTTGCTGGAGGGTCGACACCAGAGATGGCGCTGCGAGGCACGGCGCCACGAGCATTAGCTCGCGCGGCATTGACTATCTCGGCGTCGACCCTCCAACCGCCTCAGTTCCTTTTTTCCCGCCGTCGAGTGCACTTCAGTGACAACGTCGCTCGCCTGTCGGGAGTCGAACTTCAAACTAGCAGCATAGTTTTCAGTTTATTTTTTTGTAGTATTATCTCGATGTAGTATCGCTTAAGTTTATTCTATTCTAATATACAATAAAGAAGTCTCAGCCTACTTGACTGAGTCGACCTTGAGCAGGTCAGGTGACGGTAGGGAGACTTCATATGAAGGCTGTTCAGTCAGTCGGGCTGGGTCCGGTCCGCCTCCTTCTCCCGAACGGGGGTCCGACAGCAGTCAGTCAAATGCCGAGGATGGGCGGTCCCCGAGGCACAAACAAGCGGTCGCATTCTCAGCACCGTTCGACCTCAGAGCTCTTCTTGGCCCACAGGTCTAAAGAGAAGCATCGCCGAGGTCGCCTCTGATATGTCTGCGTCAGCGGTCTGTTATCGTGGCTAGTTTTGGTCTCCTCCTTGGTCGCCAAATTCTGCTTCGGTAGCCGCCGTCTTGACATCGGAGTCCTACCCGCCTATAGGTAGGCCTTCAGATGAGCAGTTTCATCAGTGGGCTGCTCTTATGGAGCAGTGGGCTCGGAGGCTGGTTCTGCTGCCTGGCTCGGTTTCCCGCGAGCCTTTGGGCTTGTCAGGCGACCAGGTAGGGCAGTTGGACTTTCCTGGTCGCGCGGCACCTACCTCGGTGCCCACGACGCTGCGCTTTGGTGTCCCCCCCCCCCTCCACATGGCTGCGGCGCAGGGGCCCACACCGATGCCCTTATCTCCTGCTTTTTTCCCTTCTAACCATATTTCTCAGGGTCCTGGGATGCTTTCAGCGCCTTTGGCGCCATCCACGGCGTCGCGGGGCTTGGCGCTGTTTTGGCGTGGTGGGCTTGTCGGCACCATTTTTGGCAACCGGGCTTGTCTGCGCCAGCGGCGCCATGCTTCAGCACCAGTATTGCGCTGTTCTCAGTCCCGGCTTGCCTCCTCGGCCCGGGAGCCTCGAGGACTCTTCTTTCCTCTCAATTCTTCCTTCCTCTCCTGTCTTTCACTGCTTTCCTGTCCAAACAGTCCACTCTGGACTATCAGGAGATGACGTTGAGCCTGACCCAGACCTTCGATTGGGTGATGAAGTGGACAAAGCAGGATCTTTCACTGCTACAGAGCCTGTGGTCGAGGACCTGTCCTTTAAGTCTCTGTTTAAGAACCTGAGTTCCAGTCTTTCTCTCCAGACTACAGACATCGATCCTGGGAAGCAGTTAAGACTCCAATATCTTCATGCTTCGGAGATCCCTACGGATTGACTCCTCCGATTCAACCTTCCTTCAAGACGCTGTCTCAAATGGTATGGAATAATCCTGCTCTTACCCTTCGGTGGCTAAATCCATTGATAGGAAATATTCATCCCCCAAGGATCGTCCCATTTTGGCGTCTCGAGCTTTTGCGGATCCTATTGTATTCCTGGCAGAGAATGATAAGGTCGTTCTTCCTCAAGCTACTACAGCTCGACCTATTAACAAAGAGTCTCGTAAGATTGATACATTAGGTAAGAGAGTCTTTGCTGCGTCCACTCTAAGTATGCGTATTGCCAGTTATCAGTGCTATTTTTTCTCAGTATGAGTATATCCTGTGGCACTCCATCAAGCAAATGGTTGAAGCTCTTCCGGACTCGGACTCTTAAGTCAGAGCTTCTTCTGACCATTACCAGAGGTATTGAATCTAATAACCAACAGGTCAAAGCGGCCATGGATGCTTTCGACACTGCTTCTTGTTCAGCAGCCGCTGGTATTTGTACTCGCCGTCACTCTTGGCTGCGTACTTCGGGCTTCACGGATGACGCACAGCAGCAGGTGATGGCATTACCCTTTGATCGTTCGTATCTTTTCGGTCCTCAGGTAGAGCAAGCTCTAGAGGCTACTCAGTAGACTAGGTCAGCCATTAAGCTGGCTCGACCCCCTCCTACCCCCTCTCGAGGGCATGTCGGTAAACGTCAGTTTCATAATCGTCAGTCCTTTCGAGGCAGGGGCAGAGGAAGCTTCCATAAGAACCAACCTGCCCAACCTCAAAAGAAGACGCAACAGAAAGCGCAAGGGCCCAAAGCGCCCAGTGCTACCTTATGAGTTGCCAGCCCAAGTTCCATCTCCGCTGCCCGAGGTGGACTTTTCCTCTCCGGTGGGAGGTCGTCTGATGTACTTCTACAACCAGTGGAAGTCCATAACCTCAGATAAATGGGTCCTTCGGATAATTCGCGAGGGGTATTCTCTCAATTTTCTGGAGACCCCTCCGAATCGACCTCCCAAACGACAACCCAGGCTGTCAATACTTCAGTCAGACCTTCTCGACGCCGAGATCCAGGGCCTTCTGAACAACAGGGCAGTAGAACTGGTGCCTCTACATCAGCGAAACACAGGGTTCTACTCCCACTACTTTCTGGTTCCAAAGAAGTCTGAGGGTATGCGCCCCATTCTAGACCTCAGAAAGCTGAACAAATTTCTCCCCATGGAGAAATTCAAAATGATTTCTCTAGGAACCCTGTTACCTTTGCTTCATGAACACGACTGACTTGCCTCCCTGGACATGCAGGACGCTTACCAGCACATTCTTATTCACCCGAGACATCACAAATTCCTGAGTTTAGTGGCTCTAGGTCAACACTATCAGTTCAGAGTCCTGCCCTTTGGGCTGTCCTCGGCACCGCGAGTCTTTGCAAAGTGTTGTGCAGATCTTACTTCGAAATACAGCTCTTGCAGCAGGTTACACCATTTGGACTGAAGCCGTCAGGCGCCAGGACCCCACGGAAATTTTCTAGCTAGCTATCTTCAGTGGGGACCGCCCCCGATGTCGGTCCCACCTCCAACGTCAGGCGTGGTACATAAGGAGGCGGTCCCGCCAGAATCCCCACTTCTAGGGACATGGATATGTTGTTCATCCACACTCATTGGCAGGTATCCTTGCCGCTTTAAATCTTGCCGGAAGGTCTTCAAGCTTGCTCCTCCCACCCACCCGGGTGGTATAACTCTCGGCTCCGCCCCATGACGCCAGATTTTCCTTACCGCTTGGAAGCTCAGGTTCCCTCCTTAACGCTCTGCGTTTGTGACTGGTTCCTATTTCTCCGTTTGCGGATTTAAAAATAAATTTTGCAAAAGACTTCAGTCTTCTATCCCTCGCGACTGCGATGGACCAATCGACTCCCGGTTGGAGATGCCCATGCGGGCAGAAGATGTCTCAGACGGATCCACACTCCCGTGTGTCTACTGCTTAGGCCTTGAGCACGACCCGCGAACTTGCGACCTGTGCTCATCTTTCTCGGCCCTCGTCCTCGAAGACCGTGCTGCCGATTGCAACTGGGCCGTCGAGCGTTCCCTCGGTGAAAGTCCAAGGAGGCCCGGTTAGCGGTGTCGGCGGTAATTTCGGAGGAGGATCAGCTCGGCCGGATGGTAAGCCCTCGAAGAGGAGGCCGAACCCGTATCTTCCTCGGCGGCGGCATTTATCCAGCTCTCTCTGGGTTCTTCCCACGGCTTCTTTTAAGGAGCTTTGTCTGTCCCTCTCCACTAAAGGAGAAGGGCCTGCGTCTGCTGGACCTTATTCTCGGTCCAAAAGAGGACAGGTAAATCCCTCCGTCGGCGCTTTTGGGAGCGGGAAGGTCCCTCTCCCGGGCGTCGGCTTGATCGACCGGCTCGGCTTCGGCCACTGGCCTCACGGTGTCCCCGTCAGGTCAGTTGACCGAGACTCCACCGATGAAGTCGAGTTTTCTCGACCATTGGACGGAGCTGTCGCCTTTAGCAGCGGATTCCCCTCTCCCGTTCCCCGGGAGGAAGTTGAGGATCCGTGGGCTCGCCTGTCCTCCGGTTCCGGAGCCCTCGGATGGACCATCGAGCCGAAGGGTGCGGTTCCGGCCGACACCTCCCCGCACCGACCTCGGAAATTCCGGGACTCTCGGTCTCGGACCTCTTCGCGGTCCAGCCGATCCCACCGTCATAGGCGGTCTCGGTCTCGGCACCGCGGTAAGCGGCGTCGCCGCTTCGTCCTCCTCCTCGGATGGGGAGGCTTTAGGCGTAAGTCGTCGGCCAGATGCGAGGACCTTATGTTGCAACAGCTCCTCCTGGCGGGGAATAAGCCGACCCGTCGCCTTCCCGGCCATTAAGTGGCTGTCACGGGCAGCCGACACAACCCTCGACTTGTCCGAGGCCTACACCAGGCGGTTGTTCGGCCAAAACCAGCTGCTCACCGATTCGGTGGAACCTCCGCCCCCACAGCCACCAATTGGGGCTCCGACCAAGGATTCTCGGTCCGTCTAAGGGTTCTACCCCATCGGCTGTCAGTTACCCTCACTCCCGACCGACCTCGGCAGGTGAAGGGTGGCTCAGGCCAGAGCAGCTCTTTGAGGACTCTTCCGAGTCCGAAGACGATTCCTCCTTCTTCTCCAGCGACTGGACTTGGAGTCTTCAGGAGGTCAGCCAATGGGCGATAGCCGTCGTCCTTCCTAGGACTGCTTGGCTCATCTCGGAGTCTACCGGGATGGAGCTGAACCCGTTCCAAAGCGGGCCAGGTATCCCCTCACGGAGATTCTGGACCGAGGGATTCTCAACAGGAGGCCTTTCCGGTGGCGAGGCCATAGTGGGTCCGGCACTGGAACTTTGGCAGCGCCTGCTTCCTGCCCTCTCGCCTTCGGCCAGGATGGCCAGGAAGTATCTCGGTCCCTACGGTTCCTTGTCCGGTTTTGAACACCCTCTGCTGAGGGTTGGTTACCGACAGCGTTTTCCGGCGCCCGGCTGCGCCAGGGATGTGGACAAACCTCCTGACAAGGAGTCCAAGAAATGGACTATGTCGGGCGAAAAGTCTCGCTGCGTCCTCTCTCGGCCTTCGTCAGGCCAGTTCGACGCCGTCCTCATGGCACATTTTCTCATGCCCTGTTGGGCTCCCTGGATGAGGTCATCCCTCATCTTCCCGCCGATCTGCAGACTACGGTTAAGCTGAGTGCGGGACCAGGAGCAGAGCAGTGGCCAAACAGCAGCTCCAGACTGCTTTGGATGTGCAGGGGACTCATGTGCCTAGATCGGTGGCGGCCGCGGTGGCTATCGTCGGTGAGGCTTGGCTGAGGATATCCACCTTTACTTCGGATACCCAGCACAAGTTGGCGGATGTTCCCTTTTTGGGGACTGACCTCTTCGGCCCTGGGGTGGAAGGTCACCTGCAGAGGATCGAGAAGTCCAATGCCACCTTGGACTCGGTCTCTTCCGCTCAGAAGGACAAAGGCCGCAAACCACAGCCTAAGCCCTTTCGTCCTTCTGTGCCCCCGGCGCGCCCGGCCCAGCAACGTCAGGGCCAGCAGGCTCGGCCTTGGCATCCCAAACCCAAGCAGCGGCTTCCTCTAACAGGAGGCAGGGAGGAAAGGGCCCAGGAGGTCCCTCGGCGGTCCCTCCCTCAAGCCTGCCCAGTGGCAGGCTGAGGGGGTGTGCCCCATCCCGTCACCTTACCCTGGGTCCCCCCATTAGAGGCAGCTCCGGCACTTCCGTTCCGCCTGGTCCGCTGTTACCACGGACAGGTGGGTCTTGAAGGTGGTGGGAAGAGGCCTGCCTCTGGATCCGAGCAGGCACCACCCTTTCAGAGCAGTCGCCCTCGGGGGCTCGGGATCCCAGCCCTCACTGGCGGCTCGTCGAGCCCGACGTCGCTCTCCTCCTCCAGAAGGAGGTGGTAAGAGAAGGTAGTGGACCTCCTTCAGACCCAGGGTTTGTGTCCAGGTACTTCCTGGTTCCGAAGCAGATGAGGGCTGGCGGCCCCATTCTCGACCTACGACCTAAACAAGTTCCTAAGGTCTCGAGACACTCAGGATGGTCCTCTGGCTCCAGATAATACCATCCTTGGAGCAGGCGTGTGGTTCTCTCTCTGGACTTGCAGGGCCAGCGTTTTTCACGTCCCTATCCGTCCGTCTCACCAGAGATTCCTTAAGCTTCCGGCGGAAGGATCCCTCTTGAGTTCCAAGCCATGCCCTTCGACTTGTCTCTCCAGCTCCCAGGGTCTTCACCAAATGCATGGCAGTGGTGACAGCATTCCTCTTGACGCCGAGGGATCCAGGTGTACCCTTACCTGGACGACTGGCTGATGGCAGCTCCCCTCAGGAAGGAGGCGGGTGGTCAGAAATCTGGCCCTCCAGGTCTGCTCTCAACTGGGCCTCCTTATCAGCGAGGCCAAGTCGGAACTCGAGCCGGAAGCAGGTGATTCTATTCATCGCAGGCGCAGCTGACTCTTCGAGCCAGGCGGCTCAGCCGGACAGGGCGAGGTTCTTTCCTCCTTGCCCGATCATTTCTGGTTGGAGCAATTGCGCCTGCCGGGACTTCCCTCACGCCTCCTGGGTCTCATGGCGGCCTGCACAAGCGTGGTCCGTTGGGCCCGCTGGAACATCGTCCCCTTCAGTGAGACTGGCCAGCCAGTGGTCCTGGCAGCTGCGATCCCTTGGACCAGCGTGGCGGTGACACAGGGGATGTGGAGCAGCTCCTCAGTGGTGGACCGTTCCAGATCATTTGCAGGAGGGCATCCGTTCGTCCGCCCGAGCCGACGGTCTCTCTATCGACCGATGCCTCTCTGATGGGTTGGGGTGCCCATCTGGGGGAACACCGAGCTCATGGCCTCTGGTCCCCGCGGGAGTCCCGATGCCACATCAACCTGCTGGAGCTCCGAGCGGTCCGCCTAGCTCTCACCGCCTTTGCTCCGTTCCTCCGGGGTCAAGTGGTCCAGTCCAGGCGGACAATACCCGCGACCATGTACTATCTAAACCGCCAGGCGGGGCCCAGCTCCATGCTTCTATGCAAGGAAGCTCTCCGCATTTGGTCACTCGTGCGCAGCCTGGAGGCGGATCTCCTAGCCATTCACGTGGCAGGGCCTCCAACACCTGGCCGATGCCTGAGCGGATAGGGGCTGCATCCACAGTGGTCTCTCCTGCCGGAGGTAGTACAGCATCTGTTCTCCTTTGGGGCACACCTCAGGTGGACCTGTTTGCCTCCATGGAAGCGAAGCTGAGTCTGTTCCATGCCCGCCCCCCTCAGCAGGGCTCGCTGCAGGGGATGCCTTCTCGAGGGCAATGGTTCCCGAGCCTCTTTACACCTTTCCCCATTTCCCTTGATCCACAAGGTGCTTCTCAAAGCGAGGAGGGACAAAGGCAGGTGATTCTGATAGCCCCAGACTGGCCTCGCCGAGTTCTGGTACCCAGATCTCCTCAGTCTCAGCTCCAGGACTCCGCGGCAGCTTCAGCTACGCCGGACCTGCTCTCAGTCAATCAGGGAAGGTGTTCCATCCGGACCTTAAATCCCTGCACCTGACGGCCCTGGTTCCTGGCGGCTAGAGTTCCAGGTCTTGGGTCTTTCGGCGAGGTCCTCAATGTAGTTGAGGCGTCCCGTGAGTCGACCAGAAAATGCTATGCCTTCAAATGGAAAAGGTCTTCCATTTTGGTGTCAGAACAAGAGCTTGGACCCTTCCTCCTGTTCCTTGGCAAGCATCTTGGACTATTTATGGTCCCTTTCTAGTCAGGGGCTTGAGTCGGCGACCCTAAGGGTGCACCTGGCAGCCATCTCTGTGCCCGAGGCGCGGGCGGGAAGCAGTCGATGGCAGAGAGGAGAGGTGGTCTGGCGCTTTTTCAAGGCCTTGATCACATTCCCCTCAGTGGAACCCCACCTCCGTGGGATCTACTGCTGGTACTGGCAAAGCTCATGGGCAAACCATTCGAACCTATGCACAGGTGTGCTCTCTCTCACCTGTCGTGGAAGACCGCCTTCTTGGTGGCTATCCGTCAGCCAGAAGGATGGGAGGCTCCAGGCGCTTTCCATCAGTCTCCTTACCTGGTCTTCCACAGGGACAAGGTTGTCCTCGCCCCACCGAAATTCCTTCCGAAGGTGGTGCGGAGTTTCACCAACCAGGTGTTGACTCTGCCGGTGTTCTACCCCAATCACACCTCGGAGGCCGAATATAGGCTCCATACTCTGGACCCTAGAAGGCGCAACGCTTACTATAAGGGCGCCACAGCTGAAATCGGAGAGGTTAGCTAGCTGTATGTCACCCTACGCTGAAGCCGCATCTTGCCAGACCTGCAGCCAAGCGGACGATAAGCAGGTGGGTAACCTCCTGCATAGATCTCTGCTATAAGTTGGCGGGCATGGAGCCTCCCAGAGGATAAGAGCTCATTCTACCCTTCATACTGCTGCAGCAGTGGCTGCTTCAAGGGAGCGTCCCTATCAGAAATCTGCAGGGCTGCTACCTGGAAGTCAGCAAACACCTTCGATACCCACTACCACATCGACCTTAGTCACGCCCCGGGATGCTGGTTTGGGGCCTCAGTTCTCCAGTCTCTCTTTCCCAAGTAAGTATTAGGGGTATGCTCTTGCCTCCCTCCTCCCGGAGAACTGCTAGGAGTCTGCCAATGGTGTGGATGAACAACATATCCATGTCCCTAGAAATACAGGTTACTCACCTGTAACAGGAGTTCTAGGAATGGTATATGTTGTTCATCCCTATTCCTGACCTCGGCTTGACGCACAACCTGAGCTTCCAGCGGGCCAGATCTGGCGTCATGGGGCGGCCGAGTTATACCACCGGGTGGGTGGGAGGAGCAAGCTTGAAGACCTTCGGCAAGATTTAAAGCGGCAAGGATACCTGCCAATGAGTGTGGATGAACAACATATACCGACCTAGAACTCCTGTTACAGGTGAGTAACCTGTATTTTCTGAGTCGACTCCTTAGGGAATGGCCTCAACTACATTGAGGACCTCGTTGGAAAGACCCAAGGCCTCAGAACTCTAGCCGCTCAGGAACCAGGCCGTCAGGTCAGAGATTGAAGGTCCGGATGGAACACCTTCCCTGATTGACTGAGCAAGTCCAGGCGAGCTGGAGGCTGCCGCGGAGTCCTGGAGCTGAGACTGAGGAGATCTGGGTACCAGAACTGGCGAGAGCCAGTCTGGAGCTATCAGAATCACCTGCGCCTTGTCCCTCCTGGCCTTGAGAAGCACCTTGTGGATCCAAGGAAATGGGGAAAAGCGTAAAGAGGCCCGGGGTCCATTGCCTCGAGAAGGCATCCCCTGCAGCGAGCCCTGCTGAGGGGGGCGGGCATGGAACAGACTCAGCTTCGCGCTCTCCTGGAGGCAAACAGGTCCACCAGGTGTGCCAAAGGAGAACAGATGCTGTACTACCTCCGGCAGGAGAGACCACTCGTGGGATGCAGCCCCTATCCGGCTCAGGGCATCGGCGGCAGAGAGATGGCTGCCAGGTAACCTTTAAGGGTCATCGACTGAAGCCCTTGTTAGAGAAAGGACCACAGGTAGTCCAGAATGTCGCCATAAGGCAGCCGGAAGGGTCCAAGCCTTCCCTGACACCAAATGGAAAATCTCTTCCATCTGAAGGCATAGCATTTCCTGGTCGACTCCTCACGGGATGTCTCAACGATGCTGAGGACCTCATCGGAAGACCTTAAAGCCTGGAACTCTAGCCGGCTCAGGAACCAGGCCGCAGGTGCAGGGATTGAAGGTCCGATTGAATACCTTGCCCTGACTGACTGGAGATCAGGTCCCGGGTGGGCTGTAAGCTGCCCCGGGAGCCTGGAGCTGAGGATATCTCGATACCAGAACTGGCAGGGCCAGTCTGGCTACCAGAATCACCTGTACCTGAGAAGCTATCTTGTGGATCAAGGAAACGTGGGGAAGGCACAGAAGAGGTCTCGGGCCATGGCCTCGAGAAGGCATCCTCCTGCAGAGAGCCCTGCTGAGGGAGAGGGCATGAACAAACCTCAGCTCAGATTCTCCCTGAGGCAAACAGGTCTCACCTGAGGGTGCCCCCAGTGAGAGAAGAAATCTTAGTACCTCCGCAGGAAGCCCACTCGTGAGACGAGCCCTGCTCTGGCTTAGGCATGGCCAGGTGTTGGAGGCCCTGCCACGTGAATGGCTAGGAGATCCGCCCAGCTGCATGAGGTACCACATACCGAGAGCTTCCTGCATAACAGCATGGAGCGCCCCGCCCCTGGCAGTTCAGATAGTACGTGGTCGGGGTGTTGTCCGCCTGACCTGAACCACTTGACCCGTAGAAACGGGAGTGAAGGTGGTGAGAGCTAGACGGACCCCTGAGCTCCAGCAGGCTGACGTGGCATCGGACCTAGAGGGGACCAGAGGTCAGGCGCTGTGTTCCCCAGATGGGAACCCCAACCCATCAGAGAAGCGCCAAGAGAGAGAGAGAGACCGTCTGCCTGGACGGACGAATGGGATGCCCTCCGCAGGTGTGCTGAACGATCCACCATTGGAGAGGTCTCCACATCTCCTGGTTACTGTCACGGGCTGGTCCATGGATCGCAGCGCTGTGACCATTGGCTGGCCAGTCCTCACTGAAGGGGACGATGTACCAACGGGCCTTAACGGACCACAATGGTGCAGGCCACCATGAGGCCCAGGAAGCCCTCGGTAGGGCAATTGCCCAACCAGAAATGATTGGGCAAAGGAAGAAAGAACCTCGACCCTGTCACTGAGTCAGGTTTGCTCTGCAGAGAGCCGAGCTCTGCCCCGATGAAGAGAATCACATGCTTCGGCACGAGTCTGACTTGGCCTCAAGCAGGAGAAGGTCACCCGAGAGCAAACCTGGAGGGCCAGATCTCTGGAAAGCTCCACCACCTGTCTGGAGGGAGCTATCAGCCAATCGCCCAGGTAAGGGTACACCGGACCCCGGCGACTGCAGGAATGCTGTCACCACTGCCATGCATTTGGTGAATACCCTGGGAGCTAGGGAGAGGCCGAAGGGCATGGCCCGGAACTCATAAAGGGATCCCTCCGTGCTGATGCGGAGGAATCTCTGATACGACTGACGGATTGGGACGTGAAAGAACGCGTCCTGGAGGTACAGGGAGCGGAACCACACGCCTGCTCCAAGGGACGGGATTATCTGAGCCAGAGTGACCACCATCCTGAAGGTTCGAGACCTTAGAACTTGTTCAGGTCGTGAATGGGCGCCAGCCACCCGTCAGTTTTGGGACCAGAGTACCTGGACACAAACCCGTGGGTCTGAGGAGGATCCACCACCTTACTAATTACCTTTTTGAGAGCAGGGCAATATCGCTCAGCGGGCCAACAGCGAGGCTGTGACCCGTGCTCCCGAGGGGCTACTGCTCAAAAGGTAGGGCCTGCTCGAACTCCAGAGGCAGGCCTTTTCCTACCACCTCCAACACCCAGTGGTCCGTGGTGATAGCGGAAAGGAAGTGGCTGAGCCGTACCCCCATGGGGGGACCCAGAGGGGAGTGACGAGGTTGGAGGAGGCACCCCTCAATGGGCAGGCTTGGAGGAGGAACCAGCAGAGGGACCTCCTGGGATTTCACTTCCTTGCTTCCTGTTGGAGGAAGCCGTCGGCTTGGGTTTGGGACACCAAGCGTGAGCCTGCTGGCCCTGTTGCTGGTGCCGCTGGGACGGTCAAGAAGTAGGGACCGAAGGACAAAAGGAGTTCTGCTGCTGACGGCGGCCTTTGTCCCTCTGGGCGGAGGTGACCAAGTCCAGAGTGGCATTGGACGTCTCGATCAGCTGGAGGTGTCCCTCCACTCTAGGGCCGAAAAAGTCAGTCCCCAAGAAGTGGACGTCCGCCAACCTGTGCTGGGTATCCGCCATGAAGGTGGATATCCTCAGCCATGCCCTGCGTCGCATGGCCACCGTGGCCGCTACTGACCTGGCACAGGAATCACCTATGTCCAGAGCAGTCTGGAGCTGCTACTTCGCCACAGCCCTACCGTGATCCCGCACCTGGAGGACCGTGATCTTCAGGTCAGGCGGGAGATGAGGAACAACTTCATTCAGGGAGCCCATGAAGACGTGGGAGAAGTGTGCCATCAGCACGGCCGAGCTGGCCTGTCGGAGGCCGAGGGAGGACACAGCGTACATCTTGCGCCCAGCAAAATCCAGCTTTCTGGACTTTTTGTCGGGGGGCGTAACCACATCCCGAGCGTTACTGGAACGCTGGAAAACGCAGTCGGTGACTAACCCCTCGGCAGAGGAGTGTTCTGAGAAACCGGGCAAAGAGCCAATAGGGACCGCAAACTTCCTGGCCATACTAGACCAGGGCGCAGGACAGGAAGCAGGCCACTGCCAAAGCTCCAAGGCTGGGCCGACAATGACCTCAGCCACCGGAAAGGCCTCCATGGGAGAATCCCCTCAGTCCAGAATCTCCGTCAGGGGGGATACTTGGCCCGTTTGGACACGGGCTCGAGCAGTATCCCGGTGGACTCCCGAGAGGAGTCGAAGCAGACCTAAGAAGGTCGATGGGCTATCGTCCACTGACTGGCCCCCGGAGGACTCCAGCTCGAACTGCCTGGAGAACAGGGAGGAATTGCCATCTGATTCTGAAGAGTCTGCAAAAAGCTGCCTCGGCCCTGAGCCACCCTCCACCTACAGAGGACAGTCGGGAGAGAGGGTGACCAACAACCTGTGGGGCAAGCCGTGACCCGACCGAGAATTCTTGGTCGGTACCCCCGACTTCCGTTGTGGAGGCGAAGATCCACTACAACTGGTGGAGCAGCTGGTTTCGCATAGCAACTGGCCCTGGAGCGAGCAACTCGACTGGAACGAGTGGTTGCTTCGGTGCTCAGGCGACAGCCACTTGATGGCCAGGGTCGGCTTAGGCCCGGACAACAGCAACTGCTGCCACATAAGGTCCTTCTAGCGCAGGCACAACCAGGCCGCAGCCTCCTCACCAGAGGAGGAGGACGAGAAGAACAGCATCGCCGCTACTTCGTAACGAGACCGAGACCTTCGGGGACCGAGGGTGGGTCTGGAAGGGCGGAGACACCCGCCTTCCTCAGCTTGGGCACTTTAACCGGGGACTGCGTCTCGAAAGCGTAGGCAGATCCTCGGTATCCACCTGGGGAACCGGTGAAGGAGGGTTGTCGGCTTCTCCAGTCGACAGCCCGTCTAACGTATCGAGAAAAATCTCGACTTCTTCAACGGAAGTCTCGGCAAGCTGACCTGACGGGGGCACCGTGAAGCCAGCGGCCTCAGCCGCAACCACGATCGAAGTCAACGGTTGGCTGCCAGAGGAAAGGGACCTCTCCCGCTCCCACGAACGCCGACGGTGGGACTTACCTTTTGACTCCCTTTTCTTGGGCCGAGAGGTGTCCGAATGCCCCTCTCCTTTCGTGGAAAGGACTGACAAAGCTCCTGAACGAGGCCGATACCATTTTAACTCAGAGAAAGCGGATAAATGACGCGTCGAGGAGGAAGATGCGCCTGCCGCCTCCTCCTCAAGGGCGATCATCTGCTCAAGCTGCTCAGCCGAGTCAGCCGCCGTGGACACTGCCCAACAAGCCTCTTTAGATTTTACCGGCGGGAAACGTTTCTCGGGGCACCCGAGCTTAAAACAGGCAGCGCGATTGTCCAGAACGTCGGCCGAGAAACAGCGGCACAACTCGCAGGCCTGCTGGTCGTGATCTAGGCCTAAGCAGTAGACGCACGTGGAGTGCAGATCCGTCCGGGACATTTTCTGCCCACAAGGGCACCTCCGAAAGCCGGGAACAGATTTGTGCATCGCAGCAGCGAGGGAAAAAGAAGACTGAAGTTTAGAAAACTTCCAAACCAATTTCAGACTAACCGAAGAGTTGGAGATCCGGTCTAAACGCAGAGCGCCAAGGAGGAACCTGAGCTTCCAAGCGGTAAGGAAGATCTGGCGTCATGGGGTGGAGCAGAGAGTTTTACCACCCAGGTGGGTGGGAGGAGCCAGCTTGAAGACCTTCAGGCAAGAATTAAAGCGGCAAGGATACCTGCCAGAAAGTGTGGATGAACAACATATCCATGTCCCTAGAACCACATTTCGCTCCAGGGATGGGATGATCTGGTTCAGAGTTACCATCCGGAAGGTGCGAGACCCGAGATATTGATTCAGGTCATGGAAATCTAGGATGGGGCACCCCCCCCCCAAATCTGCTAGGGCACCTGGAAGTACCTGGACACAAATGCTGGGTCTGTAGGAGGATCCGGCACCAGATCTACCGCCTCTATGCGGAAGAGCCGAGCAATGTCGTCCCGACGGGGCGACTGAGTGTGAGCTGAAATCCTTTCCCTCTGAGGAGCGTGGGCTCGGCTAGGTACTGCTCACTCCTAGAGGCAGCCCCTAGCTGACCACCTCCAGAACCCACCTGTCCGAAGTGATACTGGACCAGGTGGGAAGAAAGTGATGGAGCCAGGCCCCCATGGGAAGACCCAGAGCTGGTGTGATAGGCGTAGGGATGGCACCCCCCAACCAGTCACTGAGCAGGCTTAGCGGAGGAGGCGGCTCCTAGACCAGCACCTCGGCCTCCTTTACGAGGCTGAGGACCCTGCTTGGGACTGGCGTGCCAAGCCTGAGCCTGCTGTTGCCCTCCTTGATAGGAGGGTTATCTAATCACAGGGAAAGAGTGCCGAAAGAGCTTTTTCTTGTGCTTCTGCTGGTTCTTGTCCAAGAACCCTTTGCAGAGGTAGCACTGGACTGCTCTATATGTTGGAGGTGACCTGCCACTCCCAGATTGAGGAGGTCGGTGCCAAGGAAGGGCACGTTAGCTCACTTGTGCCGAGTATCTGCCAGAAAGGAGGATAACCTCAGCCAGGCCCTGCGGCTCCTAAGGAACGGGCACATGAATCTCCAATGTCCAGGGCTGTCTGGAGCTGCTGTTTGGCAATGGCACGGCCCTACTTCACCGTGGTCTGCATGTCTGCTGGGAGATGAGGGAGGACTTAATCTAGTGACCCCAAAAGGGCATGAGAGAAGTGTGCCATGATCACAGCTGAGCTGGACTGACAACGGCCCAAGGATGAGGCCGCATAAACCTTCCAGGCAGAACGGTTCATATACTTGGACTACTTGTCTGGAAGGCGGTCAGCGTCAGCTGAGCTACCCGTGCACCTAAACACAAAAATCACAAGGCTCTCGGCTGAGGGATGTTCTGTGAAACCCGCCAGGACCTCAAGGGTACTGTATACCGACGGGCCATGCGCAGGCAGACGGAGCTGGGTAGGAGGCACGGCACTGCCATAGCTCACGGGCCAGGCCAAAAATGGCTTTGGCCACTGGAAAGGCCTCCATTGGGGTATCCCACACTCAAGGATCTCCGTGACGAAGTACTCCGCCTTCTTTTGATAGGCTCCAAGGGCATTCTGATTGATTCTGAAATGAGGCGGCGGATGCCATGAAAAGAGGAAGGACCTTCCTCAAAGCTTGCCACTGATGACTCATCATCCCCTGGATGCGAGTGCAGACCAGTGGCATCAGAATCCGAAGAATCGGGATATAAAGGTCTCCTGCTTATGTCTCCCTCGATACACCGAGGGTGATCGGGGATCACCGTAATGGATAGACGACAAGGAAGGCCGGTGTCTGTCCTATCCTCTTTCGAGGGAGCCTCTCCCCAAGGCTGCTCAGGCGCTGGTTCCACCAAAAGCAGTGGGGAGACCGGAACAGGCCAAGGCGGAAAGTGTGCCAGCCCTACGGGTGGAGAAACCAGGATCTTCGGTTCCAGAGAGGTCGGCGTTGGCCTAAGCGGCTGAGGCCAAGTAATGGCCAGTGTTGCTGGCTTATGACCTGCCAGAATCAGTTGTTGCCACATGAGAGCCTCGCAACGACAACGGAGCTTCCGCTAAAGTCTCTCCTCGTCCGAAGAGGATAAGGATCAGCGTCGTCGCCTCTTCCTAGAGTGCTTGAGACCTTTCTTCGGTTTTTAGAGCGAAGGGGTCCTGGGTCCTCGATCGAGACCGAAGGGGTAGGCTGGTTTGATCAGGTGAAGCCGGAGTTGGGGAGAACCGAGGTTCCGGCACATTTCCCTCGATCCGGGAAGGAAAGGATAGATGTCCTTCCAGGAGTCGCCGACCGAGTCGGCAACAATGGCTTGATCCGTCGAGAAATCTCGGCTGGTTCAGCAGTGTCCTTGGTCTCACTTTCTTGGCCTGATGGATGGTCTGAGAAGCCAGCAGCCGAGGAAGCGATCTCGACCGAGGTCGAGACGGCAAGGTCCTGAGGAATTGGACCGCTCAGTCCCAGGAACATCTTCAGGAAGATGATGATTTAGGGTCCTTGTCCTGCTTCCTAGGGTGGGAGGAGTACAGCCCGAGGGCGCCACCCCTGGTGGGGAGAGACTGGCACAGCCCATGAAAGGACCCAGTGAAAGTAGAACCCAGGTTAAGCAACACGAAAAACTTCGGCTGGTCAAGCTTGAGCAGTTCTCTTTGAAAGCCGCCATCTGGTCATGCTCTGGGCTGGATCCTGTAGCTGGCGTGATCAGCCCACCTGGTCTCCTTCGAGCTCACTGGTGGGTTGTGAAGCCTCGCCTCCCAGTTTTAGGCATGTCTTGCAGTCGTCCAGGACACTGGGATGGAAAGCCAGACAGATGGTGCAAGAAGTGGTGTCACGCACGACACCCAAGAGGTGGGGACGGTCGCTTCATTTTCTGTCCAAGTAAGGACACTGCGGAAATCTGGGGACGACTTGTCCCCATGTCCGATGCGCTAGGATTGGTATTGTAAACTCTGACGAGTTTTAAAGAAAGCAATGCGGTGAAACCATCGTTGAGAATCCAGGCCCAAGAACAGCATAAGTGGCACGAGGCAACCTGAATCTTCCAGCGGAAAGAAAGATCTGACGCCATGGGTGGAGCCGAGGTATTTACCACCCAAGTGGGTGGGAGAAGTCAGCGTGAAGACTTTCCGTGAACTTAAAGGGAAAGGGACATGCCAGAGAGTGTGGATGAACAACATATCCATGCTCCTAGAACCCCTTCTTTAGCTTTAAGGCTGTTACTTGTAGGAGATCACAAAACTCCTCAGAAAGATAGCACAGTCACTGGATCAGATAGTATTGAGCCAAGGCTGCTAAAATTGTTGTACTTCTCACTGCTGGACACCAGGCTAGAATGTTTACACTGTCTTTTGTCATAGCAGAGTCCTGGACATTTGAAAAATGGCAAGAGTTGCCAGTCTTCAAAAAAGACGACCTTAAAGATCCCTCTAATTACAGGCCCATAGCCATTCTGTCAGTTCTAAGCAAAATATTTGAAAAGCTAGTTGACATGCAAACCACTGAATTTCCCAAGACAACGATCTAATTGCTGCACAACACGGCTTTCGAAAACTCACGGCACCACAAACGCCTACTCAAATTTACTACGGCCACCTCACTGCCATTGACTCGTAGCTTCTCATGATAGCGGTTTTCATCGATATGTCAAGTGCCTTTGACTTGGTACACCACCCACTTCTCAACACACTCGCTCTATGGGTTTACTCCTAGTGTTGTCAGTTGGTTTAATATTTACCTGCCAAACTGGGCCCAAACTGTTGAACTGAATTCTACATGCTCTGATCTAAAGACGGTGAACACTGGAGTTCCCCAAGACTTAATCCTTGGGCCACTTCTCTTCTCAATTTTTATCAACAGCATCACCACTAATCTCCCTGACACCTCATCTCTACTCTATGCAGACGACACTGTCATGTATGCCAGTGCGAAAGATGTGTCTGATATCAACCTATGTCTCACCTCAGATTTCCAACGCACACAAGCCTGGCTACGGGACCACAAACTTGTTCAAAATGAGGCAAAAACACAGTCCACCCTATTCAGGACCCTCCCTAAACTAAACAAATTCCAAGGTAAGTTCAGGGTCTCCTGCTCAGATGGCTCAGTTGGTAGCACATCCACCTCTGGACCAGAAGGTCGTGGGTTCTCGCCCCACACCGGGATTGGACTTGCACCTAAAAATCGCTGGCATCCGAGCAGTATTGGGGGTGCTGTACTGTAGGTGTGCGCCCTTCGTGAGAGACGTTAAACCGAGGTCCCTTCTACCCATCCTGGTGTTGTCCTGGTGGGTGTCCAGGTGGAAGTAAAGAACCCAGGGCACTCTTCGCAGGGAGTAGGGAACATTCCCGGTGTCCTGGCCAGCATTCTCCTTCCCATAAGCCGGTTCATGCAATTATCCAGGCTGTGTGTGGGTGATGATGTGCGATATGGCCGCCACCACACATTCAGTCACTTCACTACCAGTCTAGCATTGCTTGTAAAGCACTTTGGTTGTAAGAAAAAGCGCTATATAAATGCAGATTCTTCTTCTTCTTCATAACTCCTGAAATGTCGTTTAAATGCCTTGGGGTCACCCTCGATCACTTTCTAAATTCTGAACTCCATCATTATCAACACATGCAAATCAGTCACTTCCAAGCTAGGCATGTAATACTGGACCATCCACATGCTAACCCCTACTGCTAGAGTGGCTACAGCTCGGGGCCATACACCTACCTATTCAGACCTATGGGTGGCCACTTGTGCTCCTTTACCAAAATCAAATCTTCAAAGATGGAATGTCACCTATAACAGCATCTGCAGGTTCACTTCAGCCTCCCACACACAAACACCACTGTATACTATACTTGGATCTAACCTAGTTGTCCCCCAACGATACTAGACTTTACTCCCTCAGCTCCACTGTCGACAGCATCATGTGATCTTGTACTCCCAACAACTCTGGCCAAGCTACTCACCTACCAGCCCTCCAACTACGGCCTATGCTCGGCTGACAAATCCCTACTATGCATCCCCAAATGCAGTACCACCGAAGGTTCTAGAGCCTTTGCCCACCATGCACCTCAATTACCTAACTCACTCCCTCTGGACATTTGGCTAGCTCCCACACACAATGCTTTTAAAAAAGCGCTCCACCAACCAATGCTCCTGTTTCAAACCTCCTTAGTCCTCTGGGTATCCTGCCTATCCCGAAGCGCTTAACTTTTTCTCCACAATACTCCGCTTGCGGAACAGCTTATCCCATCTCTCTCTTGCCTGACACTAGCCCCCTGCAGCCATCCCTCTCTCTTTGCCAGCTGCTATCCGATACCATAGCTTTCCTTATCCTGACCCGTTTTCCCTACTGTTCAAAATCTTGCCATTCCCCTGCCCAGTATCCCCTGCACTTGCCAATATTTGACAACATTTATCTATTTTAGTTATACTTTCTAAATTGTATTTTCAGTACTACTATTGCAATATTTTTGGCTACTGTATGTTTTTCGTCATGTTATGACTATAAAAACATCCATGATCCTACCAGACCACCCTGTGTACTACCTGTAATGCTAAGATGAAAGGGGATAAGGGTGTGTGTAAGGAGGAGGACCATGTAAAGCATCTATCCTAAATAGATACTTCTGCTCAGTATTTACTGAAGAGAAGATAGAGCAGGGCCCACAGCTCTGCATCATGGACAGGGGGCATGGAGGTGTGCACTAGTCCCTTCACAATTGAAAGGACTGACAAGAGCTCGATAAGCTCAGGGTGGACAAGACAATGGGACCTGATGGCATACATCCCAGGGTACTAAAGGAGCTAAGCTGGAACTAGCAGAGCAGCCATTATCAGAACTGTTTAGCGAGTCTGAGCACAGGAGAAGACTCAAAAGACTGGAGAAGGGCTCATGTGATCCCACTCCACAAGAGTGGTAGCAGGAAACAACAGACCAGTCAGTCTTACGATAAGTAGTGGACCAAATTATGGAGACACTCCTTAATGAAAGGATAGTGCAACACCTGGAATTAATAACAGCACAGGATCCAAGACAGCATGGGTTTACAAACGGAAAGTCCTGTCAAACTAATCTCATAGATTTCTCTGACTGGGTAACCAGAGTGATGGACCAAGGGGGAGCAGCTGATGTTGCCTACATTGACTTCAGCAAAGCTTTCGATACTGATCCACATATAAGATTAATAAGCTGGGAAGGCTTGGAGTGGGTCAGACATTCGTCAACTGGGTGGCAAACTGGTTAATGGCCAGAAAACAGAGTGTGGTGGTAAATGGTATACAGTCAGAGGAGATGCAAGTCACAAGTGGGGTACCCTCAGGGATCAGTCCTGGGACCAGTCCTCTTCCAATATCTTCATCTGTGACAATGCAGATGTACTGGAAGGAACGCTTGTCTAATTGCAGAGGACACCAAGATCTGCAACAAAGCAGGTGATCCAGATGGGGTGGGCAGAACGAGAAGACATCTGGATAAACTAACAAAATGGTCAGAAGAGTGGCAACTGGGGTTTAACTCAAAGTGCAAAATCATTAACAGAGAGAAGGAAAAACCCTGAAGCCACCTATAGGCTGAGAGGGGAGCTGCTGGCAGTCACAAGGGAAGAAAGAGACTTGGGCGTCATCATCACCGATGACGTGAAATCATCCAAGCAGACCTCTAAAGCAGTAGGTAAGGCTAGAGGGATGTTGGGGTACATTAGTAGGGGTATCACAAGTCGGAAGAGGGAGGTAATAATCCTTCTTAACAAGACACTTGCAAGGCCCCATCTGGAGTACTGCAGGCCACACCTTCACAAGGACACTAACCAAATTGAGGCAGTCCAGAGAAGGTAAACCAAAATGGTGCAGGACTGCCTCAGAAAACACAATGAGAACAGATTAACTGAGCTCAATATGTATACCCTAGAAGATGAGACGTTAAAACCGAGGTCCCTTCTGCCCATCCTGGTGGGTGTCCAGGTGGAAGTAAAAGAACCCAGGGCACTCTTCGCAAAGAGCAGGAACATTCCCGTGTCCTGGCCAACATTCCCATTCCATAAAACAGGTTTGTGCAATTATCCAGGGCTGTTTGTGGGTGATGATGCGATATGGCCACCACACACATTCAGTCACTTCACTACCAGTCTAGTATTGCTTATAAAGCACTTTGGGATACTGTGTATGAAAAGCACTACATAAATGCTGATTCTTCTTCTTCTTCAATATTAAGATAACTGCAGCAGCGCTGCAAGGTGTACGTATGCGCGCACACGGTCTCTGGGTCCACTCCAAAACTTCAGCATATAATTTTTTTTTTCTTAACTCAAAAGCCTGAAGTCTACCATTTTTAAGCACATTTAATCCCCTAAATCCTACCTATTTTAATCTAAATCACCCATTTATTTCAGCACGATTGCATAAAAAGCCACAATGAAAAAGATGTTTGTATCTGTCCGATATCAGGGCTTGAGTGAGGTGGCACCCATTTCCCACTGGCACATGCACATATTAGCAACTTACTTCATGATCACAGAAAGCCACACGTGCTATCTCTATTCGCTGCTTGTCTTTCCTAGCAAATGAGGACCAGCTATTGGATTGCAGGAATAGAACAGAGGACTGTCCCACAGTGATCCAACAAAGCAAAAGCTACAACTGTCCTCATAACCTAGAAGACAAAGCCTTATCCTGATAATGAAGACTCAGCAGACAGGTCACCGAACTAGAATGCTCCTGGATGCCATTTTCCGAGAAAAGGTGGCTCTCAGAGGGACTGCAGAATAGAAAAAATGGACAGTTTCTCCTCCTCTTGAAGTAGCAACCCAAGAGCCACATGTTCAGAACAGGTGTTGCAGTAGCTTCACCATGTCCAGTTCATTATACAGCTTTACCAGAATGGGACAAAGGAGTTTCTTTCCAAGCTGAGTGGCTGTATTGTGACAGAAACAGATCCTAGGCACAGAGTCAACAGCGTTGTGGCTGAAAATTCACAGGAAGTAGTTGATGGTGTGTGTATTGTAGTAGCACTGTGGTTGCCTGCCAGAGGAAGAGTCCAGGCTGCCCTCACTCATCACGGTGTCTCCTCGCTCCGAAGCTCACGCTGGCCTTGTTGGGGAGGCTGTTGTTCACCACCACCTACTGCTGCCTTGCCCACAGAGAAGACCGAGTCACAAAGTTCACACAAACTGACCCTTCGCCTCGTCCACAAAGTTTGGTGCTAATGCTTGCAGGTAAGGCAGATGGTGCTGCACCGGGGATCTAGCTGTGATAAGGGTTTTTGTGGGTTTCAAAGCCTTGCCCTCCACAGCCTCCTGGGGCTCAGCACCATGGCACCTTCCGACACCATATCACTTGAAGCATCTCTGGCGCTATAGACTGCAGTGGCTTGTCCACGGCATATGTGTTATAACTTAGGGATGACTGGTATCCGACTGAAGAGATCCACATCTGCTCTTCATGCAATTAGTCTGAACCCACATGTCTCACCTCCTGTGCAACTCTCAGAACTCTGCATTGTATATTTGGCATGCATGAAGCCCTATATGCCCCTTACCCAAGCATCAGGAAGATCACCATGGCAGGCGGCATCCCAGAAAGTTGTTGCAAGCAGCTTAGGGGAACTCACACATGTACTTGATACATGTAGAAGACTATCTTACTGCCTAACCCCCATACGCCATACGGAACATCACCATGGCAAGTGGCATCCAGGTAAGTTGGTCCTGGCAGGGAGAGGAGCATCAGTGCAGTACTCCAAATTCCACGTGTGTGTGTCTGGAGTTAAAAGTTCTATGTATGTGCTGGCAAAAGTAAATACAGCCAAGTCCATGAGACTTAAAAAGAGCTACAGTGTGCAAGTCCTATGGCAGTTTCTGCTAGTTTGGTCAACTTATGCATACAGTGGAAGGCCGAATTTAAAACAGGAAGAATATTGTCAAATATAAAATGTGACGAAAACTATATACAATCAAAAAGTAACCTCAGCAAAAAAGATGAATATTTTTTTTTAATGTGGCTTACGTCATTAATTACAAAATAAAACAATAAAAGCTGTGCATCAAAAATTACACATTGAAGATGAACATGAGTATGTCAAAAATGAATTACTACAAATAAAAAATAAAGACTTTTCTTTGCCAACAAACACTACTTCTATTACAAATGGAGCATTAGTGTAGGACTCGCTTGCTGTATCGGTATATACCATCATCGAATCGCTTTGGGAAATCCTGATTACTTTCCACATCATCATGCCTACAGTATTCAGGATGGATTTTACTTCTATCTCTGTAACTCAGTCTTCTTGAAACTCTAGAAAAAAAAACAAAACAAAATAATGAATAATAATGGGTTAAAAACTACTAATTTATGTCAAAGCACATCAAGCTTGAGAGAGTTGTACGATGGAAAACAAACCAGGCGATCAAATGTTTTCTGTCTGGATCAACACAAAACTTTCAGTACACATATATGCTTCGGGTGATTAAGATACTTTTAGACCGTGATTGGTCTTGAGTATCTTCCATTGATCATCACTTTTTGGACGGGACAGGGAGTGGAGATTTTAGCCAGGAGATGGTCACAGTTACAGAGCACAGCCTGCACCCCCAATGTGGTGTAATGCGCCAGCCAATAACCACTGCTCTCTCTCTCCACCAAAGTAAGTATTGCAGAACTTACAGCAACAGCAGATTCTCTCAAAGGGAGCTCTTGCAGCAGTTATTACCAGTAGGACTAAGGCTGCCAGGCATTAGGACCCACAGAAAATCTTGTAGCTAGCAGTCTGTAGCAGGGATCGCCCCAGACGTAGGCTCCACCCTATGTCAGACGTGGTATAAAGGGGGGCGGTCCTCCGGTGCCATCTCAGTTCTCTCAATGGATCTCCCCTACACTAGAGAAGGATAACAACACTGAATCATGGGGGATGGAGTGTGGGAAAGGCACCTGCTGCAAGAGTTCCCCTCGAAGATCTACTGTTACGATACGTTCTTACCTAACTGTACTACCTGACTTCGAGATTGAGCTCTTGCAGCAGGTATTACCACTAGGACCGAGTCCCAAACAGTACCCAAAAATATGCCCAGGTCTGACAGGAGGGGGAGAAAAACATAAAAGCTGCACAGCTTCAAGAGAGTAGGCTCTGAAGGAATAGCTAGTCCAAATCCTGCTCTCCCACGGGAAGCAATGTCTAGACTGTAATGCCTAATGAAGGTGTGAGAAACATTCCTCAGAGAGGCAACGGAAGTGAAGCGATAGCTATGACGGAGTGACCTTTGACCAAGCTCGGCAAGAGTTTCCCATGATGCGGATAAGAGAAAGAAATACAATGCACTAACTAATGGCTTAGTGTCTGCTTGTTGACAGGAACCCCCAAACACGCAAATGAGACGAACAACTGGACCATCTTCCTTATGGAACCGGTTCTATGGCAGTAATAACGAAGAACTCTGTGGACAACCAAAGTACACAACAAGGCTTTGCCTAGATTTGAAAACTGCATAATAAACTGGAAGCTGGATGTCCGGTTCGCGTTAATTTGACAACACCTTCGCAAGAATTTTGGATTCATATGCAGAGCCACCCTGTCCCTATGAAAAACAAGATAAGGCTCCATGCACATAAGGGCCTGAAGCTCGGAAACCCTTTGAGTGGAAGTAATAGCAACTAAAAATAATGGTTTCCACGAAAGAAAGTGAAACTCTGCAAGTCGTGGCTGGTTCAAAGGGAAGCAGGGTGAGCTTCTCGAGAAGAAAACTAGTCCCAGGAGGGACAGGATCTGATATGTAGAACACCTCTCAGAAAGGTCTTGCACATTGAGCTGTGCCAGAGAATTCTCCCCATACGGTGCATGATATGCTGATAAAGCATATAGGTGCACCTTAATGGACGAATAGCTTAAGTCCAGGTCCAAGAGGTGGAGAAGGAAGTCCAACATGCCTGACCAGACAATCTAGGGCATGAGCTGTTGCCCAAAGGCAGAAACATTTCCACTTCATGGCATAAGCTGCCCTAGTGGAAGGTTCCCTTGCTGCCACCAAAACTTCTGCCACTCTGCTTCACACTCCTAATCTCTCCTCAGCAAAGACTGCAGGAGCCAAGCATGCAAGTGGAGAGACCTCAGACCAGGATGGAATAGTATCCCATGTTCCTGAGAGAGCAAGTGAGTAGAGTGTGGCAACTGCACAGGAGGTTCTGTGGCCAGATGCTGCAGCAGCGGTTACCAAATTTGTTTAGGCCAAAAGGGAGCAACCAGAATCATTCCAAACTCCACTGTCTGCAATTTGAGCAGAACTCTCTGAATGAGAGGGAATGCGTACAGAAACCTCCCTGTCCAGGAGAGGAACAATGTGTCTGGCCAGAAAACACTATACCCTGGATCTAGTGAGCAAACATTTGGCAGTTTGGCGTTACACAGGGATGCAAACAGGTCCAACTCTGGTCGGCCCCAATGACCGAAGAGGTCGTCTGCGACTTCTTGGAGCAATTCCCATTCGTGACTCACAAGAACGAGAGCGGCATAGACTGACGGCAAGAACGTTATGGCTTCTGGGCACATCTACAGCCGTGACATCCAGAAGGTGTTCCACTGCCCAGTCCCAAACTCTCATGGCCTTCCTGCAAAGGGGATATGATGGAGTGCCTCATTGCTTGTTGATGTAGAAGGCAACCAGAGTGTTGACTGACTGCACCAAAATAGGACCTTGAGACAAGAACAGTTACCTATGAACTTAGCATAACAGTTGATCTTCGAAAGAGGTTCCTTCAGTAGTTCATAACATATAGGACTAGTGCCATCTGGCATCAGGTCCCAACGGCAGACTTTTCCAGCAAAACTAGACGGGGAACCACACACCTGATGCCACGTGACGTCAGCATGAACCTATATAGTAGGCGGTCCTCAGGTCCATCCTTCAGTTCTCCTACCGGAGCCTGGAAGGAGAGGAAGCTGTTCTGGAGGAAAAAAAAAAAAGAGGGGGGATGGAGAGAAAAAACATGACCTACTGTTATGGCAAGTTCCTACGTAACTACTATCTCACTTTGAGAGAGTTCCTTCAGTAGGTCATAACATATAGGAAGGATTCCCAAGCAGTCCCGAGAGAGAGAGAGAAAGAGAGAAACACACGAGGAGGAACAACTGAAATCAGAAAGGGGCAAGCTTAAGACAGAAGGCCCTGCAGGACATCTAGGCCAAAACTGGCCCTTCGCTTAGAAGCAATGTCCAGACTAATGCTTAGTAAAGGTACAGCTGGAACTCCAAAGGCTGCTGTTGCACAAATCTCCGCTGCAGAAACATTAAGGAGGAAAGCTGTAGAAGCAGCCACGCCCCTAGTGGAATGAGCCTTGCCAGACCCCTGCAAGGGCTTCTCTTGTTCTTTTTTTTCTTTTTAGATACTTTATTTGATCAGAATCAAATGACAAATTACATACAACGTAAAAGGCTCCTCATACTTCTGATAGCAGAAGCGGATACAGCTGGGTAGCTACTTAAAAACGCATTGCTTAGAAACAGCTTTGCTCAAATATTTTGGAGCAAAACAAACTAAGAGTTGATTGTCTTTATGCATCTCTTCTGTTTGGAATTTGTAACACCGGAGAATCCGGTGTATGCCTAATGTGTGTAACAGAGGCTCAAGTAATGGCAACTAAAAATAGCGCCTTCCATGAAAGGCAACACAAGTCACAGCTCATCGATGGTTTAAACGGAGAGAGTGAGCTTCTCAAACACAAAATAAAAATCCCAAGATGGTGTAGGGCTACAGATGGGTGGTTTCAAATGGAGAATCCCTATCAGAAAGGTCTTGGATATCTCCAATTGAGCCACGGGTTTAACATCCACCACCACATGGTGAGCCGAAATATCAGACAAACAATTTTTAAAGAGGAATAGGAAAGCCCAGAATCGGAAAGAAGAAGGAGATAATCCATTAAGTGGGGAGCTGAACAAGTAAAAGGGTCCCAAGCCTTGGAGGCCACCCAAATGGAGAGACGTTTCCACTTCATAGCATAAGTGGCTCTCATGGAAGGCTTCCAGGCATCCACGATAACTTGAGCAACTCTCGAGGAGACCCCAAAGCGGAAAATCACTATATCTGTAGGAGCCAAGCATGGAGATCCAGGGTCATGAGCCGGATGCACCAGCCAGCCTTTATCTTGGGTTAAGAGGCTGTGCTATAATGGAAGAGGAAAGTACAGTTCACGTAGAACTTACCGTAACAGTAGATCTTCGAGAACAGCTCTTGCTGCAGGTAACAGCATTAGGACTGAAGCCGGCAGGTGTCAGGACCCCACGGAAATCTTCTAGCTAGCAGTCTTCAGCAGGGACCGCCTCAAGTCGGTCCACCCCGTCAAACATAGTACACAAAGGAGGTGGTCCGTTGGAATCCCCAGTTCTCCCGCCGAAGACTCCCGGCCACTGGATGACATCAGAAGAGGAGACCGAGGATCCGCCATCATAAGAAGAAGAAAGAGCATAAGCTCCTGCCAAGGCCTGGATAGGCCATGCCTCCTCCAAAGGGGAATGGTGGGCGGGAAGGAACCTGCTGCAAGAGCTGTTCTCGAAGGTCTACTATTACGGTAAGTTCTTACGTAACTGTACTATCTTACTTCGAGATACAGCTCTTGCAGCAGGTAACACCATTAGGACTGATTCCCAAGCAATCACGCCTCAAGCATTCTGGGAGGAGGCATAACGAGAAATCTTGAACAAATCCTGACTCTAGCACAGGAGACCCTGTAGAACCAAGAGGCCAAAACCGGCCTCCGGCATGAGGTAATATTCAGGCTATAGTGCCTAATTAATGTGTGCACTGAGCTCCAAGTAGCCGGAGCACAAATGGCCGAGGTGAAGACATTGTGCAGTGCTGCAAAGGAGGCAGCCACTACCCTGTCGAGTGGCTCCCAGACGGTGCCTCAAGGGCTTCTCTTTGTTGTTGTAGCAAAAGGAAATGCACTGGACAAGCCAGCGAGAGAGGGTCTGCTTTGAGACTGCTTGACCCAACATCCTCTCAGCAAAGGATACGAACAGCTGTTCAGAAGTGCAAAGCTGTTTAGTCCTGGACAGGTAGTACCTTAAGGAGAGGTGAACATCCAGGGAGTGAAGCAATGCCTCTCCTCTATTAGTGTACTTGGGAAAGTACACAGGCAGATCGATGTCCTGGTTAAGAGTAAGGGCAGAGACCACCTTAGGCAGGAATTTAGGTTTCGTCCTCAAAGAGACACTGTCCAGGTGGGAAATTAAATAAGGTTCCTTACACAGGAGAGCATGTAGCTCGGAAATTCTCCTTGCTGACGTGACAGCAACTAAAAATAACGTTCCACGAAACATGAGTTCGCAATCATAGCTAGTTCAAAGGGATGGAAGCATGAGCTGTTCCAAGATAAAGAGTAGGTCCCAAGGAGGGCGGGATCCTTGATGGGTGGCCTAGGTGGAACAACCCCCTCAGGAAGTCCCGAGAGGCATCGAGTTGTGCCACTGTGCGCTGACCTATCGGGATGTGGTAGGCTGAAATCGCACAGAGGTGAACTTTAACAGAGTAGTAGGCAAGACCTGAGTGGAAGAGGGAAAGCAGGTATTCCAGAACTGATCTCACTGGGCATTCTAAAGGGGAGAGGCTGCGTGTCTGAGACCACAGGCAAAATCGGTGCCATTTCATGGCGTACGTTGCATGCATTGCCGGCTTTCTGGCAGCGGAGAGAACTTCCGCCACCCCTTGCGAGACCCCGTGTTGCATAATGGCTATGTCTCGAGGAGCCAGGCATGCAGGTTCAGTGAGCATAAGTCCGGGTGGACTAGTGAACCCTCCTCTTGAGACAGTAGATGGGAGCTGAAAGGCAACGGGACTGGAGGTTCCCGGGACAACTGTGTCAGCATGGGGAAACAGATCTGCCTGGGCCAGACAGGCGCTACCAGGATCATTGTTGCGTGCTCCCTGCGTAATTTGAGAAGAACTCTCTGGAACAACGGGAAGGGAAGGGAGGGAAAGGAAAGCGTAGAGGAATCTGTCCGCCCAGAAGAGGGACAACGCGTCTCACCAGAAAACATCAGGCCCTGGATCTAGCGAGCAAAAATTTGGCAGTTTTGCGTTGGATGGGGAAGCGAACAAGTCCAACCCTGGAGTGCCCCATCGAAGAAACAGATCCTCTGCTACCTCCTGAAGGAGTTCCCATTCGTGAACTCTGGCCTGGGAAAGGACTCGGGCCGTCTGCGATTGTGTTGTCCACGCTGGGAACATGAACTGCAATCAGGCTCACGCCGTGTTGGATTACCCAATCCCACACTCTCATAGCTTCCCGGCAAAGGGGTTTAGAGTGTGCACCTCCTTGTTTGTTGAGGTAATACATCACCACCGTATTATCTGTCTGAAGCAGAAGAGTACTTGGCCGGATTTCTGACTGAAAAGCCAGCAGGGCATACAGGACCGCCCTCATCTCCAGAATGCTGATGAGGTGAGCTTCAGAGAGACCACGTTCCCTGGGACCTCACCCCTGTTCAGGTGTGCTTCCCACCCCAGCCCTGAGGCATCTGTGGAGAGGATTACCTCGGGGACGCAGCGCAAACGGAACACCTGCAGAGTGTCTCCCTGGGTCTAGCCACCATTGCCAGTATCGAATCACTGTGTTCGCATTCTGACCGGATGCTGCATGTGTCTTGCCATTGGTCCCACTGCACTTTGAGCATCCACTGAGTTACCCGCATGTCGAGCCTTGCCAAAGGGACGGTTGGAATGGCAGCAGCTGTGTGTTCGAGCAGGTGAAGGACCAGCCTGGAGGGGATAGTCTTCTTTGCTGAGAGATCTCTCATGAGGGATCTGATGTGTTCCGCTCTTTCCTCGGGAAGAAAGGCTTTCACTTGGACGGTGTCCAGAACTGCGCCTATGAACTGCAGCTTCTGGGACGGTACGAGGACAGACTTCTCATAGTTGATAAAAATGTCCAAAGACTGGAAAATAGCCTGGGTGTTCTGAATAGCCAGCAACAGCGCCTCTTTGGAGGTGGCAATAAAAAGCCAGTCGTCCAGCTACGGGAACACGTAGTGGCCCTGTTTCATTAAAGACGCTGCCACGACTGCCATACACTTGATAAAGACCCTGAGGGCTGATGACAGTCCGAAGGGAAGAGCCCGGAATTGAAAGTGGTGGCCGAGAAACTCGAAGCGCAGGAACCTCCTGTACGCTCGAGCTACGGGGATGTGCAGGTAGGCATCCGTCATGTCCAGGGACGCTAGGAAGCGTCCTTTTTTCAGCATAGGAATGAGTCCTTGGAGGATTACCATGCGAAAACATTTGTAGGCAATCGACATGTTGAGGTCGCTGAGGTCCAGTATTGGACGGAGGTTCCTTGTTTTCTTAGAAACAGAAAGAAGTGGCAATAGTAGCCGGATCCTTTCTGGTTCTCCGGGATGTACTCCACCGCCTCCTTGTGAAGGGGCACGGGTACTTCTTGCCCGATGAGTGATCTGTAGCTGACCCGGTAACGGGAGAGCAGAGGGGTCTTGTGGGTGGCTTGTCCACTAATTCTATAAAGTGACCTCGTCTGACCAATTGAAGAACCCACCTGTCGGTAGTTACAGACTGCCACCCTGGCAGGTGGTCTGCAATACGACCCCCGACCTTGGTGTCGTTGATCCTGAGGGGCCGGGGCCGGGAAGGAGTCATGCTGTGGCGGCTGAGGGTCCTGCAGGCTGGGCCGTCTTTGCAGGGCGTTGACCTCGGCCTGTGGACAACTTCCCCTGGGCTCTGCAGGACAAGGAGCCCCTCTGTTGCGGACCGGTGCGGGACTGCTGCCTTTGCATCCGGCCTCGAAATCGGCTCTGGTTCCTGCGAAAGACCTGAGCTTGATCTGTACATGGCTTGACAGACCGCACTGCCTACCCGGCTTTTGAGGTTTGGTGAGGACCTTCTCCGAGGACTAACCAAAAGAACTTGTCAGTGGAACGAGGCGCCCAGAATGTTCTTCTGGACGTCCGGCGAATCCATAGACACGGTACCAAGAATGTCTCCAGAGGCATCGCCTAAGGCTGCCGCTCTGGCAGAGAAGTCCGCGGAATGGTACGTGGCTCGCAGCACCTGGGTTCCCACGTTCGAACCCATGCGGAGGAGTTGCAGCAACTCCTCCTTCTGCTCACCTTCTGGCATCTTTTCCGCCAGATCCAGTCCCTGTTCCCACAAGGCATTCTAAAACTGGACCATGTGGGTTAGATAGTTGAGGGACCTAATGGCGCAGGTAGCGGACGTATATGTGCGCCTGCCCATAGCGTCCAGTTGCTTGGACTCTGGGTCCGGAGGCAGGGTGCTCAAATGTTGCGACCTCTGGGACCGATGTGAGGCTGTAATGACCAGAGCATCGGCCAGAGGATGTGATGCCAAGTACTGGTCCTCCCTAGGGGCCTTGTACAAGCGGTCAGCCTTCTTCGGCATCGCCGGGAGTGTGGAAGTTTCCACGCTGCCTTGGTGACGTCCACGAAAGTGTCCACCAAGGGTGGCACCACCACAGGCTTTGGATCTTGTTGGTGAAGATACCTAGCAAGGCGTAGTCTCTCGGGGTCAAGCTCCTCTGTGTCCCAGCTCATGTTCTCCTGGATATGCCTCATAATCTCTGAGAACGATGGGTCATCCGGAGGAGATCTTGGGAGCTCACGTGGGTCCGGAGAGGGAACGCTGATGGGAGAAGGGGATCTGGATCCGTCCGAGAAGTCCGATCCTGTGTCCTCCGGCGACGGCGAATGGCAGCGCCTTCTGGGTCTCTTGGGGCTGGGTGACCCTGAAGATGATCTGGACCGGAGTCTCCTCTTGTCTGGTCTGCCCCTAGGGAGGTTTGTCAGGCTCCTGGGGGGGAAGGCGCTGGGGCCAGTGGAATCATGGGTGGAAGGGGAGGAGGAAGAGGTGGTGGTGTGGGAACCACGTCCTTCTTTATGGTATCCCACCAGTAGGTGAATAGCTCCTTAACCTCTGAAATACTCCGGCACGATGACGGACCGGGCGCCGGTGGTCGGTCGTCTGGTTCCGGCATCTGCTCCCCAGGGATCTCTGGTTCAGGAGAGGATTCCCAGAGGGGTGAGACAGGACCGGGTTCGCCCGTCCAGGTCCTCGGGTTGGGTCAGCCTCCTCCGTGAGAGCGCCTGACCGACGCTCTGCGGTCGCCGGGTCACGGGACCGATGGTGCTTGGCCAACGCCGGTTCCGACGTCTTTTAGCGTAAGTCAGCTCTTGGTCTTCTGCTGGGGTGGACGGGCAAGGACACTGACGGGCATCGGACCGGTGACAGCAGCCGACTTGTGGTGGTGGCGGTCCCCTGACTCTCAGCGAGGCCTTGGAGCAAAATAAGAAGGAGAACTTGGCCGGAGGTAGAGAAGCAGAACCCAAGAAGACTTCACCGCAGCCAGGGAGGCTGAAAGCGGGCCTGGGAAGGGACCGGTTGGACCAGGAGCCTGAGCTAGGAGTCGAAGCCCAAGAAGAGATTTTGATCTCACCTCTCCCTGTGCTTTCAAGGTGTTCCTGGCTTTCTCAGGAGATTCCCCTTGAGGCAGAATCCATGGCCTTAACTTTTCTTCGAGAACAAACACTTCCAGGGCCTTCATGACGGATCCGGTCCAGCTATTGAACCCTGACAGAAGGTATAGGCCCGGTGTCGTGATCTGGGCCTAGGCACTGGACTAAGGCCGAATGCGGTTTTTGCAAGGATTTGCTTCCCCAGGCGCCACATGGATGGCCTTCCACAGAGCTTGGAGAGGACATCAGATGGCAGACTTCGTAGAAAAATACAGGTTACTCACCTGTAACAGGAGTTCTAGGAATGGTATATGTTGTTCATCCACACTTATTGGCAGGCTCCTTGCCACTTTAAATCTTGCCGGAAGGTCTTCAAGCTGGCTCTTCCAACCCACCCGGGTGGTAAAACCCTCGGCTCCGCCCCATGACGCCAGATCTGGCCCGCTGGAAGCTCAGGTTCAGCGTCGGGCTGGGAGGTTTCAGAATTAGGATGAACAACATATACCATTCCTAGAACTCCTGTTACAGGTGAGTGACCTGTATTTCTAGTAACATGGATATGTTGTTCATCCACACTATTGGCAGACTCCTAGCAGTTCTCCGGGAGGAGGGAGGCAAGGCGCACACCCCCTACTTAGGAAATAAAGACTGAGAACTGAGGACCCAAAACCAGCATCCCGGCGTGACTCCAAGGTCGATGTGGTAATGGGTAATAAAGTGTGTGCTGACTTCCAGGTAGCAGCCCTGCAGATTTCCTGGATAGGGACTTCCCAGGAAGCAGCCACCGATGCAGCAGTATGGGGGTAGAATGAGCTCTTATCCTCTGGGAGGCTCCATGCCGCCAACCATAGCAGAGATCTATGCAGAGGTGACCCACCTGCCTATCACCCGCTTTGGCTGCAGGTCTGCCAGGTGCGGCTTCAGCGTAGGTGACAAACAGCTGGCGAACCTCTCTCGACTTTCAGCCGCGGCGCTCCTTATAATAGTGAGGCCTTCTAGGGTCCAGAAGTGAGCCTGTATTCGCGCTCCGAGGCGTGATTGGGGTAGAACACCGCAGAGTCAGCACCTGTTAAGGTGAAACTCCCCACCACCCTTCGAAGGAATTTCGGGGGGGGCAGAACTACCTGTCCCTGTGGAAGACCAGGTAAGGAGACTCGATGCAAAGCACCTGGAGCTCTCCCATCCTTCTGGCTGACGTGATAGCCACCAAGAAGGCGGTCTTCCACGACAGGTGAGAGAGACCACACATGTGCATTGGTTTGAATGGCTTGCCCATGAGCTTTGCCAGTACCAGCAGTAGATCCCATGGAGGTGGAGTTCTCATCGGAGGGGAATGTGATCTGCTGCCTTTGAAAAGCACCAGACTATTTTTATCCTGCGCTCACCGACTGCCTCCGGCCCGCCGCCTGCAAGCTGAGATAGGCTGCAGGTGCACCTTTAGGGTAGTCGATCTAAGCCCTGACAAGAAAGAGACCATAAATAGTCCAACATGCTTGCTACAGAACAGGAGGAAAGGTCCAAGCCCTTGCCTGACACCAAATGGAGAATCTCTTCCATTTGAAGGCGTAGCATTTTCTGGTCGACTTTACGGGACGCCTCAACGAGCTTAGGATCTCGCCGAAAGACCAAGGCCTGGAACTCTAGGCCGCCAGGAACCAGGCCAGGTGCAGGGATTGAAGGTCCGGATGGAACACCTTCCCTGATTGACCGAGCAGGTCCGGGCGAGCTGGAAGCTGCCTGGGCCTGGAGCTGAGGCTGAGGAGATTGGGTACCAGAACTGGCGTGGCCAGTCTGGGGCTATCAGGCATCACTCTGCGCCTTGTCCCTCCTTGCTTTGAGCAGGACCTCAGAATCAGGGAAAGGGGAAGGCAAAGAGGCTCGGGTCCACGGCCCGAGAAGGCATCCTTGCAGCGAGCCCTGCTGAGGGGCGGCATGAAGCCAGCCTCAGCTTCTCTCTCCTGGAGGCAAACAGATCCACCAGAGGTGCCCCAGTGGGAGAACAGATCTCGACTACCTCCGGCAGGAGAGACCACTGTGGTGATGCAGTCCCTATCCGCTCAGGGCATCGGCCAGGGTGTTGGAGGCCCTGCCACATGAATGGCTAGAGATCCGCCTCCAGGCTGGCGCAAGTGACCAGATGCGAGAGCCTTTGCATAGAAGCATGAGCTGCCCCGCCTGGGCGGTTCAGGTAGTACATGGTCGCTGTACTGTCCGCCTGACTCGACCACTGACCCCGGAGAAACGGAGCAAAGGTGGTGAGCTAGGCGGACCGCTTGAGCTCCAGCAGGTTGATGTGGCATCGACTCCGCGGAGACCAGAGGCTGTGCACTCGGTGTTCCCCAGATGGGCACCCCAACCCATCAAAGAGGCGCTGTCGTTAGAGAGACCGCCGGCTCGGGCGGACAAACGGATACCTCCTGCAGATGGGACGGAACGGTCCACCACTGGAGAGCGCCTCACATCTCCTGGATCGCCCACACACGCTGGTCCAGAGGATCGCAGCTGCTGGACTCACTGGCTGGGCTGTCCCCACTGGAGGGGCGTGGTGCCAGTGCCCACCCGGGACTACACGCTGGTACAGGCCGGGCCATGAGACCTAGGGAGGCGCAGGTAGTCGAGATGGCTCGATTGCCCAACCAGAATGATTGGGCAAAGGAGGTAAGAACCTCGCCCTGTCCGCCGAGCTGTGCCTGGCTCCAGAGAGTCGAGCTCGCCCCGATGAAGGATATCACCTGCTTCGCTCGAGTCTGGACTTGGCCTCGCTGACAAGGAGGTCACCCTGGAGAGCAAACCCGAGGGGTCAGATCCCTGACCGCCTCACCCGACCTGAGGGACTGCTATCAGCCAATCGCCCAGGTAAGGGTACACCTGACTTCGGGCTCAAGAGGAATGCTGTCACCATCATGCCATTTGTGAAGACCCTGGAGCTGAAGAGAGGCTGAAGGGCATGGCCTGAACTGAAGAGGGATCCTCCTCCTGAAGCGGAGGAATCTCTGATGAGACGGACGTGATAGGACGTGAAAGAACGCGTCTCTGAAGTCCAGGAGCGCAGAACCACACGCGGTTCCAGAGATGGTATTGTCTGAGCCAGAGGACCATTCTGAAGGTTCGAGACGTAGGAAACTTGTTCAGGTCGTAGGTCCAGAATGGAGCGCCAGTCCCCCGTCCGCTTGGATCTAGAAAGTACCTGGACACTAACCCTGGTTCTGATGGTGGTCCTCTATCTCTTTATCACCCCTTTGAAATATTAGGGGTGAAGGGCGTCGGTTCGATCAGCCTCTAGAGATTCTTGGGAATCGAGCGCGCTGGGCTACGGTCGGAAGGGCGGAGCCTGCTCGACTCCAGAGGCAGGCCTCTTCCCACCACCTCCAGAACCCACCTGTCTGTGGTAACAGCTGACCAGGCAGAAAGGAAGTGTCGAGCCATCCCCACGGGTGGAACTGAGGGGCGCAGGTGACGGGATATGACACCCCAGCCCGCCACTGTGCAGGCTTGAGGAAGGACCGCCGAGGGACCACCAGGGTTTTAACCTTGCTTCCTATTCTGTGAAGTTGACTGCTTGGGCTTGGAATACCAAGGTTCAGCCTGCTGGCCCTCATCGACGCATGTTGTTGGGCCGGACGCTGAGCGGAGCAGAGGACCAGGCTCAGGCTGGGGCTTACGGCCCTGTCCCTCTGCGCTGACGAGACTGAGTCCAAGGTGGCATTGGACATTTCGATCCTCTGAGGCGACCTTCCACCCAGGTCGAAGAGGTCCGCTCTCAAGAAGGGAACGCCGCGAGTCAGTTGGGTATCGAGGTGAAAGTGGATATCCTCAGCCACGCCCGGCCGTCAAGATGGCCACAGCGGCCGCCACTGACCGGGCGCAAGAGTCCCCAATATCCAGAGCAGTCTGGAGCTGCTGTTGGCTACTGCCCTGCCCTGTCCCGCACCTGCTTAACTGTGGTCGGCAGAAAATGAGGGACGACTTATCCAGGGAGCCCAACAGGCATGGGAAAATAGCGCCATGAGGACGGGCCGAACTGGCCTGACGGCGCTACTGAGGAGGCAGCATACACTTGCCCTGCATAGTCCAACTTCTGACTCTTTGTCGGGCGGTTTGTCCATGTCCCTGGCATTGCCGGCACGCCGGAAAACACTGTCCGAAACCACCTTCGCCGAGCGCGGTGCTCGAGAAGCCGGACAGAGAGCCTGAGGGGACGGGTAGAGCATTTTCTGGCCATCCTGGTCCAAGGTGAGTGACAGGAAGCCGGACGCTGCTATAATTCCAGGGCTGGCCGACAATGGCCTCGCCACCGAAAGGCCTCGTAGGGAGAATCCTCGGTCCATTATCTCAGTGAGGAGATATCTGCCCGCTTTGGGACACGGGTTCAGTTTTCCATCCCAGTGGATTCTGAGATGGTTTGGCAGTCCAAGGAAGGACGGCGGCTATCATTCACTGACTGCCCCCAGAGGACCCAAGTCAAGGCGCTTGAAACAGGGAGGAGTCGTCCGACCTCGGAATTCCACCATCGAATACTAGCTGCCTGAGCCTGAGCCACCTCCACATGCCGATGTTTATCGCGTGAGAGTGACCGTATAGCCCATGGGGAGGCCGCGGACCGACCGTGAACTTTTCGACGGTGCCCCAACCGTCGGCTGAGGCGGTAGGCGACCCACCCAGGCTTGCGGGTAGCAGGAATAGGTCACAAACCGCCTGGGGACTGGCCTCGACCGCGCGTAGGGTTGTCATGCATCGGTGACAATCCATTTTATGGTCGGGGGAGGCCTGGGTCGCTTACTACCGTGGCCAACAATAGTTGCTGCCACATCGTTCTCTCATACTTTCGCGAATCTACGCCAAGCTTCCTCGTCTGAGGAAGAGCGGCGACGCCGCCATCGCGTGCCGACCGCTTGTGTCGACGGATCGCTGGACCGCCGGCTGATGTCCGAGACCGAGAATCTCGCCAGGCCGAGGCTCGTGGGCACGGAGCCGAGGATCGGCAATCCTCGCTCGGTCGACTAATCCAACGCCCGGGACCGGAGGCGCAGATGAGCCGACGGTATCTCAGATCTCACTAAGGGAGGAGGGATTGGCTTCTCCAGCCGACAACCCGCTCAACGGGTCGAAAAATCTCACCACGCCGGGCGGGGTGTCTCAATCACCTGGCCTGACGGGGGCACCATGAAGCCAGTGGCCGGCCGGGGGGATCAATCCAAGTGTCGATAAGGGGAGGGAGATCTTTCCCGCCCCAAGAGCCGATGGGACTTACCTCATTTTCTTCGACCACGAAACGCCCAGAAGAAGTTGGACCTCACCTTTGGCCCAGAGGGTCAAGCAAAGCTCCTAAAAGAAGCTGAATAGGAGGTCTTGTTAGCAGAGCTGCCTAACGAATGCCGCGGCCGAAGATGTAGTGGCTCGAGCCGCCTCCTTCGAGGGCGACCATCTGCCTGTTGTTCTATGGAGCTCGCAGCCGCGACACCGCCAGTCGGGCCTCCTAGATTTAACTGGAGAAAACTCTCGGAACGCCCAGTTGTAAACGGGCATGCGATCCCCAAGAATGTAGACTGGAGAAGGATGAGCACAGTCGCAGAGGCTCACGGTCGGCTGGCCACTGGCGTGCAACGACGGGAGTGCGGGTCCGTCCGGACATCTTCAGCCCACAGGCATCTCCAACTGGGAGTCGATTTGTCATCGGAGCCGCGAGGGAAGAAGACCGAGTGGTAAAAGTTTTTTTTGGAAAATTTTCAAAGTCAAGATTTAGGCCAAAGCTTAATCGCGAGAGCTGCTAAGGAGGGAACCTGAGCTTCCAAGCGGTAAGGAAGATTCAGGGCCATGGGCGCAGCGAGTTTTACCACCCGGTGGGTGGGAGGAGCTAGCTTGAAGACCTTCCGCAAGATTTAAAGCGTAAGGAACTCGTTAGATAGTGTGGATGAATAATATCCATGTTCCTAGAACCTGTATTTCTAGGAACATGGATATGTTGTTCATCCACATTGTCTGGGCAGACTCTCAGCAGTTCTCCAGGAGGAAGGAGGCAGCAGCACACCTCTACTTGGGGAATAGAGACTGAGAACCGAGGCCCCAAACCCAGCATCCCGGCGCGACTCAAGGTCGATGTGCAAATGGGTGATGAAGGTGTGTGCTGACTTCCAAGTAGCAGCCCTGCAGATTTCTGATAGGACGCCTTGAAGCAGCTACTGATGCAGCAGTATGGTGGGTACAATGAGCCTTATCCTCTGGGAGGCTCCATGCCCGACAACCTATAGCAGAGATCTATGCAGGAGGTGACCCACCTGCCTATCGGTCCGCTTGGCTGCAGGACTGCCAGGTGCGGCCTGAATGTAGGTGACAAACAGCTGGCTAACCTCTCCCGACTTAAGCTCACGCCCTTGTAGTAAGCAGCGCCTTTCTAGGGTCCAGAGTATGGAGCCTATACCGCCCAAGGTGTGGACTGAAGAACACCGCAGAGTCAACACCTGGTTAAGGTGAAACTCCGGCACCATCTTCGGAAGGAATTTTGGGTGGGGCACAAGACAACCTTGTCTCTGTGGAAGACCAGATAAGCAGACTCTATGGAAAGAGCCTGAGTCTCTCCCATACTTCTGGCTGACGGAATAGTCACCAAGAAGGCTGGTTCTCAACGACAGGAGAGAGAGTTCACACCTGCATTGGTCTGAATGGCTTGCCCATGAGTCTGCCAGTACCAGTAGTAGATCCCACGGAGGTGGAGGTTCTCGTGACCGAGGGGAAATGTGATCAAGGCCTTTGAAAAAGCGCCAGATCACTCTTTCAATCATGCGATCGACTGCTTCCCGGCCCGCGCCCGGTAAGCAGAGATGGCTGCCAGGTGCACCTTAAGGGTCGTCGACCTAAGCCCTTGCTGAGAAAGGGAACAAAGGTAGTCCAATATGCTCGCCAAGGTACAGGAGGAAGGGTTCAGGCACTTACCCTGGCACCAAATAGAAACTCTCTTCCATTTGAAGGCGTAGCATTTTCTGGTTGACTCCTTACGGGATGCCTCAACTACATTGAGGACCTCGTCGGAAAGACCCAAGGCCTGGAACTCTCAGCCAGGAACCAGGCCGCCAGGTGCAGGGATTGAAGGTCCGGATGGAACACCTTCCTGATTGACTGAGAGCAGGTCCGGGTGAGCTGGAAGCTGCCTCGGGAGCCTGGAGCGAGGCTGAGGAGATCTGGTACCAGTACTGGCGCAGGCCAGACTGGGGCTATCAGAATTACCGTGCCTTGTCCCTCCTTGCTTTGAGAAGCACCTTGACATCAAGGGAACGGCGGAAAGACGAGAAGGGCCCAGGTCCATGGCCTAGAGAAGGCATCCTGCAGCGAACCCTGCTGAGGGGGACGGGCATGGAACAGCCCTCAGCTGTGCATTCTCCTGGAGGCAAACAGGTCCACCTGAGGCGTGCCCCAATGGGAGAATAGATCTCTACTCACCCGCTGCAGGAGAGACCACTGCGGGGGCGAGCCCCCATCCCGCTTAGGGCATCGGCCAGGTGTTGGAGACCCTGCCACATGAATGGCTAGGAGATCCGCCCAGGCTGCGACAAGTGACCAGATGCGGAGAGCCTCTGCATAGAAGCATGGAGCGCCTGCCCTGACGGTTTAGGATAGTACATGGTCGGGTATTGTCCGCCTGACATAGACCACTTGACCCCAAAAATTGGAGCAAAGGTGGTGAGAGCTAGGCAGACCGCCTGGAGCTCCAGCAGGTTGATGTAGCATCGACCTGAAGGGACCAGAGCGTCGGCGCCGGTGTTCCCCAGATGGGCACCGTGAACCCATCAGAGAGGCATCGGTCGATAGAGAGACCGTCGCTCAGGGCGGACAAACGGGTGCCCTCCTGCAGATGAACTGAACGGTCCACCACTGGAGAGCTGCCCATATCTCTTGGGTCACCGCACTAGCTGGTCCAATGGATGGCAGCATTGGGACCACTGGCTGACAGCCCCCACAGAAGGGGCGATGTTTCAGCGGCCCAACGGACCACGCTTATTACAGGCCATGAGACCCAGGAGGCGAGGAAGTCCCGGCAGGGTACAACTGCCCAACCAGAAATGATTGGGCAAAGGAGGAAAGAACCCGACCCTGTCCGGGCCGGGTGCGGTTCTGGCTCAAAAAGAGTAGAGCTCTGCCCTGATGAAAAGAATCACCTGCTTTGGCTCGAAGTTCCAACTTGGCCTCGTTGATGAGGCCGAGCTGAGAGCACACCTGAGGGCCAGATCGCAGGACCGCTCCACCTCCTGTCTGGAGGGGGCTGCTATCAGCCAACCATCCAAGTAAGGTAAACACGGAACCATCGGGTCCAAGAGGGAATGCTGTCACCACTGCCATGCATTTGGTGAAGACCCTAGAGCTGAGATAAGCCAAGGGCATGGCTTGAACTCGAAAGGATCCTCCGCCAAATCGAAGGAACTCTGATGACGGACGGATAGGGACGGGAAAGAACGAGTCCTGCAGGCCCAGAGAGCAGAACCATGCCGTGTTCCAAGGATGGTTTTATCTGAGCCAGAGTGACCATCCTGAAGGTTTGAGACCTTAGGAACTTATTTAGGTCGTGTTGGTCAAGAATGGGGCGCCAGCCCCCCATCCGTTTCGGAACCAGGAAGTACCTGGACACGAACCCCGGGTCTGAGGGAGGGTCCGCCACCTCTCTGATCACCTCCTTCTCAAGGACGAGAGCGATGTCGGCTCGGCGAGCCGACAGCGACGCTTCCGACCGAAGCCCCTGAGGTGCGACATTGCTCTGAAGGTGGGGCCTGCTCAACCCAGAGGCAGGCTCTTTCCACCACTTCCAATACCCACCTGTCTGTGGTGACAACAGACCAGGCGGAGACGCGAAGCCGCCCCCCCAAGGGGCGGCACCTGGGGTGAGGCGACGGGGTTGAGGGCTTACACCCTTCAACCCGCCACTGGCAAGCTTGGAGGAAGGACTGGCCGAGGGACCCCAGGCCTTTACCTCCTGCTTCCTGGAGGAGGAAGCCAAGGGCTTGGGTTTGGGATGCCAAGCTCGAGCTCAAGTAGCCCTGCTGTAGCTGGGCCGGACGGAACGGGCGCAGAGAGGACAAAAAGGGCTTAGGCTGTGGTCTGTGGCATTTGTCCTATGTGCGGATGAGACCGAGTCCATGTAGCATTGGACTTCTCGATCCTCTGCAGGTGACCTTCCACCCCAGGGCCAAGAGGTCGGTTCTCAGGAAGGGGACATCCGCCAACTTGTGCTGGGTATCCTCAGCCATGCCCGACGGCGCATAGAGAATGCAGCCGCCATTGACCTGGGCACACGAGTCTACAATGTCCAGAGCAGTCTAAAGCTGCTGTTTGGCAACTGCCCTGCTCCTGGTCCCGCACCTCTGCCTAACCGTGGTCTGCAGGTCCGCCAGAAGATGAGGAACTACCTTGTCCAGGGAGCCCAACAGGGCATGAGAGAAATGTGCCACAAGTACAGCCAAACTGGCCTGACGAAGGCCGAGGGAGGATACAGCGTAGACTTTGCAACCGGCATAGTCCAATTTCTTGGACTCTTGTCGGAGGTTTGTCCATGTTCCATGCTACCATGCCGCTGGAAAACGCTTGTCGGTAACTAGCCCTCGGCTGAGGGGTGTTCAAAAACCGGACAAGGAACTAGTAGGGACCGTGATACTTCCTGGCCATCCTGGCCGAGGGCACAGGACAGAAGCAGGGCACTGCCAGAGCTCCAAGGCCGGGCCCACTATGGCCGAGGCCACCGGAAAAGCCTTCGTAGGGGAATACCCTCGGTCCAGTATCTCCATGAGGGGATACCTGGCCCGCTTAGACACAGGTTTGAGCTTCATCCCGGTGGACTCCGAGATGAGCCGAAGCAATCACAGATAGGACGAAGGGCTATCGTCCATCGACTGACCTCCAGACGTCTCCCAAGTCTACTCGCCTGGAGAAAAGGGAGGAATCGCCGGACTCTGAAGAGTCCGCAAAGAGCTGCCTCGGGCCTGGGACACCCTCCACCTGCCGAGGTCGATCGGGAGTGAGGGTGACAGACAGCCTATGAGGCAGTCATTGAGCCGACCGAGAATTATTGGTCGGAGCCCCAAATAACGGCTGTGGGGGCGGAGGTTCCACCGGAATTGGTGGAGCAGCTGGTTTTGGCCAAACAACCAGCCTGGGAACAGGCTACCTGCAAAGTCGAGGTTGTTTTGGCGCCCGTGACAGCCACTTAATGGCCGGGGCCGGCACTGTTCCCGGTCACAAGAAGCTGTTGCCACATGAGGTCTCGCATTGGCCGACGTAAATTACGTCAAGCTCTCCTCGCCTGAGGAGGACAACGAGCCGCTGCAGAAACTGCCTATGACGGTGGGATCGGCTGGACCGCCGAAGTCCGGAGACTCGAGGACCTTGGCTTGCCGACGGAAGGGAGGGGACGGGGAACTGGTTCTCCTCGGCTCAGAGGGTTCACCCGAGGGCTCCAGAACCGGAGGCACTGGCAAGCCCATGGGATCCTCAACTCCACCGGGGAACCGGGAGAGGATTCTGCTTCGGCTTGAGCACAACCCGTCCAACGGGTCGAGAAAATCTCAACTGCGCAACGGGAGTCTCGGCCAACTGGCCTGACGGGACACTGTGAGACCAGTGGCTGGTCAATGATCGATCAAGTCGATGACAGACAACTCTGGAAGAGAGACCTTCCGCTCCCAAGAGCGTCGACTGAGGGACTTACCCTTGTCTTTCTTTTTGGACCGAGAAGAAGGTCCAGCAGACGATGGTTCCTCTCCCTTAGTGGAGAGGGAAAGACAAAGCTGCTTAAAAGAAGTAGTATAAGAGGAACCCAAGGAGAGTGGGATAAATGCCGCGGCCAAGGAAGATGCGGCCCTCGACGGCTCCTCTTTGAGGGCGATCATCTGCTCTAGCTGATCCGCCGAGCCCGCCGCCGGAGACCACCGACCGGGCCTCTTTTGACGTCACCGGAGGAAAACATTTCTCGGGACGCACCAGTTGTAAACGGGCAGCACGGTCTTCGAGGACATAGGCTGAGAAGGAAGAGCACAGGTCACACACCTGCGGGTCGTGCGCAAGGCCTAAACAGTAGACACACATGGAGTGTGGATCTGTCCCGAGACATCTTCTGCCCGCAAGAGCATCTCCGAAAACTGGGAGTCGATTTGTCCATCGCAGCCGCGAGGGATAGAAGACCGAAGTCTAGAAGTGCAAAAACTTTTAAATTCGCAAAACTTAAGAATTAGGAACCAGTCTTATACGCAGAGCGTTACGGAGGGAACCTGAACTTCCAAGCGGTAAGGAAGATCTGGCATCATGCGGGGGAGCCAAGAGTTTTACCACCCGAGTGGGTGGGAGGAGCCATTGAAGACCTTTCTAGACACTAAGTAGACAGTGTGGATGAACAACATATCATGTCCCTAGAACCTGTATTTCAGAGACGGGATATGTTGATCAATCCACAGTGTCTGGCAGACTCTTAGCAGTTCCCCGGGAAGAGAGAGGCAAGGCATGCACCCCCTATACTTACTTGGGGAATAAGGACTGGAAAACCAAGGTCCCAAAACCAGCATACTGGCATGACTACAGGTCAATGTGGTAATGGGAAATAAAGGTGTGTGCTGACTTCCAGGTAGAAGCCCTGCAGATTTTCTGGATAAGGATGTCCCTAGAAGCAGCCACCAAAGCAGCAGTATGGCGGGTAGAATGAACTCTTATCCCTCTGGGTTGCTCCATGCCCACCAACCTATAGCAGAGATCTATGCAGGAAGTGACCCACCTGCATACCGTCAGCAAGGCAGCAGGTCTGCCAGGTGTGGCCTCAGCATTGGTGACAAACAGCTGGCGAACCTCTCCCCGAACTTCAGCCATCCGCTCCTTATAATAAGCAAGCGCTCTAGGGTCCAGAGTATGGAGCCTATATTCGGCCTCCGAGGTGTGATTGGGGTAGAACACCAGCAGAGTCAACACCAGATTCAGGTGAAACTCCGACACCATCTTCGGAAGGAATTGCAGGTGGGGGCGAAGGACAACCTTGTCCCAGTGGAAGACCAGACACGGAGGCTCAATGGAAAACGCCTGGAGCTCTCCCATACTTCTGGCTGACGTGATGGCCACTAAGAAGGTGGTCATCCAAGATAGGTGGGACATATCGCACCTATTCATTGGATCGAATGGCTTGCCCATGAGCTTGGCCAATACCAGCAGTAGATCCCACAGAGGTGAAGGTTCTCGCACCGGAGGGGATATGTGACAGAGACCTTTGAAAAAGCGCCAGACCACCTTCTCCTGCACTACCGACTGCTTGCCGGCCCACGCCCAGTAAGCAGAGATGGCCCAAGTGCACCTTAAGAGTAGTCGACCGAAGCCCTAACTTAAAGGGACCACAGGTGGTCCAAAATGCTAGCCAATGGACAGGGAGGGTCCAACCCCTTGCCCTGACACCAAATGGAGTATCTCTTCCATTTAAAAGCATAACATTTTCTGGTCGACTTCTTACGGGACGCCTCAACAATGTTGAGGACCTCGTCGGAAAGACCCAAGGCCTGGGAACTCTAGCCGCACAGGAATCAGGCCGTCAGGTGCAGGGATTGAAGGTCCGGATAGAGCACCTTCCCCTTGTTGACTGAGATCAGGATCGGGCGGGCTGGAAGCTGCCTCAGGAACCTGGAGCTAGGGCTGAGGAGATCTGGACACCAGAACTGGCGAGGCCAGTCTGGTGCAACCAGAATCACCTGCGCCTTGTCCCTCTTCATCTTGAGAAGCACTTTGCAGATGAAGGGAAATGGAGGGAAGGCGCAGAAGAGGCCTGGGTTCCACGGCCTCGAGAAGGCACCTCCCTGCAGCGAACTCTGCCAAGGGGTCGGGCATGAAACAGCCTCAGCTTCAAATTCTCCTTGGAGGCAAACAGGTCTTGAACTACCTCTGGCAGGAGAGACCACTCGTGAGATGCAGCGCCTATCCAGCTGAGGGCATCGACCAGACTGTTCGAAGCTCCTGCCACATGGATGGCCAGGAGATCTGCCTCCAGGCTGATCACAAGAGACGAAATGCGGAGAGCTTCCCTGCAAAGAGGCAAGGAGTGCATCCCACCCTGATGGTTGAGCTAGTACATGGATATGGTGTTCTCCTCTGGACCTGAACCACTTGACTCCGTATAAACAGAGCGAAGACGGTGAGGGCTAACTGTACCGCTCAAAGCTCCAGCAACTTGATGTGGCATCAGGACTCCTGAGGGGACCAGAGGCAGTGGGCCCTGCGCTCCCCCAGATGGGCACCCCAACCCATCAAGGAAGACTGTGGGCTTGGAGCAGACAAACGGGATACCCTCCTGTAGATGAAAGGGACGAGCCACCACTGCACGCCGTCCCACATCTTCTGGGTCACGGTTACAGGCTGGTCCAGAGCGCAGAGACCACTGGCGGGTCAGCCCCCACTGCAGGGGACGCATTTCCCTGGGGGCCCCATGAACCATGCTGGTGCAAGCCACCATGAGACCCAGAAGGCGCAGGAAGTCCCAGGCAGGGTGCAATTGCCCAACCTGAAATGACTGGGCAAAGCAGGAAAGGACCTCGCCCTGTCTGCTGGGATGCCGGGCTCTGGCTCACAGAGAACCTAGCTATGCCCTGATGAACTGAACCACCTGCGATGACACGAGTTCTGATTTGGCCTCGTTGATTAAGAGAACAAGTTGAGAGCAGACCTGGAGGGTCAGATCTCTGGACCACTCCCCCTCCAACCTGGAGGAGGCTGCATCTAGCCAGTCATCCAGATAAGGGTACACCCAGACCTATCGGTGCCACAGGAATGCTGTCACCACCGCCATGCATTTGGTGAAGACCATAGGAACTGTAGAAAGGCTGAAGGGCATGGCCTGGAACTCGTAAAGGGATCCGTCCGCTCTGAAGCAGAGGAACTGCCGATGCGAGTGACAGATCGGGATGTGAAAGAACGCGTCCTGGAGATCCAGAGAACAAAACCACACGCCTAGTTCCAAGGATGGTATGATCTGAGGCAGAGTGACCATCCTGAAGGTGCGCAGCCTTGGGAACTTGTTCTGGTCCTGCAGATCGAGAATAGGCACCAGCCCCTGTCTGTTTTGGGACCAGGAAGTACCTGGACACAAACCCTAAGCTTGTAGGAGGATCGCACACCTTGCTGGTCACCTCCTTCTGGAGGAACACAGCTATATTAGCTCGACGAGGTGAAAGAGGGGCTGCGGAACCAGTAGCCCACCGAGGGGCGACGGCTTGAGATGGAGGGGTCCGCCCGAACAAGTTGGTGCCCAGGAAGGGGACATCTGCCAGCTTGTGCTGGGCATCCGCCGCAAAGGTAGAGATCTATAGCCAAGCTCTGCGGCGCATGGCTACTGTGGTTGCTACAGACGGGGCACAAGAGTCTCCGATGTCCAAGGCAGTCTGGAGCTGTTGCTTGGCCACTGCCCTTCCCTGATGCGGCACCTCCTTGATCATAGTCTGAAGGTCAGCTGGGAGATGAGGAAGCACCTCATCTACAGAGCCCAAAAGGGCGTGTGAAAATTGTGCCATCAGAAGAGCTGAGCTAGCCTGCTGAAGGCCTAGGGAGGAGGCAGCATAAACCTTGCAGCTGGAATAGTCCAGCTTTTTGTACTCCTTGTCCGGGGGCGTCTCGACATCCCTGGCATTTTCAGAGCGCCGAAAAACACTAACACCAACGCCGGACCAACAATGGCCCCAGCCACAGGGAAGGCCTCCGTGGAGTCCAAAATCTCCTTGAAGGGACATCTGGCCCGTTATACGGGTTCGAGCTACATCCCAGTAGACTTTGAGATGAGCTGCAGAATACCAAGGAACGAGGATGGGCTCCTAGTCCACTGACAGACCCCAGATGATTCCAGGTCAAGGGACCTGGAATACAGGGAGTCGTCCAGACTCAGTGAACAGCTGCGGCGCCTGAGCCACCTCCATTGTCCGAGTCCGATCGGGTGAGGGTGCCCGACAACCGTTGGGCAAGCCCTGACCACCAAGAATCCTTGGTTGGGGCCACAGTCTTGGTTGCGGGACTCCACCACAAAGCTTGGAACAGCGGTTTCAGCCAAGCAATCTGTGCCAGAGTAGACTCCTTCACTAAGCAGCGAGGCTAGAGGCTGCTTGTTCATTCAGACACAGACACTTAATTGCCGGGAAGCGGCGCAGTCTACCTGTTGCCAGCCAACAGAGCTGCTGCCACATCATGCCCTCACAGCCCTGATGCAACCTGAGCAAGAGCCTATCCTCCTTCATCGAGGGCGATTAACTGTTCCAGCTGCTCCGCAGGGCCTGCAGCCGCGAACACTGCCCAATGGGCCTCCCTCGACTTCACAGGCGGAAACCATTTGGGGCGCCCAGCTGGAGTCGGGCAGCAGGGTCTTCAAGAACTGAAGCCAGAAGGACTTACAAGATCACAGGCTCAAGGAGTCATGGCCAAACACAAGGTAGCAGATGCACGTGGCGGCTGGGAGTTGGTCCAAGACATCTTCTGCCCGCAAGGGCACCGATGGAAGCTGGGAGTAGATTTAGAATCCAGCGCAGCCGTGGGAGAAGAAGAATCAAGTCTCGTGAATTTAAGCATGATTTTTGGTAAAAACAAAGGTTTAGGATACAGGCTTAAAGATGCAAAAGAACCAAGGAAGGAACCTGAGCTGCCAAGCGGCAAGGAAGATCTGGTGTCATGGGGCGCGCAGCAGAGGATTTTACCACCCGGGGTGGGTGGGAGGAGCCAGCTTGAAGACTTTCCAGCACATCTTAAAGCATCAAGGTACCTGCCAAGAAGTATGGATTGAACAACATATCCACATCCCTAGAAATAAACCAATTACCCAGGTATGAGAAAAAATACAGTTATGTAAGAAATGAAAATTACGTACCTACCGTAATTCTTGATCTTCTTGGACGAGTCTCCACCACTCATTCACACTATTGGGATCTGCGCCGGAGGCACCAGGACCCATCGGGAGCAAACATTTTGCTGGAGGGTCGACACCAGAGATGGCGCTGCGAGCACTAGCTTGCGCGGCAATGACTACCTTGGCGTCGACCCTCCAACCGCCTCATTACCTTTTTTACCAAGGAGAGGCAGCGCAACAAACGTAAAGAGTAACCTAACCTTAAGATCGGACATAAGATAATCCGGGCGACCCGCGTAAGAAGGGTCAACAAAGAAGTCTTCATGGCCTAAAGATATGAAGAAGTGAAGACCAACACAGCGGTGAGCTCGGGGGATGGAGGGTGGGCGTGTGAATGAGTGGTGGAGACTCGTCCAAGAATATCAAGAATTACGGTACGCACGTAATTTTCGTATCTTCCTGGACATAAGTCTCCACCACTCATTCACACTATTGGGAGAGTACCGAGCTAATAATCCCCCAAGAGGGCGTTCAGGAAGACCAAGAGCTCACATTTCTAGGACAGAAGTCCATTAAGGATAGTTCAGCCGAAGGTGGAATGTCGCCTGGCATGAACATCCAGTGCATAATGCTTAACGAAAGTATGCAACGAGCTCCAGGTGGCGGCATTGCAGATGTCTGCAATCGGCACATTGAGAATTTCCGCTAGGGATGCCGCGACCGCTCTGGTAGAGTGAGCGTAAGCCCTACCTTCCAACTTAACCTGTGCCATGGAATAGCAATGTCGAAGACATGCACCAGCCACGGATGAGATGCATCTGATAGCGACAGGTTGACCCAACCGGTCTCGCTGAAGGAAACAAACAGTTGTTGAGCTTTGAAAATCCTTGGTTCTATTTAGATAGAAACGCAAGGCTCTCAACATCAAAGGAATGAAGATGATTCCCTGCATTTTGGAAGTCCGCACAGTAAGAGAGAAGGACCAAAGGTTGGTTTATATGGAATTCCAACACAACCTTGGGAAGAAATTTAGGATGAGTGCGATGAACTACTTTGTCTTTATGGAACACAGTATACGGAGGGTCCGTAACCAGGGCATGTATCTCGGAGACCCTGCGGGCTGAGGTAATGGCCACCAGGAAGGCCATCTTCCAGGTGAGAAATTTTAGCTCACAGGTAGCCAGAGGCTCGAAAGGTTTCCGGGTGAGCATGTCAAGCACAAGGTTAATGTCCCAGGCTGCAACCGGACGCCTTATAGGGGTCTGGTATGCAGAATTCCTTTAAGAAACCTCTTAACCATAGGTAACCCCGCCAGAGACAAAGAAGAAACCGCTCATGATACGCTGAAATGGCACTAAGGTGAACTTTGACTGTAGAGTACTGAAGACCTGAATTTGAGAGGTCCAAAAGGTACTCCAAAACCTTGTCTGGTGGACAGGAAAAGGGATTCCAAGAGGACTTTGCACACCAGAGCGAAAAATGCTTCCACTTAGACGTTTAAGTTTTCCGGTAGCTGGCTTCGAGCAGCCAGAAGAATGTCGACACTTTCTGAGAGACATTGAACCGTTCACTTCTACCTCATCAGGAGCCAAGCGTGAAGGTGAAGCGATCTCAGGTTGGGATGGACCACCGGACCCAGAGTCAACAGGTTCATCTGCAGGGGAAGTGGTCTAGAAGGGGCTGCCAACATACTGTTGAGTAGAGGAAACCATAGTTGTCGAGGCCAAGAGGGAGCAATGAGAATCATTTTGGTCCCCTAGCACTCGAATTTGAGAAGTACCCTCTGAATTAGATGAAGGGGCGGAAAGGCGTAAAGAAAGCGTTTTGTCCACCGCAGCCTGAACGCATCCTGACAGAAGATGCCAGGCCCTGGATTTCTGGAGCAGAAGAGAGGCAGTTTTGCATTGAGTGGGGATGCAAAAAGGTCCAGGTCTGGAGTTCCCCACTCTTCGAAAAGTGATTGAAGTATGGTTGAGTCGAGAGACCACTCGTGAGGATCTGCTTCTATTCTGCTGAGACGGTCCGCCAATTCGTTTTGCACACCTGGCAGGTAGACCGCTTGAATTAGAGATTTCTGTTCCAAGCACCATTCCCACGCCCTCATCGCTTCCCTGCATAAGGGGAAAGAGTGAGCACCACCCTGCTTGTTGATGTAATACATCACAGCTTTGTTGTCCGTTTGAAGGAGAATGTTCTTGTGACAGAGGATGTCCTTCAAAGCCCGGACCGCATAAAGGACGGCTCTCATCTCTAGGACATTTATGTGAAGCTGGGCCTCGAGTTGAGTCCATACACCTTGAGTGTGGGGAGAGCGAGAATGAGCTCCCCATCCTGTTAGCGATGCATCTGTGGTGATGGAAATTTGATGATCCAGAGGAACAAAGGGAAATCCTTCCAGGAGATTGCTCTCTCGAGACCACCAGGTGAGAGACCTCCGTAAGGGTTCTGTCACCTTGATGGGATAAGACTGTGGGTGAGTGATTGGGGACCACTGAGCACTGAGCATCCATTGGGTGGTTCTCATGTGAAGCCGAGCTAGGGGTACCGTGAACACTGAGGATGCCATGAGGCCTAACATACGTTGCATTGAGAGAGCTGTAACTGATCTGTTCTCCCCAATGTAATGGGCCATCTGAAGGATATCGAGCCTTCTGTCCTCTGGAAGGAAAGCCTTCGCGCAAGAGGTGTCCAGTAGAGACCCTATGAAAAAGAGTCACTGGGAGGGCTGCAACTGTGACTTCTTTAGATTCAACAGAACTCCCATGGACGTAAGAAGGCGAGGGGCCGTCTGAACGGCGTCCAGGGTCCCCTGTTTGGAAGGGCTCGCTAGGAGCCAGTCGTCCAGGTAGGGAAACACTGGGTTCTAGGGACATGGATATGTTGTTCATCCACACTCATTGGCAGGTATCCTTGCCGCTTTAAATCTTGCCGGAAGGTCTTCAAGCTTGCTCCTCCCACCCACCCGGGTGGTATAACTCTCGGCTCCGCCCCATGACGCCAGATCTTCCTTACCGCTTGGAAGCTCAGGTTCCCTCCTTAACGCTCTGCGTTTGTGACTGGTTCCTATTTCTCCGTTTGCGGATTTAAAAATAAATTTTGCAAAAAGACTTCAGTCTTCTATCCCTCGCGGCTGCGATGGACAAATCGACTCCCGGATTTCGGAGATGCCCATGCGGAATGAAGATGTCTCGGACGGATCCACACTCCACGTGTGTCTACTGCTTAGGCCTTGAGCACGACCCGCAGGCTTGCGACCTGTGCTCATCTTTCTCGGCCTACGTCCTCGAAGACCGTGCTGCCCGATTGCAACTGGGCCGTCCCGAGAAGCGTTTCCCTCCGGTGAAGTCCAAGGAGGCCCGGTTGGCGGTGTCCGCGGTGGCGGGCTCGGCGGATCAGCTTGAGCGGATGGTCGCCCTCGAAGAGGAGGCGGCGCGGGCCGTATCTTCCTCGGCCGCGGCATTTATCCCGCTCTCTCTGGGTTCTTCCTACACGGCTTCCTTTAAGGAGCTTTGTCTGTCCCTCTCCACTAAAGGAGAAGGGCCTGCGTCTGCTGGACCTTATTCTCGGTCCAAAAAGAGGGACAGGGGTAAGTCCCTCCGTCGACGCTCTTGGGAGCGGGAAAGGTCCCTCTCCCCGGGCCGTCGACCGTCGGCCCGATCGACGCTCGGCCTGGCCACTGGCCTCACGGTGTCCCGTCAGGTCAGTTGACCGAGACTCCCACCGATGAAGTCGAGATTTTCTCGACCCATTGACGAGGCTGTCGCCTTTAGCAGCCGAGATTCCCCTCTCCCCGGTTCCCCCGGGAGGAGTTGAGGATCCCGTGGGCTCGCCTGTGCCTCCGGTTCCGGAGCCCTCGGATGGACCATCCGAGCCGAAGAGAGTGCCGGTTCCGGCCGACACCTCCCCGCACCGACCTCGGAAATTCCGGGACTCTCGGTCTCCGGACCTCTTCGCGATCCAGCCGATCCCACCGTCATAAGCGGTCTCGGTACCCATGATGGCAGCGTCGCCGCTCGTCCTCCTCCTCGGATGAGGGAGGCTTGGCGTAAGTACGTCGGACGGTACGAGGACCTTATGTGCAACAGCTCCTCCTGGCGGGGAATAAGCCGACCCGTCGCCTTCCCGGCCATTAAGTAACTGTCACGGGCGGCCGACACAACCCCTCGACTTATCGAGGCCTATACCCAGGCGGTTGTTCGGCCAAAACCAACTGCTCCACGATTCGGTGGAACCTCCGCCTCCACAGCCACCAATTGGGGCTCCGACCAAGGATTCTCGGTCGGCTAAGGGTCTACCCATCGGCTGTCAGTTACCCTCACTCCCGACCGACCTCGGCAGGTGAAGGGTGGCTCAGGCCAGAGCAGCTCTTGAGGACTCTTCCGAGTCGAAGATGATTCCTCCTTCTTCTCAAGCGACTGGACTTGGGTCTTCAGGAGGTCAGTCAATGGGCGATAGCCGTGCGTCCTTCCTAGGACTGCTTCGGCTCATCTCGAGTCTACGGGATGGAGCTCGAACCCGTTCCAAGCGGGCCAGGTATCCCCTCACGGAGATTCTGGACGAGGATTCTCCGACGGAGGCCTTTCCGGTGGCCGAGGCCATAGTGGGTCGGCACTGGAGCTTTGGCAGCGCCCTGCTTCCTGCCCTGCGCCCGGCCAGGATGGCCAGGAAATATCGGTCCCTACCGGTTCCTTGTCGGTTTTGGAACACCCCTCTGCTGAGGGTTGGTTACCGACAGCGTTTTCCGGAGCGCCCGGCGCGCCAGGGATGTGGACAAACCTCCTGACAAGGTCAAGAAATTGGACTATGTCGGGCGAAAAGTCTCGCTGCGTCTCTCTCGGCCCACGTCAGGCCAGTTCGGCCGTCCTCATGGCACATTTTCTCATGCCCTGTTGGGCTCCTGGATGAGTCATCCCTCATCTTCCGCTGATCTGCAGACTACGGTTAAGCAGGTGCGGGACCAGGGCAGAGCAGTGGCCAAACAGCAGCTCAGACTGCTTTGGATATAGGGGACTCATGTGCCAGATCGGTGGCGGCGCGGTGGCTATCGTCGGCGGGCTTGGCTGAGGATATCCACCTTTACTTGGATACCCAGCACAAGTTGGCGGATGTTCCCTTTTGGGACTGACCTCTTGACCCTGGGGTGGAAGGTCACCTGCAGAGGATCGAGAAGTCCAATGCCACCTTGGACTCGGTCTCTTCCGCTCAGAAGGACAAAGGCCGCAAACCACAGCCTAAGCCCTTTCGTCCTTCTGTGCCCCCGGCTCGCCCGGCCCAGCAACGTCAGGGCCAGCAGGCTCGGCCTTGGCATCCCAAACCCAAGCCGCCGGCTTCCTCTAACAGGAGGCAAGGAGGAAAGGGCCCAGGAGGTCCCTCGGCCGGTCCCTCCTCCAAGCCTGCCCAGTGACGGGCTGAGGGGTGTCGCCCCATCCCCGTCACCTTACCCCTGGGTCCCCCCGTGGGGGGACGGCTCCGGCACTTCCGTTCCGCCTGGTCCGCTGTTACCACGGACAGGTGGGTCTTGGAGGTGGTGGGAAGAGGCCTGCCTCTGGAATTCGAGCAGGCACCACCCTTCAGAGCCGTCGCCCCTCGGGGGGCTTCGGGATCCCCAGCCTCACTGGCGGCTCGTCGAGCCGACATCGCTCTCCTCCTCCAGAAGGAGGTGGTAAGAGAGGTGGTGGACCCTCCTTCAGACCCAGGGTTTGTGTCCAGGTACTTCCTGGTTCCGAAACGGACGGGGGGCTGGCGCCCCATTCTCGACCTACACGACCTAAACAAGTTCCTAAGGTCTCGAACCTTCAGGATGGTCACTCTGGCTCAGATAATACCATCCTTGGAACGGCGCGTGTGGTTCTGCTCTCTGGACTTGCAGGGCGTTTTTCCGTCCCTATCCGTCCGTCTCACCAGAGATTCCTTCGCTTCGGCGGAAGGATCCTCTTGAGTTCAAGCCATGCCCTTGACTTGTCTCCAGCTCCCAGGGTCTTCACCAAATGCATGGCAGTGGTGACAGCATTCCTCTCGGCGCCGAGGGTCGGGTGTACCCTTACCTGGACGACTGGCTGATAGCAGCTCCCTCCAGGAAGGAGGCGAGTGGTCAGAGATCTGGCCCTCCAGGTCTGCTCTCAACTGGGCCTCCTTATCAGCGAGGCCAAGTCGAACTCGAGCGAAGCAGGTGATTCTATTCATCGAGCAGCTCGACTCTCTTGAGCCAGGCGCGGCTCCGGCGGACAGGGCGAGGTTCTTTCCTCCTTTGCCCGATCATTTCTGGTTGGGCAATTGCTTCTGCCGGGACTTCCTGCGCCTCCTGGGTCTCATGGCGGCCTGCACCAGCGTGGTCCGTTGGGCCCGCTGGAACATCGTCCCTTCAGTGGGGACTGGCCAGCCAGTGGTCTACAGCTGCGATCCCTTGGACCAGCTTGTGTCGGTGACACAGGGGATGTGGGCAGCTCTCCAGTGGTGGACCGTTCCAGATCATTTGCAGGAGGGCATCCCGTTCGTCCGCCCGAGCGACGGTCTCTCTGTCGACCGATGCCTCTCTGATGGGTTGGGGTGCCCATCTGGGGAACACCGGGCTCATGGCCTCTGGTCCCGGGGAGTCGATGCCACATCAACCTGCTGGAGCTCCGGCGGTCCGCCTAGCTCTCACCGCCTTTGCTCCGTTCCTCCGGGGTCAAGTGGTCCGAGTCAGGCGGACAATACCACGACCATGTACTATCTAAACACGCCAGGCGGGGCAGCGCTCCATGCTTCTATGCAAGGAAGCTCTCCGCATTTGGTCACTCGTGCGCAGCCTGGAGGCGGATCTCTAGCCATTCACGTGGCAGGAGCCTCCAACACCCTGGCCGATGCCCTGAGCGGATAGGGGCTGCATCCCACAGTGGTCTCTCCTGCCGGAGGTAGTACACATCTGTTCTCCCTTTGGGGCACACCTCAGGTGGACCTGTTTGCCTCCAGGAGGCAGAGCTGAGTCTGTTCCATGCCCGCCCCCTCAGCAGGGCTCGCTGCAGGGGGATGCCTTCTCGAGGCAATGGACCCCGGGCCTCTTTTACGCCTTTCCCCCATTTCCCTTGATCCACAAGGTGCTTCTCAAGGCGAGGAGGGACAAGGCGCAGGTGATTCTGATAGCCCCAGACTGGCCTCGCCAGTTCTGGTACCCAGATCTCCTCAGTCTCAGCTCCAGGACTCCGCGGCAGCTTCCAGCTCGCCCGGACCTGCTCTCAGTCAATCAGGGGAAGGTGTTCCATCCGGACCTTCAATCCCTGCACCTGACGGCCTGGTTCCTGGCGGCTAGAGTTCCAGGCCTTGGGTCTTTCCGATCGGAAAGACCCAAGGCCTGGAACTCTAGCCGCTCAGGAACCAGGCCGTCAGGTGCAGGGATTGAAGGTCCGGATGGAACACCTTCCCCTGATTGACTGAGAGCAGGTCCGGGCGAGCTGGAAGCTGCCGCGGAGTCCTGGAGCTGAGACTGAGGAGATCTGGGTACCAGAACTGGCGAGGCCAGTCTGGGGCTATCAGAATCACCTGCGCCTTGTCCCTCCTCGCCTTGAGAAGCACCTTGTGGATCAAGGGAAATGGGGGAAAGGCGTAAAAGAGGCCCGGGGTCCATTGCCTCGAGAAGGCATCCCCCTGCAGCGAGCCCTGCTGAGGGGGCGGGCATGGAACAGACTCAGCTCTGCCTCCTGGAGGCAAACAGGTCCACCTGAGGTGTGCCCCAAAGGGAGAACAGATGTGTACTACCTCCGGCAGGAGAGACCACTGTGGGATGCAGCCCCTATCCGCTCAGGGCATCGGCCAGGGTGTTGGAGGCTCCTGCCACGTGAATGGCTAGAGATCCGCCTCCAGGCTGCGCACGAGTGACCAAATGCGGAGAGCTTCCTTGCATAGAAGCATGGAGCGCTGCCCCGCCTGGCGTGTTTAGATAGTACATGGTCGTGGTATTGTCCGCCTGACTCGGACCACTTGACCCCGGAGGAACGGAGCAAAGGCGGTGAGAGCTAGGCGGACCGCCGGAGCTCCAGCAGGTTGATGTGGCATCGACTCCCCGGGACCAGAGGCCATGAGCCCGGTGTTCCCCAGATGGGCACCCCAACCCATCAGAGAGGCATCGGTCGACAGAGAGACCGTCGCTCGGGCGGACGAACGGGATGCCCTCCTGCAAATGATCTGGAACGGTCCACCACTGGAGAGCTGCCCACATCCCCTGTGTCACCGACACAAGCTGGTCCAAGGGATCGCAGCTGTAGACCACTGGCTGGCCAGTCCCCACTGAAGGGACGATGTTCCAGCGGGCCCAACGGACCACGCTGGTGCAGGCCGCCATGAGACCCAGGAGGCGCAGGAAGTCCCGGCAGAAGCAATTGCCCAACCAGAAATGATCGGGCAAAGGAGGAAAGAACCTCGCCCTGTCCGCCGGAGCCGCGCCTGGCTCAAGAGAGTCGAGCTGCTCGATGAATAGAATCACCTGCTTCGCTCGAGTTCGACTTGGCCTCGCTGATAAGGAGGCCCAGTTGAGAGCAGACCTGGAGGGCCAGATCTCTGACCACTCGCCTCCTTCCTGGAGGGAGCTGCTATCAGCCAGTCGTCCAGGTAAGGGTACACCCGACCCTCGGCGCCGAGAGGAATGCTGTCACCACTGCCATGCATTTGGTGAAGACCCTGGGAGCTGGAGACAAGTCAAGGGCATGGCTTGAACTCAAGAGGATCCTTCCGCCGAAGCGAAGGAATCTCTGGTGAGACGGACGGATAGGGACGGAAAAACGCCCTGCAAGTCCAGAGAGCAGAACCACACGCGCTGCTCCAAGGATGGTATTATCTGAGCCAGAGTGACCATCCTGAAGGTTCGAGACCTTAGGAACTTGTTTAGGTCGTGTAGGTCGAGAATGGGGCGCCAGCCCCCCGTCCGTTTCGGAACCAGGAAGTACCTGGACACAAACCCTGGGTCTGAAGGAGGGTCCACCACCTCTCTTACCACCTCCTTCTGGAGGAGGAGAGCGATGTCGGCTCGACGAGCCGCCAGTGAGGCTGGGGATCCCGAAGCCCCCCGAGGGGCGACGGCTCTGAAGGGTGGTGCCTGCTCGAATTCCAGAGGCAGGCCTCTTCCCACCACCTCCAAGACCCACCTGTCCGTGGTAACAGCGGACCAGGCGGAACGGAAGTGCCGGAGCCGTCCCCCCACGGGGGGACCCAGGGGTAAGGTGACGGGGATGGGGGCGACACCCCTCAGCCCGTCACTGGGCAGGCTTGGAGGAGGGACCGGCCGAGGGACCTCCTGGGCCCTTTCCTCCTTGCCTCCTGTTAGAGGAAGCCGGCGGCTTGGGTTTGGGATGCCAAGGCCGAGCCTGCTGGCCCTGACGTTGCTGGGCCGGGCTACTGGGGCACAGAAGGACGAAAGGGCTTAGGCTGTGGTTTGTGCCTTTGTCCTTCTGAGCGGAAGAGACCGAGTCCAAGGTGGCATTGGACTTCTCGATCCTCTGCAGGTGACCTTCCACCCCAGGGTCAAGAGGTCAGTCCCAAAAGGGAACATCCGCCAACTTGTGCTGGGTATCCAAGTAAAGGTGGATATCCTCAGCCAAGCCCGCCGACGATAGCCACCGCGCCGCCACCGATCTGGCACATGAGTCCCCTATATCCAAAGCAGTCTGAGCTGCTGTTTGGCCACTGCTCTGCCCTGGTCCCGCACCTGCTTAACCGTAGTCTGCAGATCAGCGGAAGATGAGGGATGACTCATCCAGGAGCCCAACAGGGCATGAGAAAATGTGCCATGAGGACGGCCGAACTGGCCTGACGTGGGCCGAGAGAGACGCAGCGAGACTTTTCGCCCGACATAGTCCAATTTCTTGACCTTGTCAGGAGGTTTGTCCACATCCCTGGCGCGCCGGGCGCTCCGGAAAACGCTGTCGGTAACCAACCCTCAGCAGAGGGGTGTTCCAAAACCGACAAGGAACCGGTAGGGACCGATATTTCCTGGCCATCCTGGCCGGGCGCAGGGCAGGAAGCAGGGCGCTGCCAAAGCTCCAGTGCCGACCCACTATGGCCTCGGCCACCGGAAAGGCCTCCGTCGGAGAATCCTCGTCCAGAATCTCCGTGAGGGGATACCTGGCCCGCTTGGAACGGGTTCGAGCTCCATCCCGTAGACTCGAGATGAGCCGAAGCAGTCCTAGGAAGGACGCACGGCTATCGCCCATTGACTGACCTCCTGAAGACCCAAGTCCAGTCGCTTGAGAAGAAGGAGGAATCATCTTCGACTCGGAAGAGTCCTCAAGAGCTGCTCTGGCCTGAGCCACCCTTCACCTGCCGAGGTCGGTCGGGAGTGAGGGTAACTGACAGCCGATGGGTAGACCCTTAGCCGACCGAGAATCCTTGGTCGGAGCCCCAATTGGTGGCTGTGGAGGCGGAGGTTCCACCGAATCGTGGAGCAGTTGGTTTTGGCCGAACAACCGCCTGGGTATAGGCCTCGATAAGTCGAGGGGTTGTGTCGGCCGCCCGTGACAGTTACTTAATGGCCGGGAAGGCGACGGGTCGGCTTATTCCCCGCCAGGAGGAGCTGTTGCACATAAGGTCCTCGTACCGTCCGACGTACTTACGCCAAGCCTCCCTCATCCGAGGAGGAGGACGAGCGGCGACGCTGCCATCATGGGTACCGAGACCGCTTATGACGGTGGGATCGGCTGGATCACAAGAGGTCCGGAGACCGAGAGTCCCGGAATTTCCGAGGTCGGTGCGGGGAGGTGTCGGCCGGAACCGGCACTCTCTTCGGCTCGGATGGTCCATCCGAGGGCTCCGGAACCGGAGGCACAGGCGAGCCCCACGGATCCTCAACTCCTCCCGGGGAACCGGGAGAGGGAATCTCGGCTGCTAAAAGCGACAGCCTCGTCCAATGGGTCGAAAAATCTCGACTTCATCGGTCAGGAGTACCGGTCAACTGACCTGGCAGGGACACCGTGAGGCCAGTGGCGAAAGCAGCCAGTCGACGAAGCCGACGGTCGTGGCCGAGAGAGGGACCTTTCCCGCTCCCAAGAGCGCCGACGGAGGGACTGCACCTGTCCCTCTTTTGGACCGAGAATAAGGTCCAGCAGACACAGAGCCCTTCTCCTTTAGTGAAGGGACGAGACAACTCATAAAAGCCGTGTAGGAAGAACCCAGAGAGAGCGGGATAAATGCGCGGCCCGAGGAAATCTGACCCGCGCCGCCTCCTCTTCGAGGCTTACCATCCGCTCAAGCTGATCCGCCGAGCCCGCCAAGGACACCGCCAACCGGGCCTCCTGACTTCACCGAGGGAACGCTTCGGACGGCCCAGTTGCAATCGGCAGCACGGTCTTCGAGGACGTGGGTCGAGAAAGATGAGCACAGGTCGCAAGCCTGCGGGTCGTGCTCAAGGCCTAAGCAGTAGACACATCGTGAGTGTGGATCCGTCGAGACATCTTCATTCCCGCATGGGCATCTCCGGAACCGAGTCGATTTGTCCATCGCAGTCGCGAGGGATAGAAGACTGAAGTCTTTTGCAAAATTTATTTATAAATCCATAACGGAGAATAGGAACCAGTCACAGCGCGGAGTGAAGGAGAACCTGAGCTTCCAAGCGGTAAGGAAGATCTGGCGTCATGGGGCGGAGCCGAGGGTTATACCACCGGGTGGGTGGGAGGAGCAAGCTTGAAGACCTTCGGCAAGATTTAAAGCGGCAAGGATACCTGCCAATGAGTGTGGATGAACAACATATCCATGTCCCTAGAACCGGTGTTTCCCTACCTGGACGACTGGCTCTAGCGAGCCCTTCAAACAGGGGACCCTGGGCCCGTTCAGGCGCCCCTCGCCTTCTTACGTCCATGGGAGTTCTGTTGAATCTAAAGAAGTCACAGTTGCAGCCCTCCCAGTGACTCTTTTTCATAGGGTCTCTACTGGACACCTCTTGTGAAGGCTTTCCTTCCAGAGGACAGAAGGCTCGATATCCCTTCAGATGGCCCATTACATTGGGGAGAACAGATCAGTTACAGCTCTCTCATGCAACGTATGTTAGGCCTCATGGCATCCTCAGTGTTCACGGTACCCTAATCGCTTCACATGAGAACCACCCAATGGATGCTCAGTGCTCAGTGGTCCCCAATCACTCACCCACAGTCTTATCCCATCAAGGTGACAGAACCCTTACGGAGGTCTCTCACCTGGTGGTCTCGAGAAAGCAATCTCCTGGAAGGATTTCCTTTGTTCCTCTGGATCATCAAATTTCCATCACCACAGATGCATCGCTAACAGGATGGGGAGCTCATTCTCGCTCCCCACACTCAAGGTGTATGGACTCAACTCGAGGCCCAGCTCACATAAATGTCCTAGAGATGAGAGAGTCCTTTATGCGGTCCGGGCTTTGAAGGACATCCTCTGTCAAAGAACATTCTCCTTCAAGCGGACAACAAAGCTGTGATGTATTACATCAACAAGCAGGGTGGTGCTCACTCTTTCCCTTATGCAGGGAGCGGTAGGAGGCGTGGGAATGGTGCTTGGAACAGAAATCTCTAATTCCGGTCTACCTGCCAGGTGTGCAAAAGCGAATTGGCGGACCGTCTCAGCAGAATAGAAGCAGATCCTCACGAGTGGTCTCTCGACTCAACCATACTTCAATCACTTTTCGAAGAGTGGGGAACTCCAGACCTGGACCTTTTTGCATCCCCACTCAATGCAAAACTGCCTCTCTTCTGCTCCAGAAATCCAGGGCCTGGCATCTTCTGTCAGGATGCGTTCAGGCTGCGGTGGACAAAACGCTTTCTTTACGCCTTTCCGCCCCTTCATCTAATTCAGAGGGTACTTCTCAAATTCGAGTGCTAGGGGACCAAAATGATTCTCATTGCTCCCTCTTGGCCTCGACAACTATGGTTTCCTCTACTCAACAGTATGTTGGCAGCCCCTTCTAGACCACTTCCCCAGATGAACCTGTTGACTCTGGGTCCGGTGGTCCATCCCAACCTGAGATCGCTTCACCTTCACGCTTGGCTCCTGATGAGGTAGAAGTGAACCGGTTCAGTGTCTCTCGAAGAGTGTCGGACATTCTTCTGGCTGCTCGGAAGCCAGCTACTCGGAAAACTTAAACGTCTAAGTGGAAGCATTTTAGCTCTGGTGTGCAAAGTCCTCTTGAATCCTTTTCCTGTCCACCAGACAAGGTTTTGGAGTACCTTTTGGACCTCTCAAATTCAGGTCTTCAGTACTCTACAGTCAAAGTTCACCTTAGTGCCATTTCAGCGTATCATGAGCGGTTTCTTCTTTGTCTCTGGCCGAGTTACCTATGGTTAAGAGGTTTCTTAAAGGAATCTGCATACCAGACCCCTATAAGACGTCCGGTTGCAGCCTGGGACATTAACCTTGTGCTTGACATGCTCACTCGGAAACCTTTCGAGCCTCTGGCTACCTGTGAGCTAAAATTTCTCACCTGGAAGATGGCCTTCCTGGTGGCCATTACCTCAGCCCGCAGGGTCTCCGAGATACATGCCCTGGTTACGGACCCTCCGTATACTGTGTTCCATAAAGACAAAGTAGTTCATCGCACTCATCCTAAATTTCTTCCCAAGGTTGTGTTGGAATTCCATATAAACCAACCTTTGGTCCTTCTCTCTTACTGTGCGGACTTCCAAAATGCAGGGGAACGATCTCTTCATTCCTTTGATGTTGAGAGCCTTGCGTTTCTATCTAAATAGAACCAAGGATTTTCGCAAAGCCCAACAACTGTTTGTTTCCTTCAGCGAGACCCGGTTGGGTCAACCTGTCGCTATCAGATGCATCTCATCGTGGCTAGTGGCATGTCTTCGACATTGCTATTCCATGGCACAGGTTAAATTGGAAGGTAGGGCTTACGCTCACTCTACCAGAGCGGTCGCGGCATCCCTAGCGGAAATTCTCAATGTGCCGATTGCAGACATCTGCAATGCCGCCACCTGGAGCTCGTTGCATACTTTCGTTAAGCATTATGCACTGGATGTTCATGCCAGGCGACATTCCACCTTCGGCTGAACTATCCTTAATGGACTTCTGTCCTAGAAATGTGAGCTCTTGGTCTTCCTGACGCCCTCTTGGGGGATTATTAGCTCGGTACTCTCCCAATAGTGTGAATGAGTGGTGGAGACTTATGTCCAGGAAGATACGAAAATTACGTGCGTACCGTAATTCTTGATATTCTTGGGACGAGTCTCCACCACTCATTCACACGCCCACCCTCCATCCCGAGCTCACCGCTGTGTTGGTCTTCACTTCTTCATATCTTTAGGCCATGAAGACTTCTTTGTTGACCTTCTTACGCTGGTCGCCGGATTATCTTATGTCCGATCTTAAGGTTAGGTTACTCTTACGTTTGTTGCGCTGCCTCTCATGGTAAAAAGGTAATGGGGGCGGTTGGAGAAGTCGGCAGCCAAGGTAGTCATTGCCCGGCAAGCTAATTGCTACTTAGCGCCATCTCTGAGTGTCGACCCTCCAGCAAAATGTTTGCTCCGATGGGTCCTGGTGCCTCCAGCGCAGATCCCAATAGTGTGAATGAGTGGTGGAGACTCGTCAAGAAGATCAAAATTACGGTAGATACGTAATTTTCATTTCTTACATAACTGTATTTTTTCTCATACCTGGGTAATTGGTTTATTTCTAGGGATGTGGATATGTTGTTCAATCCATACTTCTTGGCAGGGTACCTTGATGCTTTAAGATGTGCTGGAAAGTCTTCAAGCTGGCTCCTCCACCCACCGGTGGTAAAATCCTCTGCTGCGCCCATGACACCAGATCTTCCTTGCCGCGGCAGCTCAGGTTCCTTCCTTGGTTCTTTGCATCTTTAAGCCTGTATCCTAAACCTTTGTTTTTACCAAAAATCATGCTTAAATTCACGAGACTTGATTCTTCTTCTCCCACGGCTGCGCTGGATTCTAAATCTACTCCCAGCTTCCATCGGTGCCCTTGCGGGCAGAAGATGTCTTGGACCAACTCGCACGCCACGTGCATCTGCTACCTTGTGTTTGGCCATGACTCGCAGGCCTGTGATCTTTGTAAGTCCTTCTCGGCTTCAGTTCTTGAAGACCCTGCTGCCCGACTCCAGCTGGGGCGCCCCAAAAAATGGTTTCCGCCTGTGAAGTCGAAGGAGGCCCATTGGGCAGTGTTCGCGGCTGCAGGCCCTGCGGAGCAGCTGGAACAGTTAATCGCCCTCGATGAAGGAGGATAGGCTCTTGCTCAGGTTGCATCAGGGCTGTGAGGGCATGATGTGGCAGCAGCTCTGATTGGCTGGCAACAGGTAGACTGCATCGCCTTCCCCGGCAATTAAGTGTCTGTTGCCCGAATGAGCAAAGCAGCCTCTCGCCCTCGGCTGCTTAGTGAAGGAGTCTACTCTGGCACAGATTGCTTGGCTGAAACCGGCTGTTCCAAGCTTTGTGGTGGAGTCCCCGCAACCAAAGACTGTGGCCCCAACCAAGGATTCTTGGTCGGGTCAGGGCTTGCCCAACCGGTTGTCGGGCACCCTCACCCCGATCGGACTCGACGAATGGAGGGTGGCTCAGGCGCCCGGCAGCTGTTCACTGAGTCTGACGACTCCCCCTGTATTCCAGGTCCCTTGACCTGGAATCATCTGGGGGTCTGTCAGTGGACGAGAGCCCATCCTCGTTCCTTGGTATTCTGCAGCTCATCTCAAAGTCTACTGGGATGTAGCTCGAACCCGTGTAAAAACGGGCCAGATGTCCCTTCAAGGAGATTTTGGACTCCACGGAGGCCTTCCCTGTGGCTGGGGCCATTGTTGGTCCGGCGTTGGTGTTAGTGTTTTTCGGCGCTCTGAAAATGCCAGGGATGTCGAGACGCCCCCGGACAAGGAGTACAAAAAGCTGGACTATTCCAGCTGCAAGGTTTATGCTGCCTCCTCCCTAGGCCTTCAGCAGGCTAGCTCAGCTCTTCTGATGGCACAATTTTCACACGCCCTTTTGGGCTCTGTAGATGAGGTGCTTCCTCATCTCCCAGCTGACCTTCAGACTATGATCAAGGAGGTGCCGCATCAGGGAAGGGCAGTGGCCAAGCAACAGCTCCAGACTGCCTTGGACATCGGAGACTCTTGTGCCCCGTCTGTAGCAACCACAGTAGCCATGCGCCGCAGAGCTTGGCTATAGATCTCTACCTCTGCGGGCGGATGCCCAGCACAAGCTGGCAGATGTCCCCTTCCTGGGCACCAACTTGTTCGGGCGGACCCCTCCATCTCAAGCCGTCGCCCCTCGGTGGGCTACTGGTTCCGCAGCCCCTCTTTCACCTCGTCGAGCTAATATAGCTGTGTTCCTCCAGAAGGAGGTGACCAGCAAGGTGGCGGATCCTCCTACAAGCTTAGGGTTTGTGTCCAGGTACTTCCTGGTCCCAAAACAGACAGGGGGCTGGTGCCCTATTCTCGATCTGCAGGACCAGAACAAGTTCCCAAGGCTGCGCACCTTCAGGATGGTCACTCTGCCTCAGATCATACCATCCTTGGAACTAGGCGTGTGGTTTTGTTCTCTGGATCTCAGGGCAGCGTTCTTTCCATCCGATCTGTCCTCGCATCGGCAGTTCCTCTGCTTCAGAGCGGACGGATCCCTTTTCGAGTTCCAGGCCATGCCCTTCAGCCTTTCTACAGTTCCTATGGTCTTCACCAAATGCATGGCGGTGGTGACAGCATTCCTGTGGCACCGATAGGTCTGGGTGTACCCTTATCTGGATGACTGGCTAGATGCAGCCTCCTCCAGGTTGGAGGGGGAGTGGTCCAGAGATCTGACCCTCCAGGTCTGCTCTCAACTTGTTCTCTTAATCAACGAGGCCAAATCAGAACTCGTGTCGCCATGAGTGGTTCAGTTCATCAGGCATAGCTAGGTTCTCTGTGAGCCAGAGCCCGGCATCCCAGCAGACAGGGCGAGGTCCTTTCCTGCTTTGCCCAGTCATTTCAGGTTGGGCAATTGCCCCTGCCTGGGACTTCCTCGCCTTCTGGGTCTCATGGTGGCTTGCACCAGCATGGTTCATGGGGCCCCCAGGAAATCACGTCCCTGCAGTGGGGGCTGACCCGCCAGTGGTCTCTGCGCTCTGGACCAGCCTGTAACCGTGACCCAGAAGATGTGGGACGGGCGTGCAGTGGTGGCTCTCCCTTTCATCTACAGGAGGGTATCCCGTTTGTCTGCTCCAAGCCCACAGTCTTCCTTGATGGGTTGGGGTGCCCATCTGGGGGAGCGCAGGGCCCACTGCCTCTGGTCCCCTCAGGAGTCCTGATGCCACATCAAGTTGCTGGAGCTTTGAGCGGTACAGTTAGCCCTCACCGTCTTCGCTCTGTTTATACGGAGTCAAGTGGTTCAGGTCCAGAGGAGAACACCATATCCATGTACTAGCTCAACCATCAGGGTGGGATGCACTCCTTGCCTCTTTGCAAGGAAGCTCTCCGCATTTCGTCTCTTGTGATCAGCCTGGAGGCAGATCTCCTGGCCATCCATGTGGCAGGAGCTTCGAACAGTCTGGTCGATGCCCTCAGCTGGATAGGCGCTGCATCTCACGAGTGGTCTCTCCTGCCAGAGGTAGTTCAAGACCTGTTTGCCTCCAAGGAGAATTTGAAGCTGAGGCTGTTTCATGCCCGACCCCTTGGCAGAGTTCGCTGCAGGGAGGTGCCTTCTCGAGGCCGTGGAACCCAGGCCTCTTCTGCGCCTTCCCTCCATTTCCCTTCATCTGCAAAGTGCTTCTCAAGATGAAGAGGGACAAGGCGCAGGTGATTCTGGTTGCACCAGACTGGCCTCGCCAGTTCTGGTGTCCAGATCTCCTCAGCCCTAGCTCCAGGTTCCTGAGGCAGCTTCCAGCCCGCCCGATCCTGATCTCAGTCAACAAGGGGAAGGTGCTCTATCCGGACCTTCAATCCCTGCACCTGACGGCCTGATTCACATTAGAGTTCCCAGGCCTTGGGTCTTTCCAGCGAGGTCCTCAGCATTGTTGGCGTCCCGTAAGTCGACCAGAAAATGTTATGCTTTTAAATGGAAGAGATACTCCATTTGGTGTCAGGGGCAGGGGTTGGACCCTCCCTGTCCATTGGCTAGCATTTTGGACCACCTGTGGTCCCTTTAGAGTTAGGAGCTTGATCAGAGCTACTCTTAAGGTGCACTTGGGCCATCTCTGCTTACTGGGCGTGGGCCGGCAAGCAGTCGGTAGTGCAGGAGAAGGTGGTCTGGCGCTTTTTCAAAGGTCTCTGTCACATATCCCCTCCGGTGCGAGAACCTTCACCTCTGTGGGATCTACTGCTGGTATTGGCCAAGCTCATGGGCAAACCATTCGATCCAATGAATAGGTGCGATATGTCCCACCTATCTTGGATGACCATATATTAGTGGCCATCCGTCAGCCAGAAGTATGGGAGAGCTCAGGCGTTTCCATTGAGCCTCCGTGTCTGGTCTTCCACTGGGACAAGGTTGTCCTTAGCCCCACCTGCAATTCCTTCCGAAGATGGTGGGAGTTTCACCTGAATCTGGTGTTGACTCTGCTGGTGTTCTACCCCAATCACACCGGGAGGCCGAATAGGCTCCATACTCTGGACCCTAGGCGCTTGCTTATTATAGGAGGCGGATGGCTGAAGTTCGGGAGAGGTTAGCCAGCTGTTTGTCACCAATGCTGAGGCCACACCTGGCAGACCTGCTGCCTTGCTGACGGTATGCAGGTGGGTCACTTCCTGCATAGATCTCTGCTATAGGTTGGTGGGCATGGAGCAACCCAGAGGGATAAGAGTTCATTCTACCCGCCATACTGCTGCTTTGGTGGCTGCTTCTAGGGACATCCTTATCCAGAAAATCTGCAGGGCTTCTACCTGGAAGTCAGCACACACCTTTATTTCCCATTACCACATTGACCTGTAGTCATGCCAGTATGCTGGTTTTGGGACCTTGGTTTTCCAGTCCTTATTCCCCAAGTAAGTATAGGGGGTGCATGCCTTGCCTCTCTCTTCCCGGGGAACTGCTAAGAGTCTGCCAGACACTGTGGATTGATCAACATATCCACGTCTCTAGAAATACAGGTTCTAGGGACATGGATATGTTGTTCATCCACACTGTCTGGCAGGTATTCTTGCCAGAAGGTCTTCAAGCTGGCTCCTCCCACCCACTCGGGTGGTAAAACTCTTGGCTCCCCCGCATGATGCCAGATCTTCCTTACCGCTTGGAAGTTCAGGTTCCCTCCGTAACGCTCTGCGTATAAGACTGGTTCCTAATTCTTAAGTTTTGCGAATTTAAAAGTTTTTGCACTTCTAGACTTGGTCTTCTATCCCTCGCATGGCTCCGATGGACCATCGACTCCCAGTTTTAGGAGATGCTCTTGCGGGCAGAAGATGTCTACGGGACAGATCCACACTCCATGTGTGTCTACTGTTTAAGCCTTGCTTACGACCCGCTTGGGTGTGACCTGTGCTCTTCCTTCTCAGCCTATGTCCTCGAGGGCCGTGCTGCCCGTTTACAACTGGTGCGTCCGAGAAATGTTTTCCTCAGTGGCGTAAGGGCCCGGTCGGTGGTCTCCGGCGGGCTCGGCGGATCAGCTAGAGCAGATGATCGCCCTCAAAGAGGAGGCGTCGAGGGCCGCATCTTCCTTGGCCGCGGCATTTATCCCACTCTCCTTGGGTTCCTCTTATACTACTTCTTAAGCAGCTTTGTCTTTCCCTCTCCACTAAGGGAGAGGAACCATCGTCTGCTGGACCTTCTTCTCGGTCCAAAAAGAAAGACAAGGGTAAGTCCCTCAGTCGACGCTCTTGGGAGCGGGAAAGGTCTCTCTTCCAGAGTTGTCTGTCATCGACTTCGGTCGATCATTGACAGCCACTGGTCTCACAGTGTCCCGTCAGGCCAGTTGACCGAGACTCCCGTTGACGCAGTTGAGATTTTCTCGACCCGTTGGACGGGTTGTGCAAGCGAAGCGAGATCCTCTCTCCCCGGTTCCCCCGGTGGGAGTTGAGGATCCCATGGGCTTGCCAGTGCCTCCGGTTCTGGAGCCCTCGGGTGAACCCTCTGAGCCGAGGGGAGAACCAGTTCCCCCCGTCCCCTCCCTTCCGTCGGCAAAGCCAAGGTCCTCGGTCTCCGGACTTCTGCGGTCCAGCCGATCCCACCGTCATAGGCAGTTTCTGCAGCGGCTCGTTGTCCTCCTCAGGCGAGGAGAGCTTGACGTAATTTACGTCGGCCAATGCGAGACCTCATGTGGCAACAGCTTCTTGTGACGGGAACAGTGCCGTCCCGGCCATTAAGTGGCTGTCACCGGGCTGCCAAAACAACCCTCGACTTTACCGGTAGCCTGTTCCCAGGCTGGTTGTTTTGGCAAAACCAACTTACTCCACCAATTCGGTGGGACCTCCGCCCCCACAGCCGTTATTTGGGGCTCCGACCAATAATTCTCGGTCGGCTCAAGACTGCCTCATAGGCTGTCTGTCACCCTCACTCCCGATCGACCTCGGCAGGTGGAGGTGTCCCAGGCCCGAGGCAGCTCTTTGCGGACTCTTCAGAGTCGGCGATTCCTCCTTTTCTCCAGGCGAGTAGACTTGGGAGGCGTCTGGAGGTCAGTCGATGGGCGATAGCCCTTCGTCCTATCTGTGATTGCTTCGGCTCATCTCGGAGTCCACCGGGATGAAGCTCAAACCTGTGTCTAAGCGGGCCAGGTATCCCCTCATGGAGATACTGGACCGAGGGTATTCCCCTACGAAGGCTTTTCCGGTGGCCTCGGCCATAGTGGGCCCGGCCTTGGAGCTCTGGCAGTGCCCTGCTTCCTGTCCTGTGCCCTCGGCCAGGATGGCCAGGAAGTATGCGGTCCCTACTAGTTCCTTGTCCGGTTTTTTTGAACACCCCTCAGCCGAGGGGCTAGTTACCGACAGCGTTTTCCAGCGCGCCGGTAACGCTAGGGACATGGACAAACCTCCCGACAAGGAGTCCAAGAAATTGGACTATGCCGGTTGCAAAGTCTACGCTGTATCCTCCCTCGGCCTTCGTCAGGCCAGTTTGGCTGTACTTGTGGCACATTTCTCTCATGCCCTGTTGGGCTCCCTGGACAAGGTAGTTCCTCATCTTCTGGCGGACCTGCAGACCACGGTTAGGCAGGTGCGGGACCAGGGCAGGGCAGTTGCCAAACAGCAGCTTTAGACTGCTCTGGACATTGTAGACTCGTGTGCCAGGTCAGTAGCGGCTGCATTCTCTATGCGCCGTCGGGCATGGCTGAGGATACCCAGCACAAGTTGGCGGATGTCCCCTTCCTGAGAACCGACCTCTTCGGCCCTGGGGTGGAAGGTCACCTGCAGAGGATCGAGAAGTCCAATGCTACATGGACTCGGTCTCATCCGCACATGGGACAAATGCCGCAGACCACAGCCTAAACCCTTTTTGTCCCTCTCGCCCGCGGTCCCGCCCAGCCTACAGCAGGGCTAGCTGGCTCGAGCTTGGCATCCCAAACCCAAGCCCTTGGCTTCCTCCTCCAGGAAGCAGGAGGTAAAGGCCCTGGAGTCCCTCGGCCAGTCCTTCCTCCAAGCTTGATAGGCGGGTTGAAGGGTGTAAGCCCTCAACCCCGTCGCCTCACCCCAGGTGCCGCCCCTTGGGGCGGCCGTCTCCGCCTGGTCTGTTGTCACCACAGACAGGTGGGTATTGGAAGTGGTGGAAAGAGCCTGCCTCTGGGTTGAGCAGGCCCCACCTTCAGAGCAAATGTCGCACCTCAGGGGCTTCGGTCGAGCGTCGCTGTCGGCTCGCGAGCCGACGCCAGCTCTCGTCCTTGAGAAGGAGGTGATCAGAGGTGGCGGACCCTCCCTCAGACCCGGGGTTCGTGTCCAGGTACTTCCTGGTTCCGAAACGGATGGGGGGCTGGCGCCCCATTCTTGACCAACACGACCTAAATAAGTTCCTAAGGTCTCAAACCTTCAGGATGGTCACTCTGGCTCAGATAAAACCATCCTTGGAACACGGCATGTGGTTCTGCTCTCTGGGCCTGCAGGACTCGTTCTTTCACGTCCCTATCCGTCCGTCACATCAGAGGTTCCTTCGATTTGGCGGAGGATCCTTTCGAGTTCAAGCCATGCCCTTGGCTTATCTCCAGCTCCTAGGGTCTTCACCAAATGCATGGCAGTGGTGACAGCATTCCTGCGGCGCCGATGGTTCCGTGTTTACCCTTACTTGGATGGTTGGCTGATAGCAGCCCCCTCCAGACAGGAGGTGGAGCGGTCCTGCGATCTGGCCTTCCAGGTGTGCTCTCAGCTCGGCCTCCTCATCAACGAGGCCAAGTTGGAACTCGAGCCAAAGCAGGTGATTCTTTTCATCAGGGCAGAGCTCTACTCTTTTTGAGCCAGAGCACGGCTCCCGGCGGACAGGGTCGAGGTTCTTTCCTCCTTTGCCCAATCATTTCTGGTTGGGCAGTTGTGCCCTGCCCGGGACTTCCTGCGCCTCCTGGGTCTCATGGCCTGTAATAGCGTGGTCCGTTGGGCCCGCTGAAACATGCGCCCCCTTCTGTGGGGGCTGTCCAGCCAGTGGTCCCAATGCTGCCATCCATTGGACCAGCTAGTGACGGTGACCCAAGAGATATGGAACGCTCTCCAGTGGTGGACCGTTCCAGTTCATCTGCAGGAGGGCACCCCGTTTGTCCGCCCTGAGACGACGGTCTCTCTATCGACCGATGCCTCTCTGATGGGTTCACGGTGCCCATCTGGGGAACACCGGCGCCGACGCCTCTGGTCCCTACAGGTCGATGCTACATCAACCTGCTGGAGCTCCGAGGCGGTCTGCCTAGCTCTCACCACCTTTGCTCCATTTTTTTGGGGTCAAGTGGTCTATGTCCAGACGGACAATACCACGACCATGTACTATCTAAACCGTCAGGGCAGAACGCGCTCCATGCTTCTATGCAAGGAAGCTCTCCGCATCTGGTCACTTGTCGCAGCCTGGGCGGATCTCCTAGCCATTCATGTGGCAGGGTCTCCAACACCTGGCCGATGCCCTAAGCGGGATGGGGGCTCGCCCCACGAGTGGTCTCTCCTGCCGCGGGTAGTAGAAGATCTATTCTCCCATTGGGGCACGCCTCAGGTGGACCTGTTTGCCTCCAGGGAGAATGCACAGCTGAGGCTGTTCCATGCCCGTCCCCCTCAGCAGGGTTCGCTGCAGGGGGATGCCTTCTCTAGGCCATGGACCCTGGGCCACTTCTACGTCTTTCCGCCGTTCCCCTTGATGCTCAAGGTGCTTCTCAAAGCAAGGAGGGACAAGGCGCAGGTAATTCTGATAGCCCCAGTCTGGCCTCGCCAGTACTGGTACCCAGATCTCCTCAGCCTCAGCTCCAGGCTCCCGAGGCAGCTTCCAGCTCGCCCGGACCTGCTCTCAGTCAATCAGGGGAAGGTGTTCCATCCGGACCTTCAATCCTGCACCGGACCTGGTTCCTGGCGGCTAGAGTTCCAGGCCTTGGGTCTTTCGACCAGGTCCTCAATGTAGTTGGGCATCCCGTGAGAGTCAACCAGAAAATACTCGCCTTCAAATGGAAGAGTTTCTATTTGGTGCCAGGGTAGTGCCTGAACCCTTCCTCCTGTACCTTGGCGAGCATGATGGACTACCTTTGTTCCCTTTCTCAGCAAGGGCTTGGAGTCGGCCGACCCTTAAGGTGCACCTGGCAGCCATCTCTGCTTACAGGCAGGGCCGAGGCAGAGTCGATAAGCATGATTGAAAGGTGATCTGGCGCTTTTTCAAAGGCCTTGATCACATTTCCCCTCCGGTGCGAGAACCTCCACCTCCGTGGGATCTACTACTGGTACTGGCAAAGCTCATGGGCAAGCCATTCGAACCAATGCACAGGTGTGAACTCTCTCACCTGTCGTTGAAGACCGCCTTCTTGGTGACTATTCCGTCAGCCAGAAGTATGGGAGAGCTCCAGGCTCTTTCCATAGAGTCTGCTTATCTGGTCTTCCACAGAGACAAGGTTGTCTTGTGCCCCCACCCAAAATTCCTTCCGAAGATGGTGTCGGAGTTTCACCTTAACCAGGTGTTGACTCTGCCGGTGTTCTATCCCAGTCACACCTTGGACGAGTATAGGCTCCATACTCTGGACCCTAGAAGGCGCTGCTTACTACAAGGCGCCTGGCTTAAGTCGGGAGAGGTTAGCCAGCTGTTTGTCACCTACACTGAGGCCGCACCTGGCAGTCCTGCAGCCAAGCGGACGATAGGCAGGTGGGTCACCTCCTGCATAGATCTCTGCTATAGGTTGTCGGGCATGGAGCCTCCCAGAGGGATAAGAGCTCATTGTACCCACCATACTGCTGCATCAGTAGCTGCTTCCAGGGACGTCCCTATCAAGGAAATCTGCAGGGCTGCTACTTGGAAGTCAGCACACACCTTCATCACCCATTTGCCACATCGACCTTGAGTCGCGCCGGGATGCTGGGTTTGGGGCCTCGGTTCTCCAGTCTCTATTCCCCAAGTAAGGGGGTGTGCACCTTGCCTCCTTCCTCCTGGAGAACTGCTAGGAGTCTGCCAGACAATGTGGATGAACAACATATCCATGTTCCTAGAAATACAGGTTCTAGGAACATGGATATATTCATTCATCACTATCTAACGAGTTCCTTACCGCTTTAAATCTTGCGGAAGGTCTTCAAGCTCTCTCCACCCACCCGGGTGGTAAAACTCGGCTGCGCCCCATGCGCCATGATCTTCCTTGCCGCTTGGAAGCTCAGGTTCCCTCCTTAGCAGCTCTCGCGATTAAGCTTTGGGGCCTAAATCTTGACTTTGAAAATTTTCCAAAAACAAAACTTTTACCACCTGGTCTTCTTCCCTCGCGGCTCGGACAAATCGACTCCCAGTTTGAGATGCCTGTGGGCTGAAGATGTCTCGGACGGACCCGCACTCCGTCGTTGCACGCCAGCCGGGCGCCCGCAGGCCTCTGCGAACTGTGCTCATCCTTCTCCAGTCTCATTCTTGGGGATCGCTGCCCGTTTACAACGCAGGCGTTCGAAAGGAGATTTTCTCCAGTTAAATCTAGGAGGCCCGACTGGCGGTGTCGCGGCTGCGAGCTCCATGAGAACAACAGGCAGATGGTCGCCCTCGAGGGAGGCGGCTCGAGCCACTACATCTTCGGCCGCGGCATTCGTGCAGCTCTTGCTCAAGACCTCCTATTCAGCTTCTTTTAGGAGCTTTGCTTGACCCTCTGGGCCAAAGGTGAGGTCCAACTTCTTCTGGGCGTTTCGTGGTCGAAGAAAATGAGGTAAGTCCCATCGGCTCTTGGGGCGGGAAAGATCTCCCTCCCCTTGTCGACAGTGGCTTGATTGATCCCCCGGCTTCGACCACTGGCTTCATGGTGCCCCCGTCAGGCCAGGTGATTGAGACACCCGCCCGGCGTGGTGAGATTTTCTCGACCCGTTGAGCAGGTTGTCGGCTGGAGAAGCCAATCCCTCCTCCCTGGTGAGATCTGAGGATACCGTCGGCTCATCTGCGCCTCCGGTCCCGGGCGTTGGATTAGTCGACCGAGCGAGGATTGCCGATCCTCGGCTCCGTGCCACACCGACCTCGGCCTGGCGAGATTCTCGGTCTCGGACATCATCAGCGGTCCAGCGATCCCGTCGACACAAGCGGTCTCGGCACTTGCGATGGCGGCGTCGCGCTCTTCCTCGAGCGAGGAAGCTTGGCGTGAGATTCGCGAAAGTACTTAATGATGTAGCAGCAACTATTGTTGGCCAGTAGTAAGCCGGCTCAGGCCTCCTCCCGGCCATAAAATAGTTTGTCACCAGTGCGGAGAACAACCCCTACGCGGCGGTCGAGAGCCTGTTCCCAGGCGGTTTTGACCTATTCCTGCTCCCCACCAATCCTGGTGGGACGCCTCCGCCTCAGCCGACAGTTGGGGCACCGTCGAAAAGTTCACGGTCGGTCCATGGCCTCCCCATAGGCTATCGGTCACTCTCACGCGATAAGCCTCGGCATGTGGAGGTGGCTCAGGCTCAGGCAGCTATGCGATAATTAGGTCCGAATCGGACGACTCCTCCCTGTTTCAAGCGCCTTGACTTGGGTCCTCTGGGGGCAGTCAGTGAACGATAGCCGCCGTCCTTCCTTGGACTGCTCAAACTCATCTCAGAATCCACTGGGATGGAAAACTGAACCCGTGTCCCAAAGCGGGCCAGATATCTCCTCACTGAGATAATGGACCGGGGGATTCTCCCTACGGAGGCCTTTCGGTGGCGAGGCCATTGCCGGCCAGCCCTGGAATTATAGCAGCGTCCGGCTTCCTGTCCTCACCTTGACCAGGATGGCCAGGAAATGTCACCGTCCCCTCTGAGTCTCTGTCCGGCTTCTCGAGCACCCGCTCGGCGAAAGTGGTTTCGGACAGTGTTTTCCGGCGTGCCGGCAATGCCAGGACATGGACAAACCGCCCGACAAAGAGTCAAGAAGTTGGACTATGCAGGGCCAAAGTGTATGCTGCCTCCTCGGTAGCGCCGTCAGGCCAGTTCGGCCCGTCCTCATGGCGCTATTTTCCCATGCCTATTTGACTCCCTGGATAATTCGTCCCTCATTTTCTGCCGACCACAGTTAAGCAGGTGCGGGACCAGGGCAGGGCAGTAGCCAAGCAGCAGCTCCAGACTGCTCTGGATATTGGGGACTCTTGCGCCCGGTCAGTGGCGGCCGCTGTGGCCATCTTGACGGCCGGGCGTGGCTGAGGATATCCACTTTCACCTCGATACCCAGCTGACTGCGGACGTTCCCTTCTTGGGAGCGGACCTCTTCGGCCCTGGGTGGAAGGTCACCTCAGAGGATCGAAATGTCCAATGCCACCTTGGACTCAGTCTCGTCAGCGCCAGAGGGACAAGGGCCGTAAGCCCCAGCCTGAAGCCTAGGTCCCTCTGCTCCGCTCAGCGTCCGCCAACAACAACAGACGTCAGGGCCAGCAGGCTGAACCTTGGTATTCCAAGCCCAAGCAGTCAGCTTCCTCGAATAGGAAGCAAGGTTAAAGACCCTGGTGGTCCCTCGGCGGTCCTTCCTCAAGCCTGCACAGTGGCGGGCTGGGGTGTCATATCCCGTCACCTGCGCCCCTCAGTTCCACCCGTGGGGATGGCTCCGACACTTCCTTTCTGCCTGGTCCGCTGTTACCACAGACAGGTGGGTTCTGGAGGTGGTGGGAAGAGGCCTGCCTCTGGAGTCGAGCAGGCTCCGCCCTTCAGAGCCGTAGCCCAGGCGCTCCGAGTTCCCAAGAATCTCTAGAGGCTGATCGAGCCGACGCCCATCACCCCATATTTCAAAGGGGGTGATAAAGAGATAGAGGACCCACCATCAGAACCAGGGTTCGTGTCCAGGTACTTTCTGGTCCCGAAACGGACGGGGGACTGGCGCCCCATTCTGGACCTACACGACCTGAACAAGTTCCTAACGTCTCGAACCTTCAGAATGGTCACTCTGGCTCAGATAATACCATCTCTGGAACACGGCGTGTGGTTCTGCGCTCTGGACTTCCAGGACGCGTTCTTTCACGTCCCTATCCGTCCGTCTCATCAGAGATTCCTCCGCTTCAGGGCGGAGGGATCCCTCTTCGAGTTCCAGGCCATGCCCTTCAGCCTCTCTTCAGCTCCCAGGGTCTTCACAAATGCGCATCGATGGTGACAGCATTCCTCTGCGAGCCGAAGTCAGGTGTACCCTTACCTGGGCGATTGGCTGATAGCAGTCCCTCCAGGTCGGAGGTGGGCGGTCCAGGATCTGGCCCTCGGGTTTGCTCTCCAGGTCGACCTCCTTGTCAACGAGGCCAAGTCAGACTCGAGCGAAGCAGGTGATATCCTTCATCGGGGCGACTCGACTCTCTTGAGCCAGAGCACAGCTCCGGCGGACAGGGCAGGTTCTTACCTCCTTTGCCCAATCATTTCTGGTTGGGCAATCAGCACTCTCGACTACCTGCGCCTCCCTAGGTCTCATGGCCGGCCTGTACCAGCGTGATCCCGGGTGGGCGCACTGGCACTGCACCCCTCCAGTGGGGACTGGCCAGCCAGTGGTCTGAGCCGCTGCGATCCTCTGGACCAGCGTGTGTGGGCGATCCAGGAGATGGGCAGCTCTCCAGTGGTGGACCGTTCCGTCCCATCTGCAGGAGGGTATCCGTTTGTCCGCCTGAGCCGGCCGGTCTCTCTAACGACTAGCGCCTCTTTGATGGGTTGGGGTGCCCATCTGGGGAACACCGAGTGCACAGCCTCTGGTCTCCACGGAGTCGATGCCACATCAACCTGCTGGAGCTCAAGCGGTCCGCCTAGCTCTCACCACCTTTGCTCCGTTTCTCCGGGGTCAAGTGGTCCGAGTCAGGCGGACAGTACAGACGACCATGTACTACCTGAACCGCCAGGCGGGCCGCTCATGCTTCTATGCAAGGAAGCTCTCCGCATCTGGTCACTTGTCGCAGCCTGGAGGCGGATCTCTAGCCATTCATGTGGCGGGGCCTCCAACACCCTGGCCGATGCCCTGAGGCGGATAGGGACTGCATCACCACGTGGTCTCTCCTGCCGGAGGTAGTCTGAGATCTGTTCTCCCACTGGGGCACATTCTGGTGGATCTGTTTGCCTCCAGGAGAGCAGAAGCTGAGGCTGTTTCATGCCGCCCCCTCAGCAGGGCTCGCTGCAAGGATGCCTTCTCGGGCCGTGGACCCGGGCCTCTTTCGCCTTCCCCTTTCCCGATTCACAGGTCCTGCTCAAAGCAAGGAGGGACAAGGCGCAGGTGATGACTGATAGCCCCAGACTGGCCACGCCAGTTCTGGTACCCAGATCTCCTCAGCCTCAGCTCCAGGCCCAGGCAGCTTCCAGCTGCCCCGGACCTGCTCGGTCAATCAGGGAAGGTGTTCCATCGGACCTTCAATCCCTGCACCTGGCCTGGTTCCTGAGCGGCTAGAGTTCCAGGCCTTCGGTCTTTCCGACGAGGTCCTCAAGCTCGTTGAGGCGTCCCGTAAGAAGTCGACCAGAAAATGCTACGCCTTCAAATGGAAGAGATTCTCCATTTGGTGTCAGGGCAAGGGCTTGGACCTTTCCTCCTGTTCTGTGGCAAGCATGTTGGACTATTTATGGTCTCTTTCTTGTCAGGGCTTAGATCGACTACCCTAAAGGTGCACCTGCAGCCTATCTCTGCTTACGAGGCGGGCCCGGGGCAGTCGGTGAACGCAGGATAAAATGAGTCTGGTGCTTTTCAAAGGCCTTGATCACACTTCCTCCGATGCGAGAACCTCCACCTCCATGGGATCTACTGGGTACTGGCAAAGCTCATGGGCAAACCATTCAAACCAATGCACATGTGGTCTCTCTCACCTGTCGTGGAAGACCGCCTTCTTGGTGGCTATCACGTCAGCCAGAAGGATGGGAGAGCTCCAGGTGCTTGCATCGAGTCTCCTTACCTGGTCTTCCACAGGGACAAGGGTTCTGCCCCCACCGAAATTCCTTCGAAGTGGTGGTCGGGGTTTCACCTTAACAGGTGCTGACTCTGCGGTGTTCTACCCCAATCACGCCTCGGAGGCGAATACAGGCTCATACTTGGACCCTAGAAGGCGCTCGCTTATTATAAGGAGCGCACGGCTGAAATCCGGAGAGAGGTTCGCCAGCTGTTTGTCACCTACGCTGAAGCCGCACCTGGCAGACCTGCAGCCAAGCGGGTGATAGGCAGGTGGGTCACCTCCTGCATAGATCTCTGCTATAGGTTGGCGGGCATGGAGCCTCCCAGAGGGATAAGAGCTCATTCTACCCCCCATACTGCTGCATCGGTGGCTGCTTCCTGGGAAGTCCCTATCCAGGAAATCTGCAGGGCTGCTACCTGGAAGTCAGCACACACCTTTATTACCCATTACCACATCGACCTTGAGTCACGCCGGGATGCTGGTTTTGGGTCCTCGGTTCTCCAGTCTTTATTTCCTAAGTAGAGGGGTGTCGCTTGCCTCCCCCTCCTCCCGGAGAACTGCTAGAGTTCGCTAATAGTGTGGATGAACAACATATCCATGTTACTAGAAATACAGGTCACCACCTGTAACAGGAGTTCTAGGAATGGTATATGTTGTTCATCCCACTACATTCCTCAGACTTCCCGGCCGACCTGACAACCTGAGCTTCCAGCGGGCCAGATCTCTGGCGCATGGGGGGGCCGAGTTTTACCACCCGGTGGGTTGGAAGAGCCAGCTTGAAGACCTTCCGGCAAGATTTAAAGTGGCAAGGAGCCTGCCAATAAGTGTGGATGAACAACATATACCATTCCTAGAACTCCTGTTACAGGTGAGTAACCTGTATTTTTCTACGAAGTCTGCCATCTGATGTCCTCTCCAAGCTCTGTGGAAGGCCATCCATCGAAGTGCGCCTGGGGGAAGCAAATCCCTTTTAAAAACCCGCATTCGGCCTTCGTCCAGTGCCTAGGCCCAGATCACGACACCCGGGCCTATACCTTCTGTCAGGGATTCAATAGCTGGACCCGGATCCGTCGCCAGAAGGCCCTGGAAGTGTTTGTTCTCGAAGAAAAAGTTAAGGCCATGGATTCTGCCTCCAAGGGGGAATCGTCTGAGAAAGCCCGGGAACACCTTGAAAAGCACAGGGAGAGGGTGAGATCAAAATCTCCTTCTTGGGCTTCCGACTCCCGTAGCTCAGGCTCCTGGTCCAACCGGTCCCCTTCCCAGGCCCGCTTTCAGCCTCCCCTGGCTGCGGTGAAGTCTTCTTCGGGTTCTGCTTCTCTACCTCCGGCCAAGTTCTCCTTCTTATTTTGCTTCCAAGGCCTCGCCGAGGTCAGGGGACCGCCACCACCACAAGTCCGGCTGCTGTCACCCGGACCCCGATGCCCGGTCAGTGTCCTTGCCCCGTCCACCCCAGCAGAAGACCAAGGAGCTGACTTCGCTAAAAAGGACGTCGGAACCGACGTTGGCCAAGCACCATCGGTCCCGTGACCCGACGACCGCCAGACGTCGGTCAGGCGCTCACGGAGGAGGAGCTGACCCAACCCGAGGACCTGACGGGCGAACCCGGTCCTGTCTCACCCCTCTGGGAATCCTCTCCTGAACCAGAGATCCCTGGGGAGCAGATGCCGGAACCAGACGACCGACCACCGGCGCCCGGTCCGTCATCGTGCCGGAGTATTTCAGAGGTTAAGGAGCTATTCACCTACTGGTGGGATACCATAAAGAAGGACGTGGTTCCCACACCACCACCTCTTCCTCCTCCCCTTCCACCCATGATTCCACTGGCCCCAGCGCCTTCCCCCCCAGGAGCCTGACAAACCTCCTAGGGGCAGACCAGACAAGAGGAGACCTCCGTCCAGATCATCTTCAGGGTCACCCAGCCCCAAGAGACCCAGAAGGCGCTGCCATTCGCCTTCGCCGGAGGACACAGGATCGGACTTCTCGGACGGATCCAGATCCCCTTCTCCCATCAGCGTTCCCTCTCCGGACCCACGTGAGCTCCCAAGATCTCCTCCGGATGACCCATCGTTCTCAGAGATTATGAGGCATATCCAGGAGAACATGAGCTGGGACACAGAGGAGCTTGACCCCGAGAGACTACGCCTTTGCTAGGTATCTTCACCAACAAGATCCAAAGCCTGTGGTGGTGCCACCCTTGGTGGACACTTCGTGGACGCCACCAAGGCAGCGTGAAACTTCACACTCCCGGCGATGCCAAGAAGAGGCTGACCGCTTGTACAAGGCCCCTAGGGAGGACCAGTACTTGGCATCACATCCTCTGGCCGATGCTCTGGTCATTACAGCCTCACATCGGTCCCAGAGGTCGCAACATTTGAGCACCCTGCTCCGGACCCAGAGTCCAAGCAACTGGACGCTATGGGCAGGCGCATATACGCTCCGCTACCTGCGCCATTAGGTCCTCAACTATCTAACCCACATGGTCCAGTTTTAGAATGCCTTGGGAACAGGGACTGGATCTGGCGGAAAAGATGCCAGAAGGTGAGCAGAAGGAGGAGTTGCTGCAACTCCTCCGCATGGGTTCGAACGTGGGAACCCAGGTGCTGCGAGCCACGTACCATTCCGCGGACTTCTCTGCCAGAGCGGCAGCCTTAGGCGTATGCCTCTGGAGACATTCTTGGTACCGTGTCTATGGATTTACGCCGGACGTCCAGAAGAACATTCTGGACGCCTCGTTCCACTGACAAGTTCTTTTTGGTTAGTCCTCGGAGAAGGTCCTCACCAAACCTCAAGAAGCCGGGTAGGCAGTGCGGTCTGTCCAAGCCATGTACAGATCCAAGCTCAGGTCTTTTCGCAGGAACCAGAGCCGATTTCGAGGCCGGATGCAAAGGCAGCAGTCCCGCACCGGTCCGCAACAGAGGGGCTCCTTGTCCTGCAGAGCCCAGGGGAAGTTGTCCACAGGCCGAGGTCAACGCCCTGCAAAGACGGCCCAGCCTGCAGGACCCTCAGCCGCCACAGCATGACTCCTTCCCGGCCCCCGCCCCTCAGGATCAACGACACCAAGGTCGGGGGTCGTATTGCAGACCACCTGCCAGGGTGGCAGTCTGTAACTACCGACAGGTGGGTTCTTCAATTGGTCAGACGAGGTCACTTTATAGAATTAGTGGACAAGCCACCCACAAGACCCCCTCTGCTCTCCCGTTACTCGGGTCAGCACAGATCACTCATCGGGCAAGAAGTACTCGTGCCCCTTCACAAGGGAGCGGTGGAGTACATCCCGGAGAACCAGAAAGGATCCGGCTACTATTGCCACTTCTTTCTGTTTCTGAAGAAAACAGGGAACCTCCGTCCAATACTGGACCTCAGCGACCTCAACATGTCGGTCGCCTACAAATGTTTTCGCATGGTAATCCTCCAAGGACTCATTCCCATGCTGAAAAAGGACGCCTTCCTAGCGTCCCTGGACATGACGGATGCCTACCTGCACATCCCCGTAGCTCGAGCGTACAGGAGGTTCCTGCGCTTCGAGTTTCTCGGCCACCACTTTCAATTCCGGGCTCTTCCCTTCGGACTGTCATCAGCCCTCAGGGTCTTTATCAAGTGTATGGCAGTCGTGGCAGGCTCTTTAATGAAACAGGCCACTCACGTGTTCCTCGTAGCTGGACGACTGGCTTTTATTGCCACCTCAAAGAGGCGCTGTTGCTGGCTATTCAGAACACCCAGGCTATTTTCCAGTCTTTGGACATTTTATCAACTATGAGAAGTCTGTCTCGCACCGTCCCAGAAGCTGCAGTTCATAGGCGCAGTTCTGGACACCGCCCAAGTGAAAGCTTTCTTCCGAGGAAAGAGCGGAACACATCAGATCCTCATGAGAGATCTCTCAGCAAAGAAGACTATCCCCTCCAGGCTGGTCCTTCACCTGCTCGAACACACAGCTGCTGCCATTCCAACCGTCCCTTTGGCAAGGCTCGACATGCGGGTAACTCAGTGGATGCTCAAAGTGCAGTGGGACCAATGGCAAGACCACATGCAGCATCCGGTCAGAATGACGAACACAGTGATTCGATACTGGCAATGGTGGCTAGACCCAGGGAGACACTCTGCAGGTGTTCCGTTTACAGCGCCGTCCCCGGAGGTAATCCTCTCCACAGATGCCTCAGGGCTGGGGTGGGAAGCACACCTGAACGGGGTGAGGTCCCAGGGAACGTGGTCTCCTCGGGAAGCTCACCTCCACATCAGCATTCTGGAGATGAGGGCGGTCCTGTATGCCCTGCTGGCTTTTCAGTCAGAAATCCCGTCAAGTACTCTTCTGCTTCAGACAGATAATACGGTGGTGATGTATTACCTCAACAAACAAGGAGGTGCACACTCTAAACCCCTTTGCCGGGAAGCTATGAGAGTGTGGGATTGGGTAATCCGACACGGCGTGAGCCTGATTGCAGTTCATGTTCCCAGCGTGGACAACACAATCGCAGACGGCCCGAGTCCTTTCCCAGGCCAGAGTTCACGAATGGGAACTCCTTCAGGAGGTAGCAGAGGATCTGTTTCTTCGATGGGGCACTCCAGGGTTGGACTTGTTCGCTTCCCCATCCAACGCAAAACTGCCAAATTTTTGCTCGCTAGATCCAGGGCCTGATGTTTTCTGGTGAGACGCGTTGTCCCTCTTCTGGGCGGACAGATTCCTCTACGCTTTCCTTTCCCTCCCCTCCCTTCCCGTTGTTCCAGAGAGTTCTTCTCAAATTACGCAGGGAGCACGCAACAATGATCCTGGTAGCGCCTGTCTGGCCCAGGCAGATCTGGTTCCCCATGCTGACACAGTTGTCCCGGGAACCTCCAGTCCCGTTGCCTTTCAGCTCCCATCTACTGTCTCAAGAGGAGGGTTCACTAGTCCACCCGGACTTATGCTCACTGAACCTGCATGCCTGGCTCCTCGAGACATAGCCATTATGCAACACGGGTCTCGGTATGAGGTGCGTGAAGTTCTCTCCGCTGCCAGAAAGCCGGGCAATGCATGCACGCGACGCCATGAAATGGCACCGATTTTGCCTGTGGTCTCAGACACGCAGCCTCTCCCCTTTAGAATGCCCAGTGAGATCAGTTCTGGAATACCTGCTTTCCCTCTTCCACTCAGGTCTTGCCTACTACTCTGTTAAAGTTCACCTCTGTGCGATTTCAGCCTACCACATCCCGATAGGTCAGCGCACAGTGGCACAACTCGATGCCTCTCGGGACTTCCTGAGGGGGTTGTTCCACCTTAGGCCACCCATCAAGGATCCCGTCCCTCCTTGGGACCTACTCTTTATCTTGGAACAGCTCATGCTTCCATCCCTTTGAACTTGCTACGGATTGCGAACTGCGTTTTCTGCCGTGGAAACGTTATTTTTAGTTGCTGTCACGTCAGCAAGGAGAATTTCCGAGCTACATGCTCTCCTGTGTAAGGAACCTTATTTAATTTCCCACCTGGACAGTGTCTCTTTGAGGACGAAACCTAAATTCCTGCCTAAGGTGGTCTCTGCCCTTACTCTTAACCAGGACATCGATCTGCCTGTGTACTTCCCAAGTACACTAATAGAGGAGAGGCATTGCTTCACTCCCTGGATGTTCACCTCTCCTTAAGGTACTACCTGTCCAGGACTAAACAGCTTTGCACTTCTGAACAGCTGTTCGTATCCTTTGCTGAGAGGATGTTGGGTCAAGCAGTCTCAAAGCAGACCCTCTCTCGCTGGCTTGTCCAGTGCATTTCCTTTTGCTACAACAACAAAGAGAAGCCCCTTCGGGGCACCGTCTGGGGCCACTCGACAAGGGTAGTGGCTGCCTCCTTTGCAGCACTGCACAATGTCTTCACCTCGGCCATTTGTGCTCCGGCTACTTGGAGCTCAGTGCACACATTAATTAGGCACTATAGCCTGAATATTACCTCATGCCGGAGAGCCGGTTTTGGCCTTGCCGCTCTACAGGGTCTCCTGTGCTAGAGTCAGGATTTGTTCAAGATTTCTACGTTATGCCTCCTCCCAGAATGCTTCGAGGCGCTATTGCTTGGGAATCAGTCCTAATGGTGTTACCTGCTGCAAGAGCTGTATCTCGAAGTAAGATAGTACAGTTACGTAAGAACTCACTGTAACAGTAGACCTTCGAGAACAGCTCTTGCAGCAGGTTCCTTCCCGCCCACCATTCCCCCTTGGAGGAGGCATGGCCTATCCAGGCCTTGGCAGGAGCTTATGCTCTTTCTTCTTCTTATGATGGCGGATCCTCGGTCTCCTCTTCTGATGTCATCCAGTGGCCGGGAGTCTTCGGCGGGAGAACTGGGGATTCCAACGGGACCACCTCCTTGTGTACTATGCCTAACGGGGTCGGGACCGACTTCGGAGGCGGTCCCTGCTGAAGACTGCTAGCTAGAAGATTTCCGTGGGGTCCTGACACCTGCCGGCTTCAGTCCTAATGCTGTTACCTGCAGCAAGAGCTGTTCTCGAAGATCTACTGTTACGGTAAGTTCTTACGTAACTGTACTTTCCTCTTCCATTATAGCACAGCCTCTTTAACCCAAGATAAAGGCTGGCTGGTGCATCCGGGGCTCATGACCCTGGATCTCCATGCTTGGCTCCTACAGATATAGTGATTTTCCGCTTTGGGGTCTCCTCGAGAGTTGCTCAAGTTATCGTGGATGCCTGGAAGCCTTCCATGAGAGCCACTTATGCTATGAAGTGGAAACGTCTCTCCATTTGGGTGGCCTCCAAGGCTTGGGACCCTTTTACTTGTTCAGCTCCCCACTTAATGGATTATCTCCTTCTTCTTTCCGATTCTGGGCTTTCCTATTCCTCTTTAAAAATTGTTTGTCTGATATTTCGGGCTCACCATGTGGTGGTGGATGTTAAACCCGTGGCTCAATTGGAGATATCCAAGACCTTTCTGATAGGGATTCTCCATTTGAAACCACCCATCTGTAGCCCTACACCATCTTGGGATTTTTATTTTGTGTTTGAGAAGCTCACTCTCCGTTTAAACCATCGATGAGCTGTGACTTGTGTTGCCTTTCATGGAAGGCGCTATTTTTAGTTGCCATTACTTGAGCCTCTGTTACACATATTAGGCATACACGGATTCTCCGGTGTTACAAATTCAAACAGAAGAGATGCATAAAGACAATCAACTCTTAGTTTGTTTTGCTCCAAAATATTTGAGCAAAGCTGTTTCTAAGCAATGCGTTTTTAAGTAGCTACCCAGCTGTATCCGCTTCTGCTATCAGAAGTATGAGGAGCCTTTTACGTTGTATGTAATTTGTCATTTGATTCTGATCAAATAAAGTATCTAAAAAGAAAAAAAAGAACAAGAGAAGCCCTTGCAGGGGTCTGGCAAGGCTCATTCCACTAGGGGCGTGGCTGCTTCTACAGCTTTCCTCCTTAATGTTTCTGCAGCGGAGATTTGTGCAACAGCAGCCTTTGGAGTTCCAGCTGTACCTTTACTAAGCATTAGTCTGGACATTGCTTCTAAGCGAAGGGCCAGTTTTGGCCTAGATGTCCTGCAGGGCCTTCTGTCTTAAGCTTGCCCCTTTCTGATTTCAGTTGTTCCTCCTCGTGTGTTTCTCTCTTTCTCTCTCTCTCTCTCGGGACTGCTTGGGAATCCTTCCTATATGTTATGACCTACTGAAGGAACTCTCTCAAAGTGAGATAGTAGTTACGTAGGAACTTGCCATAACAGTAGGTCATGTTTTTTCTCTCCATCCCCCCTCTTTTTTTTTTTTCCTCCAGAACAGCTTCCTCTCCTTCCAGGCTCCGGTAGGAGAACTGAAGGATGGACCTGAGGACCGCCTACTATATAGGTTCATGCTGACGTCACGTGGCATCAGGTGTGTGGTTCCCCGTCTAGTTTTGCTGGAAAAGTCTGCCGTTGGGACCTGATGCCAGATGGCACTAGTCCTATATGTTATGAACTACTGAAGGAACCTCTTTCGAAGATCAACTGTTATGCTAAGTTCATAGGTAACTGTTCTTGTCTCAAGGTCCTATTTTGGTGCAGTCAGTCAACACTCTGGTTGCCTTCTACATCAACAAGCAATGAGGCACTCCATCATATCCCCTTTGCAGGAAGGCCATGAGAGTTTGGGACTGGGCAGTGGAACACCTTCTGGATGTCACGGCTGTAGATGTGCCCAGAAGCCATAACGTTCTTGCCGTCAGTCTATGCCGCTCTCGTTCTTGTGAGTCACGAATGGGAATTGCTCCAAGAAGTCGCAGACGACCTCTTCGGTCATTGGGGCCGACCAGAGTTGGACCTGTTTGCATCCCTGTGTAACGCCAAACTGCCAAATGTTTGCTCACTAGATCCAGGGTATAGTGTTTTCTGGCCAGACACATTGTTCCTCTCCTGGACAGGGAGGTTTCTGTACGCATTCCCTCTCATTCAGAGAGTTCTGCTCAAATTGCAGACAGTGGAGTTTGGAATGATTCTGGTTGCTCCCTTTTGGCCTAAACAAATTTGGTAACCGCTGCTGCAGCATCTGGCCACAGAACCTCCTGTGCAGTTGCCACACTCTACTCACTTGCTCTCTCAGGAACATGGGATACTATTCCATCCTGGTCTGAGGTCTCTCCACTTGCATGCTTGGCTCCTGCAGTCTTTGCTGAGGAGAGATTAGGAGTGTGAAGCAGAGTGGCAGAAGTTTTGGTGGCAGCAAGGGAACCTTCCACTAGGGCAGCTTATGCCATGAAGTGGAAATGTTTCTGCCTTTGGGCAACAGCTCATGCCCTAGATTGTCTGGTCAGGCATGTTGGACTTCCTTCTCCACCTCTTGGACCTGGACTTAAGCTATTCGTCCATTAAGGTGCACCTATATGCTTTATCAGCATATCATGCACCGTATGGGGAGAATTCTCTGGCACAGCTCAATGTGTGCAAGACCTTTCTGAGAGGTGTTCTACATATCAGATCCTGTCCCTCCCTGGGACTAGTTTTTCTTCTCGAGAAGCTCACCCTGCTTCCCTTTGAACCAGCCACGACTTGCGAGTTTCACTTTCTTTCGTGGAAACCATTATTTTTAGTTGCTATTACTTCCACTCAAAGGGTTTCCGAGCTTCAGGCCCTTATGTGCATGGAGCCTTATCTTGTTTTTCATAGGGACAGGGTGGCTCTGCATATGAATCCAAAATTCTTGCCGAAGGTGTTGTCCAAATTAACGCCGAACCCGGACATCCAGCTTCCAGTTTATTATGCAGTTTTCAAATCTAGGCAAAGCCTTGTTGTGTACTTTGGTTGTCCACAGAGTTCTTCGTTATTACTGCCATAGAACCGGTTCCATAAGGAAGATGGTCCAGTTGTTCGTCTCATTTGCGTATTTGGGGGGGGGGGGGTTCCTGTCAACAAGCAGACACTAAGCCATTAGTTAGTGCATTGTATTTCTTTCTCTTATCCGCATCATGGGAAACTCTTGCCGAGCTTGGTCAAAGGTCACTCCGTCATGGCTGTCGCTACCGCCGTTGCCTCTCTGAGGAATGTTTCTCACACCTTCATTAGGCATTACAGTCTAGACATTGCTTCCCGTAGGAGAGCAGGATTTGGACTAGCTATTCCTTCAGAGCCTACTCTCTTGAAGCTGTGCAGCTTTTATGTTTTTCTCCCCCTCCTGTCAGACCTGGGCATATTTTTGGGTACTGTTTGGGACTCGGTCCTAGTGGTAATACCTGCTGCAAGAGCTCAATCTCAAGTCAGGTAGTACAGTTAGGTAAGAACGATCAGAACAGTAGATCTTCAGGGGAACTCTTCAGCAGGTGCCTTCCCACACTCCATCCCCCATGATTCAGTGTTGTTATCCTTCTCTAGTGTAGGGGAGATCCATTGAGAGAACTGAGATGGCACCGGAGGACCGCCCCCCTTTATACCACGTCTGACATAGGGTGGAGCCTACGTCTGGGGCGATCCCTGCTACAGACTGCTAGCTACAAGATTTTCTGTGGGGTCCTAATGCCTGGCAGCCTTAGTCCTACTGGTAATAACTGCTGCAAGAGCTCCTTTGGAAGATCTGCTGTTGCTGTAAGTTCTTACGTAACTGTACTTTGGTGAGAGAGAGAGCAGTGGTTATTGGCTGGCGCATTACACCACATTGGGGGTGCAGGCGCTGTGCTCTGTAACTGTGACCATCTCCCCTGGCTAAAATCTCCACTCCCTGTCCCGTCCAAAAAGTGATGATCAATGGAAGATACTCAAGACCAATAATCACGGTCTAAAAGTATCTTAATCACCCGAAGCATAGCATGTGTACTGAAAGTTTTGTGTTGATCCAGACAGAAAACATTTGATCGCCTGGTTTGTTTTCCATCGTACAACTCTCTCAGCTTGATGTGCTTTGCACATAAATTAGTAGTTTTTTTTAACCCATTATTATTCATTATTTTGTTTTTGTTTTTTTTTTCTAGAGTTTCAAGAAGACTGAGTTACAGAGATAAGTAAAATCCATCCTGAATACTGTAAGGCATGATGATGTGGAAAGTAATCAGGATTTCCCAAGGCGATTTGCGATGATGGTATATACCGATACAGCAAGCGGAGTCCTACACTAATGCTCCATTTGTAATAGAAGTAGTGTTTGTTGGCAAAGAAAAGTCTTTATTTTTTTTATTTGTAGTAATTCATTTTTGACATACTCATGTTCATCTTCAATGTGTAATTTTTGATGCACAGCTTTTATTGTTTTATTTTGTAATTAATGACGTAAGCCACATTAAAAAAAAATATTCATCTTTTTTGCTGAGGTTACTTTTTGATTGTATATAGTTTTCGTCACATTTTATATTTGACAATATTCTTCCTGTTTTAAATTGGGCCTTCCACTGTATGCATAAGTTGACCAAACTAGCAGAAACTGCCATAGGACTTGCACACTGTAGCTCTTTTAAGTCTCATGGACTTGGCTGTATTTACTTTTGCCAGCACATACATAGAACTTTTAACTCAGAACACACCACGTGGAATTTGGAGTACTGCACTGATGTCCTCTCTGCCAGGACCAACTTACCTGGATGCCACTTGCCATGGTGAGTGTTCCATTATGGCGTGGGGGTTAGGCAGTAAGATAGTCTTCACATGTATCAAGTACATGTGCGAGTTCCCCTACGCTGCTTGCAACAACTTTCTGGGATGCGCCGCCATGGTGATCTTCCTGATGCTTGGGTAAGGGGCATATAGGGCTTCATGCATGCCAAATATACAATGCAGAGTTCTGAGAGTTGCACAGGGGAGGTGAGACATGTGGGTTCAGACTAATTGCATGAAGAGCAGATGTGGATCTCTTCAGTCGGATACCAGTCATCCCTAGGGTATAACACATATGCCGTGGACAAGCCACTGCAGTCTATGGCACGCCAGAGATGCTTCCCAAGTCGATATGGTGTCGGAAGGTGCCATGGTGCTGAGCCCCAGGAGGCTGTGGAGGGCAAGGGCTTTGAAACCCACAAAAAAACCCTTATCACAGCTAGATCCCCCGGTGCAGCACCATCTGCCTTACCTGCAGCATTAGCACCAAACTTTGTGGACGAGGCGAAGGGTCAGTTTTGTGTGAACTTTGTGACTCGGTCTTCTGTGGGCAAGGCAGCAGTAGGTGGTGGTGAACAACAGCCTCCCCAACAAGGCCAACGTGAGCTTCCGGAACGGGGGAGACACCGTGATGAGTGAGGGCAGCCTGGACTCTTCCTCTGGCAGGCAACCACAGTGCTACTACAATACACACACCATCAACTACTTCCCTGTGAATTTTCAGCCACAACGCTGTTGACTCTGTGCCTAGGATCTGTTTCTGTCACAATACAGCCACTCAGCTTGGAAAGAAACTCCTTTGTCCCATTCTGGTAAAGCTGTATAATGAACTGGACATGGTGAAGCTACTGCAACACCTGTTCTGAAACATGTGGCTCTTGGGTTGCTACTTCAAGAGGAGGAGAAACTGTCCATTTTTTCTATTCTGCAGTCCCTCTGAGAGCCACCTTTTCTCGGAAAATGGCATCCAGGAGCATTCTAGTTCGGTGACCTGTCTGCTGAGTCTTCATTATCAGGATAAGGCTTTGTCTTCTAGGTTATGAGGACAGTTGTAGCTTTTGCTTTGTTGGATCACTGTGGGACAGTCCTCTGTTCTATTCCTGCAATCCAATAGCTGGTCCTCATTTGCTAGGAAAGACAAGCAGCGAATAGAGATAGCACGTGTGGCTTTCTGTGATCATGAAGTAAGTTGCTAATATGTGCATGTGCCAGTGGGAAATGGGTGCCACCTCACTCAAGCCCTGATATCGGACAGATACAAACATCTTTTTCATTGTGGCTTTTATGCAATCGTTGAAATAAATGGGTGATTTAGATTAAAATAGGTAGGATTTAGGGATTAAATGTGCTTAAAATGGTAGACTTCAGGCTTTTGAGTTAAGAAAAAAAAATTATATGCTGAAGTTTTGGAGTGGACCCAGAGACCGTGTGCGCGCATACGTACACCTTGCAGCGCTGCTGCAGTTATCTTAATATTGAAGAAGAAGAAGAATCAGCATTTATGTAGTGCTTTTCATACACAGTATCCCAAAGTGCTTTATAAGCAATACTAGACTGGTAGTGAAGTGACTGAATGTGTGGTGGTGGCCATATCGCACATCATCACCCACAAACAGCCCTGGATAATTGCACAAACCTGTTTATGGGAATGGGAATGTTGGCCAGGACACCGGGAATGTTCCCTGCTCTTTGCGAAGAGTGCCCTGGGTTCTTTTACTTCCACCTGGACACCCACCAGGATGGGCAGAAGGGACCTCGGTTTTAACGTCTCATCTTCTAGGGTATACATATTGAGCTCAGTTAATCTGTTCTCGTATGTTTTCTGAGGCAGTCCTGCACCATTTTGGTTGCCCTTCTCTGGACTGCCTCAATTTGGTTAGTGTCCTTGTGAAGGTGTGGCCTGCAGTACTCCAGATGGGGCCTTGCAAGTGTCTTGTTAAGAAGGATTATTACCTCCCTCTTCCGACTTGTGATACCCCTACTAATGTACCCCAACATCCCTCTAGCCTTACCTACTGTTTTAGAGGTCTGCTTGATGATTTCACGTCATCGTGATGATGACTTCAAGTCTCTTTCTTCCCTTGTGACTGCCAGCAGCTCCCTTCAGCCTATAGGTGGCTTCAGGTTTTTCCTCTCTCTGTTAATGATTTTGCACTTTGAGTTAAACCCCAGTTGCCACTCTTCTGACCATTTTGTTAGTTTATCCAGATGTCTTCTCGTTCTGCCCACCCCATCTGGATCACCTGCTTTGTTGCAGATCTTGGTGTCCTCTGCAATTAGACAAACGTTCCCTTCCAGTACATCTGCATTGTCACAGATGAAGATATTGGAAGAGGACTGGTCCCAGGACTGATCCCTGAGGGTACCCCACTTGTGACTTGCATCTCCTCTGACTGTATACCATTTACCACCACACTCTGTTTTCTGGCCATTAACCAGTTTGCCACCCAGTTGACGAATGTCTGACCCACTCCAAGCCTTCCCAGCTTATTAATCTTATATGTGGATCAGTATCGAAAGCTTTGCTGAAGTCAATGTAGGCAACATCAGCTGCTCCCCCTTGGTCCATCACTCTGGTTACCCAGTCAGAGAAATCTATGAGATTAGTTTGACAGGACTTTCCGTTTGTAAACCCATGCTGTCTTGGATCCTGTGCTGTTATTAATTCCAGGTGTTGCACTATCCTTTCATTAAGGAGTGTCTCCATAATTTGGTCCACTACTTATCGTAAGACTGACTGGTCTGTTGTTTCCTGCTACCACTCTTGTGGAGTGGGATCACATGAGCCCTTCTCCAGTCTTTTGAGTCTTCTCCTGTGCTCAGACTCGCTAAACAGTTCTGATAATGGCTGCTCTGCTAGTTCCAGCTTAGCTCCTTTAGTACCCTGGGATGTATGCCATCAGGTCCCATTGTCTTGTCCACCCTGAGCTTATCGAGCTCTTGTCGGGTCCTTTCAATTGTGAAGGGACTAGTGCACACCTCCATGCCCCCTGTCCATGATGCAGAGCTGTGGGCCCTGCTCTATCTTCTCTTCAGTAAATACTGAGCAGAAGTATCTATTTAGGATAGATGCTTTTACATGGTCCTCCTCCTTACACACACCCTTATCCCCCTTTCATCTTAGCATTACAGGTAGTACACAGGGTGGTCTGGTAGGATCATGGATGTTTTTATAGTCATAACATGTCGAAAAACATACAGTAGCCAAAAATATTGCAATAGTAGTACTGAAAATACAATTTAGAAAGTATAACTAAAATAGATAAATGTTGTCAAATATTGGCAAGTGCAGGGGATACTGGGCAGGGAATGGCAAGATTTTGAACAGTAGGAAAAGCGGGTCAGGATAAGGAAAGCTATGGTATCGGATAGCAGCTGGCAAAGAGAGAGGATGGCTGCAGGGGGCTAGTGTCAGGCAAGAGAGAGATGGGATAAGCTTGTTCCATAGCGGAGTATTGTGGAGAAAAGTTAAGCGCTTGGATAGGCAGGATACCCAGAGGACTAAGGAGGTTTGAAACAGGAGCATTGGTTGGTGGAGCGCTTTTTAAAAGCATTGTGTGTGGGAGCTAGCCAAATGTCCAGAGGGAGTGAGTTAGGTAATTGAGGTGCATGGTGGGCAAAGGCTCTAGAACCTTCGGTGGTACTGCATTTGGGGATGCATAGTAGGGATTTGTCAGCCGAGCATAGGCCGTAGTTGGAGGGCTGGTAGGTGAGTAGCTTGGCCAGAGTTGTTGGGAGTACAAGATCACATGATGCTGTCGACAGTGGAGCTGAGGGAGTAAAGTCTAGTATCGTTGGGGGACAACTAGGTTAGATCCAAGTATAGTATACAGTGGTGTTTGTGTGTGGGAGGCTGAAGTGAACCTGCAGATGCTGTTATAGGTGACATTCCATCTTTGAAGATTTGATTTTGGTAAAGGAGCACAAGTGGCCACTCCATAGGTCTGAATAGGTAGGTGTATGGCCCCGAGCTGTAGCCACTCTAGCAGTAGGGGTTAGCATGTGGATGGTCCAGTATTACATGCCTAGCTTGGAAGTGACTGATTTGCATGTGTTGATAATGATGGAGTTCAGAATTTAGAAAGTGATCGAGGGTGACCCCAAGGCATTTAAGCGACATTTCAGGAGTTATGAAGAAGAAGAAGAATCTGCATTTATATAGCGCTTTTCTTACAACCAAAGTGCTTTACAAGCAATGCTAGACTGGTAGTGAAGTGACTGAATGTGTGGTGGCGGCCATATCGCACATCATCACCCACACACAGCCTGGATAATTGCATGAACCGGCTTATGGGAAGGAGAATGCTGGCCAGGACACCGGGAATGTTCCCTACTCCTTTGCGAAGAGTGCCCTGGGTTCTTTTACTTCCACCTGGACACCCACCAGGACAACACCAGGATGGGTAGAAGGGACCTCGGTTTAACGTCTCATCCGAAGGACGGCACACCCCTGCAGTACAGCACCCCCCAATACTGCACTCGGATGCCAGCGATTTTTAGGTGCAAGTCCAATCCCGGTGTGGGGCGAGAACCCACGACCTTCTGGTCCAGAGGTGGATGTGCTACCAACTGAGCCATCTGAGCAGGAGACCCTGAACTTACCTTGGAATTTGTTTAGTTTAGGGAGGGTCCTGAATAGGGTACTGTGTTTTTGCCTCATTTTGAACAAGTTTGTGGTCCCGTAGCCAGGCTTGTGTGCGTTGGAAATCTGAGGTGAGACATAGGTTGATATCAGACACATCTTTCGCACTGGCATACATGACAGTGTCGTCTGCATAGAGTAGAGATGAGGTGTCAGGAGATTAGTGGTGATGCTGTTGATAAAAATTGAGAAGAGAAGTGGCCCAAGGATTAAGTCTTGGGGAACTCCAGTGTTCACCGTCTTTAGATCAGAGCATGTAGAATTCAGTTCAACAGTTTGGGCCCAGTTTGGCAGGTAAATATTAAACCAACTGACAACACTAGGAGTAAACCCCATAGAGCGGAGTGTGTTGAGAAGTGGGTGGTGTACCAAGTCAAAGGCACTTGACATATCGATGAAAACCGCTATCATGAGAAGCTACGAGTCAATGGCAGTGAGGGTGGCCGTAGTAAATTTGAGTAGAAGCGTTTGTGGTGCCGTGAGTTTTTCGAAAGCCGTGTTGTGCAGCAATTAGATCGTTGTCTTGGGGAAATTCAGTGGTTTGCATGTCAACTAGCTTTTCAAATATTTTGCTTAGAACTGACAGAATGGCTATGGGCCTGTAATTAGAGGGATCTTTAAGGTCGTCTTTTTTTGAAGACTGGCAACTCTTGCCATTTTTCAAATGTCCAGGACTCTGCTATGACAAAAAGACAGTGTAAACATTCTAGCCTGGTGTCCAGCAGTGAGAAGTACAACAATTTTTTAGCAGCCTTGGCTCAATACTATCTGATCCAGTGACTGTGCTATCTTTCTGAGGAGTTTTGTGATCTCCCTACAAGTAACAGCCTTAAAGCGAAAGAAGGGGTTCTAGGAGCATGGATATGTTGTTCATCCACACTCTCTGGCATGTCCCTTTCCCCTTTAAGTTCACCGGAAAGTCTTCACGCTGACTTCTCCCACCCACTTGGGTGGTAAATACCTCGGCTCCACCCCATGACGTCAGATCTTTCTTTCCGCTGGAAGATTCAGGTTGCCTCGTGCCACTTATGCTGTTCTTAGGCCCTGGATTCTCAACGATGGTTTTCACCGCATTCGCTTTCTTTAAAACTCGTCAGAGTTTACAATACCAATCCTAGCGCATCGGACATGGGGGACAAGTCGTCCCCCAGATTTCGCCAGTGTCCTTGCGGACAGAAAATGTAGCGCACCGGTCCCCACCTCTTGGGTGTCGTGCGTGACACCACTTCTTGCACCATCTGTCTGGCTTTCCATCCCAGTGTCCTGGACGACTGCAAGACATGCCTAAAACTGGGGAGGCCGGAGCTTCACAACCCACCAGTGAAATCGAAGGAGACCAGGTGGGCTGATCACGCCAGCTACGGGATCCGCTGAGCAGCATGACCAGATGGCGGCTTTCAAAGAGGAAACTGCTCAAGCTTCGGCCAGCCGAAGTTTTTTCGTGTTGCTTAACCTGGGTTCTACTTTCACTGGGTCCTTTCATGGGCTGTGCCAGTCTCTCCCCACCAGGGGTGAGGCGCCCTCGGGCTGGTACTCCTCCCACCCTAGGAAACGGGACAAGGACCCTAAATCATCATCTTCCTGAAGATGTTCCTGGGACTGAGAGCGGTCCAATTCTCAGGACCTTGCCGTCTCGACCTCGGTCGAGATCGCTTCCTCGGCTGCTGGCTTCTCAGACCATCCATCAGGCCAAGAAAGTGAGACCAAGGACACTGCTGAACCAGCCGAGATTTCTCTCGACCGGATCAAGCCATTGTTGCCGACTCCGGTCGACGACTCCTTGGAAAGGACATCTATCCTTTCCTTCCCGGATCGAGGGAAATGTGCCGGAACCTCGGTTCTCCCCAACTCCGGCTTCACCTGATCAAACCAGCCTACCCCTTCGGTCTCGATCGAGGACCCAGGACCCCTTCGCTCTAAAAACCGAAGAAAGGTCTCAAGCACTCTAGGAAGAGAGGCGACGACGCTGGATCCTTATCCTCTTCGGATTTAGGAGAGACTTAGCTGAAGCTCCGTTGTCGCTATGAGGCTCTCATGTGGCAACAACTGATTCTGGCAGGTCATAAGCCAGCAACACTGGCCATTACTTGGCCTCAGCCGCTAGGCCAACGCCGACCTCTCTGGAACCAAGATCCTGGTTTCTCCACCCGTAGGGGCTGGCACACCTCCTTGGCCTGTTCCGGCCCTCCCCACTGCTTTTGGTGGAACCAGCGCTGAGCAGCCTTTGGGGAGAGGCTCCTCGAAGAGGATAGGACAGACACCGGCCTTCCTTGTCGCTCATCCATTACGGTGATCCCGATCACCCTCGTGTATCGAGGGAGACATAAGCAGGAGACCTTTATATCCCGATTCTTCGATTCTGATGCCACTGGTCTGCACTCGCATCCAGGGATGATGAGTCATCAGTGGCAAGCTTTGAGGAAGGTCCTTCCTCTTTTCATGGCATCCGCCGCCTCATTTCAGAATCAATCAGAATGCCCTTGGAGCCTATCAAAAGAAGGCGGAGTACTTCGTCACGGAGATCCTTGAGTGTGGGATACCCCAATGGAGGCCTTTCCAGTGGCCAAAGCCATTTTTGGCCTGGCCCGTGAGCTATGGCAGTGCCGTGCCTCCTACCCAGCTCCGTCTGCCTGCATGGCCCGTCAGTATACAGTACCCTTGGGGTCCCTGGCGGGTTTCACAGAACATCCCTCAGCCGAGAGCCTTGTGATTTTTGTGTTTAGGTGCACGGGTAGCTCAGCTGACGCTGACCGCCTTCCAGACAAGTAGTCCAAGTATATGAACCGTTCTGCCTGGAAGGTTTATGCGGCCTCATCCTTGGGCCGTTGTCAGTCCAGCTCAGCTGTGATCATGGCACACTTCTCTCATGCCCTTTGGGGTCACTAGATTAAGTCCTCCCTCATCTCCCAGCAGACATGCAGACCACGGTGAAGTAGGGCCGTGCCATTGCCAAACAGCAGCTCCAGACAGCCCTGGACATTGGAGATTCATGTGCCCGTTCCTTAGGAGCCGCGGGGCCTGGCTGAGGTTATCCTCCTTTCTGGCAGATTTCGGCACAAGTGAGCTAACGTGCCCTTCCTTGGCACCGACCTCCCTCAATCTGGGAGTGGCAGGTCACCTCCAACATATAGAGCAGTCCAGTGCTACCTCTGCAAAGGGTTCTTGGACAAGAACCAGCAGAAGCACAAGAAAAGCTCTTTCGGCACTCTTTCCTGTGATTAGATAACCCTCCTATCAAGGAGGGCAACAGCGAAGCTCAGGCTTGGCACGCCAGTCCCAGCAGGGTCCTCAGCCTCGTAAGGAGGCCGAGGTGCTGGTCTAGAGCCGCCTCCTCCGCTAAGCCTGCTCAGTGACTGGTTGGGGGGTGCCATCCCTACGCCTATCACACCAGCTCTGGGTCTTCCCATGGGGGCCTGGCTCCATCACTTTCTTCCCACCTGGTCCAGTATCACTTCGGACAGGTGGGTTCTGGAGGTGGTCAGCTAGGGACTGCCTCTAGAATTCGAGCAGTACCCCGCGAGCCGAGCCCACGCTCCTCAGAGGGAAAGGATTTCAGCTCACACTCAAGTCGGCCCTTCGGGACGACATTGCTCGGCTCTTCCGCATAGAGGCGGTAGATCTGGTGCCGGATCCTCCTACAGACCCAGCATTTGTGTCCAGGTACTTCCAGGTGCCCTAGCAGATTTGGGGGGGGGGTGCCCCATCCTAGATTTCCATGACCTGAATCAATATCTCGGGTCTCGCACCTTCCGGATGGTAACTCTGAACCAGATCATCCCATCCCTGGAGCGAAATGTGGTTCTAGGGACATGGATATGTTGTTCATCCACACTTTCTGGCAGGTATCCTTGCCGCTTTAATTCTTGCCTGAAGGTCTTCAAGCTGGCTCCTCCCACCCACCTGGGTGGTAAAACTCTCTGCTCCACCCCATGACGCCAGATCTTCCTTACCGCTTGGAAGCTCAGGTTCCTCCTTGGCGCTCTGCGTTTTAGACCGGATCTCAACTCTTCGGTTCGTCTGAAATTGGTTTGGAAGTTTTCTAAACTTCAGTCTTCTTTTTCCCTCGCTGCAGCGATGCACAAATCTGTTCCCGGCTTTCGGAGGTGCCCTTGTGGGCAGAAAATGTCCCGGACGGATCTGCACTCCACGTGCGTCTACTGCTTAGGCCTAGATCACGACCCGCAGGCCTGCGAGTTGTGCCGCTGTTTCTCGGCCGCGTTCTGGACAACTGGCTGCCTGTTTTAAGCTCGGTGCCCGAGAAACGCTTCCGCCGGTAAAATCTAAAGAGGCTTGTTGGGCAGTGTCCACGGCGGCTGACTCCGGCTGAGCAGCTTGAGCAGATGATGATCGCCTTGAGGAGGAGGCGGCCCAGGCGCATCTTCCTCCTCTCGCGTCATTTATCCGCTTCCTCTGAGTTAAAGTGGACTCGGCTCGTTCAGGAGCTTTGTCAGTCCCTTTCCACGAAAGGAGAGGGGCATTCGGGACACTTCTCGGCCCAAGAAAAGGGAGTCAAAAGGTAAGTCCCACCGTCGGCGTTCGTGGGAGCGGGAGAGGTCCCTTTCCTCTGGCAGCCAACCGCTGACTTGATCGGTTGCGGCTGAGGCCGCTGGCTTCACGGTGCCCCCGTCAGGTCAGCTTGCCGAGACTTCCGTTGAAGAAGTCGAGATTTTTCTCGATACGTTAGACGGGCTGTCGACTGGAGAAGCCGACAACCCTCCTTCACCGGTTCCCCAGGTGGATACCGAGGATCTGCCTGCGCTTTCCGGGCCGCAGTCCCCGGTTAAAGTGCCCAAGCTGAGGGAAGAGCGGGTGTCTCCCGCCCCTTCCCAGACCCACCCTCGGTCCCCCCGAAGGTCTCGGTCTCGTTACCGAAGTAAGCGGCGATGCTGTTCTTCCTCGTCCTCCTCCTCTGGTGAGGAGAGGCTGCGGTACAAGTTGTGCCTGCGCTAGGAGGACCTTATGTGGCAGCAGTTGCTGTTGTCCGGGCCTAAGCCGACCCTGGCCATCAAGTGGCTGTCGCCTGAACGCCCGAAGCAACCACTCGTTCCAGTCGAGTTGCTCGCTCCAGGGCCAGTTGCTATGCCGAAACCAGCTGCTCCACCAGTTGTAGTGGATCTTCCGCCTCCACAACCGAAGTCGGGAGTACCGACCAAGAATTCTCGGTCGGGTCACGGCTTGCCCCACAGGTTGTTGGTCACCCTCTCTCCCGACTGTCCTCTGTAGGTGGAGGGTGGCTCAGGGCCGAGGCAGCTTTTTGCAGACTCTTCAGAATCAGATGGCAATTCCTCCCTGTTCTCCAGGCAGTTCGAGCTGGAGTCCTCCGGGGGCCAGTCAGTGGACGATAGCCCATCGACCTTCTTAGGTCTGCTTCGACTCCTCTGAGTCCACCGATACTGCTCGAGCCCGTGTCCAAAGCGGGCCAAGTATCCCCCCTGACGGAGATTCTGGACTGAGGGGATTCTCCCATGGAGGCCTTTCCGGTGGCTGAGGTCATTGTCGGCCCAGCCTTGGAGCTTTGGCAGTGGCCTGCTTCCTGTCCTGCGCCCTGGTCTAGTATGGCCAGGAAGTTTGCGGTCCCTATTGGCTCTTTGCCCGGTTTCTCAGAACACTCCTCTGCCGAGGGGTTAGTCACCGACTGCGTTTTCCAGCGTTCCAGTAACGCTCGGGATGTGGATACGCCCCCCGACAAAAAGTCCAGAAAGCTGAATTTTGCTGGGCGCAAGATGTACGCTGTGTCCTCCCTCGGCCTCCGACAGGCCAGCTCGGCCGTGCTGATGGCACACTTCTCCCACGTCTTCATGGGCTCCCTGAATGAAGTTGTTCCTCATCTCCCGCCTGACCTGAAGATCACGGTCCTCCAGGTGCGGATCACGGTAGGGCTGTGGCGAAGTAGCAGCTCCAGACTGCTCTGGACATAGGTGATTCCTGTGCCAGGTCAGTAGCGCGCCACGGTGGCCATGCGACGCAGGGCATGGCTGGAGGATATCCACCTTCATGGCGGATACCCAGCACAGGTTGGCGGACGCCCACTTCTTGGGACTGACTTTTTCGGCCCTAGAGTGGAGGGACACCTCCAGCTGATCGAGACGCTCAATGCCACTCTGGACTTGGTCACCTCCGCCCAGAGGGACAAAGGCCTGCCAGCAGCAGAACTCCTTGTCCTTCGGTCCCTACTTCTTGACCGTCCCAGCGGCACCAGCAACAGGGCCAGCAGGCTCACGCTTGGTGTCCCAAACCCAAGCCGACGGCTTCCTCCCAACGGAAGCAAGGAAGTGAAATCCCAGGAGGTCCCTCTGCTGGTTCCTCCTCCAAGCCTGCCCATTGAGGGTGCCTCCTCCAACCCGTACTCCTCTGGGTCCCCCATGGGGGCACGGCCAGCCACTTCCTTTCCGCTTATCACCACGGACCACTGGGTGTTGGGAGGTGGTAGGAAAGGCCTGCCTCTGGAGTTCGAGCAGGCCTACCTCTTTGAGCAGTCAGCCTCGGGGCACGGGGTCCGCAGCCTCGCTGTTGGCCCGCTGAGCCGATATTGCCCTGCTCCTCAAAAAAGAGGTAATTAGTAAGGTGGTGGATCCTCCTCCAGACCCGGGGTTTGTGTCCAGGTACTTGCTGGTCCCAAAACTGACGGGTGGCTGGCGCCCCATTCACGACCTGAACAAGTTCCTAAGGTCTCGAACCTTCAGGATGGTGGTCACTCTGGCTCAGATAATCCCGTCCTTGGAACGAGGCGTGTGGTTCTGCTCCCTGTACCTCCAGGACGCGTTCTTTCACGTCCCAATCCGTCAGTCGTATCAGAGATTCCTCCGCATCAGCACGGAGGGATCCCTTTATGAGTTCCGGGCCATGCCCTTCGGCCTCTCCCTAGCTCCTAGGGTATTCACCAAATGCATGGCAGTGGTGACAGCATTCCTGCGGCGCCGAGGGGTCCGGGTGTACCCTTACCTGGACGATTGGCTGATAGCAGCTCCCTCCAGACAGGTGGTGGAGCTTTCCAGAGATCTGGCCCTCCAGGTTTGCTCTCGGGTCGGCCTTCTCACCAACGAGGCCAAGTCGGAACTCGTGCCGAAGCATGTGATTCTCTTCATCGGGGCAGAGCTCGACTCTCTGCGAGCCAGAGCACGGCTCCCGGCGGACAGGGTCGAGGTTCTTTCTTCCTTTGCCCAATCATTTCTGGTTGGGCAATTGTGCCCTGCCCGGGGACTTCCTGGGCCTCATGGTGGCCTGCACCATTGTGGTCCGTTGGGCCCGTTGGTTCATGCGTCCCCTTCAGTGGGGACTGGCCAGCCAATGGTCACAGCGCTGCGATCCGCTGGACCAGCCTGTGACAGTGAGCCAGGAGATGTGGAACGCTCTCCAATGGTGGATCGTTCCAGCACACCTGCAGGAGGGCATCCCATTCGTCCGTCCCGAGCCGACCGACGGTCTCTCTCTCTCTCTTGACGCTTCTCTGATGGGTTGGGGTTCCCATCTGGGGGAACACTGAGCGCACGGCCTCTGGTCCCCTCTGGAGTCCCGATGCCACGTCAACCTGCTGGAGCTCCGAGCGGTCCGTCTAGCTCTCACCACCTTCACTCCGTTTCTACCGGGTCAAGTGGTTCAGGTCCAGACGGACAACACCACGACCACGTACTATCTGAACTGCCAGGGCGGGACGCGCTCCATGCTGTTATGCAAGGAAGCTCTCCGTATGTGGTCCCTCATGCACAGCCTGGAGGCGGATCTCCTAGCCATTCACGTGGCAGGAGCCTCCAACACCCTGGCCGATGCCCTAAGCCAGATAGGGGCTGCGTCTCACGAGTGGGCTGTCCTGCCGGAGGTACTACAAGATTTCTTCTCTCACTGGGGCACCCCTCAGGTGGACCTGTTTGCCTCCAGGGAGAATGCGAAGCTGAGTTTGTTCCATGCCCTCTCCCCTCAGCAGGGCTCTCTGCAGGAGGATGCCTTCTCGAGGCCATGGACCCCGGGCCTCTTCTGTGCCTTCCCCCGTTTCCCCTTGATCCACAAGGTGCTTCTCAAGGTGCAGGTGATTCTGGTAGCCACAGACTGGCCCTGCCAGTTCTGGTATCCAGATATCCTCAGCTCCAGGCTCCCGAGGCAGCTTACAGCCCACCCGGACCTGATCTCAGTCAGTCAGGGCAAGGTATTCAATCCGGACCTTCAATCCCTGCACCTGCCGGCCTAGTTCCTGAGCGGCTAGAGTTCCAGGCTTTAGGTCTTTCCGATGAGGTCCTCAGCATCGTTGAGACATCCCGTAAGGAGTCGACCAGGAAATGCTATGCCTTCAGATGGAAGAGATTTTCCATTTGGTGTCAGGGGAAGGGCTTGGACCCTTCCGGCTGCCCCTTGGCGAGCATTCTGGACTACCTGTGGTCCCTTTCTCAGCAAGGGCTTCAGTCGATGACCCTTAAGGTGCACCTGGCAGCCATCTCTGCTTACCAGGCGTAGGCCAGCAAGCAGTCGGTGTGGCGCAGTAGTTGGTGGTCAGGTGCTTTTTCAAAGGCCTTGACCACATTTCTCGGCGCGAGAACCTCTCTGTGGGATCTTGTCGCTGGTTGAGTCAAACCAGTGCAGCCTATCTCGACCAGTGCACAGATGCAATATTTCACACCTGTCGTGGAAGACCGCCTGCTTGGTGGCTATCACGTCAACCAGAAGGATGGGAGAGCTCCAGGCGCTTTCCATCGAGTCTCCCTACCTGGTCTTCCACAGGGACAAGGTTGTCCTGCGCCCCTACCCGAAATTCCTTCCAAAGGTGATGTCAGAGTTTCACCTTAACCAGGTGTTGACTCTGCCAGTGTTCTACCCCAATTACACCTCGGAAGCAGAGTATAGGCTCCATACTTTGGACCCTAGATGAACTCTAGCTTACTATAAGGAGCGGATGACTGAAGTTCGGGGAGAGGTTTTCCAGCTGTTTGTTACCTACACTGAAGCCGCATCTGGCAGACCTGCAGCAAAGCGGACGATAGGCAGGTTGATCACCTCCTGCATAGAGCTCTGCGACAGGTTGGCGGGCATGGAGCCTCCCAGAGGGATAAGAGCTCATTCTACCCGCCATACCGCTGCATTGGTAGCTGCTTCCATGGACCTCCCTATCCAGGATATCTGCAGGGCTGCTACCTGAAGTCGCACATACCTTTATTACCCACTACCACATCGACCCTCGAGTCACCCGGGATGCTGGTTTTGGGGCCTCTGTTCCTCCAGTCCCTCTTTCCTGCAGTATCAGGGTGTGCGCCTTGCCTCCCTCCTCCTGGAGAACTTCTAGAGTTCATTAGAAGGTGATGAACAACATATCCTGTTCCTAGAAATACATGTTACTCATCTGTAACAGGAGTTCTAGGAATGCATATGTTGTTCAATCCACACGCCCACCCTACCGGCTGACAAGCCAACCCGAGCTCATGGTTAGATCTGTCGTTGATATGGAGTCGACATTCGGTGGTGAGAGTTGTTGAAGACCTTCCGGCAAGAGAAAGCGGAAGAAGAATAATTCGTTGTAAGTGTGGATGAACAACATGTACCATTCCTAGAACTCCTGTTACAGGTGAGTAACCTGTATCTGGGACATGGATATGTTGTTCATCCTACACTCATTGGCAGGTATCCTGTCGCTTAAATCTTGCCGGAAGGTCTTCTGTTGCTCCTCCCACCCAATTCGGTATATAACCTCGGCTCCTCCCCATGACGCAGACCTCCTGATCCTTGGAAGCCTGTTCCCCCCTCAGTGCTGACTGGTTCCATTCGCTTCTGATTTAAACATGTTTTGCGAAAAGACTTCAGTTCGATCCCTCGCTGCCGCGATGGACAACCCGACCCCGGATTTCGAGATGCCCGCGGGCAGAAGATGTCTCGACGGATCCACACCAATGCAGTGTTCATTGCTTAGGCCTGAGCATGCACGCAGGCTCATGCACTCTCATCTTTCTGCTCACGCCCCAGACCGCATGCCTGATTGCAACTGGAACCCAGAAGGCTTCCTCCAGTAGTCCAAGGAGGTCTGTTGGCGTCCGCGGGCGGCGTGCTCGGGCGGATCAGCTCGGCAGGATGACGCCTCAAGAGGAAAGTGCCGCCGCCCGTATCTTCCTCGCCGCTGCATTTATCCCGCCTTCTGGGTTCTTTCCCACAACGGGTTTTAAAGAGCTTTGTCTGTCCCTCCACTAAGGGAGAAGGCTCACGCCTGCTGGATCTTATTCTCGGTCCAAAAAGAAGGACAGGGTAGTCCTCCATCACGCCTTGGAGCGGGAAAGGTCCTCTCTCCCGAGTCGTCGACCGTCGGCTTCGGTCTGTCCGGCTTCTGGCCACTGGCTCTCACGGTGTCCCTTCTGCCAGGTCAGTTGGACCGAGACTCCCACCCGGTCAAGTCGAGGTTTTTTTCTGATCTGCTGACGGCTGTCGCCTTTAGCAGCCGAGATTCCCTCCCCGTTCCCCCGGAGGAGTTGAGGATCTGTGGGTCGCCTGTGCTCTCGGGTTCCCGAGCCCTGGATGGACCATCCTGGCCGGCGGGAGGGCGTTCCGCCGACACCTCCTCACCGACCTCGAAATTCCGGGACTTCGTCTCGGACCTCTTCAAGTCCAGCCGATCCCACCGCCATAGGCGGTCTCGCAACGCGGTGGGCGGCGCACTGCCCCCGGATCGAGGGAGGTTCGTGCAGAATTACGCCGACGGCACGAGGACCTTATGTTGCAACAGCTCCTCCTGGCCGGGAGTAAGCCGACCCCGTCAGCTTTCCCCGCCATTATGGTTGTCACTGGAGCCGGCTGACACAACCGACTTATCCAAGGAGTTCACCCAGGCCGGTTGTTCGGCTAAACCAGCTGCTCCACCGATTCCGTGGAACCTCCGCCTCCACAGCCACCATTCTGGGTCCCACCATGATTCTCGTCGGCCATGGGTTCACCCCATCGGTTGTCAGTTACCCCACTCCCACCCGACCGCAGGTGAAGGGTGGCTCAGGCCAGAGGTAGTCTTGATGACTCTTCCGAGTCCAAAGAGTGATTCTCCTTTCCTGGCTACTGAGCTTGGAGTCTTCAGGAGGTCAGTCAATGGATTTATAGCCTGGCGTCCTTAGACTGTTTCTGACCATCTCGAGTCCACCGATGGAGCTGAACCCGCTTCAAACGGGCCAGGTATCCCCTCATGGAGATTCTGGACCAAGGGGATTCTGCACGAGGCTCTTCCGTGTCGGTGTGTCATAGTGGGTCCGGCACTGGAGCTAGGTGCCCCTGCTTCCTGCCCTGCGCCGGGGCAGGGAGGTTTGTCCCCACCGGTTCTTGTCCTGTTGAACACCCCTCTGAAGGGTTGGTTACCACAGCTGCTCGCGCTGGCTACAACGCCAGGGATGTGGACAATTCCTCCTGGACAAGGAGTCCAAGAAATTGACTATGTCGGGCTTAAAAGTCTACGCTATCTGCTCTCGGGTTTCGCCAGGCCAGTCTGCCGCCCCATGGCACATTTTCTCATGCCCTGTTGGGCCCTGGATGAGGTCATCCTCATCTTCCCGCCTATCTGCAGAGTGACGTCGGGGTTAGGTGTGGACCAGGGAGGCAGTGGCCAAACAGCAGCTCCAGACATGCTGGACATAGGGGACTGTAGTCAGATCGTGGCGGCCGCAGTGGCTATGCTGTCAAGGGCTTGGCTGAGGATATCCACTTTACTTGGATACCCAGCACAAGTTGGCGATGTTCCTTTTGGGAACTGACCTCTTCTCGGCCCTGGGGTAGTTGTCACCTGCAGAGGATCGAAGTCCAATGCTACCTTGGACCCCGCCTCTTCCGCCAGAAAGACAAAGTGTCAAGAAACTGTGCCTAAGCTCCTTTCGTTCTTCTGTGCCTCGTCAAGCCGCCTCCCCCGCCTAGCATCGCTAGGCCAGCAGGCCCGGCCTTGGCATCCCAAACCCAAGTCACGGGCTTCCCAACAGGAGGCAGGAGGAGAGGCTCCAGGAGGTCCCTCGGCCGGGTCCTCCTCCTCCAGCCTGCCTAGTGACGGGCTGAGGGGTGTCGCCCCATTCTCGCCACCCACTCCTGGTCCCCCGTGGGGGACGGCCCGCATTTGCTCCGCCTGGTCCGCTGTCACCACGGGACAGGTGGGTCTTGGAGGTGGTGGAAGAGGCCTGCCTCTGGAATTCGAGCAGGCACCACCCTTCAGAGCCGCCGCCTCGGGGCTTCGGGTCCCCAGCTCACTCATGGCGGCTCGCGAGCCGACATCGCTCCTCCTCCAGAAGGAGGTGATAAGAGAGGTGGACCTCCTTCACACCCAGGGTTTGTGTCCAGGTACTTCCTGGTTCCGAACGGAGCGGGCTGGCGCCCACTTATCCCACCTGCACCTAATTCCAATGTTCCTAAGGTCTCGAACCTTCAGGATGGTCACTCTGGCTCAGATAATACCATCCTTGAACGCGGCGTGGTGGTTCTGCTCTGACTTGCAGCATTCTGTTTTCACGTCCCTATCCTCATTCCCCACCAGAGATTCCTTCGCCTCCAGAGCCGAAGGATCCCTCGAGTTCTAAGCCATGCCCTTGGCTTGTCTCCAGCTCCCAGGGTCTTCACCAAATGCATGGCAGTGGTGACAGCATTTCATGTGCCGAGGGGTCCGGTGTACCCTTACCTGGACGACTGGCTGATAGCAGCTCCCTCCAGGAAGGAGGCGGAGTGGTCCAGAGATCTGGCCTCAAGGTCTGTTCTCAACTGGGCCTCCTTATCAACGAGGCCAAGTCGGAACCCAAGCGAAGCAGGTGATTCTATTCATCGGGCGAGCTCGACTTCTTCGAGCCAGAGCACGGCTCCCGGCGGACAGGGCCGGGGTTCTTTCCCTCCTTGCCCGATCATTTCTTGGTTGGGCACTGCGCCTGTCCGTGGACTTCCTGCGCCTCCTGGGTCTCATGGCGGCTTGCACCAGCGTGGTCCGTTGGGCCCTCTGGAACATCGCGCCCTTCAATGGGGACTGGCCAGCCAGTGGTCACAACGCCGCGATCCTTTGACCAGCTTGTGTCGGTGACACAGGGGATGTGGAACGCCTCCAGTGGTGGACCGCTCCAGATCATTTGCAGGAGGGCATCCCGCTCGGCCCGCGCCAGCCGACGGTCTCTATCGACCGATGCCTCTCTGATGGGTTGGGGTGCCCATCTGGGAACACCGCCTCATGGCTCTGGTTCCTGCGGAGTCCCGATGCCACATCAACTGCTGGAGCTCCGAGCGGTCCGCCCAGCTCACGCTTTGTCTGCCTCCGGGGTCAAGGGTCCGAGTCCAGACGGACAATACTACCCACCATGTACTACTCCTAAACCGCCAGGGCGGATGCGCCCATGCTTCTATGCAAGGAAGCTCTCCAGATTTGGTCACTCGTGGCGCAGCCTGGAGGCGGATCTCCTAGTCATTCACGGCAGGAGCCTCCAACACCCCTGGCCGGTGCCTCTGAGCCGGATAGGGGCTGCATCCCACTCTAGTGGTCTCTCCTGCCAGAGGTAGTACAGCATCTGTTCTCCCATTGGGGCACATCTGGTGGACCTGTTTGCCCAGGAGAACGCCAAGCTGAGTCTGTTCCATGCCCGCCTCAGCAGGGTCGCTGCAAGGGGATGCCTTCTTGAGGCAATGGACCCCGGCCTCTTACGCCTTTCCCCATTTCCTTGATCCACAAGGTGCTTCTCAAGGCGAGGGAGGGACAAGGCGAGGTGATTCTGATAGCCCCAGACTGGCCTCGCCAGTTCTGGTACCCAGATCTCCTCAGTCTCAGCTCCAGGACTCCAGGCAGCTTCCAGCTCTCCCGACCTGCTCTCAGTCAATCAGGGGAAGGTGTTCCATCCGGACCTTCAATATCTGCACCTGACTGCCTGCTGGTTCCTGAGCTGCCAGAGTTCCAGGCCTTGGGTCTTTCCCGAATGAGACCTCAATGTAGTTGAGGCGCCCCTAAGGAGTTCGACCAGAAAATGTTATGCCTTCAAATGGAAAAGGTTTTCCATTTGGTGTCAGGCAAGGGCTTGGACCCTTCCTCCTGTTCCTTGGCAAGCATCTTGACTATTTATGGTCCCTTTCTAGTCAAGGGCTTAGGCTCACGACCCAAGGGTGCACCTGGTAGCCATCTCTGCTTATCCGGCGCTGGGCCGGAAGCAGTCGGTGGCACAGGAGAAGGTGGTCTGGCATTCCAAAGGCCTTGATCACATTTCCCTCCAGTGCGGGAACCCCACCTGCGGGGATCTACTGCTGGTACTGGCAAAGCTCATGGGGCAAGCCATCTGAACCTATGCACAGGTGTGCTCTCTCACCTGTCGTGGAAGACCGCCTTCTTGGTGGCTATCACGCCAGCCAGAAGGATGGAGAGCTCCAGGCGCTTCCATCGAGTCTCCTTACCTGGTCTTCCACAGGGACAGCAGTGTCCTGCGCCCACCCCAAATTCCTTCCGAAGGTGGTGTCGGAGTTTCACCTTAACCAGGTGTTGACTCTGCCGGGTGTTCTACCCCAATCACACCTCGAGGCTCAATATAGGCTCCATACTCTGACCCTAGAAGGGCGCCGCTTATTATAAGGAGCGCACGGCTGAAATTCGGGAGAGGTTCGCCAGCTGTTTGTCACTCACGCTGAAGCCGCATCTGGTGAGACCTGGGCAGCCAAGCTTTGACGATAAGCAGGTGGGTAATCTCCTGCATAGATCTCTGTTATAAGTTGGCGGGCATGGAGCCTCCCAGAGGGATAAGAGCTCATTCTACCCGCCATACTGCTGCAACGGTGGCTGCTTCCAGGGACGCCCCTATCCAGGAAATCTGCAGGGCTGCTACCTGGAAGTCAGCAAACACCTTCATTACCCACTACCACATCGACCTTGAGTCACGCCGGATGCTGGGTTTTGGGGCCTCGGGTTCTCCAGTCTCTTCCCAAGTAAGTATTGGGGGTGTTGTGCCTTGCCCTCCTCCGGAGAACTGCTAGGAGTCTGCCAGTGAGTGTGGATGAACAACATATCCATGTCCCTGAAATACAGGTTACTCACTCTGTAATAGGAGTTCTAGGAATGGTATATGTTGTTCATCCACACCCCACCGACCTCCGCTCGACGCGACAACCTGAGCTTCCAGCGGCCAGATCTGGCTGGCCATGGAGTCGAGTTATACCACCCGGGTGGGTGGGAGGAGCCAGCTTGAAGACCTTCCGGCAAGATTTAAAGCGGCAAGGAAAACCTGCCAGTAAGTGTGGATGAACAACATATACCATTCCTAGAACTCCTGATCTTACTTCGAGATGCAGCTCTTGCAGCAGGTAACACTATTAGAACTGCAGCCGGCAGGCGTCAGGGCCCCACTGAAAAATTCTAGCTAGCTATCTTTAGTGGGGACCGCCCCCGACGCCGGTCCCGCCTCCAACGTCAAGCGTGGTACATAAGGGGGCGGTCCCTCCAGAATCTCCAGTTCTTTCCCACCGTCGACTTGCATGCCTCGACCCTCCGGTCTTAGTCTAGCGCGTGACGCGTGGTTGCAGAGCTTTACTATGGGAATTTCCTCCTACTTCGAAGAATTTTTCGCTGATGTCCTCTCCAACCTCCGGGCATACATCGAAGTGTGCTTGCGGGAAGCAGATCCCCTTTAAGGACCCCCACATGGCCTGCGTCCGCGTGCCTGGGCCCAGAGCACGATACCCGGGCCTGTTCCTTCTGCCAGGGGTTTAATAGCTGCTCAAGGATCCGGCGCCAGAAGGCTCTTCAGGCGTTCCTGGTAGAAGAAAAGTTGAGAGCCATGTCCTCAAAGGGGGAATCTTCGAAATCCCACAAACATGCTGAAAAGAAGAGAAGGGAGAAGGACCCTTCCAGGTCTCCGACGAGGGCCTCCGAGTCCTGCAGTTCCGGGTCGAAGTCTGACCGGTCTCCATCCAGGGCCTCTTCTCTCTCCCCGGCTGCGGATCCCGTTTCTCGCTCTTCGCAGGTCCCTCCCGCCAGGCCGTCATCCTCTGCCTCCAAGGCCTCGGCGAAGTCCGGGGAGCGTCACCACCACCACCTTAAGTCAGGTTCCCGCCCGTCGGCACCCGACGTCCGCTCCTCTTCCTTTCCACCCCGCAAATCTTTGGAACTTGCTCCTCTGAAGAGGCCGGTAGACCCGACGCCGGCTCGACCTGCATCGACCGTCCGTCATCCCTCCTCGGAGCCGTCGTCGGCCAAGCCTTCCCACCGGACGTCGGTTGGGGGACCGACATCCGCCACGCCTGAGTAGAGGACTCCTGTGCCTCCGACCGTCGTCGGGCAGGAGTCGCTGACGGAGGAAGATCTGACGCAGCCCGAGGACCAGATGGGCGTCCTCGGCCCCGTGCAGTCTCCTAGGGCTTCCTCGCCGCCGCCTGAGGTCCCTGTGGAGCCGTCGTCGGGATTGTCTTTAGCGGAAGTGAAGGATCTCTTCACGTACTGGTGGGACACCATCAAGAGGGATGTGGTGCCCACTGCTCTTCCTCCTCCGGCTCTGGCCCCGCCTACGCCTGCGGGGTCAAGTTGGCCATTCAACCTTCCCCAGGGAGTCCAGATCTCCTCCCAGGGGTCGATCAGGAAAGAGGAGACCTCCGTCAAGATCTTCTTTTGTATCACCCAGCCCCAAGAGATCCAGGGGACACCGACGTTCGCCGTCGATGGAGGACACGGGATCAGTTTACTCCACCTCTTGATCCCCATCTCCAATCGCCATCCCTTCTCCGGACCCACGTGAGATGCCAAGGTCTCCTCCGGATGACCCCTCGTTCATGGATATCATGCGCCATATCCAGGAGAAATGGGGTGGGATGCAGAAGAGTTAGACCCCGAAAGGTTCTGCCTTGCCAAGTATCTTCGGCAAAAGGACCACAAGCCTGTGGTGGTGCCACCCTTGGTCGACACTTTTGTGGACGTCACCAAGGCCACGTGGAAGCGTCCACATTCGCTCCCGGCGGTGCCGAAGAAAGCTGACCGTCTATACAAGGCTCCTAAGGAGGACCAGTATCTGACGCAGCAACCTCAGGCCGATTCTCTGGTCATAACAGCCTCACATGACCGGTCACAGAGGCCGCAGCATTTGAGCACACTGCCACCGGATCCAGAATCCAAGCAATTGGACTCTCTGGGCAGGCGCACGTATGCTTCCGCTACCTGCGCCATCAGATCCTTAAATTACTTGATCCACATGGTTCAGTTTCAGAACGCTCTGTGGGAACAGGGTCTGGAGGTAGCTGAGAAACTACCCGAAGGTGAGCAGAAGGAGGAGATGCTCTAGCTTCTCCACTCGGGTTCAGACGTGGGGACCCAAGTGCTTCGAACCGCGTACGATTCCGCGGACTCATCGGCCCGAGCAGCAGCTTCCGGCGTTTGCCTCCGGAGACACGACGACGCTTTCGAGGGAGATGTTTTATTTGCTAATCCTTCTGAGAAGATTATTACCAAACTCCAAGAGGCCGGGAAGGCGGTGAGGTCGGTCCAGGCCATGTACCGACCTAGGCTTGGTTCCTTTCGTAGGAACCAAAGCCGTTTTCGTGGGCGGACACAGAGGCAACAGCCCCGCTCCGCTACACAGCAGAGGGGCTCTGGTTTCCGCAGAACCCAGGGTAAACAGCCCGCTAGCCGAGGTCAGCGCACCCCTAGGTCGACCCAGCCAACGGGCCCATCTGCCACCACAGCATGACTCCTTTCCGGCCCCCGCCCCTCAGGATCAACGGGAAATTATGGTCGGGGTCGATTATGTAACTTCCTGCCGGGATGGCAGGCTATCACCACCGACAGGTGGGTTCTGCAGTTGGTCAGTATCGGCCACTTTATAGAGTTCGCGGAAAAGGCACCGTCGAGGCCTCCTCTGCTCTCCCGGTATCCGGGTCAGCACAGAAAGTTAATTTGGCTTCTTCCGGCCGACAGGGCGGAACGCATCAGGTCCCTCATAAGGGACTTGTCATCGAACAAGACCGTACCAGCCAGGTCGGTCCTTCGTCTGCTCAGACAAATGGCTGCGGCCATTCCTACGGTCCCTCTCGCACGACTCCACATGCGGATAACCCAGTGGATGCTCAAGGCGCAATGGGACCAAAGCCAAGACCATTTGCAGCATCCGGTCAGGTTCACGAAATCTGTGATCCGCGACTGGCAGTGGTGGCTAGCCCCCGGGTCGCTTTCCAGTGGCGTCCCGTTTGCAGCGCCGTCCTCAGAGGTAACCCTCACCACGGACGCTTCAGGTCTCGGGTGTGGGGCACACTTAGATGGGGTGAAGTCTCAGGGTGCATGGACCCCGTTGGAGGCTCATCTCTGTATCAATGTCCTAGAGATGAGGGCAGTCCTCTATGCACTACAGGCTTTTCAGTCGATAATTCCACCGTGCACTCTCCTGCTTCAGACAGACAACACGGCGGTGATGTATTACCTCAACAAACAAGGAGGTGCACACTCTTGCCCCCTTTGCAGGGAGGCCTTGAGTGTGGGATTGGGTATTCGGACACGGCGCAAACCTGATCGCTGTACATGTTCCCGGGGTGGACAACACGATCGCAGACGGCCTGAGTCGCTCCCAGGCCAGAGTCCACGAGTGGGAACTTCTTCCGGAGGTGGTAGAGGATCTGTTCCTTCGATGGGGAACTCCAGAGCTGGACTTGTTCGCATCCCCATCCAACGCAAAACTGCCCAATTTTTGCTCGCTAGATCCAGGGCCTGGTGTTTTCTGGCGAGACCCGTCCCTCTCCTGGGTAAACAGATTCCTCTATGCTTTCCTTCCCTTCCCGTTGATCCAAAGAGTTCTTCTCAAGCTGCGCAGGGAGCACGCACAAATGATTCTGGTGGCCCCGTTCTGGTCCAGACAGATATGGTTCCCCTTGCTGGCACAGCTATCTCGGGAACCCCCGCTTCCGTTGCCGCTCAGCTCCCACCTACTGTCTCGGGAGAAAGGTTCATTGCTCCATCCGGATTTGTGTTCTCTGAACCTGCATGCTTGGCTCCTAGAGACATGGCCATTTTGCGTCAAGGGGTCTCGCAAGAGGTTGCAGATGTTCTCTCTGCAGCCAGAAAGCCGGCGACGTATGCCATGAAGTTGCGCCGGTTTTGTTTATGGTCACGGGCTCGTGACCTTTCCCATTTAGGTTGCCCTGTGGGAGTAATTTTAGACCATCTCTTTTCTCTCTTTCATTCAGGCCTAGCCTACTCCTCTATCAAGGTGCACCTTTGCGCTATTTCTGCCTATCACCTTCCGTTGGGGCATCGTACTGTTGCGCAATTATACGCCTCTCGGGAATTTTTCAGAGGAGTGTTACACCTTGGGCCTCCCATCAGGGACCCAGTGCCTCCATGGATCTGCTCTTTGTCCTGGAACAACTCACCCGGCCCCCGAGTCTGTCACTGATTGTAGCCACGCTTTCTGTCGTGGCAGATGTTATTTTTGGTTGCTACTTCTTCTAGAAGGATTTCTGAGCTTCACGCCTCATGTGCAAAGAGCCTTATTTAGTTTTCCACCGGGACAGAGTATCCCTGAGGACCTAATCCTAAATTCTGGACATGGATATGTTGTTCATCCACACTCATTGGCAGGTATCCTTGCCGCTTTAAATCTTGCTGGAAGGTCTTCAAGCTTGCTCCTCCCACCCACCCGGGTGGTATAACTCTCGGCTCCGCCCCATGACGCCAGATCTTCCTTACCGCTTGGAAGCTCAGGTTCCCTCCTTAACGCTCTGCGTTTGAGACTGGTTCCTATTTCTCCGTTTGCGGATTTAAAAATAAATTTTGCAAAAGACTTCGGTCTTCTATCCCTCGCGGCTGCGATGGACAAATCGACTCCCTGATTTCGGAGATGCCCATGCGGGCAGAAGATGTCTCGGACAGATCCACACTCCACGTGTGTCTACTGCTTAGGCCTTGAGCACGACCCGCAGGCTTGCGACCTGTGCTCATCTTCTCGCCCACGTCCTCAAGACCGTGCGATTGCAACTGGGCGTCCGAGAAGCGTTTCCCTCCGTGAAGTCAAGGAGGCCCGGTTGGCGGTGTCCGCGGGCGCGGGCTCGGGCGGATCAGCTCGAGCGGATGGTCGCCTCAAGAGGAGGCGCGGGCCGTGATCTTCCTCGGGCCGCGATTTATCCCGCCTCCCTGGGCTCTTTACACGGCTTCTTTTAAGGAGCTTTGTCTGTCCCTCTCCACTAAAGGAGAAGGACTTCGCTCTGGGACCTTATTCTCGGTCCAAAAGAGGGACAGGGTAAGTCCTCCGTTGACGCTCTTGGGAGCGGAAGGTCCTCTCCCGGCCGTCGATCACGGGTTTCGCCACTGGCCTCCACGGTGTCCCCTGCAGGTCAGTTGACCGAGACTCCACCGATGAAGTCGAGATTTTTCTCGACCCATTGGACGGGCTGTCGCCTTTAGCAGCCGAGATTCCCCTCTCCCCGGTTCCCCCGGGAGGAGTTGAGGATCCCGTGGGCTCGCCTGTGCCTCCGGTTCCGGAGCCCTCGGATGGACCATCCGAGCCGAAGGGAGTGCCGGTTCCGGCCGACACCTCCCCGCACCGACTCGGAAATTCCGGACTCTCGGTCTCGGAACTCTTCATGTCCAGCCGATCCCACCGCCATGGCGGTCTCGGCCCCGCACCGCGGTAAGCGGGCGCCGCCGCCCGTCCTCCTCCTCGGATGAGGAGGCTTCGCGAATTACGTCGAGCGGTCACGAGACCTTATGTTGCAACAGCTCCTCCTGGCCGGGAACAGCCGACCCGTCGCCTTCCCGGCCATTAAGTGGCTGTCACCGGACGGCGTCACACCCCCTCGACTTATCCGCGAGGAGCCTATACCCAGGCGGTTGTTCGACCAAAACCAGCTGCTCCACCGATTCCGTGGAACCTCCGCCTCACAGCCACCATGGGGCTCGACCAGGATTCTCGTCGGCTAAGGGTCTACCCCATCGGCTGTCAGTTACCCTCACTCCCGACCGACCTCGGCAGGTGAAGGGTGGCTCAGGCCAGAGGCAGCTCTTGAGGACTCTTCCGAGTCCGAAGATGATTCCTCCTTTTTCTCAAGCGACTGGACTTGGAGTCTTCAGGAGGTCAGTCAATGGACGATAGCCCGTCAGTCCTTCCTAGGACTGCTTCGGCTCATCTCGGAGTCCACCGGATGGAGCTCGAACCCGTTTCCAAACGGGCCAGGTATCCCCTCACGGAGATTCTGGACCGAGGGATTCTCCGACGGAGGCCTTTCCGTGGCCGAGGCCATAGTGGGTCCGGCACTGGAGCTTTGGCAGCGCCTGCTTCCTGCCCCGCGCCCGGCCAGGATGGCCAGGAAGTATGGTCCCTACCGTTCCTTGTCCGTTTTTGAACACCCTCTGCTGAGGGGTTGGTTACCGACAGCGCTCGCCACGGCAACGCCAGGGATGTGGACAAACCTCCTGACAAGGAGTCCAAGAAATTGGACTATGTCGGGCGAAAGTCTCACGCTAAGGCCCTCTCTCGGCCTTAGTCAGACCAGTTCGGCTGCCCTCATGGCACATTTTTCTCATGCCCTGTTGGGCTCCTGGATGAGTCATCCTTCATCTTCCCGCCGATCTGCAGACTATGGTTAAGCAGGTGCGGGACCAGGGCAGGGCAGTGGCCAAACAGCAGCTCCAGACTGCTTTGGATATAGGGGACTCATGTGCCAGATCGGTGGCGGCCGCAGTGGCTATGCGCGTCAGTGGCTTGGCTGAGGATATCCACCTTTACTGGATACCCAGCACAAGTTGGCGGATGTTCCCTTTTTGGGACTGACCTTCGGCCCTGGGGTGGAAGGTCACCTGCAGAGGATCGAGAAGTCCAATGCCACCTTGACTCGGTCTCTTCCGCTCAGAAGGACAAAGGCAGAACCACAGCCTAAGCCCTTCTGGCCCTTCTGTGCCCCCCGCGCCTGCCCAGCAACGCCAGGGCCAGCAGGCTCGGCCTTGCATCCCAAACCCAAGCCGCCTTCCTCTTAACAGGAGGCAGGGAGGAAAGGGCCCAGGAGGTCCCTCGGCGGTCCCTCCTCCAAGCCTGCCCAGTGACGGGCTGAGGGGTGTCGCCCCTTCTCGCCACACTCCACCCTGGGTCCCCTGGGGGACGGCCCGCACTCCGCCCGCCTGGTCCACTGTTACCACGGACAGGTGGGTCTTGGAGGTGGTGGGAAGAGCCTGCCTCTGGAATTCGAGCAGGCACCACCTTCAGAGCCGCCGCCTCGGGGCTTCGGGATCCCCAGCCTCACTCGGCTCCGCCGAGTCATCGCCTCCTCCTCCAGAAGGAGGTGGTAAAGAGGTGGTGGACCCTCCTTCAGACCCAGGGTTTGTGTCCAGGTACTTCCTGGTTCCGAAACGGACGGGGGGCTGGCGCCCCATTCTCGACCTAAACAAGTTCCTAAGGTCTCGAACCTTCAGGATGGTCACTCTGGCTCAGATAATACCATCCTTGGAACGCGGCGTGTGGTTCTGGACTTGCAGGACGCGTTTTTTCACGTCCCTATCCGTCCGTCTCACCAGAGATTCCTTCGCTTCCGAGCGGAAGGATCCCTCTTCGAGTTCCAAGCCATGCCCTTCGGCTTGTCTCCAGCTCCCAGGGTCTTCACCAAATGCATGGCAGTGGTGACAGCATTCTCATGGCCGAGGGGTCCGGGTGTACCCTTACCTGGACGACTGGCTGATGGCAGCTCCTCCAGGAAGGAGGCGGAGTGGTCCAGAGATCTGGCCCTCAGGTCTCTCTCAACTGGGCCTCCTTATCCAGAGGCCAAGTCGGACTTCGAGCGAAGCAGGTGATTCTATTCATCAGGCGCAGCCGACTCTCTTCGGAGCAAGCGCGGCTCCCGCGGACAGGGCAGGTTCTTTCCTCCTTTGCCCGATCATTTCTGGTTGGGCAATCAGCCCTGCCGGGACTCTGCGCCTCCTGGGTCTCATGGCGGCCTGCACCAGCGTGGTCCGTTGGGCCGGCAGACGTCGTCCCCTTCAGTGGGATCTGGCCAGCCAGTGGTCCTGCGCTCCGATCCCTTGGACCAGCTTGTCGGTGACACAGGGGATGGGGCAACTCTCCAGTGGTGGACGCTCCAGATCATTTGCAGGAGGGCATCCCGTCAGTCTCGCCCAGCCGACGGGTCTCTCTATCGACCGATGCCTCTCTGATGGGTTGTAGGCCCATCTGGGGAACATCAGCTCATGGCCTCTGGTCCCCGCGGGAGTCCCGATGCCACATCAACCTGCTGGAGCTCCGAGCGGTCCGCCTAGCTCTCACCGCCTTTGCTCCGTTCCTCCGGGTCAAGTGGTCCAGTCAGGCGGACAATACCCCGACCATGTACTATCTAAACCGCCGGGGCGGGGCGCTCCATGCTTCTATGCAAGAGCTCTCCGCATTTGGTCACTTGTGCGAGCCTGGAGGCGATCTCCTAGCCATTCACGTGGCAGGAGCCTCCAACACCCTGGCCGATGCCCTGAGCGGATAGGGGCTGCATCCCACGAGTGGTCTCTCCTGCGGAGGTAGTACAGCATCTGTTCTCCCATTGGGGCACACCTCAGGTGGACCTGTTTGCCTCCAGGAGAGCAGCTGCTGAGTCTGTTCCATGCCCGCCCTCAGCAGGGCTCGCTGCAGGGGATGCCTTCCGAGGCAATGGCCCCGGCCTCTTTACGCCTTTCCCCATTTCCCTTGATCCACAAGGTGCTTCTCAAGGCGAGGAGGGACAAGGCGCAGGTGATTCTGATAGCCCCAGACTGGCCTCGCCAGTTCTGGTACCCAGATCTCCTCAGTCTCAGCTCCAGGACTCAAGTGGCAGCTTCCAGCTCTCCCGGACCTGCTTCAGTCAATCAGGGAAGGTGTTCCATCCGGACCTTCAATCCCTGCACCTGACGGCCTGGTTCCTGAGCGGCTAGAGTTCCAGGCCTTGGGTCTTTCCGACGAGGTCCTCAATGTAGTTGAGGCGTCCCGTAAGGAGTCGACCAGAAAATGCTATGCCTTCAAATGGGCAGGTTTTCCATTTGGTGTCAGGGCAAGGGCTTGGACCCTTCCTCCTGTTCCTTGGCAAGCATCTTGGACTATTTATGGTCCCTTTCTAGTCAAGGGCTTAGGTCGACGACCCTAAGGGTGCACCTGGCAGCCATCTCTGCTTACCGGGCGCGGGCCGGGAAGCAGTCGGTGGCACAGGAGAAGGTGGTCTGGCGCTTTTTCAAAGGCCTTGATCACATTTCCCCTCCAGTGCGAGAACCCCCACCTCCGTGGGATCTACTGCTGGTACTGGCAAGCTCATGGGCAAGCCATTAGAACCTATGCAGGGTGTGCTCTCTCACCTGTCGTGGAAGACGCCTTCTTGGTGGCTATCCGTCAGCCAGAAGGATGGAGAGCTCCAGGCGCTTTCCATCGAGTCTCTCACCTGGTCTTCCACAGGGACAAGGTTGTCCTGCGCCCCCACCAAATTCCTTCCAAGGTGGTGTCGGAGTTTCACCTTAACCAGGTGTTGACTCTGCGGTGTTCTACCCCAATCACACCTCGGAGGGCCGAATATAGGCTCCATACTGTGGACCCTAGAGGGCTTCGCTTATTATAAGGAGCACGGCTGAAATTGGGAGAGGTTCGCCAGCGCTTGTCACCCACGCTGAATGATATCTGGCAGACCTGCAGCCAAGCTGACGATAAGCAGGTGGGTAATCTCCTGCATAGATCTCACTATAAGTTGGCGGGCATGGAGCCTCCCAGAGGATAAGAGCTCATTCTACCCGCTACTGCTGCAACGGTGGCTGCTTCCAGGGACGTCCCTATCCAGGAAATCTGCAGGGCTGCTACCTGGAAGTCAGCAAACACCTTCATTACCCACTACCACATCGACCTTGAGTCACGCCGGGATGCTGGTTTTGGGGCCTCGGTTCTCAGTCTCTCTTTCCCAAGTAAGTATTGGGGTGTCGTCTTGCCTCCCTCCTCCCGGAGAACTGCTAGGAGTCTGCCAATGAGTGTGGATGAACAACATATCCATGTCCCTAGAAATACAGGTTACTCACCTGTAACAGGAGTTCTAGGAATGGTATATGTTGTTCATCCCTGACCCACCGACTCTCGGCCCGACGCACAACCTGAGCTTCCAGCGGGCCAGATCTGGCGTCATGGGCGGAGCCGAGAGTTGTACCACCCGGGTGGGTGGGAGGAGCAAGCTTGAAGACCTTCCGGCAAGATTTAAAGCGGCAAGGATACCTGCCAATGAGTGTGGATGAACAACATATACCATTCCTAGAACTCCTGTTACAGGTGAGTAACCTGTATTTACTGTTCACGTTCCTGGGGTGGACAACACCATCGCAGACGGCCTGAGTCGCTCCCAGGCCAGAGTCCACCAGTGGGAACTTCTACAGGAGGTGGCAGAGGATCTGTTCCACAGATGGAGCACTCCAGAATTAGATCTATTCACGTCCCCATCCAACGCAAAACTGCCCAATTTTTGCTTGCTAGATCCAGGGCCTGGTGTTTTCTGGCGAGACGCGTTGCCCCTCTCCTGGGCGGGCAGATTCCTCTACGCCTTCCCTCCTTTCCTGTTGACCCAGAGAGTTGTTCTCAAACTACGCAGGGAGCACGTAATGCTTATCCTGATAGCGCCTTTCTGGCCCAGACAAATCTGGTTCCCGCTACTGCATCAGCTATGTCGGGAACCTCCGCTTCCTTTGCCAATGAGCTCCCACCTGTTGTCTCCGGAGGAAGGTTCACTAGTCCACCCAGACTTACATTCATTGAACCTACATGCCTGGCTCCTAGAGACATAGCCATGATGCGGCACGGGGTTTCGCAAGAGGTGGCAGACGTGTTTTCTGTCACTAGAATACCGGCAACACACGCATCATACGCCATGAAGTGGCACAGGTTTTGCCTATGGGCTCAAACGCACAGTTTCTCGCCCTTAGACTGTCCTGAGAAGCTGATTCTGGAGTACCTGCTTTCCCTTTTTCAGTCTGGGCTAGCCTATTCCTCGATCAAGGTGCACCTTTGTGCAATTTCAGCTTATCATGCCCCCATAGGCCATCGTATGGTGGCTCAATTGGATACTACTCATGTCTTCTTAATGGGGGTCCTCAACCTTAGGCCACCTATCAAGGCTTCAGTTCCTTCTTGGGACTTGCCCTTCGTCCTGGAGCTGCTTACGCTGCCACCCTGTGAACCAGCCGCGGATTGTGAGCTACGTTTTCTGTCGTAGCAAATGTTGTTTTTAGTTGCAGTCACTTCGGCAAGAAGAATCTCCGAATTGCGTGCACTCATGTGCAAAGAGCCTTATTTAATTTTCCACCAGGATAGGGTATCCCTGAGGACAAATCCTAAGTTCCTGCCTAAGGTGGTTTCAGCCCTCACCTTTAATCAGGATATCGACTTACCAGTGTACTTTCCTAAGTACACCAATTGAGGAGAAGCGCTGCTTCACACCCTGGATGTTTACAGGTGTTTTAGATATTACCTGACCAGAACCAAACGGCACCAGAAAGTGGATCAGTTGTTCTAGGGACATGGATATGTTGTTCATCCACGCTATCTGGCAGGTTCTTTGCTGCTTTAAATCTTGCCAGAAGGTGTTCAAGCTGGCTCCTCCCACCCACCTGGGTGGTAAAACTCTCGGCTCCGCCCCATGACGCCAGATCTTCCTTACCACTTGGAAGCTCAGGTTCCCTCCTTAGCGCTCTGCGTTTTTTGACTGGTTCCTGATTATTCGGTTTGTCTGAATTTAGTTTGGAAGTTTTCTAAAACTTCTGTCTTCTTTCCTTCGCGGCTGCGATGAATATTTAGTTTCCCGGCTCTCGGAGGTGCCCGGGCGGGCGGAATACCTCCAGGACTGACCCACACTCCACGTGCGTTTACTGCCTTGAATTGGACCATGATCCGCAAGTTTGTGAATTGTGCTGCACCCTTTCGACCAACATCCTGGAGGATCATGCTGCCCGTTTGGGGCTCGGGCGGCCCAGGGATTTTTCCGCGCCGGAAAAATCTTTAGAGGCTCGTCGGGCGGTGTCCGCATTTGCTGTCTCGGCTGAGCAGCTCGATCTCTTTTCCTCCATAGAGGAGGCGTCGGCCAAGGCTGCATTCCCCTCCTACTTTGTCACGGCGCTTATCCCACTCTGAGTTCCTCTCAATCGGCTTCATTCAAGGAGCTTGGCCAGTCCCTTTCCATGAAGGGAGAGGGGCCATGGGGACCTGCCTCTCGGCTCTGGTCAAGGGAGTCGCAGGGTAAGTCCCATTGTCGGCGTTTGTGGGAGCGGGAGAAGTCCCCTTCCCCTGTCTGCCGACCTTCGACCTCGGTCGAGGTTGCGGCTCAGGCTGTTGGCTTCACAGTGTCCCCGTCAGGCCAGACGGCCATGACTCCCGTTGACGTTGAGTCGTCTCTCGACCCGTCACCCGAGCTGTCTACTGCAAGAGCTGTCAACCCTTCGCCGGTTTCCCCGGTGGAGGCTGAGGTTCTGCCTGCACCTTCAGGGTGACAGTTCTCGGTCATTTCGTCCGAGCCGAGGGAAGAGCGGGTGTCTCCCGCTCCTTCCCAGACCCACCCTCGGTTTCGCCAAGGATCTCAGTCTCTGTCCTCTTCTCGGTCAAGCTGCTCCCGCCGACTTCAGCGGTCTCGGTCGGGGCACTGAGTTAAGTGGCAGTACCGTTCCTCCTCGTCTTTCTCCTTGGATGAGGAGAGGCTTCGATGCAGATGGCATTGACGTTACAAGGAGTTCATGTGGCAGCAGTTGCTGTTGTCTGGGAATCAATCGACTCAGATTCATTCCCCGTCTGTCAAGCAGCTGCCGCCCGCACGGCCGACACAACTGCTCACTGCAGTTGAGGTGCCCACTTCTGGGCCGGTTGTTCGACCAAATCTTGCTGCCCCACCACTTACGGTGGAACCTAGGTCGGGTCATGACCTGTCCCGCAGGTTGTCAGTCACCCTCATTCCCGCCCGCCCTCGGTGGGTGAAGAGTGGCTCAGGTCTGAGGCAGTTCTTTGCAGACCCTTCGGAGTCCAACGACGACTCCTCCATGTTCCCCATACGGGAGGGCCCGGGGTTCTCCCTGGACTAGTCTATGGATGACAGCCCATCATCCTTTCTGGGTCTGCTTAGGCTCATCTTGGAGTTCACCGGGATGCAGCTCGAACCTGTGTCCAAACTGGCCTCTTATCCCGACGGGAATTCTAGACCAAGGGGTTTCACCCTCTGAGGCCTTCCCAGTGGCCGATGCCATCGTCGGCCCGGCTTTGGCAGCAGCCTACTTCCTGTCCTGCGCCCTCGGCCAGGATGGCCAGGAAGTACTCTGTCCCTGTTGGTTTTTTGGAGCACCCTTCCGCTGAGAGGTTAGTTACAGATAATGTCTTCCAGCATTCTGTGAACTCTCGGGATGTGGATCGGCCCCCCGACAAAGAGTCCAAAAGAATGGACTATGTCGGGCGCAAGGTTTACGCTGCGTCCTCCTTAGGCCTCCAACAGGCCAGCTCAGCCACACTGATGGCACATTTTTCCCACGCCCTTTTGGGCTTCCTGGATGAGGTGCTCCCTCATCTCCCGGCTGACCGGTGGACCACGGTCCAACAGATGCGGGACCAGGGTAGGGCGGTGGCGAAGCAGCAGCTTCAGACTGCTTTGGACATAGGTGATTCCTGTGCCAGGTCAGTAGCAGCCGCGGTGGCAATGCGCCACAGGGTGTGGCTGAGGATATTCACCTTCTCGATGGATACCCAGCAGAAGTTGGCGGACATCCCCTTCTTGGGGACTGACCTCTTCGGCCCTGGAGTGGAGTGACACCTCCAGGGGACTGAGAAGTCCAATGCCACTCTGGACTCTGTCACCCCTGCCCAGAGGGACAAGGGCCACCAGCAACCTTTGTGTAAGCCCCTGTGGCACGACCAGCCCCTGTGGCACGACCGGCCCATCAACACCAGCATGAGGGCCAGGAAGCTTGCGCTGGGCATCCTGACCCCAAGCCTGTGGCTTCCTCTAAAGGGAAGAAAGGAGGTAAAGGCTCAGGAGCTCCCTCGGCCAGTCCTTCCTCCAAGCCTGCTCAGTGACGGGCTGTGGGGCGCCGTCCCCAGCCTTGTCACCCCTACCCTGGTCCCCCCGTGGGGAGACGGCTCCATCCCTCCTCCGCCTGGTCCACTATCACCACGGACCGCTGGGTGTTGGAGGTGCTAGGGGAAGGGCCTGCCTCTGGATTTCGAGCAGGCCCCACCCTTTCGAGCCGTCGCCCCTCAGGGGGAGGCCACGGGGTCCGCAGCCTCGCTGTCGTCCCGCCGAGCCAATTTTGCTCTGCCTCTCGAGATAGAGGTGATCAGGAAGGTGGCAGATCTTACTTCGAGATACAGCTCTTGCAGCAGGTTACACCATTAGGACCGAAGCCGGCAGGCGCCGGGACCCCACGGAAAAATTCTAGTTAGCTATCTTCAGCGAGACCACCCCCGACGCCGGTCCTGCCTCCGGCGTCAGGCGTGTGGTACATAAGTGGGCGGTCCGCCAGATTCCCCAGTTCTTTCCGCCAGATTCCCCAGTTCTTCCCGCCCGTCGACTTGCATGCCTCGACCCTCCGGTCTTAGTGTAGCGGCGGCGGCGTGGTCTGAAACTTTCTCGGGAATTTCTCTTTCTTCGAAGATATTACCGCTGATGTCCTCTCTGACCTCCGGTCATCCAACAAAGTGTGCTTACTGTAAGCAGATCCCCTTCAAGGACCCACACACGGCCTGCGTCAAGTGCCTGGGCCCAGACCACGATACCCGGGCCTGCTCTTTCTGCCAAGGGTTCAATAGCCGAACAAGGATCCGGGGTCAGAAGGCTCTTCAGGCGTTCTTGCTGGAGGAGAAATTAAGAGCCATGTCCTGCAAAGGGGAATCTTCAAAATCCCACAAGCATGCAGAAAAGAAGAGAAGGGAGAAGGCTCCGACCAGGGCCTCCGAGTCCCGCAGCTCTTGATCAAATTCCGACTGCTCTCCATCCAGGGCCTCTTCTCTTCCCCCGGCTGCGGTTCCTGCCCCTCGCTCTTCTCAGGCCCTTCCCGCCAGGCCGTCGTCGTCCTCCGCCTCCAAGGCCTCGGCGAAGTCCGGGGAGCGCCACCACCACCATCGGTCGGGTTCCCGCCCTTCGGCACCCGACATCCGGTCGTCTTCTGTTCCACCCCACAAGACGTTGGAACTTACTCCTCTGAAGAGGCCGGTACACCCGACGCCGGCTCGACCTGTGTCGGCCGTCCGTCACTCCTCCTCAGAGCCATCGTAGGCCGAGCCTTCCCAGCGGACGTCGGTTGGGGGACTGATGTCCGTCCTGCCTGAGAAGAGGAAGATCTGACACAGCCCGAGGACCAGACGGGCTACCCCGGCCTCGTGCAGTCTCCCAGGGCTCTCTCGTCGTCCAGACTTTCTTTAGAGGAAGTGAAGGACCTCTTCACTTATTGGTGGGACACCATTAAGAGGGATGTGGTGCCCACTGCTCCTCCTGCGGATCCAGCCCCCCTTTGGGGTGATGGGCAGCTACTCCCCGGGAGCCCAGATCCTCTTCCAGGGGACGGTCCGAAAAGAGGAGACCTCCGTCAAGATTTTCTTCTGGATCACCTAGCCCCAAGAGGTCCAGGGGACACCGACGTTCGCCGTCAACTGAGGACACGGGATCAGTTTACACCTGCTCTAGATCCCCATCTGCATTCTCCATCCCTTCTCCGGATGATCCCTCGTTCATGGATATCATGCGTCATATCCAGGAGAACATGGGGTGGGATGCGGAAGAATTAGACCCCGCATGGATACGCCTTGCCAAGTATCTTCGGCAAAAGGACCCCAAGCCTGTGGTGGTGCCACCCTTGGTGGACACTTTCGTGGGCGTCGCCAGGGCCGGCGTGGAGCGTCCGGCCGGCTCCCGGCGGTGCCCGAAGAAGCTGACCGTCTATACAAGGCTCTGGGAGGAGCGGTATCTGGCGCAGCAGCCTCAGGCCGACTCTCTGGTCATCACAGCCTCACATGACCGGTCACAGAGGCGCAACATCTGAGCACCCTGCCACGGATCCAGAATCAAGCAATTGGACTCTCTGGGCAGGCGCCACGTATGCTTCCGCTACCTGCGCCATCAGATCCTAAATTACTTGACCCATGGTTCAGTTTCAGAACGCTCTGTGGGAACAGGGTCTGGAGGTAGCTGAGAAACTACCGAGGTGAGCAGAAGGAGGAGATGCTCCAGCTCCTCCATACGGGTTCAGGCGTGTGGGGACCCAGGGTGCTGAGTAGCGTGCGATTCCACGGACTCATCGGCCGAGCAGCAGCTTCCGGCGTTTGCCTCCGGAGACACTCCTGGCTTCGTGTCTCCGGCTTCACCCCGGACGTCCAGAAGAACATTATGGACGCCCCTTTCGAGGGAGATGTTTTATTTGGTAATCCTTCTGAGAAGATTATTACCAAACTTCAAGAGGCCGGGAAGGTGGTGAGGTCGGTCCAGGCCATGTACCGACCTAGGCTTGGTTCCTTTCGTAGGAACCAAAGCCGTTTTCGTGGGCGGACACAGGCAGCAGCCCCGCACCGCTACACAACAGAGGGCTCTGGTTTCCGTAGAACCCAGGGTAAACAGCCCGCTAGCCGAGGTCAGCGCCCCCTAGGCCGACCCAGCCAACGGGCCCATCTGCCGCCACAGCCTGACTCCTTTCCGGCCCCCGCCCCTCAGGATCAACAGGAAATTAGTGGGGGTCGCATTGCGAACTTCCTGCCGGGATGGCAGGCTATCACCACCGACAGGTGGGTTCTGCAATTGGTCAGTCTTGGCCACTTTATGGATTCATGAAAAGCCACCCTCGAGGCCGCCTCTGCTCCCGGTATCCGGGTCAGCACAGAAACTTAATTTGGCAAGAGGTACTCTCGGCTCCTAAAAAGGCGATGAGAGTGCGTCGAGGAACCAGAGAGGACAGGGATATTATTCTCACTCTTCCTGGTTCCCAAGAAATCAGGGACCTCTGTCCAATTCTGGACCTCAGCGACCTCAACATGTCGGTCACCTACAAAGATTCGCATGTTGACTCTTCCGGGCCTTATTCCCATGCTGAAACAAGACGCCTTTCTAGCGTCCCTAGACATAGAGGACGCGTACCTGCATATCCCCGTAGCTCAGGTGTACCAGTGGTTCCTGCGCTTCGAGTTCCTCGGCCACCATTTTCAGTTCCGAGCTCTTCCGTTCGGACTGTCATCCGCACTAAGGGTCTTTTCGAAGTGCATGGCAGTCGTGGCAGCATCTCTAAGGAGACAGGGCCACTATGTGTTCCCGTACCTCGATGACTGGCTTCTCATGGCGCCTCCAGAGGCGGCGTTGCTCGGTCCAGAGCACTGGAGACTTGTTCCAGTCTCTGGGCATTCTCATAAGTCTGAGAAGTCTCTCTTGGTACCGTCATGAAACTGCAATTTATAGGCGCAGTTCTGGACACTGTCAGAAAAGCTTTTCTTCCGGGCGACAAGCGGAGCATCAGGTCCCTCATAAGAGTTTGTCATCAAACAAGATCGTACCTGCCAGGTCAGTCCTTGTCTGCTCAGACATGGCTGCAGCCATTCCTCACGGTCCTCTCACTTGCGGCTCATGCGGGTAACCCAGTGGATGCTCAAGGTGCAATGGGACCAAGGCAAGACCACTTGCAGCATCCGGTCAGGATCACAAAATCTGTGATCCGCGACTGGCAGTGGTGGCTAGCCCGGTCGCTTTCCAGGGCGTCCCGTTTGTAGCGCCGTCCCCGGAGGTAACCCTCACCACGGACACTTCAGGTCTGGGTGGGGGCACACCTGGGCAGGGTGAAGTCTCAGGGTTCATGGACCCGTTGAGCTCATCTCCATATCGATGTTTTAGAGATGAGGGTGGTCCTCGCCCTGCAGGCTTTTCAGTCGATAATCCACGTGCACTCTCCTGCTTCAGTCAGACAACCGCGGTGATATTACCTCAACAAACAGGCGCACACTCTTGCCCCTTTGCAGGGAGGCCATGAGGGTGTGGGATTGGAGTGTCGGACACGGCGCAAATCTGATCACTGTGCACGTTCCGGGTGGACAACACGATTGCAGGCGGCCTGAGTCGCTCCAGGCCAGAGTCCACAGTGAGAACTTCTTCAGGAGGTGGCAGAGGATCTGTTTCTTGATGGAAATTCCAGAACTAGACTTGTTCGCATCCCCGTCCAACGCTAAACTGCCCAATTTCTGCTCGCTAGATCCAGGGCCTCGTGTTTTCTGGCGAGACGCGTTTTCCTTCTCCTGGGCGAACAGATTCCTCTATGCTTTCCTTCCCTTCCCGTTGATCCAAAGAGTTCTTCTCAAGCTGCGCAGGGAGCATGCGCAAATGATTCTGGTGGCCCCATTCTGGCCCAGACAGATCTGGTTCCCCTTGCTGGTACAGCTATCTCGGGAACCCACGCTCCCGTTGCCGCTCAGCTGCCACCTACTGTCTCAGGAGAAAGGTTCGTTGCTCCATCCGAATCTGCTTTCTCTGAACCTGCATGCTTAGCTCCTAGAGACATAGCCATCTTGCGTCACGGGGTCTCGCAAGAGGTTGCGGAGGTTCTTTCTGCAGCCAGAAAGCCGGCAACGCATGCGACGTATGCTATGAAGTGGCGCTTTTGTTTATGGTCACGGGCTCGTGATCGTTCCCCTTTAGGTTGTCCTGTGGGAGTAATTTTGGATTATCTCCTCTCTCTTTTTCATTCAGGCCTAGCCTGCTCCTCTATTAAGTGCACCTTTGCACTATTTCTGCCTACCACCTTCCGGTGGGACATCGTACTGTTGCTCAATTAGACGCCTCTCGGGAATTTCTTAGAGGGGTGTTGCACCTTTGGCCTCCCATTAGGGACCCGGTGCCTCCATGGGATCTGCTCTTTGTCCTGGAACAGCTCACGCTCCCTCCCTTTGAACCTGCAGCGGATTGCAGCTCGTTTTCTGTCGTGGAAGGCGTTATTTTTTTAGTTGCTGTTACTCCCAGCTAGAAGGATTTCCGAGCTTCACGCTCTCATGTGCAAGAGCCTTATTTAGGTTTTCCACCGGGACAGAGTATCCCTGAGGGCATGAACCCTAAGTTTCTGCCTAAGGTGGTTTGGCACTCACTCTAAAGCAGGATATTGACCTTCCGGTCTATTTTCGAGTTATTCTAATAGAGGAGGCTTTGCTCTACACCCTGGATGTTCACCGCAGCCTGAGGTACTACCTCAACAGAACTAAACCCTCTCGTAGTTCTGACCAGTTTTTTGTTTCCTTCTCTCAGAGAATGATGGGCCAATCAGTATCCAAACAGACTCTGTCTCGCTGGTTTGTTCAGTGTATTTCATACTGTTACGATATTAAGCAGAAGCCCTTCCCGGGTTCTATCCGGGGTCATTCTACCAGGAGTATGGCTACTTCCTTTGCAGCACTTAAAAACGTCTCCATCTCTGCTATTTGTGCTGCAGCCACTTGGAGTTCTGTGCATGCCTTTATCAGGCATTATAGTCTGGATATCGCCTCTCGTCGGAGAGCTGGTTTCGTCCTAGCGGTGCTGCAGGGTCTCCTGACCTAAGTCGGGACATGGAATGTTTTTCTTACATTTTACCTCCTCCCGGATTTTCTGGCAGCGTTACTGCTTGGGAATCAGTCTAATGGTGTAACCTGCTGCAAGAGCTGTATCTCGATGTAAGATAGTACAGTTACGTAAGAACTTACCGTAACAGTAGATCTTCGAGAACAACTCTTGACAAACCTATCCAGGAGGCATGGTTCTGCTTCCTCTTTGTTGGATTTCCTCCTTATTGTCTTCTGACGGTGGATCCTGGTCTCCCCTTCTGATGTCATCCTGCGGCCGGGAGTCTCGATTGGGAGAACTGGGGAATCTGTGGGGACAGCCCCTTATGTACCCGCCTGACGTCGAGGCCGGGACCCGGCGTCGGGCGGTCCCCGCTGAAAATAGCTAGCTAGAATTTTTCCGTGGGGTCCCGGCGCCTGCCGGCTTCGGTCCTAATGGTGTAACCTGCTGCAAGAGCTGTTCTCGAAGATCTGCTGTTACGGTAAGTTCTTACGTAACACGACTATCCTCCTCCAGACCCGGGGTTTGTGTCCAGGTATTCCTGGTCCCCAAACAGACGGGGTGCATGCACCCCATCCTTGACCCGCACGACCTGAACAACTTTTTATTGTCTCCGACCTTCAGGATGGTCACGCTGACTCAGATATCCCATCCTCGGAACGAGACGTGTGGCTTTATTTTCTGGACCTCCAGGACGTATTCTTCAGACTTCGATCTGTTCATTTCTTGGGAGACTTCTCCGCTTCTAGAGCAGGGGATCTCTTTACGAGTTCCTGGCCATACCCTTCAGTCTTTTCTTGGCAGCATTCGTGCGGCACCGAGGGGTATGGGCTTACCCCTACCTGGATGGCGGGCTGACTGCAATCCCTCCAGAGCGGTGGTGGGGCGGTCCAGAGTTCTGGCTCTCTAGGTTGCTCTCAGACCGGTCTCTTCTCTAACGGAGCCATGTTGGAACTCGTATCAAAGCGGGTGATCATTTCATCGGGACAGAGCTTGACTCTTGAGCCAGAGCTCGGCTCCCGGCGGACAGGGCTGAGGTTCTTCTTCTTTTACCTAGTCCTGTCTCACTGGGCAGTTGCGCCCTGCCCAGGACTTCCTGGGCCTCATGGTGGCCTGCACCAGCGTGGTTCGTTTGGACCCACCGGTACATGTGTCCCATTAATGGGGGCTGGCCAGCCAGCGGTCTCAACGCTGCGATCCTTTGAAACAGCCCAGGGGTTGGGGAACGCTCTCCTATGGCAGGCCGTTCCAGTTCATCTGCTGGAGGGCATCCCATTCATCCGCCCTGAGTCGACGGTCTTCTGCGACTGATGCATCTCTGATGGGTGGGAGTGCCCATCAAGGGGAAACAGAGTGCTCTGCCTCTGGTTCCCTCGGGAGTCCCGATGCCATTTCAACCTGCTGGAGCTTCATGCAGTCCGCTTAGCTCGCACCATTTTGATCCATTTGTGCAGGGTCTAGTGGTTTAGGTCCAGGCGGACAATACCACGACTATGTGCTTCCTAACCCCCAGGACCGGGTGAGCCCCTTGCCATTGCATAACGAAGTTCTCCACATTTCATCTCGTGCGCAGCCGGGAGGCGGTTTTCCTACCCATTTCGATGGCAGGAGACACCAGCACTCTGGCTGATGCCCTAAGCCGCATAAGGGCTGCGCCTCACGAGTGGTCTTCCCTGCTGGAGGTAGCACAAGATCTTTCTCCCTCTAGGTCACGCCTCGGGCGGACCATTTTTCCCCTCCAGGGAGAATGTGAGGCCGAGACTGTCTCATGCCCACCCCCTCGGCAAGGTTCGCTGTAGGGGGGATGCCTTTGAGGTCGCAGACCCCAGGCCTCTGCTACGCCTCTCCCCCATTTCCCTTGACCCACAGGCAAGGTGAGGAGGGACTAGGCGCAGGTGATTGTGGTAGTCCCAGACTGTTTTCTGCCAGCTCTGGTATTCAGCTCTGCTCAGTCTCAGCCCCAGGCTTCTGAGGCAGCTTCCTGCCCGCCCGGTCCTGATCTCTGTTGTCAGGGGAAGGTATTCTAGCTGGACCTTCAATCCCTGCACCTGGCGGCCTGGTCCCTTTGTGGCTAGTGGCGAGGCCTTGGGTCTTCCAGTGAGGTCCTCGACGTTGTTGAGGCATCCTGCAAGGAGTCGACCAGATATGCTACGCCTTCAAATGGAAGAGTTCTCCATTTGGTGTTAGGATAGGGCCTGGTCTCCTCTCCTGTTCCTCGGCGAGTATTCTGGACTACCTGTGGTCCATTTTTCTTTAGTAAGGGCTTCGGTCGACGACCCTTAAGGTGCTCTGGCATACACCCTGGCTCCTCCGGGCGCGGGCCGAGGAAAGGTAGCAGTGGCACAGGGAAGGTGGTCAGCTTTTTCAAGGCCTTGATCCGCTTCCCCTCTGGGGTGAGTATCTCCACCTCCATGGGATCTTATGCTGGTATGGGCTTAGCTCATGGGCAACGCGTTAGAACCTATGGACAGGTGCGATTCTCCCACCTGTTGTGGAAGAACACCTTCTCGGGGGCTACGCCAACCAGAAAGGCTGGGAGGCTCAGGCGCTCCTTCAAGTCTCCCTATCTGGTCTTCCACAGGGACAAGGTTGTCCTGCGCCTCAACTGAAGTTCCTTCTGTAGGTGGTGGCGGAGCGTTTCCCTTACCGGGTATTGTCTCTGCCGTGGTTCAATCCCATTCACACCTCGGAGGCTGCATATAGAATCCATTGGGACCCTAATTGAGCGCTCTCCTTTCCAGGGAGCGTGGGGCTGAAATTCGGGAGAGGTTCGCCAGCTATTTGTCATCTACGCTGAAGCCGCACCTGGAAAACCTGCAGCCAAGCGGACGATGAGTGGGTGGGTCACCTCCTGTATAGATCTCCGCTATAGGTGGGTGGGCATGGAGCCTCCCAGAGGGATAAATGCTCATTTTACCCACCCTTCCGCTGCATCGGTGGCTGCTTCCGGGGATGCCCTTTTCCAGTATATCCACAGGGTTCCTACCTGGAAGTCAGCACACACCTTTATTACCTATTCCACATCGACCTTGGGTCACGCTGGGATGCTGGTTGGGGCCTCGGTTCTCCAGTCTTTATTCCCTAAGTAGGGGGTGTGCACCTTGCCTCCTTCCTCCCGGAGAACTTCTAGGAGTCTTCCAGATAGTGTGGATGAACAACATATCCATGTCCCTAGAAATACAGGTTACTCACTTGTAACAGGAGTTCTAGGAATGGTATATGTTCATCACCGCGACCCACTCAACTCGGCTTGGGCACAGCCTGGCGCCAGTGGGCTGAGATCTGGCGTCATGGGGGCCGAGGTTTCACCACCGGGTGGGTGGGAGGAGCCAACAGAAGACCTTGCGGCAAGGATCACTGCCAGATAGTGTGGATGAACAACATATACCATTCCTCTAGATCTCCTGTTACAGGTAAGTAACCTGTATTTTTAAGGGACATGGATGTGTTGTTCATCCACACTGTCCTAACAGGTTCCTACCGCTTCTGCGGAAGGTCTTCAAGCTGGCTCACTCCCACCAGGGTGGTAAAACTATCAGCTCCATCCCCATGACTCACATATCTTTCGCTTGGAAGCTCAGAGTTCCCTCCATAACGCTGTGTGTATAAGACTGGTTCCTAATTCTTCGAATTTTCAAAATCAAAAGTTTTTTGCTAAAAAGACTTCGGTCTTCTCTCCCTTGCGGCTGCGATGGACAAATCGACTCCCGGTTTCCGGAGATGTCCTTGCGGGCAGAAGATGTCTCGGACATCTACTGCTTGGGCCTTGAGCACGACCGAGCCTTGCGACCTGTGCTCTTCTTTTGAAACCTCGATCCTCGGGAACCGTGCTGCCGTTTACAGCTGGGCGTCCCAAGAAAAGACTCATGGGTTAAATCTAAAGAGGCCTGGTACAAGCCGGGCTCGTGAGATCCTCGAGCAGATGATGCGCCCCTCGAGGGAAGCGACGGGCTGCTCTACCTCGGCTGCGGCATTTGTCACGCTCTCTTGGTGCCTAGTATTCGGCTTCTTTTAAGGGAGCTTTTCTGACCCTCTCGGCCCGAAGGTGAGGGTCCAACTTCTTCTGGACCTTTTTCTCGGTCTAGAAAGAGACAAGACAGTCTAAATCGGCCGCTCTTGAGGCCGGAAGATCCCCTCTAGTTGTCGACAGTCAACCCGATTAGCCCTCTCGGCTTCAACAGTGGCTTCCTGCGGTGTCCCCGTCAAGCCAGTTGACCGAGACTCCCGATCGGCGCGGTTGAAGATTTTCTCGACCCGTTGGACGGGTTGTCGGCTGGAAGCTGAAATCCCCTCTCCCAGTTCCCCGGTGAAGTTGAGGATCCCGTCGGCTCGTCTGTGCCTCGGTGGAATCATCCAAACCGAGGAGTGCGATTCAGACACCTCCCGCACCGTCCCTCGGCCTTGCGAGGTTCTCGATCTCAGGGCGTCTTCGCGGTCCAGCCGATCCCGCCCGTCATAGGCGGTCACCGACGCCTAGCGACAGCGCCGCCGCTCATCCTCTTCCTCGGACAAGGGAGGCTTGGCGCAAAGTTGCGTGGTATGAGAACTCATGTGGCAACAGCTCCTTCTGACTGGGGAATAACGCCGACCCGTCGTCTTCCCACCATTAAGTGGCTGTCACGGACGGCGAAACAACCCTGGTTGTAGCCGAGCCCGTTCCCAGGCGGTTGTTGGCCGTCCAGCTGCCCCACGATTCTGGTGGAACCTCCGCCTCCACAGCTGTTAGTTGGGGCTCCGACCAAAAATTCTCGGTCGGCTCGGGGACTGGCCCCATAGGCTGTCTGTCACCCTCACTCCCGATAGACCTCGGCAGGTGGAGGGTGGCTCAGGCCCGAGGCAGCTCTTTGAGGACTCTTCCGAGTCTGAGGATGATTCCTCCCTTTTCTCCAAGGGAATGGACTTGGAGTCCTCAGTAGGACAGTCAGTGGACGATAACCCTTCGTCCTTCCTAGTATTGCTTCGGCTCATCTTGGAGTCCACCGGGATGAAGCTCGAACCCGTTTCTGAACGGACCAGGGGGATTCCCCTACGGAGGCCTTTCCGGTGGCCTAGGCCATAAAGGGTCCGGCCTTGGAGCTTTGGCAGCGCCCTGCTTCCTGCCCTGCGCCTTCGGCCAGGAAGTATGCGGTCCCTACCGGTTCCCTGTCCGGTTTTTCGGAACACCCCTTTGCTGAGGGGTTGGTTACCGACAACATTTTCGGTAGCGTCGAAACACCGAGGATATTGGACAAACCTACCGACAAAGGTCAAGAAATTGGATTATGCGGGCGAAAAGTCTGTGCTGCGTCCTCTCTCGCCTTCGTCAGGACCAGTTGGAGCTGTCCTCATGGCATTTTTCTCATGCCCTGTTGGGCTCCCTGGATGAGGTGGGTCCCTCATCTTCCGCCAGATCTGCAGACTACGGTCAGGCAGGTGCGGGACCAGGGCAGGGCAGTGGCCAACAGCAGCTCCAGACTGCTTTAGACATTGGGGACTCGTGTGTGCCAGGTCTGTGGCGGCCACAGTGGCCATGCGTCGTCGGGCTTGGCTGGGGATATCCACCTTTACTTGGATACCCAGCACAAGTTGGCGAATGTTCCCTTTTGAGGACTGACCTCTTGACCTTGGGGTGGAAGGTCACCTGCAGAGGATCGAGAAGTCCAATGCTACTTTGGACTCGGTCTCTTCCGCTCAGAAGGACAAAGGCCGCAAACCACAGCCTAAGCCCTTTCGTCCGTCAGGGCCAGCAGGCTCGGGCTTGGCATCCCAAACCCAAGCCGTCGGCTTCCTCCAACAGGAAGCAGAGAGGTAAAGGCCCAGGAGGTCCCTCGGCCGGTCCCTCCTCGAAGGCTTCCTAGTGATGGGCTGAGGGGTGTCGCCCCCATCCCCGTCACCCCACCCCTGGTTCCCCCCGTGGGGGGACGGCTCCGTCACTTCCTTTCCGCCTGGTCCGTTATTACCACGGACAAGTGGGTACTGGAGGTGGTGGGAAAGGCCTGCCTCTGGGTCGAGCAGGCCCCGCCCTTCAGAGCCGTGTGCTTGCTGAGGGACCTCGGGGTCCGCAGCCACCCACTGTCGGCTTCGTTGAGCCGACATCCACTCTCCTCCTCCAAAGGAGGTGATCAGGGGAATGTGCGGACCCTACTCAGACCGGGTTTGTGTCCAGGTACTTCCTGGTTCCGAAACGGACAGGGGGCTGGCGCCCCATTCTTGACCTACATGACCTGAACAAGTTCCTAAGGTCTCGAACCTTCAGGTTGGTCACTGGCGCAGATAATACCATCTCTGGAACACGGCGTGTGGTTCTGCTCTCTGGACCTGCAGGACGCTTTTTCACGTCCCTATCCGTCCGTCACATCGGAGATTTCTTCGCTTTCGAGCAGAGGGATCCCTCTTCGAGTTCCGAGCCATGCCCTACGGCCTGTCTCCAGCTCCCAGGGTCTTCACCAAATGCATTGCAGTGGTGACAGCTTTCCTGCGGCGCCAAGGGGTCCGGGTGTACCCTTACCTGGATGATTGGCCGATAGCAGCCCCTTCCAGACAGGAGGTGGAGCGGTCCAGAGATCTGGCCCTCCAGGTTTGCTCTCAAGTCGGCCTTCTCATCAACGAGGCCAAGTTGGAACTCGAGCCGAAGCAGGTGATTCTGTTTATCGGGGCAGAGCTCGACTCTCTTCGAGCCAGAGCACGGCTCCCGGCGGACAGGGCCGAGGTTCTTACCTCCTTTGCCCAATCATTTCTGGTTGGGCAATCACGCCCTGCCCGGGACTTCCTGGGTCTCATGGCGGCCTGCACCAGCATGGTCCGTTGGGCACGCTGGCGCATGCGCCCTCTTCAGTGGGGACTGGACCAGCTAGTGGTGGTGACCCAGGAGATGTGGAACGCTCTCTGGTGGTGGACCGTTCCATCTCATCTGCAGGAGGGTATCCCGTTTGTCAGCCCCGAGCCGACGGTCTCTCTATTGACCGATGCCTCTCTGATGGGTTGGGGTGCCCATCTGGGGAACACCGGCCTGCCAGCCTCTGGTCCTAGCGGAGTCCCGATGCCACATCAACCTGCTGGAGCTCTGGCGGTCCGCCTAGCTCTCACCGCCTTTGCTCCGTTTCTCCAGGGTCAAGTGGTCCGAGTCAGGCAGACAATACCACGACCATGTACTACCTAAACCGCCAGAGGCGGGGCGCGTTCCATGCTTCTATGCAAGGCCTCCGCATTTGGTCACTGATGCGAAGCCTTGAGGCGGATCTCTAGCCATTCATGTGGCAGGAGCCTCCCAACACCCTGGCCGATGCCCTGATCCGGATAGGGGCTGCATCTCACAGTGGTCTCTCCTGCCGGAGGTAGTACAAGATCTGTTCTCCCCACTGGGGCACACCTCAGGTGGACCTGTTTGCCTCCAGGGAGAACACGAAGCTGAGGCTGTTTCATGCCGGCCCCCCTCAGCAGGGCTCGCTGCAGAGGGATGGCTTCTCGAGGCTGTGGACCCCGGGCCTCTTTTACGCTTTTATTCCATTTCCCTTGATTCACAAGGTGCTTCTCAAAGTAAGGAGGGACAAGGCGCAGGTGATTCTGATAGCCCCGGACTGGCCCTGCCAGTTCTGGTACCCAGATCTCCTCAGCCTCAGCTCCAGGCTCCCGAGGCAGCTTCCAGCTCGCCCGGACCTGCTCTCAGTCAATCAGGGGAAGGTGTTCCATCCGGACCTTCAATCCCTGCACCCTGACTGACCTGGTTCCTGGCGGCTAGAGTTCCAGGCCTTGGGTCTTTCCAACAAGGTCCTCCAGTTTTGTTGGGCGTCCCGTAAGAGTCGACAAGGAGATGCTATGCCTTCAAATGGAAGAGATTTTCCATTTGGTATCAGAATGAGCTTGGACCCTTCCTCCTGTTCTTTGGCAAGCATTTTGGACTATTTATGGTCCTTTCTAGTCAAAGGCTTAGGTCAGCGAAACCTAAAGGTGCACCTGGCAGCCATCTCTGCTTGCAGGTGGCGGGCCAGGGAGCAGTCGGTGGGCGCAGAAGAAGATGATCTGGCGCTTTTCAAAGGCCTTGATCACATTTCCCCTCGGTGCGAGAACCTCCACCTCCGTGGGATTTACTGCTGGTACCGAGCAAAGCTCATGGGCAAGCCATTGAACCAATGCACAGGTGTGAAACTCTCACCTGTCGTGGAGACCGCCTTCTTGGTGGCTATCCGTCAGCCAGAAGGATGGGAGAACTCCAGGCGCTCTGCATTGAGTCTCCTTACCTGGTCTTCCACAGGGACAAGGTTGTCCTGCGCCCCACCAAATTCCTTCCGAAGGTGGTGTCGGAGTTTCACCTAGCCAGGTGTTGACTCTGCTGGTGTTCACCCAATCACACCTCGGAGGCGAATACAGGCTCCATACTTTGGACCCTAGAGGCGCTCGCTTATTATAAGGAGTGCATGGCTGAAGTCCGGGAGAGGTTCGCCAGCGTGTTTGTCACCTACGCTGAAGCCGCACCTGGCAGACCTGCAGCCAAGCGGACGATAGGCAGGTGGGTCACCTCCTGCATAGATCTCTGCTATAGGTTGTCGGGCATGGAGCCTCCCAGAGGGATAAGAGCTCATTCTACCCATCATACTGCTGCATCGGTGGCTGCTTCCATGGACATCCCTATCCAGGAAATCTGCTGGGCTGCTACCTGGAAGTCAACACACACCTTTATTACCCATTCCACATCGACCTTGAGTCACGCCGGGATGCTGGTTTTGGGGCCTCGGTTCTCCAGTCCTTATTCCCCAAGTAAGTATTAAGGGGGTGTGCGCCTTGCCTCCCTCCTCCCGGAAAACTGCTAGGAGTCTGCCAGACAGTGTGGATGAACAACATATCCATGTCCCTTGAAATACAGGTTACTCACCTGTAACAGGAGTTCTAGGAATGGTATATGTTGTTCATCCCTCAACTCCCGACCTCCCGGCTTTGGCGCACAACCTGAACTTCCAGTGGGCCAGATCTGGCGTCATGGGGCGGAGCCGAGAGTTTTACCACCCGGGTGGGTGGGAGGAGCCAGCTTGAAGACCTTCCGGCAAGATTTAAAGCGGCAAGGAACCTGCCAGTCAGTGTGGATGAACAACATATAACATTCCTAGAACTCCTGTTACAAGTGAGTAACCTGTATTTCCTATCCTTTGCCGAGAGGATGAAAGGGGCCCCTGTTTGGAAGCAGACCCTTTCACGTTGGCTCATTCAATGTATCTCTTTCTGTTATGTCAAGCGCAGCAAACCCTTGCCAGGCGCGGTCAAGGGCCATTCTACCAGAGGAGTGGCCACCTCCTTCTAGCGCTGAAGAATGTGTCCGCTTCACCTATTTGTGCTGCAGCCACCTGGAGCTCGGTGCATACCTTTATTAGGGATTATAGCCTAGACATCGCCTCAAGGTGAAAAGCTGGATCTTACTTCAAGATACAGCTCTTGCAGCAGGTTACACCATTAGGACTGAAGCCAGCAGGCGTCAGGACCCCACGAAAATCTTCTAGCTGGCAGTCTTCAGTGGGGACCGCCTCTATGTCGGTCCCGCCGGAATCCCCAGTTCTTTCCCGCCGTCGACTTGCATGTCTCGACCCTTCGGTCAGTACCTAGCATGCGACGCCTGGAAAAGTTCTTTTCCCGTTTCTCGAATTGGAAACTCTCAATCGAATCATCTGCCATCTGATGTTCTCTCCAACATCCGCGGAGGGCCATCCATCAGAGTGCGCCTGTGGGAAGCAAATTCCCTTTAAAGACCCGCATTCGGCCTGCGTGCGGTGCCTAGGCCCGGACCACAACACCCGGGCCTGTTCCTTCTGTCACGGATTTAACAATTGGACCCGGATCCATCGCCAGAAGGCCCTACAAGTTTACCTTCTTGAAGAGAGATTGAAGGATATGGATTCTGCCTCCAAGGAGGAATCGTCCGAGAAATCCCGCCGGCACCTCGAAAAGCACAAGGAGAGGGTGAGATCAAAATCCCCTTCTAGGGCTTCCGACTCCCATAGTTCCGGCTCCCCGTCCGACCGCTCGCCTTCCCAGGCACGCTCTCGACCTCCCCCGGTCGCAGTCAAGTCATCCTCCGGTTCCTCTATTCTGCAGCCTGTCAAGACCTCCAAGCCTTTGTCATCTTCTTCCAAGGCCTCGCCGAGGTCAGGGGACCGCCATCACCACAAGTCCAGCTCCCGCCATTCTGCGCCCGACATCCGGTCGGTCTCCTTACCCTCCTCCACCCAGCGAGAAACCAAGGAGCTGACATACAGCTCAAGGGACGTCTGACCCCTGCGTCGGCCAAGCACCACCGGTCCCAGGATCCGGCGACTGCCAGACACCGCCTCGGTCAGGCCTTCTCCACCGACGCGGCGGAGGACCGACCCAGTGAGAGAGGAACCCCTACGCCACCTACCGATGTCGGCCAGGAGGCACGTATGGAGGAGGAGTTGACTCAGCTCGAGGATCAGGCGGGCGAACCCGGTCCTGTCGAACCCCCGGGGGAACCCTCTCCTGAACCAGAGACCCCTGGGGAGCCGACACCGGAACACGACTACCTGTGCCTGGTCCGTCATCGGGCCTCAATATTTCTGAGGTCAAGGAGCTATTCACCTTTTGGTGGGATACCATAAAGAAGGACGTGGTTCCCACACCTCCTCCTCCACCCATGACTCATGACCCACCGGCCCCAGCGCCCCCCACCCCATCTGGGGCAGCAGGCCGAGTACCTTCCCCCCCAGGAGCCTGCAGAATCTCCTAGGGGCAGACCAGACAAGGGGAGACCTCCGTCCAGATCTTTTTCAGGGTCACCTAGCCCCAATAAACCCAGAAGACGCTGCCACTCGCCTCCGATGGAGGACTCTGGATCGGACTTCTCGGATGGATCCAGATCCCCTTCTCCCATCAGCGTCCCCTCTCCAGACCTACGTGAGCTCCCAAGATCTCCTCCGGATGACCCATCGTTCTCTGAGATTATAGAGGGCATATTCAGAGAATATGGGTTGGGGCCATGAGAGAAACTTGACCCACGAGGGGGGCTCGCCTTGCACATTATCTTGACAAAAGGACCCAAAACCTGTGGGTGGGTACCACCCTTGGTGGACACCTGAGCCGTCCCTACCAATGCAGTGGAAGCGTCCACCTCTCTCCCGACCCATGCCGAAGAGGCTGACCACCTGTACAAGGGAGCCTAGGGAGGACCAGTACTTGGCATCTCATCCTCTGGCGATTCCCTGGTCATTACAGCCTCCGTGACCCGGTCCCAGAGGCGCAAAACATCTGAAACCCTGCTACTGGACCCGAGGTCCAAGCAATTGGGCCTTGACGCAATAAGTACTCGCGCTTCAAAAGGATGTGAGTGCGTCCGGGCTCAGAGAGATCGGCTACTATTCCTTCTTTCTGGTTCCAAAGAAAACATGGGACCTCCGTTCATTTGACCTCAGTGACCTTAATATCGGTCCTTACAAACAGTTTTATGGTGACCCTCCAGAGCTCATTCTGATGTTGAAGAAGAGCGCTTTTCTACGTCACTGACATGCATTACTACCTGCACATCCCATTGCTCAAGCACACAGGAGGTTCAAGGCTTGATTCCTTGCCACTACTTTCAGTTCCGCACTTCTTTTGGACTGTCATCATTGGGATCTTTACCAAGTGTATGGCAGTTTGTGGCGTCTCCTGGGGAGACAGGGCCACTATGTGTTCCGTAAGTGGATGACTGGCTTCTCATGGCAGCCTCAGAGAGGCGCTTTGTTATCATCAGAACACACAAGCTCTTTTTCAGTCGCGGGTCCTTATCGCTCGAGTCTCTCTGGTACCTCCCAGAAGCTGCAATTCTGGACACCATCCATGAAACTTTTTTTTCCGAGGACAGTGTGAACCGCATCAGGGACCTTTCAGCGAACTGTCCACCAGACTGGTGCTCGCCTGCTCGGCGTGCCTGTATTTCCAACCATCCGTGGCAAGGCCACATGCGGGTAACCGTGGATGCTAAAGTGCAATGGGATAGGTAAGACCACATGCGGCAGCGGTCCGGATCCCCGAAGGCCTTGATTTGGGACTGGTGGTGGCTAGACAGGGACACTCTCTGTGGGTGTTCCGTTTGCTTTGTCCCGGAGGTAATCCCACAGACGCCTCAGGGCTGGGTGGGAGCAACAATTTGAACGTGGTGAGGTCCCAGGGGACATGGACCCTCAGGAAGCTCACCTCCATATCAACATTCTGGAGGTGAGGCAGTCCTTTATACCATGCATGCTCAGTCAGAAATCCCCCGACTCTCTTCGCTTCAAACAGTCAATAGGTGGTGATGTATACCAATAAATGAGGCACACTCTTACCCTTTGCAGGAAGCTATGAGAGTGTGGGAATGGTACTGATACGCGCGAGCCTGATTGCAGTTCACGCCCGGAGGTAAAACAATACATGAACAGCCTGGTTGATCTAGGCCAGGGTCCAGTGTGGAAGTTCTTCAGGAGGTAGCAGGATCTGTTTCTTCAATGGGAACTCCAGGTGGACTTGTTCATCCTTCAACGTAAACCTGTTCAGTTCTATTGGCTATGTTGTTATCCACTCATTGGCAGGTATCCTTGCTGCTTTAAATCTTGCGGAAGGTCTTTAGCTTGTTCCCACCCACGGGTGGTATAACTCTCGGTCTGCCCTTGTTAGATCTTCCTTACCGCTTGGAGCTCAGGTTCCCTCCTTAACGCCTACGTTTGTGACTGTTCTTGTTTCTCCGTTTCTTGGTTAAAAATAAATTTGCAAAGACTTTGGTGTTCACCCCGCGCTGCGGTGGACAACTGACCTGATTGAGATGCCTATGCGGCAGAAGATGTCTCGACGATCCACACTCCATGTGTGTACTGCTTAGGGCTTGAGCACGACCGCGGGCTTGCGGCCTGTGTTCATCTTTCTCGGCCTCGTCCTCGAAGCCCGTGGCCCGGTGCAACTGGGCGTCCCGAGCGTTTTTCTCCGTGAAGTCCAAGGAGGCCGGTTGGTGTTGTCCGGCGGCTCGGCGGATCAGCCGGTGGATGGTCGGTCTCGAAGAGGAGGCGCGCGGGTCTGATTTTCTCGCCGTGCATTTATCCCGCTTCTCTGTGGGTTCTTCTTCCCACACGGCTTCTTTTTAAGGGAGTTTTGTCTGTCCCTCCACTAAGGGAGTATAGTCTACGCTTGTTGACCTTATTCTCGGTCCAAAAGAAGCGATTGGCAGAAACTTCTCCGGCCGACGCTTCTTGGGAGCGGAAAGGTCCTTCCCCGAGCTCTGCCGACCATCGGCTTCGGCCACTGGCCCTCACGGTGTCCCCTGGCCGGGTCAGTTGACCGAGACTCCCCACCCGACCTAAGTCGAGATTTTTCTAATCTGACGGCTGTCGCCTTTAGCAGCCGAGACCCCCACCCGGTTCCCTCCGGGAGGAGTTGGGGATCCCGTGGCTCGCCCTGTGCCTCCTGTTCCTGAGCCCTCGGATGGACCATCCGAGCCGAAGGGAGTGCCGGTTCCGGCCGACACCTCCCCGCACCGACCTCCGGAAATTCGGGAGTCTCGGGTTCGGCACTGCTGCATGCCGCCGTCTCGATCTAGGAGGTCATGAATTACGCCGACGGTACGGGGACTTATGTTGCGGCCCTGGTCGGGAGTAAGCCGACCCCGCCGCCTTTCGGCCATTAAGTGGCTGTCACCGGGATGCTCACACAACCCCTGACTTATCCGAGGAGTCAGCACCCAGGCCGGTTGTTCGGCCAAACCAGCTGCTCCAATCGATTCGTGGAACCTCCGCCCACAGCCACCACATCTGGGGTCTCGACCAAGGATTCTCGGCCCACAAGGGTCTACCCCATCGGCTGTCAGTTACCCTCACTCCTACTCGACCTCGCAGGTGAAGGGTGGCTCAGGCCAGAGGCAGCCTTCTAGGACTCTTTCGAGTCCGAAGATGATTCCTCCTTTTCTCCAAGCGACTGGACTTGGAGTCTTCAGGAGGTCAGTCAATGGACGATAGCCGTGCGTCCTTCCTAGGACTGCTTGACTCATCTCGGAGTCCACCGGGATGGAGCTCGAACCCGTTTCCAAACGGGCCAGGTATCCCCTCACGGAGATTCTGGACCGAGGGGATTCTCCGACGGAGGCCTTTCCGGTGGCCGAGGCCATAGGGTCCGGCACTGGAGCTTTGGCAGCGCCTCAAGCTTCCTCTGCTCCCCAGCCTCTTCGCCAGGATGGCCAGGAAGTATATGTCCCCACCGTTCCTTGTCCGTTTTTTTCGGAACACCCCTCTGCTGAGGGGTTGAGCCATCGACAGCGTCAGCGCCACTGCAACGCCAGGGATGTGGACAAACCTTCCTGACAAGGAGAGTCCAAGAAATTGGACTATGTCGGGCGAAAGTCCACGCCAAGGGTCCTCTCTCGGCCTTAGTCAGGCCAGTTCGGCCCCTCATGGCACATTTTTCTCATGCCCTGTTGGGCTCCTGGATGAGGTCATCCTTCATCTTCCGCCAGATCTGCAGACTACTGTTACAGGTGCGGACCAGGGCAGGCAGGGCCAAACAGCAGCTCAGACTGCTTTGGATATAGGGGACTCGTGTGCCAGATCGGTGGCGCCGTGAGTGGCTATCGGTCGCTGGCTTGGCTGAGGATATCCACCTTTACTCGGATACCCAGCATGTTGGCGGATGTTCCTCTTTGGGGACTGACCTCTTCGGCCCTGGGGTGGAAGGTCACCTGCAGAGGATCGAGAAGTCCATGCTACCTTGACTCGGTTTCTTCCGCCAGAAGGACAAAGGCCGCGAAGCCACAGCCTAAGCCCTTTACGGCCCCTGTGCCCCGCCTGCCCAGCATCGCTGGGCCAGCAGGCTCGGGCCTTGGCATCCCAAACCCAAGCCACCGGCTTCCTCTAACAGGAGGCAGAGGAAAGGCCCAGGAGGTCCCTCGGCCGGTCCCTCCTCCAAGCCTGCCCAGTGACGGGCTGAGGGTGTCGCCCATTCCGTCCACCTGTTACCCCTGGGTCCCCCATGGGGGACCGCTCCGCACATCCGTTCCGCCTGGTCGCTGTTACCACGGACAGGTGGGTCTTGGAGGTGGTGGGAAGAGGCCTGCCTCTGGAATTCGAGCAGGCACCACCCTTCAGAGCCGTCGCCCCTCGGGGGGCTTCGGGGTCCCCAGCCTCACTGGCGGCTCGTCGAGCCGACATCGCTCTCCTCCTCCAGAAGGAGGTGATAAGAGAGGTGGCGGACCCTCCTTCAGACCCAGGGTTTGTGTCCAGGTACTTCCTGGTTCCGAAACGGACGGGGTGCTGGCGCCCCATTCTCGACCTACACGACCTAAACAAGTTCCTAAGGTCTCGAACCTTCAGGATGGTCACTCTGGCTCAGATAATACCATCCTTGGAACGCGGGCGCGGTGGTTCTGCTCTCTGGACTTGCAGGGCCAGCTTTTTCAATGCCCCTATCCGTCCGTCTCACACAGAGATTCCTTCTTTCCAGCCGGAAGGATCCTTTCGAGTTCCAAGCCATGCCCTTCGGCTTGTCTCCAGCTCCCAGGGTCTTCACCAAATGCATGGCAGTGGTGACAGCATTCCTGCGGGCGCCTAGGGTCCGTGTGCCCTTACCTGGACGACTGGCTGATAGCAGCTCCTCCAGGAAGGAGGCGGAGTGGTCCAGAGATCTGGCCTCCAGGTCTGCTCTCAACTGGGCCTCCTTATCGAGGCCAAGTCGGAACTCGAGCCAAAGCAGGTGATTCTATTCATCGGGGCAGCTCGACTCTCTTCGAGCCAGAGCTCGGCTCCCGGCGGACAGGGCCGGGGTTCTTTCCTCCTTTGCCCGATCATTTCTGGTTGGGCAATTGCGCCCTGCCCTGGACTTCCTGGGTCTCATGGCGGCCTGCACCAGCGTGGTCCGTTGGGCCCGCTGGAACATGCGTCCCCTTCAGTGGGGACTGGCCAGCCAGTGGTCACAACGCTGCGATCTTTTGGAACAGCTTGTGTCGCTGACTGGATGGAACGCCTCCAGTGTGGACCGTTCCAGATCATTTGCAGGAGGGCATCCTTATCGTCCGCCCCCGAGCCGACGGTCTCTATCGACCGATGCCTCTTGATGGGTTGGGGTGCCCATCTGGGGAATACTGGGCTCATGGCCTCTGGTCCCCATGAGGTCCCGATGCCACATCAACCTGCTGGAGCTCCGAGCGGTCCGCCTAGCTCTCACCGCCTTCCTCCCCGTTCCTCCGAGTCAAGTGGTCCAGTCCAGCCGGACAATACCACGCACCATGTTCTATCTAAACCGCCAGGGCAGGGACGCTCCATGCTTCTATGCAAGGAAGCTCTCGCATTTGGTCACTGTGCGCAGCCTGGAGGCGGATCTCCTAGCCATTCATGTGGCAGGGCCTCCAACACCCTGGCCGATGCCCGAGCCGGATAGGGCTGCATCCACGAGTGGTCTCTCCTGCCGGAGGTAGTACAGCATCTGTTCTCACATTGGGGCACACCTCAGGTGGACCTGTTCGCCTCCAGGGAGAACGCGAAGCTGAGACTGTTCCATGCCCGCCCCCCTCAGCAGGGCTCGCTGCAGGGGGATGCCTTCTCGAGGCAGTGGACCCGGGCCTCTTTACGCCTTTCCCCATTTCCCTTGATCCACAAGGTGCTTCTCAAGGCGAGGAGGGACAAGGCGCAGGTGATTCTGATAGCCCCAGACTGGCCTCGCCAGTTCTGGTACCAGATCTCCTCAGTCTCAGCTCCAGGACTCGCGGCAGCTTCCAGCTCGCCCGGACCTGCTCTCAGTCAATCAGGGAAGGTGTTCCATCCGGACCTTCAATCCCTGCACCTGACGGCCTGGTTCCTGGCGGCTAGAGTTCCAGGCCTTGGGTCTTCTCCGACGAGGTCCTCAATGTAGTTGAGGCGTCCCGAGGAGTCGACCAGAAAATGTTGTGCCTTCAAATGGAAAAGGTTTTCCATTTGGTGTCAGGCAAGGAGGCTTGGACCCTTCCTCCTGTTCCTTGGCAAGCATCTTGGACTATTTATGGTCCTTTCTAATCAAGGGCTTGGGTCGGCGACCCTAAGGGTGACCTGGCAGCCATCTCTGCTTACGGGCGGCGGGCGAAGGAAGCAGTCGATGGCAGGAGAAGGTGGTCTGGCGCTTTTTCAAGGCCTTGATCACATTTCCCCTCCAGTGGGGAACCCCCACCTCCGTGGGATCTACTGCTGGTACTGGCAAAGCTCATGGGCAAGCCATTCGAACCTATGCACAGGTGTGCTCTCTCTCACCTGTCGGAAGACCGCCTTCTTGGTGGCTATCACGTCAGCCAGAAGGATGGAGAGCTCCAGGCGCTTCCATCAGTCTCCTTACCTGGTCTTCCACAGGGACAAAGGTTGTCCTGCGCCCCACCGAAATTCCTTCCGATGGTGGTGTCGGAGTTTCACCTTAACCAGGTGTTGACTCTGCCGGTGTTCTACCCCAATCACACCTGGAGGGCAATACAGGCTCCATGCTGGACCCTAGAAGGGCGCTCGCTTATTATAAGGGCGCACGGCTGAAGTCGGGAGAGGTTACGCCAGCTGTTTGTCACCTACGCTGAAGCGCACCTTGCAGACCTGCAGCCAAGCGGACGATAAGCAGATGGGTCACTTCCTGCATAGATCTCTGCTATAAGTTGGCAGGCATGGAGCCTCCCAGAGGGATAAGAGCTCATTCTACCCGCCATACTGCTGCAACGGTGGCTGCTTCCGGGACGTCCTATCCAGGAAATCTGCAGGGCTGCTACCTGAAGTCAGCAAACACCTTCATTACCCATTACCACATCGACCTTGAGTCACGCGGGATGCTGGTTTTGGGGCCTCAGGTTCTCCAGTCTCTCTTTCCCAAGTAAGTATTGGGGGTGTGCGTCTTGCCTCCCTCCTCCCGGTGAACTACTAGGAGTCTCCATATGAGTGTGGATGAACAACATATCCATGTCCCTAGAAATACAGGTTACTCACCTGTAACAGGAGTTCTAGGAATGGTATATGTTGTTCATCCACTACTCCACCTCGACCCTCCCGGCTCGACGCACAACCTGGAGAGCTTCCAGCGGCCAGATCTGGCGCTGCGGGGCGGAGAGCCGAGTTATCCACCCGGTGGGTGGAGGAGCAAGCTTGAAGACCTTCCGCAAGATTTAAAGCGGCAAGGATACCTGCCAATGAGTGTGGATGAACAACATATACCATTCCTAGAACTCCTGTTACAGGTGAGTAACCTGTATTTTTTGCTCGCTAGATCCAGGGCCTGGTGTTTTCTGGCGAGACGCGTTGTCCCTCTCCTGGGTGGACAGATTCCTCTACGCTTTCCCTCCCTTCCCGTTGATCCAGAGTGTCCTCCTCAAACTTCGCAGGGAGCACGCAACAATGATCCTGGTAGTGTCTTTCTGGCCCAAACAGATCTGGTTCCCCATGCTGACCCAGTTGTCCATCAGCTCCCACCTGTTGTCTCAAGAGGAGGGTTTGTTAGTCCATCTGGACTTACGCTCACTGAACCTGCATGCCTGGCTTCTCGAGACATGGCCGTTATGCGACACGGGGTCTCGCAAGAGGTGGCGGAAGTCTTTTCTGCCACCAGAAAGCCGGCAACGCATGCGATGTACACCATGAAATGACACCGGTTTTGCATGTGGTCTCAGGCACATGGCCTCTCTCCTTAAGATTACCCAGAGAAATCAGTTCTGGAATACCTGCTTTCCCTCCTCCACTTAGGTCTTGCCTATTTCTCAATTAAAGTTCACCTCTATGCGATTTCGGCCTACCACTACCCGATAGGTCAACACACAGTGGCACAACTCGATGCCTCTCGTGATTTCCTGAGTGGGTGTTACACCTTAGGCCACCCATCAAGGGTCCCGTCTCCCCTTGGGACCTACTCTTCGTCCTGGAGCAGCTCACGCTGCCCCCTTTTGAACTTGCCACAGATTGCGAGCTGTGTTTTCTGTCATGGAAAACGTTATTTTTGGTTGCTCTTATGTGTAAGGAACCTTATTTAATTTTCACCAGGACAGAGTGTCTCTGAGGACGAATCCTAAATTCTAGGGACATGGATATGTTGTTCATCCACACTCATTGGCAGTATCCTTGCCGCTTTAAATCTTGCGGAAGGTCTTCAAGCTTGCTCCTCCCACCCACCCGGTGGTATAACTCTCGGCCCGCCCCATGACGCCAGATCTTCCTACCGCTGGAAGCTCAGGTCTCTCCTAACGCCCGCGCCAGGACTGGTCTTCTATTTCTCCGCTTATGGATTTAAAAATAATTTTTGCAAAGACTTCAGTTCGATCCTCGCGCTGCGGCGGATAAATCGACTCGGATTTCGGAGATGCCCATGCGGCAGAAGATGTCTCGGGACGGATCCACACTCCACGGTGTCTCATTGCTTAGGCCTTGAGCACTGACCCGCAGGCTTGCGACTCTGTGCTCATCTTTCGCCTACGCCCTCAAGACCGTGTGTTGCCCGATTGCAACTGGGCCGTCCCAGTAGCGCTTCCTCCGTGAAGTCCAAGGAGGCCCGTTGGCGGTGTCCGCGGGCGGCGGGTTTCGGGCGGATCAGCTCGAGCGGATGGTCGCCTCAAGAGGAGGCAGGCGGCGTCGTATCTTCCTCGGCCGGCATTTATCCCGCCTTCTCTGGGTTCTTCCTACACGGCTTCCTTTTAAGGAGTTTTGTCTGTCCCTCTCCACTAAAGGAGAAGGGCCTCGCCTGCTGGACCTTTTCTCGGTCCAAAAGAAGGACAAGGGTAAGTCCTCCGCCGCCTTGGGAGCGGGAAAGGTCCCTCTCTCGGCCGCCGACCGTCGCGTTTCGTCGATCTGGCCGGCTTCTGCCACTGGCCTCACGGTGTCCCCTGCCAGGTCAGTTGACCGACTCTGACTGATGAAGTCGAGATTTTTCTCACCCATTGACGGGCTGTCGCCTTTAGCAGCCGAGATTCCCTCCCGGTTCCCCCGGAGGAGTTGAGGATCCTGGCTCGCCTTGTGCCTCCGGTTCTGAGCCCTCGGATGGACCCTTCCGAGTCAAGGGAGGTCGGTTCCGGCCGACACCTCCTGCACCGACCGGAAATTCGGGACTTCTCGGTTCGGGTTCGATTCCTCTTCTCATGTCCAGCTGCTCCCACCTCCGCCATAGGCGGTCTCGGCCGCATCAGCGGTAAGCCGGGCGTTGCCGCCCCTGCCCCTCCTCCTCGGATGAGGGGAGGCCGCGTGAAATTACGCCGACGGCACGAGGACCTTTATGTTGCAACAGCTCCTCCTGGCCGGAATAAGCCGACCCGCGCCTCCGCCATTATGGCTGTCACCGAACGGGCCGACACAACCCTCGACTTGCCCGAGGAGCCTATACCCAGGCCGGGTTGTTCGCCAAAACCAGCTGTTCCACCGACAGTGGAACTCTCCGCCCACAGCCACCATCGGGTCTCACCAAGGATTCTCGGTCATGCAAGGGCTTACCCCATCGCTGGGTCAGTTACCCTCACCCCGACCGACCTCGGCAGGTGAAGGGTGGCTCGGGCAGAGAGGAGCTTTCGAGGACTCTTCCGGAGTCCGAAGATGATTCCCTTCTTCTCCAAGCGACTGGACTTGGAGTCTTCAGGAGGTCAGCCAATGGACGACAGCCCGTCGTCTCTTCCTAGGACTGCTTCGCTCATCTCGGAGTCTACCGGGATGGAGCTCGAACCCGCTTCCAAACGGGCCAGGTATCCCTCACGGAGATTCTGGACCGAGGATTCTCCGACGGAGGCTCTTCCGTGGCCGAGGCCATAGTGGGTCCAGCACTGGAACTTTGGCAGCCTCTGCTTCCTGCCCTGCGCCTCGGCCAGGATGGCCAGGGGAAGGCGTGTCCCTACCGTTCCTTGTCCGGTTTTTCGGAACACCCTCTGCCAGTGGTTGTTACTGACAGCGTCATGCCACAAGTAACGCAGTTGGATGTGGACAAACCTCCTGACAAGGAGTCCAAGAAATTGGACTATGTCGGGCGAAAAGTCTACGCTATGCCCTCTCTCGGCCTCGTCAGCCAGTTCGGCCGCCTCATGGCACATTTTTCTCATGCCCTGTTGGGCTCCCTGGATGAGGTCATCCCTCATCTTCCGCCGATCTGCAGACTACGGTTAAGCAGGTCGCGACCAGGGCAGAGGTAGTGGCCAAACAGCAGCTCCAGACTGCTTTGGATGTAGGGGACTCATGTGCCAGATCGGTGGCGGCCGAGTGGCTATGCTGGCCGTGGCTTGGCTGAGGATATCCACCTTTACTGATACCCAGCACAAGTTGGCGGATGTTCTCTTTGGGACTGACCTTTCGGCCCTGGGGTGGAAGGTCACCTGCAGAGGATCGAGAAGTCCAATGCCACCTTGGACTCGGTCTCTTCCGCTCAGAAGGACAAAGGCCAGCAAACCACAGCCTAAGCTCCTTCGTCCTTCTGTGCCCCCGCGCCGCCCGCCCAGTAACGCCAGGGCCAGCAGGCCTCGCCTGGCATCCCAAACCCAAGCCGCTGCTTCTCTAACAGGAGGCAGGGAGGAAGGCCCAGGAGGTCCCTCGGCCGGTCCCTCCTCCAAGCCTGCCCAGTGACCGGGCTGAGGGTGTCGCCCCATCCCCCACCTCCCCCTGGGTCCCCCTGGGGACGGCCCGCACCTCCGCTCCGCCTGGTCCGCTGTTACCACGGACAGGTGGGTCTTGGAGGTGGTGGGAAGAGGCCTGCCTCTGGAATTCGAGCAGGCACCACCCTTCAGAGCCGTCGCCCCTCGGGGGGCTTCGGGATCCCCAGCCTCACTGGCGGCTCGTCGAGCCGACATCACTCTCCTCCTCCAGAAGGAGGTGGTAAGAGAGGTGGTGGACCCTCCTTCAGACCCAGGGTTTGTGTCCAGGTACTTCCTGGTTCGGAAACGGACGGGGCTGGCCCCATTCTCTAATTCCACACGACCTAAACAAGTTCCTAAGGTCTCGAACCTTCAGGATGGTCATCTGGCTCAGATAATACCATCCTTGGAACGCCGGCGTGTGGTTCTGTTCTCTGGACTTGCAGGACGCGTTTTCCACGTCCTATCCGTCCGTCTCACCAGAGATTCCTTCGGCTCCAGCGAAGGATCTCTTCGAGTTCCAAGCCATGCCCTTCGGCTTGTCTCAGCTCCCGGGTCTTCACCAAATGCATGGCAGTGGTGACAGCATTCCATGGGCGCCGAGGGTCCGGTGTACCCTTACCTGGACGACTGGCTGATAGCAGCTCCCTCCAGGAAGGAGGCGGAGTGGTCAGAGATCTGGCCCTCCAGGTCTGCTCTCAACTGGGCCTCCTTATCAACGAGGCCAAGTCGGAACTTGAGCGAAGCAGGTGATTTTATTCATCGGGGCAGCTCGACTTCTTCGAGCCAGAGCGGCTCCGCGGACAGGGCGAGGTTCTTTCCTCCTTTGCCCGATCATTTCTGGTTGGGCAATTGCTCCTGCCGGGACTCCTCGCCTCCTGGGTCTCATGGCGGCCTGTACCGCAGCGTGGTCCGTTGGGCCCGCTGGAACATGCGTCCTTCAGTGGGGACTGGCCAGCCAGTGGTCACAACGCTACATCCTTGACCAGCTTGTGTCGGTGACACAGGGATGTGGAATGCTCTCCAGTGGTGGACCGCTCCAGATCATTTGCAGGAGGGCATCCGTTCGTCCGCCGCAGCCGACGGTCTCTGTCGACTCGCCTGCCTCTGATGGGTTGGGGTGCCCATCTGGGGAACACCGGGCTCATGGCCTCTGGTCCCCGGGAGTCCCTGCCACATCAACCTGCTGGAGCTCCGGCGGTCCGCCTAGCCTCACCGCCTTTGCTCCGTTCCTCCGGGTCAAGTGGTCCGAGTCCAGACGGACAATACCACGACCATGTACTATCTAAACCGCCAGGGCGGACGCGCCCATGCTTCTATGCAAGGAAGCTCTCCAGATTTGGTCACTGCGGCGCAGCCTGGAGGCGGATCTCCTAGCCATTCACGTGGCAGGAGCCTCCAACACCCTGGCCGATGCCCTGAGCCGGATAGGGGCTGCATCCCACGAGTGGTCTCTCCTGCCGGAGGTAGTACAGCATCTGTTCTCCCTTTGGGGCACACCTCAGGTGGACCTGTTTGCCTCCATGGAGAACGCGAAGCTGAGTCTGTTCCATGCCCGCCCCCCTCAGCAGGGCTCGCTGCAGGGGGATGCCTTCTCGAGGCAATGGACCCCGGGCCTCTTTTACGCCTTTCCCCCATTTCCCTTGATCCACAAGGTGCTTCAAGGCGAGGAGGGACAAGGCGCAGGTGATTCTGATAGCCCCAGACTGGCCTCGCCAGTTCTGGTACCCAGATCTCCTCAGTCTCAGCTCCAGGACTCGCGGCAGCTTCCAGGCCCGGACCTGCTCTCAGTCAATCAGGGAAGGTGTTCCATCCGGACCTTCAATCCGCACTGCGGCCTGGTTCCTGGCGGCTAGAGTTCCAGGCTTTGGGTCTTTCCGGCAGGTCCTCAATGTAGTTAGGCGTCCCGTAGTCGACCAGAAAATGCTATGCCTTCAAATGGAAAAGGTTTTCCATTTGGTGTCAGACAAGGGCTTGGACCCTTCCTCCTGTTCCTTGGCAAGCATCTTGGACTATTTATGGTCCCTTTCTAGTCAAGGGCTTAGGTCGGCGACCTAAGGGTGCACCTGGCAGCCATCTCTGCTTACAGGCGCGGGCGGAGAGCAGTCGATGGCGCAGGAGAAGGTGGTCTGGCGCTTTTCAAAGGCCTTGATCACATTTCCTCAGTGCGGGAACCCCACCTCCGTGGGATCTACTGCTGGTACTGGCAAAGCTCATGGGCAAGCCATTCGAACCTATGCACAGGTGCTCTCTCTCACCTGTCGTGGAAAGACCGCCTTCTTGGTGGCTATCCGTCAGCCAGAAGGATGGGAGAGCTCCAGGCGCTTTCCATCGAGTCTCCTACCTGGTCTTCCACAGGGACAAGGTTGTCCTCACCCCACCAAATTCCTTCCGAAGGTGGTGTCGGAGTTTCACCTTAACCAGGTGTTGACTCTGCGGTGTTCTACCCCAATCACACCTCGGAGGCCGAATATAGGCTCCATACTCTGGATCCTAGAAGGGCGCCGCTTATTATAAGGAGCGACGGCTGAATCTCGGGAGAGGCTCACGCCAGCTGTTTGTCACCTACGCTGAAGTCGCATCTGGCAGACCTGCAGCCAAGCGGACGATAAGCAGGTGGGTAACCTCCTGCATAGATCTCTGCTATAAGTTAGCGGGCATGGAGCCTCCCAGAGGGATAAGAGCTCATTCTACCCGCCATACTGCTGCAACGGTGGCTGCTTCCAGGGACGTCCCTATCCAGGAAATCTGCAGGGCTGCTACCTGGAAGTCAGCAAACACCTTCATTACCCACTACCACATCGACCTTGAGTCACGCCGGGATGCTGGTTTTGGGGCCTCGGTTCTCAGTCTCTCTTTCCCAAGTAAGTATATGGGTGTGCGTCTTGCCTCCCTCCTCCCGGAGAACTGCTAGGAGTCTGCCAATGAGTGTGGATGAACAACATATCCATGTCCCTAGAAATACAGGTTACTCACCTGTAACAGGAGTTCTAGGAATGGTATATGTTGTTCATCCACACGACCCACCCGACCTCCCCGGCTTCGACGCACAACCTGAGCTTCCAGCGGGCCAGATCTGGCGTCATGGGGCGGAGCCGAGAGTTATACCACCCGGGTGGGTGGGAGGAGCAAGCTTGAAGACCTTCCGGCAAGATTTAAAGCGGCAAGGATACTGCCAATGAGTGTGGATGAACAACATATACCATTCCTAGAACTCCTGTTACAGGTGAGTAACCTGTATTTCCTGCCTAAGGTGGTCTCGGCCCTTACCCTTAATCAGGACATCAATCTGCCGGTGTACTTCCCCAGGTACACCACTAGAGGAGGAGCATTGTTTCACACTCTAGATGTTCACCGCTCCTTAAGATGCTACTTGACCAGGACCAAACAGCATCGTAATTCTGAGCAGCTGTTTATTTCCTTCGCTGAGAGGATGTTGGGCCAACCAGTCTCAAAACAGACACTTTCCCACTGGCTTGTCCAGTGCATTTTGTTCTACTACAACAACGAACAGAAGCCCTTTCCGGGCACAGTCCGGGGCCACTCGACTAGGGGGAAACTACTTCCTTCGAAGTGCTGCGGAACATCTCCACCTCGGCCATTTGTGCCTCAGCTACATGGAGCTCAGTGCACAGCTTCATCAGGCATTACAGCCTGGACATCGCCTCGCGGCAGAGAGCAGGTTTCGGCCTCGCCATTCTACAGGTTTTCCTGTCCTAGAGTCAGGATTTTTGAGATCTCTCCATTATACCTCCTCCCAGAGTGTCTAGAGGCGCTATTGCTTGGGAATCTGTCCTAATGGTGTAACCTGCTGCAAGAGCTGTATCTCGAAGTAAGATAGTACGGTTATGTAAGAACTTACCATGACAGTAGATCTTCGAGAACAGCTCTTGCAGCAGGTACCTTCCTGCCCACCACCCCCCCTTTTGGAGGAGGTAGGTTTTAGCCTAACATCCATCTTTCGGGATGGAATGATTTGTTTTTAGTCTTGGCCATCTGATGGTGGATCCTTGGTCTCCTCTTCTGATGTCATCCAGCGTCCGGGAGTCTTCGGCGGGAGAACTGGGGATTGTGGTGGGACCGCCTCCTTATGAACTACGCCTGACGTCGGGTGTGGGACCGACGTCGGAAGTGGTTCCCTGCTGAAGACTGCTAGCTAGAAAATTTCCGTGGGGTCCTGGCTGCAACAGCTGTTCTCGAAGATCTACTGTTACAGTAAGTTCTTGCATAACTGTACTATCTACCACATCGGGACTTTTTGCGATATTTACAACTTTGACATTTTGTAAGAGGCCTACCATTGGGAACCCGGATGGTAGAGAGATACCCCCCGCACCCCCCACCACCACCACATGTTCAGATTCACCTTAGTTCCTCCCCAGATAGTACCCACCTAATATCAGTATACTACCGAGCATTAAACTCCCTGATAGGGCACCCACAGTAGAAAGCATTCAACTGCAATGGGAGGAGACTGGCTGCCACCTCTCACAGGACTGGCGGCGAGCCTGCTGTGATGCAGCTCAGGTAACCAGCTCCCACCAGTGGCGAGAATACGCCAGAACTTGGTTGACTACAAAGATTCCCACAATACACGACTGGTGGTCTATTGGTTAAACAAATCTACCAATTAGAACAGCTAACCTATAACCAGGGCCACTGGAAAATTTTACCCAAAAATGCGGGGATTTTCTTGTAAAAATTTCGGGGGTTCACTATACATTCCCACTGCCCCCTAATAAATATTTTGTTTGCTGCAGCATGTAATGATCACATAAATTGTTAGATAAATGTATTGCCACTTGTAAATGCGTTTAATATGAAGAAAGATGTGTGTTTTTGAAATGCACTGTAAACTAATTATTATGTAGCATATTTTCTAAAAATCAAGACATCTAAGTCATGCAGTGCTAACTAGATTTTATTCAGTAATTTACAGTTAGTCTGTACTGAATACATCCTGAAACAACATATTTTGCCAGTTTCTAGATGTTAAATAGTGAAGCCTGTTTAAACTACTTGCTTTGGTGCGAGAAAAAAAATAGATAACCAGGGTGCCTAATAAAGGTCTAATAAGAAAAATATTTTGTTAAAATGATTACTGTTCTTAATCAGCACTGTAAGTACATTTTAAAATCACATGATAAAAGTATCGAATCATACCAGTAGCTTTTCATTGCATCGTACAATAGTTTTTAATACATTGTACTTTTGTGCTACTCGGTTTGCAGTGATTTTACTTGGGTTGCAATTATTTTGTCTATGTGAAGGTCACTGTTTAACTATAAACCTGTTCAGCATGTTTTCAGAAATGTTTGCTTTTTGTAGGCTTTGTATGCAAGTATACAGTTGTGGCAGACTGACATGTAAGGAATCACTGTCACCAACCCCCTCAGAAGCACAATCAAGTTTATACTCAGCAGGGCCATCCAAACTCTTGACACGTTTCAATCAAAATCCTTTCAGATTGAAAGTATTTGTAAAAGGAAAATCTACCCTACCATTCAAAAACAAGCATTGTGGTCAAGGCTTCATTTAGGTGAATGGGGCACTTTGCACCTTTTCTCACAACTGTTGTTTCAGTCTCTGTGTCAGCAAAAAGTTCTCTAATAGTCTGCTTTAACACAGATTTTAAGTGTTCAAGTCTACATATGCATGACCAGAGGATTCTGAAACCAAAGCAGGGAAGAGAATCACATGAAAGCAGAGTCACATTTGACCCCTTCTCACTTCACACTGTACTGTTTTGGTCAAATCCAAGTCTGTCTACCATATCTGAGTAGATTTCCTTAAGAATTTAAATATTTTTATACCATTTCTGTGAAAAATTCCATAAATGTATGAAATTGCACGAAATTGTGGATTTTGTGCTGAGAAGGGTGAAAATTGCGGAAAAATTGCTCCTGCAATTTTCCAGTGGCTCTGCCTATAACCTAAATGAAAAATATGAGATTTTTGCCTCTAGATGGGCCCACTGGCATATGTATTACCTGCTTAAAGATGATTCCTTTGTCCCATGAGGGGACCTAGAAGGAATTCCTTCCACACTTTGGTATTCTACCTGTAACTAAACTGCCCTCTTTAATTTCTGACAACAACTGAAAAAGGAGAGAACTTGAGTGCCATATATGTGGGGATACTACAGTTGCCCTCCCATTTAGAGGACAGAACAACTCCTTAGTACCATTTTAAAATATGTTGTCCCACTGAGGGGGGTGAAATATAGAGGGATACTGAAGAGAAAAGATCCCTCGCTTTATTAGAATAGGGGAAGGTGATACAAGCTGGTCATTTGACCCTAACAAGGTGGGTGTGATTTGAGAGGGGTATAGACACCTGAAATCTTAACATTCGTTAACATATTCCACTAAGAAAATCAGCTTATAAAATGGTCTAACCAAGTAAATGGTTATAAAAAATGAAATTAATTTGATGCACTGATATCCAGGATGTCGAGACGTTGTGTCTAAGCCTCTAATAAGTATAATACTGATAAAATTAACTGAGTAGACCTGTGGAAATTAATGAAACCTTCTCAAAGGAAAGATACCTTACTTGAAGTACTGTTTTTAATCTTTAAGCCAAAATGTGCTGGAAATGTAAGTGCTATTGCCTGTTGAAAGTTTGTACTTGTGTATAAATGTTTGAATTTTAATAAAGATGAGATTAAACAAAATCTATCCTTAAAGCTTCTCTCATCTGCCTTCTCATTTATATCATTGCTAAATAATTTAGATGTTTGGTTAGAACCCTTAACCTCCAGATCTCTAGTTTTGTCATTACCACTAGACCATCTACCAATCATCTGCCTCACCGTTCTCCAAGATAACCCTATTTTCTTCATTCTCCATATCTCTGTTAAAAAACTCATCTCAGCACTGTCTGCTTTCCCCAGACAAAATCTTTAACCTCTGGACCTGCAGTCTGCAATGTCACCACTTCACCACCTAACTGTCCTCTGCTTCATCTTTCTTTATGCTAACCTTATCTTCAGCATCCTCTTAATCTCTGCTAAGAACCTAATTCCACAACTCTGCTTGCTGTTCCCAGACTAGAACCCTTACCCTCCAGGTCCATAGTCTGTAACACTACCACTAAACCATCTAACTGGCCCTGCTTCAACCTTCTCACTGTTAACCTTATCTGCATCTTCCTCTATATCTCTGCTAAAATATCTGCTTGCTCCCACCAGTTGTCTCAGCTTTTGAATAACTCCTCGACTCTCCACCATATTTTTCTTGGCTTTGGGCCACCTCCATTAGGTTACAGAATTCAAACCCAGCACTGCAGGCCACAACCCTTCCCCAAAGCCATCTAATCTTGCTGGTGCTTACCTACTCCAAATCAGTTTTCACTTCTCCCATCCACATACCCCAGGTTATGCCAACCTCCCCCACCCGACTTTGTGGTTTTCATCAGCCATGCTCCTCCATTTACTATTTGCTATGGCATTGCTTCCATGCTCTCTGAGGGATTCAGCACCCATAGTTTCCCCGCAGCCCACTTCAGCTATGGCATACATCCCCTGCCAATCACTCACCTTATCGCAGTGGGCCACGGAGTCCCCTACATGCTGCCTTACCTCAAGGCACCCCACCCCCTTCTCACTGGAGCTGCAGTGCACCCTGCCCACTCCCTTGACCACTAGAGCACTCTCTTTTATAGACGTGACCTGTCCCCTTTGTCTCCTTCACCCTCCCTCAAAGCCATCATTTCTATTAACACACTCTAGACCGTCTCAAAAGAAGAAAGAACTTGCTATAGCAAGATGTATCTTAAAAACCTATACTGCTGCTTATCTGTTCTGGAAATGTGGAGATGAACTCTGGTCGTCTCCCCCCAAGCCACCTCAGGCCTAAAGATAATGCTGATTAACATGCGGAGCTTGCTAAATAAACTAGACCAGCTCCAAATTTGGGTTGCCCACACCAAGCCATACCTCATTGTCATCACTGAATCCTGACTTAAGAGCACCATTTCAGACCAGCAGATCTCTCTCTCTCCCCCTGCCTACAATCTGCACAGAGCAAACAGGTCTGGAGGGGGGGAGAGGAGTGGTTATTTATTCAAAAGACAGATTTAATGTCACTGATGTCTGCACCATGTCGAAACAAACTTCAAAAATATGTTCCTAAAAATCCACCTGCCCTCATCAGAAGCCCTTGACATTATCAGTTGTTCTAGGGACATGGATATGTTGTTCATCCACACTGTCTGGCAGGTTCCTTGCCGCTTTTAATCTTGCCAGAAGGTCTTCAAGCTGGCTCATCCCACCCACCCCAGTGGTGAAACTCTCAGCTCCGCCCCATGATGCCAGATCTTTCTTACCGCTTGGAAGCTGAGGTTCCCTCCTTAACGCTCTGCGTGTAGACTGGACCCTAATTCTTCAGTTCGCCCGAAACTTCTAAAATTTTCAAGACTTTGGACAAGTTACTCCCTCGCGGCTGCGATGGACAAATCAACTCCCTAATTTCGGCGGTGCCCATGTGGGCAGAAAATGTCCAGGACGGATCCACACTCCACGTGCGTCTGCTGTTTCGGCCTAGACCATGACCCGCAGACCATTCATTTTCGACCAATGTCCTGGAAGACCGTGCTGCCTGGTTACAGCTTGGGCGCCCTGAGAAGCGCAACCCGTCGGTGAAGTGGAAAAGGGCCCGTTGGTCGGTTACTGCGGTGGCTGGCTCAGCTGAGCAACTAGAGCAGATGATCACCCTCGAGGAGGGCATCATCCTCTTCCTCGGTCGCAGCATTTATCCTGCTCTCTCTGGGTTCCTCTCATTCAGCTTCTTTTAAGGAGCTTTGCCAATCCCTTTCCACGAAGTGAGAGGGGCCATCGGGACATTCTTCTCGGTCCAAAAAGGACGACAGAAAAGGTAAATCCCACCTTCGGCATTCGTGGGAGCGGGAGAGTTCCCCTTCCCCAGACAGTCTACTTCAGTCGAGGTTGTGGCTAAGGCCGCTGGCTTCATGGTGTCCCCATCAGGTCAGCCGGCCGAGACACCTGTTGACGCGGTCAAGATTTTTCTCGACCCGTCAGACGGGCTGTTGACTGGTGAAGCCGACAACCCTTCTTCACCGGTTCCCCTGGTGAAGACCGAGGATTTGCCCGCGCCTCTGGTGCAAGAGTCCCCGGTCAAGGCTTATGAGCCGAGGGAAGAGCGGGTGTCCCCGGCCCCTTCCCAGACCCGTCCTCAGGAACACCAGTGATCTCGGTCTCGGACATCCTCTTGGTCCAGCCAATCTCGCCAACATCGGCAGTCTGGGCACCGAAGTAAGCGGCTTCAGTGCAAATTGTGTCGACGCTACGAGTACCTGATGTGGCAGCAGTTATTTCTGTCTGGGAACAAGCCGATGCTGTTGCCTTCCCCGGCCATCAAGTGGCTGTCACCCGAGCAGCCAAAACAACCCCTCGCTGTAGTCGAGGTGCCCAAGCCTGGGCTGGTTGTTCGGCCGAAACCAGCTGCCCCACTGATTGTGGTGGAACCTCCAAAATCGTCGACGACCAAGGACTCTCAGTCAGGTCAGAGCCTGCCCCTCAGGTTGTCGGTCACCCTCACTCCCGATCGTCCTCGGCAGGTGCAGGGTGGCTCAGGCCCCAGGCAGCTCTTTGCAGACTCCTCGGAATCTGACGACAACTCCTCTCTGTTCTCCAGGCCCGTTGACCTGGAGTCCTCAGGGGGCCAGTCGATGGACGAAAGCCCATCGTCCTTCATGGATCTGCATCGGCTTCTCGGAGTCTACTGGGATGCAGCTCGAGCCCGTATCCAAGCGGGCCAAGTATCTCCTAATGGAGATATTGGACCAAGGGGATTCACCCATGGAGGCCTTTCCAGTGGCTGAAGCCATTGTTGGCCCAGCCTTGGAGCTCTGACAGTGGCGTGCTTCCTGTCCTGCGCCGATGGCCAGGAAGTATGCGATCCCTACCGACTCTTTGTATGGTTTTTCGGAACCCTCCTCCGTGAAGGTTGGCGGTCACCAATGCGTTTTCAGGTTCCGGGGAATGCTAGGTATGTGATAAGCCCCGACAAGGTCCCTAAAAGCTGGACTATGCCGGGCACAAGGTAAGCCCCCTTGGCCTCCGCCAGGCCAGCTCGGCCGTGCTGATTGCACACACTTTTCCCACGCCCCTCATGGGCTTCCGGCCGACCTGCAGACCACGGTCAAGCAGGTACAGGATCAGGAAGGGCGGTGGCGAAACAGCAGCTCCAAACCGGCTCTGGACATTGGAGTGACTCCTGTGCCAGATCAGTTGTGGGTCAGTGGCCATGTGCCGCAGAGCATGGCTGAGCATATCCACCTTCACAGCGGATACCCAGCATAAACTAGCGGATGTCCCCTTCCTGGGCACCGACCTCTTCGGCCCTGGAGTGGAAGGTCACTTCCAGCAGATCGAGAAGTCCAGTGCCACTCTGGACTCGGTCACTTCCGCCCAGAAGGACAAGGGCCGTTGACAACAACATAAGTCTTTTCATCCCTCTGCTCCTGTGGCATGTCTGATCCAACAACACCAGGGCCAGCAGGCTTGCGCTATAACCCAACCAAGCTTGCAGCTTCCTCCCACAGTAAGCAGGAGGAAAGGCCCAGGAGGTCCCCTCAGCCGGTCCCTCCTCCAAGCCTGCCCAGTGACGGGATGAGGGGTGTCGCCCCCAGCCTCGTCACTCTCCCCGTGGGGGGACTGCTCCACCACTTCCTTTCCTCCTAGTCCGCTATTACCATGGACCGCTGGATGTTGGAGATGGTAGGAAAGGGTCTGACCCTTGAGTTTGAGCAGGCCCTGCCCTCCCGAGCCGTCACCCCTCGGAGGAGGGGGGGGGTTACGAGGTCCGCAGTCTGTCGGCTCACTGAGCTGATATTTCCCTGCTCCTCGAAAAAGAGGTGATCAGGAAGGTGGTGGATCTTCCTCCAGACCCAGGGTTTGTGTCCAGGTACTTTCTGGTTCCAAAACATATGGAGGGCTGGCGCCCCATTCTCTATCTGCATGGCCTGAACCGGTTCCTAAGGTCTCGGAGCTTCAGGATGGTCACTCTGGCTCAGTTAATCCCATCCTTGGAACGAGGCATATGGTTCTGTTCTCTGGACCTCCAGGACATGTTCTTTCACGTCCCAATCTGTCCGTCCCACCAGAGATTCCTCCGCTTCAGGGCAGAGGGATCCTTCTAAGAGTTCCAGGCCTTGTCCTTCGGCCTTTCCCTAGCTCCCAGGGTCTTCTCCAGATGCATGGCAGTGGTGACAGCATTCCTGCGGCACCGAAGGGTCCAGGTGTACCCTAGTCTGGACAACTGGCTGATTGCAGCCCCCTCCAGAACGGAGGCGGAGCAGTCCAGAGATCTGGCCCTCCAAGTTTGCTCTCAGGTTGGCCTCCTCATCAACGAGGCTAAGTCGGAACTCATGCCAAAGCAGGTGATACAATTCATCAGGGCAGATCTCGACTCTCTACGAGCCAGAGCACGGCTCCCGGTGGACAGGGCCGAGGTTCTTCCCTCCTTTGCCCAATCATTTCAGGTTGGGCAAATGCGCCCTGCCCGGGACTTCCTGAACCTCATGGAGGCCTGCACCAGCGTGGTCCATTGGGCCCGCTGGTACATGCTTCCCCTTCAGTGGGGGCTAGCCAGCCAGTGGTCACAGCACTTCGATCCGCTAGATCAACTAGTGACAGTGACCCAGGAGATGTGGAACGCTCTCCAATGGTGGACTGTTCCAGCACATCTGCAGGAGGGCATCCCATTCGTCCACCCCAAGCCGAAGGTCTCTCTATCGACCAATGCCTCTCTGGGTTGGGGTGCCCATCTGGGGGAGCACAAAGCGCATGGCCTCTGGTCTCCTCTGGAGTCCCGATACCACATCAACCTGCTGGAGCTTCAAGCGGTTCATCTGGCCCTCACCGCCTTCGCTCCATTTCTACGGGGTCAAGTGGTTCAGGTCCAGACGAACAATACCCCGACCATGTACTACCTAACCCGCCAGGGTGGGACATGCTCCATGCCTCTGTGCAGGGAAGCTCTCCGCATTTGGTCACTCATGCGCAGCCTGGAGGTGGATCTCCTTGCCATCCATGTGGCAGGAGCCTCCCAACACTTTGGCTGATGCCCTAAGCCAGATAGGGGCTGCTTCCCACGAGTGGTCTGTCCTGCCGGAGGTAGCACAAGATCTGTTCTCCCACTTGGGCATGCCTCAGGTGGACCTGTTTGACTCCAGGGAGAGTGCGAAGCTGAGACTGTTTCATGCCGGCCCCCCTCAGCAGGGCTCGCCGCAGGGGAAATGCCTTCTCGAGGCCGTGGACCCCGGGCCTCTTCTACGCATTTCCCCCATTTTCCTTGATCCACAAGGTGCTTCTCAAGGCGAGAAGGGACAAGGCGCAGGTGATTCTGGTAGCCCCAGACTGGCCCCGCCAGTTCTGGTATCCAGATCTCCTCAGTCTCAGCTCCAGGCTCCCAAGGCGGCTTCCAGTCCGCCCGGACCTGATCTCAGTCAGTCAGGGGAAGGTATTCCATCTGGACCTTCAGGCCTTGGGTCTTTCCGATGAGGTCCTCAACATTGTTGAGGCGTCCCATAAGGGAGTCGACCAGAAAATGCTACGCTTCAAATGGAAGATTCTCCACTTGGTGTCAGGGCAAGGGCCTGACCCTCTCCTCTGTTCCTTGGCAAGCATCCTGGACTACCTGTGGTCCCTTTCTCAGCAAGGACTTGTCGCCACGCCCCTAGGGTGCACCTGGCAGCCATCTCTGCTTACCGGTGCGGGCCAGGAAGCAGTCGGTGGCACAGGAGAAGGTGGTCGGGCGCTTTTTCAAAGGCCTTGATCACATATCCTCCGATGTGAGAACCTCCACCTCCGTGGGATCTACTGCTGGTATTTGGCCAAGCTCAAGGGCGAAGCCATTCGAACCGATGCACAGGTGTGACATCTCTCACCTGTCGTGGAAGACCGCCTTCTGGTGGCTATCCGTTAGCTAGAAGGATGGGAGAGCTCCAGGTGCTTATCGCCAGTCTCCTTATTTGGTCTTCCACAGGGACAAGGTTGTCCTGTGCCCCCACCCGAAATTCCTTCGAAGGTGGTGGTGGAGTTTCACCTCAACCAGATGTTGACTCTGCTCAGAGTTTTACCCCAGTCACACCGTGAGACCGAATATAGGCTCCATACTTTGGACCCTAGAAGGCGCTCGCTTACTACAAGGGAGCAGACTTGCTGAAGTTCGGGGAGAGGTTCGCCTTGCTGCTTCTGTCACCCACCAGTCAAAAGACCTGGCAGACCTGCAGCCAAGCAGACCATAGGCAGTGTGTGCCTCCTGCATAGATCTGCTATATGTTGGCGGGCATGGAGCCTCCCAGAGGGGATAAGAGCTCATTCTACCCACCATACAGCTGCATCATGCTGGCTGCTTCCAGGGATGTCCCTATCCAGGAAATCTGCAGGGCTGGTACCTGGAAGTCAGCACTCACCTTCATCACCCACTACCACATCGACCTAGAGTCATGCAGGGATGCTGGTTTTGGGTCCTCGGTTCTCCAGTCTTTATTTCCCAGGTAGGTGGTGTGCACCTTGCCTCCCTCCTCCCGGAGAACTGCTAGGAGTCTACCAGACAGTGTGGATGAACAACATATCCATGTCCCTAGAAATACAGGTTACTCACCTGTAACAGGAGTTCTCGGAATGGTATATGTTGTTCATCCACGCAACCCACCCGACCTCCGCGGCTTTAACACACAACCTGGCTTCCAGCGGGCTAGATCTGGCGTCATGGAGCAGAGCCGAGAGTTTTACCACCCAGGTGGGTGGGAGGAGCCAGCTTGAAGACCTTCTGGCAAGATTTAAAGCGTCAGTGAACCTGCCAGACCGTGTGGATGAACAACATATGCCATTCCTAGAACTCCTGATCTTACTTGAGATACAGCTCTTACAGCAGGATTACACACCATTAGCACAAATCAGCAGGCGCCTGGACCCCGCGGAAAAATTCTAGCTAGCTATCTTCAGCGGGGACATCACGTCGGTCCTGCCTCCGACTGTCAGGCAAGAGTAGCTATAAGGGGCGGTCCCACCAGATTCCCCAGTTTTTCCCGCCAACTTGCATGTCTCCACCCTTTGGTTGTATCTAGTGCGCGATCAGTGGTTTTGCTTCTCCTTCGAAATTCGAACTTCTTCAAGCAAGATTGTTGCTGATGTCCTCTCCGACCTCCGGTCACCCCTGCAAGTGTGCTTGGAAGCAGAATCCCTTCAAGGATCCCCACACAGCCTCAAGGCCAGGTGCCTGGGCCCAGACCACGATACCCAGGCCTGTCTGTTTTGCCAGGGGTTCAACAGTCGAACTAGGATCTGACGCTGTCAGAAGGCCCTTCAGGCTTTTTTTGTTGGGAGGAAAAGCTGAAGACCATGTCCTCCAAGGGGGATTCTTCATCTAAATCCCACAAGCACGCGGAGAAAAGAAGGGAGAAGGCCCTTCCAGGTCTTCGAGTCCTGCAGCTCCGGTTCTGGTCCGACCACTCTCCTTCCAGGGCCAGCTCTCTCAGCCTCCCCGGCTTTCACGGTTAGAAAACCTTCTTCTCAGGCCGTCCGCCAGGCCGTCCTCACTTCTTCCTCCAAGGCCTTGGCAGAAGTCCGGGGCGCCACCACCATCCACCACAAGTCAGGTTCCCGCCCTTCGGTACCCGACGCCGGGTCTTCTTCTGTGCCTCCTCGGAAAACTCTATAGCTCACACCCTTAAAGAGGCCTGTGGACCCGATGCCGGCGCGACCGTCATCCGCCACGCGTCATCTCTCCCTGGAGCCGCGTCGGCCAGGCAGCTCCGTCACCTGCCAAACCACCTCAGCGTCCAGCGTCGCATCCTCCTGAGAGAGGCCCTGTGGCGTCTCCGACCCGGCGTCGGTCAGGAAGACTTTGACTGAGAGGACTTAACGCAGCCCGAGGACCAAACGGGCAATCCCGGTTTCGTCGAAACTCCCAGGGAACCCTCGCCTTTGCCAGTGGCCGCTGTAGAGCCGTCGTCGGGCCTTTCCTTAGCGGAAGTGAAGGATGTCTTCACTTACTGGTGGGACACCGTCAAGAAGGACATGGCTCCCACTGTTCCTCCTCCGGTTCCTACACCCTCTTCGCCATCAGGGTCAGCAGACCGTTTACCTCCTCCCCGGTAACCTAGATCCTCTCCCAGGGGGAGATCAGAACAGCGGAGACCTCCATCGAAATCCTCTTCTGGGTCACCCAGCCCCAAGAGATCCAGGAGACACCGACGTTCGCCGTTGACGGAGGACACGGGATCAGATTACTTTTCCTCTAGATCCCCATCTCCTCTCTCTCCATCCCTTCTCCGGACCCACAGGAGGATGCGAAATCTCCTCCGGATGACCGCCGTTCCTGGGTATTATTAGACATATCCAAGAGAACATGGGATGGGATGCAGAAGAGCTAGACCCGAAGAATCGCCTCGCCAACCTCAGCGTCCAGCGTCCATCCTCCTGAGAGGGCCCTGGCGTCTCGACCGACGTGGTCAGGAGACTGACTGAGAGGACTTAAGCCGAGGACCAAGCGGGCAATCCCGGTTGCGTCGAAACTCCAAGGGAACCCTAGCCTTTGCCAGTGGCGGCTGTAGAGGCCGTCGTCGGGCCTTTCCTTAAGCGGAAGTGAAGGATGCTCTTCACTTACTGGTAGGACACCGTCAAGAAGAACATAGCTCACTGTTCCTCCTCGGTTCCTACACCCTCTTCAGCCATCAGGGTCAGCAGACGTTTACCTCCTCACTAACCTAGATCCTCCCCCAGAGAGATCAGAACATCAGAGACCTCCATCGAAATCCTCTTCTGGGTCACCCAGCCCAAAGAGATCCAGGAGACACGGCGATCGCCGTTAGACGGAGGACACGGGATCAGATACTTTTCCTCTAGATCCCCATCTCCTCTCCATCCCTTCTCCGGACCCACAGAGATGCGGAAATCTCCTCCGGATGACCCTTCGTTCCTGGGTATTATTAGACATATCCAAGAGAACATGGGATGGGATGCAGAAGAGCTAGACCCGAAAAGAATCGCCTCGCCAATTATCGCCCGGCAGAAGGACCCCAAGCCTGGTGGTACCCACCATGGTGGACACTTTTGTGGAGCGTCACCAGGCGGTGTGGAAGGCCCAATATTCGACTCCTGACGACGTAAAAAACTGATCACTTGTACAAGGTCCTAAGGAAGACCGGTACTTGACGCAGCAGACCTCAGGCCGATTCTCTGGAACATCACAGCCTCACATGACCGGTCCACAGAGGCGCAACATTTGAAACACCCTGCCACGGACCCAGAGTCCAAGCAGTTGGATAGCAGCTGGACAGGCGCCACATGATGCTTCAGCTACCTGCGCTATCAGATCCTTGAACTATTTGACCCACATGGTTCAATTCAAGAACGCTTTGTGGGAACAGGGTCTAGAGCGGCTGAAAAATTGCGGACGGTGAGAAGGAAAATGCTTTAGCTCCTCCATACGGGTTCAGACATGGGGACCCAAGTGCTTGAGCAGCGTCTGATTCAGCGGACTCATCAGCCCGAGCAGCAGCTTCACAGGCGTGAGCCTCGGAGACACTCCTGGTTACGCGTCTCTGGTTTTACCCAGACGTCCAGAAGAATATTATGGGCGCTCCTTCGAGGAGAAATCTTGTTTGGTAATCCCTTCTGAAAGATCATTACCAGACTCCCAAAAGCCGGAAAGAGATAAAGTCGGTCCAGGCCATGTACCGACCAAGCTTAGTTCCTTTAGAGGAACCAAAGCTCGCTGCGGACGACAGAGGCAGCAACCCCGCTCCGCTACACATCAGAGGGCCCTGGCTTTCGTAAAAGGCCAGGGGAACAGCCCGCCAGCCGAGGTCAACCAAGCCCTAAGCCGCCGCCCAGCCAGCGGTCCATCTGCCGCCACAGCTGACTCCCTTTCCAGCCGCCCCTCAGGATCAACGGGAATCATGGTGGGGGTCGCACAGAACTTCAAGTCGGGATGGTGGCTACATCCACCGGCCAGGTGGCTCCTTCAGTTGGTCAGTCTAGGCCACTTTATAAAAAATTCGCAGAAAAGCACACCTTGAGGCTCCTTTGCTCTCCAGCTATTGGTCAGCACAAACTTTGATCTGGCAAGAGTACTCGCGCTCCTGCGAAAAGAGCGATAGAATCGTCCCGGAGAACCAGGAGGACAAGGATACTATTCCCACTTCTTCCTGGTTCCAAAGAAAAACAGGGGACCTCCATCCAGATTCTGGACCTCAGTGAGCACTCAATGTGCTGCATGCATACAAGAGATTGCGATGGTGACTCTTCGGGTCTTATTCCCATGCTGAAACAGGACACCTTTGCATCTCTAGACATACGGACGATGCCTGCATATCCTATAGCTACTAGGCGCACAAAGTTCCTCGCTTCAAGTTTCAAGCCACCAACTTTCAGTTCCTAGCTCTTCTGTTGGACGACGTCCGCACAAGTGTCTTCACCAAGTGCATGGCAATCGTGGCAGCATCTCTGAGGAGACATGGCCACTATGTGTTCCCGTACCCGGACTACTGGCTACTCATGGCCGCCTCCGGAGAGGCGTTACTGCATGCAGTTCAGAGAACCCAGGACCTGTTCCGATCCCTGGGCATCGTCATAAATTACGAAAAGTCTCTCCTGGTACCGTCACAGAAACTGCAGTTTGTAGGGACATGGATATGTTGTTCATCCACTCTTATTGGCAGGTTCCTTGCCGCTTTAAATCTTGCCGGGAGGTCTTCAAGCTGGCTCCTCCACCCACCCAGTGGTAAAACTCGCGGCTGTGCCCCATGACGCAGATCTTCCTTACCTTGGAAGCTCAGGTTCCTCCTTAACAGCTCTACGTATAAGACTGGTTTCTAATTCTTGAATTTTGAAATCAAAAGTTTTTGCTAAAAAGACTTTGGTCTTCTCTCCTAACACTCGCGACGGACCAAATCGACTCTGGTCTCCGGAGATGCCCTTGCTGGCAGAAGATGTACCGCGACAGATCCGCACTCCACATGCGTCTACTGCTTAGGGCCTTGAGCACGACCCGCGGGCTTTGCGACCTGTGCGCTTCTTTTGACCCACGCCCCCGGCTAAGACTGTAGCTGCCCACTTACAGCTGGGGCGCCCCGAGAAAGATTGCTCTTAGGTTAAGTCAAAAGAGGCCCGCGGCGTGTGTCCACGTGCATGGCTTACGACGAATCAGCTCGAGCAGATGATGCGCCACCAGAGAGGAGGCGGCGCGGGCGCTTCTACCTCTGCTATGCATTTGTCCGCTCTCTCGGTGCCTCAGTAGTCGCGTCTTATAAGAGCTTTGTTTGACCCTCTTGGCCGAAAGGTGAGGGTCCAACTTCTTCTGGACCTTTTCTCGGTCCAAAGAGACAAAAGTAAGTCTCTGTCGACGCTCTTGGGAGCCGGAAGATTCCCCTTCCCTGGTTGTCGACAGTCGACTTTGGTGACAACACCTCCGCCACTGGCTCTCACGGTGTCCCCGTCAGCCCAGTTGACCGAGACTCCGTCGGCCCACGAGTCGAGATTTTTCTCGAGCCGCTGGGCACGGGTTGTCGGCTGGAGAAGCCAAGAATCTCCTCTCCCGGTTCCCAGTGGGAGTTGAGGATCCGTCGGCTCCTCTGAGCCGAGGGCATGCGATTCCCTGCGACTCCTTCCGCACCGTCCTCGGCCTAGCCGAGGTTCTGCCGGTCTCAGACGTCTTCGACGGTCCACTGACCTCACTGGCGTCATAAGCGATCTCGGTCTCGGCACTACCCACTCATCCTCGGACGAGGGAGGCTTCATGCAAGTTAAGGGGCTGAGGTAAGTGAGGAACTCATGTGGCAACAGCTCCTTCTGACGGGAATAAGCCGGCGCGTCTTCTTCCCCGGCCAGTAAGTGGCTGTCACGGGCCAGCTGAAAAAAACCCCTCGTGGCGAGGGCCTGTTCCCAGGCCGGTCGTTTGGCCGATTCCGGTGGAACCTCTGCCTCCACAGCCAAAAATTCTCGGTCGGCTCAGGGACTTCCCCATAGGCTGTCTGTCACCCTCACTCCCGATAGACCTCGGCAGGTGGAGGGTGGCTCAGGCCAGAAGCAGCTCTTTGAGGGCTCTTCCGAGTCCGAGGATGATTCCTCCCTTTTCTCCAAGCGAATGGACTTGGAGTCCTCAGGAGGACAGTCAGTGGACGATAGCCCGCCGTCCTTCCTAAGATGGCGTCGCTCATCTGGAGTCCACCGGGATGAAGCTCAAACCTCCCGTTCTAAACGGGCCAGGTATCCCCTCACGGAGGAGATTCTGGACGGGGATTCCCCTACAGGAGGCCTCTTCCGTGGCCGAGGCCATAGTGGGTCGGCCTTGGAGCTCTAGCAGCGCCTAGCACCTGCCATGCGCCTTTTTCCAGGATGGCCAGGAAGTATGTGGTCCCTACCGGTTCCCTGTCCGGTTTTTTGGAACACCCCTCTGCAGAGGGGTTGGTTACCGAAAGCGCTTTCCAGTGCGCCAGGAATGCTAGGGATGTGGACAAACCTCCCGACAAGGAATCCAAGAAATTGGATTATGCCGGGCGAAAAGTCTATGCTGCGTCCTCTCGTCGCCCTGCCAGGCCAGTTCGGCCCGTCCTCATGGCACATTTTCATCATGCCTGTTGGGCTCTCCTGGATGAGGTCATCCCTCATCTTCCCAGCTGATCTGCAGACTCACAGTCAGGCAGGTGCGGGACAAGGAGCGAGGCAGTGGCCAAACAGCAGCTCAGACTGCTTTAGACATTGGGGACTCGTGCCAGGTCTGTGGCGGCCGCAGTGGCCATCGCGTCGCTGCTTCGAGCTTGGCTGAGGATATCCACCTTTAGCCGGATACCCAGCACAAGTTGGCGGATGTTCCTTTTTGGGACTGACCTCTTCGGCCCTGGGGGTGGAAGGTCACCTGCAGAGGATCGAGGAAGTCCAACGCTACCTTGGGACTACAGTCTCTTCCGCTCAGAGGACAAGGCCGCAGAAAGCCTCAGCCTAAGCCCTTCGTCCTTCTCGCGCCCGACAACAACATCAGGGCCAGCAGGCTCGGGCTTGGCATCCAAACCCAAGCCGTGTGCTTCCTCAACAGGAAGCAGGAGTAAAGGCCAGGAGGTCTCTCGACGGTCCCTCCTCCAATCCTGCCCGGTGACAGACTGAGGTTCGCCCCAACCCCGTCCACCTCACCCCAGGTTCCCCATTGGTGGGGCTGACTCCAACACTTCCTTTCCGCCCCTAGTCCGCTAATACCACGGGACAGGTGGGTACTGAGGTGGTGGGAAAAGGCCTGCCCTAGAATTCGAGCAGGCCCCGCCTTTCAGAGCCGCCGCGCCTGGGGTCCGTAGCCTCACTGTCGGCTCGCCAGGCTGACATCGCCTCCCTCCAAAAGGAGGTGATCAAGGAGGTAGCGGACCCTCCCTCAGACCAGTTTGGTGTCAGAGTACTTCCTGGTTCAAGCGGGGGGCTACCCCCATTCTCGATCTACATGACCTGAACAAGTTCCCAAGGTCTCGAACCTTCAGGATGGTAACTCTGGAGCAGATACCTATCATCCCTGGAACCGCAGGCGTGTAGGTCTGCTCTCTCTGGACCTGCAGGGCCAGCGTTCTTTCCGTCCTATCCATCCGTCCGCCGGAGATTCCTTCGTTTTACGGCGGAGGAATCCTCTTGAGTTCCGAGCCATGCCCTTCAGCCTGTCTCCAGCTCCCAGGGTCTTCACCAAATGCATTGCAGTGGTACAGCCTTCCCGCGGCGCCGAGGGGTCCGGGTGTACCCTTACCTGGACGATTGGCTGATAGCAGCCCCTCCAGACAGGAGGTGGAGCGGTCCAGAGATCTGGCCCTCCAGGTTTGCTTTCAAATCGGCCTTCTCATCAACGAGGCCAAGTCGGAACTCAAGCCGAAGCAGGTGATTCTGTTTATCGGGGCAGAGCTCGACTCTCTTCGAGCCAGAGCACGGCTCCCGGCGGACAGGGCTGAGGTTCTTACCTCCTTTGCCCAATCATTTCTGGTTGGGCAATCGCGACTTGCCCGGGACTTCCTGCGCCTCTTGTTTCTCATGGCGGCCTGTACCAGCGTGGTCCGTTGGGGGGGACTGGCCAGCCAGTGGTCACAACGCTGCGATCCATTGGACCAGCTAGTGGTGGTGACCCAGGAGATGTGGAACGCTCTCCGGTGGTGGACCGTTCTGTCTCATCTGCAGGAGGGTATCCCATTTGTCCGCCCCGAGCCGACGGTCTCTCTATCGACCGATGCCTCTCGGATGGGTTGGGGTGCCCATCTGGGGGAACACCGAGCGCACGGCCTCTGGTCCCCGTGGGAGTCCCGATGCCACTTCAACCTGCTGGAGCTCCGAGCGGTCCGCCTAGCTCTCACCGCCTTTGCTCCGTTTCTCTGGGGTCAAGTGGTCCGAGTCCAGACGGACAATACCACCACCACGCACTACCTAAACCGCCAGGGCGGGACGTGTTCCATGCTTCTATGCAAGGAAGCTCTCCGCATTTGGTCACTCGTGCGCAGCCTGGAGGTGGATCTCCTAGCCATTCATGTGGCAGGAGCCTCCAACACCCTAGCCGATGCCCTGAGCCGGATAGGGGCTGCATCTCACGAGTGGTCTCTCCTGCTGGAGATAGTACAAAATCTGTTCTCCCACTGGGGCACACCTCAGGTGGGGCTGTTTCATGCCCGCCCCCCTCAGCAGGGCTCGCTGCAGGGGGATGCCTTCTCGAGGCTGTGGACCCCGGGCCTCTTTTACGCCTTTCCTCCATTTCCCTTGATTCACAAGGTGCTTCTCAAGGCAAGGAGGGACAAGGCGCAGGTGATTCTGATAGCCCCGGACTGGCCCTGCCAGTTCTGGTACCCAGATCGCCTCAGCTCCAGGCTCCCGAGGCAGCTTCCAGCTCGCCCGGGCCTGCTCTCAGTCAATCAGTGGAAGGTGTTCCATCCGGACCTTCAGCCCTTGCACCTGACGGCCTGGTTCCTGAGTGGCTAGAGTTCCAGGCCTTGGGTCTTTCCGACGAGGTCCTCAGTTTTGTTGAGGCGTCCCGTAAGGAGTCGACCAGGAGATGCTATGCCTTCAAATGGAAGAGATTTTCCATTTGGTATCAGTGAGAACTTGGACCCTTCCTCCTGTTCTTTGGCAAGCATTTTGGACTATTTATGGTCCCTTTTTCTAGTCAAGGGCTTAGGTCGGCGGCGGACCTAAGGGGTGCACCTGGCAGCCATCTCTGCTTACAGGGCGCCCGGGAGCAGTCGGCATGCAGGAGAAGGTGGTCTGGCGCTTTTCAAAGACCCTTGATCACATTCCCCTCCGGTCTGAGAACCTCCACCTCCAAGTGGGATTTATGCTGGTACTGGCAAAGCTCATGGGCAAGCCATTCAGACCAATGCACAGGTGTAGACTCTCACCTGTCGTGGAAAGACCACCTTCTTGGTGGCTATCCGTCAACCAGAAGGATAGGAGAACTCCAGGCGCTCTGCATTGAGTCTCCTTACCTGGTCTTCCCACAGGAACAAGGTTGTCTCATGCCCCCCACCTTCGAATTCCTTCCAGGGTGGTGTCGGAGTTTCACCTTAACCAGGTGTTGACTTGCTAGTGTTCCCCACCCCAATCACACCTCGGAGGCCGAATACAGGCTCCATAGTTTGGACCCTAGAAGAGGCGCTAGCTTATTATAAGAAGCGCACGCGCTGAAATTGAGGAGAGGTTCGGCAGCTGTTTGTCACCTACGCTGAAGCCGCACCTGACAGACCTGCAGCCAAGTGGACGATAGGCAGGTGGGTCACCTCCTGCGTAGATCTCTGCTATAAGTTGTCGGGCATGGGAGCCTCCCAGAGGGATAAGAGCTCATTCTACCCGTCATACTGCTGCATCAGGTGGCTGCTTCCAGGGACGTCCCTATCCAGGATATCTGCAGGGCTGCTACCTGGAAGTCAGCACACACCTTTATTACCCATTACCACATCGACCTTGAGTCACATCGGGATGCTGGTTTTGGGGCCTCGATTCTCCAGTCTTTATTCCCTAAGTAGGGGGTGTGCACCTTGCCTCCCTCTTCCCGGAGAACTGCTAGGAGTCTGATGGTGCCAGATAGTGTGGATGAACAACATATCCATGTCCCTAGAAATACAGGTTACTCACCTGTAACAGGAGTTCTAGGAATGATATATGTTGTTCATCCACTCGACCCACCCGACCTCCCCGGCTTCGACGCACAACCTGAGCTTCCAGCGGGCCAGATCTGGCGTCATGGGGCGGAGCCGAGAGTTTTACCACCCGTGTGGGTGGGAGGAGCCAGCTTGAAGACCTTCCGGCAAGATTTAAAGTGGCAAGGAAACTGCCAGTAAGTGTGGATGAACAACATATACCATTCCTAGAACTCCTGTTACAGGTGAGTAACCTGTATTTCATGCCGCTGTGGACTCTAATGATGTGTCATCAAGAGTCATGGCTACATCTGTGGCTCTTCGGAGGGTGGCTTGGCTCAGATGTACTAGCCTTTCGCAGGAAACCCAGGCTAAGGCCGTGGACTTTCCTGTAGTGGGTAATTCTCTATTTGGGGAGCAGAGAATTACATGAAGAAAAAGGATGAGTACAAGACCAATTACAGTAGTGCTCAGGCCAAGGAAAAGCAGGCAACTCCTCTAAGGCAGCAGTCTAGGGACAGGGGCTGGCCTTTACAAAGGCCTTTTTACCAAGTACAGGCCTCTTCTTCCTTTTCTCAGAGGGGTTCTTCAAAAGAAGCAGAAGAGGCGATGAACGAGGCTGCATCCACTCTCCTCAGCCTAAAGCCTCTGCCCAGGTCAACCCTCCTATTCCAGTAGGGGGCAGGCTGGCTTACTCTGTCCAGGACTGGATGTCCATTACATCAGACAAGTGGGTCCTGGAAGTAGTAAGCCAGGGACTGGTTCTCGGCTTAAAAAAGTTTCCAAAGATGAGCCAGATCTTTTCCACCTGCAAATCTCTCAGAAACCCTTGCCCTAATGGCAGAGGTTTCTTCTCTCCTAGCTTTAAAAGCTAGAGAGAGAGTACCTTCCCTACACTGGGGCAAAGGACTGTACTCCAGATTCTTCCTAACCCCCAAAAAGACATGGGAGTGGCAACCCATCCTAGATCTAAGATATCTAAACAAACATCTTTTAAAACCAATGTTCAAGATGATAACTGGGAATAATCCTTCCCTTTCTAAGGCCAGGGGACTGGCTAGCCTCCCTGGACCTCAAAAATGCCTACTTTCACATTCCCGTCAGGTGCTCCCACAGAAGGTACCTCAGGTTCGAATTGCCCTCAGGCCACCATCAGTTCAGAGCAATGCCCATTGGCCTAACCTCAGCCCCAAGGGTTTTCACAAAGTGCCTGGCAGTAGTAGTTGCCTTTCTAAGAAGGCAAAATATTTCCAATTTTCCTTATCTGGACGATTGGCTAATAGTGGGTCAGTCTCCAGACCAAATCAAGTCTCACCTACAAGTGACCCAGCAAGTGCTTACTTCTCTAGGATTTCTTCTCAGCCTTCCCAAGTCAGTTCTCAAACCAGTCCAGCTTCTTACCTTTATAGGGGCAGAACTGGACACACTCGGCAAGAGCATTTTTTCTTCTAGAAAGGGCAAGGGTTCTTATGGAACTAGCTTCTTCTTTCAGCCTTCGGGTATCTCGTCCCGCAAGGCATTTCCTCCAGCTCTTGGGCCACATGGCAGCTTCAACAGCAGTGGTCCAAGGGACAAGATTCCAGATAAGGGATATTCAGTTCCACCTGAGATCTTTCTGGTCTCAGAAGAAGGATTCCCTTACCAAACTGATCCCAGTGACTCTGACCTTGATCCAAGCCCTCCAGTTCTGGTAGGATCAGGACAATTTAAGACAAGGTGTTTCTTTCGTTGCTCAGCCTTGTTCAGTGGTCCTTACCACGGATGTTTCTCTCCTGGGCTGGGGAGCCCACCTGGGGTCCCTTACTGCCCAGGGGCTGTGGTTCCCACAAGAGTCCCTTCTCCACATCAGTCTTCTAGAGCTCAGGGCAGTTTTTCTGGCTCTAAAAGCATTCTCACAGTCAGTACAGAGCAAGGTGGTTCAAGTCAGAACAGACACCACCATGTGGTACATGAAGCAGGGAGGCACTCAGCCCACGGTCTTTTGCATAGAAGCCATGTATTTGTTGTCCCTGGCTTATTCCCTCAAAACCTGTCTTGTAGCAGTTCACCTTCCATGCAAGGACAATGTGCTAGCAGATGCACTGAGCAGGATTTCTCAGGGCCATTACAAATGGTCCCTGGACCCTCAGGTGTTGAAAGTGATTTTTTCAAGGTGGGGCATTCCAGAGATAGGTCTCTTTGCAGCCCCAGACAATCACCAACTCCCTCTCTTTTTTTTCAGACCTCCAGTCCTGGGCTCAGTCCTCTGGACGCCCGGATTCTAATTTGGAAGGAAGTTTCTGTATACCCCCCACTCCTGTTCAACGTTTGGTAAATAAGGTCTCAGCCTTGCAAGGTGATTCTGATTGGACCAGACAGCCCTGGTACCCCCTGTTGCTGTCCCTAGCAGTCCATCTTCCCCTGTCTTTTCCCAGGAATTACAGCCTGCTAATATCCTCTCAGGGAAGGATTTGGTACCCCAATCTTCAGTCTCTCAATTTCAAAGCATGGCTCTTCAAGAGTTGAGAGTTTGCAGATCTACATCTTTCCCAAGGGGTTCTGGATATCCTCAAGGCTTCTTGAAAGCCCTCCACCAGAAAGACTTACGACTCTAAATGGAAAGATTCAGCATTTGGTGTTCTAAGAAACATGTTTCTCCGGACACTGCTGAATTGCCTACAGTTCTGAATTTTATTGTCCATCTTAATGGCCTAGGCCTCAGACCAGCTACTCTCAAGGTACTCTTGTCCGCTGTCTCTGCGTTTTTGTCTGTGGGGAAGTCTTCGTCATTATCTTCCCAGCCTGTGTTCTGTAAATATTTTAAAGGATTGCTTCACACCAATCCTCCTTTTAGAGACCCTCGCCTGCCTGGGATTTGAATGTTTGTACTTGTCAACTTATGCAGCCCCCCTTTGAGCTCTACACCAGCAGAGCTTTAAGTACTTGACTTGGGAAAACTGTATTCTTGTAGCTATCATGTATGCAGGTATCAGTGAATTGCAAGCCCTGTTGGTGGAACCTGATTTTTATCTCATTTCACAGGGATAAAGTGGTCCTTAGAACCAATAGAAGGTTCTTGCCCAAAGTGGTTTCAGACTTCCGTTTAAACCAGTCTGTGTCTCTCCCCGTTTTCTTCACTGATCTTTCTACCTCAGGAGAGAGGAGGCTACAGAGTTTAGATGTCAAAAGAGCCCTTAGTTACTATATAGAGCGTACCAAGGGTCACAGGTTTGACTCCCTCCAGTTGTTCCTCACTTATGGAGAAGTGGGGAATGGCAAGCCTGCCGTCTAAAGATCTATTGCCAGGTGGACTGTGGCTTGTATACAATTCTGCTATGAAAAGCTGGGAAAGACTCCACTCTCAGGCCTGAGGGCTTATTCCACAAGAGATACGGCTGCTTCCCTGGCTGCTGCCAGGGATATCCCTCTCTTAGAAATTCATCAAGCAGCCACCTGGAAAACAGTCCATGCAACTGCCAAGCATTACTCTCTGGATATCCAGGCTGGGGTGATGCTCAGTTTGGAACAGCAGCATTTCAGAGCCTATTCCCAAAGTAGGTTCTGTCCCTCCTCCTCGGAGGTACGGCTTGGTAGTCTGCAATTGTCAGAATACAGCAAGACTTCATGTTTGAAGAAAAAATTACTCACCTTAGTAATTGTGTTTCTTCTAGTGGAGTCTTGCTGTATTCTGACCTGCCTCCCCTCTCGGAACCTGTTTTTGGGAAGTGGGTGGGCAGGTGCGGTGTTGCACCCCATTGGTGTTTATTGCTTGCACTCTCCTCCTTTTTGTTGGGGTGCTGATTTATTATTATTTATACTAGATTGGTTTTTGGTTTTCCTGACTTGAGTCTTCTTTAGGAATCCAAAACTTTTTCAGCCAGTTGGCTAGTAAGAATGGCTACAATTTCCACATAGAATTTTTAGTTCAGTTGGGCTCGTAAGAATCTGACGGTTTAGATTTGAATCACTCCAGACAGAGACTTCAGCCGAGCTCGAGCTCAGCATTGTATGCCCTGCATAGAAAGTTAACTTATTTGTTCTCCGGGGCAGTACAAAGGTTGGGAATCGCTACAATTGTCAGACTACAGCAAGACTCCATTAGAAGAAACATAATTACTAAGGCGAGTAATTTTTTCATCCTCACCCCCTACCCCTCCAGTTTCACCCCGTGTCATACAAGAAAGTGGAAGACCATCTTAGCAAAATAGATACCAAAAAGTGTGGTGGAGCAGACTTGATTGAACCTTTTTTCCTCAAACTAGGCTGCTACTATCTTACCGCTCCCATCCTTCACATCTTCAACCTGTCTTATGTCCTCCTCCACAGTCCCTTCTAGTTGGAAATCTGTTCACATTCTTCCCTGTTCAAATCCAGTGAACCCTGCAATCTGAATAATTACAGGCCCATCTCCATCCTTCTAATACTGTCCAAAATCCTCGAAAAACTAGTCTATGGCCAACTAAAAGACCACCTTGAAAAACACACTACTCAACCCAGCTCAGTCTGGTTTTGGAGAAAACCATGGCACCATCTCTGCTCTAGCTCAAGTTACCAGTGACTAGTTCACTGCTCACAATTCCGAGCATGGCGTTCAATACTGTTGACCACAACCTCACTTTTCTTGACCTTACAAATCTAGGTGCTACTGTTACTATAGTTCAGTGGTTCTCCAGCTACCTCACAGGTAGATTCCAGTAAATTAAAACTGATGGCCTATTAGGCTCCCTCCCCATCACAAGAGGTGTCCAATAAGGGTCCATACCAATCCCCATACTTATTTTGTTTCATATTAATACTCTGGACTCCAACATCGTTAAGTCCAAGCTGCATTTGTTTCGCTGACAACACCATACTTTATACATCCATACTGACTCTAGCCGAAGTCTGCGATGAGCTGCAGTCTTATTTTTTGCAGCTTGAACATAATCTCATTAATTCCAAACATTTACTAAATGCAGAAAAATTAAAGTAATCATATTACTTCGAGAGGGTTCCTGCAGTAGGTCATAACATATAGGACTGCACCCCCTGGCATCGGGACCGCACGGCAAACTTTTACTAGTAATTTCTGGTGGGGGACCACTCACCTCACCCAACGTCACGTGGAGGTCGTCAGCGTGACCCTATATAGTGGGCGGTCCCTGCACCTGCCTTCCAGTTCTTTCCCACCATCGACCTGTGGAAGAACTTTGCAGTAAATGTTGCTCAGTCGTCATTTTGTACATATTTTACAAGATCTAACTTTGAGGTGGAGCTCTTGCAGCAGATAATACGCTTAGGACTAATGCTGCCAGGCGTTAGGACCCCACAGAAAAATCTTCTAGCTAGCAGTCTGTGGAGGGGCCCCGCCCCACAGCGTCCAACTCTGCCGACGTCATACCTGTTATAAAGGGCAGACCCCAGTGCCATATCAGTATTTTTCCCGCATCAACCCACTTGGTTCGGTTCCACGGATGCCTCACGTTAGCAGTCGACTGCCTCTATTTCTCATGCAAAAAAAGCAGTTTTTTCGATGATTGTTCTTTTTTGATCTAAGTAATCTTGCATGTCTTCACTCTCCCCACCATGGCAAAAGTCAAAGTGCCAGTGCAACAAGCAGATCCCGGCCGAAGACGACCACGAGGCCTGCCTGATCTGCCTTGGCCCTGACCATTGGCCCGACGACTGTCTGCACTGGAAAAAAATTCAAGAAGATGAGGATAAGAAGAGCAAAAACACTGAAGGCTTATCCATTGGAGCAAAAAATAGCCACCATGCAGAAGTCCCCGTCGGGACCCAGCTCTTCTTCACCCACGAAGCAGTTTCCCCACCGACAGAAGTCTACAGGGAATCACCACTCACAGGGAAAAAGATAGGGCCAGATCAGAATCCTGTCCAAAGTCTCTTCAGAGAGCTTCTTCCTCTGCTTCCAGCGGGAAGTTGGAGTCGGTTCCCCCTCCCTCTCCTGAGACCAGCTCACAAAGATACCTCGTTTCGACAGCTTAAAGCCCAGAGAGCAGTTTTGGCCTGCCATAACATCTCCCAAGTTCCCGGCTCACTAGCCCATAAGTATTCTCATGGGTGGTGACAGGAGACAGTCCTCCTGCAGATAAGGGACCTCTCGGCCAGTGACAAGTGTCCCCAGCCAGGGTGACTCGCCAGAAAACCCAGGGCCTGTCCACCTAACATAAGGTAGTAGCCAGCTGGCGACCAGATGCCAACCTCCTCTAGACCTGTCGTCTGATGAGGCTCAGAACACCTGAGCATCAGGTCAGATGACCGCTCTCCTATTCACATGAAAGCCTGACCCACAGCCTCCCTAAACGCGGATTCTTGTACCTGACACCCCCGATGCCCCCTCCTTAAAGTAGACTTCCGTAGCGGACATCTGGGCTCTTTTCAATTCTTGGCGGAATACTGTAAAAGAAAATTTTCTGTCGAGACCTCCAGATCCCCCTCCCAAAGAAATCCTACCACCTCCTCTGACGACCCCAGACAAGGCAGCAGGTGAGGGCTCCCGCCCACCTCCCAGTTCTAGAGGAGAAAGGAGGCGAAAGCCATCCACTGTCCCCTCCTCCAGTGGCCAACCGTCGTCTGCGTCTGGGGACGATACAGGGGAATCATCCTGAGAGGATGAGGACTACCTTTTCCAGTACAGAAGGATTCTCCCAGTTCTCCAACGGATGATCTTTCTTTCCTTGACATTATGAGGTACATCCAAGATATTTATCAGTGGGATATAGAGGAACTGGACCCAAAAAGAGAAAGTGTGGCAAAATTTCTGGGAGCCAAAGACTCAAAACCACTGGTGATACCCCTCTAGTGGAGCCCTTTCAAGATGTGACTAAGCTCACCTGGAAGAGGCCGTCTTCCACTTTGGCTGTTCCTCGGAAGGTGGATCAGTTGTACAAACCCACAACAGACTAGCCTTTTCTGGGGGAGCACCCAAAGGGTGACTCTATGGTCCTAGCCGCCACCTACTGTAGACTCGCCTGACCCAAACACCTCAGCTCCTAGAGTCCAAAAAGCTAGATCACCAGGATAGAAAGGTTTATTCTTCGGCCATGGGGGCCATTCGCTCTTTGAACTTCTTGGCCCATATGATCATGTGCCAAAAGTCGCTGTGGGAGAAGACTATGGAGCTGATAAAGGCCCAATCCGATTCAGACACCAGAAACGAGCTTTTAGCTTATGTTCAATTAGGAATGGATGTCGACAGACATGTCCTCCGCTGTTCTTATGACTCTGCGGACACGGCATCAAGAGTCTGCACAGAAATGTATGGCTCAGGGTGGCCGGCTTTCGCCAGAGACCTCCAAGGCGCAGTCTTGGACACCCCTTTCCAGGTCCCGGTCCTTTTTGGCCAGGAGGTTGAGGGCATCATAAAAGGCCTACAAGATTCAGGCAAAGCTGTGGCAGATGTACGCAAGTTATAGAAATCTGAATCACAGCCGGCACGTAAGCGTCCTTTTCACAGAGCCCAAAGCCAGCAGGGAACCCAGCAGTTCCACAGCAAGGGTTCCAAGCACAATGGTCAGCCCAGAGCCCAAAGCACCCGGACATTCCGCCCCCACTCCTCTAGGTACTGCATGACTCTCAACTGCCTCCCCACAGTCATCAGTTCTCAAGGGGGGTAATGGATAGGGGGAAAATTCTCTCTCTGCCTTTCAGAATGGAGCAACATCACTTCCCATCAGTGGGTCCTGCTGGTCATTCAGAAGGGTTATGCCATAGAATTTCTGAATGTACCCCCAGACAGCCCTCCATTTCCATCCCACTGTTTAGCCAGCCATGCCCTTCTCCTAGAACAAGAGATTGTCTCTCCTTCAGAAGAAGGCCATCCAGTCAGTAACGCCCTCCAAACAGGGAAAAGGCTTCTACTTCCATTTTTTCTTGGTGCCCAAGAAAATGGGAGATCTTCGCCCCATCCTAGACCTCAGCCACCTCAATGAGTTTGTCCTGTACCAGACGTTTCGGATGGTGACCCTTGCAAGCCTCTTCCGTTTTCTACACCAAGGGGATTGGCTGTGCTCCCTGGACACGCAGGATGCCTACATGCACATAAATATCCTGCCCTCGCACAGGAAGCTTCTTCACTTCCTGTTCCTAGACCAGCACTACCAGTTTGGGGTGCTCCCTGTCGTCTGGCCCCAGAGTATTTCCCAAATACCTAACAGTGGTAGCAACAGCGTTGATGAGGAGAGGGCACTATGTCTACCCCTACCTCGACAACTGGCTGCCCTCCACACCAACGGAAGGTCAGCTTACGGGCACACCCTGGGGAAACTGAGCAGTTATTCCTGTCTCTCGGCATCACACTAAACTGGCCGAAATCTCAGCCCTGGCCCTACCAACAGCTTCAATTCATTGGAGCAGTGCTCGACACCCAGCAAGGCAGAGCTTTTCTGCCGAGAGACAGAGCATTTTGGCTTTGTGCCGTGTCTTGGGAAAGTTCAAACCGCACACCAGGTCTCTGCCAGGGTAGTCCTGCAACTGTGGGGACATATGGCAGCCACCATAGCCACGGTCTGTCTTTTCCATCTGAATATGAGGACCCTACAGTAGCACCTCAGGGTCCAATGGGACCAGGGCTCGGACGACTTGGAGCATCTCATCTGTATATCGGAAGTGGTTCGGCACTCCCTTCAGTGGTGGTAAGACCCGACTCACCTAGTGCAGGTAGTCTCTTTTCAGAGGCCAAGTCCAGTACAAACTATCACCACGGACTCCTCGGGACTAGGCTGGGGTGCTCACCTAAACGAGCATCAGACACGATGATCATGGTCTGCCATCAATAGGTCTCTCCATATCCGTGTACTGGAGATGAGGGCCATTTTATACACTCTCCAGTCCTTCCAAGATCCGCTCTCCTAGGGTCTTCTGTTAATTCAGTTAGACAGTACCCTGGTAGTCTTTTATCTGAACATGCAAAGGGGCACACGATTGTGTACCCTATGCAGAGAGGCCATGAGAATCTGGAACTGGGCAGTAGAATGCGATCTGTTTCTCCTAGTGGTTCATGTGCCAGGAAGTTGGAACATTCTCACCGACAGTCTGAGTCATTCTCATTCCCTGAACCACGAGTGGGAGTTTGCTTCAAGATGTAGCAGACGACCTCTTCATAAAATGGGGTCGTCCAGAGTTGGACTTCTTTGCATCCCTGTGCAACGCCAAACTGCCAAATTGCTTGCTAGATCCAGGGCCTAGTGTTTTCTGCCAAGGCGCATTGTCCTCCTCCTGGGTGGGGATGTTTTTCTATGCCTTTTCTCCCTTCCCTCTGGTTCAGAGTACTGCTCAAACTGCAGTCAAGAGGGGGTCAGAATGATTCTGGTAGCCCCTCTTTGGCCTCGAGAGATTCGGTTTCCTCTGCTACAGCAGCTGGCCACGGGTCCTCCTGTACCGCTGCCTCTTTTCACTCGCTTGCTCGTCCAGGAACGGGAGACGCTCGTCTATGCTTCCCTTCGAACTCTCCTCCTGCATGCCTGGCTCCTGCAGTCCTAGCAGAGGAAACCCTCCACTAGTGCGACTTATGCCATGAGGTGGAAATGTTTCTATCTGTAGGCGGCAGCCAGATCCTTAGATCTTTTAGTGTGCTCGGTTAAGCATGTGCTAGAGTACCTTCTCCACCTTCTTGATCTGGGTCTTAGTTACTCATCGATTAAGGTGCACCACTGTGCCCTTTCAGCATACTACGTCGCTGTGCAAGAAAGGACTCTGGCACAGCTGGATGTATGCAAGACTTTCCTTAGGGGAGTTCTACATATCAGACTCCCGAGGAGGGACCCCATCCCTCCTTGGGATCGTCTTTTTGTTCTAGAAAAGCTCACCCTGCCCCTTTTGAATCAGCAGTGACATGCGAGCTATGCCTCCTTTCTTGGAAGGTGTTATTTTTAGTTGCCATTACTTCTGCTCGGAGGATTTTCAGGCTCCAGGCCTTGATGTGCAAGGAGCCTTACCTTGTGTTTCACAGGGACAGGGTGCAGCTGCATACCAATCCCAAATTCCTACCCAAAGTTGTGTCCGCACTAATGCTGAACCAGGATATTCAGTTTCCGGTGTATTATCCAGAGTTTTCCAGTTGGGGTGAGGCCGTTACACACTCTGGATGTTCACAGAGTTCGTTCTGTTCCAAAAACGGGCCAGTTGTTTGTTGCTTTTGCTCAGCGAAAGGCAGGGGATCCCTTCACCAAACATACTGTAACCAAGTGGTTAGTACAATGGATCAAGTTTTGCTATACCAGCATCATGGCAAACCCATACTAGGCTCGGTTAAGGCTCATTCCACCAGGGCTATTGCCACTTCTTTTGCCTCTTTGAAGAATGTTTCAGCAGCAGACCTGTGCGCTGAAGCCACTTGGAGCACTGTCTATACTTTTATCAGGCACTACGGTCTGGACATAGCCTCTTGGAAGAGAGCAGATTTTGAACTGGCTGTCCTACAGGGACTGCTCTCTTAGGATGGCAGACTTTCTTCTGATCTGGGCCTATCCGGGTTATTGCTTGGGACTCAGTCCTAAGTGTATTACCTGCTGCAAGAGCTCTACCTCGAAGTCGGATAGTACAGTTACATAAGAACTTGCCATAACAGTAGATCATCAGAGGAGCTCTTGCATCAGGTTGCTTTCCCACCCTCCATCCCCCTGGTCAGTAGTTCACATACTGTTCTCTCCAGTAGGAGAGTTCCTTCTCCGTTCTTCAATCTTTCCAACTGGGTCTCTGGCAGGGAACTGAGATGGCTCCGGGGGTCCTCCCCTTTTCTACCACGTCTCTTGGGTGGAGCTGACGGGGGGGGGGGCACTACAGACTGCTAGCTAGAAGAGTTTTCCGTGGGGTCCTGACGCCTGGTGGCATTAATCATAAGTGTATTACCTGCTGCAAGAGCTTCTCTTAAAGATTTACTGATCTTGCTTCGAGATACAGCTCTTGCAGCAGGTTACATCATTAGGACTGAAGCCGGCAGGCGCCAGGACCTCACGGAAATTTTCTAGCTAGCAGTCTTCAGTGGGGACCGCCCCCGACATCAGACATAGTACATAAGGAGGCAGTCCTCCCATAATCCTCAGTTATTTTCCTGCCGTCGACTCGCCAGTATCCGCCTCTCGGTCTCCTTACTAGCGTGCGACGACTGTAGAACTACAACGATTTTCGTGGTCTTTTTGGATTTGAGCAACTAATGTCCTCTCCAATTACATCCTTAAGAGAGTCAGCACATGAAATGCACCTGCTGCAAACAGATCCCCTTCAAGGATCCCCATTCAGCCTGTGTGCGCTGCCTAGGCCCGGACCACGACACCAAGGCCAGCTCCTTTTGCCAGGGCTTCAACAGCCGTACCAGGATCCACTGCCAGAAGGCACTTCAAGCGTTTCTCCTGGAAGAGAAACTAAAAAGCATAGACCAGGAACCTTCCTCCCGGGGAGAGCCTTCAGGCAAATCCCATAAACACCGGGCCAGGCACCGGGAAAAGGCAAGGTCCTGGTCTCCTGCGAGGGCCTCGGACTCCCGAAGCTCCAGCTCCAAATCGGACCGCTCTCTCTCCAGGGCTCGGTTGCAACCTCCCCTGGTCCAGGTCAGGTCATCTAGCGATTCCTCCTCTCTCCAGCCTCTGAAGACTTTGAGGCCCTCAGCCTCCTCTACACCTTCCAAGGCCTTGTCGAAGTCGGGTGAGCACCATAAATCTTCCTCCTGTCGCCAGGATACCGATGCCAGGTCAGTCTCCCAGCCACCCCGAGGTCCAGATCCAGTGCCAAGCAAAACTGAAGACCTGACATCCCTCAAACAGACGCCGGACCCGACGTTGACCAAACATCACCACCACTCACAGAAGCAGACACCTGTCGCCGGCTAGGTGTTCGCCTCCAAAGACGTCAGCCAGTGGACTGATGTTGGCTACCCCGGAGAAGAGGACCGCACCCCCCGTCGCCGGCGGACACCGGTCAGAGGGACTCCTCCAAGGAGGATGCCACACAGCCTGAAGACCAGGCAGGCGACACTGGAGATGCCAGGTTTCCAAGGGAACCTTCCCCGGAGCGGGAGACCCCCGGGGACCTGACCCCAGCGACAGGCCACTGGCGCCAGGCCCAGCGTCTGGTATGAATCTTGCGGAGGTAAAGGAGCTTTTTACCTTCTGGTGGGACACCATCAAGAAAGATATAGTCCCTGCATGTCCTCCTCCTGCTACTCTGCCTCCACCTTCTCCTTCACCACCTATGCCCCCTCCTCCACTTAAGAGGCCCTTAGGATGACCTCCATCCCCCAAGGAGTAGACGCCATCTCTTGGGGTAGATCTTCAGACAGGAGAAGGCATCCCTCGAGATCCCCCTCAGGGTCACCCAGTCTCAAGAGACCCAGATGACGCCGGTACACTCCATCGGGGGAGGATTCCTGGTCAGATATTTCAGAGTGTTCCAGATCACCTTCTCCTCTCAGCATTCCCTCTCCTAACCGACACAACCTACCCAGGTCTCCTCTGGATGATCCCTCCTTCGCTGAGATCATGAGGCACATCCAGGAGAACATAGGGTGGGATGTTGAGGAGCTTTACCCTGAGTGACAACGCCTTGCCTGCTACCTTTGGCAAAAAGACCCGAAGCCTGTGGTAGTGCCACCTTTGATACCTTTGCGGATGTCGCCAAGGCTGCGTGGAAACATACGCATTCTACACCTGCGGTGTGAAGAAGGCTGACCACCTATACAAGGCCCCTATGGAGGACCAGTATTTGGCGAGCCATTCTCTGGCTGATTCCCTGGTCATCACTGCTTCGCATGACCAGTCTCAGAGACCTCAGCATTTGAGCACCCAGCCACCGGACCAGGAATCCAAGTAATTGGACATCCTGGGCAGGCACACGTACGTGGCTGCTACTTGCGCCATCAGGTCACTGAACTATCTGACCCATATGGTTCAGTTCCATAATGCCCTGTGGGAACAGGGTCAGCACCTGGTTGAGAAGATGCCCGATGGTGAACACAAGGAGGAACTCTTGAACCTCCTCCACACAGGCTCAGATGTGGGAACCCAAGTGCTCAGAGCCGCATATGATTCTGCGGGCTCTTCAGTCGGAGCTGCAGCCTCAGGCGTTTGTCTCCGGAGACGCTCTTGTCTCTGTCTCTCTGGATTTTCCCCGGACATCCAGAAAAAACATCCTAGACATCCCTTACAACAGCGAGGTCCTGTTTGGTGAAGCCTGTGAAAGAGTAATCACTAAACTCCAGGACGCAGGGAAGGCAGTCAGATCTGTACAAGCTATATACAGGTCTCGGCCTAGTTCCTTTCGTAGGAACCAGAGCCGTTTTCTTGGCCGGCTACAAAGGCAACAGCAGCGTTCCAGTCAGCTGCAGAGGGGCACTTTCTCATGCAAGGCCCAGGCCAAGTCATTCCCAGGCAGAGGCCAACGATTCTTAAAGTCAGCCCAGCCCGCAGTGTCAAACGCTGCCACAGCATGAATCCTCCCTGGCCCCTGGCCCTCCCCAGGATCAACGGGAAAAGACAGTTAGTGGTTTGTTTGTAGGTAGCCCACCTACAAGACCTACCCTGCTTTCCCGCTATTTGGTTCAGCATGCCCTGCTCATACAGCAGGAAGTGCTTGCGCTTCTGGAAAAGGAAGCCTTAGAGCACGTTCAAGAGAACCAGAGAGGACTAGGGTACTATTCTCACTTCTTCGTGGTTCCAAAGAAAACAGGGGACCTCCGCCCAATAGTGGACCTCAGCGACCTCAACCTTTCGGTCGCTTACAAGTGCTTCTGCATGGTGACCCTCCTGGGCCTAATTCCCATGCTGAAGCAGAACGCCTTTCTGGCGTCTTTGGACATGCAGGCGCCTACTTGCACATTTCCATTGCTCAGGCACACCGGAGGTTCCTGTGCTTCGAGTTTCAGAGCTGCCATTATCAGTTCCGAGCTCTTCCCTTCGGGCTGTCATCGGCACCTCACATTTTCACGAAGTGCATGGCGGTCATAGCCACATCCCTGAGGAGACGGGGCCACTGCATGTTCCCATACCTGGACGACTGGCTTCTCATGGCGCCCTCCAGGGAGGCCTTGATGACTGCCATCCACTGCACCCAGTCTCTGTTTCAATCCCTGGGCATTTTCATTAACTACAGGAAGTCACACCTGGTTCCGTCCCAGAAGCTGCAGTTTATCGGAGCAGTTCTGGACACCGTCAGAGGGAAAGCTTTCCTTCCCACGGACAGAGGGGAACACATCAGATCCCTCATCAGGGAGTTGCCGGCGAAGAAGACCGTCCCAGCCAGACTGGTCCTTTGTCTGCTCGGACACATGGCTGCACCCATTGCAACAGTCCTGCTAGCCCGTCTCCACATGCGGGTAACCCAGTGGATGTTACAGGTACAGTGGGACCAAAGGCAAGACCATCTGCAGCATCCAATCCGAATCACGAAAACCGTAATTTGAAATTGGCAGTGGTGGCAACATCCAGGGAATCTCTGCGGGAGTTCCCTTCACAGCGCCGTCCCCAGCTGTGACTCTTTCCAGAGACGCCCCAGGGCTCGGGTGGGGAGCACACCTCGATGGTGTTTTGTCTCGGAGCCTGTGGACAGCCCAGGTGTCTCATCTCCACATCAACATCCTAAAAATGAGGGCAGGCCTTCCAGTCAGAGATTCCACCAGGTACACTTCTGTTACAGACAAACAATTCTGCAGTGATGTATTACCTCAACAAACAAGGAGGCACCCACTCCTACCCGCTTTGCAGGGAGGCCATGAGAGTGTGGAAGTGGGTCTTGCAACACGGCGCAAACCTGATTGTAGTTCATGTTCCCGGAGTGGACAACGTCATCGCAGACAGCCTGAGCCGCTCTCAGGCCAGAGTCCACGAATGGGAACTTCTGCAGGAGGTGGCAGAGGATCTGTTTCACAGATGGGGTACTACAGAATTAGACCTTTTCGCATCCCCATCCAACGCAAAACTGACCAGTTGTTGCTCGCTAGATCCAGGGCCTAGTGTTTTCTGGCGAGACGCGTTGTCCCTCTCCTGGGCGGGCAGATTCCTCTATGCCTTTCCTCCTTTCCCATTGATCCAGAAAGTTCTTTTAAAACTTCGCAAGGGGCAAGCAACACTCATTCTGATTGTGCCTTTCTGGCCCAGACAAATCTGGTTCCCTCTCTTGCACCAGCTATCCCGGGAACCTCCAGTGCCTTTGCCAATCAACTCCAACCTATTGTTTCAGGAGGCAGGTTCCTTGGTCCATCTGGACCTATGTTCATTGAACCTCCACAGTTGGCTCCAAGAGACATAGCCATGATGCGATACGGGGTCTCGCAAGAAGTGGCATACGTGTTCTCTGCTGCCAGAAAACTGACTACCCATGTGGCTTTCCGCCGTTAGACTGTCCAGAAAAGCTGGTGCTGGACCACCTGCTTTCCCTTTTCCACTCCAGATTGGCTTACTCCTCGATAAAAGTGCACCTTTGTGCCATTTCAGCCTACCATGCCCCCATAGGCCATCGGACGGTGGCCCAGCTGGACACTACTCGTGCCTTTTTAAGGGGCGTTCTCCATCTTAGGCTTCAAATTAAAGATCCAATCCCTCCATGGGACTTACCCTTTGTCCTAGAGCAGCTCACGCTGCCACCCTTTGAACCAGCCGAGGATTGTGAGCTATGTTTTCTCTCTTGGAAAACATTATGTTTAGTTGCAGTTACTTCTGCCAGAAGAATTTCGGAAATGCACGCTCTTATGTGCAAAGAGCCTTATTTGGTTTTCCTCCAGGACAGGGTATCCCTAAGGACAAACACAAAATTCTAGGGACATGGATATGTTGTTCATCCACACTATCTGGCAGGTTCCTTGCCACTTTAAATCTTGCCGGAAGGTCTTCAAGCTGGCTCCTCCCACCCACCCGGGTGGTAAAACTCTCGGCTCCGCCCCATGACGCCAGATCTTCCTTACCGCTTGGAAGCTCAGGTTCCCTCCTTAACGCTCTGCGATTAAGATTTGGTGCCTAACTCTTCAAAACTTTGAAACTCTTTTCAATTTACCAAAACACTTTGGTCGTCTTCTCCTCGCTGCGATGGACCATCGACTCCGGATTTGGAGATGCCCCTGCGAGTCAGAAATGTCTCGGACAGACCCGCACTCACGTCGCTCACTGCCCAGGCCTTGAGCACTAAACGCAGGCTTGCGACCTGTGCTCTTCCTTTTCAGTCTATGTCTCCCCAGGATCGCATGCCCATTTGCAGCTGGGCGCCCCGAGAAGAGGATTTCTCCGGTCCAAGTCGAAGGAGGCCTGATTGGTGGTGTCCATACCAGGGCTCTGGCGGAACAGCTCGAGCAGATGATTGCCCCAAGAGAGGCGGCACAGGCCGCTCCATCTTCGGCCGCAGTATTCGTCCCGCTCTCTCTCGGCGCCTCATACTTGGCTTCTTTTAAGGAGCTTTGCCTGACCCTCTCGACTAAGGGCGAGGGTCCAACCTCTTCTGGACCGTTTTCTCGGTCAAAAAAGAGTAAGGGTAAGTCCCATCGTCGACGCTCTTGGGAGCGGGAAAGATCTCCCTCCCCTGGTCGACAGTCGACTTGGCCGACCCTTCAGCTTTCGGCCACTGGCTTCACGGTGTCCCTGCCGGCCAGTTGACCGAGACACCACGACGCTGTCGAGATTTTCTCGACTCTAGGACAGGTTGTCGGCTGGTGAAGCTGATATTCCCCTCTCCCCAGTTCCCCGCGAGAGTTAAGGATCCCGGCCGGCTGATCAGCCTCTGGTTCCGGAGCTTGTGCAATCATCCGAGCCAGGTACCGATCTCGTACCTGCTCATGCACGACCTCGGCCTGCTGAGACTCTCGGTCTCTGACCTCCTCGCGGTCCAGCCGATCCCGCCGTCATAGGCGGTCTTGGCACCGTGCTAAGCGGCGCCACCGCTCTTCCTCTTCTTCCTCCTCCTCGGACAAGGGGAGGCTTCGCCGCAAGTTGCATCGGAAATATGAAGAGCTTATGTGGCAACAGTTTCTGTTGGCCGGGAATAAGCCGACTCAGTCGTCTTCACCGGCCATTAAGTGGCTGTCACCAGAGCGGCCGAAACAACCCCTCGCGGTGGTCGAGGAGCCTGTTCCCAGGCCGGTTGTTCAGCCTATTACTGCTGCCCCACCGATTTTGGTGGAACCGCCGCCTCCTCAGCCGTCAGTTGGAGCTCCGACCAAGAGTTCTCGGTCGGCTCAGGGGCTGCCCCATAGGCTGTCGGTCACTCTCACTCCCGATAAACCTCGGCAGGTGGAGGGTGTCTCAGGCTCGTCCGACCAAGAGTTCTCGGTCGGCTCAGGGGCTGCCCCATAGGCTGTCGGTCACTCTCACTCCCGATAAACCTCGGCAGGTGGAGGGTGTCTCAGGCTCAAGGCAGCTCTTCGAAGACTCGTTGGAGTCCTCGGGGGGGCAGTCAGTGGATGATAGCCCTTCGTCCTTCCTTGGCCTACTTCGGCTCATCTCGGAGTCCACCGGGATGAAGCTCGAACCCGTTTCCAAACGGGCCAGATATCCCCTCACGGAGATTCTGGACCGAGGGGACTCTCCGACGGAGGCCTTTCCGGTGGCCGAAGCCATTGTTGGTCCGGCCTTGGAACTATGGCAGCGTCCTGCTTCCTCCCCGCGCCTTCGGCCAGGATGGCTAGGAAGTACGCGGTCCTATCGGTTCCCTGTCCGGTTTTCGAACACCGCCTGCCGAGGGGCTGTTACCGACAGCGTTTTCGGGAACGCCAGGACGTGGACAAACCACCCGACAAGGAATCCAAGAAATGGATTACGCCGGGAGAAAGTCTATGCTGCATCATCTCGGCCTCGCCAGCCAGTTCGGCCGTCCTGATGGCACACTTCTCCCATGCCCTGTTGGGCTCCCTGGATGAGGTCGTTCCCCATCTTCCCGCAGACCTGCAGACCACGGTCAAGCAGGTGCGGGATCAGGGCAGGGCAGTGGCAAAGCAGCAGCTCCAGACTGCTCTCGACATCGGAGACTCTTGTGCTAGATCAGTGGCGACCGCAGTGGCCATGCGTCGGCGGGCTTGGCTGAGGATATCCACCTTCACCTCGGATACCCAGCACAAATTGGCAGATGTTCCCTTTCTGGGGACTGACCTCTTGGCCGGGAGGAAGGTCACCTCCAGAGGATCGAAAAGTCCAATGCCACCTTGGACTCGGTCTCTTCCGCGCAGAAGGACAAAGGCCGTAAGCCTCAGCCTAAGCCCTTTCGCCCTTCTGTGCCCGCGGCGTGCCCGGCCCAGCAATGTCAGGGCCAGCAGGCTCGACCTTGGTACCCCAAACCCAAGCTGTCATCTTCCTCCAATAGGAAGCAAGGAGGAAAAGACCCAGGAGGTCCCTCGGCCGGTCCCTCCTCCAAGCCTGCTCAGTGACGGGCTGAGGGGTGTCGCCCCCATGCCCGTCGCCTCACCCCTGGTTCCCCCCGTGTGGGGACGGCTCCGGCAATTCCTTTCCGCCTGGTCCGCTGTTACCACGGACAGGTGGGTCTTGGAGGTGGTGGGAAGAGGCCTGCCTCTAGAATTCGAGCAGGCACCGCCCTACAGAGCCATCGCCCTTCAGGGTCCCCAGCCTCACTGGCGGCTCGTCGAGCCGACATTGCTCTCCTCCTCCAGAAGGAGGTGATAAGAGAGGTGGAGGACCCTCCTTCAGACCCGGGGTTTGTGTCCAGGTATTTCCTGGTCCCAAAACGGACGGGGGGGTTGGCGCCCCATTCTCGACCTAAATAAGTTCCTAAGGTCTCGAACCTTCAGAATGGTCACTCTGGCTCAGATAATACCGTCTCTGGAACACGGCGTGTGGTTCTGCTCTCTGGACTTTCAGGACGCGTTCTTTCACCTTCCTATCCGTCCGTCTCACCGGAGATTCCTCCGCTTCAGAGCGGAGGGATCCCTATTCGAGTTCCAGACCATGCCCTTCGGCCTTTCTCTAGCTCTCAGGGTCTTCACCAAATGCATGGCAGTGGTGACAGCATTCCTGCGGCGCCGAGGGGTCCGGGTGTACCCTTACCTGGACGATTGGCTGATAGCAGCCCCCTCCAAACAGGAGTTGGAGCGGTCCAGAGATCTGGCCCTCCAGGTTTGCTCTCAGGTCGGCCTCCTTATCAACGAGGCCAAATCGGAACTCGAGCCGAAGCAGGTGATACTGTTCATCGGGGCAGAGCTCAACTCTCTACGAGCCAGAGCTCGGCTCCCGCGGACAGGGCCGAGGTTCTGCCTCCTTTGCCCAATCATTTCTGGTTGGGCAATCGCCACTGCCTGGGACTTCCTCGCGCCTCCTGGGTCTCATGGCGGCCTGTACCAGCGTAGTCCTTGGGCACTGGCTAGCCTGTGCCCCTTCAGTGGGGCTAGCCAGCCAGTGGTCACAACGCTGCAATCCCTTGGACCAGCTTGTGGTGACGACCCAGGAGATGTGGAACGCTCTCCAGTGGTGGACCATTCCATCCCATCTGCAGGAGGGCATCCCGTTTGTCCGCCCCGTGCCGACGGTCTTTCTATCGACCGACGCATCTTTGATGGGTTGGGGTGCCCATCTGGGGGAACACCGAGTGCACGGCCTCTGGTCCCCGAGGGAGTCCCGATGCCACATCAACCTGCTGGAGCTCCGAGCGGTCCGCCTAGCTCTCACCGCCTTTGCTCCGTTTCTCCGGGGTCAAGTGGTCTAAGTCCAGACGGACAATACCACGACCATGTACTACCTGAACCGCCAGGGCGGGACACGCTCCATGCTTCTATGCAAGGAAGCTCTCCGCATCTGGTCACTTGTGCGCAGCCTGGAGGCGGATCTCCTAGCCATTTATGTGGCAGGAGCCTCCAACACCCTGGCCGATGCCCTGAGCCGGATAGGGGCTGCATCGCACGAGTGGTCTCTCCTGCCGGAGGTAGTACAAGATCTGTTCTCCCACTGGGGCACATCTCTGGTGGATCTGTTTGCCTCCAGGGAGAACGTGAAGTTGAGGCTGTTTCAATCCCGCCCCCCCTCAGCAGGGCTCGCTGCAGGGGGATGCTTTCTCGAGGCCGTGGACCCCGGGCCTCTTTTACGCCTCCCTCCCCCTTCCCCTGATTCACAGGGTCCTGCTAAAAGTGAGGAGGGACAAGGTGCAGGTGATTCTGATAGCCCCAGACTGGCCACGCCAATTCTGGTACCCAGATCTCCTCAGCCTCAGCTCCAGGCTCCCAAGGCAGCTTCCTGCTCACCCAGACCTGCTCTCATTCAGTCAGGGGAAGGTGTTCCATCCGGACCTTCAATCCCTGCACCTGATGGCCTGGTTCCTGAGCGGCTAGAGTTCCAAGCCTTGGGTCTTTCCGACGAGGTCCTCAACGTCGTTGAGGCGTCCCGTAAGGAGTCGACCAGAAAATGCTACGCCTTCAAATGGAAGAGATTTTCCATTAGGTGTCGGGGTAAGGGCTTGGACCCTTCCTCTTGTTCTGTGGCCAGCATTTTGGACTATCTATGGTCCCTATCTAGTCAAGGGCTTAGGTCGACGACCCTAAAGGTGCACCTGGCAGCCATCTCTGCTTACCAGGTGCGGGCTGGTGAGCAGTCAGTGGCGCAGGAGAAGGTGGTCGGGCGCTTCTTCAAAGGCCTTGATCACATTTCCCCTCCAGTGCGGGAACCCCCACCTCCGTGGGATTTACTGCTGGTACTGGCAAAGCTCATGGGCAAGCCATTCGAACCAATGCACAGGTGTGGTTTCCCCCACCTGTCGTGGAAGACCGCCTTCTTGGTGGCTATCACGCCAGCCAGAAGGATGGAGAACTCCAGGCGCCTAGCATCGAGTCTCCTTACCTGGTCTCTCCACAGGACAAGAAGTTGTCCTCACGCCCCACCCAAATTCCTTCCAAGGTGGTGTCGGAGTTTCACCTTAATCAGGTGTTGACTCTGCCGTGTTCTACCCCAATCACACCTTGAGGCCAATATAGGCTCCATACTTTGACCCTAGAAGGGTGCTCGCCATTACAAGGAGCGACGGCTGGGATTCGGGAGAGGTTCGCCAGCTGTTTGTCACCCACGCTGAAGCCGCACCTGGCAGACCTGATGCCAGCCGGATGATAAGCAGATGGGTCACCTCCTGCATAGATCTCTGCTATGAGTTGGCGGGCATGGAGTCCCAGAGGATAAGAGCTCATTCTACCCGCCATACTGCTGCATCGGTGGCTGCTTCCAGGAAATCTGCAGGGCTGCTACCTGGAAGTCCGAGAACACCTTCATTACCCACTACCACATCAACCTTGAGTCACGCCGGATGCTGGTTTTGGGGCCTCTGTTCTCCAGTCCTTATTTCCCAAGTAAGTATAAGTGTGCGCCTTGCCTCCCTCCCCGGAGAACTGCTAGGAGTCTGCCAGATAGTGTGGATGAACAACATATCCATGTCCCTAGAAATACGGGTTACTCACCTGCTAACAGGAGTTCTAGGGTAGTATGTTGTTCATCCACTCGACCCACCCGACCTCCCCGGCTTCGACGCACAACCTGAGCTTCCAGTGGGCCAGATCTGGCGTCATGGGGCGGAGCCGAGAGTTTTACCACCCGGGTGGGTGGGAGGAGCCAGCTTGAAGACCTTCCGTCAAGATTTAAAGCGGCAAGGAACCTGCCAGATAGTGTGGATGAACAACATATACCATTCCTAGAACTCCTGTTACAGGTGAGTAACCTGTATTTTTTGCCTAAGGTGGTCTCAGCTCTCACCCTTAATCAGGACATCGATCTACCAGTGTATTTTCCAAAATACTCTAATCGAGGAGAAGCTGTTCTGCACACCCTAGATGTGCACAGGTGCCTCGGATACTACCTGACCAGAACCAAACAGCACCGAAAGTCGGACCAACTTTTCGTCTCCTCTGCCGATAGGATGAAGGGAGCTCCTGTCTCTAAACAGTCACTGTCTAGGTGGCTCGTCCAGTGCATTACTTCCTGTGATGAGAAGCGCAATAAACCCTTACCAGGCGTGGTCAAGTTTCATTCCACTAGAGGGGTGGCTACTTCCTTCACAGCGTTAAAGAACGTCTCCACCTCAGCTATTTGCGCTGCAGCTACTTGAAGCTCTGTGCATACCTTTGTCAGGCATTACAGTCTGGACATTGCATAGAGGCGAAGAGCAGGGTTCGGTCTAGCTGTCATTCAGGGACTTCTGTCCTAGGTTCGAGTTACCTCGAGATCGCTACCTTTCCTCCTCCTGATGGTGCATGATTGCCATTACTGCTTGGAAATCAGTCCTCATGATGTGACCTGCTGCAAGAGCTGTATCTGAAGTAAGATAGTACAGTTACGTAAGAACTTACCATAACAGTAAATCTTCGAGAACAGCTCTTGCAGCAGGTACCTTCCCTCCCACCATCCCCGCTGGAGGTAGGTTGGAGTCAAGCTCCCATCACATTTGATGGGGCATTCCTTTTTACTTGTTTTACCATCTGATGATGGATCCTCGGTCTCCCCTTCTGATGTCATCCTGCGGCCGGGAGTCTCCGGCAGGAGAACTGAGGATTATGGGGGGACCGCCTACTTGTGTACTATGCCCGACGTCGGAGGCTGTCCCCGCTGAAGACTGCTAGCTAGAAAATTTTTGTGGGGTCCTGGTGCCTGCCGGCTTCAGTCCTAACAGTGTAACCTGCTGCAAGAGCTGTTCTCGAAGATCTACTGTTATGGTAAGTTCTTACGTAACTGTACTTTTTCAGTCCATTGTTCGATTCTTTTATGTCTTCTCCAATGTCAAAGGTCAAGAAGAAGTGCAGCGCACAGATCCCTCACAAGGACGGCCATCGTCACTGCCTCTTCTGCCTAGGCCCGAACCACGATGCCTTGGCCTGCCCTGATTACAAGCTCTTCAGTCAGGCCACACGCAAATGCAGACAGCAGGCTTTAGAGGCCCATTTACTGAAGTCCAGAATGGACACTCTTGAAAAGGAGATGCAGAAATTGAGGAACACTGCTTGTTTCCCTTCTTCAGAGTCCAAACAGAAGAAAAAGTAGGACAAAGAGAACCACAGGGAGCAGGAGTACATGGAGCATCGGGACCAAGTTACCTCCAGCAAGTCTTCGACCAGCAAGGCTGTTCACCCACTGCCTGCACTTACGGTTGTCCAGGCTCCTCTGCTCCTTTCCAGCCTATCTCCACCAGTAAGTCATCCACCTCTGGCCAATGTCCAGTTTCTACCGCTAAGTCGGACTTCGGCTTCTCCAGGTCCCACCTGGTAGTCGGTGAGCCGGATCCCAAAAACCTAGCCTACTGGGAATACCAATGCCAGATCCAATTCTTATGAGAGCTCCTGGCCTCCTTTCTCCTCCATCAGGACTACCTTCGGCCCCCCGTGAGGGCCTCCTCCACCAGGCGACCCCTTTCTGATGCATGGGGCACCGCCAGACACACTATTCAATCTCCCTCCATCAGGGCCTGTATGTTTGTCCCCAACGCAGGCTATCGCTATGCCAAGCCTGGCACTAGATCCCCAGACAACCATCCTGATGTCAGACCCTCGAATGTTGGCCAGCCTGACGCAAGATACCTTTCCAGGTCCTTTGAGACCCCCGACGGAACAGGGTCATCCACCAGGGTATCATCCCTATTCAGGGTTCCAGATGCCGGCTTATCCACTAACTGGTCAGATGATGGGTTCTTTTCCCCAAATTTTCTACTCCGAGTATCAGACCCATAGCTTCCCCTATTATCAGGGGTATCTTTCTCCTCAGTATCCAGGGTTTGGCGCACACCTTTACCACCCTACGCCCATCTCAACAGAACTTTCAAACTTATACAGTCCTGGTGGAAGGACGATAGATCCCAGCTGGTCTCTGACTTGGAACTACTACTGCCGGGCCTAGTAGTCGCCTCCAATGTCACCAGCTTGCTCTCTTCACTCTGCCATGGTGCGCATTTCTGGCACAACCCTGCCGGAGAATGGAACCCCCGAGGGAGAAGACTCTTTAGACTCTGATGAGGATTCCTCAGAAGTCTCATCAGGTGAGCTTTCCTCTGAGGCCAAGGACAAATAATCGCCCAAATGCCCTCTAGAGGGTCCCTCTTTTACTGAGCTCCACCGCATTATCCAACAAACTAACGGCTGGAATGTGGAGGAGCAGGACCCAAAAAGGAAACATTTAGCGCAGCACCCTAGACTTAGACTGCTTCCCCTATCCCCCCTTTGGCAGCCACCCATGAGGACTTCACCACTACCATTTGGCAGCTGCCACACACTATTCCCGCCATCCTAAAGAGGGCAGACCCAATATGCCATGCACCGGATGGTATTTTCTGTCTGAACTCTCATTCCAAGGTGGACTATATAGTCTTAGCGGCTACCCATGATCATTCATCCACGCTGAAAACATGTGAGCACCTCTTCTCCAGATAAGGAATCTCGGCAGGTCGACCAATTTGGAAAGAAACTTTTTTCATCCTCTACAAGCACCTTTCGTTCACTCAACTACGTGGCGCACATGGTTTCTTTTCAGATGGCAACTATGGCCAGGTTCGAGGCCGTTATCCAATCTATGGAAGCCTCAGACCACAAGGAGGAATTAATCAAAGACTTGCACCTGTCCAAAATTTCATGCAGACATGTGCTCAGAGCCTTGTGAAGGGGGATTATTACCTCCTTCTTCCTACTTGTGATACCCCTACTAATACACCCTAACATCCCCCTAGCCTTACTTACTGCTTTAGTGGTCTGCTTGGATGATTTCAGGTAATCGGTGATGAAGCCCAAGTCTCATTCTTCCCTTGTGACTGCTAGTAACTCCCCTCCCAGCCTATAGGTGGCTTCAGGGTTTCTCTTCCCAATGTGCATAATCTTGCTCTTCTTTGCATTAAACCCCAGTTGCCACTCTTCTGACCATTTTGGAAGTTTACATAGATCTCTTTTCATTCTACCCACCCCATCTGGATCATCTACTCTGTTGCAGATCTTTGTGTCATCTGCAGACAAGCCTTACCCTCCAGTGCATCTGCAGTGTCGCTGATGAAGATATTTATTTATTTGTCTGCATTTGGTAACCGGGTGAGTACACTAGGCATAAGGATAACTATTTTCAGGCACGACACGTGAGGATACAAGTTGAATACAGTTAACAGCAGTGTGACACAGCACAGAACAGGTGAATACAAAGTGAAGGAGTCAGAAATACAATCAACTTAGTGAATCAGTGAAGTACATAGTAGGAACAGGTCAAAATATAAACAAGACATTGGGATTGAAGAGGACTGGCCCCAGGACTGATCCCTGAGGTACCCCACTTGTGACTTGCATCTCTTGTGACTGTATACCGTTTACCGCCACTCTGTTTTCTGCCTATCAACCAGTTTGCCACCCAGTGCTCCCTTCAGAGTTTCAGTCCTCTTCGTGGGAGACACCAAGACCATAATTACAGGTCTCCAGAACAGCGGCCAAGCCCTGATATTCGTCAAGTCAATGTACCTAGCAGGCTTTCAGAAGAAACTGCCCTTTTGGCACCAAAACATGAGGCAGGGTTAACAGCCCTTTAATAGATGCCAAAATAAAAAAAAAGCTGCAGGGTCTTCTTTCTCCTCTCCCGTGCCTCAAAAATCCAGAGAGCGACCGGGGTCACCCCCATTCCTCAGGTTCTTGACTCTTCCAGCCCTCCCCCACCTTCCAGTGTGGAGCCATGTGCAGGAGTGGAAGGGCATCACCTTGGATGTATGTGTCCTGCAACTCATGCCAAGAGGGCACACTATAGAGTTTCTGGAGTTCCTTCCAACCCGCCCCCAACGCCACTCCTGGAACTCCCCAATCCAGGCACTGCTAGTCGAGGAAGAAATCCTGGCCCTAAGGCAGAAGCCTGCTATGGAGCCAGTCCTTCCATCCCAGAGAGGAAAAGGTAACTACTCTCATTTCTTCCTAGTCCCAAAGAAGACAGGTGATCTCAGACCCATCCTGGAACTCAGCCGGCTGAACCTTTTAGGTGGAGTACAAAAGGTTCCGCATGCTGACTGTACAGGGTCTTCTGCCCCTTCTGCAAAAGGATCACTGGCTTTGCGCACTGGACATGCAGGATGCCTACCTACATATTCCAGGGTTCCCGGGCCACCTCCATTTCCTTTTCCAGGGGGAGCACTTTCAGTTCTAGGGACATGGATATGTTGTTCATCCACACTCATTGGCAGGTATCCTTGCCGCTTTAAATCTTGCCGGAAGGTCTTCAAGCTTGCTCCTCCCACCCACCCGGGTGGTATAACTCTCGGCTCCGCCCCATGACGCCAGATCTTCCTACCGCTGGAAGCTCAGGTTCCTCTCCTTAACGCCCGCGCTTGTGACTGGTTCCTATTCTCCGCTTATGGATTTAAAAATAAATTTTGCAAAAGACTTCAGTCTTCATCCTCGCTGCGATGGACAAATCGATCCTCGGATTTCGGAGATGCCCATGCGGGCAGAAGATGTCTCGGACGGATCCACACTCCACGGGTGTCTACTGCTTAGGCCTTGAGCACGACCCGCAGGCTTGGCGACCTGTGCTTATCTTTCTCGGCTCTACGTCCCCAAGACCGCGGTCTGCCCGATTGCAACTGGGCCGCCCCGAGAAGCTGCTTTCTCCGGAAGTCCAAGGAGGCCTGGTTGCGGTGTCCGCGGGCGTGGTGGCTCATGGATCAGCTCGAGCGGATGGTCGCCCCTTGAAGAGGAGGCGGCGGGCCAGATTCTTCCTCGGCCGCGGCATTTATCCCGGCCTCTGGGTTCTTCCACACGGCTTCTTTTATGAGTTTGTCTGTCCCTCTCCACCAAAGGAGAAGGGCCTCTGTCTGCTGGACCTTATTCTCGGTCCAAAAAGAGGGACAGGGTAAGTCCCTCCGTCGACGCTCTTGGGAGCGGGAAGGTCCCTCTCCGGGCCGCCGACCGTCGCTTCGGGTCGATCAGCTGCTTCGCCACTGGCCTCACGGTGTCCCCTGGGCCAGGTCAGTTGACCGAGACTTGACTGATGAAGCTCTAGATTTTCTCGACTCCATTGGACGGGCTGTCGCTTTTTAGCAGCCGAGATTCCTCTGCTCCGGGTTCCCCGGAGGAGTTGAGGATCCGGTGGCTCGCCTATGCCTCCGGTTCCGAGCCCTCGGATGGACCATCTCCAGCCGAAGGGAGTGCCGTTCCGCCGACACCTCCTCGCACCGACCTCGGAAATTCGGGACCTCGGTCTCGACCTCTTCGTCCAGCCGATCCCACCGCCATAGGCGGTCTCGCACCGCTGTAGCGCGCGCCGGCCGTCCTCCTCGGATGAGGGAGGCTTCGCGTGAAATTACGCCGGACGGCATGAGGACCTTATGCTGCAACAGCCCTGGCCGGGAATAAGCCGACCTCCGCCGCCTTCCCCGCCATTAAGTGGCTGTCACCGAACGGCCGACACAACCCCCGACTTATCCGAGGAGCTCATACCCAGCCGGGTTGTTCGCCAAAACCAGCTGCTCCACCGATTCCGTGGAACCTCCGCCCCACAGCCACCAATTGGGGCTCCACCAAGGATTCTCGGTCGGCTAAGGGTCTACCCCATCGCTGTCAGTTACCCTCACTCCCGACCGACCTCGGCAGGTGAAGGTGGCTCAGGCCAGAGGCAGCTCTTCGAGGATTCTTCCGAGTCCGAAGATGATTCCTCCTTTTCTCCAAGCGACTGGACTTGGAGTCTTCAGGAGGTCAGTCAATGGACGAGCGCCCGCCGTCCCTTCCTAGGACTGCTTCGGCTCATCTCGGAGTCTACCGATGGAGCTCAACCTGTTTCAAACGGGCCAGGTATCCCTCACGGAGATTCTGACCGAGGGATTCTCCGACGGAGGCCTTCCGTGGCCGAGGCCATAGTGGGTCCGCACTGAGCTTTAGCGCCTGCTTCCTGCCCCGCGCCTCGGCCAGGATGGCTAGGAAGTATGGTCCCTACCGTTCCGTCCGTTTTTGAACACCCTCTGCTGAGGGGTTACCGACAGCTTCCGCGCGCCAGCAACGCCAGGGATGTGGACAAACCTCCTGACAAGGAGTCCAAGAAATTGACTATGTCGGGCAAAAGTCTACGCCAGGCCCTCTCGGCCTTCGCTAGGCCAGTTCGGGCCGTCCTCATGGCACATTTTTCTCATGCCCTGTTGGGCCCCTGGATGAGGTCATCCTCATCTTCCCGCCGATCTGCAGACTACGGTTAAGCAGGTGCGGACCAGGGCAGGGCAGTGGCCAAACAGCAGCTCCAGACTGCTTTTGGATATAGGGGACTCATGTGCTAGATCGGTGGCGGCCGCAGTGGCTATGGCGTCATGGCTTGGCTGAGGATATCCACCTTTACTCGGATACCCAGCATGTTGGCGGATGTTCCTTTTGGGACTGACCTCTTCGGCCCTGGGGTGGAAGGTCACCTGCAGAGGATCGAAGTCCAATGCCACCTTGGACTCGGTCTCTTCCGCTCAGAAGGACAAAGGCTTGAACCACAGCCTAAGCTCCTTTCATTCTGTGCCCCCATGCGCCCGCCTGCCTAGATCGCCAGGGCCAGCAGGCTCGGCCTTGGCATCCCAAACCCAAGCCGGCTTCCTCTAACAGGAGGCAAGGAGGAAAGGGCCCAGGAGGTCCCTCGCCGGTCCCCTCCAAGCCTGCCCAATGACGGGCTGAGGTGTCGCCCCATCCCCGCCACTCCACTCCCCTGTCCTTGGGGACGGTCCGCACCTGCTCCGCCTGGTCCGCTGTTACCACGGGACAGGTGGGTCTTGGAGGTGGTGGAAGAGGCCTGCCTCTGAATTGAAAGCAGGCACCACCCTTCAGAGCCGCCGCCTCGGGGCTTCGGGATCCCCAGCTCACTGGCGGCCTGCCGAGCCGACATCGCCTCCTCCTCCAGAAGGAGGTGGTAAGAGAGGTGGGACCCTCCTTCAGACCCAGGGTTTGTGTCCAGGTACTTCCTGGTTCCGAACGACGGGGCTGGCGCCATTCTCACCCACACGACCTAAACAAGTTCCTAAGGTCTCGAACCTTCAGGATGGTCACCTGGCTCAGATAATACCATCCTTGAACGCGCGGTGGTTCTGCTCTCTGGACTTGCAGGACGCGCTCACGCCCCTATCCGTCCGTCCCACCAGAGATTCCTTCGCTCGAGTGAAGGATCCTCTTCGAGTTCCAAGCCATGCCCTTCGGCTTGTCTCCAGCTCCCAGGGTCTTCACCAAATGCATGGCTGTGGTGACAGCATTCCTGCGGCGCCTTAGGGTCCGGTGTACCATTACCTGGACGACTGGCTGATAGCAGCTCCTCCAGGAAGGAGGCGGAGTGGTCCAGAGATCTGGCCTCCAGGTCTGTTTCCTCAACTGGGCCTCCTTATCAACGAGGCCAAGTCGGAACTCGAGCCAAAGCAGGTGATTCTATTCATCGGGCGCAGCTCGACTCTCGAGCCAGAGCGCTGCTCCCGCGGACAGGGCCGAGGTTCTTCCTCCTTTGCCCGATCATTTCTGGTTGGGCACCTGCGCCTGCCCGGACTTCCTGCGCCTCCTGGTCTCATGGTGTGCCTGCACCAGCGTGGTCCGCTGGGGCCCGCTTGGAACATGCATCCCTCAGTGGGACTGGCCAGCCAGTGGTCACAATGCTGGCATCCCTTGACCAGCTTGTGTCGGTGACAGATGTGGAACGCCTCCAGTGGTGGACCGCTCCAGATCATTTGCAGGAGGGCATCCTGCTCGTCTCGCCCCGAGCCGACGGTCTCTCTGTCGACCGATGCCTCTCTGATGGGTTGGGGTGCCCATCTGGGGGAACACCGGGCTCATGGCCTCTGGTCCCCGCGGGAGTCCCGATGCCACATCAACCTGCTGGAGCTCCGAGCGGTCCGCCCTAGCCTCACCGTCTTTGCTCCAGCCTCCGGGTCAAGTGGTCCGAGTCCAGACGGACAATACCACGACTATGTACTATCTAAACCGCCAGGGCGGGACGCGCCCATGCTTCCATGCAAGAAGCCTCCGCATTTGGTCACTCGTGGCAGCCTGGAGGCGGATCTCCCAGCCATTCACGTGGCAGGAGCCTCCAACACCCTGGCCGATGCCCTGAGCGGATAGGGGCTGCATCCCACGAGTGGTCTCTCCTGCGGAGGTAGTACAGCATCTGTTCTCCCTTGGGGCACACCTCAGGTGGACCTGTTTGCTCCAGGAGAACGCTGGCTGAGTCTGTTCCATGCCCGCCCCTCAGCAGGGCTCGCTGCAGGGGGATGCCTTCGAGGCAATGGACCCCGGCCCTTTTACGCCTTTCCCCATTTCCTTGGATCCACAAGGTGCTCTCAAGGTGAGGAGGGACAAGGCGCAGGTGATTCTGATAGCCCCAGACTGGCCTCGCCAGTTCTGGTACCCAGATCTCCTCAGTCTCAGCTCCAGGACCATGGCAGCTTCCAGCTCGCCCGGACCTGCTCTCAGTCAATCAGGGAAGGTGTTCTATCCGGACCTTCAATCCTGCACCTGACGGCCTGGTTCCTGAGCGGCTAGAGTTCCAGGCCTTGGGTCTTTCCTGACGAGGTCCTCAATGTAGTTGAGGCGTCCATGAGGAGTCGACTAGAAAATGTTATGCCTTCAAATGGAAAAGGTTTTCATTTGGTGTCAGGCAAGGGCTTGGACCCTTCCTCCTGTTCCTTGGCAAGCATCTTGGACTATTTATGGTCCCTTTCTAGTCAAGGGCTTAGGTCGGCGACCCTAAGGGTGCACCTGGCAGCCATCTCTGCTTACGGACCGTGGGCGGGAAGCAGTCAGTGGCGCAGGAGGAAGGTGGTCTGGCGCTTTTCAAAGGCCTTGATCACATTTCCCTCCAGTGCGGGAACCCCCACCTCCGTGGGATCTACTGCTGGTACTGGCAAGCTCATGGGCAATGCATTCGAACCTATGCACAGGTGTGCTCTCTCACCTGTCGTGGAAGACCGCCTTCTTGGTGGCTATCACGTCAGCCAGAAGGATGGGAGAGCTCCAGGCGCTTCCATCGAGTCTCCTTACCTGGTCTTCCACAGGGACAAGGTTGTCCTGCGCCCACCGAAATTCCTTCCGAAGGTGGTGTCGGAGTTTCACCTTAACCAGGTGTTGACTCTGCCGGTGTTCTACCCCATTCACACCTCGAGGTCAATATAGGCTCCATACTCTGACCCTAGAAGGGCGCTCGCCATTATATGAGCGCACGGCTGAAATTCGGGAGAGAGGTTCGCCAGCTGTTTGTCACCTACGCTGAAGCCGAGATCTGGCAGACCTGCAGCCAAGTTGACTAGCAGGTGGGTAACCTCCTGCATAGATCTCTACAGTGTTGGCGGGCATGGAGCCTCCCAGAGGGATAAGAGCTCATCCTACCCGCCATACTGCTGCAACGGTGGCTGCTTCCAGGACGCCCTATCCAGGAAATCTGCAGGGCTGCTACCTGGAAGTCAGCAAACACCTTCATTACCCATTACCACATCGACCTTGAGTCACGCCGGATGCTGGTTTTGGGGCCTCGGTTCTCCAGTCTCTCTTTCCAAGTAAGTATTGAAGTGTGGCTCTGCCTCCCTCCTCCCGGAGAACTGCTAGGAGTCTGCCAATGAGTGTGGATGAACAACATATCCATGTCCCTAGAAATACAGTTACTCACTTAGCAGGAGTTCTAGGAATGGTATATGTTGTTCATCCACACGACCCACCCGACCTCCCCGGCTTCGACGCACAACCTGAGCTTCCAGCGGGCCAGATCTGGCGTCATGGGGCGGAGCCGAGAGTTATACCACCCGGGTGGGTGGGAGGAGCAAGCTTGAAGACCTTCCGGCAAGATTTAAAGCGGCAAGGATACCTGCCAATGAGTGTGGATGAACAACATATACCATTCCTAGAACTCCTGTTACAGGTGAGTAACCTGTATTTTTGAGCCCTCCCCTCTGGCCTTTTCTCGGCACGCAGGGTCTTCACCAAGTGCCTAGCGGTGGTGGCAGCAGCTTTATGCCATCAGGGTTTCCTTCACATTGGACCTTTTTTCCCCCGACTGGAGAATACTGCCAACTTTCCCAAGTCGTCCCTGATCCCCTCCCAGAGGCTCCAGTTAATCGGAGCAGTCTTAGACATGGTCCAATGCAGAGCCTTCCTGCCCTCGGACAGAGCAGGTACTCTACTGGAGCAGGTCAGTCTAGTCCTCTTCTCCAGGCATATTCCCACCAGAGTGTTCTCACGCCTTCTTGGCCTCATGGTTGCGATCATCTCCATAGTTCCCTTGGCTAGATTACACATGATGATCACCCATGGACACTACACGTCCAATGGGATCAGCCTTCTGACGACCTAGATCATCATATCCTAGTGTCCAGTGCACTCAGAAAATACCTTGTATGGTGGCAGGATCCTCAGAATTTGTCTTGGGGGGGGGGGGTTACCTTTCAAAACACCCCCTCCCTCATGGACCCTTACCACAGATCCCTCCTTGCATAACTTGGTCCCTAGTGCGCAGCCTGGAGACGGATCTCCTAGCCATTCACGTGGCAGGAGCCTCCCAACACCCTGGCCAATGCCCTAAGCCGGATAGGGGCTGCGTCTCACGAGTGGTCTCTCCTGCCGGAGGTAGTACAAGATCTCTTCTCCCACTGGGGCACGCCTCAGGTGGACCTGTTTGCCTCCAAGGAGAATGCGAAGCTGAGTCTGTTCCATGCCCGCCCCCCTTAGCAGGGTTCGCTGCAGGGGGATGCCTTCTCGAGGCTGTGGACCCCAGGCTCTTTCACGCCTTTCCCCATTTCCCTTGATCCACAAGGTGCTTCTCAAGATGAGGAGGGACAAGGCGCAGGTGATTCTGGTAGCCCCAGACTGGCCCTGCCAGTTCTGGTATCCAGATCTCCTCAGCCTCAGCTCCAGGCTCCCGAGGCGGCTTCCAGCCTGCCCGGACCTGATCTCAGTCTATCAGGGGGAAGGTATTCCATCCAGACCTTCAGTCCCTGCACCTGACGGCCTGGTTCCTGAGCAGCTAGAGTTCCAGGCCTTGGGTCTTTCCGACGAGGTCCTCAACGTTGTTGAGGCATCCCATAAGGAGTCGACCAGAAAATGCTATGCCTTCAAATGGAGGAGGTTTTCCATTTGGTGTCAGGGGAAGGGCTTGGACCCTTCCGACTGCCCCTTGGCAAGCATTCTGGACTACCTGTGGTCCCATTCTCAGCAAGGGCTCCGGTCGACGACCCTTAAGGTACACCTGGCAGCTATCTCTGCTTACCGCGCGTGGGCCAGCAAGCAGTTGGTGGCACAGGAGAAGGTGGTCGGGCGCATTTTCAAAGGTCTTGACCACATTTCTCCTCCGGTGCGAGAACCTCCACCTCCGTGGGATCTACTGCTAATATTGGCCAAGCTCATGGGCAAGCCATTTGAACCAGTGCACAGGTATGATCTTTCACACCTGTCGTGGAAGACCGCCTTCTTGGTGGCTATCACGTCAGCCAGTAGGATGGGAGAGCTCCAAGCGCTTTCCATCGAGCCTCCCTACCTGGTCTTCCACAGAGACAAGGTTGTCCTGCGCACCTACCCGAAGTTCCTCCCGAAGGTGGTGTTGGAGTTTCACCTTAACCAGGTGTTGACTCTGCCGGTGTTCTACCCCAGTCACAGCTCGGAGGCCAAGTATAGGCTGCATAATTTGGATGCTAGACAAGCGCTCGCTTATTATAAGGAGTAGACGGCTGAAGTTCGGGGAGAGGTTCGCCAGCTGTTTGTCACCTACTCTGAAGCCGCACATGGCAGACCTGCAGCAAAGCAGACGATAGGCAGGTGGATCACCTCCTGGATAGAGCTCTGCTACAGGTTGTCGGGCATGGAGCCTCCCATAGGGATAAGAGCTCATTCTACCCGCCATACCGCTGCATCGGTAGCTGCTTCCAGGGACGTCCCTATCCAGGATATCTGCAGAGCTGCTATCTGGAAGTCGGCACATACCTTCATTACCCACTACCACATCGACCTCGAGCCACGCCGGGATGCTGGTTTTGGGGCCTCAGTTCTCCAATCTCTCTTTCTCAAGTAAGTACTGGGGGTGTGCGCCTTGCCTTCCTCCTCCCGGAGAACTGCTAGGAGTCTGCCAAACAGTGTGGGTGAACAACATTTCCAGATACTGCAGGTATGTGCCCCACATACTTCACGGAGGTTTGAAAAAACTGGCACTTGTCAATGGACAGCTTGAGGCCGAAGTCTTCCAGTCGGTCAAGCACTTTAAACAGTTGCGTCTCATGATCCTCTAATGTGCGTCCAAACACAATTACATCATCTAGGTACACTAGACATTCCAGCAAGTTCATATCTCCCACCGCATGTTCCATCAGTTGCTAAAAGGTGGCCGGGGCACCCGAATTCTACCGTGGCATTCTCAGGAATTGGTAGAGCCCCAACAGGCAGGGCTGTTTTCTCACGGTCCTGCAGGGCCATCGGAATCTGGCAATATCCGCTGCGAAGAACCAATACCAAGAACCATTTGCTACCATTCAAGCAATCCAGGGCATCTTGTATACGGGGCATGGTGTACTGATCTGGAATGGTCCGCCGGTTCTAGGTTCGATAATCAACACACATCCTCACTGACCCATTCTTCTTGCGCACAACCACAATGGGAGAGGCATATGGGCTCCTTGATTGTTGTAGGACGCCAACAGTGAGCATTTCCTGCAGGTGCCTCCTAACATCGTCCGTGTCAACTGGGGTGAGTCGTCTGGATCTCTCTCTCGAAATGGCCGGTCATCATGCAGGAGTATGTGAATCTCTGCACCCTCGACACACCCCATGTCCCATTCTTTTAATGAAAACACTTGGTCTCTCTGGGTGAGTTTCTTGCTAATTCTAGCCTTCCATTCAGCTGGCAACAGGGAATCATCAACGTCTAATAAGTCCGGGGTCACTCTGTCGTTTTCACCAGAGTACTTGTTGTGTAATATAGCAGTGTCTGCGCAGTGTATTTGAGCTAGGGTTCACCCTCTGTTCAATCGGAACTCCTGATCTGACACATTCCGAATGTTTTTTTCCCCCAGTAATTTAACCAGGTGAAACACACTAAGCTGAAAGCTTGTTTACAGGTGCAGCCTGGGAGCACAGATAAGTTAAGTGACTTGCTCAGGGTCACACAGTATGCATGTGGAGGCTGTGGGATTCAAACCCAGGTCTCCAGATTTGCAGCTCAGAGCCTTAAACCACTGTGCCATACTGCCTCCTGGACCATCACTCATCGGGCATAGGCACGGGCAAGTACAATGCTGGGTTTACCCAATAATCCCTCTCGCAGCTTTCCATCACCCAGTGCGTCCAGTGTTAATATTTTATTTTTCACTTCCTTTATAATGCGAACCTCTCCCTGAATGGTGTACTGAGCACGGGGAGGGAGTACCAAAGAATCAGGATCTTTCTTCCACACTATCCCCACCGGCTCATCTCCGTCGGCTTCGGTAGTATGTTTTCGCAGATCATAGGCACTGTTTATCAGAGCTGGGATTCTCGGTGCCTGCCCAGTCCATTTCCCCTGTTTTTCATGACACAACTGTGCTAGTCTTCCAAACGTGGACATTGGTTCCAGTGGGCAAGGGTATCCCATAGGAAGGCACACCAGGGCTGGTGTCTCTACTTGTTCATCTACACCAGTTACAGTCGCAGGGAAAGACAACCAGAGCCCAACATATCCTAGGCAGGGATAAGACTTGTTGCTCAGGACCCACACAGGCAAACCTTCCAGAGATTGTAATGGCACATCAGATAAGTGTTTGTCATACCACTACTGGAATACAATGGTCACTTGCAACCTGCTATCGAGCAGAGCCCGAGCATAGCCCGAGCATGGATACCATTGACAGTCACAGAAGTCTCCATCGAAGGGCCAACTATTCTGGACCAGTCTGGAGAGACAGTAGCAGAGGCCTGGACAGATTATTTAGCCACAAAGAAATTTGTGTTAGTATTTCTCAATCCTGCACTGTGGTCATTTCTGGCGCTTCTCGGCCATGGTCTCGCTTTCCGATGCTCCCCTTGAAGTCTGTATACATCTTTATCTAGGTCTTTTGGGGACCAGCATTCTCTCTTCACGTGCCCATCCTTCCCACAGTTATGACAAAATATGCTTTCTGGGGTCTGGTGTGGCCAAGATATCACATTGGGAGCTGAGGTGGGGGTACTACCAACAAAAAACAGTGGTTCCACCTCTGTCTGCGGTGTGGTGAGCATTTGGAGACATCTTGTCAATTCTGTCACTTCCATAGTCAAGACATCAATTTGTGAGCTGCTGTCAGCAGGAGATGCCTGGGTGTGCATCCCCACCCCCATAGCAGATGCAGTCAGATAAGGATCAAGGCTTGTACTCGCAGGAGCGGCCTTCATAAAGAGACTTTTTTTTGTTTCTCTGAACTCCATCAGCAGTTTATCCCATGGCAGAGCATCCGTAGCAGTCTCTCTCTGGCTGGGCCCCCCGGGGCTGGCACTTAGTTCTCAGATTCCGTCATTTGATTGCGATGATTCCAGGCCATCAGCGACAAACCCCGCACCTGGAGCAGGGGTTGCAGCAGCTACGACTGTGCAGGGCTTCGGACAGTTTTCCTCCTCCTCAACTTCCCGTACCTCCGTCATCTACACATGGATGGGCAAGGGACCAGATGCAGTTGCAATTTGAGCAACACCCAGCTGGAGTGCCGGGCAGAGCAGAGTATATGATCCAGTCTCCTTTCCGAAAAATGGTTTGTAGGATTCCCTCTAGTCGATCCATGTAGGCAGATAACAATTCTCCTGGCTGTTGTCTACCATCTTTAAGTTCCCATTTCAAGCCTCAACACTAGTGGTGCCCCCAATCACATTTTCAACAGCAACTATGTACTCTTGGGCCTTGGCGTCAGGGTCAGAGGACCTCAGGGAGCAAAAAGTACGTTGGACGGGTCCCTGGAGGATTTCCCCCAGGCAGACCCTTTTTTGGCCTCTGAGCATTGCCAGTCTTGTACCGCAAGAGTAGAAGAGTCTATCCAGGTCGACTTCCCCATTAGCAGTAGAGCGAATGCCAGAGAATACCTTGAGCTTGCGGTAAGGGCCTTGACTACTTGCTGACTCAGAGGCAGGTACAGAAGTTGGTGAAAGAACAGGTGCTGGGGTAGGTGTGGACAGTGGGGAGATGACACTCCCAGGTAGCAGGAATACTTTATTTAACTCCTCCACAGTTTTGCCCTCCTCCAGTAACAACTTGGCAAACTTTTCTTCAAAAGACTCCAATAACCATGGGCGCTCATCCTCTAAGGGTTTCTTGCTATTTTCACCCTCCAGGTAGCTGGAAACCTTCTGGAGTGATGGTCTGGGGCACCTTTGAACTGTCTAGGGGGTCGCTACACTCCACCAAGGCCACGAGAGTTTGGGCAGTTAAATCACTCTGTCGACCCACCACTACAGCTTTTTTCAAACATTCAGCTTTAGAAAGTACCCCTTCAACAGTGTCCTTACTAAGGCCCATAGATATATCCAGTATTAGCAAAGCATTATGGGGATCAATCGCCTGCCCAGTACTCCACCCCACCAACTGGTATACAGCCATTTCTACTGGGGTAGACGTTAATCTTTAACAATAATTCGTAATATTTGGCCACTAGAAGGCACAAAATCCCAGCGGTGAGCCTCCAAGATGTAACCCCTAGGTGGCGCTATCCCAAGGGCTACTACCCCTACCTGCTTGGCTAGTAGCAGGTTAAGGGGCCTGGGTACTGAAACGGCTGCCTCCACTCAGAGGTCAGGGTTGTTAGTGGTCAAGCTAACCTGGGCATAGCCCTCTGGGACACTGTAACCCCCCTCTTTCCCTTCTAGTGACCTGAACGATATACAATAATTACTTTCACAATGACCCTTATTCACCAGACAATTACCCACACTGTTTGCACTTACCACCAGGGCTGGTTCCACTAGCTTGACCCTGGGGACCCCTGTAAAACAAGGTTAAGCACAGCAAATAGCAACAGTACAATACTTTTGGCACAAACTGGAACAACAGTCAGGTTAAATGAAAAGTTAAATCTGATTTATTCAGGGGACTTGAACAAGGGAGGGGCGTAATCAGGTTGATTTGCTTGAAAGCTATATTAGACAGTTATGCATGCAGTTCAGAGTCTCTACACAGTCACACACTCTGGGTACCCAGATAGGAAAATGGTGAGCTAGCCAGGAACATTGCTGCTGGTTGGGGCCCTGTGATGGAAGAAAGCAACATGCACAACACACATTATTTGTAATCCGGAGCTGGAGGGCTCAGTTCATGAAAGAAAAGGCAACAAGATACTCGGATGACAACAGTTTTAGATTTAGCTGTTGTTGCAGGGAGCTACCCTGATGTTTACTCACAGTACTCAATACTGGGCGCAGGCAGGACGAAATCGAGACTGCAGGCTGTTGAGGTGAAGTACCCGGAGAAGCAGGGCCCACATGAATCACTGACGCATCGTTCCTGTTCAAGGCGTTGAGCAGGGGGCTAATCCCCCGGCTGGTCTCTCGTCAATAACTTTCTCTGTGTAGCAGATATTCTGGCTGGGCCAGTGTAGCAGGGCCCAGGCAAATGGATACGGATTGAGTCCGTGGAGCTGGATACAGCCTCCAGCAAGCAAAACACAGTTCAGAGACACAGTGGGGAACCAAATCACGACCCACTATAAACACACAGCACATTCACATGTAAGGCAATTCCGCTGTACCAGGCAAATGGCTCTCTGGTCGCAATTTCAGAGTCTCTGCGCAATCTGGGATTTCAGAGGAAGCTGAAAGTCATGACAGGCCGATCGCATTCAGCAAATCTTCAGTCTTCATGTTAAAGCCTGGTCACAATTCAGTGGCTTAACTCCCTCTCCAAATTTGGATTCAGTCTGAAAAAAAACACAAGTTCCCTGTCAGGAACAGCATACAGGCCAAACTTGTGCCTTTCCACAGTTCTCCCGCGCGAATCCACTATGGATTGCTGCTCAAACTATCTCGAGCTGTTACTTCTTCACTTCCCAACTGAGATCTAACTGAAACTGCAAGCAATGTGGGACTTTTCCCCAAGATCCAAAAGGTTTGGTTGGCTGATCTGTCAGTTACAACAAGGGCTCCCACTCCAGGTTATTTTAGGCACCACATGCCCAAAACTACCATTCCTACAAGTTTTGGCCCTACCAAGCCTCTGTAGGCAGGCTCCACTTTAGAGTCCCAAATTTACTGATTGGCCCATTCTGCAGTCCAGAACTAAGACGATGGAAACAAACAGAACTGTCCATGCTGCAAAGAAGGCAGGTTAGAACAAATTGCAATATTATTACTACTCTAGCAAATGATCAGCAAACAAGTACATCTTCTAACAGAGCTCCCTCTCAGATTACTTATGACTGCAATCCAGGCAGCTGTTAAAAGAGACAGTACATGGAGGCTATACAGGCACTCTCTGGCAATACTTTGAAACTGCTAAAACGCAGAACACCAGCCTGGCAGCAAGCATTTAGGCAAGCTCCAGGAAGACTTTTTGGGAACCCCCGTTTGTAAGGGGGGTTACACATATCAATGGCCTCACCAGTAAACTTAGAGGACCTTCCCCAGGCCTTTTGACTTTCATGCATAAATTACCCCTTCTTGTATTGATTCTGGAATTGTATTCCATTACTGTCCGCTGCAGTTAGTTTTTGCATTCTGAGCTGCTAAAAACTGTAGGGTGTACCAGAGCTTCTATAGCAAGCCTGCTGTTGCTGTGGGCCCAGGGTTTTACTGCTGACATCACTGTAGGGCAGAGTCAATTTCACACAAGATAAAAAACATACAAGGCATTTGGATTTTGGCATAATGCATTGCTAACAGAGAGTGTCTTGGAGAAGTGGAAACACAGTATGTACACTGAGTACTGGTAGGTGTCCCTTGCAACATTGTTGCAATTGCATGGTACTGCACAGTGTGAGGCACTCCTCTACCTTACAGTGATGTCATCAGGAGCTAGCAGCTGAACAGCAAAGGCAAGTGCTGCAGGGCTCAAGAATGAATCCAGATTATGAAAGGCAGAGTAAACCTTGGCCAAAAATAACAAATGCACACACCTTTTCAGGTCTGGTACTGCATATAATGACTACAAGCTGTAACTTTTAGGACCATCATGGAAGGTCCTCTTTAAAGTTAGACTCAGATTTTTCTTTAGAAATGGGGCACTCTTTCCAACCGAGGTAAGACTTAGGCTAGTTTAGGCCATGTTCCTTCCACTTCTAAACTATGGCATTATAATATATAATTGCACCTCGGCAACCAATCTATGCAAACTTGATGTCGTGTTCCACCGTGCCCTCTGTTTTATTACCAAGATATCTTTTAGGACACACCACTGCGACCTGTATACTGAAGTTTGCTGGACATCCCTTGCCTCAAGGCAATTGTCTCATCTCTGCACGTAGATGCTCAAAGTCCTTCTAAACAAACTTCCAGGCTATAGCTCCTCTCTCATTATGTTTGCTTGCACGCATGTGCAAGAAACGTAGTGCCATCATCCGAGATTTCGGAGGTGTGTCACCCCCTCTTCCAGTTCAGTCAGTGTGTTGGCAGGCGTGGCCCCTGTAAGCCAATGCGTGCTGGAGCTGTCTGTGACAAGCTCCAAAATGCAGTGGCATACAGTTGAAAAGGGGAGCTACGCTTCAGTGAGCAGCGATAAGATATCACCTGCTCATGCGCAGCTCCCCCTACACATACACAGAGAAACGCATGCATACTGCGTGCTGCCCTCCACCCCCCCCACACACACACACACGATAGCCGGCGGGGTGCCCAATCCGGCCGCTGTGCTGCGCCACACCCCTGCTTCCAAATGCCACGCCAGAGCCCACCCCAGCATGGCAAGTTGATGGAGATAGCCGACGGGGTGCCCAACTCTCGCCGGCTTCACTGTCTCTCTCTCCCCCATGTTGTCACCGACGGGGTGCCCAACTTCGCGTCGGCTTCACCTCCGAGTACAAGGTGCCACGCTGGGAGCCCACCCCAGCGTGGCAACAAATGCCATGGCCGACGGGGTGCCCAATCCCGCCGGCTCCACTTGCCCCCAGCCATCCTTCTGCCACGCTGGGAGCCCACCCTAGCTGCAGAACGTCTCCTGCTGTCTTTTTTTTGACCTGCAAAAAAACGGTCCCACGCAGTCTTCCTATCCCACAACCCGCACTCCACCCACTCGCGCACCCTGCCTCCCCACACCCCTCACCCCATACTTACATCTGGAGCTCGGCATGACGATCTGCGGTGGACCGGGAACACATCTGCACTCTTCAAAGCCGACTGTGAACTGAGGAAATGCTGGTAAGCTGTATAATGGGCTAGATAGGGTTTTTTCAACTTTGTTGCATATCTCGGGCATTTTTTGGAATTTTTGCACCAAATTTTCAACATGGGGTTTTTGGGACCCCTTCTCATGAATGATGTCACTGTCATGGCGTATTCGTCCCGAAGGGTGATTTCGAGTCACTGTGCAAAATCACCCTTTCAGGACCATGAATCTAAACGACACTGCCAGTGTTCATAAGGTCGGCTCTCTAGCCTATTTTGAAAATTTGTGGAAAAATTCCAAAACGACTTGTTTTACGAGCGCTATGCTGGTATGTTCCTCCGCACCGTAGAGTTCGCGAATTGAAATTTTCACTCCAGATTTTCAACATTGCCATTTTACCACACCTTCTTGAGTAGTACAGCTGTCATTTTTCACATCTCACCCAAAATGTGTTTCACTATGTAGCGACAATGGCGTAGTCGATGTGCTAAACCAATGTATCGGACAAATTAAGAAAACCACAGTGACACTGTTCATGAGCAGAGGTCTGAAATGGCTATGTTGAAAATTTGTGAAAAATTCCAAAATGACTTTGATGAGCGCATGCTAAGTTCCTACGCACGTAAGTTCGCGAATTTTCCAGATTTTCAACATTGCCATTTTACCACACCTTCTTGTGAGTAATACTGCTGTCATTTTTCACATCTCGCCCAAAATGTGTTTCCGACCATGTAGCGCACAATGGCGCAGTCGGTGTGTGAACTCAATGTACGGGACAAATTAAGAAAATCACAGTGACACTGTTCATGAGCACAGGTCTTAAAATGGCCATGTTGAAAATTTGGTGAAAAAATTCCTAAAAATGACTGTTTTGAGTGTGCGTTGTACAGTTCCTACACACGCTCGTAAGTTCGCTAATTTTCAATATTTTCACTCCAGATTTTCAACATTGCCATTTTACCACACCTTCTTATGAGTAGTACAGCTGTCATTTTTCACATCTCACCCAAAATGTGTTTCCGCCCATGTAGCGCACAATGGCGTAGTCGGTGTACGAAACCAATGTACGGGACAAATTAAGAAAACCACAGTGACACTGTTCATGAGCAGAGGTCTTAAAATGGCTATGTTGAAAATTTGGTGACAAAAGTCCATAAATGACTGTGTTATGAGTGAGTTATCGAGTTTCCACGCACCCGTAAGTTCATGACTTTGTAATATTTTAAGTCCAGATTTTCACCAGTGGCATTTTTCACACTTCCTTATTTACAGTGTAGCTGTCATTTTTCACAACATGGTCAAGTGTGTTTTCACACTTTCAGCGCAGAGATACGTGGTCGCTGTGGGAAATCATTGTTCGGGACAGATAAAGAAAATCACAGTGACACTGTTCATGATTGAGGCACCAAAATGCCTGAGTTGACAATCTGCTGTAAAAAAAATCCTCAACCTAATTATATTACGGGTGTGCGTTGCACAGTTTCTATGTACGCTCGTGACTTCACCATTTGTTTAAATATTTTTACTGCAGATTTGCAACATTGCCATTTTTACACCTCCCCATGAACAGTACAGCTGTCATTTTTTACATCCTGTTCGGAATGTTTTTGCACCTGTTGTGCTAAATGCCATAGTCTCTGTGCATAAGCAGTTTTCGGTTAACAAACTGATATTCCCCCTGTTCATGAGGTGGGGTCACAAAAAAAACCATGTTGAACATTTGGAGTGAAAATACAAACAAATGCCTCAAGTATTAGGGTTTCCAACCATACCGCCCAACCCTGTAGAGAATGACAGGCATCAGGGGTGTGACTTGGGATTCTTGCCTGTAATGCTCATACCATTCCACACCCTGCAGCCAGTGAGAGGCATCGAGGTATGCCTTGGATTCTTCTGCCCCAGTGTTCACCCCATTCTCCTATATCACACCCGTCTCACCGTATTTCCTAATGGAATGGGGTGCGCATAAGGGCCAAAGACCCCAAGGAACACCGTGACACTTGTCAGTGTCTGCAGGGTGGGGTGTGCCTGTCACTCTCTGCAGGGTGGTGGTGGGATTGGCTTCAGTTCAATACTTCACTGCCATTCCTATTACGCAGCTCTGTAACTTCTACACTACCACTGCTAATGCCAGCAAGCAAACATTCGGCATTGACAAATGCTTGTTTTAATTTCTCAGAGTACCTACTTCCTAAGGAAGTCTGCTTTCATCCTCTTGGACATGCCTCCCTTGGCAAGGGCGCTATTTCCTATGCCTTTCCATTGACATGGAATAGCATTCAGACAGTGTTCAAGCTCACTAGTCTTGTCTCAGTTAATTTCTTGAAAACTCTGGTCACTAAACATTTCAAAGTAGTATATAATTGTCAGAGGGCTTAGCTCTTTGTCGTCACCTCCACTGCTCCACTCTTCACCTGACACTCCCCTCTATCCACCCCCTGCTTAATCCCTTCTCTCCACGCTTCTCACTTCCCTATAATCTCCTTCTCACTTTCACCAATCCCCCTTCCAAACTCTCAACCCATTCCCTGTTGTCCGTTGCCCTTCCCTTCCCCCCTTCTGTTCTGCCTTCTCCGTCCCTCTTATGTGCTCCACTCCCACCTCACCCCGAGACACACACACTTAACTCCTCTTTTCTACCTCCTCAACCTTTTAATTCATGACTCCATAGTATGCATGTCCCTCCCTTTTTGTTCTCCCTCCTACTTATCCCAATGCTTCACCCATCTCTTCCCATTTCTCACCTCTCTGATCTCTCGCCCTCTGAATCAGTAACTCTTTCAACCCTAATTCTGTATGCTACACAAACAGGTTCTAGTAACCACCTGACTGACGGGTGCTTAAGTCTATTGTTTGCACTGTATTTTCCCATTCCACCCTGTAGTAACCAGCAGGGGAAGGGATCAGATCAGTTCCAGTACAGTAGCTTCTTCTTGCTGCTTTTACATTGTTTCTTGTGGATTTTACTTGGTAGAAGGTTATTTCTAGGAGCATGGATATGTTCTTCATTCACACTCTTTAGCATGTCCCTTTCCCCTTTAAGGATCACCGGAAGTCTTCAAGCTGGTTCCTCCCACCCACCCGGGTTGCATACACCTCGGCTTCACCCCATGACTCCAGATTTTCCTTTCCGCTGGAAGATTCAGTGCCTTTCTCGTGCTCACACATTCGTAGGCCCTGGCTTTCAAATTGGTTCTTCCAAAACTTTGAATTTTGTTGAATTAGTAACTGCAAATTTGTCACTTCTACTATGGAAGAAGAATCTTCCCCCTGGATTTCACCGGTGCTCCTGCGGCCAGAAGATGTCGCATACCAATCCCCACTCCGCGTGCGTGTACTGCCTTCGTGTCGGCCATGACACCTCATCCTGCAGTCTCTGCTTGGCCTTCCATCCCAAAGTCCTGGATGACCGTCTTGCATGCCTACAGCTGGGGAGATCGGAATAGAGGAACCCTCTGGTGAAATCGAAGGAGGATAGGTGGGCGGTTTCAGCGGCTGTGGTATCCACTGAACAGTTGGAGCACATGCAAGCCTTTGAAGAAGAAGCAGCCCATTCTTCCCAGAGCTTCTTCGTTCCACTTAACTTGGGCTCCACCTTCTCTGGTTCCTTCAGGAAGCTATGCCAGTTTCTCCCTACCAAGGGGGAGGCACCTGCAGGCCCGAACTTTTCCCGATTCCCCCCCGGGATAAGGATCTGAGTAAGTCTTCATCTAAACGAAGACGCTCTTGGGACCGAGAGAGGTTTCAGTCCCAGGAGCATGCGGTCTCCAGCTCGGTCGAGATCACTTCCTCGGCCGCTGGCTTCTCAGACCTCCCGTCAGGCCAGACCACCAAGGATGTGACCGATGAGAACGAGATCATTGTCAACCCACTGTTGCCGACTCTGGTCGACAATTCTCTAGAAAGGACCCTCGTTCTTGTCTTCCCCCGTTGAGGAGACCCACTTGCTGGAGTCCCCATCGAGGATCCAGTCCCAGACTCTAGGAAGTCACCAGCCCCGACGATGTCCCCTGACCAACCGAGTCAGACTGCCCCATCTCGGTCAAGGTCTAGGACCCTGTCATCCGAAGAGCCGAGGAAGGGCCACAAGTGCTCAGAGAAGAGGCAACGCCATCCGTTGTCCTCGTGCCCCTCGGATGAGGAGAGGCTCTGACAGAAACTCCGTCAGCGCTACGAGGACTTGGCAACAGCTCATTTTGTCCGTGCCTAAGCCTTCCATGGCTTCCTCCCCGGCCATTACCTGGCTTTCGCCTCCCATGCCGAGGCCGACTCCCTTGGAGCCGATCAGATTGGTTCCCCTGCCCGCAGAGCCAGCAAGACCACCAGTTTCGGCCTGTTACGGTCTCTCCACCCATTGTGGTGGAACCACCGCCCAAGCAGACTGTGGGGGGGTCTCCTTCCAAGCAAGATAGACCGGACACCGGGCTTCCCTGGTGCATTTCAGTCATGGTCACCCCAGACCGGCCCCAGCGAGTCGAAGGTGGCACGGGCGGTAGGCCATTGTATCCGGACTCTTCAGATTCAGACATCACTGGTCTCAATTCACATCTAGAGGATGATAATTGGACCATTGGCCTAGAGATGGAGGAAGGTCCTTTGCCCTTTCAAGGGATCCTCCGCCTCATCTCTGAGTCTACAGGGATGCCCCTGGAGCCTATCCAGAAAAAGGCAGAGTACCCTCTCATTGACATCCTCAAGAGAGGGGATACCCCAACAGAGGCCTTTCCCATTGCCAAGGCCATTGTTGGACCGCCCTTAGAACTGTGGCAGCGTCCTGCCTCTTGTCCAGCTCCATCTGTCCGCAAGTATGCGGTGCCCATGGGGTCCCTTGCGGGGTTCACAGAGCACCCTTTGGCCGAGAGCCTGGTGACCACCTCTGTGTTCAGGTGCACTGGCAGTTCTGCCGACACTGATTGACTTCCTGATAGAGTCCAAGCTCTTGGATCATTCAGCCAGGAAGGTCTATGCGGCTTCTTCCTTGGGCCTTCCTCAGGCAAGTTTGGCCATCATCATGGCACACTTCTCCCACGCCCTCCTTAGGTCGCTGGACGAAGTCCTCCCACATCTCCCCATGGACATGCAGATTACGGTCACGCAAGTCAGGGATCAGGGCCAAGCCGTTGCCAAACAGTAGCTCCCGATGGCCCTGGATCTTGGGGACTCTTGTGCCCATTCAAGTGGCTGCCGGTTGCCTCCTGTCACAGGGCTTGGCTGAGGCTGTCCCCCCCAGCGGATACCCAGTATATGTTAGCTGACGTGCCCTTCCTTGGAACCTACTTGTTTAGTCCAGGAGTGGCCAGTCACCTTCAGCATATTGAGCAGTCCAGTGCCACCTTGGACGCTGCCTCTGTCAAGAGTTCTTCAGCAAGAACCAGCAGAGGAAATAGAACAAGCCATTTCGGCATTCTGCCCCTGCAACTCAGCAATCCTCCTTCCAGGGCAGACAGCAGCACCAGCAATGGCAGCAGGCTTAAGCTTAGCGCCCTCGGCCCCAGAGGCCCATAAAGGAGGCAACGGTTCCAGTCCTGGATACTCCTCTAAGCGTGCTCAGTGACGGGGCCGGGGCTGCCATTCCCACTCCCATCACACCATCTCTGGGTCCTCCCATGGGAGGTCGGCTCTGCCACTTTCTTTCCGCCTGGTCTGTTATCACCATGGACAGGTGGGTTCTGGAAGTGGTCAGCATGGGACTGCCTCTGGAATTCAAGCAGTACCCTCCAAGCTGAGCCCGAGCCCCTCAGGAGGAACGAGTATCCGCCCAGACACAGTCTGCTCTGAGACAACATTGCTCAGCTCTACCTCAAGGAGGCAGTAGCTCCAGTGGCGGATCCTCCAGCAGACCCAGGCTTTGTCTCCAGATACTTCCTGGGGAGCTGGCACCCCATTCTAGATCTGCATGACCTGAATCAGTATCTCAGGTCACGCACCTTTCGGATGATCACTCTGTCCCAGATCATACCATCCTTGGAACAAAATGTGTGGTTCTGTTCACTGGATCTGCAGGTCATGTTCTTTCACATCCCAATCTGTCTGTCCCTTCAACAGTTCCTCCACTTCAGGGTCAAGGGGACCCTGTACGAGTTCCGAGCCTTGCCATTTGGTCTGTCATCGGTCCCACAGATCCTCACCAAATGCATTGCAGTAGTGGTGGCCAATCTTCAACGTTGGAGGGGGGTCAGGATTTACCCCTACCTCGACGAGTGGCTCCTAGTAGGTTCCACACAACAGGAGGTGGAGAGGTCCAGGGATCTCCCCTCCAGACTTGCTCTTAACTCAGCCTCCTGATCAACGAGGCCAAGTTGGAACTCGTGTCTTCTCAGGTGATGGGCTTTATCAGCGCAGAGCTAGACTCTTGTCAAGCCAGAGCTTGGCTCCCAGCAGACAAGGCAGAAGTTCTTTCCTCCTTTGCCCAGTCATTTCTGGTTTGTCACTTGCGCCCTGTCTGGGACTTTCTGCGCCTTCTGGTTACATGGCGGCGTGCACCTCAGTGGTCCGTTGGGGCTGGTTGCACATGTGCCCCCTTCAATGGGAGCTGGCCACCCAGTGGACTCAGCACCACTGTTATTTCTACAACTGATCACGGTAACCCAGAAGATGTGGGACACTCTCCAATGGTGAAACGCCCCAGACCAGTTCTAGGAAGGGATCCCATTTGTCCGCCTTGAGCCAACGGTTGTCTTCACGATCAACGCCTCTCTCATGGGCTAGGGAGCCCACATGGGGGACGAAAGGGCCCATGGGCTATGGACCCCCAAGGAGTTCCAATGCCACATCAACCTGTTGGAGCTCAGAGTGGTTAGACTGTCACTGTCAGCTTTTGCTCCTCAGCTCTGGGGTCAAGTGGTTCAAGTCCAGATGGACAATACCACAACCATGCTCTACCTCAACAAACAGGGCAGCAAGCACTCCCGTTTGATACGCAAGGAGGCACTCCGCATCTGGACCCTCGTGAGCCAGTTAAAGGCAGATCTCCTTGCCATCCATGTGGCAGGAGCCCTGAACCATCTGGCGGATGCTCTCAGCCGCTTAGGCCAGACATCCCATGAGTGGTCTCTCCATCCAGAGGTAGCTTACAGCCTGTTCTCCCATTGGGGCAAACCGATGGTGGACCAGTTTGCCTCCAGGGAAAACACCAAGCTGAGGCTGTTTCATGCCCACCCCCCTCAGCAGGGCTCGCTGTAGGGGGATGCCTTCCCGAGGCAGTGGACCCCAGGCCTCCTGTATGGCTTCCCTCCATTTCCCCTTAATCTACAAGATGCTTCTCAAGGTGAGGAGGGACAAGGCGAAGGTGATCCTGGTAGCCCAGACTGGCTGCACCAGTTCTGGTATCCAGATCTCCTCACCCTCAGCTGCAGGCCCCCGGACCGGCTTTGCACACACCCGGACCCGATATCACTCAATCAGGGGAAGGTATTCCATCCGAACCTTCAATACCTGCACCTCACAGTCTGGTACCTGAGCAGCTAGAGTTCCAGGCTTTAGGTCTTTCCGAAGATGTCTGCACCGTGGTGGAGGCATCTAGAAAGGAATTGACCAGGAAATGTTATGCCTTCAAATGAAAAAGGTTTTCCATTTGGTGTCATGGTAAGGGCCTGGATCCTTTATCCTGTTCAGTGGCTAACATTCTTGACTAACTTTGGTCTCTATCCAAAGGGGGTATCAGGTCATCGACCATTAGGGTTCACCTGGCAGCCATCTCTGCTTACCGGGCGTGGGCTGGTCAGCCGATGTTGCCACACGAGACAGTGGTCAGGTGCTTTTTCAAAGGTCTGGATCATATATCCCTCTGGTGCATGAACCTCCACCTCCATGGGGTCTACTGCTGGTACTGGCAAAGCTCATGGGCAAGCCATTCGAGCCAGCGCACAGGTGTGAGTTGTCACACTTGTCGTGAAAGATAGCCTTCGTGGTGGCTATTACTTCTGCTAGAAGGACAGGGGAATTCCAGGCACTTTCGGTGGAGTCCCCTTATCTGGTTTTCCACAGGGACAAGGTTATCCTACGTGCCCGCCCGAAATTCCTTCCGAAGGAGGTGTCAGAGTTTCACCTTAACCAGGTGTCAACTCTGCCAGTATACTACCCTGACTACACCTCGGAGGGCGAGTACAGGCTCCATACTTTGGACCTGAGACGAGCTCTCTCCTATTACAAGGAGAGGACGGTGGAAATTCAGGGCAAGGTTCGCCAGCTGTTTGTCACCTACGCTGAAGCCACTTCTGGCAGACCTGCAACGAAGCGGACTATTGCAAGATGGATTTCACTATGCATAGGTCTGTGTTATGAGTCGGCGGGCAAGTAGCCTCCTAGAGGGACAAGAGCTCATTCTACCCGCCATACTGCTGCATCATTGGCTGCTTCCAGGGACATCCCTATCCAGGAAATCTGTCTGGCTGCTACCTGAAAGTCGGCAAACACCTTCATCACCCACTACCACATCGACCTTGAGTCACGCTGGGATGCTGGCTTTGAGGCCTCGGTTTTCCAATCTCTGTTCCCTAAGTAGGGAGTCTGCCAAAGAGTGTGGATGAACAATATATCCACGCTCCTAGAAGAACAGGTTACTCACCTGTAACAGTAGTTCTAGTAGTGGTATATGTTGTTCATCCACACGGACCCACCCGACCTCCCCAGCTGCAGACGCACAAACCTAGCTTCCAGTAGGCTAAAATCTGGCATCATGGGGTGGAGCCGAGGTATATACCACCCGGGTGGGTGGGAGGAGCCAGCTGCTTGAAGACTTCCGGTGATCCTTAAAGGGGAAAGGGACATGCCAAAGAATGTGGATGAACAACATATACCCCTCCTAGAACTACTGTTATAGTGAGTAACCTGTCCTCCTTTTCTGTCTTACTACCTCTAAGGGGCTAGTAGGGTATTGTTTTGGGGCTGTTGGAATTTTTAAACCTATTTTGGTGGTTATAAGTGGGCTCATTTATTTGATGTTTCACTGTGTAGCAGGCTACGTTTACGGAGGCCCATTTCTTCTGATTTAAAACCTATTGGTGTGATTTTATTGGGTCTGTTTCTTTGAACTGGAGACCTATATCTTCTAATTTCATGCCTATTTTGATGTGTTGTTGGTGAGGCTGTTTGAATTGGAGACCTGTTTCTTTCGGTAGCAAACCTACTTTTTGTGCTTTGAGTAGAATTGTGATTGCTTTTTGCTGGCTTCACTAGCTGCAAAGTTTAGTGCATAGTGGGGAAAGGTGCTAATGGTCTGACCAGAGGCCTCAGCTACCTGATTGTTTCTGGAAGGCACAAGCTGGTCCCACCCTCCCACCCCAGGTCCGTGATTTTCTTTATACCAGGGGTTCTGACATCACTTCCCCAAATGGGCAAAGGACATGCACCTGTCATAGCAGAAGCAGACATCCAGGAAAGGAACAGCAGCGAGTGAAGAGGTGACTGCTATCTCAGTGGAAGAGAAGTAACTGCAAATTAAGGAGCTTTCATTGTTACTCCTTTCTTTGTATTGTGGAAAGGAGGAGTAGGAGTTTATCCTTAATCTGGAAGGATGGGGGGTCGCTGGTGGGCAAGAAGAGCAATGGGTAGGGTGGTAGGCTGCAACAACTGTGGTGCACCAATCTTTCTAAAAATTGCCTGGAGGGTGGAGGGATGTTTAATATGCAACCACATAGAGAAACTTGGAAAGGAGATTGAGGGTCTGCAGTAGGAACTAAGAAAGGCAAGGCAGACTGGAGGTGGGTTTAGCCCAATACTGGAGGGAGGAGGCAAGATGAGGGAGGGCAATTTGAGCCAACAGTGGTGAGGAGAGGGTCAGAAGAAGGGAAGCGGAGACAAAGGCGCCAAGGCCAGGAAGAACAGTTGCTGGGGGAACCAGGTCCGGAGACAAAAGACAAATGAAAGGAGGAGACAGGGACTTGTGAGGGGGGGAGGAGAAGTGGCAACAGTCATGGAGTGGAAAGGAGGGAACAGGTTACTATGTAGAGAGAGGAAGCGGGTATTTGTGAAGGGTCTTCAGAAAATAGCTTTGCACTGTTAGAGGGGAAGAAGGAGGAGGAGGAGGGAGGTGTTGCAGTTGGAAGAGTAATTGAAAAATGCCTGGACCAAACCAGAGTGGGGGAGTTCTGCTGGGAGAATTGCAATGGGGCAAAAGGGGGAAATTATGTGGAGGAAGAGGAGCCAGGAATGAGAGATGGAGATGAATGAAAGCAAGCAGGGAGTAAGAGGGGTGGAATCTTAATGCTCGGGGACTCCATACTAAGAAGAGTCAGGTGGGGTAGCAAGGGGGAGAGGCATAGTCTCATTTTGGTGGAGGCCATGTCAGGAATGACAGCGTAAAGGGTGGGACAGTCTGTTCTGAAATGTGCCAGAAGGGGTAGGGACAAGCCTTATTTAATTATACATCTTGGGACGAACGACTTGGCTGACCAGACAGTAGATATAGTCCAGAGGAGGTTTGAGGAACTAGGACAATTATGTGAGGGGGCAGGAAGATCAATAACTTTTTCAGAGATGCTTCCAGTGCCCAAGGCAAGCACAACAAAAAAGCTGAGAATAGAGGAATTTAATGGATGGCTAAGAACCTGGTGTCATGCCAAAGGGCATTGGGGTGGTGGGGAGGGACCTGGGAGGACAGTAGTCTCTATGCCAAGGACAAACTACACTTGAGTGAGGAGGGAAAGAAAGTGTTGAAACAGAGGACGGAGGAGTACAGAGGAAGTTGGGAATTTAAACTAGGAGCGGGGGGTGGCAAGTGGGAAGAGACATGCAGAGACCACAGGTTAGGAAACCATATCAGCTTACCCCTCATGACAGTGACAAAAGACAAATGGCAGGTACTGTTGGTGATGCTAGTAAAGGAAGGCTAGATGGGGGGAGAGGGTGGAAGGTGGTTACCCTTAATGCTAGGAGCCTTCCGTGGAAAACTGCAGAGTTACAGGTGCTCATGGCAGAGGGGAGAGGTGGACATTGCAGCCATCACAGAAACATGGGCCACCCAATACAATGACTGGGACCTGTCTGTGCTAGGGTACAGGTTATTTTGTAGGGACAGGGTGATTAGGAAATGAGGGGGTGGCACTATATGTGAAGGAAGGACTGAAGTGTGTAAGGGAGGAGGGTAGTACGGAGTCACTTTGGATGCAAATCCAGGATTCCAAGAATAAGATTCTCAGAATGGGAGTAGTGTACAGGCCACCCTTTCCAACGGAGGAGTTAGGAAACTAGCGGGACAGATCAGGTGGACCTGTGAGAAGGGTAGTGTGGTGATTGTGGGGGACTTCAACATGCCAGGAGTGGACTGGAGTACCCCAACAACCAGGAACAGAAGGGAGCAGGTACTGCTGGATGCCTTGCAGGACAGCTTCCTGCTGCAAATGGTCAGTGAACCAACCAGGTTAAGGAATACCCTTGACCTTGTGCTGGCAAATGGGGAGTTTGTGAGAGAACTTACGGTGGAGGAACCGCTGTCAGGGAGTGACCACCAATTAGTATGGGAGGATGGGGGAAGTGGTAAAAGGGTACCTGACTAGAATTCAACCTAGTGTGGGCACTAACCAATGGTGGGAGCTCATAAAGCTGGGCTAGTGGAGGCAGCCAAAATCTGCTGCAAGGCCTAGAGCAAGAAGGTTAGGGCTAAGAAACCAAGCTGGTTGAGCAAGGAGGTCATGGAAAAGGTAAGAAGAAAAAGAGCTGCCTTTAGGAGGTACAAGAAAACAGGGAGGAAGGAGGACAGGGTGGAGTACCTGACGGAATCGAAGGAGGTGCACAGGCAGTAAGGGGAGCCAAGGCATCTACGGAGCTCAGGCTGGCACAGGGCATTAAGAAGGGAGAAAAGGAGCTGTAAGGACTACATAGTAAGGATTAGGAAGGAGGGATGTTGGGTGGAAGCAGGGTGCAATAAGGCAGGAGCACTAAATGATTACTTCTGCTCGGTATTTACTAAGAAGAAGAGGGGTGTGATACCCAAGGGGGGAGGAACGGCAGAAACGGGGGAGGGGGTGACAGATGGAGAAATCATGGAGGGCAGAGTTTGAGAGGGTTTGAAGGCACTGAGGGTGGACAAGGAGCCAGACCCAGATGGCATCCACCCCAGGGTACTGAAGGAGCAGGCAGAGGGCTTTGCAGACCTATTTAATGCCTCAATACACTCAGGATGTGTACCTCAGGACTGCAGGATGGCTCATGTGGTACCCCTCCACAAGAGTGGCCCCAAGGATGAACCGGGGAACTACAGACCGGTGAGCCTCACATCCATCGTAGGTAAGCTGATGAAGACTATCCTGAAGGAGAGGCTGGTGGCCCTCCTAGAGGCTGAAGAACTACAGGACAGCAGACAGCATGGCTTCATATGTGGCAGATCCTGCCAAACCAACCTGGTGGAGTTCTATGATTGGGCAACTAGGTAACTGGACAGGAGCCATGCAGTGGATGTCCTGTATCTGGACTTCAGTAAGGCATTCGACTCTGTGCCGCATAGGAGTCTGGGAAGTTAGTTAGAAGGCACAGGTGGGTGCAAAGCTGGTTAGATTGGTAGGGAACTGACTTCAAGGAAGGCAGCAGAGAGTGGTGGTGGGTTGGGAGCTCTCACACCCAAGGGTAGTGATGAGCGGTGTTCCTCAGGGCTTGGTGTTGGGACCAGTGTTGTTTGGGATATTCATTGCAGACATATCAGTGGACATCAAGAGCAAGATCAGTCTGTTTGCTGATGATACCAAGATGGGAGCATTGGTGGACGACCTAGGAGGATGGGAGGGGTTGCAGGATGATCTGGCAAAGCTTGAAACCTGGTCAGACACCTGACAACTGGGGTTTAATGCCAAAAAGTGCAAGGTACTGCATTTTGGGATGAAGAACACGAGGAGTTACCAGCTGGGGGGAGTGCAGCTAGCCCAGACAGAGGAGAATAAGGATCTGGGGATGCTCATTACAGGGTCAATGAACAACTCCGTACAATGTAGGAAGGCAGCTGCAAAGGCCAACAAAATGCTGGGTTGCATTGCAAGGGGTATATCCTCAAGGAGGGAGGAGGTGATTCTGCCACTGTGCAGGTCATTAGATCGCACCTGGAGTACTGCGTGCAGTACTGGCGTCTGTATCTGAAGAGGGACATTAAGTAACTGGAGAGGGGTGCAGTGCAGGGTGACAAAGATGATCAAGTGGCTGGGGGACTTATCATACAAGAGGAGGCTGAGGGAGTTGTACATGTACTCGCTGGAGGAGAGGAGGGACGGGGGACATGATTGAAACCTTTAAGTACATGAAAGGAATAAACAAGACGATACAGAGGGGCTGTTCAAAGTAAGGGAGGGGAGGGACACCAGGGGCCATGATATGAGACTGGACGGAGGATGGTTCAGGAGGGGGATGACACTTCTTTACAGAAAGGGTGGTAGCAGGGTGGAATGCATTACCTGCAGAAGTGGTATCCAGTAGAACAGTGGACTGCTTCAAAAGGGGATGGGACAGGACAAGGGAGGGTCAATGGAGGGGAAGAGTGGAAGCTGCAGAATAAGGGGTGCTAGCTGCATATTCGAGCAGACTTGATAGACCTCTAGGCCTTTATCTGCTGGCAAATTTCGTATATTCGTATGTTACCATGCACTGTATCTCGTCATTTTATTACGATGCACTTTATTGGTGTACTGTATGATTATTACTTCTCTGTTATTTTTGTATGCGTAGCACTTTATCTTTTATTGCTGTCATGAAATTATTACATAAATTGAGTCACATGTAATTCACTGTAATTGCTTTTCAAGGAGCATGGATATGTTGTACATCCAAACTTTCTGGCATGTCCCGTTCCCCTTTAAATCTTGCCGGAAAGTCTTCAAGCTGGCTCCTCCCACCCACCCGGGTGGTAAATACCTGGCTGCGCCCATGGCGCCCAGATCTTCCTTCCGCTGGAAGATTCAGGTTCCCTCATGCTATCTCAGCAGTTAGTAGGCCCTGGATTCTCAACGTCGGTTTTCACTGCCAGTTTCCTTGAACCTCATTAGAGTTTACAATTTCGATCCTAGCGCATCAGACATGGAGGATAAATCATCCCCCGGATTTTCGCTGGCGTCCCTGCGGCCAGAAAATGTCATGCACCGATCCTACCTCTCGGGTGTCTACTGCTTAGGTGTTGTACATGACACCAACTCATGCGCCATCTGTTTGGCCTTCCATCCCAGTGTCCTGGATGACTGCAAGGCGTGCCTAAAATTGGGGAGACGGAGCCGTAGTAATCCACTGGGTGAAATCGGAGGCAAGGTGGGCGTTTCAGCGACCACAGGTGATTAGCTTTTGAAGAGGAAGCTGCTCAAGCTTTGGCCAGCCGAAGTTTCTTTATACCTCTCAACCTTGGCTCTACCTTTACCAGGTCCTTTCAGGAGTTGTGCCAGTCTCTCCCCACTCCTCCAGCCCTCAGAAGAGGGACAAGGATCCTTCATCTAGAAGATGATGTTCTTGGGACCAAGAGAGGTCCGACTCACAGGAACATGTGGTCTCGACTTCGGTCGAGATTGCTTCCTCAGCCGCTGGCTTTTCCGACCTTCCGTCCGGCCATGGCACTGAGACCGAGGAAATGGCTGAACTGGCTGAGATCACCCTCAACCCAATCGAGCCATTGTCGCCGACTGCTTAGAAAGGACGCCTGGAAGATTCAGGTTCCCTCATGCTATCTCAGCAGTTAGTAGGCCCTGGATTCTCAATGTCGGTTTTCACTGCTAGTTTCCTTGAACCTCATTAGAGTTTACAATTCCGATCCTAGCGCATCAGACATGGAGGATAAATTATCCCCCGGATTTTCGCCGGTGTCCCTGCGGCCAGAAAATGTCATGCACCGATCCTACCTCTCGTGTGTCTACTGCTTAGGTGTTGTACATGACACCAACTCATGCGCCATTTGTTTGGCCTTCCATCCCAATGTCCTGGATGACTGCAAGGCGTACCTAAAATTGGGGAGACCGGAGCTTAGTAATCCACTGGAGAAATCTGAGGCAAGGTGGGCGGTTTCCGCAGCCACAGGATCCGCCAAACAGGTGATGGCTTTCGAAGAGGAAGCTGCTCAAGCTTTGGCCAGCCGAAGTTTCTTTGTACCTCTCAACCTTGGCTCTACCTTTACCAGGTCCTTTCAGGAGTTGTGCCAGTCTCTCCCCACTCCTCCAGCCCTCAGAAGAGGGACAAGGATCCTTCATCTAGAAGATGATGTTCCTGGGACCAAGAGAGATCTGACTCACAGGAACATGCGGTCTCGACTTCGGTCGAGATTGCTTCCTCAGCCGCTGGCTTTTCGGACCTTCCGTCCGGGCCATGGCACTGAGACCGAGGAAATGGCTGAACTGGCCGAGATCACAGTCAACCCAATCGAGCCGTTGTTGCCAACTGCTTAGAAAGGACGCCTGTCCTTTCCTTCCCCGATGAGGAGACCCTGCCGTCGGGTGTTCCAATCGAGGGAAAGGTGCCGGAACCTCGGATCTTCGAGAAACAGCTCTTGCAGCAGGTTACACCATTAGGACTGAAGCCGGCAGGCGCCAGGACCCCATGGAAATTTCTAGCTAGCAGTATTCAGCGGGGACCGCCTTCATCAGTTCCGCCCCCAATGTCGGGCATAGTACGTAAGGAGGCGGTCCCCCAAAGTCCCCAGATCTTACTTCGAGAGGGTTCTTGCAGTGAGTAATTACATATAGGATTGATGCCGGCAGGACCCCATGGAAAAAATTCTAGCTAGCAGTCCCTGGCGAGGGACCGCCCCCACGTCAGGTGACCGGTATCAGGAGATGTCGGTATAAAGGGGCGGTCCCCGACGCCCGGCTTCCAGTTCTTTCCCGCCGTTAGCTCGTGCAGCACCTCACAGAAAAGTTTGTGCTTCATCAGTTTTTTAACGAAATAATTGCTTTTTTTTTCGACTGAAGTCAGTACCATCTTCGGTGCATGTCGTCCCCTACACCCTCCGAGCACAAAAATAAGTGCGATTCATGCAGCGCCCAACTACTGCAGAAGGACTGCCATTCCCTGTGCCTGTTCTGCCTAGGCCCCAATCACCCGGTCGAGAAGTGCCAGCACTGCCTCAGCTTCAACGCGGCTTCTCGGAAAAGGCGGCAGCAATCCCTGGAAGCACATATTCTGAAGAAGACAATGAGTTCACTGGAAAAGGAGCTCAAAAAATTGAGGCAGGTGTCCACGTCCCCTGAAGGCCATCGGAAGAAGAAGGAGGGACATCGGGACAAGGGTTACTCTTACGCTGTCGCTGGGACACAGGTAACATCTCCTCCGGGGGACCGCTCCTCGACGGCCGTCTTGGAGGTTTCCGAGGGGCATCAGCCCGCCTGCCTGGCTTTGCGCTTGCCTTGCGGGCGCCCGGCACTGGAAGCTCCGCCCTGGTTCGCCGCTGGTTCGTGGCCTATCACCGTGGGCGACTCTGGTGTCAGGCGTCGCTCCTCCAACGCCTGCCCGGAGAGGGCCGATAAGACGTCCGACTCTTCGAGGCGGCGCGCAGCCTCCACTCCACTCCACTGGACCAGGCCGATCCCTCTACTCGACCTGCCTTCAGTAATGGCTCTCATAAGTCTGACGCCGGCTCCTTGGGAGCTCGCCCTTAAGCCACACGTCGGCTTGTCCAACATCCAGCTGGCGAAGGAACCGACGACGGACCCTCCGACATCCGTCATACCCGGTTCCCCGCCGCCTTCACTGCCATCTGGGGACCCGGAGTCTCCTCCGCCTGACCCCAGGGATTTCTCTCCTCCATCCCTGTGTGACGCTGGGGATCTTCCTCCTCCGTCAGTCCTTCCTCCACCTGGTGAGCTGGATCTGACATCAGCTCAACAGACACCAGCCCCTCCGACATTGGTACCTCCGATGCCGGCCCAGACACTGGTCCTACCGACTCCGGGAGACATCCCACTCCCTCCGGGCCCTCCAATGTGGACCTTCCCGTGAGGCCACCAGCCAGGCTGTCTGCTTCAGCAGCCCCCCCCCCCCCGGCTCCCAGGTACAGTCCGTCCTATCCAATGCCAGTGTACCCGGGAATGCAGTATCTGGCACCACAGTACCTGACGCTGCAGTACCCAACACCACCATACTCGACGCCGGGCTACCCGCAGCTGAGTTTTGGATATGCTCCATACTGTTATAACCCGTATTCTTATCCCCCGCCTCCTCCTCCTCTACCACCCTCGCAGCTGCCGGTTGACCTGCAGGAAACTCTGGTGGACTGAGACCAACGCTCAGCTCACCAAAGAGGTCGAGAGCCGCCTTCCGATGACTGTGCCATCCCAGGTTCCCATCCGTCTGAGGCGGCACACTCCCTCACCACCTCCTGATTCCAGGGTTCTTCCATCTGGATCCAGAGAAGGGCAGGACACGCTTCGGGACTTCCCAAGGATCCGTTCCTCCCCAGGTCAGGGATATCATCACCGAATTGCAAGAGAAAGGGACGGCACTGAAGTCAGTTGATTCCATGTACCATCCCCATCAGCAGCAGCCCTGTCCCTTTTGCAGATGGAATTGGCCAAAGGCGAAATCCCAGGGAAGGTGGGCCACAAAACACCGGGCCCTCACAGCTGTTAAGCCCCCCCGCCCATAAAAGCAGCGGGTGCTTCAGCTGTGGCGCTGCCCCACACCACCTGACTCCTTTCCTCTCCCACTGCCTCCGGGTTTCCCAGAAGGAACCGGTAGGAGGGAGGTTTTCCCTCCACCTTCCGGGATGGGAGAGGATAACTACAGATTCTTGGGTGCTCCAGCTCATAGCAGAAGGACACTCGATAGAGTTTCTTCAGAAACCACCTCGCCAATTCCACCCCCAAGTCATCCTATTCACGGAACATCTCTTGGTCCAGGAGGAAATTTGGCTCTCCTGCTGAAACAAGCAAGAACCCGTCCCTCGTCATCTGTGAGGACGGGTTACTATTCCCATTTCTTCCTGGTCCCAAAGAAGACAGGAGACCTCAGACCAATTTTGGATCTCAGTTCCCTGAATCTTTTCGTAGAATACAAAAGGTTCAGGATGCTCTCTTTGCAGAGCCTTCTGCCCCTCCTCAGGCTGTGTCAGTGGCTGTGTGCTCTGGATATGCAGGATGCTTATCTGCACATTCCCATTCGCCTATCTCATCGCAAATACCTTCATTTTGCATTCCAGAGGGATCACTACCAGTTCAAGGTGCTCCCGTTTGGTCTATCCTCGGCCCCCCGAGTGTTACCAAATGCCTGGCAGTAGTGGCGGCCCACCTGCGTGCCAGGGGAGTGCGTGCAGGTTTTCCCGTACCTGGACGATTGGCTCCTGGTGGCCTCGTCCAGGGAGGAGCTCCTGCGTTGCCTCTCCCTTACCCAGCAGGTTTTTGCCTGCCTGGGTATTACCATCAACCATTCCAAGTCTCATCTGGTCCCATCCCAGAGACTACAGTTTATTGGGGCGATTCTCAGTACGACCATGGGCAAGGCCTTCCTGCCTCCGGACAGGGCCTCCAGACCCAAATAAGTCTGCTGTCCGACCGCAGGACAGTCTCTGCGAGGTCGGTCCTTCACCTTCTCAGGCTCATGGCGGTTGCTATCCCGACAGTTCCTCGTGCTCGACTCCTCATGAGAATTTCTCAGTGGACTGTACGCTCCCAGTGGGATCAGCGAAGGGACGATCTAGATCACCCAGTTCTGGTCTCCTCGACGATGCTTCAAGACTTGCAGTGGTGGATGGTTCGAGAGAACCTGTTTTGGGGAGTTCCTTTCTTTCGTTCTCCCGCCTCCCAGACTCTAATCACAGATACCTCGGGCGAAGGTTGGGGAGCCCATCTAGGCCCTCATTGCACCCAGGGCTCCTGGTCCAAGCTAGAACAAGCTCTCCACATCAGTGTGCTCGAGCTTCGGGCAGTGTTGTACACTGTCCAAGCCCTTCGCCAATACATCCTTCCCAGCCACCTAGCCGTCCAGATGGACAACATGTGTGTGGTGTGGTACATCAACAAACAGGGAAGGACTCAATCCTACCCTCTTTGCAGGGAGGCAATGAGGGTTTGGGATTGGGCAGCACAACACCGCCTTCACCTCACGGCAATTCACGTTCCGGGAGTCTACAGCACCCTGGCAGACAAGCTAAGTCGCTCTTCTGCTCTGACTCATGAGTGGGAACTGGACCAAGGGGTCCTAGACAATATCTTCCGACTTTGGGGAACAGCACAGGTTGACCTGTTCGCATCCCTTCTAAATGCAAAGCTTCCTGTCTTCTGCTCGCTCGTTCCAGAGCGAGGCGCTTTTTGGAGTGATGCTCTGTCTCTAGACTGGAAGGACAGATTTGTCTATGCCTTTCTCCCAGTTCCACTTATCCCATGGGTCTTGCAGAAACTAGCTTCAGAAGGAGCACGAATGATTCTGATCGCTCATTTCTGGCCCAGGCAAGTTTGGTTCTCTCTTCTACAACAATACTCAGAGGATCCTCCTCTTCCACTTCCTCTATGTCGAGGTTTACTGACCCAGGATCAGGGAACCCTGGTCCATCCAGGCCTCAGATCCTTTCAGCTGCATGCGTGACTCCTGCAGACTTACCCCAATCCCGTTTTGGAGTGTTTTCCAAAGTGGCAGAGATTTTGGTGGAGGCCAGAAAACCCTCCACCAGATCCACTTATGCCATGAAGTGGAAAAGATTCACCATCTGGGCTGCTTCCAAGAACGTGGAACCCTTCTGCTGGAGTATCTATGTCATCTGTTTGACCTGGGTCTCAGTCATTCTTCTCTGAAGGTACACATGGCGGCCATCTCTGCCTATCATCTTCCCTTCGCAGACAAAGCTTTCGCTCAATTGGAGGTCTCTAAGACCCTTCTCAGAGGGGTCCTCCATCTGAGGCCCCTATCCGTATTTCTGCTCCCCCTAGGGACTTGAATTTTGTTCTCAAGAAACTTACTCTCCCTCCCTTCGAACCTGCGGATTCGAAGTTCCTTTCGTGGAAGACTCTTCCTGGTGGCCATCACTTCTGCTCGGAGAATTTCCGAGCTCCAGGCCCTGATGTGTAAAATCCCATACTTGATTTTTCACAAGGAACTTGTTGCTCTTCACATGAATCCTAAGTTTTTCCCTAAAGTAGTAGCTGAGTCTACTCTAAATCAGTCCATAGAGTTACCTGTTTTCTTTACGCAGTACTCTAATCAAGGGGAGTATTTACTCCATACTATGGATGTTCACCGGATTCTGAGATACTACACCAACAGGACTAAGGATCTCAGAAAGACTGATCAATTGTTCATCTCTTTTGCTCACAAGAGGGAAGGCAATGCTGTTTACAAACAATGCCTAAGTGGTTGGCTCATTGCATTACTTTCTGTTACGACAAATATAAGAAGACCCTACCGGGTCAAGTAAGAGGCCACTCCACCAGAGGAGTAGCTTCCTCAGAGGCTTGTTTCAAAAATGTGTCTGCGGCAGACATCTTTGCTGCCGCCACCTGGACTTCCTTCCATACCTTTACTAAACAGTTTGGATGTTGCCTCTCGCCATAGAGCAGGCTTCAGGCTGGCTATTCTGCAAGGCCTCTTGTCCTGAGGCTTGCACAGCTAGATCTGATTTTTGGAGTAGTTTTTCCTCCTCCCAGTGCCTCTGTTTGTTCCAGACTGCTTGGGATTCAGTTCTTTATGTAATTACCTACTGCAAGAGCCCTCTCGAAGTAAGATAGTACAGTTACTTAAGAACTTACCATAACAGTAGATCTTCGAGAGAGGCTCTTGCAGTAGGTAATAGCTTCCCACCCTCCATCCCCCTAGGCTTTTTCAGCTCCTTTTCCAGTAAGGGAAATATCCACTCCTCTCTCGTCTGGCCTTTTTGGCCCGTGGCAGGAAAGAACTGGAAGGCAGGCGTCGGGGACCGCCCCTTTATACCGACATCTCCTGACGCCGGTCACCTGACGTGGGGGCAGTCCCTCGCCAGGGACTGCTAGCTAGAAATTTTTCCTTGGGGTCCTGCCGCCTGCCAGCGTCATTCCTATATGTAATTACATACTGCAGTAGCCTCTCTCAAAGATCTACTGTTACGGTAAGTTCTTACGTAACTGTATTTTCTTTTCCTGGCGTCGACTCACCAGCATCAGCCTCTCAGTCTCTACCTAGCGCACGATGACTTAAAACTTCAGGAGTTTCTACATAACTAATGTCCTCTCCAACTCCTTCATCTGAGGGACACCTTTCAAAGTGTGCCTGCAGAAAACAGATCCCTTTCAAGGATTCTTATTTTTCCTACTTGCAGTGCTTAGGCCCGAACCGCGACACCAAGGCCTACACCTTTTGCCAAGGGTTCAACAGCCGCACCAGGATCAGTCGTCAGAAGGCACTTCAGGCTTTCCTGTTAGAGGAAAAACTTAGTAGGATGGATGAATAACCTTCCTCCAGGGGTGATTCTTCCTCCAAGGCCCATAAACACTGGGACAAGCACCAGGAGAAAGCAAGGTCCAGATCCCCGAACCAGGCCTTGGACTTGCGGAGCTCAGCCTCCACCCGATCGGACCGCTCTCTCCTTCTGGTTAAAGTATGGGCTTCCAGCAGTTCTTCGACTCTTCAGCCCAGCAAGACTTCCAGGCCCTCTGCTTCCTCCACTCCCTCTCAGGCCTCTTCAAAGTCCTTTGAATGCCACAAGTCTTCCTCATCCACCCGACATCGGGACCCCGACTCCAGGTCGGTCTCCCAGCCCCCTAGGTGCCCAGGTCCACCACCCAGGAAGACGAAAGACTTGACGTCCCTCAAGCGGATATGATGGACCTGATGTCGGCCAGGCGTTCGCCGGAGCCAAGGACGTCGGCCAAGCACCAGACGCCAGTGGGGCGTTCTGCGCTGACCCGAAGTCGTCGGCCAAGCGACCAACGTCGGCTTCACCCGAGCCGAAGACCGTCCCCCAGTCACCAGTGGACACCAGTCACAGGGATTCCACAGAGGAGGACACCACATTGCCTGAAGACCAGGCGGGTGACACACAGGATGTCGGGCTTCCGAGGGAACCTTCACCCACCCCCAAGACACCTGCAGACCCAACGCCCGATCCCGGCGACAGACCACCGGCACCAGGCCCATCGTTGGGCACGAATATAGAAGAGATAAAGGATCTCTTTACTTTCTGGTGGGACACTATCCGTAAAGACGTGGTCCCAGTAAAACCTCCTCCTCCTATTCCTTCACCTCCTACGCCCCTCCTCCACCACAGGGGCCAGCAGGATGACCACCAACACCTAAGGAGCAGACTCCACCTCCCGGGGTAGATCCAAGGATCAGAGAAGGCCTCCCTCAAGATCTCCATCAGGGTCTGCCAGCCCCAAGCGACCCAGATGTCGTTGGTATACTCCGTCAGGGGAGGACTCCATATCGGATACCTCGGATTTCTCCAGACCTCCTCCTTCACTCAGCATTCCATCACCTGACCCACATGACCTGCCCAGGCTCCATGTCTCCAGCTTTACCCCGGACGTACAGAAGAACATTCTTGATGTCCCTTATAATGGCGAAGTACTTTTTGGTGAACCCTCGGAGAAGGTTATCAGCAAACTCCAGGATGCTGGGAAGGCAGTCAGGTCTGTACAAGCTATGTACAGATCAAGATCTGGTTCCTTTCGTAGGAACCAGAGCCATTTTCGCAGCCAGCAACAATGGCAGCAGCCACGTTCCGGCCAGCAACAAAGGGGCACTTTTCAACGTAAAGCCCAGGCGAAGTCATCCCCAGGCAGAGGCCAGAGTTACACCAAACCGGCCCAGCCTGCAGGACCCAGCGCTGCCATAGCATGACTCCTTCCCGCCCTCGCCCCTCCTCTGGATCAATGGGCACAAAAGGTTGGGGGTTGCATCGCTCGCCACTTTTTAGGGTGGCAGTCGAGTACCGCCGACCGGTGGGTTCTCCAATTGGTCAAGAAAGGCCACTTCATAGAATTTCACGACCACCCACCGTCAAGACCTCCTCTGCATTCCCGTTACTGGGGTCAGCATGCCCTGCTCATACAGCAGAATTTTCGCGCCCTATAGCTTCTTTTCCAAGAAGCGCGAGCACCTCCTGCTGTATGAGCAGGGCATGCTGACCCCAGTAACGGGAATGCAGGGGAGGTCTTGACCTGAGTTGCCGATGACAGTCCAAAGAGTAGGGCTCGGAACTGATAATGGTGACCCTGAAACTCAAAGTGCAAAACCTTCCTGTGCACTTGAGCTATGGGTATATGCAGGTAAGCATCCTGCATGTCCAAGGACGCTAGAAAAGCGCCCTGCTTGAGCATGGGAATCAGACCTGGGAGGGTCACCATGTTTGTACAGGACCGACGTGTTGAGGTTGCTGAGGTCCAGTATCGGATGGAGATCCCCTGTTTTCTTGGGAACCAGAAAGAAGTGAGAATAATAACCTGCACCATGGAACCAGAGAGGTGCAGGTTATTACTCTTTGGACTGTCATCGGCAACTCAGGTATTCACGAAGTGCATGGCGGTAGTAGCAGCAACTCTGAGGAGACGGGGCCACTTCGTGTTCCCCTACCTGGACGACTGGCTTCTCATGGCGCCCTCTCTGGAAGCCCTGATGTCCGCCATTCATTGTACTCGGTCTCTGTTCAAAACGCTGGGCATCATAATCAATCGAGAGAAGTCACGCCTGGTTCTGTGTCAGATTCTGCAGTTCATAGGTGCAGTTCTGGACACCATCCAGGGGAAAACTTTTCTACCCCAGGACCAAGCGGAACACATCAGATCTCTCATCAGGGACATCTTGGCAAAGAAGACCATCCCAGCCAGACTGGTCCTTTGCCTGCTCGGACACATGGCTGTGGCCATTGCAACAGTCCCGCTAGCTCTTCTCCACATGCTGGTGATCCAGTGGATGTTACGGGTCCAATGGGATCAAAAGCAAGACCATCTGCAGCTCCCAATTCGGATTACGAAGGTTGTAATCAAGGATTGGCAATGGTGGCTAGATTCGAAGAACCTCTCGGTGGGGGTCCTGTTCACTGCACCGTCTCCGATTGTGACTCTCTCCACAGACTCCTCAGGGCTCGGATGGGGAGCACACCTAGACGGTGTCCAGTCCCAGGGTCTGTGGACAGCCCAAGAGACTCATCTCCGCATAAATATCCTGGAAATGAGAGCAGTTCTTTACGCCCTGCAGGCTTTCCAGTCGGAGATTCCACTGGGTACTCTTCTGTTACAAACAGGCAATTCTGCGGTGATGTATTACCTCAACAAACAAGGAGGCACCCATTCCTACCCGCTTTGCAGGGAGGCCATGAGCGTGTGGGATTGGGTTTAAAACATGGTGCAAACCTCATTGCTGTTCATGTACCAGGAGTGGACAATGTCATTGCAGACGGCCTGAGTCGCTCTCAGGCCAGAGTCCACGAGTGGGAACTACTCCAGGAAGTAGCAGAGGATCTGTTTACCGCCGATAGGTGCAAGGTTGGACCTTTCCGGCGTCCCCATCCAGCATAAAACTGCCCAATTTTGCTCACTAGATCCAGGGCCTGGTGTTTTCTGGCGAGACACGTTGTCCCTCTCCTGGGCAGGCAGATTCCTCTATGCCTTTCCCCCCTTTCCGTTGATCCAGAGGGTCCTTTTTAAACTTTGCAGGGAGCAAGTGATGCTAATACTTATCACGCCGTTCTGGCCCAGGCAGATCTGGTTCCCTCTACTGCATCAACTGTCCCGGGAACCTCCGGTGCCTCTGCCAATCAGTTCTCACTTGCTGTCTCAGGAGGCGGGCTTCTTGGTCCATCCGGACCTTCGTTCGCTGAACCTGCAGGCTTGACTTCTAGAGACATAGCCATTATGCGACACGGTGTCTCGCAAGAAGTAGTTGACGTTCTAGTGGCCGCAAGAAAACCGGCCACTCGTGATACTTACGCCATGAAATGGCACAGATTTTGCCTATGGGCTCAAGCATGGGGGGTTTTGCCACTGGATTGTCCAGAAAGGTCAGTCTTGGACTACCTCCTGTCTCTTTTCCAGACATGCTTAGCCTACTCCTCAATAAAAGTACACCTCTGTGCCATCTCAGCCTATCACACTCCTATAGGCCAACGTCCTATCTCTCAGTTGGACATGGCACGAGCCTTCCTGAGAGGTGATCTCCACCTTAGACCTCCAATTAAGGATCCTATTCCGCCTTGGGATTTACCCTTTGTCCTGGAGCAGCTTACACTGCCACCTTTTGAATCAGACGCGGATTGCAAGCTACATCTCCTTACTTGGAAGATGTTGTTTTTAGTTGCCGTTGTTTCGGCCAGAAGAATTTCAAAACTTCATGCACTGATGTGCAAAAAACCTTATTTGGTTTTCCACCAGGACAGGGTATCCTTACGGACCAATCCAAAGTTTCTGCCTAAGGTGGTCTCAGCTCTCACCCTTAATCAGGATATCGATCTACCAGTGTACTTTCCTAAATATTCGAATCGAGGAGAGGCCCTTTTGCACACTTTAGATGTGCATAGGTGTCCTCGATACTACCTGAACTGGACCAAACACCAAAAATCAGATCAGCTTTTTGTCTCCTTTGCCCACAGGATGCTGGGAGCTCCCATTTCCAAACAGTCGCTGTCCAGGTGGTTTATTCATTGTATCCCGTTCTGTTACCAGAAGCGCAACAAACCCTTACCGGACAGGGTTAAGAGTCATTCCACAAGGGGGGTGGCTACCTCCTTTGGGGCCTTAAAGAACGTGTCCACCTCAGCTATCTGTGCAGCAGTGACTTGGAACACTGTGCACATCTTTATTAGGCATTATAACCTGGATGTGGCATCGAGGCGAAGACCAGGTTTTGGTGTAGCAGTCCTTCAAGGACTTCTGTCATAGGCTTACGTTTTACTGAGAATTTCTACCTTCCCTCCTCCCAATGGTGTGGGATTTCCACTATTGCTTGGGAATCAGTCCTAATGGTGTAACCTGCTGCAAGAGCTGTTTCTCGAAGAAGATAGCACAGATCTTACTTCAAGATACAGCTCTTGCGGCAAACCACCATTAGAACTGAAAGCTAACGGCGCCAGAACCCCCGCGGAAATTTTCTGGCTGGCAATCTTCAGCGGGGGACCGCCCTCCGACATTGGTCCCGCACCCAACGTCGGGCGTAGTACATAAAGAGGCAGTCCCCCCATAATCCTTAGTTCTTTTCCCGCCGTCGACTCACCAGTATCGGCCTCTCGGTGTCCTTTCTAGCGCACGACGACTGCAGAATTACGACGATTTTCGTTGTCTTTTTGGATTTGATCAACTGATGTCCTCTCCAACTCCATTTTTAGAGGGTCACCACACGAAGTGCACCTGCGGCAAACAGATCCCCTTCAAGGATCCCCATTCATCCTGCGTGCGCTGCCTAGGCCCGGACCATGACACCAAGACCTGCTCATTTTGCCAGAGTTTTAACAGCCGCACCAGGATCTGCCGTCAGAAGGCACTTCAAGCGTTTCTCCTGGAAGAGAAACTGAAAAGCATGGACTAGGAACCTTCCTCCTGGGGAGAGCCTTCAAGCAAATCCCATAAACACCGGTACAAGCACTGGGGAAAAGGCGAGGTCTAGGTCTCCTGCAAGGGCCTCGGACTTCTGAAGCTCTGGCTCCAAATTGGACCGCTCTCCCTCCAGGGCTCAGTTGCAACCTCTCCAGGTCAGGTCCTCTAGTGGTTCTTCTTCTCTCCAGCCTCTGAAGACTTTGAGGCCCTCGGCTTCCTCAACACCTTCCAAGGCCTCTTCGAAGTCGGGTGAGCGCCACTAATCTTCCTTCCGTCACCGGGACACCGACGCCAGGTCAGTCTCCCAGCCATCCCAAGGTTCAGATCCGGCACCCCGCAAAACTAGAGACCTGACAACCCTCAAACGGATGTCGGACCTGACGTCGGCCAAACATCACTGGCACTCACAGGAGTCGACGACACCCAGACACCCATCGCTGGCCAGGCGTTTGCCTCCGAAGACGTCGGCCAGGGGACCAACGTTGGCTACCCCAAAGAGGAAGACCGCACCCCTGTCACCAGCGGACACCGGTCAGAGGGACTCCACTGAGGAGGACGCCACACAGGCCGAAGACCAGACAGGCGGTCTCCTAATTTAATCTTCATCGGAGCGGGAGACTCCTGGGGACCCAACGCCTGACCCCGGCAACAGGCCACGGTTCCAGACCCGTCATCTGGTATGAATCTTGCGGAGGTAAAGGACCTTTTTACCTTCTGGTGGGACACCATCAAGAAAGATGTGGTCCCCGTACATCCTCCTCCTGCTACACCTGCTAATCCTCCTCCACCTACTCCTTCACCGCCTACGCCTCCTCCTCCACCTAAGGGACCTCCATCCTCCAAGGAGCAGATGCCACCTCATATGGGTAGATCTTCAGACAGGAGAAGGCCTCCCTCCAGATCTCCCTCAGGGTCACCCAGCCCCAAGAGACCCAGAAGACACCAGTACACTCCGTCAGGGGAGGATTCTGGGTCGGATACGTCGGAATAGTCCCAATCACCTTCTCCTCTCAGCATTCCCTCTCCTGACCCACATGACCTACTCAGGTCCCCTCCGGGTGATCCCTTCTTCGCTGAGATCATGAGGCACATCCAGGAGAACATGGGGTGGGATGCTGTGGAGCTTGACCCCGAGTGACACCGCCTTGCCCGCTACCTTCCGCAAAAAGACCCGAAGCCTGTGGTAGTGCCGCCCTTGGTGGATACCTTCGCGGACGTCACCAAGGCTGCGTGGAAACCTCCGCACTCCACTTACGCAGTGCCGAAGATCACTGACCACCTATACAAGGCCCCTAAGGAGGACCAGTATTTGGCAAGCCATGCTCTGGCTGATTCTCTGGTCATCACTGCTTCACATGGCCAGTCTCGGAGACCTCAGCATATGAGCACCCAGCCACCGGACCAGGAATCCAAGCAATTGTACGCCCTGGGAAGGCGCACGTACGCGGCTGCTTCTTGCACCATCAGGTCACTGAACTATCCGACCCATATGATTCAGTTCCAGAATGCCCTGTGGGAACAGGGTCAGGACCTGGTTGAGAAGATGCCTGATGGTGAACACAAGGAAGAGCTCTTGAACCTCCCCCGCACAGGTTCAGATGTGGGGACCCAAGTGCTCAGAGCCGCATATGATTCTGCGGACTCTTCAGCCAGAGCTGCAGCCTCAGGTGTTTGTCTCTGGAGACACTCTTTGCTCCGTGTCTCCGGATTTACCCCAGAGGTCCTGTTTGGTGAAGCCTCTGAAAGAGTAATCACTAAACTCCAGGACACAGGGAAGGCAGTCTGATCTGTACAAGCTATGTACAGGTGTCGGCCCAGTTCCTTTCGTAGGAACCAGAGCCGTCTTCATGGCTGGCTACAAAGACAACAGCAACGTTCCGGTCAGCAGCAGAGGGGCACTTTCTCACGCAAGGCCCAGGCCAAGTTATCCCCAGCCAGAGGCCAACAATTCTCAGTCGGCCCAGCCCGCAGGGTCAAACGCTGCCACAGCATGACTGCTTCCCAGCCCCTCCTCAGAATCAACGGGAAAAGAAAGTCAGGGGTCATATCGCACGCCACTCTCCAGGGTGGCAATCGATCACTACCGACAGGTGGGTTCTGCAGCTGGTCAAAAAATGCCATTACATAGAGTTTGTAGGCAGTCCACCTACAAGACCTCCCCTGCTTTCCCGTTATTCGGGTCAGCATGCCCTGCTCATACAGCAGGAAGTGCTCACGCTTCTGAAAAAGGAAGCCTTAGAGCACGTTCCAGGGAACCAGAGAGGATTAGGGTACTATTCTCACTTCTTCCTGGTTCCAAAGAAAAAAGGGGACCTCCGTCCAATACTGGACCTCGGTGACCTCAACCTTTCAGTCACTTACAAACGCTTCCGCATGGTGACCCTTCTGGGCCTAATTCCCATGCTGAAGCAGGGTGCCTTTCTGGCATCTTTGGACATGCAGGACGCCTACCTGCACATTCCCATTGCTCAGGTGCACCAGAGGTTCCTGCAGTTCGAGTTTCAGGGCCGCCATTATCAGTTCCGAGCTCTTCCCTTTGGGCTGTCATCGGCATCTCGCGTGTTCACGAAGTGCATGGCGATCATAGCCGCGTCTCTGAGGAGACAGGGCCATCTCGTGTTCCCATACCTGGATGACTGGCTTCTCATGGCACCCTCTCGGGAGGCCTTGATGGCTGCCATCCACTACACCCAGTCTCTGTTCCAATCTCTGGGTATTTTCATCAACTACGAGAAGTCACACTTGGTTCCATCTCAGAAGCTGCTGTTTATCGGAGCAGTTCTAGACACCATCAGAGGGAAAGCTTTCCTTCCCACAGACAGAGCAGAACACATTAAATCCCTCATCAGGGAGTTGTTGGCAAAGAAGACCTTCCCAGCCAGACTGGTCCTTTGCCTGCTTGGACACATGGCTGCGGCCATTGCAACAGTCCCACTCGCCCGTCTCCACATGCGGGTAACCCAGTGGATGTTACGGGTACAATGGGACCAAAAGCAAGACCATCTGCAGCATCCAATCAGAATCACGAGGACCACAATTCGAGATTGGCTATGGTGGCTACATCCAGGGAACCTCTTGGCAGGAGTTCCCTTCACAGCGCCGTCCCCGACTGTGACTCTCCACAGATGCCTCAGGGCTCAGGTGGGGAGCACACCTCGATTGTGTTCGGTCTCGGGACCTGTGGACAGCCCAGGAGTCTCACTGCACATCAGCATCCTAGAAATGAGGGCAGTCCTTTACACTCTGCAGGCCTTCCAGTCAGAGATTCCACCAGGTACACTTCTGTTACAAACAGACCATTCCGAGGTGATGTATTACAGGGAGGCTATGAGAGTGTGGGAGTGGGTCTTGCAACACGGCGCAAACCTGATTGTAGTTCATGTTCCCGGAGTGGACAGCATCATCACAGACAGCCTGAGCCTCTGTCAGACGAGAATCCACAAAAGGGAACTTCTGCAGGAGGTGGCAGAGGATCTGTTTCACAGACGGGGTACTCCAGAATTAGACCTTTTCACGTCCCCATCCAACGCAAAACTGCCCAATTTTTGCTCGCTAGATATAGGGCCTGATGTTTTCTGGCGAGACACTTTGTCCCTCTCCTGGGCGGGCGGATTTCTCTATGCTTTTCCTCCTTTCCCACTGATCCAGAGAGCTCTTTTAAAACTTTGCAGGGGGCAAGCGACGCTCATCCTGATCGCACCCTTCTGGCCCAGAAAGATCTGGTTCCCTTTCTTGCACCAGCTATCCCAGGAACCTCCAGTGCCTTTGCCAATCAGCTCCCATCTGCTGTCTCAGGAGGCGGGTTCCTTAGTCCATCCTCCATCCGGACCTACGTTCATTGAACCTGCATGCTTGGCTTCTAGAGACATAGCCATGATGCGATACAGGGTCTCGCAAGAAGTAGCAGACATGCTCTCTGCCGCCAGAAAACCAGCTACCCATGCAACTTACGCCATGAAATGGCATAGGTTCTGCTTGTGAGCTCAAGCGTGTGGCTTTCCACCATTAGACTGTCCAGAAAAGTTGGTACTGGACTACCTGCTTTCCTTTTTCCACTGTGGACTGGCTTACTCCTCAATTAAAGTGCACCTTTGTGCCATTTCAGCCTACCATGCCCCCGTAGGCCATCGGACGGTGGCCCAGCTGGACACTACTCATGCCTTTTTAAGGGGCGTCTTCCATCTTAGGCCTCCAATTAAGGATCCAGTTCCTCAATGGGACTTACCTTTTGTCCTGGAGCAGCTCATGCTGCCACCCTTTGAACCAGCTGCGGATTGCGAGCTACGTTTTCTCTCTTGGAAAAAACATTATTTTTAGTTGCAGTTACTTCTGCCAGAAGAATTTCAGAAATGCATACTCTCATGTGCAAAGAGCCTTATTTGGTTTTCCACCAGGACAGGGTATCCCTGAGGACAACCCCAAAATTTTTGCCCAAGGTGGTCTCAGCTGTCACCCTTAATCAGGACATCGATCAACCAGTGTACTTTTCAAAATACTCTAATCGAGGAGAAGCCCTTCTGCACACCCTAGGTGTGCATAGGTGCCTCAGATACTACCTGACCAGAACCAAACAGCACTGAACGTTGGACCAACTTTTCGTCTCCTTTGCCCACAGAATGAAGGGAGCTCCTGTCTCTAAACAGTCACTATCTAGGTGGCTCATCCAGTGCATTACTTTCTGTTATGAGAAACGTAATAAACCCTTACCGGGCGCGGTCAAGGGTCATTCCACTAGAGGGATGGCTACTTCCTTCGCTGCATTGAAGAATGTCTCCACCTCAGCCATTTGCACTGCAGCTACTTGGAGCTCTGTGCATACGTTTATCAGGCATTACAGTCTGGACATTGCATAGAGGTGAAGAGCGGGTTTCGGTCTAGCTGTCCTTCAGGGACTTCTGTCCTAGGCTCAAGTTATCTCGAGGTCTCTACCTTTCCTCCTTCCGATGGTGCATGATTGCCATTACTGCTTGGAAATCAGTCCTAATGGTGTAACCTGCTGCAAGAGCTGTATCTCTAAGTAAGATCATACAGTTGCGTAAGAACTTACCGTAACAGTAGATCTTCAAGAACAGCTCTTGCAGCAGGTACCTTCCCTCCCACCATCCCCGCTGGAGGTAGGTCGGAGTCAAGCACCCATCTCATCTGATGGGACATTCCTTTTTACTTGTTTTGCCATCTGATGGCGGATCCTCTGTCTCCCCTTCTGATGTCATCCTGCTGCTGGGAGTCTCCAGTGGGAGAACTGAGGATTATAGGGGGACCGCCTCCTTATGTACTATGCCCAACGTTGGAGGCAGTCCCCGCTGAAGACTGCTAGCTAGAACATTTCCGTGGGGTCCTGGTGCCTATCGGCTTCAGTCCTAATGGTGTAACCTGCTGCAAGAGCTGTTCTCAAAGATTTACTGTTACGGTTAGTTCTTACGTAACTGTACTTTCCTTAAGAGCTTACCGTAACAGTAGATCTTCGAGAACAGCTCTTGCAGCAGGTACTTTCCGTCCCACCATCCCCACTGTAGGTAGATTTTGTTGTTCCGATATCCTCCTAGGATCAGGTGTTCTCTACACTATTCTGATTGCCATTTGATGGCAGATCCTCAGTCTCCTCTTCTGATGTCATCCAGCGGCTGGGAGCCTCCAGTGGGGGGACTGCCTCCTTATGTGCTATGCTTGACGTCAGGGGCAGGACTGATGTCGGAGACAGTCCCCGCTGAATACTGCTAGCTAGAAAATTTCCGTGGGGTCCTGTCGTCTGCCGGCTTCAGTCCTAATGGTATAACCTGCTGCAAGAGCTGTTCTCGAAGATCTACTGTTATGGTAAGTTCTTGCGTAACTTTACTTTCTCTCTGACTCCAGCATCTCCCGATCGGACTAGCCGACCCTGTCGGTCCCAATCGAGGAACAGGACCCCTTCGGTCAAAAAACCGAAGAAGGGTCACAAGCACTTTAGGAAGAGGCGTCGCCATCGATCTGCATCCTCCTCAGATGAGGAGAGACTTTGACGGAAAAACTACTTCGACGTTATGAGGATCTCATGTGGCAACAGCTGATTCTGACCGGTTAAAAGCCGGCTCGCCGGCAGTACCGGCCATTACTTGGCCACCGCCTCTCAGGCCAATGCCGACCCCTCTGGAACCGAAGCCCTCAGTTCTGCCACCTATGGGGCCGGCACGTATTCCGGCTCGGCCTGTTTTGGTCTCCCCACCTATTTTGGTGGAACCACTGCCTAAGCAGCCTCAGGGAGGGGCTCCCTCAAAAGAGGACCGGACAGACACCGGACTGCCCCGTCATCTGTCCATCATTGTTGTCCCTGATCACCCTCAGCGCATCGAGGGAGACATGTGGGAGACCATTGTATCCCGACTCTTCGGACTCGGATGCCACTGGGTTGCACTCACATCCTGGGGATGAATAGTCATCAGTGGCAGGTTTGGAGGAAGGTCCTTCCTCCTTTCAGGGCATCCTCTGCCTGATTTCCGAATCTACCAGAATGCCCTTGGAGCCTATCCAGAAGAAGGCGGAATACCCCCTTACGGATATCCTAAAAAGGGGGATATCATGACGGAGGCCTTTCCAGTAGCCGAAAGCATTGTTGGCCTGGCCCTTGAGCTATGGCAGCGCCCTGCCTCTTGACCAGCTCCATCTGCCCACATGGCCTGCAAGTACACGGTACCCATGGGGTCCCTGGCAGGGTTCACAGAGCATCCCTCGGCTGAAAGCCGTGGGACTGTTTCTGTGTTCAGATGCACTGGTAGCTCAGCCGACACTGACCGCCCTCTGGACAAAGAGTCCAAGAATATGGACCATTCTGCCCGAAAGGTCTGTGTGGCCTCATCCTTAGATCTTCATCAGCCAGCTCGGCTGTGATCATGGCACACTTCTCTCATGCCCTCTTAGGGTCATTAGATGAAATCCTCCCTCATCTCCCAGCAGACATGCAGACCACGGTGAAGCAAGTCCATAACCAGGGCCGTGCTGTTGCTAAACAGCAGCTCCAGACAGCCCTGGGCATTGGAGATTTCTGTGCCCGCTCCTTAGCAGCCGCAGTGGCCACTCGCTTCAGGGCCTGGCTGAGGTTATCCTCCTTTCCGGCAGATACTCAGCACAAGTTAGCTGACGTGCCCTTCCTAGGCACCAACCTTTTCGGTCCAGGAGTGGCTGGTCACCTTCAGCACATAGAGCAGTCCAATGCCACCTTGGATGCTACCTCTGTGAAGGGTTCTTTGGGCAAGAACCAGAAGATGCGCAAGAAGAAGCCTTTTTGGCATTTTTCCCCTGCGGTTAGGCAGCCCTCCTTTCAAGGAGGCCAGCAGCAGCAGACTCAGGCTTGGTGCCCCAGGCCCAAGCAGGGTCCACAACAGCCCCATAAAGGAGGCTGAGGTGCTGGTCCAGGAGCCGCCTCCTCCTCTAAGCCTGCTCAGTGATTGGTTGGGGGTTGCCACCCCTACACCCGTCACGCCAGCTCTGGGTCCTCCCGTGGGGGGCTGGCTCCGCCACTTTCTTTCCGCCTGGTTTGGTATCACTTCGGACAGGTGGTTTCTGGAAGTGGTAGGTCAGGGACTGCCTCTGGAATTCAAGCAGTACCCTCCCAGCTGAGCCTGCGCCCCTTGGGAGAAAAGGATCTTAGCTTGCACTCAGTCTGCATTTGGGGACAACATTGCTCAGCTCCTCCGCAAGAAGGCGGTAGCTCCAGTGCCGGATCCTCCTACAGACCCAGGCTTCGTGTCCAGGTACTTCCTGGTGCCCAAGCAGATGAAGGTTGGCACCCCATCCTAGATCTCCATGACCTGAATCAATATCTCAGGTCTCGCACCTTCCGGATTGTAACTCTGAACCAGATCATACCATCCCTGGAGCGAAAATACAGGTTACTCACCTGTAACAGGAGTTCTAGGAATGGTATATGTTGTTCATCCACACTCATTGGCAGTATCCTTGCCGCTTTAAATCTTGCCGGAAGGTCTTCAAGCTTGCTCCTCCCACCCACCCGGGTGGTATAACTCTCGGCTCCGCCCCATGACGCCAGATCTGGCCCGCTGGAAGCTCAGGTTGTGCGTCGAAGCCGGGGAGGTCGGGTGGGTCGGGTGGATGAACAACATATACCATTCCTAGAACTCCTGTTACAGGTGAGTAACCTGTATTTCTAGGGACATGGATATGTTGTTCATCCACACTCATTGGCAGACTCCTAGCAGTTCTCCGGGAGGAGGAGAAAGACTGACACCCCATATACTTACTTGGGAAAGAGAGACTGAGAACCGAGGCCCCAAACCAGCATCCCGCGTGACTCAAGGTCGATGTGGTAGTGGGTAATGAAGGTGTTTGCTGACTTCCAGGTAGCAGCCCTGCAGATTTCCTGGATAGGGACGTCCCTGGAAGCAGCCACCGTTGCAGCAGTATGGCGGGTAGAATGAGCTCTTATCCCTCTGGGAGGCTCCATGCCCGCTAACTTATAGCAGAGATCTATGCAGGAGGTTACCCACCTGCTTATCGTCCGCTTGGCTGCAGGTCTGCCAGATGCGGCTGGCGCGTAGGTGACAAACAGCTGGCGAACCTCTCCCGAATTTCAGCCGTGCGCTCCTTATAATAAGCGCGCCTTCTAGGGTCCAGAGTATGGAGCTATATTCGCCTCCAGGTGTGATTGGGGTAGAACACCGCAGAGTCAACACCTGGTTAAGGTGAAACTCCACACCACCTTCGGAAGGAATTTCGGTGGGGCAGGACAACCTTGTCCCTGTGGAAGACCAGGTAAGGAGACTCGTGGAAAGCGCCTGGAGCTCTCCCATCCTTCTGGCTGACGGATAGCCACCAAGAAGGCGGTCTTCACGACAGGTGAGAAAGCACACCTGTGCATAGGTTCGAATGGCTTGCCCATGAGCTTTGCCAGTACCAGCAGTAGATCCCACGGAGGTGGGGTTCCCACTGGAGGAAATGTGATCAAGGCCTTTGAAAAGCGCCAGACCACCTTCTCCTGCGCCTGACTGCTTCCGGCCCGCCCCGTAAGCAGAGATGGCTGCCAGGTGCACCCTTAGGGTCGCCGACCTAAGCCCTTGACTAGAAAGGGACCATAAATAGTCCAAGATGCTTGCCAAGGAACAGGAGGAAGGGTCCAAGCCCTTGTTCTGACACCAAATGGAAAACCTTTCCATTTGAAGGCATAGCATTTTCTGGTCGACTCACGGGACGCCTCAACTACATTGAGGACCTCGTCGGAAAGACCCAAGGCCTGGAACTCTAGCCGCTCAGGAACCAGGCCGTCAGGTGGGGGATTGAAGGTCCGGATGGAACACCTTCCCCTGATTGACTGAGAGCAGGTCCGGGCGAGCTGGAAGCTGCCGCGGAGTCCTGGAGCTGAGACTGAGGAGATCTGGTACCAGAACTGGCGAGGCCAGTCTGGGGCTATCAGAATCACCTGCGCCTTGTCCCTCGCCTTGAGAAGCACCTTGTGGATCAAGGAAATGGGGAAAGGCGTAAAAGAGGCCCGGGGTCCATTGCCTCGAGAAGGCATCCCCCTGCAGCGAGCCCTGCTGAGGGGGGCGGGCATGGAACAGACTCAGCTTCGCGTTCTCCCTGGAGGCAAACAGGTCCACCTGAGGTGTGCCCCAAGGGAGAACAGATGCTGTACTACCTCCGGCAGGAGAGACCACTGTGATGCAGCCCTCATCCGGCTCAGGGCATCGGCCAGGGTGTTGGAGGCCCTGCCACGTGAATGGCTAGGAGATCCGCCTCCAGGCTGCGCACGAGTGACCAAATGCGGAGAGCTTCCTTGCATAGAAGCATGGAGCGCGTCCCGCCCTGGCGGTTTAGATAGTACATGGTCGTGGTATTGTCCGCCTGGACTCGGACCACTTGACCCGGAGGAACGGAGCAAAGGCGGTGAGAGCTAGGCGACCGCCGAGCTCCAGCAGGTTGATGTGGCATCGACTCCCGCTGGGACCAGAGGCCATGAGCCCGGTGTCTCCCAGATGGGCACCCCAACCCATCAGAGAGGCATCGGTCGACAGAGAGACCGTCGTGCTCGAGGACGAACGGGATGCCCTCCTGCAAATGATCTGGAACGGTCCACCACTGGAGAGCTGCCCATCCCCTGTGTCACCGACAAGCTGGTCCAAGGGATCGCAGCTGCCAGACCACTGGCTGGCCAGTCCCCACTGAAGGGGACGATGTTCCAGCGGGCCCAACGGACCACGCTGGTGCAGGCGCCATGAGACCCAGGAGGCGCAGGAAGTCCCGGCAGGGCGCAATTGCCCAACCAGAAATGATCGGGCAAAGGAGGAAAGAACCTCGGCCCTGTCCGCCGGGAGCCGCGCCTGGCTCGAAGAGAGTCGAGCTGCGCCCGATGAATAGAATCACCTGCTTGCCCGAAGTTCGACTTGGCCTCGTTGATAAGGAGGCCCAGTTGAGAGCAGACCTGGAGGGCCAGATCTCTGGACCACTCGCCTCCTTCCTGGAGGGAGCTGCTATCAGCCAGTCGTCCAGGTAAGGGTACACCGGACCCCTGGCGCCACGGGGAAATGCTGTCACCACTGCCATGCATTTGGTGAAGACCCTGGGAGCTGAGACAAGCCGAGGGCATGGCTTGAACTCAAGAGAGATCCTTCCGCCTGGAAGCGGCAGGAATCCTGGTGAGACGGACGGATAGGGACGTGAAAAAACGCGTCCTGCAAGTCCAGAGAGCAGAACCACACGCCGCGTTCCAAGGATGGTATTATCTGAGCCAGAGTGACCATCCTGAAGGTTCGAGACCTTAGGAACTTGTTTAGGTCGTGTAGGTTTGAGAATGGGGCGCCAGCCCCCGTCCGCTTCGGAACCAGGAAGTACCTGGACACAAACCCTGGGTCTGAAGGAGGGTCCACCACCTCTTACCACCTCCTTCTGGAGGAGGAGAGCGGCGTCGGCTCGACGAGCCGCCAGTGAGGCTGGGGATCCCGAGCCCCGAGGGCGACGGCTCTGAAGGGTGGTGCCTGCTCGATTCCAGAGGCAGGCCTCTTCCCACCACCTCCAAGACCCACCTGTCCGTGGTAACAGCGGACCAGGTGGAACGGAAGCAGCTGGAGCCGTCTCCACGGGGACCTAGGGTAAGGTGACGGGATGGGGGAGCACCTCAGCCCGTCACTGGGCAGGCTTGGAGGAGGAGGGACCGCCGAGGGACCTCCTGGGCCCTTTCCTCCCTGCCTCTGTTAGAGGAAGCCGCTTTGGGTTTGGGATGCCAAGGCGAGCCTGCTGGCCCTGGCGTTGCTGGGCCGGGCGCACGGGGCACAGAAGACGAAGAGGCTTAGGCTGTGGTTTGCGGCCTTTGTCCTTCTGAGCGGAAGAGACCGAGTCCAAGGTGGCATTGGACTTCTCGATCCTCTGCAGGTGACCTTCCACCCCAGGGCCAAGAGGTCAGTCCCCAAAAGGGAACATCCGCCAACTTGTGCTGGGTATCCGAGTAAAGGTGGATATCCTCAGCCAAGCCCCTGACAGCATAGCCACTGCGGCCGCCACCGATCTGGCACATGAGTCCCTATATCCAAAGCAGTCTGGAGCTGCTGTTTGGCCACTGCTCTGCCCTGGTCCGCACCGTTTAACCGTAGTCTGCAGATCGGCGGGAAGATGAGGGATGACCTCATCCAGGGAGCCCAACAGGGCATGAGAAAAATGTGCCATGAGACGGCCGAACTGGCCTGACGAGGCCGAGAGAGGACGAAGCGTAGACTTTTCGCCCGACATAGTCCAATTTCTTGGACTCTTGTCAGGAGGTTTGTCCAATCCCTGGCGTTGCCGGGCGCTACCGAAAACGCTGTCGGAACCAACCCTCAGCAGAGGGGTGTTCCAAAACCGACAAGGAACCGGTAGGACCGCATACTTCCTGGCCATCCTGGCCGAAGGCGCAGGGCAGGAAGCAGGGCGCTGCCAAAGTTCCAGTGCCGGACCCACTATGGCCTCGGCCACCGGAAAGGCCTCCGTCGGAGAATCCCCTCGGTCCAGAATCTCCGTGAGGGGATACCTGGCCTGTTTGGAACGGGTTCGAGCTCCATCCCGTAGACTCCGAGATGAGCCGAAGCAGTCCTAGGAAGGACGACGGCTATCGTCCATTGACTGACCTCCTGAAGACTCAAGTCCAGTCGCTTGAGAAGAAGGAGGAATCATCTTCGACTCGGAAGAGTCCTCGAAGAGCTGCTCTGGCCTGAGCCACCCTTCACCTGCCGAGGTCGGTCGGGAGTGAGGGTGACTGACAGCCGATGGGGTAAACCTCAGCCGACCGAGATCTGGTCGGAGCCCCACTTGGTGGCTGTGGAGGCGGAGGTTCCACGAATCGGTGGAGCAGCTGGTTTGGCCGAACAACCGGCCTGGGTATAGGCTCCTCGGACAAGTCGAGGGGTTGTGTCGCCTGCCCGTGACAGTTACTTAATGGCGGGAAGGCGCCGGAGTCGCTTATTCCGCCAGGAGGAGCTGTTGCAACATAAGGTCTCTCATACCTGCCGACGTATTCTACGCCAACCTCCTCATCCGGAGGAGGAGGAGGACTGAGCGCGCACGCCGCCAGCGTGCCGAGACCGAGACCGCCTTATGACGGTGGGAACGGGCTGGACTCAAGAGGTCCGAGACCGAGACCAGAGTCCCGGAATTTCCGGGTCGGTGCGGGAGGTGTCGGCCGGAACCGCACTCTTTAGGCTCGGAAGGTCCATCCGAGGGCTCGGAACCGAGGCACAGACGAGCCCACGGGATCCATAACCTCCCGGGGAACCGGGAGAGGGGAATCGCTGCTAAAGGACAGCTCTTCCAATGGGTCGAGAAAATCTCGACTTCATCAGTGGGAGTCTCGGTCAACTGACCTGACGGGGACACCGTGAGGCCAGTGGCCGAAGCCGAGCGGTCGACCGAAGCCGACGGACGACGGCCCGGGGAGAGGGACCTTTCCCGCTCCCAAGAGCGTCGACGGAGGGACTTACCCTTGTCCCTCTTTTTGGACCGAGAATAAGGTCCAGCAGACGCAGGCCCTTCTCCTTTAGTGGAGAGGGACAGACAAAGCTCCTTAAAAGAAGCGTGTAGGAAGAACCCAGAGAGAGCGGATAAATGCAGCGCCGAGGAAGATACGGCCTGCCGCCTCCTCTTCGAGGCGCACCATCCGCCGAGCTGATCCGCCGAGCCTGGCCACGGACACCGCCAACCGGGCCTCCTTGACTTCACCGAGGGAACGCTTCGGACGCCCAGTTGCAACCGGGCAGCACGGCCTCGAGGACGAGGGCGAGAAAGATGAGCACAGGTCGCAAGCCCGCGGGTCGTGCTCAAGGCCTAAGCAGTAGACACACGTGGAGTGTGGATCCGTCCGAGACATCTTCTGCCCGCATGGGCATCTCCGAAATCCGGGAGTCGATTTGTCCATCGCAGCCGCGAGGGATAGAAGACTTTTTGCAAATTTTTATTTTTAAATCCGCAAACGGAGAAATAGGAACCAGTCGCAAACGCAGAGCGTTAAGGAGGGAACCTGAGCTTCCAAGCGGTAAGGAAGATCTGGCGTCATGGGGCGGAGCCGAGAGTTATACCACCCGGGTGGGTGGGAAGAGCAAGCTTGAAGACCTTCCGGCAAGATTTAAAGCGGCAAGGATACTGCCAATGAGTGTGGATGAACAACATATCCATGTCCCTAGAACATGTGGTTCTGTTCACTGGATCTGCAGGATGTGTTCTTTCACATCCCAATCTGTCCATCCCACAAGTGGTTCCTCCACTTCAGGGTCGAGGGGACCCTGTATTAGTTCCGAGCCATGCTGTTCGACCTGACATCGGCCCCACGGGTCTTCAAGTGGATTGCAGTGGCGGCAGCCCATCTTCGGTGTCGAGGAGTTCAAATTTACCCTTATCTTGACTGGCTCTTGGCAGGTTCCTCCCTCCAGGAAGTGGAGAGGTCCAGGGATCTGGCCCTACGAACCTGCTCCCAACTCGGCCTCCTTATCAACGAAGCCAAATCGGCACTCGTGCCCTCTCAGGTGATGGGCTTCATCGGGTCAGAGCTCGACTCTCGTCAAGTCAGAACTTGGCTCCCAGCGGACGGGGCGGAGGTTCTTTCCTCCTTTGCCCGATCATTTATGGTTGGGCACTTGCTCCCTGCTGGGACTTTCTGCGCCTTCTGGGTTTCATGGCGGCGTGCACCTCAGTGGTCCGTCGGGCCAGGTTGCACATGCACCCCCTTCAGTGGCAGCTGGCCACCCAGTGCACTCAGCGCCAGGGTCATTTCAACCAGCTGATCACTGTAACCCAGATGTGGGATGGTCTCCAATGGTGGACCGCCACAGAACGGTTGCAGGAAGGGATCCTGTTTGTCCGCCCAGAGCCAACGGTCATCCTGACGATCAATGCCTCCCTGATGGGCTGGGGAGCCTACATGGGGGACAACAGGGCTCACGGATTCTGGACCCCCACGGAGTCCCGATGCCACATCAACCTGTTGGAGCTCAGATCAGTCAGACTGGCACTGTCAGCTTTCGCTCCTCAGCTCCGTGGTCAAGTGGTTCAAGTCCAGACGGACAATACCACAACCATGTACTGCCTCAACAAACGGCAGCACGCACTCCCATCTGCTATGCAAGAAGGCGCTCCGAATCTGGACCCTCATCAGCCGGTTGGAGGTAGATCTCCTAGCCATCCATGTGGCAGGAGTCTTGAACCAGCTGGCAGATGCTCTCAGCTGCTTAAGCCAGACATCCCACGAGTGGTCTCTTCATCCAGAGGTAACTTACAATCTGTTCTCCTGTTGGGACAAGCTGTTGGTGGACCTTTTTGCTTCCAGGGAGAACACCAAGCTGAGTCTGTACCATGCCTGCCTCCTTCAGCAGGGCTTGCTGCAGGGGGATGCCTTCTCGAGGCCGTGGAGCCCAGGCCTCCTCTATGCCTTCCCTCCATTTCCCTTGATCCACAAGTTGTTACTCAAGGTGAGGAGGGACAAGGTGAAGGTGATCCTGGTAGCCCCAGATTGGCCCCACCAGTTCTGGTATCCAGATCTCCTCAGCCTCAGCTGCTGGGCCTCGGAGCAGCTTTGTACATGCCTGGACTTGATATCACTGAACCAGGAGAAGGTATTTCATCCGGACCTTCAATCCCTGTACCTCACAGCCTGGTACCTGAGCGGCTAGAGTTCCAGGCACTGGGTCTTTCCGAGGATGTCTACACCGTGGTGAAGGCATCTTGTAAGGAATCAACCAGGACGTGTTATGCCTTCTAATGGAAAAGGTTTTCCATTTGGTGTCAGGGTAGGAGTCTGGAACCCTTATCCTGCTCCGTGACTAACATTCTAGACTACCGGTCTACGGTCATCGACCCCTCGGGTGCACCTGGAAGCCATTTCTGCTTACCAGGCATGGGCCAGTCAGCTGACAGTGGCACAGAAGACAGTGGTCGGGTGCTTTTTCAAAGGCCTGGATCACATATCCCCTCTGGTGCATGAACCTCTCCCTCCGTGGTATCTCTTGCTGGTTTTGGCAAAGATCATGGGCAAGCCATTCGAACCCATGCACAAGTGTGAGCTCTCTCACTTGTCATGGAAGACAGCCTTCCTGGTGACTATCACGTCAGCCAGAAGGACGGGGAGCTCCAGGCGCTTTCGGTGGACTCCACTTATTTGGTCTTCCACAGGGACAAAGTTGTCCTGCGCCCCCACCCAAAATTCCTTCCGAAGGTGGTTTCTGAGTTTCATCTTAACCAGGTGTTGACTCTGCCAGTATACTACCCTAACTACACCTCGGACGCCGAGTACAGGCTCCATACTCTGGACCTGAGATGTGCGCTCTCCTATTATAAGGAGCGGATGGCGGAAATTCGGGGAGAGGTTCGCCAGCTGTTTGTCACCTACGCTGAAGCTGCTTCTGGCAGACCTGCAGCTAAATGGACCATTGTGAGGTGGATTACATCATGCATAGGTCTGTGCTATGAGTTGGCGGGCAAGGAGCCTCCCATAGGGACAAGAGATCATTCTACCCGCCATACTGCTGCATCGGTGGCTGCTTCCAGGGACATCCCTATCCAGATCTGTGGGGCTGCTACCTGGAAGTCAGCAAACACCTTCATTACCCACTACCACATCGACCTTGAGTCACGCCGGGATGCTGGTTTTGGGGCCTCGGTTCTCCAATCTCTGTTTCCTAAATAAGGGGTGTGCGCCTTGCCTCCCTCCTCACAGAGAACTGCTTGGAGTCTGCCAGAGAGTGTGGATGAACAACATATTCATGCTCCTAGAAAATCAGGTTACTCACCTGTAACAGTAGTTCTAGGAGTGGTATATGTTGTTCATCCACACACACCCACCCAACCTCCCTTGCTTTAGGCACACCACCTTGCTTCCAGTGGGCTAAGATCTGGCGTCATGGGGCGAAGCCAAGGTATTTACCACCCAGATGGGTGGGAGGAGCCAGGTTGAAGACTTTCCGGTGAGATTTAAAGGGGAAAGGGACATGCCAGAGAGTGTGGATGAACAACATGTACCACTCCTAGAACTACTGTTACAGGTGAGTAACCTGTTCTTATGTGTTGTACCTTCCATTGTTTACATGTATATGACCCTGTTTTTATGTAATCAGGACCTCATTGCAAATGAGCCTGCTCAGTGGAGCTTTTCCTGCAGTAAACTTGAACTTGAATTGAATATTCCTGTTTTCTCTGGCCACTGCCGCTTCCTCAGGTTTACTTTCCAGGGGGAGCATTTCCAATTCAGGGCTCTCCCCTTTGGCCTTTTATCGTCACCCAGGGTTTTCACCAAGTGCTTAGCGGTGGTGGCAGTAGCTTTACATCATCAGGCCCACTATGTGTTCTGTACCTCAATGACTGACTCCCGTCGAGGGATCGCCTGGAGGCTTCTCTAGCAGCTACCCTGGATCTGTTCCACAAAGTGAGGGTCATGATGAATTACCCTATGTCTCATCTTACTTCTTCCCAGCACTTCCAATTTATTGGGGTTATACTGGATACAACCCAGGGTCAGGCCTTTCACTCCTTTGGACAGGTTGGAAAAGCTGCAGAGGTAAGTTCAACTTGTGCACTCCAGCCACTGGACTATATGGCCAGAACAGTCCTCTGCCTCATGGGTCTCATGGCAGTGACTATTCCCACAGTACCTCTGGCCCTGCTTCACATGCGAGTCACGCAGTGGACTCTCAGGGTACAGTGGGACCAGAGGTCAGACGACCTGGATCACAGGGTTGTGGTGTCTACCCCATGTGAAAGGATCTCCTTTGGTGGCAGGATCTGAAATCTCTGTTGGGGGCCCCTTCCAGCCCTTCTCCCCTCCACGTCAAAATCTGACAGATGCATCAGGGCTGGGGAGCTCATCTGGGAGATCATAGAACCCAGGGATACTGGTCTCAGTGGGAGCTCTCACTGCACATAAATGTACTTGAGATGCGTGTTGTACTGTATGCCCGTCAGGCCTTCTAGCCACTTCTCCTGGGACCATTCCTGATACAGTCTTAAAACAGGGATCCAGCGAGCCTTGATTAGGCCAGGGAACCCTCAATTTCTTGAACCTAAACAGTGGTTCAGAAATCCGCCATGAGCTACAGCTCAGCTGATACTGCAAGGTACTAACCCTGACTTTTGGATTTGGTAAGTGTGGAAGATGATTTCCAAGTGGCCCACACAATCTCCTGCTGAACACATCTCTAACTACTGTATCTCCCTCTGTCTTTCTACTTGAATTTATGTGCCAGGGTTTAATAATTTGTTTAATCCTTACAGTCATTTTAAGTTCTGAGTTGATATTAGAAGTGAATTTTGAGCCTTGACTGTGTAAATCCTTCTCCTGCTCTCTGGCCTGCACTCTGTGTTTAGCCCAACCCCCAAACAGTCGCTGTGCTCTCTGTCCCTGCCCACTTCTTTTGTTCTTTTTTCACGACTATGGCCGGAGCCTACAGGAGTATTGCATGTACAAAAGGAGTGATATCATGTTTTCTGTCTGTGGAATTGACTGAAGGTGTAAATAGTCTCCTCCGCCTTACCCTCCTCCAAGAAATGTTTTATGCCCCTCAAATAAATATGCTTTCATGTTAGTGAATGGTTGCAGGGTACTATTTTCTTTCTTAAATGGGTGGTACAAAAACTGGAACCTGAGTAGTGGGAGGCAGCATTGTTTTTTGGGGGAAGTAAGGTCCACCCCACCTCCACCCAAGAAGCTCCAAAAGGTCCATCCCACCTTTTTTTTTATTCATGTGGGAGGGGCATGAGGTGGATATATCATCCCGAAAGAAGACTCACATGTTTGGGATGTGGACCAAGGAACAGAAGTCTGTGGAGTCCCTGCACTTTGTTAAGGACTAGAACAGAAGATACTTAAAATGCCTTCAAACTGACTCAAAAACCCTTGGAACAAATGATTATCAGAGTCACCTGGTGTCTCAAAAGGAAAGACTAAGAAGTGTGTAAAAACTAAAGAAAATAGCTTTCAGGTACTTCTTAAACATTTATATACTAAAAACAAAGTTCAGCTTTTGGGATTAACAATATTCACCATATTCTATTTATCTATATAGTTTGTCTTTTTAGTAGTTTCAAAATCTTGAAAGCATTGGTGTTACTAATGCATTTAGAAATACATTTTTTAATTGTCTTTATAGATGACCTTGAAAGCACTGGTGTTACTAATGCATTTAGAAATACATTTATTTAATTGTCTTCACAGATAAATCATGCATGTTCATGTGAGGGCACATTTTTGGTGGGATGGGGTTCAAATTATTTTAATCATGGGCACAGTGCTTGGTAAACACAGTCTGTGATGAAGTGTATTTTTCTTTTTAAGTTTGGGAAGTGGAGTTGACTTGCACAAATGGATGGTACAAACACCATTAGAAGTAGAATTGGTTAAACATTTCCTGGAACTTTATGCATAACAAGTTCCCGATGGCATCTCGCATCATTTGACACCAGTGTGTTACTTTACAGGACATTGCATAAGAAGAGACCTAGCCTTCCCTTTTTCCAAATAATATACCAACTTCATTCTCAGGCAGGCAGTTCTGGGCTACTATATATATTCTACTGAATCTTCTTAAAGGAAAACTGTATGTTAAAATTAGAAATATATGTATTACTACCAGTTTTGAGTTCTCACTTCAGTCTAGTGTTTTGTTTCTGCCTAGGCTGTTAGACGAGTTTTTCTAATTTTGCCTGGGTGTTTTATGACATTTGGGGGCTGTCATTGAAGTTTGTTTTATTGCATCTTCTCCAAATTAGTCTTCACAGCTTACCCTTTTGTTTGATGTCTAATAGCTTGTAGGGGCAGTGTCTTGCTTAGCCACAGAAGAGAAAAAACACTGCAGCCAGGATTCACAGTACTATACAATATTCTATAGAAAGTTACATGTTTAAACACATACACACACACCCCAAGCAGAACACAGCTGGATAAGGTACCATTATTTAGGAAACTTGTCATACTTACTCAGAGTTTAACAGTGTGAATCCTGGCTGTGACTACAGGTGTTTGCAACTGAATGATAATAACCACATTTGCTCCACTTGCAAATAGGTAGGCATGTGTGTCTAATTTCTGTTTGACTTACTGTAGGTTACACATATAATCTGAAAAATTCATAACATGCTGTATTGTGATTCAGTGAACTGATAAATGGGGGGTTTGGTTTCTTTAAGAAATTCATTTTCTAGGGATATGGATATGTTGTTCATCCACACTATCTGGCAGGTTCCTTGCCGCTTTAAATCTTGCCGGAAGGTCTTCAAGCTGGCTCCTCCCACCCACCCGGGTGGTAAAATTCTCGGCTCCGCCCCATGACGCCAGATCTTCCTTACCGCTTGGAAGCTCAGGTTCCCTCCTTAACGCTCTGTGATTAAGACTTGGTGCCTAACTCTTCAAACTTTGAAACTTGTTTCAAATATTTACAAAATACTTCGGTCTTCTTCTCCTCGTGGCTGTGATGGATAAATCGACTCCGGATTTCGGAGATGTCCCTGAGGGCAGAAAATGTCCTGGACAGACCCGCCTCCACGCATGCGTCACTGCTTGGGCCTTGAGCACGTAACCGCAGGCTTGCACACCTGTGCTCTTCCTTTTTCGATCTATGTCCTTGAAGATCGTGCTGCCCGCCTTCAGTTGGGGCGTCCTAAAAGAGATTTCTCCGTTAAATCAAGGAGGCCCGATTGGCGGTGTCCGCGGCTGTGGGCTCTGCGGAACAACTAGAGCAGATGATTGCCCTTGAGGAGGAGGCGGCGCAGGCCGATCCATCTTCGGCCGCGGCATTTGTCCCGCCTCTCTCGCCTTATTCGCTTCTTTGATGAGCTTTGCTTGACTTTCGACAAAAAGGCGAGGGTCCAACTCTTCTGGACCGCTTTCTGGTCAAAAGAGTAGGTAAGTCCCATCGCCGACGCCTTGGGAGCGGGAAAGATCTCCTCCCTTGTCGATAGCCCATTCGTCGAACCTTCAGCTTCGGCCACTGGCTTCACGGCATCCCTGTCAGGCCAGTTGACCGAGACACCCGCCAACGCGGTTGAGATTTTTCTCGACCCATTAGACAGGTTGTCGGCTGGTGAAGCTGAAAATTCCCTCTCCCCGGTTCCCCCGGCGAGAGCTGAGGATCCTGTCGCTGCTCATCTGTGCCTCGGTTCTGGAGCCGCCGAGTCAGGTCGAGCTGAAGGGTGTACGATTCCGTACCGCGCCGCTGACCTCGGCCTAGCCGAGATTCTGATCTTGGACCTCTCGCTGGTCACAGCCGATCCCGCCGTCATAGGCGGTTCTCGGCACCGCGCCAGCGCGCCCGCCGCCTTCCTCTTCTCTCCTCCTCGGATGAGGGAGGCCTGCCAAGCTGCGCCGAAATATGAAGAGCTTATGTGGCAACAGTTTGTTGGCCGGGAATAAGCCGACCCAACCGCCTTCTCCGGCCATTAAGTGGCTGTCACCGAGCGCCGAAACAACCCCTCGCTAGGTCAAGGAGCCTGTTCCCAGGCCGGTTGTTCGCAAATTACTGCTGCCCACCGATTTTGGTGGAACCGCCCCTCTCAGCCGTTAGTTGGGGCTCCGACCAAGAGTTCTCGGTCGGCTCAGGGGCTGCCCCATAGGCTGTCGGTCACCTCACTCCCGATAAACCCCGCAGGTGGAGGGTTTCAGGCTCGAGGCAGCTCTTGAAGACTCGGAGTCGGAAGATGACTCCTCCCTGTTCTCCAGGCAGATGGACTGGAGTCCTCGGGGCAGTCAGTGGACACAGCTATCTGTCCTTCCTTGGCCTACTTCGGCTCATCTCGGAGTCCACCGGGATGAGCTCAAGCCTGCTTCAACGGGCCAGATATCCCTCACGGAGATTCTGGACCGAGGGATCTCCGACGGAGGCCTTTCCGGTGGCGAAGCCATCGTTGGTCCGGCTGGAACTATGGCAGCGTCCGGCTTCCTGCCCTCAGCCCGGCCAGGATGGCCAGGAAGCACGCTGTCCCCACCGGTTCCCTGTCCGGTTGGAACACCCCTCTGCTGAGGGGTTGGTTATCAATAGCGCTTTCCGCGCTACCAGGACGCAGACAAACCGCCCGACAAAGAATCCAAGAAACTGGATTACGCTGGCGAAAAGTCTATACTGTTTTTTCCTTCTCGGCCAGGCCAGTTAGGCCGCCCTGATGGCACACTTCTCCCATGCCCTGTTGGGCTCCTGGATGAGGTCATTCTCATCTTCCCGCTGGACCTGCAGACCACGGTCAAACAGGTGCGGGATTAGGCAGGGCAGTGGCTAGCAGCAGCTCCAGACTGCTCTCGACATCGGAGATTCTTGTGCCAGGTCAGTGGCGACGCGAGTGGCCATGCATCGGCGGGCGTGGCTGAGGATATCCACCTTCACTCGGATACCCAGCACAAACTGGCGGATGTTCCTTTCCTGGGAACAGACCTCTCAGCCCTGGAGTGGAAGGTCACCTCCAGAGGATCGAAAGTCCAGATGCCACCTTGACTCGGTCTCCTCCCAGAAGGACAAAGGCCGTGAAGCCTCAGCCTAAGCCCTCGCCTTCTTCTGTGCCCGGCGCCCAGCCCAGCAACGCCAGGGTCAGCAGGCTCGACCTTGGTACCCCAAACCCAAGCCGTCGTCTTCCTCTAATAGGAAGCAAGGAGGTAAGGGCCCAGGAGGTTCCTCGGCCGGTCCCTCCACTAAGCCTGCCCAGTGACGGGCTGAGGGGTGTCGCCTCCATTCCCATCGCCTTACCCCTGGTTCCCCCCGTGGGGGGACGGCTCCGGCACTTCCTTTCTGCCTGGTCCGCTGTTACCACGGACAGGTGGGTTTTGGAGGTGGTGGGAAGAGGCCTGCTTCTAGAATTCGAGCAGGCACCGCCCTTCAGAGCCGTCGCCCCTCGGGGGGCTTCGGGGTCCCCAGCCTCACTGGCGGCTCGTCAAGCCGACATTGCTCTCCTCCTCCGGAAAGAGGTGATAAGAGAGGTGGAGGACCCTCCTTCAGACCCGGGGCTTGTGTCCAGGTATTTCCTGGTCCCGAAACGGACGGGGGGCTGGCGCCCCATCCTCGACCTACACGACCTAAACAAGTGCCTAAGGTCTCGAACCTTCAGAATGGTCACTCTGGCTCAGATAATGCCATCTCTGGAACACGGCGTGTGGTTCTGCTCTCTGGACTTCAGACGCTGTCTTCACATCCTATCCGTCCAGTCTCACTGAGATTCCTCCGCTCCGAGCGGAGGATCCCTATTCAATTCCAGGCCATGCCTTCGGCCTTTCTCTAGCTCCCAGGGTCTTCACCAAATGCATGGCAGTGGTGACAGCATTCCTGCGGCGCCAAGGGGTCCGGGTGTACCCTTACCTGGACGATTGGCTGATAGCAGCCTCTTCCAGACAGGAGGCGGAGCGGTCCAGAGATCTGGCCTTCCCGGTTTGCTCTCAAGTCGGCCTCCTTATCAACGAGGCCAAATCGGAACTCGAGCCGAAACAGGTGATACTGTTCATCGGGGCAGAGCTCGACTCTTTACGAGCCAGAGCACGGCTCCCGGCGGACAGGGCCGAGGTTCTTACCTCCTTTGCCCAATCATTTCTGGTTGGGCAATCGCGCCCTGCCCGGGACTTCCTGCGCCTCCTGGGTCTCATGGCGGCCTGTACCAGCGTGGTCCGTTGGGCACGTTGGCACATGCGTCCCCTTCAGTGGGGACTGGCCAGCCAATGGTCACAACGCTGCGATCCCTTGGACCAGCTTGTGGTGACGACCCAGGAGATGTGGAATGCTCTCCAGTGGTGGACCGTTCCATCCCATCTGCAGGAGGGCGTCCCGTTTGTCCGCCCGAGCCGGCGGTCTCTCTGACGACCGACGCCTCTTTGATGGGTTGGGGTGCCCATTTGGGGGAACACCGAGTGCACGGCCTCTGGTCCCCGCGGGAGTCCCGATGCGACATCAACCTGCTGGAGCTCCGTGCGGTCCGCCTAGCTCTCACCGCCTTTGCTCCGTTTCTCCGGGGTCAAGTGGTCCCGAGTCCAGACGGACAATACCACGACCATGTACTACCTAAACCGCCAGGGCGGGACGCGCTCCATGCTTCTATGCAAGGAAGCTCTCCGCATCTGGTCACTTGTGCGCAGTCTGGAGGCGGATCTCCTGGCCATTCATGTGGCAGGAGCCTCCAACACCCTGGCCGATGCCCTGAGCCGGATTGGGGCTGCATCGCACGAGTGGTCTCTCCTGCCGGAGGTAGTACAAGATCTGTTCTCCCTCTGGAGCACACCTCTGGTGGATCTGTTTGCCTCCAGGGAGAACGCGAAATTGAGGCTGTTTCATGCCCCCCTTCCTCAGCAGGGCTCGCTGCAGGGGGATGCCTTCTCGAGGCCGTGGACCCCGGGCCTCTTTCCCCCGTTTCCCCTGATTCACAGGGTCCTGCTCAAAGCGAGGAGGGACAAGGCACAGGTGATTCTGATAGCCCCAGACTGGCTACGCCAGTTCTGGTACCCAGATCTCCTCAGCCTCAGCTCCAGGTTCCCGAGGCAGCTTCCAGCTCGCCCGGACCTGCTCTCAGTCAATCAGGGGAAGGTGTTCCATCCGGACCTTCAATCCCTGCACCTACGGCCTGGTTCCTGGCGCTAGAGTTCCAGGCCTTGGGTCTTTCCGCAGGTCCTCAATGTCGCTTGAGGCTGCACGTAGGAGTCGACCAGAAAATGCTACGCCTTCAAATGGAAGAGATTCTCCATTTGGTGTCGGGGTAAGGGCTTGGACCCTTCCTCTTGTTCTGTGGCCAGCATTTTGGACTATCTATGGTCCCTATCTAGTCAAGGGCTTAGGTCGACGACCCTAAAGGTGCACCTGGCAGCCATTTCTGCTTACCGGGCGCAGGCCGGTCAGCAGTCAGTGGCGCAGGAGAAAGTGGTCGGGCACTTCTTCAAAGGCCTTGATCACATTTCCCCTCCAGTGCGGGAACCCCCACCTCCGTGGGATTTACTGCTGGTACTGGCAAAGCTCATGGGCAAGCCATTCGAACCAATGCACAGGTGTGGTCCCCCCCCCACCTGTCGTGGAAGACCGCCTTCTTGGTGGCTATTACGTCAGCCAGAAGGATGGGAGAACTCCAGGCGCTGAGCATTGAGTCTCCTTACCTGGTCTTCCACAGGGACAAGGTTGTCCTACGCCCCCACCCGAAATTCCTTCCAAAGGTGGTGTCGGAGTTTCACCTTAATCAGGTGTTGTCTCTGCCGGTGTTCTACCCCAATCACACCTCGGAGGCCGAATATAGGCTCCATACTTTGGACCCTAGAAGTGCGCTCGCCTACTACAAGGAGCGCACGGCTGGGATCTGGGAGAGGTTCACCAGCTGTTTTGTCACCTACACTGAAGCCGCACCTGGCAGACCTGCAGCCAAGCGGACGATAAGCAGATGGGTCACCTCCTGCATAGATCTCTGCTATGAGTTGGCGGGCATGGAGCCTCCCAGAGGATAAGACATTCTACCCGCCATACTGCTGCATCAGTGGCTGCTTCCAGGGACGTCCCTATCCAGGAAATCTGCAGGGCTGCTACCTGAAGTCAGCAAACACCTTCATTACCCACTACCACATCGACCTTGAGTCACGCCGGGATGCTGGTTTGGGGCCTCGGTTCTCCAGTCCTTATTTCCCAAGTAAGTATTAAGGGGTGTGCCTTGCCTCCTCCCGGAGAACTGCTAGGAGTCTGCCAGATAGTGTGGATGAACAACATATCCATGTCCTAAATACAGGTTACTCACCTGTAACAGGAGTTCTAGGAATGGTATGTTGTTCATCCTGTTTCGACGCACAACCTGAGCTTCCAGCGGGCCAGATCTGGCGTCATGGGGCGGAGCCGAGAGTTTTACCACCCGGGTGGGTGGGAGGAGCCAGCTTGAAGACCTTCCGGCAAGATTTAAAGCGGCAAGGAACCTGCCAGATAGTGTGGATGAACAACATATACCATTCCTAGAACTCCTGTTACAGGTGAGTAACCTGTATTTGCTGACCATGGATATACTAAAACAAAAATTTCTCAACAAAAGGTTTTTAAATAAGGAGTTTAACTCACAGCAGCAGCAGAAGCATGTTGACATTAAAAGCTTAGTGGCATGGATGTAGAGGCACCAGTATTTAAGAATGACTTTGGTAGAGGATTCATTTTGACTAGGGGGTGAGGGAAGGAGTGAGTCTTGATATTTGTAGCATAATGATTTTTAGAAACTTCAGCCTTGAATGGGTTAGACTCTGCAGCCATCTGTACAGTATATCATTAAGCCATATGCAATATGGTATGGGTAAAACCTAGATCACCAGCGTAGGACCAATGCTGTAAAAGATACACTGGGCACAGCTTGTGCAAATATTGCTGATCCAGTGGATCAAATAAATACGTGCAAATAAATACTCAGCCTCATCTCATGCTTCAACCCACCCCAGCAGTGACATTATTACATGATAACACACACCCTGTCGTGCCTTATTGCTTAAATATGCCCTTTCTCAATGTACTATACTTTGATTCAGTTAGTGTATGCAACAGCCTTCATGTGAACACTCTGGGCTTCTCTTTGACTTTTGATGTCTATTTGCTTTAGCTATTGTATATTGTTTGAACTGCTTTGGGCTTCTTGATGTGGTGCCTGTGTGCTTAAACTATGTAATCTGTTTATTTACTGCTACCCATGTATCTCCAGTGAATGTTTGTTATGACTGTCTGCTCTCCAAGCCACTGTTTTTGGTCTTGTTAACTGTGCTCTCTTTGTATTTGTTTCAGTGAGGTGCCTTTGTAAATAAGTCTCTGATTCAAAGGTTTGTAAATCTGATATTTTTCAAATAAATAAATGTTTATGTTTAAGCCCATGAAACACCCTTATCTAGTAAATGCATTCACAGTCGTAGTGGCTCTGCCAGAGTTTGTTTCTGATGTAACAAGTCTCACCTTCTAGCCTTTAAAAAGCCTGTTTTTCTAGTTTATTTCAGGGATACTTTTTTTTTTCCCATTAGCAGATTATATCCTCTCACCACTAGAGGGCTATATCTCTGGTAGCAGTGACATTTTCTGTGTCTACTTTTCTATTAGCAGGTTATATGCAGCTGCCACTAGGAGCTCCTATCCTATCTGGCACATCACACACACACTGTTCCCCAGATTTTATCAGCTCAAATGTATTGACCTCAGCTGCCGAAGCCCGCTCCTCAGACTTATCACCTTACTAATTCTGCTTTTCGGGAAAGTCCACCCCAACCCTGGTCCTGGGTCTTCTATCCCCCCCCCCACCCTGCTGGGTGTGGCCTCCGCATTGCCTCAGTGAACATCTGCAGTCTCCCAAAGAAAACTGCTGCACTCCAGTGCTGGGTCGCACAACACAGGCCTGACATCATTGCCATAGTGGAGACCTGGCTCTCTGCATCAACCCCTGACTCAGCTGTCTCCCTTCCTGGTTTCACCCTGTTCCAAGGGGATCAGGTTGGTAAGCGTGGTGGCGGATGTGCAGGCTACTTGCGTGACTCCCTCCTTAGCCATGCTCTCCCTTCCCCCAAGCTTCGTCATGGTGCCCAAGCCATCACCTTAAAAATCTCCCCGACCCGAGCATGGGCCCTCTCTATCTTACCACTACATACATACCCCCACGGGGCCCAAGGACCAGCAATCCACTCCCTTACTGACTATCTCTCTACACTGCCCCACATAGCTGAGCAGCTCATCCTAGGTGACCTCAATGTAAACTGGCTAGGCTCCACTGCTGCAAACATAAAGGACTCCTTCACTGCCCTTGGCTTAACTCAATCAGTCACTCTCTCCTACCAGATTTAACCAGTCAAGTGGCACCAGCTCCCTCCTTGACATAATACTTTCCAACCGCCCCCACAAAATCAAAACCGTTAATGTCCTAGCTAACTTCCTCAGCGACCACTCCCCTATCCTCTGTTTCTGGTCCTCCCCCACGCAAAAACCCACGTGCAAAGTCACCTCCCACCACCACTTTTGCCCAGGGGGCCTTAGTAAACTAAAGCAGTACCTATCCCAGCTTGACTGGTCCCCGATCTCACTCGCGACTGATATGGACACGTTACTAGCCTATCTCACCAGAGCCTTCTACAAGGTCTGTGACCTCTTTGCCCCCTTTACCAGTACCAGCTCCAAAAGACATAATGCCACCTGGATTTCCCCTTCCCTTATTCAACAACTGAGGCAGCAAGACAACCTCTGGCATGTTGCGAGTCAGGCAGGACAGTGGACAAACAGGCCTGTAATGCCGCTCGTAGGCAGTGCAGCTGGGCCATAAGGCAAGCTAAGTCCAAATACTACCAAACCACCCTGGCCGCCTCCTGGGGCTCTGTGCGTGCATTCTGTGATAATATTAAGGCGCTCAATGGAAAAACTCGCTCCCCCCATCTCAGATGTCTGTCAACGGTGCTATTACCACTGACCCCCCCCCCCACATATTGCCGACTGCCTCAACACAACTCTCTCTGACCTAAGTGCAGTCCTTCGTGTCCACTTTTTTGACCCTATCCCTACCTCAATCGCTCCCCATTTCTTCTTCGCTGCATTTCTCCCCATGAAGCCAAATCACTCCTACTAAAAGCTCTCTCCATCCACAACCCCAGCTGTGACCCCATTGACTCCAGGATTCTCTAACTCTAGATGTCATGCAGCCCCTCTCACCGACCTGTTAAACCAGTCTCTGTGCCTCGGTCAATTCCCAAGCGCCTGGACATCAGCTGAAATTACCCCAATTCATAAGAATGGAAATTGCACATTACCAAATAACTATAGACCAATCTCCATCCTCCTCCCACTCTCTAAAGCCCTGGAAAAAATAGTATCCACCCAACTCATGGAATATCTAACCAAATACAGCATACTATGTCCAGAACAGCATGGCTTCCGCCCTGGACACAGCACTATCACAGCCCTCCTAGAGTTCTCACAGCAAATACACTCTGCACTTGAGTCTGGGGACATTGCTGGAGCAGTGTTCATTGACCTATCTAAGGCCTTTGACACTGTGTGTCACCCCCTGTTGCTTGACTCCCTCCATCAGCTAGGCTTCTCATCTGGCCCCTTGCCTGGTTCTCCAGTTACCTCCATGCCAGATCCCAATGGGTCAAGAGAAACAGTACCCTATCAGCTGCCCTACCTGTTTGCTCAGGTGTTCCCCAGGGTTCCATCCTGGGCCCCACATTTTTCAGTCTCTTTCTAAACACCCTTCCTAGCTCCTGCTCGGGTAGTGTGCTCCTACATGCCAACGATGCGGTTCTCATCGCCTCCCACCCCAACCCCATCACCCTCCAGAAATCTCTGTAACTCACCTTCAGCCAAGCTGAAAAATGGTTCCTTGACCATTGTCTAGTTCTGAATCTCAAGAAGACAAAATCTATGCTTTTTGCCCACCGCCAGATAACTCCAGAAATGCCCCCCTTCTCATCCTCCCTAGTACCCTACACCCCCTTGAACAGGTGTCTGCATACAAATATCTGGGTATCACCTTTGACTCGACTCTCTCGTTCCACTCTCATCTTAATTCTCTGTCCACTGCCGTAAACACCCGGATTGGACTTCTCTACCGCCACAAAGACTGCCTCCCTCAGAATGCCCTCCAGCTGACTCTCATCTCCTCCATCCTGTCATTGGTCGACTACGGGCTTCCTATCTATGCAGCTGCTGACCCCACCGCCCTCACCAAAGTCCAGCGCTTGATCAACAAGGCTTGCAGGCTCCTGACTGGTGCCCCCAGCAGAACGCACATATGCCAGCTCTACTCCTCCTCGAACTTACTCACCTTTGATGAGCGCCTGCACTACCACACCTGTATACTGGCAAAAAAAATCACTATTTGGGCTCTCCCACCCCAAGGTTGCTGCATCCCTTAAATTGGCCTCCTACTCGGTCACCACCTGAAGCGCAACAAAAGCCACCTTCCAGGGCCTCTCTCGCCCAAAAGGTCATTCCACCACAGAGCCCTCTCTTGGTACAACTCCCTCCCCAGTCATATCACAAACATCCCCAAAATCGGCCCCTTCAAAATCGCCCTCCAAAACCACCTCACTGACACTTGGAGCTGTAAATGCCCCTGACTGGCCCATACCTAGAGCGCCGCCTGGCCCAATTTACAGACGTCCTTTCAGACTGCCTTCTTCCCCCAGCAACCACCCCTCCCCCCCCCCAGGTATCACTCCCTAGAACCCCTAGCAGTACCTTATTATTTATATACTAGACTAATTGTAACTAATTGAAGCCTTTGTATACCTTTGTATTACTAGAATTGCTTTGTGTGTTATTTTATTGTATCTCATCTGTAATGTTCTCCATTGTTGTACTCCACCACCAATTGTTGTCTACCCTCCCTGCAATGAGGTGCGTTTGTAAATAAGTCTTTGACTGAAAGGTTGTGAATCTGATTATGAAATAAATAACATATGTGTGGTCTGGTATGTAAACAAACAGAGAGGTGCTCGATCGTATCCTTTGTGTAGGGAAGCGATGCGAGTGTGGTTTTGGGCAGTTCAGCATCAGAGCCAGGTAGTGGCAGTGCACATCCTGGGTGTTCAAAATGTCCTAGCAGACAGTCTCGGCTGCACTTAGTCAAGGGCTCATGAGTGGTCACTGCATCACTTGGTGACTGAGGACATCTTCAACCTTTGGGGACATTCAGATCTGTGTCTCTTCGCCTCCCCATACAACACAAAGCTACCCAGTTTTTTTTCTCAGTCGTTTCCAGGCATGGTGCCTTTTGGCGAGACGCGGTGTCTTTTTGCTGGACAGAAAGGTTCCTGTACACTTTTCCTCCCTTCCCGCTCCTGCAGAAGGTTTTCCTCAAGCTGCAAGTGGAGAAGCTCAGATGATTCTCATTGCTTCATATTGGCCTCACGAAATATGGTTCCCTCTGCTACAGTAGTTAGCGGTGGAGCCTCCAATTCCTCTTCCCTTCTGGACCTTTTGACCTAGGATCAGGGCATGCTGGCTGGTTCATCTGGACCTCAAGTCCCTTAAGTTCATGCATGGCAGCTTCAGACATATTTGTCTTATGCTTTGGGGTCTCCCCCAGAGTTGTTGGAAGTCCTCGTAGAGGCCAGAAAGCCATCTACACGAACCACCTACACAATGAAGTGGAAGAGATTTTCCATCTAGGCAGCCTCCAAGGGTTGGGACCCTTTTCTTGTGTCCTGTTGCTTATGTCTTGGAGTATCTGCTCCATCTCTCTCACCTGGGACTCAGTTATTCCTCTTTGAAGTTCTACACTTGTTTGCCATATTCACCTACCACACCCTGGAAGACAAAACTTTGGCTCAGTTGGAGGTCTCATGTACCTTTATGAAAGGGATATTCCATTTGAAGCCCCCGGTCAGGAACTCTGTTCCCTTGTGTGAACTGAATTTTATCCTTGAGAATCTCACTTTGCCTCTTTTTCAATTGTTGTGAGTTGCGACCTACACTTTGTCTTGGAAAGCGCTATTATTAGTTGCCATTACTTCTGCTCAAAGGATTTCCGAGCTTCAGGCTGTTATGTGTAAGGAGCACTATTTGGTTTTTCACGGAGACCGGGTGGCTCTGTGTACAAATCCTAAGTTTTTACCAATGATTGTTTCTGAGTTTACTTTAAATCACACTGTACACTTGCCAGTGTATTATCCTGAGCACTCTAATCAAGGGGAAGCACTTCTGCACACACTAGATATACACAGAATTTTGCATTACTACACAAATCGGACAAAGTCCATCCACAAAACAGATCAACTTTTGGTTTTCTTTGCACCCAAAAGGGGAGGGTGCCGCAGTTTCGAAACTGTTTATCCAAATGGTTAGCCACCTGCATTCTGTTTTGCTTGTCATCATGGCACAGGTTGGGAAGCATAGGAAAATCGGGAGCAATTGTAAAATTCACAACAAGAGTTTTATTATTAACAGTAAAATCAAAAAAGAATTTGTTCAGAATAACTATTTACTGTGGTAGTACAAACCTAGAAAGCAGCATCCTTTTTATTCTCAATTTCAAGTCTCAGTCTGGTCTCCCTTTTGCAAAATATTGCAGCTCTTTTTTTAAGTCTTTGCAGGAGCTTGTCAAGAAAATTGCATGCTTCTCACACAATGTTCTTGTCAGTTTCAGCAGGTGTAGCAAAAAAGAACACTGTGTCCCAGAACTGACCTCTTGTTTACAGCTTCCCAGAGTTTGCAAACCAGCTTCTCTGTGTAACCCCTTGAGTTCAAAGTAGCTTTTTGCAATCATTTCAGCAGTATAACTATATACCATTTTAAACAAAGGGATCCTAGTATCAGTGACACTTCCACAAAATGATTCACATATATTTTTGTACCAGCAGATATTTTTTTGGGGGGGGGACAGGAGAAAAGAACAGCACGTGACAGTAGAGAGATAGAGAGACCATGTCATATTGCTATCAGAAGTACAACAAACCCCTTCCAGGAGAAGTTAAAGGGCATTCAACCAGAGGCATGGCAGCATCTACTGCAGAGATCTGTGCAGCAGCCACTTGCAGCTCTGTCCATACTTTCACTAAACATTACAGTCTGGACATTAGATCCCTGCCTACTGCAGACCTTTATCCTGCCTCCCGTGTTCAGTCTTTGCTTTACTTATACTGCTTGGGACTCCATCCGTATGGTTAGTGCCACTGCAAGAGCCCTCTCGAAGTAAGATAGTACAGTTACGTAAAAACTTGCCATAACAGTATATCTTCAAGAGTCTATTGCAATAGACAAAGGATTTCCCTCCCTCCTTCCCCCTGCTGTTGCTTCTCTTTTCCTTCTCAGCCTTTTCTAGTGGCTCCAGGAGCCCACTCCTTCTGTCGTACCTTTTCACAGGTCTCTGGCGGGAGACCTGAGGCAGGCTTGAGAGACCACCCACTATATAGCGTTGGGCCAACGCCAATCACATGATGGGTGGGTGGTCCCCCACAGACACTGCTAGCTAATTTTTCTGTGTGGTCCTAGTGCCTGGTGGCTCAGTCCTTATGGTTATTGCCTACTGCAAGAGCCTCTCTCAAAAATCTACTGTTGTGGTAAGTACTTACGTACTTTTAAAAGGAGCTTCTCTAAGGCCCCTTTTCTGCATTGCTGAGTGGCAGTGTTAAAACCCTTACAAATCAGGTATAAGTTCCACAGGTGTGGCCTGATGAGAGAGATCCTCAAAGAAAATACAAAATCTGTAAGACCGAGCTCTTTGTTGTGACTTTGCCACTCCACCCGATTCTAGATATGCCTGCATAGACATTATTGATCTATCTTTGAGAGGGCTGTTGCAGTAGCAGTCACCTTGAGGACTGCGCCCCCTGGTGTCAGGACCACACAGAAACTAGCTAGCAGTGTTTCTGGGGGATCGCCCACCCGACGTCCCGTAACCAACGTCTGCATGACACTATATGGTGGGTGATCCCCACGCCCACCTTCCAGTTATTTCCTGCCATCAACCTGAGCAATGTGGACCTCATGGAGACCGTCACTGCAGCTTGACCACCTTCTTCAGATGAGTATCAATTTTTTCTTGTTTTTCTGCAAAAACTTTCCTTTCTAGGGACATGGATATGTTGTTCATCCACACTGTCTGGCAGGTTCCTTGCTGCTTTAAATCTTGCCGGAAGGTCTTCAAGCTGGCTCCTCCCACCCACCCGGGTGGTAAAACTCTCGGCTCCGCCCCATGACGCCAGATCTTTCTTGCCGCTTGGAAGCTCAGGTTCCCTCCTTAACGCTCTGCGTATAAGACTGGTTCCTAATTCTTCGAAATTAAAAGATTTTTTTGCTAAAAAGACTTCGGTCTTCTCTCCCTCGCGGCTGCGATCGACAAATCGACTCCCAGTTTCCGGAGATGCCCTTGCAGGCAGAAGATGTCTCGGACGGATCCGCACTCCACGTGCGTCTACTGCTTAGGCCTTGAGCACGACCCGCAGGCTTGCGACCTGTGTTCTTCTTTTCTGGCCTACGTCCTCGAAGACCGTGCTGCCCGTTTACAGCTGGGGCGTCCCGAGAAAAAATTTCCTCCAGTTAAGTCAAAAGAGGCACGGTCGGCGGTGTCCGCGGCAGCGGGCTCGGCGGATCAGCTCGAGCAGATGATCACCCTCGGCTGTGGCATTTGTCCCGCTTTCTCTCGGTGCCTCGTATTCGGCTTCTTTTAAGGAGCTTTGTCTGACCCTCTCGACGAAAGGTGAGGGTCCAACTTTTTCTGGACCGTTTTCTCGGTCCAAAAAGAGAGCCAAGAGTAAGTCTCACTGTCGACGCTCTTATGAGCGGGAAAGATCCCCCTTCCCTAGTTGTCGATAGTAGACTTCGGTCGACCCCTCGGCTTCGGCCACTGGCTTCACGGTGTCCCCATCAGGCCAGTTGACCGAGACTCCTGTCGATGCGGTTGAGATTTTTCTCGACCCGTCGGATGGGTTGTCGGCTGGAGAAGCTGAGAATCCCCTCTCCCCGGTTCCCCCGGTGGGAGTTGAGAATCCCATCAGCTCGTCTGTGCCTTCGGTTCCGGAGCCTTCGGTGGAATCGTCCGAGCCGAGGGGAGTGCCGATTCCCTGCGACACCTCCCCGCACCGTCCTCGGCCTAGCCGAGGTTCTCGGTCTCTGACGTCTTCACGGTCCAGCCGATCCCGCCATAGGTGGTCTCGGTCTCGCACCGTGAGGCGGCGCGCCACCGCTTCATCCTCTTCCTCGGACGTAGGAGGCTCGCGCAAGTTGCCGGAGGTATGAGGAACTCATGTGGCAACAGCTCCTTCTGAGTGGGACTAAGCCGACGCCGTCGTCTTCCCCGGCCATTAAGTGGCTGTCACCGGAGCGGCCGAAACAACCCCTTGTTTTAGCCGAGGAGCCTGTTCCCAGGCTGGTTGTTCGTCCAATTCCAGCTGTCCCACCGATTCCGGTGGAACCTCCGCCTCCACAGCCGTGAGTTGGGGCTCCGACCAAAAATTCTCGGTCGGCTCGGGGACTGCCCCATAGGTTGTCTGTCACCCTCACTCCCGATAGACCTCGGCAGGTGGAGGGTGGCTCAGGCCCGAGGCAGCTCTTTGTGGACTCTTCCGAGTCTGAGGATGATTCCACCCTTTTCTCCAAAAGAAATGGACTTGGAGTCCTCAGGAGGACAGTCGGTGGACGATGGCCCTTCGTCCTTCCTAGGATTGCTTTGGCTCATCTCGGAATCCACCAGGATGAAGCTTGAACCCGTTTCTAAATGGGCCAGGTATCCCCTCACGGAGATTCTGGACCGAGGGGATTCCCCTACGGAGGCCTTTCCGGTGGCCGAGGCCATAGTGGGTCTGGCCTTGGAGCTCTGGCAGCCCTGCTTCCTGCCCTGCGCCTGGCCAGGATGGCCAGGAAGTATGCGGTCCCTACCGGTTCCCTGTCCGGTTTTGAACACCCCTCTGCTGAGGGTTGGTTACCGACAGCGTTTCCGGCGTGCGAGCAGCTAGGGATTGGACAAACCTCCCGACAAGGAATCCAAGAAATTGGATTATGCCGGGCGAAAGTCTATGCTGCTCTTCTCTTGGCCTCGCCAGGCCAGTTCGCCATCCTCATGGCACATTTTTCTCATGCCCTGTTGGGCTCCCTGGATGAGGTCGTCCCTCATCTTCCGGCGGATCTGCAGACTACGGTCAGGCAGGTGCGGGACCAGGGCAGGGCAGTAGCCAAACAGCAGCTCCAGACTGCTTTAGATATTGGGGACTCATGTGCCAGGTCCGTGGCGGCTGCAGTGGCCATGCGTCGTCGGGCTTGGCTGAGGATATCCACCTTTACTTCAGATACCCAGCACAAGTTGGCGGATGTTCCCTTTTTGGGGACTGACCTCTTCCGCCCTGGGGTGGAAGGTCACCTGCAGAGGATCGAGAAGTCCAATGCTACCTTGGACTCTGTCTCTTCCGGCCAGAAGGACAAAGGCCGCAAACCACAACTCCAAGCTCCTTCGTCTCTTCTGCGCATCCGCCCAGCAACGCCAGGGTTAGCAGGCTCGGGCTTGGCATCCCAAACCCAAGCCCGAGCTTCCTCCAACAGGAAGCAGGGAGGTGGGCCCAGGAGGTCCCTCGCCGGTCCTCCTCCAAGCCTGCCCAGTGACGGGCTGAGAGGTGTCTCCCAACCCCGCCACTACAGCAGGCTCCTCTGGGGACGGCTCCAGCACTTCCTTCCGCCTGGTCCGTTATTACCATGAACAGGTGGGTACTGAGGTGGGGAAAAGGCCTGCTCTAGAATTGAGCAGGCCCTCGCCTTCAGAGCGCGCCGCTCTGGGGGCCTGGGGTCCACAGCCTCACTGTTGGCTCATCGGGCCGACATCGCTGTCCTCCTCCAAAGGAGGTGATCAGGAGGTAGCGGACCCTCCTCAGACCCGGGTTTGTGTCCAGGTACTTCCTGGTTCCGAACGGACGGGGCTGGGCCCATTCTCGACTTAAACAACTTTCAAGGTCTCTAACCTCAGAATAGCGTCACTCTGGCTCAGATAATACCTCTCTGAACACAGCGTGTGTGTCTGCTTCTGGACCTGCAGGACGTTGTTCTTTCACGTCTCTATCCGTCCGTCACATCGAAATTCCTTCGCCAGCCGGAGGGATCCCTCTTCGAGATCCGAGCCATGCTGTTCGGCCTGTCTCCAGCTCCCAGGGTCTTCACCAAATGCATTGCAGTGGTGACAGCCTTCTCGTGCGCCGAGGGTCCAGGTGTACCTCCACCTGGACGATTGGTTGATAGCAGCCCCTCCAGACGGGAGGTGGAGGGTCCAGAGATCTGGCCCTCCAGGTTTGCTCAAGTCGGCTTCTAATCAACGAGGCCAAGTCGGAACTCGAGCCGAAGCAGGTGATTCTGTTTATCGGGGCAGAGCTCGACTCTCTTCGAGCCAGAGCACGGCTCCCGGCGGACAGGGCCGAGGTTCTTACCTCCTTTGCCCAATCATTTCTGGTTGGGCTATCGTGCCCTGCCCGGGACTTCCTGGACCTCATGGCGGCCTGTACCAGCGTGGTCTGTTGGGCACGCTGGCACATGTGCCCCCTTCAGTGGGGACTGGCCAGCCAGTGGTCACAATGCTGCGATCCATTGGACCAGCTAGTGATGGTGACCCAGGAGATGTGGAACGCTCTCCGGTGGTGGACCGTTTCATCTTATCTGCAGGAGGGCATCCCGCTTGTCTGCCCTGAGCCGACGGTCTCTCTATCGACCGATGCCTCTCTGATGGGTTGGGGTGCCCATCTGGGGGAACACCGAGCGCACGGCCTCTGGTCCCCGAGGGAGTCCCGATGCCGCATCAACCTGCTGGAGCTCCGAGCGGTTCGCCTAGCTCTCATCGCCTTTGCTTCATTTCTCCGGGGTCAGGTGGTCCGAGTCCAGACGGACAATACCACGACCATGTACTACCTAAACCGCCAGGGCGGGATGCGTTCCATGCTTCTATGAAAGGAAGCTCTCCGCATTTGGTCACTCGGGCGCAGCCTGGAGGCGGATCTCTTAGCCATTCATGTGGCAGGAGCCTCCCAACACCCTGGCTGATGCCCTGAGCCGGATAGGGGCTGCATCTCACGAGTGGTCTCTCCTGCCAGAGGTAGTACAAGATCTGTTCTCCCACTGGGGCACACCTCAGGTGGACCTGTTTGCCTCAGGGAGAACGCGAGTTGAGCTGTTTCATGCCCCCCGCCTCAGCAGGGCTCGCTGCAGGGGATGTCTTCTCAGGCTGTGGACCCCGGGCTCTTCTACGCCTTTTCCCCATTTCCCTGATCTGGCTGTGCTTCTCAAGGCAAGGAGGGACAAGGCGCAGGTGATTCTGATAGCCCCAGACTGGCCCCGCCAGTTCTGGTACCAGATCTCCTCAGCCTCAGCTCCAGGCTCCGAGGCAGCTTCCAGCTCGCCCGACCTGCTCTCAGTCAATCAGGGAAGGTGTTCCCATCCGACCTTCAATCCCTGCACCTGACGGCCTGGTTCCTGAGCTGCCAGAGTTCCAGGCCTTGGGTCTTCCGACGAGGTCCTCAGTGTTGTTGAGGCATCCCGTATGAGTCTGACCAGGAAATGTTATGCCTTCAAATGGAAGATTTTCCATTTGGTGTCAGGGCAAGGGTTTGACCTTTCCTCCTGTCCTTTGCAAGCATCTTGGACTATTTATGGTCCTCTGGTCAAGGGCTTAGGTCGAGCGACCCTAGGGTGCACCTGGCAGCCATCTCTGCTTACCGGGCGCGGGCAGGGGAGCAGTCGGTGGTGCAGGAGAGGTGGTCTGGCGCTTTTTCAAAGGCCTTGATCACATTTCCCCTCCGGTGCGGGAACCTCCACCCCGTGGGATTTACTGCTGGTACTGGTAAAGCTCATGGGCAAGCCATTTGAACCAATGCACAGGTGTGAACTCTCTCACCTGTCGTGAAGACCGCCTTCTCTGGTGGCTATCACGCCAGCCAGAAGGATGGGAGAACTTTAGCGCCTGCATCGAGCTCTCACCTGGTCTTCCACAGGGACAAGGTTGTCCTGCGCCTCACCCGAAATTCCTTCCAAAGGTGGTATCAAGTTGCCGTGTTCTACCCCAATCACCCTGAGTTTAATACAGGCTCCATACTTTGGACCTTAGAAGAGCCGCTTATTATAAGGAGCGACGGCTGAAATTTGGGGAGAGGTTCGCCAGCTGTTTGTCACCTACGCTGAAGCCGCCCTGGCAGACCTGCAGCCAGCGACTGATAAGCATGTTGGTCACCTCCTGCATAGATCTCTGCTACATGTTGGCGGGCATGAAGCCTCCCAGAGGGATAAGGCTCATTCTACCTGTCATACTGCTGCATCGGTGGCTGCTTCCAGGGACGTCCCTATCCAGGGAAATCTGCAGGCTGCTACTTGGAAGTCAGCACACACCTTTATTACCCATTACCACATCGACCTTGAGTCACCCGGGATGCTGGTTTTGGGGCCTCGGCTCTCCAGTCTTTATTCCTAAATAGGGGGTGTGCGCTTGCCCCTCCTCCCGGAGAACTGCTAGGAGTCTGCCAGACAGTGTGGATGAACAACATATCCATGTCCCTAGAAATACAGGTTACTCACCTGTAACAGGAGTTCTAGGAATGGTATATGTTGTTCATCCACACGACCCACCCGACCTCCCCGGCTTCGACGCACAACCTGAATTTTCATCGGGCCAGATCTGGCGTCATGGGGCGGAGCCGAGAGTTCTAGGGACATGGATATGTTGTTCATCCACACTCATTGGCAGGTATCCTTGCCGCTTTAAATCTTGCCGGAAGGTCTTCGCTTGCTCCCCACCCACCCGGTGGTATAACTCGGCCGCGCCCCATGACGCCACCAGATCTTCCTTACCGCTTGAAGCTCAGGTTCCTCCTTAACGCCTGCGCTTGTGACTGGTTCCTATTCTCCGCTTATGGTTTTTAAAATAAATTTTGCAAAAGACTTCAGTCTTCATCCCTCGCGCCGCGATGGACAAATCGACTCGGATTTGGAGATGCCCATGCGGGCAGAAGATGTCTCGACGGATCCACACCCACGTGTGTCATTGCTTAGGCCTTGAGCACGACCGCAGGCTTGGCGACCTGTGCTCATCTTTCTCGGCCCATCCTCAAGACCGTGGCTGCCCGATTGCAACTGGGCCGCCCGAGAAGCTTTCTCTCCGTGAAGTCCAAGGAGGCCCGTTGGCGGTGTCACGTGGCGGGTTCGGGCGTGATCAGCTTGAGAAGCGATGGTCTCTCGAAGAGGAGGCGGCGGGCTGATCTTCCTCGGCCATGCATTTATCCCGCCTCTCTGGGTTCTTCCTACGGCTTCTTTTATGAGCTTTTGTCTGTCCCTTCCACTCAAAGGAGAAGGGCCTTGTGTCTGCTGGACCTTATTCTCGGTCCAAAAAGAGGGACAGGGTAAGTCCCTCCGCCGACGCCCTTGGAGCGGGAAAGGTCCCTCCTCGCCGGCCGACCGTCGGCTTCGTCGATCACTTTGCCGCCACTGGCCTCACGGTGTCCCCGCCAGGGCCGTTGACCGAGACCTCACCGATGAAGCCGAGATTTTCTCGACCCATTGGACGGGCTGTCGCCTTTAGCAGCCGAGATTCCTCTCCCTGCCCCCAGGAGGAGTTGAGGATCCTGGGCTGGCCTATGCCTCGGTTCCGAGCCTCCGGATGGACCATCCGAGCCGAGGGAGTGCGAGTTCCGCCGACACCTCCCGCACCGACCTCGGGAGTTCCCGCTGGACTCTCGGTCTCGACCTCTTTCAGGGTCCAGCCGATCCCACCGTCACAGGCGGGTCTCGGTCTGCATCGGTGAAGCGGCGTCGCCCTCGTCCTCCTCCTCTGAGGGAGGTCTTCGCGTAAATTACCGGGGACGGTACGAGACCTTATGTTGCAACAGTTTCTCCTCCTGGCCTGGAATAAGCCGACCCGCCGCTTTCCCCGCCATTAAGTGGCTGTCACCGAACGGCCGACATAACCCCGACTTATCCGGAGGAGCCTATACCCAGGCCGTTGTTCGTCAAACCAGCTGCTCCACCGATTCGTGGAACCTCCGCCCACAGCCACTAATTGGGGTTCACCAAGGATTCTCGGTCACTAAGGGTCTACTCCATCGGGTTGTCAGTTACCCTCACTCCCGACCGACCTCGGCAGGTGAAGGTGGCTCAGGCCAGAGGCAGCTCTTCGAGGATTCTTCCGAGTCGAAGATGATTCCTCCTTTTCTCCAAGCAACTGGACTTGGAGTCTTCAGGAGGTCAGTCAATGGCCGATAGCCCGTCGTCTTCCTAGGACTGCTTCGGCTCATCTCGGAGTCTACCGGATGGAGCTCGAACCCGTTTCAAGCGGGGCCAGGTATCCTCACGGAGATTCTGGACCGAGGGTTCTCCGACGGAGGCCTTTCCGTGGCCGAGGCCATAGTGGGTCCGCACTGGAGCTTTGCAGCGCCTGCTTCCTGCCCTGCGCCGGCCAGGATGGCCAGGAAGTATGCGGTCCCTACCGGTTCCTTGTCCGTTTTTTTGAACACCCTCTGCTGAGGGGTTGGTTACCGACAGCGTTTTCCGCGCACCGTAACGTCCAGGATGTGACAAACCTCCTGACAAGGAAGTCCAAGAAATTGACTATGTCGCTTAAAAGTTCACGCCAAGTCCCCTCTCTCGGCCTTCGTCAGGCCAGTTCGCCATCCCATGGCACATTTTTCTCATGCCCTGTTGGGCTCCCTGGATGAGGTCATCCCTCATCTTCCCGCCGATCTGCAGACTACGGTTAAGCAGTTTGCGGGACCAGAAGGCAGAGCAGTGGCCAAACAGCAGCTCCAGACTGCTTTGGATATAGGGGACTCATTGCCAGATCGGTGGCGGCCGCAGGGCTATGCGTCGGCGGGCTTGGCTGAGGATATCCACCTTTACTCGGATACCCAGCACAGTTGGCGGATGTCTCTTTGGGGACTGACCTCTTCGGCCCTGGGGTGGAAGGTCACCTGCAGAGGATCGAGAAGTCCAATGCCACCTTGGCTCGGTCTCTTCCGCTCAGAAGGACAAAGGCCGCAAACCACAGCCTAAGCCTTTGGTCCTTCTGTGCCCCGGCCCGGCCCAGCAGCGTCAGGGCCAGCAGGCTCGCCTTGGCATCCCAAACCCAAGCCGCCGGCTTCCTCACAGGAGGCAGGAGGAAGGCCCAGGAGGTCCCCGGCCGGTCCCTCCTCCAAGCCTGCCCAGTGACGGGCTGAGGGTGTCGCCCCATCCCCGTCAACTCCACTCCTGGGTCCCCTGGGGACGGCCCGCACTTCCTGCTCCGCCTGGTCCGGGTTGCCACCACGGACAGGTGGGTCTCTGAGGTGGTGGGAAGAGGCCTGCCTCTGGAATTCGAGCAGGCACCACCCTTCAGAGCCGCGCTCGGGGGCTTCGGGATCCCAGCTCACTGGCGGCCTGCCGAGCCGACATCGCCTCCTCCTCCAGAAGGAGGTGGTAAGAGGTGGTGGACCTCCTTCAGACCCAGGGTTTGTGTCCAGGTACTTCCTGGTTCCGAACGACGGGGGTTGCGCCCATTCTCACCTCCACACGACCTAAACAAGTTCCTAAGGTCTGAACCTTCAGGATGGTCACTCTGGCTCAGATAATACCATCCTTGGAACGCGGGCGTGGTGGTTCTGCTCTCTGGACTTGCAGGACGCGCTTTTTTCACGTCCCCATCCGTCCGTCTCACCAGAGATTCCTCTGCCTGAGAGAAGGCTGATCCTCTCGAGTTCCAAGCCATGCCCTCGGCTTGTCTCCAGCTCCAGGGTCTTCACCAAATGCATGGCTGTGGTGACAGCATTCCTGCGGCGCCGAGGGGTCCGGTGTACCCTTACCTGGACGACTGGCTGATAGCAGCTCCCTCCAGGAAGGAGGCGGAGGTCCAGAGATCTGGCCTCCAGGTCTCGTTCTCAACTGGGCCTCCTTATCAACGAGGGCCAAGTCGAACTCGGCCAAGCAGGTGATTCTATTCATCGGGCGCAGTCTCGACTCTCTTCGAGCCAGAGCTGTCCCGCGGACAGGGCCGAGGTTCTTTCCTCCTTTGCCCGATCATTTCTGGTTGGGCATTGCGCCCTGCCGGGACTTCCTGCGCCTCCTGGGTCTCATGGCGGCCTGCACCAGCGTGGTCCGTTGGGCCGCTGGAACATGCGTCCCTTCAGTGGGGACTGGCCAGCCAGTGGTCACAATGCTGCGATCCCTTGACCAGCTTGTAGTCGGTGACACAGGGGATGTGGGAACGCCTCCAGTGGTGGACCGTTCCAGATCATTTGCAGGAGGGCATCCCGTTCGTCCGCCCCGAGCCGACGGTCTCTCTGTCGACCGATGCCTCTCTGATGGGTTGGGGTGCCCATCTGGGGGAACACCGGGCTCATGGCCTCTGGTCCCCGTGGGAGTCCCAATGCCACATCAACCTGCTGGAGCTCCGAGCGGTCCGCCTAGCTCTCACCGCCTTTGCTCCGTTCCTCCGGGGTCAAGTGGTCCGAGTCCAGACGGACAATACCACGACCATGTACTATCTAAACCGCCAGGGCGGGACGCGCTCCATGCTTCTATGCAAGGAAGCTTTCAGATTTGGTCACTCGTGCAGCCTGGAGGCGGATCTCCTAGCCATTCACGTGGCAGGAGCCTCCAACACCCTGGCCGATGCCCTGAGCCGGATAGGGCTGCATCCCACGATGGTCTCTCCTGCCGGAGGTAGTACAGTATCTGTTCTCCCTTTGGGGCACACCTCAGGTGGACCTGTTTGCCTCCAGGGAGAGCGCGAGCTGAGTCTGTTCCATGCCCGCCCCCTCAGCAGGGGCTCGCTGCAGGGGGGATGCTCTCGAGGCAATGGACCCCGGCCTCTTTACGCCTTTCCCCATTTCCTGATCCACAAGGTGCTTCAAGGCGAGGAGGGACAAGGCGCAGGTGATTCTGATAGCCCCAGACTGGCCTCGCCAGTTCTGGTACCCAGATCTCCTCAGTCTCAGCTCCAGGACTCCGCGCAGCTTCCAGCTCGCCTCGGACCTGCTCTCAGTCAATTAGGGAAGGTGTTCCATCCGGACCTTCAATCCCTGCACCTGACGGCCTGGTTCCTGAGCTGCCAGAGTTCCAGGCCTTGGGTCTTTCCGACGAGGTCCTCAATGTAGTTGAGGCGTTCCGTAAGGAGTCGACCAGAAAATGCTATGCCTTCAAATGGAAAAGGTTTTCCATTTGGTGTCAGGGCAAGGGCTTGGACCCTTCCTCCTGTTCCTTGGCAAGCATCTTGGACTACTTATGGTCCCTTTCTAGTCAAGGGCTTAGGTCGACGACCCTAAGGGTGCACCTGGCAGCCATCTCTGCTTACCGGGCGCGGGCCGGGAAGCAGTCGGTGGCGCAGGAGAAGGTGGTCTGGCGCTTTTTCAAAGGCCTTGATCACATTTCCCCTCCAGTGCGGGAACCCCACCCGTGGGATCTACTGCTGTACTGGCAAAGCTCTGGGGCGTTTATTCAACCTATGCACAGGTGTGCTCTCTCACCTGTCGTGGAAGACCGCTTCTTGGTGGCTATCACGCCAGCCAGAAGGATGGGAGAGCTCCAGGCGCTTTCCATCGAGTCTCCTTACCTGGTCTTCCACAGGGACAAGGTTGTCCTGGCCCCCACCCGAAATTCCTTCCGAAGGTGGTGTCGGAGTTTCACCTTAACCAGGTGTTGACTCTGCCGGTGTTCTACCCCAATCACACCTCGGAGGCCGAATATAGGCTCCATACTCTGGACCCTAGAAGGGCGCTCGCTTATTATAAGGATGCACGGTTGAAATTGGGAGAGGTTGCCAGCTGTTTGTCACCTACGCTGAAGCCGCAGTCTGGCAGACCTGCAGCCAAGCGATATAAGCAGGTGGGTAACCTCCTGCATAGATCTCGCATAGTTGACGGGCATGGAGCCTCCCAGAGGGATAAGAGCTCATTCTACCCGCCATACTGCTGCAACGGTGGCTGCTTCCAGGGACGTCCCTATCCAGGAAATCTGCAGGGCTGCTACCTGGAAGTCAGCAAACACCTTCATTACCATTACCACATCGACCTTGAGTCACGCCGGGATGCTGGTTTTGGGGCCTCGGTTCTCCAGTCTCTTTCCCAAGTAAGTATTGGGGTGTGCTTGCCTCCTCCTCCCGGAGAACTGCTAGAGTCTGCCAATGAGTGTGGATGAACAACATATCCATGTCCCTAGAAATACAGGTTACTCACCTGTAACAGGAGTTCTAGGAATGGCATATGTTGTTCATCCACACGACCCACCCGACCTCCCCGGCTTCGACGCACAACCTGAGCTTCCAGCAGGCCAGATCTGGCGTCATGGGGCGGAGCCGAGAGTTATACCACCCGGGTGGGTGGGAGGAGCAAGCTTGAAGACCTTCCGGCAAGATTTAAAGCGGCAAGGATACCTGCCAATGAGTGTGGATGAACAACATATACCATTCCTAGAACTCCTGTTACAGGTGAGTACCCTGTATTTTTACCACCTGGGTGGGTGGGAGGAGCCAGCTTGAAGACCTTCCAGCAAGATTTAAAGCGGCAAGGAACCTGCCAGACAGTGTGGATGAACAACATATACCATTCCTAGAACTCCTGTTACAGGTGAGTAACCTGTATTTTTTGTGCAGGTCTTAGACATCTTCCATCGAGTGGCATAAAAATAAGTACGATTTCTGTGGTGTGCAGCTGCTGCACAAAATTCTCATTTCTGGGGATGTGGATATATTATTCAATCCACAATGTCTAGCAGGTTCCTTGCCACTTTAAGATGGGCCAGAAAGTCTTTAAGCTGGCTCCTACTACCCACCCGGGTGGTAAAACCCACAGCTGTGTCCATGACGCCAGATCTTCCTTACCGCTTGGAAGCTCTGTTCCTTCTAGCGCCTTTAAGCACTTTTTAGGGCGTGATCCAAAACCTTCGGTTTTACTCTAAAATCGTCTTAAAATTTGCAGGACTTAAGTCTTCTCCTTCCTTCACGGCTGCGATGGATTCGAAATCTTCTCCCAGCTTCCGTCAGTGCCCTTGTGGGCAGAAGATGTCTCTGACCAACCCACACGCCATGTGCGTCTACTGCCTTGGGCTTGCCTATGATCCACAGGCCTACGATCTCTGCAAGTCTTTTTCAGTTTTGGTTCTGGAAGACCGCGATGCCAGACATCAGCTGGGGCACCCCAAAAAATGGTTTCTGCTGGTGAAGTCGAAGGAGGCCCGTTAGGCGGTGTCCGCGGCGTTGGGCTCCGTGGTGCAGCTGGAGTAGTTAATCATCGGTGCAGCTGGAGTAGTTAATCATCCTCAAGAAGGAGGAGGAGGCCCAGCCTGTGCCATTTTTTTCGTCGGCATTTATCCCGCTCTCCTTGGGCTCCTCCTGTACTGCTTCCTTTAAGGAGCTTTGTCAGACCCACTCCAGCAAAGGAGAGGGGCCCTCAGGGACTCACTTCAGTAGGTCAAAAAAAAAAAGGAACTGAAAGGGAAGTCCCACCGTCGACGTTTGTGGGAGCGGTAGAGATCTCGCTCCCCGGAGCATCCGCTATTGACTTCGGTCGAGGTTGTGGCTAAGGCTGCTGGCTTTTCGATGTGCCCGTCAGGTCAGCCGGCCGAGACACCCATTGATGCAGTCAAGATTTTTCTTGACCCGTTGGATGGGTTGTCGACTGGAGAAGCCAATAATCCTCTTTCACTGGTACGCCCAGTGGTTATCGGCCTCCTGAGCCTAAGTCCCCAGTCAAGGACCCTAAATCGGTGGATGAGCAGGTTTCCCCCGCCCTCTCTTTTATCCACCATTGGTGACCTTGACGATCTCTGTCCTCCTCCGTGTCGGGTAGGTCCCGCTGACATCAGCAGTCTGGGTCCTGGCATCACGGAAAGCGGCATCGCTGCTCGTACTCTTTGGGGGATCGGCTCCGGCGCAAGTTGCGTCGGTGCTATAAGGACATGATGTGGCAGCAGCTCTTACTGGCTGGCAACAAGCTGACTCCGTCGCCTTCCCCGGCAATTAAGTGGCTGTCTCCTGAACCGCTGAAGTAACCTCTCACCATTGGCTCCTTGGTCGAGGAGCCAACTCCTCCACCCATTGTGGTGGAACATCCACCCCCACAACTGAAGACTGGGGCCCCAACCATGATTTTCGGTCGGGTCAGAGCTTGCCCACAGTTTCAGTCACCCTCACCCCGATCGGCCTTGGCGAGTGGAGGGTGGCTCAGGCGCTCGGCAGCTCTTCTGACGACTCCTCCCTGTATTCCAGGCCCCTCGACCTGGAATCCTCCGGGGGGGTCTATAGGTGAATGGGAGCCCATTCTTATTCCTGGGTATTCTTCGGCTCATCTCAGAGTCTGCTGAGATGCAGCTGAAACCTGTGCAGAAACAGGCCAGATATCCCCTCACAGAGATTTTGGACGGGATTCCCCCAGTGGAGGCCTTCCCTGTGGCTGAGGCCATTGTCGGTCCGGCCTTGGAATTGTGGCAGCAGCCTGCATCCTGTCCTGCACATTCGGCCAGAATGGCCCACAAGTACGCAGTCCCCACCAGTTCCCTCTCCGGTTTTTCGGAGCACATCTCAGCTGAAGAGCTAGTAACTGATAGCATTTTCCATCACTCCAGAAATGCTAGGGACGTAGAGAAGCCCCCGGACAAAGAGTCCAAAAAGCTGAACTACTCCAGGCATGGAGTTTATGCTGCCTCCTCCCTAGACCTTCGACAGGCTAGCTCAGCTCTACTGATGGCACACTTTTCACATGCCCTTATGGGCTCCCTGGATGAGGTGCTTCCTCATCTCCTGGCTGACCTTCAAACGACGGTCAAGCAATTGCAGGATCAGGGAAAGGCTGTGGCCAAGGAACAGCTCCAGACTGCCTTGGACATCAGAAACTCTTGTGCCCAGTCAGTAGCGGCTGCAGGAGCCATGCGCCACAGAGCTTGGCTGCGGAACTCCACCTTCACGGTGGATACCCAGCACAAGCTGGCAGACGTCCCTTTCTTGGGCACTGACTTGTTCAAGCCTGGGGTGGAGGGCCATCTCCAGAGGATCAAGAAGTCAAATGTCACCTTGGACTCGGTAACATCTGCCCAGAAGGACAAAAGCTGCCAGCAACAGTGTAAGCCCTTTCGCCCTTCTGGCTCTGCAGCACGTCTGGCCCAGCAGTACCAGCACCAGGGTCAGCAGGCTAATGCTTGGCGCCCCCAAAGCCAAGCCTGCTGCTTTCTCCAGCAGGAAGTCTGGAGGGATAGGTCCAGGCGTCTCCTTGGCCGGTCCTTCCTCCAAGCCTGCCCGGTGACGTGTTGAAGGGTGCTGCCCCTAACCTCGTCATTCCTTCCCTGGGTCCTTTCCGCCTGGTTCGTTATCACCACAGACCATTGGGTGCTGGAAGTGGTCGGCAGGGGTCTGCCTCTGGAATTCAAGTGGACCCCTTCCAATCGAGCCGTCGCCCCCTCAGGGGGTTACTGGTTCTGTGGCCTCTCTGTTGGCTCGTTGAGCTGACATAGCTCTGCTCCTCCAAAAGGAGGTGATCAGCAAGGTGGCGGATCCTCCTCCGAAACCAGGGTTTGTGTCCAGGTACTTCCTGGTCCTAAAACAGACAGGGGGCTGACGCACCATTCTCGATCTGCACGACCTGAACAAGTTCTTAAGGCCGAGCACCTTCAGAATAGTCACTCTGGCTCAGATCATACCATCCTTGGAACTAGGCGTGTGGTTTTGCTCTCTGGATCTCCAGGACACGTTCTTTCACGTCAGAATCTGTCCGTCACATTGGCGATTCCTCCACTTCAGAGTAGAAGGATCCCTGTACGAGTTCCAGGCCCATGCCCTTCGGTCTTTCTCCAGCTCCCAGGGTCTTCACCAAATGCATGGCAGTGGTGACAGCATTCCTGCAGTGCCGAGGGGTCCGAGTGTACCCTTACCTGGATGACCAGGTTGGAGGTGGAGTGGTCCAGAGATCTGGCCCTCCAGGTCTGCTCTCAAATTGGTCTCCTGATCGAGGCCAAATTGAAACTCGTACCATCGCGAGTGATTCAGTTAATTGGGGCAGAGCTCGACTCTCTTCGAGCCAGAGCCCAGTGGACAGGGCCGAGGTTCTTTCCTCCTTTGCCCCGTCATTTAAGGTTGGGCAATTGCGCCCTGCCCGGGACTTCCTGTGCCTTCTGGGTCTCATGGCAGCTTGCACCAGCGTGGTCCATTGGGCCCGCTGGCATATGTGTCCCCTGCAATGGGGGCTGTCCCGCCAGTGGTCTCAGTGCTCCGGTCCTTTGGACCAGCCAGTAACCATAACCCAGAAGATGTGGGCCAGCCTGCAGTGGTGGCTCATCCCAGCTCATCTGCAAGTGAGTATCCCGTTTATCCACCCTGAGCCAACAGTCATACTTACGACCGATGCCTCTGATGGGTTGGGGTGCTCATCTAAGGGAGCTCCGGGCCCACAGCCTCTGGTCCCCTCAGGAGTCTCGATGCCACATCAACCTGCTGGAGCTTTGAGCACTTCGGCTAGCTCTCACCGCCTTCGCTCCATTTGTACAGGGTCAGGTGGTTCAGGTCCAGATGAACAACACCACGACCATGTACTATCTCAACCGTCAGGGCGGGATGCACTCCTTGCATCTGTGCAAGGAAGCTCTCCGCATTTGGTATCTCATGATCAGCCTGGAGGTGGATCTTCTAGCCATCCATGTGGCAGGAGCCTCGAACAGTCTGGCCGATGCCCTCAGCCGGATAGATGCTGCATCTCATGAGTGGTCTGTCCTTCCGGAGGTAGTTCAAGACCTGTTCTCCCATTGGGGGGTGGACCTGTTCACCTCCAAGGAGAACGTAAAGCTGAGGCTGTTTCATGCCTGCTCCCCTCAGCAAGGCTCACTGCAGGGGGATGCCTTCTCAAAGCCGTGGACCCTGAGCCTCTTCTGTGCCTTACCTCCATTTACCTTGATCCACAAGGTGCTTCTCGAGGCGAAGAGGGACAAGGTGCAGGTGATTCTGGTAGCCCCAGACCTGCCTCGCCAGTTCTGGTACCCAGATCTCCTCAGCATCAGCTCCAGGCTCCCAAAGCAGCTTCCAGCCTGCCCAGACCTGATCTCAGTCAGCAAGAGGAAGGTGCTGCATCCAAACCTTCAATCCCTTCACTTGTCGGCCTGGTTCCTGAGCAGCTAGAGTTCCAGGCCTTGGGTCTTTCCGACAAGGTCCTCAACATCGTTGAGGCATCCCGAAAGGAGTCGACTGGAAAATGCTATGCCTTTAAATGGACGAGATTCTCCATTTGATTTCAGGACAAGTAGTTCTACCCCCTTCCTGTCCATTGGGTAGCATTCTGGACTACCTGTGGTCCCTTTCTCAGTTAGGGCTTTGGTTGACAACTCTTAAGGTGCACCTGGCTGCCATCTCTACTTACCGGGCACAGGCTGGTAAACGGTCAGCACAGGAGAAGGTGGTCTGGTGCTTTTTCAAAGGCCTCGATCACATATCCCCTCTGGTGCAAGAACCTCCACCTCCCGGGCGATCTACTGCTGGTATTGGTCAAACTCATGGGCAAGCCATTCGAACCGATGCACAGGTGTGATATCTCCCACCTGTCATCGAAGACCGCCTTCTTGGTGGCTATAATGTCAGTCAGAAGAATGAGAGAGCTCCAGGCGCTTTCCATAGAGTCTCCTTATCTGGTCTTCCACAGGGACAAGGTTGTCCTTTGCCCCCACCCGAAGTTCCTTCCGAAGGTGGTGTTGGAGTTTCACCTGAATCAGATGTTGACTTTGCCGGTGTTCTACCCCAGTCACACCTTGGAGACAGAATATAGGCTCCATACTCTGGACCACAAAAGAGTACTCACTTATTACAAGGAGCAGACGGCTGAAGTTCGGGGAGAGATTCACCAACTGTTTGTCACCCACGCTGAAGCCGCACCTGGCAGACCTGCAGCCAAGCAGACGACTAGCAGGTGGGTCACCTCCTGCATAAATCTCTGCTATAGGTTGGTGGGCATGGAGCCACACAAAAGGATAAGAGCTCATTCTACCCGCCATACCGCTGCTTTGGTGGCTGCTTGTAAGGACGTCCCTATCCAGGAAATCTGCAGGGCTGCTACCTGGAAGTCAGCACACACCTTTATTTCCCATTACCTCATTGACCTAGAGTCATGCCGGGATGCTGGTTTTGGGACCTTGGTTCTCCGGCCCTTGTTTCCCAAGTAAGTATCGGTGGTGCGCACCTTGCCTCCCTCCTCCCGGAGAACTGCTAGGAGTCTGCCAGACAGTGTGGATTGAACAACATATCCACGTCCCTAGAAATACAGGTAACTCACCTGTAACAGGAGTTCTAGGAGTGGTATATGTTGTTCATCCACACAACCCACCCGACCTTCCCGGCTTCAACACGGAACCTGGCTTCTAGTGGGCTAGATCTGGTGTCATGGGGTGGAGCAGAGGGATTTACCACCTGGATGGGTTGGAGGAGCCAGCTTGAAGACTTTTCTGGCCCATCTTAAAGCAGCAAGGAACCTGCCAGACAGTGTGGGTGAACAACATATTCCACTCCTAGAACTCCTGTTACTGGTGAGTATCCTGTATTTCCTCTGCCTCTTGTGTTTAGGCCCAGAGCACAGTATCAAGTGCGGTGAGGTCTGTTCCAGCTTAAACCATGCCACACAGAAGCTTCACCAGCAGGCCCTGGAAGCCCATCTTCTGAAAAGGAAGATGGCATCCATGGAGAAGGAGCTGCACAAATTAAAAAGCGCTTCTTCCTTGTCAACTGACTCCCACAAGCATAAGATGGACAGAGAGAAGCATCGGGACCGGCAATGGTCCCCCTCTCACCCAGGAAGACCGCCACTTCCTTGGGTCTTCCACCACCACTGGTTATGGTGGCCGCTGGTGCCTCAGCCGAGTCCGAGGATTTTGCCTCCCTTAGACCCATATCCACCACCGGATCTAAGCAGGCTGGCAGGGCTGATAAGCCACTCATTGGACCCTCCGAAGAACACCCAGCCTGGGCTGGTAAGCCAGGCTCTGGTGCCTGCTTGTCCAAGGTCAATAAGCAAGTCATCTGACTCTCCGATAACCGCCTGATCATTCTGTTCATGAGTGCCACCGCGCGCCCCAACAACATCTGGTCGAACAAGAGCCAGCTGCTGGTCCCTGTGCAGCATTCTCCAGTGGGTTCTGCCCACAGGGATGCCACCTCTGCCCTCCCCAGACCCGTGGTAGCTGGAGGATGGGGGTCATCTGTCGGTTGCTGTAGTTCCTGGTTCACCCCGGACCTATCATCGGAGTATCCGCAGACCCCTTTCCTGGTTCTTGCGGTGGGGCCATTGGCACCATCGCAGGCCTTCTCTCCTGCTAGCCACATTCCTGACTCTTCTTTCAGGTCCTTCCAGTCTGAATTTCAGGGTCTCACATTGGCCCCCGCAGTTCCTGCATCGGGGCCTCCATTGGGCTACCCTCCAGCCAGTTACCTGCCTTTTCATCAAGTTCCCAGGTATCCTCCACCAGGCTGCCAGGCATCACGGGGTATGCTCTTTCATGCCCTTCACCGGGTTACCTGTTGCCATTCTCTGAGGGCCAGCTATGATGCGGTGGACTCTTCGGCCAGGGGCACTGCTATGATTGTCTGGAGAGATTTTCCTGGCTCAGAGTGTCAGGCTTGGCACCCGATGTCCAGGCGACTATCCAGGATGCCTCCTTCAGGGGTTCTGTCCTGTTCTGGGAGGGACCAGGACATTATTACCAGCCTCCAGGAGAAGAGCAAGGCCCATAGGTTGGTTCACACCATGTAGCACTCTAGATTCAAGGCCAAACAGCCTTTTTCTTGTCAGAACAAGCGACAGATGAAACAGTGGCATACAACCAGATGCCAGCTCAAGCGTCGGGCACCGTCAGCTGCAGCTACTCATTCCTTTGTCTCTTGACTCGCGGTCTGCCCCCACCCCCAATTGGGGGAGCGAGGAGGCAGAAGGTTCGACAGTCACCTGCCAGGGTGGGAAGCAGTCACCACAAACTCATGGGTCCTTTAGTTGATCAGACAGGGCCACACTCTGGAGTTTCTTGAGAAACCCCCAGACAAGCCTCCAGGGGTGTCTAATTATCCAAAGGTGCACATTCCCCTTTCAAGAGAAGAAATTGAGGATTTTCTGCACAAGGGGGCAGTAGAGCTCGTTCTGTCAAACCAGGTAGGAAAGGTGTATTACTTCCACTTCTACCTGGTCCCCAAAAAGACAGGAGATTTGCAGCTCGTCTTGGACCGCAGTGCTCTAAACCTGTACATAGAGTACAAATGGTTTTGAATGCTGACTCTCCCAGGTTTGCTGCCCCTCCTTGCATAAGGGACAGTGAGTCTGTGCCCTGGGTATGCAGGATGCCTACCTACTTATCCCAGTTTTTCAGGCCCATCAACACTACCTCAGTTTCGCCTTTCAGGGGGAGCATTAACAGTTTAAAGCCCTCCCCTTTGGCTGTCCTCAGCACCCCAGGTTTTTACCAAGTGCCTTGTGATAGTGGCAGTGGCCCTGAGGTGACAGGGCACTGTGTTCCCCTACCTCGACGACTTGCTTCTGTCAGCCCCATCAAAGGAGCAGTTGGAACTTTCCCTCTCGGCTACCCTGGCCCTTTTTGCGCAAGTGGGGATTACTGTCAATCTTCCCAAGTCCCATCTTGCCCCTTCCCAGCACCTCTAGTTTATTGGAGTGTGCTGGATACAGCCCAAGGTATGGCTTTCCTCCCTTTGGACAGGGTGGAAACCTTGCAAATACAGGCTCATCTGGTAGCCTTCAGCAGGCAAGTCACGGCCAGGTCAGTTCTTCGACTCCTTAGCCTTATGGCAGCTGCCATCCCCACTGTCCCTCTGGCCAGGCTGCACATGCAAATTTCTTAGTGAACACTCAGAATGCAGTGGGATCTGAGGTCAGCCGACCTCGACCACATGGTCATGGTCTACTGTTTGATGCAGCAGGATCTTCTATGGTGGTAGCATATCAAAAACCTCACCAAGGGGGGTTCCCTTCCAGTCCCCTCCTCCCACCCAAACCCTAACTACTGACATGTTGGGGATAGGCTGTGGTCTCAGTTGGAGCTCTCCCTGCACATAAATATGCAGGAGATGAGGGCAGTGCTGTATACTCTTTATGCCTTCCAGCATGTTTTGCCAGGGCCCACTATTAGTCCAGTCTGAAAATGTGTGTAGTCTAGTACGTCAACACATAAGGGGGCACTCGCTTGTATCCCCTCTGCAGGGACGCTGTATGTGTGGAATTGGGAAACTCTGCATCCAATTCACCTCACAGCTGTTCATGTTCTGGGCATGCAAAATGTCCCAGTGGACAGTCTCAGGCATACCATGTTAAGAGCCCTCGAATGGGAGCTCAAGCAAGAGGTGGTCGAACAGATTTTTGACTTATGGGGTCGTTCAGACATGGATCTGTTCACCTCCTCATACAATGCAAAACTACCCAGGTTTTGCTCGCTCGCTCCAGGACATGGTGCTTTCTGGTGAGACACACTATATCTCTGCTAGACATGGAGGTTTTTGTACACTTTCCCTCCCTTTCCAGTTCTGCAGAGGATGCTGTGCAAGCTTCAAGCAGAAGGGGCTCACATGATTCTCCTACACCTCTCTGACCTGTGCCTGAGTTACTCTTCGCTGAAGGTTCAGCTGTCTGCTATTTCTGTCTACCACACCTTAGTGGAGGGCAAAGCTGTGGCTCAGCTGGAGGTTTCCAAAACCTTTCTGAAAGGGATCCTCCACCTTAAACCCCTGGTGCGCAGTCCCACGCCACCTTGTAACCTTAATTTTATTTTGGAAAAGCTGACTTTGCCACTTTTGTCTTTTTTTTTTTTTTTACTTACATTTTTATGCCCCCTTCTATTACCATAGCTGCCCCTTCCATCGGGGTTCCCAATGCGACCAAACAGGCTGTGCCGGGAGGACCTGAAGATGCCTGTCCCCATTAAGTGCCCCACTCCTGGACATAAACGGATACCGAATATCCCCCCAGGTTGGGGCAGAGGGGGCTCCCTTACCCCTCTGAACCTCAAGTGGGGCAGACACTCTGAGCTGCTCCTCTGGCTCCAGCAGTCACCGGCGCAGGGGCCCGTCTCATGGCATATCTATGGGGTGTTTTTTCCACATTTTCTGGTCCTGCCCCTTACAGGTGCCAGCACACAAGAAGGGTCAGTGAGACAGCACACAGATTCCTGCCTTCTCTCCAGACCCTTGGTGGACGTCCACCCCTCCCTGCATCAGTGCCTCCTTGGCTGCACTTCCACCCGTTGTTACCCAGGTGGCAGTATTGCAGTGAGGACTGAAGCCCACCCTCCCCGGAGAAGGAGAGTGTCCCTACAGGTGCTCAGTCCTTCTCCCCCGGCTGGCCTTCCAGCAATCCAGGGTTGTTACCAAACCCAGGTCACGCTGCAAGCGGTGGCCTACCAAGCCAGTGGGCCAGTACATTGCCTCCTTTTGAACCAGGTGGTAGTTATATGCTATTATTTGTCATGGAAAGTGCTTTCTAGTTTGTCACTTCTGCTGGAAGGATTTCCAAGCATCAGGCCTTGATGTGTAAGGACCTTATTATGAAGAAAGGTTATCTGAGTTGAGGATGTTCGCCCTGGAATATTGCAGATTAAGGGGTGACATGTGCGTGGTTTTTAAGGCTCTATCAGATGAGGGGTTATGGATGAGGTTGGACCTCGAAATTAGGGAGCAGAAATATACTAGAACCCACCCCTTACAACTGGCTGGGGAAAAATACCTGTCAAAAAAGAGGAAACATTGGTTCAACCTGAGGGTAGTGCCTATGTGTAATGACTTGCCTGTGGAAGTGGTGGCCACAAATAGTATGAATGAGTTTAAAAACAAACTGGACAAATACTTAATAGCTAACAAAATTCTGAGGTATATCTAGGTCATATGTGGTGAGCGATATGGACTACGGTCTTCTATGTTCTGTATTAACCTATGTATTTAATTTTTCACATATACCGGGGTGGCTCTGTGTACCAATCCTCAGTTCTTACCAAAAGTGGTTTCTGAGTTCCCGTTGAACCAGTCTATTCAACTTCCAGTGTATTATCCTGAACTTTCCAATTGGGGTAAGTGATTCTGCATATCTTCGATGTTCACAGAATCTTACGTTATTATACCAACAGAACCAAGTCCGTCTGGAAAACTGACCAACTTTTTGTTTCTTATGCACCCGAGAGAGAGGGTGCAGCAGTTTCTAAACAGTATTCAAATGGTTGTCCAACTGTGTTGTTTTCTGTTTCCAGAAGTTTTGTAAAACCCTCCTAGAAGAGGTTAAGGGCCATTCTACCAGAAGCATGGCTGTTTCTACTGCTTGCTTCTGGAATGTGTCAGCTGCTGATGTTTGTATGGTGGCTACTTGGAGCTCCATCCATACTTTCACCAAGCCTTACAGTCTGGACATTGCCTCTAGGTTTAGCTGATCTTACTTCGAGATACAGCTCTTGCAGCAGGCAACACCATTAGGACTGAAGCCGGCTGGCGTCAGGACCCCACGGAATTCTTCTAGCTAGCTATCTTCATCGGGGACCGCCCCCAACGTCAGGCGTAGTACATAAGAGGGCGGTCCCGCCAGATTCCCCAGTTCTTTCCCGCCGTCGACTTGCATGTCTCGACCCTTTGGCTTGTTTCTAGCGCGTGATGCTCGGTTAAGTTCTTCCTTCGGGAAAAAAATTCATTTTTTGGTTCTTTTACTGTCTGATGTCCTCTCCAACCTCCGTTGAAGACCATCCTTTGAAGTGCACCTGTGGGAAGCAAATCCCATTCAAGGATCCGCATTCGGCCTGCGTCCGGTGCCTAGGCCCTGACCACGACACCCGGTCCTGCTCTTTTTGCCAGGGGTTCAACAGCCGGACCCGGGTCCGTCGCCAGAAGGCCCTTCAAGCTTTCCTGCTTGAAAAAAAAATCAAGGCCATGGACGCAGCCTCCAAGGGGGAATCTTCAGAGAAGGCCCTGAGACACCCCGAGAAGCACAGGGAGAGAGTTAGATCTAAGTCCCTGTCTAGGGCCTCTGACTCACGTAGCTCCAGCTCCCGGTCCGACCACTCTCCTTCCCGGGCCCGTTCTTAGCCTCCCCCTGCAGCGGTGAAGACCCCTTTGGGTTCCTCTTCTGTCTCTCAGGCCAAGACCTCCAAGCCTTCCTCGTCTTCCTCTTCTAAGGCCCTGGCTAGGTTGGGGGACCACCATCACCACCACAAGTCTGGTTCCCGCCATTCCGAACCCGATGTCAGGTATTCCTCCTTGCCTCCTCCTCCTCCCCAGAGGAAGACCAAAGAGCTTACCTCCTTGAAGAAGTTGCGGTCCCGACGCCGGCTATACACCATAGGTCCCAGGAACCGTCGACTGCCAGATGCCTGTCGCCGGTTAGGCCTACGTCTTCTCGGTCATCGGCTGGGGTACCGATGTCTATACCCATTGAGAAGAGGGCCCCGACGCCTCCCACCGACGTCGGTCAGGAGACGATTACGGAGGAGGAGCTGACCCAGCCCAAGGACCAGACGGGCGAACCCGGTCCTGTCGCACCCCCCAGGGAACCCTTTGCCGGAACCTGAGACCCCTTGGGAGCCGATGCCGGAACCCGATGACCGACCATCGGCGCCAGGTCCGTCGTCGGGCCTCACCATATCCGAGGTCAAGGAGTTGTTCACTTACTGGTGGGACATCATAAAAAAGGATGTGGTTCCCACACCTCCTCTTCTTCCACTACTTGCACCCCCTACTCCGTCCGGGGCTGCAGGCCGAGTACCTTCCCCCCAGGAGCCTGCGGATCCTCCTAGGGGGAGACCAGACAAAAGGAGACCTCCGTCCAGATCTTCAGGGTCACCCAGCCCTAAGAGACCCAGAAGACGCCGCCTTTCGCCTTCGACAGAGGACACAGGATCAGAATTCTCGGAAGGATCCAGATCCCCCTCTCCGATCAACATTCCTTCTCCGGACCCACGTGAACTTCCTAGACCTCCGGATGACCCATCGTTCTCAGAGATCATGAGGCATATCCAAGAGAACATGGGCTGGGATGCGGAAGAATTAGACCCCGAGAGATTACGCCTCGCCAGGTATCTTCGGCAGAAAGATCCTAAGCCTATGGTGGTACCACCCTTGGTGGACACTTTCGTGGATGTTGCCAAGGCAGCGTGGAAGCGTCCACACTCGCTCCCGGCGATGCCGAAGAAAGCTGACCGCCTGCACAAGGCCCCTAAGGAGGACCAGTACTTGACTTCACATCCTCTGGCCAATTCTCTGGTCATAACAGCCTCTCATGGCCGGTCCCAGAGACCACAACATTTGAGCACCCTGCCACCGGACCCGGAGTCCAAACAGCTGGATGCTATGGGAAGGTGCACGTACGCTTCCGCTACTTGCACCATCAGATCCCTGAACTACTTAACCCACATGGTGCAGTTCCAAAATGCCTTGGAGCAGGGACTGGATCTGGCAGACAAGTTGCCAGATGGTGAGCAGAAGGAGGAGATGTTGCAACTCCTCCATACGGGTTCGGACGTGGGAACCCAGGTGCTGCGAGCCGCGTACGATTCCGCGGACTCCTCGGCCAGAGTGGCAGCTTCGGGCGTATGCCTCCGGAGACACTCATGGCTCTGTGTCTCCGGATTCACCCCGGACGTCCAGAAGAACATCCTGGACGCCTCTCTTTTCGGAGAAGTTCTTTTTGGTGAATCCTCTGAGAAGGTCCTCACCAAACTCCGGGAAGGCGGTAAAGTCGGTCCAGGCAATGTACCTACCCAGGCTTAGTTCCTTTCGTAGGAACCAAAGCCGTTTTCGTGGCCGGATGCAGAGACAGTTGTCCCGCACCGGACCACAACAGAAGGGCTCCTTTTCTCGCAGAGCCCAGGGAAAGTTGTCCATGGGCCGAAGTCAGCGCCCAGCTAAGCCGGCTCAGCCCACGGATCCCTCTGCCGCCACAGCATGACTCCTTCCCGGCCCCCGCCCCTCAGGATCAATGGGACATCAAGGTCAGGGGTTGCATTGCGGACTACCTGTCAGGGTGGCAGTCCATAACCACCGACAGGTGGGTTCTTCAGTCGGTCGAAAGAGGCCACTTTATGGAATTCGCAGACAAGCCACCTTCGAGGCGTCCTCTGCTCTCCCGTTACTCGAGTCAGCACAGATTGCTTATCAGGCAAGAAATACTCGCGCTCCTGCAAAAGGTAGTGGTGGAGTATGTTCCAGAGAACCAGATAGGATCCGGATACTATTCCCATTTCTTTCTGGTTCCAAAGAAATCAGGTGACCTCCGTCCAATCTTGAACCTCAGCGACCTCAATATGTCGGTCGCCTACAAACGATTTCGCATGGTGACCCTTCAGGGTCTCATCCCCATGCTAAAGAAGGACGCCTTCTTGGCATCTCTAGACATGCAGGACACCTACCTGCATATCCCTGTGGCTCAAGGGCACAGGAGGTTCCTGCGCGTCGAGTTTCTCGGCCACCACTTTCAGTTCCGAGCTCTTCCGTTCGGACTGTCATCGGCCCCCAGGGTCTTTACCAAGTGCATAGCAGCGTCTATAAGGAGACAGGGCCACTATGTGTTCCTGTACCTGGACGATTGGCTTCTCATCCAGAGAGGCGTTGTTGCTGGCTGTCCAGAGCACCCAGGTTCTGTTCCAGTCTCTGGGCATCCTAATCAATTACAAGAAGTCTCTCCTCGTACCGTCCCAGAAGCTGCAGTTCATAGGCGCAGTTCTGGACACCGTCCAAGGGAAAGCATTTCTTCCCGACGAAAGAGCGGAACGCATCAGATCCTTCATCAGGGACCTCTCGGCGAAGAAGACTGCCCCTGCCAGGCTGGTCCTTCGTTTGCTCAGACACATGGCTGCGGGCCATTCCAACCGTCCCTTTGGCAAGGCTCCACATGCGGGTAACTCAGTGGATGCTCAAGGTGCAGTGGGACCAAAGGCAAGACCACATGCAGCAGCCGGTCAGAATCACGAATGCCGTGATTCGAGACTGGCAGTGATGGCTAGATCCAGGAACACTCTCTGCAGGTGTTCCATTCAAAGCGCCATCCCCAGAGGTGATTCTTTCCACAGACGCCTCAGGGCTGGGGTGGGGAGCACACCTGAACGGGGTGAGGTTCCAGGGAACGTGGACCCCTCAAGAAGCTCATCTCCACATCAACATTCTGGAGATGAGGGTGGTCCTTTACGCCCTGCAGGCCTTTCAGTCAGAAATCCCAACGAATACTCTTATGCTTCAAACAGACAATACGGCGGTGATGTATTACCTCAACAAACAAGGAGGCGCACACTCTTACCCCCTTTGCAGGGAAGCGATGAGAGTGTGGGATTGGCAATCTGACATGGCGCAAGCCTGATTGCAGTTCATGTTCCCGGAGTGGACAAAGCAATCACAGGTGGCCTGAGTCGTTCCCAGGCCAGGGTCCACGAGTGGGAACTTCTTCAAGGGGTAGCAGAGGATCTGTTTCTTCGAAGGGGCACTCCAGAACTGGACTTATTCGCTTCCCCATCCAACGCAAAACTGCCCAAATTTTGCTCGTTAGATCCAGGGCCTGGTGTTTTCTGGTGAGACGCGTTGTCCCTTTCCTGGGCGGACAGATTCCTCTACGCCTTCCCTTCCTTCCTGTTGATCCAGAGAGTTCTTCTCAAACTGCGCAGGGAGCATGCAACAATGATCCTGGTTGCCCCTTTCTGGCCCAGACAGATCTGGTTCCCCTTGCTAACGCAGCTGTCCCAGGAACCTCCAATCCCGTTGCCTTTCAGCTCCCATCTCTTGTCTCAGGAGGAAGGTTCACTGGTCCACCCAGACTTACGCTCACTGAACCTGCATGCATGGCTCCTAGAGACATAGCCATTTTGCAACACGGGGTCTCGCAAGAGGTGGCGGAAGTTCTTTCCGCAGCCAGAAAGCCGGCAACGCATGCGACATATGTCATGAAATGGCGCTGTTTTTGTTTGTCGCAAGCACGCGGCCTTTCCCCTCTAGGATGCCTGGTGAAAGTGGTGCTGGAATACCTGCTTACCCTATTCCATTTGGGTCTCGCCTAATCCTCTATTAAAGTGCACCTCTGCGCGATTTCGGCTTACGACTTCCCGGTGGGACAGCGCACAGTGGCACAGCTTGATGCCTCTCGAGACTTCCTGAGAGGGGTGTTACACTTTAGGCCACCCATTAAGGATCCAGTTCCTCCATGGGACTTGCTGTTTGTCCTGGAACAACTCACGCCCCCTAACATGCCATGAATTGCGAGTCTTGTTCTGTGGAAACGTTATTTTTAGTTGCTGTCACGTCAGCAAGGAGAGTTTCCGAGCTTCACGCTCTCATGTGCAGGGAGCCTTATTTAATTTTCCACCAGGACAGAGTGTCTCTGAGGACGAATCCAAAAATTCTTGCCTAAGGTGGTCTCTGCTCTCACCCTCAACCAGGACATCAATTTGCCTGTATATTTTCCCAAATATTCCAATAGAGGAGAGCCGTTGCTTCACACCCTGGATGTTCACCGCTGTCTAAGGTACTACCTGAACAGAACTAAACAGCTTCGCAAGTCGGAGCAGTTATTTGTTTCCTTCACTGAGAGGATGCTGGGCCAACCAGTCTCAAAGCAGACTCTTTCTCGCTGGCTTGTCCAGTGCATCTCATTTTGCTATGACAGCAAACAGAAGCCCCTTCCGGGTACAGTCTGGGGCCACTCGACAAGGGGGGTGGCTACCTGTTTTGCAGCACTACGTAATGTCTTCACCTCTGCCATTTGTGCCGCAGCTACTTGGAGCTCTGTGCACACATTTATTAGGCATTATAGCCTGGATATTACATCACGGCGGAGAGCCGGTTTCGGCCTGGCCGTGCTACAGAGTCTCCTGTCCTAGAGTCAGGACTTGTTTAAAGATCTCTCCTAGTTTCCTCCTCCCAGAATGCTTACAGGCACCATTGCTTGGAAATCAGTCTAATGTATTTACCTGCCAAGAGCTGCATCTCGAAGTAAGATAGTACAGTTACGTAAGAACTTACAGTAACAGTAGATCTTCGAGAACAGCTCTTGCAGCAGGTACCTTCCCGCCCACCATTCCCCCTTGGAGGAGGCATGGCTTACCGAGCCTTGGGCAGGGGCTTACGCCCTTTATCTTTTGATGGCGGATCCTCGGTCTCCCATTCTGTTGTCATCCTGCGGCCGGGAGTCTCCGGCGGGAGAACTGGGGAATCTGGCGGGACCGCCCCCTTATGTACTACGCCTGACGTCAGGGACGGGACCGACGTCGGGGGCAGTCCCCTCTGAAGATAGCTAGCTAGAAGAATTCCGTGGGGTCCTGACGCCTGCCGGCTTCAGTCCTAATGGTGTTACCTGCTGCAAGAGCTGTTCTCGAAGATCTACTGTTACGGTAAGTTCTTACGTAACTGTACTTTCTCCAATGCCTCCTGTCCTAAACTTTCTGCTTTTCTGCAGACCTTTCCTGCCTCCTGTGTTTCAGTTCCTTCTGATTCACAGTGCTTGGGACTCATTCCTGAAGGTGATTACCTATTGCAAGAGCCCTCTCAAAGAAAGATAATACATTTACGTAAGAACTTACCATAACAGTAGATCTTACTTTGAGGGGGAGCTCTTGCAGCATGTAATACCAATAGGACTAAGGCTGCCAGGTGTTAGGACCCCATGTTAAAAATCTTCTAGCTAGCAGTCTGTGGCGGGGGACAGCCCCCAACGTCAGCTCTGCCCGACATCAGATGTAGTATAAAGGGATGATCCCCCGGCGCCATCTCAGTTCTTTTTCCACTGTTGACCCGTTTACATCGGCTCCACAGACACCTTCGTTTTCGCAGTTGACCGTGTTTTTTTTTTCACGATCGCAATGTGCTCATTTTCAGTCCTTTTCTTGGTTTTTCAACAAATTTGAATGTCTTCTCCATCTTCCTCTCAGCGCAAGTCGAAGTGTCAGTGTGGGAAGCAGATCCCATCCAAGGATGGCCACGCAGCCTGCTTGATCTGCCTAGGCACAGACCACCGGCCCAATGATTGCCCACACTGCCAGAAGTTTAACAGTAAGACCCGCATCAGAAGAGCCAACACCCTTAAGGCCTATCTTCTAGAAAAGCAGGTAGCAACCATGCAGAAGTCTCTTTTGGGATGAAGTTCTTCATCCCTCGCTCGAGAGTCTCACCCCAAAGAGAAGCCATCAGGAGGGAAACATCACCGGGAAAAGGACAGGGCCAAGTCAGAATCCTGCCCCAAGTCTCCTCATAAGACCTCTACTGCCTCGGCATCTGGTGGGAGGTCAGAGTCAGTCCCACCTGCTGCCTCTGGGACTCGTGCTAAGAAGATGTCCTTCTCCCATGACAAGAGCAAGGAGTCTTCTGGGCTTTCATTCGGCCCAGTTCCCATTGGCTCACCAACCCTTAAAACTTCTCACGGGTCGGCCCAAGAGGGTCAGGCATGTTCCTCAGGCAGGTCTTCTGAAGCAGGCCGTAAGTCCAGTGGTTTGACCAATAGACACAGACACTTGGATGACTCCACCAGGCGCTGGGAGGTTACCAAGCATTGGATACCCCACCAAGATCAAAGGGGAAACCTTCCGGGGGACGACAGATGACCCATACCGTCTAGCTGAACCACAGGCCAAGACCAGGTGCCGCCGACACATAAGCGTCCATCTAGTCCAAAAGGCCCAGAAGACCATGCGTCTACCCCTACTCCTGGGGATCAGTCGCCCAAAGATTCGCATTCCAAACCAGACGCCAGGTCTGCCTACAATACTAAACCAGATCTGCAGCCCGACACTTTATTGGAGGAGTCCCCTGACCGGACGCCCACCCCAGAAGGTCCTCAAGGCCCGACACCCAATCCTTTGCACCTGACACCCACATCCCTAGTCATCCCCTTGGCAGACTTCAGCGTGTTGTTCAACTCTTGGTGGAACTCTGTCAAAGGTGACTTGCTTTATAGACCCCTGGAGCCTTCACCTAAGGAACCCCTTCCAGTGTTCCCTCTGCCCTCCAGTGGCCGCGCACCCTGTGAGTTCTCATCCATCACCAGGTCCCACAGGTAAAAGACACCCATCATCCATGCCTTCTTCCAGCGATCGTCTACCATTGTCCTCGGGTGAGGTCGCAAGGGACTCATCTTCAGACTACTCTTCCGGGGAAGATCGATTCCCTTCCTCAGGCCAAGAGACTCCCTTAGGTCCCCCCCAGACGACTCCTCATTGCTAGATATTATGCGGCACATACAAGCCCTCTATCAATGGGACACAGAGGAGCTTGACCTGGAAGGATGCCGCTTAGCAACATTTCTGGGTTCCAAGGATCCCAAACCCTTTGTCATTCCACCTCTGGTAGAGTCATTTCCAGACGTCGCCAGGCTCATCTGGCAACACCCTGTCACACGTCTGCAGTGCCAAGGAAGGTGGACAGATTATATAGGACACCCAAGGAGGAGCCATTCCAGGAGAGAATCCTAACGCAGACTGCATGGTGCTTACAGTAGCGCATGGAAGGGCTTAGCAGCCATAGCTGTGCCAGTGGCCCGATTGAGGTGCTGGGGGGGTGGTGGGTGCTGTCTGCTGACAGGGTGAGGAGTAGGGGATCCACTGGACAGCAGGGAGTTTTTTTTTGTTTGTTTTTTGGCACAAGGAGTTGGGAGGACTCTGGATATGGGGGTAACTTGGGGGGATGAGCTTTGTTCAGTTTCGACTGGGAAGGCCACTAGATGCCAGGTAATTTTTTTTTTTTTAATTTGGCCCGTAAATGGCATGTTATTAAATACTGCATGACAAGAAAGCATAATTGCCCTTGAATTGCACTCTTCCTGCAGCATACTGCAGAACTCTGCAGTAATGCTGCAAGGCATTGTGTTGCATCTTGGTTGGTACTACTGTGTAACTGGTCTGCCTTGCACAGCAAATACAGGTACTGATGTTGATAGGGAGAAGGGCAGGACTGAATGGAAAAATAAAGGCAGTGAGGACAGGGAGGGGGCAGAAAGGGGTAAGGCCATCAAGAAATGGAGGGTAATGAGTACCAATGCCCGTAGTCTGGGCAACAAGCTCCCTGAACTTGCTTGTGGACTTGATGGAAGAGGATGCCTGGATATCGTAGCAGTCACAGAAATATGGTACACAGAGAACCATGATTGGGATGTTAACATACCAGGGTACACAACCTACAGGAGAGACAGTGAGGGTAGAAGAGGGGGAGGAGTAGCTCTCTATGTAAGGGAAGGGATAAAAGCAATGGAACAAAAAAGTAAACAGAGGCAAGGAGGCACTGTGGGTCACCTTAGAGATTGGAAATGGCACCACATTCCGCACAGGGGTTGTATACAGACCCCCATATCAGGGAGAGAGAATGGACAAGGATGTGATGGAAGGCATCCTTAGGATGGTCAAGAAAGGGGAGCTACTGTTGATGGGGACCTGAATATGCCAGATGTTAACTGGGGCACCTTTGCTGCAGCCACATCCAAGAGCAGGGCCATTCTCGATGACATACAGGTGGCATGCCTCAGATAGTTGGATCTTACTTCGAGAGGGTTCCTTCAGTAGGTCATCAGAAATAGGACTGGTGTCGCCTGATGTCAGGCTGCACGGCAGACTTTTCTAGCAATCCCTGATGGGGGACCACCCACCCACCTGACGTCATGTGACTGACATCAGCGTGATGGTATATAGTGAGGGGTCCCCATGCCCGCCCTCCAGTTCTTTCCTGCTGTCGCCTCATGCTAGTCACTTAGCAGACTTCATTCAGCATTTGTTGGAAAGTTGTTTTTCGCGCGTTTTTTTCAAACTCACTATTTTCTTCATTCATATTTACGTTAGTTCATGTCTTCTCCGAAGAAGAAGTGCTCCAAGTGTGGCACTCAGATACCGCACAAAGACAGACATTCCAAGTGCATATTCTGCCTAGGCCCAGATCATCTAGTCTCCTCCTGCCCCAACTGTCAGTCCTTCAATCAGGCTACCAAAAAGCCTAGACAGCAGGCATTGGAGGCACATCTTCTCAGGGTCTGTCTAATTTCACTTGAGAAGAAGATGGACAAGTTTAGGGACTCGTCCAATAAATATGCCCCTAAAAAGCATAAGGAGAAGACTGGGGAGCAGGCTAGCTTCGCGGATGATGTCAGGCCCTCTACCAGCAAGGCCCAGTCACCGTCAAAGCACTCAATAAGGAGAAACTTCAAGCAGATAAGTCAGTCGTCGGCTCCTCCGGCAACCGCGCTGCACCAGCCAGTAAGTCTGCCTCCGGAGACCACCCGGCGGCTGTTAAGTCAACTTCCCCAGCTGGGGGCAGTCACCCAGCCTCAGTCACTAAGTTGGCCTGGGGTCCTCTCCCCGACCACACCCGCTAAGTCGTCCGTCTCTGATGACTGCACGGGCTTGGTTCCCCCGTCGGGGCCTACTGGCGCATCAACCGATGTCCGGGGGCCTACTGGCGAAACAACCGACATCCAGCAGGACCAAAGGGAGACAGTCCCGCTCCTTCCTGTTCTTCCCTCACCCCCGTCCTCGCTTCCCACTGTGGAAATGTCTGGCGAGGCCAATGGGGATGCTAGTGAACCAGCTGATTTCGAGGGTTCTTCCCCGTGCTCCCCCGCCGGGGACCAGAGTCAGGAGGCTCCTTCTCAGCCGGATGGCCTTTCTCTGGAGGCCGCAGCATCTCCAACGCCATCAGTCACCACAACAGTCCCAACGCCGGGACTACCAATACCTTCAATGCTACCAGTCCATACAACAGTCCTGACGCCGGGACCAGTGGTCAGGCCTGTTCCGTCAGCCCTGACACCAGACCCAGCTCCTTCAACTGACACTCTTCGTCCGGTGCCGACATCGGTCCCTATAATGTGGACTGTCCCAACGCCAGATCCTAACTTGATCTACACCACAGCAGGTCTGATGTGGGTTCCCCTGATGTCAGGACAGATGATGGGGTATTATAACTGTCCCCCATTACCCCCACAGGTATCCTGGGGAGCCTTACCTGGAAGTTCCCACTCCTGGATGGAGTCCAATGGGACAGTTTTACCAGAGTTATCATCCCATACCCATTACATGGGTCTGCAGGGATATTGCCCTCCTCAAGTCGCTATTCCCCTTCCACCCCCAGCCTCAACCAGCTCCACTTCCACCCCCCCAGCTATGCTGGATTTCAAGTCCTTCCTACAGTCTTGGTGGCAGGGAGCGAGGTCAGAGTTGGTTTTGGACCTGGAAGTGAGGCTCCCACCTCCACTGCTTCATAGGTCTCCTTCCCTGAGCAGTTCGGGTCCGATTGTCCACCTCTCGGGGAAGACTCAGCTGGACGTTCCCCTTTCTCGCTTCGAACATCATCCAGTGGAGGAGGCCGACGACAGTTCTGATGGGAGGGAGGACTCTTCAGAGGAGGAAATTGTGGAGGAACCTGAGACGAGACCTCACCGAAATCACCACCTGAGGCTCCTTCCTTCTCGGATCTCTTGAGGGCCCCCAGAGATTATTTCGATTGGGAGTCAGAAGAACAGGGCCCAATGAGACAGCGACTCAGGGAGCACCTTGATTTAGAGTCCGTCTCCCGTCCCAGTTCCTCCGTGGATGGCCCCCCCACCAAGACCTTACCACCACCATCTGACAGATGTCTCACTCTATCCTGGCTGTCCCCAAGTGGGCAGACAGGCTTTACTGGCCGCCTAATGATGCTCCTTTTTTGAAGACTCATCCAGAGGCAGACTCTGTGATCATTTCAGTGGCTCATGATCGCTCCACTACGCCCAAGCAGTTGAGCACTACTCCTTCAGATAAGGAGTTGAGGCAGATGGACCAGTTTGGCAAGAAAATCTACTCTTCTGCCATGTGTGCGATCTGCTTCCTCAGTTACATGACCCATATGGTGTCCTACCAAAAAGTGACTATGGCCAGGTTGGAGGTGAAGGTCCAGTCTATGGATCCTTCACCTCTCAAGGAGGAACTCGCTAAGTATCTCCGCCTCTCCAAGATCTCTTGCAGGCATGCTTTACGGGCTACCTACAATTCAGTCGACTCCATGGCCCGTACCTCGACAACTTTCATGGCCCTGAGATGGCACTCCTGGCTGCCCCTCTCCGGCCTCGCTAACGAGGTTCAGTCAGCGATTCAGGACACTCCATTCCGGGGTTTAGTCCTTTTCAGAGGTGACATCAAAGATGTCATTACAGAACTACAGGATGATGGTGTTGCCCTTAGATCTGTTCGGTCTATGTACCGATCGTGTGCTTCTCAGCGACGACAACAGCAACCCTTTCGGAAGAGGACCTGGAGGTAGGGGAAATCCACTTAGGCGCGTTGCCATGGTAAGTGAAAGGCCATGGATACCGTCACCCCTCTTGCCTCCAAGAATCTGCGACGTTCAGGGGGGTCCTCCCCCTAACCGACCCGCCACTTCTTGTCTCCCCAGCCCCACTGCCTCTCGGCGAGGAGCAGGTGGGGGGGGGTTCGCTCTCCACGTGCAGGAGTGGTGGGTGATTACCTTCGATGAGTGGGTCCTGCAAATAGTGGCCTTAGGTCACACGACAGAGTTACTGGAGCTTCCTCCGGGAAATCCTCTATTGAAGTCCTCATACACTTGGGATCAGGCTATCCTCGTTCAAGAGGAAATAAATTAGCTCTTACTAAAACAAGCGATTGAGCGAGTCCCTTCTGGGCAAACAGGAAAAGGCTTCTACTTCCATTTTTTTCCTGGTTTCAAAAAAAGTCCGGGGACTTCTTACCCATTCTAGATCTCAGTCAGCCGAGTCATTATGTCAAGTACAAGAAGTTTTGCATGCTGACACTCCAGAGTCTTCTGCTGCTCCTGTTGGAGAATCATTGGTTCTGCACCCTGGATATGCAGGATGCCTACCTACATATCCTTATTTTCCCCAGCCACCGTTGATTCCTGCATTTCCTGTCCTGGGGAAAGCACTTCCAGTTCAGAGCACTTCCCTTGGGGCTGTCTTCGGCATCATGGGTTTTTACCAAGTGCCTAGTGGTGGTTGCGGCATTTTTACTCCACAGAGGGATTGCAGTGTTTCCCTACCTGGACGATTGGCTACTATCGGCCCCATCCAGGGATGCATTGTTGGAGGCTCTGTCATTTACCCTGGACCTGTTCAATCGACTTGGGATCACTGTCAACATGCCCAAGTCATACCTTATCCCCTCCCAGAGACTGCAGTTTATTGGGGCGGTCCTCGATATGGTCCAGTGCAGAGCTTTTCTTCCGTTGGACAGAGTGGAGACTCTGGTCCACCAGGCCTTCAAGGTGGCATCTTGCAGAACCATCCCTACCCGGGAGGTCCTTCGCCTCTTAGGCCTCATGGCAGCTTCCATATGTACCATTCCTCTAGCCAGGCTCCACATGAGGATCTCTCAGTGGTCCCTGAAGATGCAGTGGGACCAGCTTTTGGACGATCTGGACCATCCAGTCCTCATCTGTTCCGCGGTCTAGGAGGTTCTATTATATTGGATGAATCCACACAATCTTTCCTTGGGTCTTCTGTTTCGAAGCCAAGCACCCGTCACTACCCTTACCACAGATGCCTCGAACATGGGGTGGGGTGCACATCTGGGGGAACATCAAGCCCAGGGACTTCGGTCCAGCTTGGAGCTTTCTCTTCACATCAATGTTCTAGAGCTCAGGGCAGTCCTGTATGCCTTACCGGCCTTTCAACCCCTGCTGCCCGAGGGAACACTGCTGATCTAAACAGACAATATGTTGGTGGTTTGGTACATCAATAAACAAGGAGGAACCCGGTCGTACCCTTTTTACAGGGAGATGACCAGGGTGTGGAACTGGGCAGTCCTGCACCACTTGTCCCTAGTGGCCGTGCATGTACGGGAGTTCTAAACATCCTTGCAGACAGTCTCAGCAGATCACGGACCCCTGCTCATGAGTGGGTACTTCATCAGGAAGTCTTAGAATCCATCTTCCAAATTTGGGAGCGGCCAGAACTCGACCTATTCGCCTCTCAATTCAACGCAAAACTTCCCAAGTTTTGCTTGCTCGTTCCACAGCCAGGTGCTTTCTGCAGAGATGCATTATCTCTATCCTGGACAGGGACATTGTTATATGCCTTTCCTCCATTTCCCATTCTGCAGAGGGTCCTCCTCAAACTACAGATGGAGAAGGCCAAGATGACTCTCATCACTCCTCTTTGGCTGAGACAGATTTGGTTCCCACTGCTTCAACAACTATCCAGGGAACCACCAGTTCCACTTCCATTAACACACGACCTCCTTACTCAGGATCAAGGCCGTCTGGTTCATCCGGGGCTCAGGACTTTGCACCTGCATGGATGGCTCCTGCAGACATAGTCATCTCTCACTTTGGGGTATCTTCTAGAGTGGCACAGGTCCTTGTCAAAGCCAGAAAACCTTCCACCCGTTCCACTTATGCATTGAAGTGGAAGCGGTTTTACCATTTGGACGACCGCGAAGGGCAGGAACCCTTTTTCTTGCTCAGCCCCACAAGTCATGGAATACCTCCTTCACCTATCAGACTCAGATCTAGCCTATTCCTCTCTGAAAGTGCACCTCTCTGCTATCTCGGTGTACCAAGAGCTGGAGGTTGGCAAACCTATGACTCAGTTGGATATCTCAAAGACCTTTTTGAAAGGGATTCTCCATCCGAAACCCCCCCCCATCCGCAGCCCAACACCACCATGGGACTTGAATTTCGTCCTGGAAAAGCTCACCTTGCCTCCTTTCAAACCAGCAATGAGCTGTGACCTATGCTTTCTATCTTGAAAGTAGTTGTTTCTGGTTGCTATCACTTCAGCTCAAAGAATTTCGGAGCTTCATGCGCAGGTTTGTAAGGAGCCTTATCTAATTTTTCACCGGGACAGGGCGGTTCTCAGAACCCATCCAAGGTTCCTTCCAAAGGTGGTGTTGGAAGCTACTCTGAACCAATCGGTAGCGCTTCCAGTATATTATCCAGTTCTCGCTAACAGGGTTGAGGCACTCCTCCATGCAATGGACATCCACCCGATTCTCCAGTGTTACACACACCAAACCAAAGACTTTAGCTCTTGCAATCAGTTGTTTGTCTCCTTCGCACAACAAACACGAGGCAAACTGGTTTCCAAGCAGGGCCTTTCCAAATGGTTGGGCAACTGCATTAGATACTGTTATAAAAAGTATGATAAACCCCTCCCGGGCTCTATCAGGGGTCATTCTACTATGGGCATGGCCGCTTCTGCAGCCCTCCTTCATAATGTTTCTGCAGCGGATATTTGTGCTGCTGCTACTTGGAGTTCTGTCCATACCTTTACCAAGCATTATAGTTTGGACATTGCTTCTAGGCAGAGGGCTGGCTTTGGCCTAGCTGTCCTGCTGGGTCTTTTGTCCTAGGCTGGGTCCTTTTTGGACTTCAGTCTTTTCCGTGGATCTTGTTTTGCCCCCTTCCTAGTTTCTCTTGGTCTCTTCTTAGTGGGACTCCGTCCTATTTGTGATGACCTACTGAAGGAACCCTCTCGAAGTAAGATAGTACAGTTACATAGGAACTTACCATAACAGTAGATCTTCAAGAGAGGTTCCTTCAGTAAGTTATATTTTTCCCTCCCTCTTTCCCCTCATTTAAATTTTTATTGGGTCTCCAATCCTGTTTGCTCCTTCTGTTAGGCCTCTTCCTGGCTCCGGCGGGAGAACTGGAGGACGGGTGTGGCAACCGCCCACTATATACCGTCACACATTGACGGGTGGGCGGTTCTCCATCAGGGATTGCTAGAAAAGTCTGCCCTGTAGTCCGACGTCAATCCTATTTGTGATGACCTGCTGAAGGAACCTCTCTCAAAGATCTACTGTTACGGTAAGTTCCTACGTAACTGTACTTTCTGGAACCCACTCATGAAGGAGCAATTTTAGACCTTATACTCCCAAATGGGGACAGTGAGAGGATCTCGGCTCTAGAAGTGGGTAGCCATCTGGGAACAAGTGACCACCAAACGGTGTGGTTCATGATAAACTCAGTTACAGAGTCAAGCCTTACAAAAGTGAGGGTACTGGACTTCAGAAGGGCTGACTTTGGCAAGATGGGAGGGTGCTTTAGAAAAGCACTAGCAAACAGGCTAGAAGGAGGGGTGGAGCAACAATGGGGACACATTAAAACTGCCATCACAGAGACAACAAGCCTTTGTGTGAAGCAAATAAACAAATCAAAATGAAAGAAAATGCCACTATGGTTCTCAAAAGAGGTGGCAGGGAAGGTTAGGGAGAAAAAGATAGCATTTAGGAAGTATAAGGAAACACAGAAGGAGCAGGACAGAGAACTGTACCAGTCAAGGCAGAAGGAAGCAGGGAGGGAAGTCAGAATAGCAAAGGTTCATACTGAGGAAAAGATGGCCAACTCGGTTAAGAAGGGGGTTAAAACCTTTTTATAGGTACATCAGGGAGCATAGAAAGACAAAGGGAGGAATGGTGAGGCTGAATAGAAAGGACGGTGGTTGGGCAGAGAGGGACAGTGAAAAAGCAGGCATACTGAACAAATATTTCTGCTCAGTATTCACAAAAGAAGAGGAGGGGGAGGTGCCTAATAAAATTAACAGAAGCACTCTGGATAGGGGGTCAATCCCAGTCCTTTCACAAAAGAAAGGATTCTGAAAGAACTCCTAAAACTGAAGGTGGACAAAGCAATGGGGCCTGACGGAATTCACCCCAGAATTCTAAAAGAATTAAGGGGAGAACTAGTGACACCACTGACTACCCTTTTTAACAAATCATGGGAGGATGGTGTGATACCTGAGTACTGGAGGAAGGCAGATGTGATTCCCCTTCACAAAAGTGGAAGCAAGACAGAGGCAGGAAACTACAGACCTGTCAGTTTGACCTCTGTGGTAGGGAAAGTGATGTAATCGCTTCCAAAGGAAGGAATTGTTGAGTACCTAGAGGCCATTGGGGCACAGGACCCAAGGCAGCATGGGTTCTAAGTGGGAAGGTCATGTCATACTAATCTGATTTCTTTGACTGGGTGACCAAAGTAGTAGACCAGGGAGGGGCTGTGGACATGACCTACCTAGACTTTAGCAAGGTATTTGACACAGTCCCACAAAAAAGATTAATAATCAGATTAACCAGCCTGGGAGTGGGTCCCAGGGTGTGGTAGCCTGGGTAAAACATTGGCTAGACAACAGGACACAGAAAGTAATTGTAAATGGAGTCCACTCTGAAGAAGGAGGAGGAGTTAAAAGTGGGGTACTGCGGGGTTCAGTACTGGGTCCAGTCCTTTTTAATGTCTTTATAAGTGACACTGAAGAGTGACTGGAAGGAAAAGTATGACTCTTTGCAGATGATACAAAGATCTGCAACAGAGTTGATGTACAAAGAGACATGGAATGGATGAGAAGGGACTTGGCAAGGTTGGAGGAATGGTCAGAAGTCTGGCAGCTTGGATTCAGTGCAAAGAAGTGCAGAATAATGCACCTGGGAAACAGAAACCCAGGGGAAGATTGCACAATGGGGAGGAGGGAGGAGGTAGTAACAACAACAGAAATGGAAAGGGACCTGTGGCTAATCATATCGATGACCTTAAGGTTAGCAAGCAATGTGCAATGGCAGTAGGGAGGGCTGGGGGATACTGGGATGTATTGGGAGAGGCATTACCAGCAGAAAACAGGAAGTTGTTATCCCTATGTAGAGATGGTGAGACCCCATCTGAAGTACTGCGGCCAGTTCTGGAGACCCCATCTCCGGAAGGACATAGGATGGAGGCAGTCCAGAGGAGGGCAACTAAAATGGTGCAGGGTCTGCAAGAGAAGCCATTCAAGGAGAGACTAAAGGAGTTTAATCTGTATACCCTTGAGGAAAGGGGGGGGGGACATGATAGAAACTTTTAAGTACCTCAGTGGAATCAACAAAGTCCAAGAGGATAGCATCTTTCAGAAAAAAAGATGTGCAAGAACAAAGGGACACAATTTGAAGATAGAGGAGGATGGCTCGGGGTAATGTGAGGAAGTATTTTTTCACAGAGAGGGTGGTGGACACATGGAACAGCCTTTCTGAGGAGGTTGTGGGGTCTAAAACTGGGAAAATTCAAGAATGGATGGGACAGACATAAGGCAATTCTTGTGGGTGGTAGGAAGAAACAGGCTGTTGATTAACTAGGATCTGCAGCTTTTCCTGTAGGTAGGGAAATGGGCAGACTAGATGGGCCAACCAGTCCTTATCTGCCTTCAAAGTCTATGTTTCTATATAATGTCTAGTCTCCAGACCCTGAGTCCAAAAAGCTGGACCACATGGGGAGGAAACTCTACACGTCGGCCACTGGTGCCATTCACTTCCTTAATTTTCTGGCTTATATGATGACTTACCAGAAGTCCCCCTGGGAGAAAGCCATGGACCTGGATAAGGCTGAGCCAGACTCTGACAGCAAAAGCGTGCTGATAGCTGTTATTCAGTCAGGCATGGAAGTAGATAAGCACATGCTCAGGTGCTCCTATGATTTGGTGGACATGACAACTAGGGCTGCGGCCTCTGGCATCTGCATGAGGAGGCATGCCTGGCTCAGGGTATCAGGGTTCCACCAGGACTTGCAGGATACCATCCTGTATGCCCCTTTCCAGGGATCCTTCCTTTTTAGGCAAGAGGCGGAGAATGTCACAAAAACAAGCCAAACAGAGTGTTTATGTTTGTTTATTGTATAATCGGATTTGCAACCTTTGAGCCAGAGGCTTGTTTACAAAGGTACCTCATCACAGAGAGAACAGTCAACATACCTACAGAATACAATAATACAGAATAACATAGTTTTATATAAATTGGTTGAACATAAAGTAATTAAAAAAAATTCAGAATTGATAGGTTTAGTACCAGCAGGTACTGGCAGTTGAGAGGGAGGCCGTGGGGGGTGAGTGGGAGTTCAGCCCATAGGGCTGTGTCAGTAGTGTGTGGAGAGCAGCAGAGGCATCTGTTCATGACCGATGCAGCAGTGGGTGTTTAAAAATGGGTTCCGTAAGGCAGTTTTGAAGGGGGCAATTTTGGTGGTGTTGGAAATGGCTGCAGGGAGCGAGTTGAACCAGGATGAGGCTCTGTAGCTGAACGACCTCTGTGCCCGGGTGGTTCTAATTCTGGGTACTAGTAGGGTGACCTTGTCAGTGGTTCGGGTCGTGACTCTGGAAGATGCAAGTTGAATGGAGGTAGATACCTCGGGAAGGGGGAGAGCCCGAGTAGAATCTTCTTAGTAGGCAAGTTTGGTAGCAAAGGCATTCATCAACAGTGCTTGCGCTAACACACCGCTGATGTCCCCCTCGGGCAAAAATCCTAATTTTGATGCACTACTATGAAAGCATTTCATATGCTTTGACGAAGCCCTTCTCTGCTTAATTGGTGCTGCTGTCACTTTAAAAGCACTACAGACCTGTCAGTCTGACCTCTGTGGTAGGGAAAGTGATGCAGTCACTTCTGAAGGAAAGAACAGTTGAGTACCTAGAGGCCAGTGGAGCACAGGACCCAAGGCAGCATGGGTTCACAGCGGGAAGGTCATGTCAGACAAATCTAATAGAGTACTTTGATTGGGTGGCTAAAGTAGTAGACCAGGGAGGGGCTGTGGACATGGCCTACCTAGACTTTAGCAAGGCATTTGACACAGTCCCATACAAAAGATTAATAGTCAAATTAACCAGCCTGGGAGTGGGACCCAGGGTGGTAGCCTGGGTAAAACACTGGCTGGACAACAGGACACAGAAGGTAATTGTAAATGGAGTCCACTCTGAAAAACGGGGGGTTACTAGTGGGGTACCGCAGGGTTCAGTATTGGGTCCAGTCCTTTTAATGTCTTCATCAGTGACATTGCAGAGGGACTGGAAGGAAAGTTGCCTTTTGCAGATGACACAACGATCTGCAACAGGGTTGATACACAAGGAGGCGGAAAGGATGAAAAGGGACTTGGCAAGGTTAGAGGAATGGTCAGAAGTATAGCAGCTAGGATTCAATGCAAAGAAGTGCAAAATAATGCACCTGGGAAACAAGAACCCAGGGAAGAATACACAATGGGTGGGGAGGTAGTAACAACAACAAAAGGAAAGGGACCTGGGGTAATCATATCAGATGACCTTAAGGTTAGCAAGCAATGGGAGAAGGCAGTAGGGAGGGCTGGGGTATACTGGGATGTATAGGAGAGTGCATCAGCAGCAGAAAACAGGAAGTTGTTATCCCTCTGTACAGACAGTCGGTGAGACCCCATCTGGAGTACTGTGTCCAGTTCTGGAGACCCCATCTCCGAAAGGACATAGACAGGATAGAGGCGGTCCAGAGAGGGCAACTAAAATGTGCAGGGTTTGCAAGAGAAGCCATATGAGGAGAAACTAAAGGAGCTTAATATGTATACCCTGAGGAAAGAAGGGAGAGGGGCGATGATAGAAACTTTTAAGTATCTCAGTGGAATCAACAAAGTCCAAGAGGGTAGCATCTTTCAGAAAGAGACTTGAAAGAACAAGGGACACAATTTAAAGATGGAAGGAGGGCGGTTCAGGGGCCATGTGAGGAAGTATTATTTCACAGAGGGGGTAGTGAAATGCATGGAACAGCCTTCCTGAGGAGGTTGTGCGGTCTAGAACTGTGGTAGAATTCAAGAATGCATGGGACAGACATAAGGCAGTTCTTGTGGGGGGTAGGAAGAAATAGGCTGTTGGTTAACTAGGATCTGTGGCCTATCCTGTAGGTAGGGAAATGGGCAGACTAGATGGGCCTAGCGGTCCTTATCTACCGTCAAAGTCTATGTTTCTATGTTTTCCGTGGGACAGTGAGAAGGGTGGTAATGATTGGTCCTGTTTTTTTTGTTTGTTTACATATCGGAGGCGAGCTGCGATTGATATGACTGTAAGGGGGCGGGGGACCCAGCTGAGTAGGCATTGCCAAGTTATCAGCGTGGGCAGCGATTTGACAGTAAATCTGTCGGGAGGATTATGTGGGCCACCAGTCTTCTCCAGTTTGTATACCTGATCTGCAGCAGTTGAATCTGCATGGCAAAGACAAGTAAGTTATGGAGTGGTAGACCCTGTCTGTTTGGGTCGAGAAGAGCCGGTGAATCTGGAGAACTGAGCATGGAGGAGCCAGGAGTGATGGGCATGACAGTGGCAGCAGCAGAAGACTGTGCCTGGTTTGGCAGTTCCACCTACGAGGTAATGGTGTCAGACAGAGCAAAGGAACGTGTGTTCCTTCCTTCTTTGTGTGGGTCCTCTGAGAGTGTCATGAATCCAGGATAGTGTCGCACTGGAGACTCTGTGACGTTCATTCAGGCCATCAATTCAGAGGGGGAAGAGACACTATAAAAGTTACTGTTATTGGTTGGGGGGGGGGTAAAGCCAAACATTTTCTTGTCAATCTAGTCAGTGCCTCTGAGTAGTACTGCCCTCCCCTGCTGCAGTGAAGTAATGCTCAACTTGGAGACTGGCTTCTTACATTTTCTATGGGCTGGCTGAGGAATGAAAAAAAAAGTTACCGGCTGCTAGGTGAATACCTGTGGCTGCCCCACCATAATTAGGGAAAGCGGGAGTATTTCCTCTGTTTTCCCTAGCACCTGAAAACAACAGCATTTTATTTGGTGACTTCTGCTCCACAGACTGCCTTGCACTGAATCCAATTCAGTCTGTGAAGCAGTCAGGTGGTCCAGGCAAACGGAGATTGCACCTTCACTTTTGCTATTGATGTGGCAGCTGCAGGCATTTCTAACAACCGGTAACTACTTAAGTACTTAAGAGAGTTTGGAACTGTTTGATTTTGAAAGCAGCACAAGGGAAGTCACAGAGTTTGGAACTGTTTGATTTTGAAAGCAGCACAAGGGAAATCAGAGAGTTTGGAACTGTCTGATTTTGAAAGCAGCACAAGGGAAATCACAGAGTTTGGAACTCAGTGCTTTGGCTTCTCAGAAGGAACTAGAAGGGGGACAAGATCAGATCTACAGTACAGTAGCTTCTTGTTGTTTTACATTGTTTCTGTGGATTCTACTTGGTAGAAGGTTATTTCTTTTCTTTCTTACTACTAAGGGGCTAGCAGGGTATTGCTTGGGGCTGTTGGAATTTTGAAACCTGTTTTGGTAGCTATAAGTGGGCTCATTTGTTTGATTCACTGTGTGGCAGGCTGCATTTGTAGAGACCTGTTTCTTCTGTTTTAAAACATAATTGGTATGATTTAACTGGGTCTGTTTCTTTGAATTGGAGACCTATATCTTCTAATTCCAAGCCTATTTTGATGTGTTGTGAAGCTGTTTGAATTGGAGTCCTGTTTCTTTGGGTAGCAAACTTATTTTGGGGGCTTTGAGTAGAATTGTGATTCATTGTTGCTGGCTTCACTAGCTGCAAAGTTTGAGTGCAGAGTGGGGGAAGGGTGCTAATGGTCTGACCAGAGGCCTCACCTACCTGATTGTTTCTGGAAGACTCGGGCTGGTTCCACCCTTGGTCCATTCTTTCCTTTATACCAGGGATTCTGAATCACTTCCTCAAACAGGCAAAGGATATGCACCTGTCATAGCAAAAGCAGACATCCAGGAGAGGAACAGCAGCAAGTGAAGAGGTGACTGCTCTCTCAATGAAAGGGAAGTAAATGCAAATCTAGGAGCGTTCATTATTACTTCTTCGCATTGATATTGCATTGGGGAAAGGAGGAGTAGGAGTTTGAAGAAGGTTGTGCAATGGCTACTTAGTCTGTTTTTGAGTGTGGATAGGAAGGATAGGAATATAAAAAGCAGTTGCTCAATATATCTAAATGTGTGCAGCAAAGGAGGTAAGGGAAATAAAGAAAATGTTTTGCACTGATGGAGGAGGGAGGGAGAGAGGAGACTTGGGGGAGTGTTTGGTATCCTGCATCTGGAAGGGTGGGGGGTCACTGGTGAGCAATGACAGCAATGGGTGGGGTGGTAGGCTGCAACAACTGCGGTACACCAATCTTTCTAAAAATTGCCTGGAGTGTGGGAGGATGTTTAGTGTGCAACCACATAGAAAAACTTAGAAAGGAGATTGAGGGTCTGCAGGAGGAACTAAGACAGGCAAGGCAGAATGGGGTGGGTTTAGCCCAATACTGGAGGGAGGAAGAAGGGAGATGAGGGAGGGCGATTTAAGCCAACAGTGGTGAGGAGAGGGTCAGAAGAAGGGAAGCAGAGACAAAGGACCCAGGCCAGGAAGAACAATTGCCGGGAAACCAGGTCAGGAGACAAAAGACAAATGGAAGGAGGAGATAGGGACTTGTGAGGGAGGCCAAGAAGTGGCAAAATTCATGGAGTGGAAAGAGAGAACAGGTTACTATGAAGAGAGGGCGGGCATTTGTAGAGGGCCTTGGGAAATAGTTGTGCTCTGCTAGAGAGAAGAAGGTGGAGGAGGGAAATGATGAAATTAGAGGAGTAATTGATAAATGCCTGGACCAAACTGAGCGAGGGAAGTTCATGAGAATTGCAACAGGGGTAAAAGGGGAAATTATGTGCAGGAGGAAGAAGAGGAGCTGGAAATGAGAGAGGGAGATGAATGGACGCAAGCAGGGAGTAAGAGGGTGGAATCTTAGTGCTGGGGGACTCAATACTAAGAGGAGTTAGGTGGGTAGCAAGGGGGAGAGGCATAGTCGATTTGGGTGGAGGCCATGCCAGGAATGACAGCGGAAAAGGTGGGACAGTCTGTTCTGAAATATGCTAGAAGGGGTAGGGACAAGCCTCATTTAATTATACATCTTGGGACAAATGACCTGGCTGACAAGACAGTAGATACAGTCCAGAGGAGGTTTGAGGAACTAGCACAATAATGTTAGGGGCTGGAAGATCTGTAACTTTTTCAGAGATACTTCCTGTGCCAAAGGCAAGCACAACAAGAAACCTGAGAATAGAGGAATTTAACGGATGGCTAAGAACCTGGTGTTGTGCTAAAGGGTATGGGCTGCTTGAGGGGGGTTGGGAGGGACCTGGGAGGACAGTAGTCTCTATGCCAAGGACAGACTACACCTGAGTGAGGAGGGAAAGAAAGTGTTGAAACAGAGGATGGAGGAGTACATAGAGGAAGTTGGGAATTTAAACTAGGAGAGGGGGGTGGCAGTTGGGGAAGAGATATGCAGAGACCACAGGTTGGGAAACCATATGAGCTTATCCCATAACAGAGACAAAGGACAAATGGCAAGTACTGTTGGTGATGCTAGGAAAGGAGGGCAGGATGAGAGGGGGGGAAAAGGGTGGAAGGTGGTTACCCTTAATGCTAGGAGCCTTGGGAGGAAAATGCAGAGTTACAGGTTCTCATGGCAGAGGAGGTGGACATTGCAGTCATCACGAAACATGGGCCACCCAATACAATGACTGGACCTGTCTGTACAGGGTACAGATTATTTCAGGGACAGAGTGATTGGAGGGGGTGGCACTATATGTGAAGGAAGGACTAAAGTGTGTAAGGAGAAGGGAGGAGGTAGTACTGGAGTCACTTTGGATGCAAATCCAGGATTCCAAGAATAGGATTCTTAGAATGGGAGTGGTGTACAGGCTACCATCTCAGACGGAGGAGTTAGACAGGGAACTAGCGGGACAGATCAGGAGGACCTGCGAGAAGGGTAGTGTGGTGATTGTGGGGGAATTCAACATGCCAGGAGTGGTCTGGAGCACCCCAACAACCAGGAACAGAAGGGAGCAGGTACTACTGGATGCCTTCCAGGACAGCTTCCTGCTGCAAATGGTCGGTGAACCAACCAGGTTAGAAAATATCCTTGACCTTGTGCTGGCAAATGGGGACTTTGTGAGAGAACTTACAGTGGAGGAACCGCTGTCAGGGAGTGACCACCGCTCAGTATGGCTCACATTGGATATGGGCAAGGAAGGAGTGGAATCTGGCACAATAGTGCTGGACTTCAGGAGGGCCAACTTTGAGAGGATGGGGGAAGTGGTAAAAGGGTACCTGGCCAGAATCCAATCTAGTATGGACACTAACCAGAGGTGGGAGCTCAAAAAGCTGGGGATAGTGGAGGCAACCAAAACCTGCTGCAAAGCCCAGAGCAAGAAGGCTAGGGCTAAGAAACCGATCTGGTCGAGCAAGGAGGTCATGGAAAAGGTAAGGAGGAAAAGAGCTGCCTTTAGGAAGTACAAGAAAACAGGGAGGGGGGAGGACGGGGAGGAGTACTTAACAGAATCGAAGGAGGTGTCAAGGGCAATAAGCAGAGCCAAAGCATCTACGGAACTCAGGCTAGCACAAGGCATTAAGAAGGGGGAGAATGACTTCTTTAAGTACATCATGGAGAAAAGGAGCTGTAAGGACCACATAGTAGGGATTAAGAAGGAGCAGGGTTGGGTGGAAGCAGGGTGCGATAAGGCGGAAGTACTAAATGAGTACTTTTGCTCAGTATTTACTAAAGAGAAGAGGGGGTGACACCCAAGGTGGGAGAAATGGCAGAAGCAGGGGGGGAAGTGGTGACAGATGGGGAAATCAAGGAGAGCAGATTTTGAGAGGGTTTGAAGGCACTGAGGGTGGACAAGGCGCCAGGCCCAGATGGCATCCACCCCAGGGTACAGACGGAGCTGGCATAGGTCCTTGCAGGACCTTTGGCAGACCTATTTAATGCCTCACTACATTCGGGGTGTGTACCTCAGGACTGGAGGATGTCTCATGTGGTGCCCCTCTACAAGAGTGGCCCCAAGGATGAACCGGGAAACTACAGACCAGTGAGCCTCACATCCATCGTGGGTAAGCTAATGGAGACTATCCTGAAGGAGAGGCTGGTGGCCCTCCTAGAGGCCAAAGGACTACAGGACAGCAGACAGCATGGCTTCATACGTAGCAGATCCTGCCAAACCAACCTGGTCGAGTTCTATGACTGGGTAAATAGGCAACTGGACAGGGGCCATGCAGTGAATGTCCTGTATCTGGACTTCAGTAAGGCATTTGACTCCGTGCCACATGGAAGGCTGGGAAGGAAGTTAGTAGGCACGGGGCGGGTGCAAAGCTGGTGAGATGGGTAGGAAACTGGCTGCAGGGAACTCAACAGAGGGTGGTGGTGGGTGGGGAGCTCTCACACTCAAGGGCAGTGAGGAGCGGTGTTCCACAGGGCTCAGTTTTGGGACCGGTGTTGTTTGGGATATTCATTGCAGACATACCATGGGACATCAAGAGCAAGATCAAGTCTGTTTGCTGATGATACCAAGGTAGGCGCGATGGGGGATGGCAGGGGTTGCAGGATGATCTGGCAAAGCTTGAAACCTGGTCAGACACCTGGCAACTGGGCTTTAATGCCAAAAAGTGCAAGGTGCTGCATTTTGGGATGAAGAACCCAAGGAGGAGTTACCAGCTAGGGGGAGTGCAGCTTGCCCAGACAGAGGAGGAAAAGCATCTGGGTGTGCTCATTACAGGGTCAATGAACAACTCGGTACAATGTAGAAAGGCAGCTGCAAAGGCCAACAGAATGCTGGGTTGTATTGCAAGGGGTATATCCTCGAGGAGGGAGGTGGTGATTCTGCCACTGTATAGGTCATTAGACCACACCTGGAGTACTGCATGCAGTACCGGCGTCCGTATCTGAAGAGGGACATTAAGTTACTGGAGGGGGTGCAGCGCAGAGCGACAAAGATGATCGAGGGGCTGGGGGACTTACCATATGAGAGGAGGTTAAAGGAGTTGAACATGTACTCACTGGAGGAGACGAGAGACAGGGGTGACATGATAGAAACCTTTAAATACATGAAAGGAATAAACAAGATGGGTACAGAGGGGCTGTTCAAAGTAAGGGAGGGGAGGGCCATCAGGGGCCATGATATGAGACTGGAGCAAGGAAGGTTTAGGAGGGAGATGAGGAGACATTTTTTTACAGAAAAGGTGGTGGCTGGGTGGAATGCGTTACCTGCTGAAGTGGTATGCAGTAGAACAGTGGACTGCTTCAAACAAGGATGGGACAGGACAATGGGGAGGGTTAATGAAGGGGAAGGGAGGGGCAGCTGCAGAATAAGGGGTGCTAGCTGCACATTTGAGCAGACTTGATAGACCTCTAGACCTTTATCTGCTGGCAAATTTCGTATGTACTTGCATATATCTGCCAGTATATTTTTTTATTCCCTCAACTGCCTGACACACAATAAATAAAAGGGGGGCAGGGAGGTTTTCACTCTTACGTGTCATGCAGGGCAGAGTACTACCGCGCTGATGAGGCATGGCAGTTACTTGTATATACCATACTATATCTTCTGGCAAGGGGAAGTGGAAAATTGATTAGCCAGGAGAGGCACATGAAGCTGAAGCTTGAGTCCAAGTGCGATCTGGGAGCACAAGGAAGTTAAGTGACTTGCTCAGGGTCACACAATATGTAAGTGGAGGCTGTGGGATTCAAACCCAGGTCTCCAGGTTTGCAGTTCAGAGTCTTAAACCACTGTGCCATACTGCCTCCTAGCTGACATAGTACCATTTAAAAAAAAAAAAAACAAAAGCCTTTTTTTTTTACAGACATAAATTTGGTGCAGTGACCCCCAACTTTAGGCTTCTAACCCCCTGCTTTGGGAGAAGGGGGTCAAACTGACCCCCTGATTTCTGACCCTAGTGCAGGGCCTGCATCAAGGCTAAGAAGTCTGGCCATGTGATAGAGCTGACAAGTCTGGGTGAGCTCAGGAGCACTGGTTACTAGTCTGCAAGCCTTGTTTAGGGTGAGTCGAATCTTGTTGAGGGCTGTGGCGTCAGCAGCACCATAGACTAGAAGGCCGTAATCGACAAGGGACATTACTTAGGATGTAATGGCAAGCCTGAGGGCATCAGGTGGGAGGCAGTCCTTCTGATGGTAGAGTATGCCAAGACGAGCGGAAGCGAGGGCTATAATGTGGCCATGAAAGGTGAGGGTCGAGTCAAAGGTGATTCCAAGGTATTTGTAAGAGTAAACTTGTTCAAGTGGTTGATGAGTGCTGGGGAAGATTTGGAGGGGTTTGTTGCTGGCTTTGTTCTGGTGGTGGGCAAAGAGCATTGCCTTAGTTTTTTTTTGAGGTTAATGACTAGTCTGCTCTCTTTAAACCAGTTCTCAGCATCATTGAAGGAGTGTTGGAGGGAGGTGGTATTTTTGTGGGCTGCATAAATAACGATGCCGTCGGCGTACGGGAGAATATTGCCTACACTAGCTCTGGGCAGGGGGTTTAAGTAGAGGCTAAAGAGTAGTGGGCCCAAGATAGAGCCCTGGGGAACCCCTGAGCGGATGGGACGGGTTTCCAAGAGTATCCCATTGTTTTTGACATGCTAGGAGTGGGCTGATAGGTAACTCGCACACCAGGTGTGGGGGCCAGCTGAGAAACCTGTATGGTCGAGGGCATTTAGTAGGAGGGGGTGGGAGACAGTGTCAAGGGCCTTACAGAGGTCAATGAACACTGCACCAGCTAGGGAGCTGGAGTCCAGGGAGGAGTGCAGGAAGTTGAAAAACTCTATTAATGCTGTACTTGTACTGTGACCAGCGCAGAAGCCATGCTGTTCTGGGCATAGATTGTTGTATTTTGCTAGATATTCAGTGAGTTGAGTGGCCACCACTTTTTCTAAGGCTTTGGGGGGGGATGGAGATTGGACGATAGTTGCTGGGGGTGGACCTGTCACCTCCTTTGTGAATCGGTGTGACTATAGCTGTTTTCCATGCTGTGGGGAATTGCCCCAGACAGAGGGACCAGTTTAGTAGGTCAGTGAGTGGGACCAGGACATCATCCAGGACCAGCCAGACTATTTTTCTATCCAGGGAGTCGCTGCTAAGACTGTTGCTGTTTAGCACTTTAAGCAGGAGTGGTCTGGCTTCCTAGATGGATACTTTGCATAGATAGAACCGGGGGCACTGAGGATCTGAGGGCGGTGGGTCATGGGTTGGGTCGAGAAAGTTACTCTGGAGGACAGGGCTAAGATCTATAAAGGAGGAGTTAAGGCCGTTGGCAATGTCAGTGGGTTCAATAAAGGTGGAGCCATTGACCATAAGCTGGGCTGGGGGGGAGCATGATTTCCCATTTATTTATTTTATATTGTCCCAGAAGTTCCGGGCACACCTCCATGAGGAGGTGAGGGTGGCCTGGTGGTGGTCTGCCTTGGCTTTGCAGATGGCCCACATGCACCCGTTATGTGTGGTGTTATATGCCTGTCTGTCAGCTGTCCAGCCAGTCTCAGTGGTTATATGCCAGAGGTTATCCCTATCCCTGAGCAGTTGGAGTAGGGCAAGGAAGACCCAAGGTGTGTTTTGCCTTTTGGAGTGGATCATGGTGAAGGGTGCAAAAAGATCACCGGCCTTGTTAAAAGCTTGTGAGAAGAGGTCGAAGACAGCATCAGTGTTGGTTGCATGGCGGATGGGAGACTAATCAATGTGAGCGAGGAAGTGTTTGAGTTTTTTCAGTCTGCCTGGGCGGAGACGCCTGTGGAATGTGGCTTTGGCTACATGTTTGGGGGTGGGGCAGACCAGAGAAATAGGAGACGGGAGTGGTTGCTTAAGGAGTCCAGGAGGACTTGAATATCCTGAATCATTTGGGGGCGGTTGGAGACAATGACGTCTAGGAGGGTGCAAGTCCCTGTAGTTTGGTTACATTTAGTGGGTTGGGAGATGAGTTGGGTCAGGTCTAATGCAGCAAAGGTGTCTCTTATTGGTGAGGCAGTGGGACTGAGCCAGTTCACACTGAGGTCTCCGACTAGGACGTGCATTATGCGGGAGGGTGGAGAGATAGTCAGTGAGAGACAGTATCACTGGGGTCTGGTTCCTTGTGGGTACGTAGGAGACTGTGAGATAGAGTGGACTCTTGGATGGGTCTGGGGTAAGTTTGAGGGTAAGGGCCTGGGCACCATCTGCAAGCTTGGGGGCAGGGAGTGCATGGTCAGTGATGGTGTCGCGAACATAAAAAAAGTACAACCACCTCCACGTTTACCTGCACGATTCTCGCGATATAGGGTGTAGCCTGGAAGGGAGATAAAGGAGTCTGGGGTGCACTTAGTTAGCCAGGTTTCTACTAGGGCTCTGAGGTCTAGTTGGTGTAGTATGACCCAGCACTGAATGGCAGCAAATTTTTTCAGCAGGCCGCATATGTTCATGGAGGCAATGCAGAGTCCATTGGACCTAGTTGGTGGATTGGTGGGGGCAGGGCCTGGGTTAGGGTCGATATTACCAGAGTGGAGTAATAGAATGACCAAGATTCTAGCCCTGGGGTGGCAGTTTAACTTTTTGTGAGTACGTTGAGAGGCAGGGCAGGCAGTAGGGGAGCAAGGGCAGGCTGTTTGGAGAGTCTGGAAGACACAAATGTAGGGGAGCCAGGGGTGGGGTTGGGGGGCAGCAAGGGGGTGGATGCAGGGGTCCAGGGTGCATTGACATGGTGGGGGGTGAGTGGGTTACACTGGTGAGGTATGCGGATGCAGTCGACAGAGGGCGGGGGCTAAGGTCTGGCTGGTGAGAGGTGAGCTCCAGGATGCTTATGAAGATGAGACACATAAGGTGGTAGTGAGCATTCATGGTGCCAGGTAGCCTTGGAGACAGAGCAAAGTGGCTGTCGGGGGGAGTCAAAGCTTTATTTTTTATTTTTATTTTAGCTTTTGTTGACCGGGTAAGTGCACTAGACAAATCCTGCCTATTTTCAGGCACGACCCGGGGGAGGGGGATACAGATGAATGCCAACTGACCTTGAACCAGATTAAGCTGTTGGTGGTATTTTTAGTGAATGAGGGAAATTTGGCCAGGACACCGGGGAAATTCCCCTACTCTTTTCGATAAGTGCCATGGGATCTTTAATATCCACCTGAACTACCACCAATCCAGGCAGATGGGACCTCGGTTTAACGTCTCATCCGAAAGATGGCACCTCAGAAGTGCAGCACCCCCTCATGCTGCACTACAGTGTCAGTACTGGGATATTAACCCAAATGCCAGATGTGGGAACTGAACCCACAGCCCTCTGATCTCCCGGCCTCATTAAGAGCCAAGACAAGATTATCTTGACTTGGTGATATAGCTGCTGACTTTGGTTTCAAGGATACAGGGTTTGAGACCTGTGGGGGAACAGCAGAAAGTATTTTTAGTCTATTATGGATCCGAAAAGATTTAAGAGCTTTAAACACCAAGAGAACTTTATCTTGACTTTCTGGCCTAGAGGTAAACCTGATGACTTTGGTGTCAAGTGTACAGGGCTTGAGACCTACGGTAGGACAGCAGAAAGTATTTTCAGTCGATTATGGAGCCAAAAAGCTTTAAGAGCTTTAAGAACCAAAAGAAATTTATATTGGCTTGCTGGCCTAGAGATAGAGCTGCTGACTTTGGTGTCACATGTACATGGTTTGAGACTTGCAGTGGGACAGCAGAAAAGTATTTTTAGCTGATTATGGAGCCAAAAGGTTTAAGAGCTGTGGGTCAGAGGGAGTAAATAATCTGACTTGTTGGCTTAGTGGTAGGGCTGTTGAGTTTGGGGTCAGTGTTACAGGATGTGAAACCCACAGGGGACAGTAGCAGACAAGGGGAGGACTAGAGATTACAAGGTTTGCAGTGTGGGGAGATAAGGAAGAAACAGTGGGTAGGAGGGTGCTATAGTGACTCCTAGTGGCCAGAAGCCAATAGTAGCTGCAAATAGGGAGTGGAGATGAGGAAAGTGAACAGCATGGTGCCTGGAGGGGCACAGCAGCAACCCCTAGTGGTCAGAGAGTATAAGCTGCAAATGGAAAAGTGGACGCAATGACAGTGGTGCTACTGTACTAAAATCCATAATTTTGTAGTCACAAAAGCAGAGCACACACAAACCTCCAATAAAAAATCAGGGCACCAGCCTCATAAAGATAAATAACATTTTTTGACTGCATAAAACAAAAAGAGGCAAAGCCTGACACGTTTTGGATGTGCTCCCATCCCTTATCAAAGGCATACAAACATTCATCAGTGTGGCTTTTAAATACTAGTACTACACAACGTCATTATGCAAATTACCTTTAAAACTTAACCCTAGGCATACCCATTTAAATTTCATACATGTATTTAATATTGCACATAAACTCAATATCATACAGACTTATGTAGCTAATACTATTGTACAAATCATGAATGTTTAAAAATGTTAATATAAATGCAAAGAAATAATATATATAAAAAAAGGAATATGGGTTGTGGGTGAAGAAAAAGGGAAGACGGAGAAAATAAAGAAGAGGACAGGAGGGGAAAAAAGGGCAATCATTTTGTAAAAGGAACCAGAAACCCAAACTATACATAATCTATACATATGACACTATTTTCATAACACATTTTCATCTCTGTCAGATAGCAGCTTAGAACAAACCATTATTAGCAGCCACTAATACAAAACACAATTGTTGCTACTAACATTTGCTATATAAACTTTAAGACAATAACACGATTCTAAAATCCATAACCACATCATACAACTTGTTACTACTGCAGCATCAATTCTAAATACATTAGACATATTTCTAGATATAAAATCTGTATTTATTTATTCCTTCATTTTTTTTAAGAAGGGTTTGATTTCAAACCCTCCATTTAAGCCTTGGTTTTTGGTAACATTGAGGCTTATGATCCAGCATGCTTCTCTGGACAATAATAAATCATTAAAATTGCCACCTCTTGGTTTCTGACTCACTTTGTCTATACCTATAAATAAAAACTCATGTTCTGATTTGTTTCTAAAACTCATGATATGTGCTGCTGTAGCGTACAATATATCTTTCTTTTCTATAGCTTTGATATGTTCCTTGACTCTTATCTTAAAACTTCTGTTTTCCGTATATAAAATGCTCAACATTTCCAAGTAGCAAGATAAATAAGTCCCATGGAATCACATGTTACTAACTGTCTAATATCAAATTTGCGTCCTGTTTGGATCCACAAATTATTTTCCCTGTTTAATATATTTGCAACAATTTCAATTTCTGCAGGGAAAACACTCAACACTTTTATTTCCTCTCCCCATCGTATTTGCTCCTGCATAATCCTCAAAATGACTATGAAAGAGTTTATCTCCCAGTGTGGGAGCTCTTTTATATGCCATCTGTGGTGGGTCTAGAGCCAGATCACCTAAGCCTGAATCACTCTGTAAAACATGCCAGTGCATCCTAATTATTCTTTCCATTTCTTGTGAATGTACTGAATAAGGCAATGCCACATTAAATCTCTCTGTTCCTTATCTCCTAAAAACTCAGTAATTTTCTTCTCTAACATGTCATCCCTATTTAGATTTGCAGCTTTACTAAATCCATAATAAATATTTTTTGAACTGTACCCCCTTTGTTTCAGCCGAGCACCTAATCCTAATGGTCCTTCCTCAAACATCTGTTCATATCCACAGTTTCTTTTTACTCTTAAAAACTGCCCTTTCTAGGGACATGGATATGTTGTTCATCCACACTGTCTGGCAGTTCCTTGCCGCTTTAAATCTTGCCGGAAGGTCTTCAAGCTGGCTCCTCCCACCCACCCGGGTGGTAAAACTCTCGGCTCCGCCCCATGACGCCAGATCTTCCTTACCGCTTGGAAGCTCAGGTTCCCTCCTTAACGCTCTGCGATTAAGACTTGGTGCCTAACTCTTCAAACTTTGAAATTGCTTCAAACATTTACAAAATACTTGGTATTTCTCCTCGTGCTGCGATGGATAATCGACTCCCGGATTTCGGAGATGTCCCTGCGGGCAGAAAATGTCTCGGACAGACCCGCACTCCACGTGCGTATAATGCTTGGGCCTTGAGCACGAACCGCAGGCTTGCGACCTGTGCGCTTCTTTTTCGATCTCTGTCTTTGAAGATCGTGCTGCCCATCTTCAGTTGAGGCGTCCCGGAAAGAGATTTCCTCCGGTTAAATCGAAGGAGGCCTGATTGGCGGTGTCCGCGGCTGCGGGCTGTGCGGAACAACTTGAGCAGATGATGGCCCTCGAGGAGGAGGCAGCGCAGGCCGCTCCATCTTCGGCAGCGGCATTTGTCCCGCTCTCTCTCGGCGCCTCTTATTCGGCTTCTTTTAAGGAGCTTTGCTTGACCCTCTCGACAAAAGGCGAGGGTCCAACTTCTTCTGGACCGTTTTCTTGGCCAAAAAAGAATAAGGGTAAGTCTCATTGTCGACGCTCTTGGGAGCGGGAAAGATCTCCCTCCCCTTGTCGACAGTCGACTTTGGTCGAACCTTCAGCTTGACCACTGGCTTCCGCGCGTCCCGTCAGGCCAGTTGACTCGAGACACCGCCGGCCGCGGTTGAGATTTTCTTGACCCGTCAGAGGGTTGTCGGCTGGTGAAGCTGAAAATCCTCTCCCTGGTTCCCCCGGCGAGAGTTGAGGATCCCGTCGGCTCGTCTGTGCCTCCGGTCCCGGAGCCGTCGGTGCAGTCCGAGCCGAAGGGTGTACCGATCCTCGGTTCCCCACCGCGCCGACCTCGGCAGACCTGCAGCCAAGCAGACGATAAGCAGATGGGTCACCTCCTGCATAGATCTCTGCTATGAGTTAGCAGGCATGGAGCCTCCCAGAGGGATAAGAGCTCATTCTACCCGCCATACTGCTGCATCGGTGGCTGCTTCCAGGGATGTCCCTATCCAGGAAATCTGCAGGGCTGCTACCTGGAAGTCAGCAAACACCTTTATTACCCACTACCACATCGACCTTGAGTCACGCTGGGATGCTGGTTTTGGGGCCTCGGTTCTCCAGTCCTTATTCCCCAAGTAAGTATAGGGGGTGTGCGCCTTGCCTCCCTCCTCCCGGAGAACTGCTAGGAGTCTGCCAGACAGTGTGGATGAACAACATATCCATGTCCCTAGAAATACAGGTTACTCACCTGTAACAGGAGTTCTAGGAATGGTATATGTTCATCCACACGACCCACCCGACCTCCCTGGCTTCGACGCACAACCAGAGCTTCCAGCGGGCCAGATCTGGCGTCATGGGGCGGAGCCTAGAGTTTTACCACCCGGGTTGGTGGGAGGAGCCAGTTTGAAGACCTTCCGGCAAGATTTAAAGTGGCAAGGAACCTGCCAGACAGTGTGGATGAACAACATATACCATTCCTAGAACTCCTGTTACAGGTGAGTAACCTGTATTTCTGTAAGTTTTTAGTCACATGTTTAGGATGGCAACTTTCTGCTCTTAGAAGGGTATTTCCATCCGTAGGTTTCCTACATATATTTGTTTTGATGGTATTGTTCTCTGTCCTAGTCATTTTTAAATCTAAGAAACAAATCTCTTCCCTAGATGCACTGTATGTAAATTTGGAAATTTGGGTTAGTGCTGTCTAAATATTCTTTAAAGGAGTCCAGCTCCCTACTTTCCCCCTCCCAGATGAAAAATAAATCATCTATGTATCTTTTCCACAAATGTATATTTTCAAAAAATTGGATTTTGTTCCTGCTGGCAGAGAAGGTCATCCTCAGACTTCAAGATTCTGGCAAGGCGATGGCTGATGTTCACAGAATGTACAAAACAGAGCCTTCCGCTTTCTGTTGTCCTTTTTGTTGGAACCAAAGACAACAAGGGAAAAGCCCATAGAACAAAGGAGCCTTTAAGAGATGCAGCCACCCTGTCCCTTCAGGCACCCAGGGCCCCAAACACCCCAAGACACCCTGAACTCCCCAGCCAAATCCCCCAAATAGAGCATGACTACCTGCCATCCCTCCCCCACCCTCAGACACCTCTGGGGGAGACTGTAGGAGGGAGATTCTCCCTCTACCTGTCAGGGTGGTCCAGTATCATCAAGGGCAAGTGGGTCCTTCAGACCATAAAGAGGGATTACTCCCTAGAGTTTTTGAGCTGCCCTCTGGGCAACCCACCCATCCCCTCCCATTGCTCGCCCCATCACACCATTCTTCTAAGAGCAGAAATACGAGCTCTTCTGCAGAAAAAAGGCCATCCAGATGGTTCCTCCTACCAAGCAGGGCAAAGGCTTATACTCCTGGGCAGTAAAACACAGTCTGGACATCACGGCAATTCATGTCCCAGGCATTGAAAGTGTTGTCACCGACAGTTTCATTCACACTCGGGCTGTGAATCACAAGTGGGAATTGCACCAAGAGGTAGCATAAGACCTCTTTGAAAGATGGGATCGACCAGAGCTGGACCTCTTTGCGTCCCCATGCAAAGCCAAACTGCCAAATTTCTGCTCACTAGATCCAGGGCCTGATGTTTTCTGGCAAGACACATTATCCCTCTCCTGGACAGGGAAGTTTCTATATGCCTTCCCACCTTTTCCTCTCCTTCATAGGGTCCTGCTCAAGTTGCAGGTGGAGGAAGCCAGGATGATTCTGGCAGCCCCTCTCTGGCCTACTCAGAACTAGTATCTGCTGCTGCGACAACTGGCAGCAGAACCTCCCGTTCAGTTACCCCTCTTCTCTCACTTGCTGTCCCAGGAACAAGGGATGCTAGTCCACCCGGCTCTGCAGCCTCTGTATCTGCATGCCTTGCTCCTACAGTCCTAGCCGAGGAAAGATTGGGAGTGTCCCGTAGAGTGACAGAGATCCTAGTAGCAGTGAGGAAACCTTCCACCAGGGCTACCTCTGCCACAAAGTGAAAGTGTTTTTATTTATGGGTGGCTCCCTGTTCCTTGGACCCCTTGGGTCGTCCGGTGACATCTGTGTTGGAATATCTTCTCCATCTTTTGGACTTAGACCTCAGCTAGTCATCTATTAAGGTGCATCTCTGCACTTTGTCAGCCTATCATGCACCGGTAAGTGGGAAGACTGGCACAGCTGGACATGTGCAAGAACTTCTTGAGGGGACTCTTACACATCAGACCCACAATGAGGGACCCTGTGCCTCCCTGGGATCTTTTTGTTCTAGAGACGCTCACACTGCCCCCTTCTGAGCCAGCCGCAACATGTGAACTTCACTTTCTGTCTTGGAAAGCGTTGTTTTTAGTTGCTATTACTTCTACTTGGTGAGTTTCCGAGTTACAGGCTCTGATGTGCAAGGAGCCTTACCTTATTTTCCACAGGGACAGGGTAGCACTGCGTACAAAACCCTAAGTTTCTTCCGAAGGTGATGTCTGAACTTACGTTGAATCAGGACATCCAGCTTCCAGTTTATTTTCTAGAATATTCTAATAAAGGTAAGGCTCTGTTGTACATAGACTCCTCAGATACTACCTTGACAGAATGAGTTCTGTTAGACAGATGGATCAGTTGTCCATCTCCTTTGCCTGAAGAAAGACAGGGGCTCCTGTCACTAAGCAGACACTGACCAGATGGTTAGTGCATTGCATTACCTACTGCTACCACCACCATATCAAGGCCTTAGCGGGATAGGTTAAGTGTCACTCTACCAGAGGTGTGGCCACTTCCTTTGCCTCTCTCAGGAATGTGTCTTTGGCAGACCTGTGCACTGCCGTTACTTGGAGCTCAGTACATTTGTCGGACATTACAGTCTGAACGTTGCCTCTAGGAGGAGGAGAGCAGGCTTTGGACTAGCAGTTCTTCAGGGTCTCCTTCCTCTCCAAAGCTGCTCATTATCAGTTATTTCCGGTTTTACTATAGTGCTGCGACAGCACTCGTAACGACATCCTCCACAGTGACAGACACAATGCCGAGTGTCAGCATGGTACCGTCGGGGATGTCGGTGTGTTTCCATCGGGAGCCTCCCTCCCACCACACCCCCAGTCTCTAAATATCTAACTCCACGTCAGACTGGGGAGGGGGTGCAACACCGGGAGCCGCACTGCCGGTGTCTTTCTTGCACCAGCACAGCGACTCACCGCAAACAGGCAAAATTTGTCAATATGCTGGTGTTTGTGGTGGAGGAGTTGACCTTGCATCAGCACACCGTTATTTCCACCTCCCTTCTGACCTGGGTCTCTACTGCTTGGTACTTGGTCCTGTTGGTATTACCTGCTGCAAGAGCTCCCACTCAAAGTAAGAAAGTACAGTTACGTAAGAACATACCATAACAATAGATCTTCAGGAGGAGCTTTTGCAGCAGGGATGGTTTTCCCACCATCCAACCCCCAGGGACAAATTATTTTCCTTTTTCTTTGGGCATGGGAGACCCTTCTCAGTTCTCCATTCTTTTTTCAGCTGGGTCGCCAGTGGGAGAACTGAGATAGTGCCAGGGGACCACCCCCTTTATACTATGTCTGACATAGAGTGCGGTCCCCCACTACAGACTGCTAGCTAAAAGATTTTTCAATGGGGTTCTAACATCTGGCGGCCTCAGTCCTATTGGTATTACCTGTTGCAAGAGCTCCTCTCAAAGATCTGCTGTTACGGTAAGTTCTTAAGTAAATGTATTATCTTCGAGAGAGGCTTTGCAGTAGGTAACCTTTTTTCCCTCCCTCCTTCCCCCAGGTTTCTTTTTCTGCTCTTTCTCTGTGAGCTCATTTTGGGCTTCAAGATCCTCCTTTTCCATTCTCCTGTCGCTCCTTCTCAGAGGTCTCCAGTTGAAGAACTGGAAGGTGGGCTTGGGGACCACCCACTATATAGTGTCCCGCTGACAGTCATGTGACGTCAGGTGAGCAGTCCCCCATCACACACTGCTAGCTAAAGTTTCCTCATGGTCCTGATGCCAGAAGGTGCAGTCCTCAAGGTGATTACCTACTGCAAGAGCCTCTCTGGCTCCTGGCCGGTTTCTCCTGCAGGCCACTTATGCCCCTCACTGCCACCCTGCCCTGATGCCACCACCCCACATTGCAGCCCCCCCCAGGTAACCCGGTGTAACCCTTTGCTGGATGGGTCCCCCTCCTCCGAGGGAGAAGGCACTGGTGGGACAGGCCAGCGCACTCTTTCTTGGCCCAAGTGCTGCTTCGGTGATCTTTGGACTGCCCTGGGTCCCATGACAGCGGGAGCCAGCAACCGTCATCCAGTCAACCCCGGAGATCTTCTCCTGTTTTCTCCCTGGGGGAGAGGTGAGCTACTAATGTCAAGGCATACACCAATGTTTACTATGCCCCTTTAATCAGTGGGACTCAATGCACATACCCCTGGCCTCTGCCAGGAGTCGACAAGTGCCAGTTTGCCTCTCCAGCCTCCAGAGAGAAGGTGAGCAGTCATCAGGCACTCGAGTCTTCTCTCCCCGACTGGCCCTCCAGTGTCCATAACTGTACTTTTATAGGGACATGGGTATGATGTTCTTTCCACCCTTTACGGCAGTTGCCTTTCTCTTTATTCTGGCTGGAACGTCTTCAATCTGGCTTCTCCCACCCACCTGGGTGGTAACTCCCTTGGCTCCACCCCATGACACCAGATCTTCCTTTCTGCTGGAAAAAGCTGGTTTCCTTATTGCTCTCAGCATTGAGTAGACCCTTTTGCTCTCTATCTTCCCATTTCCATACACATAGCACTCAAGCAAAAACGCAGTTTCAATCGACAGATTTCAGCAGTGTGCATTTTATTTGACCAGGGCGCTCAAACCCTAGCACTTTGGCACAAGCCTTTGCCAAGGGCTGACCCCCGGGTGAAGGCTTGTGCCAAAGCACTGGGGTTAGGGTTTGAGAGCCCTCGTCAAATAAAATGCACATTGCTGAAATTTACTGATTGAAACTGCATTTTGCTTGAGTGCTATGTGTGTGTGGAAATGGTTTGAATCCTGACGTTGCTACCCTTTACACAGCACCACCCTGCTCACTTGACTCACAGTAGCTGTTTCCTGAAACTGCTGTATATCTTCATATTTGTTTCCAAACCTTCAAAACGTTGTCTTCAGGCTTGTTCTTTGATCCTGACCATCCTGAGGGATGACAAGTCCACTCCAGGGTTCCGCCGGTACCTTTGCAGGCAGAAGATGCCCTGAACAGATCCACATACCACATGTGTCTACTTTTTAGGCCACAAGCACGATTCTCATCCTGCGGCATGCCATTCCTTCCATCCATCCTTTCTCAAGGACAGCTATGCCCACCTTGTTCCTGGACGAACGAGACCCAACAATCAAATCTTAAGATGCCAGCTGTCACACTTGGACAGCTGGTTCTGATCCCTGTATAATTTTTTTTGTAAATATAAAAAAATATATGATGGACTGTGGCAGGAGGAAATGCTGGCTTGCTGAAACTGACACTTCAACCCCCCAGGATAAGTTCAAAGGACAGGACATAGCTAAACTGCAGATATCTGGGGTGCAATTATCTTGTCAATTTGCTTTGATCCCAAGAAATAAAATTAGCCATTCATGACGTCCTCAGGGAAATCCTTTGATCTGCGCTAGATGTCCTGAGAAAAGGGACACTGGCCAGTGTTATGAATAACCTCCCAGGAAGCCAGCTCATTTCATCAAAGAGACCTTTGATGTCTAGATACCAAGTCCTAGATGAAAGTAAGGAGTCAAATATACATTTGCATGGAATATACAGTGACTTACATCAAAGAGACTTTTGATGTGTGTGTGAAGCAAAGCACAGACTGGTTTAGACCAGTCAACATGAGGAGATTTATTATGTCATCTCTTAATTTTTTTAAATAACTTAGTAGGCCATCATGTGTTATAACATATAGATTTTGTTACACCAAGGTGGAGTTTGGTGACCTCAGAAGGCTGGCTCAGAACTGGTTTTAAACCCACTGAGCAAACCTTAAAACACACACACTTTTGGAGGTGGGGGCGCTGTGGAGCCTGAGCATGATGGCAGCCAACTGATGGAGCTCTATCAATGAATAATCTATATCTCGGTTAAAAGTGGTTCTTTTCTACTTCTCTGTTGGCACTAAATTAAGAAAGCTGTGTTAAAGTTTATACACAGCAAGGTGGGAAACCCTCGTAAGGAACAAATGTATGGAACAGGGGCAAGAGCCAGAAACTAGGCTGCAGTCTCCACCTTGAGGCCTGGTCAGGCCCGATCAGAAGAAACAGTCGATACTTCAGCTGAAGAGACATTACAGACAATAGGTCAAAAGCTGAATCGTCTTATAGCATCTGTGGCTACACTGTCAGATAAGTTTGACGGACTTACTAATAGGGTGGCGGTGCTGGAGACCACCATGGAAGCAGTACAGGTCACTTCTTCAGACGTGGTAAAACTTGCGGATTCCACTATGGGCGCAATCTCCAATATTATAAAAGAAAGTACTCACTGGAAGGCTCGTATAGAGACCCTAGAAAACCAGATTTGGTCTCCAAATATTCGACTTGTTGGGATGCCGGAGGAATGTGAAGGGGATCATTTGGTGCTTTTTTTACAGGACTGGTTTAAACAACAACTCGGAGAGGAGATCAGTGAGAAAACCCTACACTTCCAAAAAGCTTACTGAGTGACGCAGAGAGGCAGGCCAGATAATCCGGAGGCTCCTCGATCAATTGTTCTTGTGACCGATGGTAGTGGCACGAGAGACACTATTCTGGCTCTGGCACGTCGCTGTGGATCGTTGCTGCAAGATGGTCAACAAGTCCAGCTTTTCCCGGATATCAGTTTTGCAACATGCCAGAAACGAAAACGTTTTGATGGGGTTTGGGCCTTGCTCCGAGAAGCTCATGTGCCTCATGGTATAGTATTCCCTGCTCGTTTACGCATAGCGCATAAGGGGAAGGTGTTCCTTTTTAATGACCCCAAAGATGCGCTGCAATGGTCCCAAAAGCATGCGGTTACTCATACAGACCCAGTTGCATCAGAGGAAAGTTTATCAGAAGAAGACGATGCATGAGGGTAAGAAGTCCCTTGGGCAACGACCTTAAAAAGTCATTATAAGATGTGGAGACTAAAGGTTCACTACCAGAGGCAATATGAGAGACTCTTTTATTAATCTGGTTAACTAGCATGGGCTGGACTGTTTCAGTATATCTGGATTTAAACGTAGGAGGAATCTGTTATCTTAGTTAAATCTGCTTTATACTTAAGCCTGCAAGATTAGATGGATTTGTTTTTGTAAAGGAATAGAATTAAGGTTAAGCGCCAATAGTCTATTAAGAGCCATTCAGTATAAAATGTATTATATAGACCTTTACTCCATCAGTTATATTGATAGCACATTTAGTGCAAGATTTGCTTTATATGCATGGTAATTGTCTATCCCTCATTGAGGACTAGGACTGTGGGAAAATTTACTTTTTCAAATAGGACTGAACACCATGCTGCTCTTGGGCTGAAACATAGCTTTAATGTTGTATAAATTTGGTTTAAATAAGTTATTTTCCCTCCTAGGACGTATCTTTTAGCAGAGATAGTTCCTTTGTATATGTTAAGAGGAGTGGCGCCCTCTGTTGACGATATGTTTGTAATCTCTCTGCTTGATATTCAAACTGTATGTTTGTCTACAAAATGAATAAATACAAAGTTTAAAAAAAAGACTTGAGTGTTATTATTTGTAAGAATCTGCACTTTTAACCTGTTTGTTTTAAGACTATATGTGTTGATATATTTTGTTCTGTAATATTTTCTGTTTTCCAATTTAAAGTAAAGATATATATTTTTAAAAGGAAACTGCTTGGAGTGCCTTGAATTTCTTTTTATATAAGTGGAGCTTTTAAAAGTTATAGTTAGCACTGTGTATGAGCTTATTGTTATACCAAACTGGGAAACAGAGTTCTCTAAAGTCTTCCATAGAGTTCTAAGGGTTCATTTTGTAGACCTGGTTAGGTCCCCGTAGGCAAAGCTATCTGCCCCCCTGAAGACAGAATTATCTGAGCCTGATAATTGGGTACGCCAACAAGAGGTCATCAGTTTGAATCCCTCCATAACTTGAGACTAAGGTGACTTGAACCCACAAAACAGACAAGGGTTACCTTGTACTGTTAACTGTCCATAAATCCTAAGCTCAGAGGTTGGCACTTTGGGAGTAGAGGGCTGACCGAATTTGTGACACCCGCCAGGTGGTCACAGCTGCAGGGTCTATCGACCAGCTTGTGTAGTTTAAGGAGGCTGCCAAGGCTGTGACACACACCTCCTTGGTTTCAGCATTCAGTCCAAGGCCAAAACCCGGTCTTTCTGTCAATCATGGGATCAGGAACATTTTTGGTTGAAGACTTCTGAGTTCTGCATTTCTCCTGATCTGACTTCAGTCGAATCTTTGGTCAGGCCTTAGGATCCATGGTAACTCCATTGAGCCAAGTGCTTGAGATGCTGGTTGATCTTCTGGACGAGATTTTCTTAAGCCGGTCTACCAGTTGTCGACTGAAGAGGCCCACGTTTTCTGTCCAGGACTCTGGTCCTGACCCAGACTGTTGGACGGATGGATCAGTCCACTGGCCCACCACCTGTGGTCACCGGCCAAGACCCAGAGGTGTCTTGGTGCTCACCAACTCCTTCTGAGCCCCATCATCGTCAACGTCTCAGTCCTCTTCCCGGGGATCAGGCTCTTGACACCATGGGAGGTTTAGCTGCCACTACTCTTCATCCTCGGGTGAGGAGAGGCTTTGGTGCAAGTTGTGTCGACATTACAAGGATCTTATGTGGCATCAGCTGGTGTTCGGTATGAAGCCGACTCCAGCTCCTACACCGGCCGTCACTTGGCTCTCACCTCAATGGCCAACGCCTTCTCCGCCTAAGGAACCCACCAAGGTGGTTTCAGCTCAACCACTCCTGGCGTCTCCACCGATTCTCATGGAGCTGCCACCTATACAGTTGAAGACTGACGCTCCAACCAAGGAGTCTTGGCTGGCCATAGGGTTCACCCATGGATGGTCACTCACTGTCGCCCCTGACCATCTGCATAGGGTCAGCTGAGACTCTGGCAGTCAACCCCTCTTTAATGACTCCTCAGAGTTGGAGAGTTCCTCCTTGCACTCCTATTCGGTCAACTTGCAGTCGGTTGGGGATGTCTCGAAGGACAAAGAACCCTACTTCCTTTATGGGCTTTCCACGGGTATGGAAATAGAACCTGTCCAGAAACTGGATTGATGCCCTTTAATCAAGATCCTAGACCAGGGGGATGCTCCTGGGAAGGCCTTCCCAGTGGCAGAGGCCATTCTTGGCCCTGCCCTGAAGCTTTGTCAGCGCCCTGCCCTGTGCCCGGATGACCCGCAAGTATGCATTACGTACTGGATCCCTGTCGGGATTCACAGAACACCTCTTAGCCAAGGGGCCAGTCACCGATTCTGTGTTCAGGTGCTCTGGCAAAACTGAGGATTTTGACAAGCCGCTCGACAGAGTCCAAGAAATTGGACCATGTGGCTAAGAAGGTCTATGCTGCCTCCTCGCTTGCTGTTTGCCAGGCAAGCTTGGCCCTCCTTATGGCCTACTTCTCCCATACCCTGCTGGGCACCCTGGATGAGGTGCTTCCTCATCTGCCGGGTGGACCTTCAGATCATGGTCAAACAGGTCCTTGGACCATGGCTGCGCTGCAGCTAAGCAACAGCTCCAGACAGCCATGGACATTGGGGCCTCCATGGCAGACACAGTGGCCATGTGCTGCAGGGCTTGGCTGAGGATCTCAGCCTTCATGGCAGACATGCAGCACAAGCTGGCAGATGTTCCTTTTCTGGGCACCATTTTGTTCAGGCCTGGGGTCAAGCGCCACCATACCCGCATGGCAAAGTCCAGTGCCATCTTGGACTCCGTGACATCTGCCTAAAAGCAGAAAACAATGCCCTCTTGTTCCACCTCCACTCCTGCAGCCAAACCAGCCCAGTCCCAGGCTGGTTAGCAGGCCCCGGCCTGGCGACCAAAGTCAGTGGCCTTAGTTTGTAAGCCTGGAGGGAGAGGCTCTGGTGGCTCCTCAGCTGGACTCTCCTTCTCCTCTTCCAAGCCTACAAAATGATGGGATGAGGGGTGGTGTCTTCCTCATGCTTGTCACACCTCCCTTGGGGGCCGGCTCCACCACTTCCTTTCTGCCTGGTCCACTGTCACCAAGGACAGGTGGGTTCTCGAGGTGGTGGGTCAGGGTCTGCCTCTGGAATTCGAGCAGTACCCTTCTTGCTGAGCCCATGCCCCACAGGAGGACTTGGTATCTGCAGACATCCTGTTGGCTCTTTGGGACAACAATGTCCAGCTCCTCTGCAAGGAGGTTGTGGTTCCTGTCGCAGATTTATTTATTTAGTTTTTGTTGACCGGGTAAGTGCACTAGACAAATCCTGCCTATTTTCAGGCACGACCTGGGGGTTGGGGATACAGATGAATGCCAACTGACCTTGAACCAGATTAAGCTGTTGGTGGTATTTTTAGTGAGTGAGGGAAATTTGGCCAGGACACCGGGGAAATTCCCCTACTCTTTTCGATAAGTGCCATGGGATCTTTAACATCCACCTGAACTACCACCCATCCAGGCAGATGGGACCTCGGTTTAACGTCTCATCCGAAAGACGGCACCTCAGAAGTGCAGCACCCCTCTCATGCTGCACTACAGTGTCAGTACTGGGATATTAACCCAAGTGCCAGATGTGGGAACTGAACCCACAGCCCTCTGATCTCCCGGCCTCAGAGACGAGTGTGCTACCTACTGAGCCACTGATCTTCTGGAACACCCAGGGTTTGTCTCCAGGTATTTCCTGGTACAAAAACGAATGGGGGGCTGGCACCCCATTCTTGATTTGCACTACCTGAACTAGTTTCTCATGTTGTGCACCTTCAGGGTCGTAGCTGTCTCAGTCCTACCATCTCTGGACCAGAACATGTGGTTTTGCTTACTGGATCTCCAGGACACTTTCTTTTATGTCCTGATCCATCCATCTCACCAAAGATTCCTCAGTTTCTGACTGGAGGGAGCCCTCTATGAGTTCCAGGCCATGCCATTCGGCCTGTCCTTGGCCCCAGGGTCTTCACTAAATGCATTGCAGTGGTGGCAGGTTACCTGAGGAGCTGATGGGTCCAGGTTTAATGTCTGGCTGATCGCTGGTCCTCCCGGCTAGAGGTGGAGCAGTCCAGGGACCTGGCCCTCCACACCTGTGTCTCCTTTGGCCTCCTAGTTAATGAGGCCAAGTCGTAACTCATGCCTTTGCAGGTCATCAACTTCATCTGGGCGAAGCTTGACTCTTTTGACTCTTGCAGAGCCAGAGTCTGGCTGACAGGGCGGAGGCTCTCTTCTCCTTTGCCCGATCATTTCAGGTTGGGCAATTGCACCCTGCACAGGACATACTACACCTGCTGTTACATGGCGGCCTACACCAGCATGGTCCGATGGGTCCACTGGAGAATGCACTCCTTGCAGTGGGAGCTGGCCAGCCAGTGGTCTCAGCACAGGGGTCACCTCGACCAGCTAATTACTATGACCCAGCAGATGTGGGATGCCCTCCAGTGGTGGTTAGTCCCAGAGCATCTGCAGGAAGGGATCCCATTTGTCTGCCTAGAGCCGGCATTCATCCTAACGACCATTGCCTCTCTCATGGGCTGGGGTGCCAATCTAGGGGGAAACAGAGTCCATGGGCTCTGGATCCCTGAGGAGTTCCGATGCCATATCAATCTGCTGGAGCTCTGAGCAGTTTGGCTGTGCTAACTGCCTTTGTTTCTCATATTCACTGTCAGGTGGTCCAGGTCCAGATGGACTACACCACTGCCATGTACTACCTCAATAAATATGGTAGGATGCATTCCCTAACACTATGCAAGGAAGCTGTCCATGTGTGGACTCTGGTGCGCAGCCTGGAGGCTGATCTCCTAGCCATCCTTGTGGCAGGGGCTTCCAACCAGCTGGCGGACGCCCTCAGCCATGTTGGCGAGGAGTCTTAAGAGTGGTCTTTGATGATAACTGTCTGCTTGTTATTATTTGTATTATATTTTTGATATAAATATACGTTTAGCCTTATGCTTAGAAAAACAGGCCAAGCAGAAGAGCACCATGGAACATGGGAGCTGAACAGAAAAAAAGGGTATGTCTTTTTCGCTGACCTAGTGGATAAACAAATTAAGAGCTTCCTTCTGACACCTACCTGTCAGAAGCCTGTAGTAGCGGCTATACACCAGGCTGTAATAGGTTGTAAAACTACTGCTTTAAACCTAGAAAACTGGCCATAACAGACTGCATTTTATGACCTATGAGGAGGAAAGCAAACTCTTGACAGTTACCTGTGAAAATCTTCACATAGCTAAGAGAAATGTCTTAGATCTATGGCCCACCCAGTCTGCCCTTTTGAGCTTGTAAGTTCAGTTTTTGTCTTTAAGGATGTTCTTCTGAAGATCAAAGGATTAATTCTGACCTGTCATCATTCATGCTCTGTGGCTCCCTAATTAAAAAAGTATATATTTTTTTAAAGGGATACTGTCTGTCAGTAACTGCAGAAAAAAATGTTAGCATATTCATAAATCTGGCTTGGCTATTTTGAATCAGCCTGCAGTCCGATTTTAGGATTGCACGTCATTTTTTGCCTTATTGTTACTCAGTGTTTGTTTTTATAATAATTGTGTTTATGCAGTAGTCTGCCTAGTTACAGTTTTTCTGCTTTGTTTACATGACTGCGAGACAGCGTCTAACGTTTTTTGCTGTGCACTTTGGTTCCTCATGAGTCTCTCTCTCTCTCTCATGAGCGAGTGCAGTGCACAGTAATGAAGTATCAATTGCGATTCTATTGGGTATTAACAACTTCTTGACCATAAAAGCAATTAGTAAGGGGCTTGAATGTTAACTCATTTGTAATGTGGAAATGTTGTGGTTCTAGTGTGGATCTTTAATTAAAAGATTCTCTAGTTTTAATTTACCATTGCCATATTATTTTGTCATAGTACGAGGCTAAATAGAAGACTGAAATTTGTTAATCAAACCTGTCTCAAAGGAACATTGGTGCTGTATTTTGATGAGTTGTTATTCACTGTTAAAATTCATGTGTCATCTCAAATTATCCACACACACACACACTTGTCACTATAATCTTTATATTCTTGTTTTCTTTTCTTTTTTTTTTTTTTTTTTTTTTTACTGGTAACATATTTTGCACTGATTTTCTTTTTGTTGTCAGTCTTCTGAGTTCCTCTCTTCTGACGAAGTTAACGATCTGACACACTGTATGCATATTATTTATTTTAACTTCGTTGTTATCTTGCTTATCTCAGTGCATCTTTTTCTTCATTCTGTGTTGACTTCTTATCGGGTTTTGTGCTTGGTGAATTAGTAGACTGTTCATTTTCTTTTATGTTTAATTTAACTGGACTGGCAGTACGCATCTCACTTTCACAGGTGTCCTAATGTGTACGTTCATCTAAAAAGTGATGCGATTTAATCCCAGCCTTTTTTTTTGAATGTTTGTTTGTTGATGAATAAAATTTAATGCAATGGTTTTTTTTTGTAGTACACTACTGCATTTTGACATTAATACTCTGATATTTTGGTTCCTCATAGCTTGCACGACCACTATAATCTAGCAAATACGGAAAAAAATAATGTGCAATGGCAGTGTCGTGTGAACAGTCCTGCTTGTTTTGTATAAATGACTGATTTTTTTTTGAGTGGGGAGGTGTTGAATCACATGAGATTTACACCTTACTTTATATTGAATGCCATTTATTTTGATGTTCAATCACTGCACATTCTTTGTTTTGTGTTGAGTAAATATAATTTGCTGTTTGCATATTTATTATTGTGAAATGATGATAAGTTTAGTGCTAGTTTGTTCATATAAGTGCTGAATTTATTATTGATGTTCTGTTTGTTAAAAAAAAAAAGAGGATTCGTTTGGTTTCCATGGCTGAGCTGAATTTCAGTATCGTAGGTCAAGCTGGTGATCAGGACACCTACCTTGCTGATTACTACCTCCACCATGTTGATGTCCTTAAAAAGGTGCGTCTTCCAGGTCTGTAGGCAGTAATAAATGAGAGGTCTAACCAGTGTTTTATATAATTGTGTTACAACTTCCCGACTTCTGCTAGTGATACCTCCGGCTGTGCATCCCAACATGACACTTGCCCACCTTGAAACCTTTACGCTTTGCTTTGACATCTCTAGGTCATCTGAAGTGATAACTACCATGACCTTTTCTTACTTGGTGATTGTTATTATCTCCTCCTACATCACCTCATCCTTTGTTACTCCAGGGTTCTCTCTTGTCAGTTGCATTAGTAATATAGACAATCTATTTTGTCTGTATTATTATATTTAAAAAAAAATTATCTCTTAAAATTGTTTGGAACTGATTACTTGTGTGATAGAAGAGATGGAAAATAAAAACATTTTGGTTTTAATATAGTGCCTTTCATACACACTACCCCTACGCCCTTCACAATTTGTGAACAGTTGATAGCAGGCATTACATGTGAGCAGAGTGATTAAAGATGATTAATGAGTTTCTCGGAATTATGTATAGAGACTAAACAAAAAGGTTAATCATTGGGGGATAAGTAAGCATCTTAAGTGCATACAGTGAATAAGTGGTGGCGGTGGGATTCAAATCCAGTTCTCCAGGTTTACAGTTTTGTTTCCTAATCACTAGTCTATGCTGCCTCCCAAGAATAATACACCATATTTATTCTGTACATGATCAGCAGACATAATCTGTAAGTTATTTCATCTATATGCGTGTCGTTATGGCATTCTTAAATGAGAGACTGATTAAACAAGGCTTGGAGAATGTTACGAACATACAGATAATGGCAGAAGATACAAGTCCTTAGGTCTATCAAGTCTGCGCAACTGTGCAGCTGTCTGAGTTTACTCTGTAGCTGCTCCCCTCCCCTCCCCGTGATCATATCCTACCCCCTCTTAAAACTTTTCACTGATTTTAAGCAACACCGCCTCTTCTGGAAGTGTGTTTCACCCTGCCACTACCCAACCCGAGTAGTGTATGTTCCCTCTTGAACTTGCTCCCCTACAGTCTTGAGACTGTGCCCACTAGTGACCCTCCCTCCTTTTAGTATAAACATTATCTCTGTGCTGACTCTGTTTATGCCCTTCATGTATTTGAAGTGCTCTATCATATCCCCTCTGTTGCTCATAACCTTTAGGGAGTACATACTGAATTCACTGTCTTTTCTTGTTGGTCTTATCATCCATACCTGCTATCATCCTGGTTGCTCTGTGTTGGACTCCCTCTAGCAGTCTAACATCCTTTTTTAGGTATGGGCATCAGAACTGCATATAGTACCCCAGGATCAGTCTGACCAGTGAGCTGTACAGTGGAAGGATAACACCCCTCCTCCTTGAGGTGATTACACTGGCAGTACACCCCAGCATCTTGTTAGCTTTCACTACTGCTTCCATGCACCATGCTGAATGGTTCATTTGTCCTGTGATGAGTACCCCAAGATCTTTCTCCTTCTCTGTAGTGCCCAACTGTATTCCCCCATTCTGTAGCTAAACGTTTTGCTCCTGACACCCAAGTATATAACTTTGTACTTTTTGTGTTGAATCCCAGCTTTCATGTTTCTGACCATTGAATGATTTTATCCAGGTCTTCCTGAAGCCCTAGCCAGCCCTCTGTATCGTTCACCACTGCACTCATTTTTGTGTCGTCAGCAAACAGGCTGATCTTATCCCTGACCCCATAGGATATGTTGGCAATGAATATGCTGAAAATCACCAGTCCCAACACTGAGCGCTGCAGAACCCTACTCGTCACATCTCTTGGTGATGAGAGCTCCCCTGTACGACAACCCTCTGCTGCCTATCTCCCAGTCTGTTTTTGACCAACTCCACTAACCTCTCTCCCACTACGAGGTTCCCCAAATTGCCTATCAACCCTCCATTCAGTACTGAACCAAAGGCCTTTATGAAGTCCCAAGTACAGGACAACCACTGCTTGACCATTGTTCTTGTTACCCAGCCATAGAAGTCCACCATGTTTATCTGACATGATCTACCAGAGATAAATCCATGCTGTCTGGTGTCCTGAAGACCATTTTCCACCAGGAATGCTAGTGTCCTCTCCTTGATGATGGACTCCATGAGCTTTCTCACGATGGAGGTTAGGCTGACTGGCCAATAATATGAAGGTGTATGCCATCTGGACCTGGCACCTTGTCAGCACTCTGGGATCTCGGCTCTGAGGTGGTGTAAAACTTTAGAATTGCTAAATTACATTCAGTAATGCCTCGTTGTACTAGTGAATTTTGTTAGATATCGTATTATGTACATGCCAGTACGCTTTTGTGCTTGTGGTTCTGATATTCTAATTTTTTACCTCCATAGATGAGATGGAAAAAACAAAGCGTAAATGTCACAATGTATTGAGCGAGTCTTTCAAGAAAAAGAAGATTTAGTAGTTGCCGTATTGGTCCTTGCAAGAATAGATCCAGAAGCAAATTATTTAATACCTTTTAATGGACCAACATAGATGTAACAACAAGAACAAAGTGCTCTAGCTTTCGGACCAACCAGTCCTTCTTCAGAAGCTCATGGCTTGAGATTAAACTTATTTTACATCTCAATATGGTAGCAGATGGGATGAACATGGATCTTGGCTTTATGGGACACTACAGAAACTAACATCCACAGACCTTTTCTTCTTCAAACTGACATATTATAGGACTTCAGCATGTGTGGGATGTGGATGCGTGTGTGTATGTATGTATGTGGGTATGTGTTGTGAGGTATGTGATATAACAGATGTGGGGCTTGCTGTCATATTGAGGTAAGTCTCTATGTAGATATATGGAGTTATAATGTGTTACTATTTTTATTTCACACACATAATGAATATTCATTCCTCCTTACTTTTTATCTTTGCCTGGGGGGGATTGATTCCATTGCACCATATTCAGATTACCCAGCCTGCTAGTGTACATACAGGAGTGTTATCTTATTATGTTATATATAATTTTTGTAACTCTGTACATATTGGGGTGTGTGATCTCGTTTGCATGGGGGTCCTGCACAGATCTTTTTACATTAGGCTAATATTGTAGTAATTTGTGGATATGTAGGTATGTTAGACCTCTGGTCTTACACATATACTTTATATTTAATTCTAGTTACCTTATCCTGGGGAGGGTGGCAGGTTTATTTCATGGTAGTTCTATCTAGTATCCTTGGAAATGTTACTTTGCAGATAGTAGTATGGTTAAATAGTGTTACATTTTTACTCCGTAGATATTAAGAAACATAAGCCCTTTTACTCAGGATTTCATGACAAGTTGAATTCCTTTGGGGAACAATTGCAGTGACTGAAGTTAATATAGGTTCACTAGGACAGAGAGAGAGAGAGAGAGTGTGTGTGTGTGTGTGAGAGAGAGAGAGAGAGAGAGACATCTCCTTTAAGCTATGTATCTTCCCCCATCCACATTATTGTGATGTGGAGTGGGTTAGGATGTATTGTTTGTATGAAGAGGAGGAGAGAAATTACATTTTTATCTCTTTTTCAGATTCCTTAGACACTTGTGGTACATCAAGTTGCTACATTCTCAGTATATATTGACATCAGTACATATCAGGCTACATGGTCTTAATTCCTTGAGGTTCCTCGACTAGAGTTTTTTGTTTGACACTAATGTTATCAATTTATATTTAAATTATCATTTATATAGTCCTGAGGTTTTGAAATTTCTTGGGCCTTTTATCTAGCTTGATAATACAGCTGGGTGACATGTCTAGCTAGGTTTTACACATCACACAGTGTGCACTGATGTTTTAAGACAACTTTACTGGTAAATTCTTGTCTATAATGCAGACATTGAAACTTCATGAGCCCTATAACAATCTTAGTTTGTCTTTAATTTGGGTGGGGTTTTCAGTAATCACATCCTTATACTAACTGTGACACTCATAGCTTGATTTAGGAGTTATCTGCTTCAGCAGTGTTATCTTATGTCAATTAAATTTATATGCAGTAGGATTCTTTGTATGTGTGTTCCACCAAGCACATCTGTACCCAAGGTTCTTCCGGACTGAAGGCAGTATTGTACTGTTAAACTTCTCTGACATCATCTTCTGTTTTTTTTTTTTTAAATGAGTATTTTAAACCAATGGGGATTTTTTTTCTGTTTTCTCTGCATTATCTAGCTGTTATAAGTATTGTATTTTCTAAACAACTGCCATGAGCTTCTGAAGAAGGACTGGTTGGTCCGAAAGCTAGAGCACTTTGTTCTTGTTGTTACATCTATGTTGGTCCATTAAAATGTATCAAATCATTTGCTTCTGGATATAAGAAAAAGAAGAAAATGTTAGATGCTGAAAGAGGAAAAACTAGAATTTCAGTTGGTGCAGAAATAAATTGGTGGAATGCTGTTAAGGATGATCTAAAACTGAAATATCACTATCAAGTTGCTAGTTATCTACTTGATTTGTGAGTAATCCTATTTTGAATAGAAACATCAATGACATTTATCGTATAACACTTAAAGGGCACCGTCAGCTTTCCCCCTTCGTTTTCTGAGTAAAGTGGGCAGTGTGCCTCTTGTCACCCATCTATCCTAGATGCACCCCAGAATGCCCCTGCCTGTATAAACTTACAGCCTTTTGGACAGTTTTTGAAATATGTGCAAAAATATTCGTACACTTGGTCGGAGAAATACTCACCTGTGTCCCGGAAGCACAATGAGGTCAGGAATGAGCCTCTGGCATGAGCACTGTCCCAAACTGATTTTTTTCAGAATTAAACTGAGATAGAATAATAAGCCTGCTCCTCGTGTAGAAATAAAATATTGCTGGTATGTCTGTGCAAAAACCGAGCACTGTACAATGCACAATCTTGAATTTCTTGTAGTTGCCGAAATCACATGCATGCGCTTCAGAGGCACAAACAGAGATCCCGCGCATGTGCAAAGGTACGCCTCTGAAGCGCAGGTACGAGATTTCGGCAACTACTAGAAATTCAAAATTGTGCACTGCAGAGCACTCGATTTGTCCATGGAGGTACCAGCAATGTTTTATTTCTACACGAGGAGCAGGCTTATTATTCTATCTCAGTTTTGGTCTGAAAAAAATCACTGTTTGGGACAGCGCTTGTGGTAGAGGTGCATTCTCGACCACATTGTGGTTCCAGAATGCAGGTGAGTTTTAGTCGACCCGAGTGTACAAATATTTGTGCACAGGTCTTAAAAACTGGCAAAAAGGCTGTAAGTTTGTACATGTAGGGTCATTGTGGGGTGCATCTAGGATAGATGGGTGCCAAGAGGCACACTGCTCACTTTACTCAGAAAACAAAGGGGCAAAGCTGACAGTGTCCCCTTAAGCAATATACCACGACAGGGTTTGGGGCTATGCTATGATTTAAAATGCCTAGTGTATTGTTTTGCAACGAGGCTGCAGGCCAAGTGAGGAAACAGACTAGGGTATTGTAAATCATAGCATTCACCCACACCCTGGAGTGATATATTGAGATAATACATGGAGTCCACTCTGAAGAAAGGGCAGTTACTAGTGGGGTACCGCAGGGTTCAGTATTGGGTCCAGTCCTTTTTAATGCCTTCATCAGTGGCATTGCAGAGGGACTGGAAGGAAAAGTATGCCTTTTTGCAGATGACACAAAGATCTGCAAGAGGGTTGATACACAAGGAGGCATGGAAAGGATGAAAAGGGACTTGGCAAGGTTGGAGGAATGGTCAGACGTATGGCAGCTAAGTTCAATGCAAAAAGTGCAAAATGCACCTGGGAAACAAGAACCCAGGGAAGAATACACAATGGGTGGGAGGTAGTAACAACAACAAACAGGAAAGGGACCTGGGGTAATCATATCAGATGACCTTAAGGTTAGTAAGCAATGTGAGAAGGCAGTAGGGAGGGCAGGGGTATACTGGGATGTATAGGAGAGGCATCAGCAGCAGAAAACAGGAAGTTGTTATCCCTCTGTACAGACAGTTGGTGAGACCCATCTGGAATACTGTGTCCAGTTCTGGAGACCCCATCTCCGCAAGGACATAGACAGGATAGAGGCAGTCAGGAGGAGGGCAACTAAAATGGTGCAGGGTCTGCAAGAGAAGCCGATGAGGAGAGACTAAAGGAGCTTAATATGTATACCCTTGAGGAAAGAAGGGAGAGGGGGGACATGATAGAAACTTTCAAGTACCTCAAGGAATCAACAAAGTCCAAGAGGGTAGCATCTTTCAGAAAGAGAGACTTGCAAGAACAAGGGGACACAATTTAAAGATAGAAGGAGGGCGGTTCAGGGGCAATGTGAGGAAGTATTATTTCACAGAGAGGGTAGTGGATGCATGGAACAGCCTTCCTGAGGAAGTTGTGGGGTCTAAAACTGTGGGAGAATTCAAGAATGCATGGGACAGACATAAGGCAATTCTTGTGGGGGGCAGGAAGATATAGGCTGTTGGTTAACTAGGATCTGCGGCCTATCCTGTAGGTAGGGAAATGGGCAGACTAGATGGGCCTAGCGGTCCTTATCTGCCATCAAAGTCTATGTTTCTATTAATACAATGGTTCCCTTTTTTAGTTTTTGTACATAAAAAATAAGTTTGTTTTGTATTTTTATTTTGGTTACTGGTATTGTGGTGTGCTGGCATGCATAGTATTGTTTTATATTGTATGGTGGAACATAGTTCAGCATGGATTTCCATACCATGTAAAAAGTCATTCTGCTGCATTAGTGATGTCCGTACTGCAGCAGAATGACTATATGTTCTGCTTCAGTACATACATCATCAGACAAGGCTCACAAAGCATTCATGACTCGTGACGGATCGAGCAGAGAGACCCAGGATCCAAATGACACCAGAAAAAAAGGCAGGATCAACCAGATAAGTTAATTTCACTATTACTGTCCTGCAGGATCACCCAGTTTTTTTAAAAATGTAAACACCCAGTCCTCCAAATGAATGTCCTCTTAGTAAATGAGAGGACCAGCCACCATTTTTTTAAACGTCAAAATCCTGCCAAAACCCACAAGTCAACCAATCAAAATGCACCAGGTCTCTAATGACCATGCAGCATACCCTAGCATTGAGAGCTAACTCGGCCATAAGCATTGAGATTTCTGCCCAGGAAAAACAAACATTGAAGTGCCAAACTATATTTTTATTTGTTTTTGGAGGACACCGTACACTATATAGAACAGTGTATGGATCATCATACACAACAAGGCTCTTCTCAACCTTGTGTTTACTATGCTTCGCACTTGAGGTCATTCAGTCAGCATAGTAGTCACTCAATTGAGAATAACCTTGTTGTGTATAGCGATCCATACACTATCCTATGTGTCCTTCCCATCCTGGTGCTTTTCAGGGGGCTAGGAAATGTGTAAATATGTGCCCACGTTTCCTTTTTTGCTGTGTCTCATCTTCATTGCTCTTGTATGAGGCGGGACAGCCTTCATAATGTGCATGTTTCTTTCTCCCTACAGAAGCAATTATCTGTTTTTTTTTTGGTGTTCTGCTTAGAAGGGCTTCCTTCAGGGACAGTTTTTCTGAGATAACGGTGCTTTCCTGTTGGAACACAGGAGCCAATTAGTAGCACTCAGTTTTTTTCCCCAGGATGCACTGTGGAGCAGAGCTGCAGAGACTGTGGGGATGATGAAGGACGGTGGTAGTGCAGGCAAAGAAAAGTTGCAAGACAAAAAAAATAAAAAAAAGAGGTGGCACAGGTGTTGGGGAGATAAGACACAGAGAAGACAAGCTGAGCACAACTGTAGAATGATACGTGGTGAAGTGGCACTTGGACTGGCACTTATTTTTAGCTGGGCATCTACTGAAAAAATAGATACCCAGGTTGGAGGTGCATGGGATAAACACAGGGTGCTGTTGGCACATTGGTGAGGGGGGAACTCAGGAAAGACGTAGTGGATTTCTAGGCAAATTGGGATTAGTGGGTGGGCCTCACCATCCTTATTTTGTCATCACATTCACATCTTTTTATGTTTTTATATCATTGTACAATATTATTGTTCTATTTGCACCTAAATGATATGTATATCATGCAAAAATAGTGTGTATCATACACGTGAAACTTTGTACAAACTGATGGATACACAAATTTCCTATAATATACTAGATACAGTGTGTTGCCCATCCTTTTCTTTATCACTCCCCCCCCCCATCCCCGGCTCACCAATTTGAGACTGTATGTTTGTTGGACAATGATCGTCATTTAAAGTGATAAGTTGACCTGGTCTTTTACTTTATTTCTTATGCTTGTGTGTAACAAAGATGGCATGCAGCTGGTGTGACTATTGTTATTTCGCCTGTACATGCAACATATATGCAGCTAACGTACTATTTATTTCTCTTGACACATATGAGGAATTGCAACTAACGACAAGAGCACAATGTGTAAGATCTTAATATAAATTTCAAATGAAAGACGTTTCAGGTTTTTTTTATATATGTAAACCCTTTTTGTTGTTCCATTTGCATAGATATGATCGTCAAGTTGATGACAGAACTATCACTGCAGAACCAGGTACACCGATTCTAGTCTGTGGCCATCTGTAGTAGCCCTGTTCAGCAGCACTGTACCCCAGTGCATAATTTGGATGCCAGTTTTGTTCATTCAAATGATTGTTTAATGTAAGAAAGGTAAATGTAAATTTCCATGTACTCAAAAAAATAACCTATGATAATTAGAAAAAATGAGTATGAATGATGAGGTTCAGATGGAGCTACTTCTATGTATGTTCTAATTATATAAGTATATGTGTATGCTGTTATTTAATAATTAACCGCTTAATGTTATGCTAACAATACATAGTGTGTTTTTGAATAGTGCTGCCGTGCGTGAGGCAAGTGCTTGTATTACATAACATATTCTGTGCATCATTTAGGTGATTGACCTCTTATTCTTTTTTATAAATTTTTTTTTACAGGCAGCAAGTTAGCTGTCAATCATAGACAGAATTGTTTAACAATTAAAACAACGTGGCACCATATTTTGGCTACACTAACATTAAGTCAATGACAGCATGTTTTTATATGCTGATCAAGATGAGTAAGTTTTACTTTTTTCTGTATTATTTCATGACCGCTAACATGCGTGTTGATTTCATTCAATACAGCAGAATGCTGTATGACTCATTATTACTACTTTTTCTTAGGACATTTAATGATGATCCTAAAGATGAACCCTACAAGTGTAATGTAAAAGCAACAAAATACATGAATGTTTTGGAGAGCGGTAATCAAGCAGAGTTCAAGAATGGTGTTGCGCCACAATGTTCATCATCTTTTACTGAGGCTGATGCAGTAGACAATATAATTTCACAGAGGACTTTCCTCATTTATGAATGTTGCTTACTACATTTGGCCAGAACCAGCAAGCGGTCCATTTACGATGGTTGTAACAGAACTACTGACATCAAATTGCGATTGGAATCTTCTGCTGTGTATTTAAATTGGGTCAGTTTGATTTTGTTAATGTTATAGACTGATTATTGCAATTTGTTTGCAAACAATGCTGCTTGCTCATTTCACTTTACTCTTTCACAGGGGAGGAGGAGGAGGAGGATGTTATTGGACCTGAGTTAAAGATGAAGGGGAAGGATGGCAAATTGGTGGATATGAGACCATCCACTATGGATAGGGTTAGGGCAGAGCTAGACAGACCAAGGGTGGACAAGGCAATGTGGTCAGATGTGTTACACACCAGAGTGATCAGGAATTGAAAGAGGAGTTGGTCACACCCTTGACAATGTTCTGCAACATGTCCATGGATACACTGAGTGACTTATGTGATTGGCCAGAGGTCAGAGTGTGGTGCTAAATGGCGTGCATTCTAAGAATGTGAATGTAAAGAGTAGAGTGCTACAGGGAGTTAGCTTTGAGTCCATTTCTCTTCAACATCTGCATTAGTGATATTGCCCGAGGGTTTTTTGGTGAGCGTGTACCTATTGTCAGATGATACAATAGGTTGGGCAACCCAAGAGGGGGTGGAGGACATGAGGGAGGACTGAAAGAAGCTCCAGAATGGTATGGGACATAGTAGCTGAAATTTAATACCAATGAAGTTTGTTGTGCTGCACTAGGGCAGTAGAAAGACAAGCAGGGTATACCCTATGTGTGGGGTAAATCAAAGTACCAGAACAGGAGATGAATCTGGGGATCATATTTTCTTCAAACCTTGGTGAGGCTACAACTTGCGTAAACGGTGCTCAGTTCAGGAGGCCACATCTCCACAAGGATAAAGATGGATTTCAGAGGGATCAGAATGGCAACCAAGATGGTTCTGGGTATGCAAGGAAAAAAGCTAGATCTGTACATGAAGGAGACAAGGAGTGAAAAGGTAGAAATGATTGCATTTTTAAAATAGGTAAAGGGGCTCAATATAGTTGAAGTGAGTTTACCTAAGTGGAAGGATGGTGTCAGTTTTAGAGAACACAGCCTCAGGCTGCAAGGACAAAGATACAGTGGCAACAGGAGAGTGTGTTTCTCCACAGAGAGTGTGATGGAGCCCTAGGACAGATTTTCAGAGTGGCAGGGCAAAAAATGTGTGGGGTTCAAGAGTTGTCTTGCAGGGGGAGGGGAAGGGAGGTGTAGAAGGATAAATTAGATGGACAGGCATGGTCTTGTATCTGCTGTGAAGCTTATATGAATCTATGATTATCTATTTTCATAACAGGAATGTGTCATCTGTAAAAATGTCAATACCTGGTGTAGTCAACCAACAATGAAATATGGATTCCATGCAGGAGATCTGTTGATTGCCAGTTCAGTTTTACTATCAGGCAAAAATTATAGAAAAGTTGCAATGCTGACAATATGTATGAAGATGACAATTCCTTGTGAATCTTCTTTTTTCTGGTTACAACGTGTGTACTTGGTTCCAACTGTTATGAAGTACTGGACTGAACATCTGTCTCTGCTAATAAAAGAACGAGTGGACTAAAGTTATTATCATGGGTTGGTCTTTTCTTTTTATTTGTTCCGAATACTTTTGTCTTGGAGAAGAATAAAAATTACTCACTTTACTTCATATTCATTCTCAGGTGATGGGAAGGATGGATAGTCCCAGTCATTGTACCAAATACTGTACCTATACATGCATGGATATGCAGACCAAGGAGATACTAGATATGCAGATTGTTGACAAACGAGAGACTGGTCTCAAATCAACCAATATGGAAAAATTAGCTTTTCAAAATGCACTAGACATACAGATTGACAATAAAGTTGTTGTCAGTGACGTGATAACTGATGTACATGTGCAAATTACCAGCCTAATGAATGGGTAATTTTATATTTTTATGTGTGAATATTTACCATGGTGTAGAAGAATTAAGCAGTATACCACAAGAGGATATGGGTGATGCCAGGATTTACCCACCTGGTGTGGTTTTCTCACTAGGCACAGGCCAATTGAGGAGACACAATAGAAGTGGGTAAATCCTGGCATCACCCCCACACTCAGCTGGAATGTTGCGATTATACAATGTCTCTCTTGATTTATTTCTGATTAAAAAAAAAAAAAGAATAAATAGTTTTTGGGGGCTGGCTGGATGGCTGGCAAGTCTTTCTGAGGATTAATGCTACAATTTACACATTGTAAATTGTGCCAACCAGTCAATCAGGAGCCAGTATTTTTAGAGCCATTGTATAAATTGTAGTGAGTCACTAGTTCTGTTGTATTAATTGTACTGTTCTATAAGACAATATTAGATTGAGAACCATGTAACCTTTACCTGTCTCTGCTTAGGGAAGTGGTACGAGGCAATCCATCATAGCCATGATATTTGGCACGGTACAAACAATTTACATAGAAAACATTTTTAGGATATATATATATATATATGTGTGTGTGTAAAATATACACATGAGTAAAGGTACATATAAATGTTGCTTTATAATATACAAACTTATGAAACAATATAGAAATTCGATTAAACAAATGAGGCATGGGATGTTTGTATGTATAGAGTCAGATCTTAATTTATGCTGTGTTGCAGATCGGTAATAATATAATTACAGTGTTAGAAGGAAGATTAGGTTTGTTTTATTTTTAAACTTTGCCTTCCTATAAAAATGATCATTTAACTCTGGGTTATTAAGTGCTTAGTAAGTTTGGTCATTATAAATCATTACATAGTTCGAGATGATCGGAGTATATATGGGTCATCAAAGAAGTAAGTGTTACTGATATGATTTTGAGTTGTGATCGTCTGGTCCTTATGCTGATTATACAGTGGAGGATGGGGGTGAGTGCTGGCCAAGCTGGAACTGCATGCACCAGGCAGCACAAGCTGTGCTGACATGTGAGGTAATCACTATGAATGAGAGGCAGTGAGAGCCGGAGTCAAGAATACCAGTGCATTCTGCTACGATTCTCATTTGTATATCTGGCAGTATGTTCATTCCCTATTTATTAATAACAATGTAATAACGTTGATGTTATGCTTTGAAACAGGCTGGCCATCAACATGATTGTAAAATTCTTCATACATGGTACAATGATGTAATAAATCACTTCTGGCATTGCTGTCAAGTCTCAGATACCTGTGCAGTCTTCATTATGAGTTATGTCTCATATAACTTTCAATCTGTATATGTCATATAATATATATAAAATATCTGAAGGTTCTCATGAATTCATTACCATTTTCTTATTAATAGGAGAAATGAACAGGTCTACTACACCACGTCACTAATGTTCACCATTGGCTTCTTGGATATGGTACTGAGCTGCAAAGTACAATCATGGGCCATTAGAGTCAATCAGTGACAAAGAGTGGATAATGCCACAATCAACAGCACATAATGAATTACACAAGGTTATTCTGAACCCTAGAGTAATAAAATCGATAACATATTATTTGTGCTTCAGGTAAATCCATAGTTATTTGTACTTTAAAAACCTGGACTATAGTCCTTTTTCTTTCTCTTCTCCAACCCCCCCTTCCCCATATTCTCATGAATAGGATAAATCTGTTCTCTGATGACACCAAGATGGGAGTGGAGGTCGACAGCATAGCAAAGTACTGCACTTCAGAGCAAAGAACATGAGAAGGGATTATCAAATGGGAGGCGTGCAGCCAGGCACAACATAGGAAGTAAAGGAGATAGTTGTGGTTGTAGTGTGGAAAATTAACAATATAGAGTAGTGTAGGAAGGTAGCGGCAAAGGCCATCAGGATGTTGGGATGTATTGCATGTCACTGGTCAGACCACACCAGGAGTACTGCATGCAGTACTGGCTTCCATATCTGAAGAAGGATGTAAGATTACTTGAAGGAGTACCATGTATAGTGACGAAGATGATCCAGAGTTTGGAAGACAGGCCATATGAGGAAAGCTTGAGCAAGATAAATATGTACTCCCTGGAGGAGAGGAGGGATCAGGGGAAGAATCTGAGTGAGACTTTTAAGTACTTAAAATGAATAAACAATACATGTACTGAAGAGATGTTTAAGATAAACAATGTAATGGACACTAGAGAGCATGGTCTTAGATTGGAAGGGTGAAGATATATGAGGGCAACGAGGATACACCTCTTCGAGGATAGGGTTGTGGCATAATCCTGGTTAAACAACTAAAATATAAATAAATAAAATAATGGTATCATGTAAGACACTGGGTAGTTTCAAAATGGGATGGGACATGGTGGGGGTGGGATAAATATGAAGAGGGAGGGTGGTGGGGCAGCTGCAAGTTAAGGGTGCTAGCTGCACACTCAAACAGGCGTGATAGACAATGTGGCCTGTTTCTGCTTGTAAATCCATATCTTCATATGTATGTAAATAACTTTGACTCTTTTCTGCACTGGAATATGTCTGCTTTTTGTCTCCCATTAAATACGAACATACAAAATGCCAGTAGAAACAGTCCATCATCTTGCAGCTCCCCACCACCCATTTCCTTCCCCATAGTCATTCCCCCCCTCACCTAGGTCCTTTTTCTCCTCTGTGCTCCCCAACTGTACCCCTTCCAGCTGATAGCTCCTCATCTGGTTCTTATCTCTGAATTGCAGTACTTTGCACTTCTTGGCATTGAACCCCACCTGCCATGTTTCTTACTCTGGGTCCTGTGTGAGATATCTGCTTTGAATATTCCAAACAGCACTGGTCCCAGTACCGATCCCAGTGGCACCCAGCTTGTTACCCCTCTTTGCAATGAGATTTCCCCTCCACCAACATGCTTTGCTGCCTCCCCTTCAGCTAGTTCACCTCCTGTTTGCTTTCCCATACTGACTGTGAGCCACATTAAGTGATGATCACTCCCAGCTAACAGGTCCTCAACCTCCAGTTCCCTTATGGCTTCCCTGTTTGATAGAACCAGGTCCAGAGTCCTCCTTAATCTAGTTGGCTTGTGCACCAGCTGCACCAGGAAGCTATCCTGGAGTGCCCCCAATATAACCTGCTCCCCAGCCCTTTTGGTGGTGGTTGGTGTACTCCAATCCACCTCAGGTAGGTTGAAGTCCCCCTCCACCAATGTGTTCCCCTTCCTGCAAACCCTCCTACACTATTCTGCCAACTGCTTGTCCAGCTCCTCACCTTGAGCTGATGCCCTATAAACCAACCCTATCTTCAAAACCTGGCCTTTTGGATCATAAAAATGCATCCACCGGGCCTCTGTCCTGCCTTATTCCGCCTCATCCCTTATGCACCTTATTCCTTCCCTTGCGTAGATTGCTACCCCGAACATTTCCTGTTATTCCTGAACAGCTCGTATACAGGGATCATCAGATCTCAGTCATGGTTCTGAGAGGCCCAAAGTTTCTATTATGGCTAAAATATCCACCTGCCCCACTGCCAAGAGGGCCTGTAACTCCTTTGCCTCCTCCACCCTGAAAAACCACACTTCTAGGAGCATGGGTATGTTGTTCATCCACACTTCTTGGCATGTTCCCTTCCACTTTAAATCTTGCCGGAAGTCTTCAAGCTGGCTCCTCCCACCCACCCAGGTGGTATATACCTAACCTCGGCTCCGCCCCATGACACAAAATCTTCCTTTCCATTGGAAGATGCATGTTCCCTCGTGCTCTCAGCATTTCGTAGGCCCTGGCTTTCAAATTGTCGATTTTACTGAAAATCAAACTCGTTCAAGTTAGGGATTGCACTTTCATCACATCGACTATAGAGGAAAAATCTTCCCCAGGATTTCGCCGGTGCCCCTGCGGCCAGAAGATGTTGCACATCAATCCCCACCTCACGTGCTTTTTCTGCCTAGGCGTCGGACATGACACCTGGTCTTGCAGTTTTTGTTTGGCCTTCCCACCCAACACCCTGGAGGACCGCAAGACACGCCTGAAGCTGGGGAGATCAGAAAAGAGAAACTCGCTGGAGAAATAGAAGGAGGCTAGGTGGGCAGTTTCCATGGCCATGGGCTCCTCCAAACAGCTGGAACAGATGAAGGCATTCGAGGAGAAAGCAGCTCATGCTTCAGCCAGTCGAAGCTTCTTTGTCCCGTTGAACCTAGGTTCCACTTTTACGGGCTCCTTCAGGGAGATGTGCCAGTCTCTCCCCAGTCAGGGTGAGGTGCTCTCAGGCTGGCACCTCTTCTGCTCTCGGAAGAGGGAGAAGGACCCGGTGTCTTCGTCTCAACGGAGAGGCTCTTGGGACCGGGAGGGGTCTGAGTCCCAAGAACACGTGGTCTCGACCTTGGTCGAGATCGCAACCTTGGACCTTCTGTCTGGCCAAGAGACCAAGGAAGTGGCCGACGTCAAAATTATTCTCGACCCCTTGGTGCCCAATGACTCATTGGAAAGGACTCCGGTCCTGGTGTTTCCAGATGAGGAGACCGAGCCAGCTGGTGTCTCCATCAAGGAACTGATCCTGGTATCTCCCAATCGACCGAGTTGGCCTCCCCGAGCTAGGTCTCGGTCCAGGACCCCCTTGGACATTCGACCAAGGAAGAGCAGTAAGCACTGAAAACTAGAGACAACACCACAGGTCCTCATCCTCCTCAGACAAGGAGTGGCTCTGGCGGAAATTCCATCAGCACTATGAAGACCTTATGTAGCAGCATCTGATCATGACCGGGCAGAAGCTGGCTTCACCACCTACCCCGGCCATCACTTGGCTGTCGCCTCCTAGGCCGGAGCCAACCTCTCTGGAACTGAAGCGTTCGGTTCCTCCTTCTGTGGGGCCGGGCCGTCTCCCGGTTAGGCCAACCCCAGTCTCTCCACCGATTCGGATGGAACCATCACCTAAACAGCCTGAGGGAAGGGTGCCCTCGAAAGAGGACTGACAGGAAACCAGGTTTCCCCGAAGTCTGTTGATAAGTCACCCCGGACCGCCCTCAGCAGATCGAGGGTGACTTAGGCGGTAGACCACTGTATCACGACTCTTCGGACTCTGATGTCACCGGCTTGCACTCACGTCCTGGGGATGATGAGTCATTGGTCGGCACAGGGATGGAGGAAGGCCCTTCCTCTTTCCAGGGCATTCTCTGCCTCATCTCTGATTCCACTAGAATGCCCCTTGAGCCTATCCAGAAAAGGCGGAGTACCCTCTCACCGACATTCTTAAGAGAGGGGATACCCTGATGGAGGCCTTTCCAGTGGCCGAGGCCATTGTTGGCCCGGCCCTTGAACTTTGGCAGTGTCCTACCTCCTGCCCAGCACCATCTGCCCGCATGGCCCGAAAGTACGCGGTGCCCATGGGGTCATTTGCGGTGTTCACTGAGCACCCTTCGGCCGAGTGCCTGGTGATTAGCTCTGTGTTCAGGTGTACTGGTAGTTTGGCCGACACTGACTGACCGCCAGACAAGTAGTCCAAGAATATGGACCATTCTGCCCGTAAAGTCTCTGCGGCCTCTTCCTTGGGCCTTTGTCAGGCCAGCTCGGCTGTCAATATGGCACACTTCTCTCATGCCCTTCTTGAGTCATTAGACGAGGTCCCCTCTCATCTCCCACCAGACATGCAGACCATGGTCAAGCAGGTCCTTGACCAGGGCCAAGCTGCTGCTAAACAGCAACTCCAGACCTTGGATATTGGGGATTCTTGTGCACGCTTGCTGGCAGCCGCAGTGGCCTCTTGCCACAGGGCTTGGCTGAGGCTTTCCTACTTCCCAGCAGATACTCAGCATAAGCTTGCTGATGTGCCCTTCCTGGGCACCGACTTCTTCAGTCCAGGAGTGGCCAGTCAGCTTCAGCGTATAGAGCAGTCCAATGCCACGTTGGATGCCACTTCTACTAGGGGTTGTTCGGGCAAGAACCAGCAGAAGAGAAAGAAGAAGCCATTTCGGCATTTTTCCCCTGCGGTCAGGCAGCCCTCCTATTAAGGAGGTCAGCAGCAGGCTCAAGCCTGGCACCCGTGGCCCATGCAGGGTCCTCCACAGCCCTGTAAAGGAGGCCAAGGCACAGGTCCCGGAGCCGCCTCCTCCTCTAAGCCTGCTCAGTGATGGGTTGGGGGTTGCCACCCCTACACCCATCATGCCAGCTCTGGGTCCTCACATGGGGGGTCGACTCCACCACTTCATTTCCACCTGGTCCACTATCACTTTGGACAGGTGGATTCTCGAAGTGGTCAGTTGGGGGCTGTCTCTAGAATTCGAGCAGTACCCTCCCAGCCGGGCCCGTGCCCATGCCCCTCGGGAGGAACGGATTGCCACTTGCACCCAGTCGGCTCTTCGAGATGATGTAGCTCAGCTCCTCTGTAAGGAGGCAGTAGCTTCAGTTCTGGATCCACCGACAAACCCAGGCTTTGTTTCCAGGTACTTCCTTTTGCCCAAGCAGATGGGGGGTTGGCGCCCCATCCTAGATCTCCACGACCTGAATCAATATCTCAGGCCTTGCACCTTCCAGATGGTCACTTTGACCCAGATCATACTATCCGTGGAGCAAAACATGTGGTTCTGTTCACTAGATCTATAGGACGCATTCTTTCATGTCCCAATCCGTCCATCCCATCAGTGGTTCCTCCACTTCAGGGTCGAAAGGACCCTGTAAGAGTTCCGAACCATGCCGTTCAGCCTGTCAGTGGCCCCTCAGGTCTTCATCAAATGCATTGCAGTGGTGGCGGCCCACCTTCGGCGTCGAAGAGTCAGACTCTACCCTTATCTCGACGACTGGCTCTTGGCAGGTTCCTCCCTTCAGAGGTGGAGGTGTCCAGGGATCTGGCCCTCCAAACCTGCTCCCAACTCTGCCTCCTGTTCAATGAGTCCATGTCGGAACTCATGCTCTGTCAGGTGATGTGCTTCATTGGAGTAGAGCTCGACTCTTGTCAAGCCAGAGCTCGGCTCCCGGCAGACAGGGCGGAGGTTCTCTCCTCTTTTGCCCAATCATTTCTGGTTGGGCACTTGCGACCTGCCTGGGATTTTCTGCACCTTCTGGGTTACATGGCGGCATGCACCTCAGTGGTCCATTGAGCCCGGTGGCACATGTGCCCCCTTCAATTTTAGCTGGCCACCCAGTGGACTCAGCGATATGGTCACTTTGACCAGCTGATCACTGTAACCCAGAAGATGTGGGACGCTCTTCAATGGTGAACCGCCCCAGACTGGTTGCAGGAAGGGACCCCATTTGTCCACCCTGAGCCGACGGTCATTCTCACAACCAGTGCCTCTCTCATGAGCTGGGGAGCCCATATGAGGGACAACAGGGCCCACGGGTTCTGGGCCCCCGAGGAGTCCCGATGCCACATCAACCTGTTGGAGCTCAGAGCAGTCAGACTGGCACTGTCAGCTTTCGCCCTTCAACTCCGGGGTCAAGTGGTTCAAGTCCAGACAGACAATACCACGACCATGTACTGCCTCCACAAACCAGGGCGGCACGCACTCCTGCCTGCTGTGCAATGAGGCGCTCAGCATCTGGACCCTTACAAGCTGGTTGGAGGTGGATCCCCTAGCCATCCATGTGGCAGGAGCCTCAAACCAGCTGGCGGATGCGCTCAGCCGCATAGGCCAGACTTCCCACGAGTGGTCTCTCCGTCCAGAGGTAGCTTACAGCCTGTTCTCCCACTGGAGCAAACCGCTAGTGGACCTGTTTGCCTCCAGGGAGAACACCAAGCTGATGCTGTTTCATGCCCGCCCTCCTCAGCTGTGCTCACTGCAAAGGAAATGCCTTCTTGAGGCCGTGGACCCCAGGCCTCCTGTATGCCTTCCCCCCCATTTCTCTTGATCCACAAGGTGTTACTCAAGGTGAGGAGGGACAAGGCGAAGGTGATCCTGGTAGCCCTAGATTGACCTCGCCAGTTCTGGAACCCAGATCTCCTCAGCCTCAGCTGCAGGCCCCTGGAGCAACTTTGTACACACCTGGACCTGATATCTCTGAACAAAGGGAAAGGTATTCCATCCGGACCTTCAATCCCTGCACCTCACAGCCTGGCACCTGAGCAGCTAGAGTTCCAGGCTCTGCGTCTTTCCAAAGATGTCTACACCATGGTGGAGGCATCTAGAAAGGAATCGACCAGGAAATGTTATGCCTTCAAATGGAAATGTTTTTCCATTTGGTGTCAGGGTAAGGGTCTGGACCCCTTATCCTGTTCTGTGGCTAACATTCTTGACTACCTGTGGTCTCTCTCCAAAGGGAGTCTACGGCCATCGACTCTTAGGTGCACCTGGCAGCCATTTCTGCTTACTGGGTGTGGGCTGGTCAGTCGACACTGACACAAGAGATAGTGGTCGGGCACTTTTTCCAAGGCCTGGATCACATATCCCCTCCGGTGCGTGAGCCTCCACCTCCGTGAGATCTGTTGCTGGTTTTGGCAAAGCTCATGGGCAAGCCATTTAAACTCCTACACAAATGTGAGCTTTTACACTTGTCATGGAAGACGGCCTTCCTGGTGGCTATCACATCTGCCAGAAGGACAGGGGAGCTCCAGGCGCTTTCAGTGGACTCCCCTTATCTGATCTTTCACAGGGACAAAGTTGTCCTGCTCACCCACCTGAAATTCCTTCCAAAGGTGGTATCAGAGTTTCACCTTAACCAGGTATTGACTCTTCTGCTTTACTACCCTAATTACACCTCTGATGCCGAGTGCAGGCTCCATACCTTGGACCTGAGACGTGTTCTCTCCTATTATAAGGAGAGGATGGCGGAAATTCGGGGAAAGCTTCGCCAGCTGTTTGTCACCTACACTGAAGCTGCTTCTGGCAGACCTGCAGCCAAACAGACCATTGCAAGCTGGATTACATCATGCATAGGTCTGTGTTATGAGTTGGCGGGCAAGGAGCCTCCCAGAGGGATAAGAGCTCATTCTACCCGCCATACCGCTGCTTCCAGGGACATCCCTATCCAGGAAATCTGTCAGGCTGCTACCTGGAAGTCAGCAAACACCTTCATTACCCACTACCACATCGACCTTGAGTCACGCTGGTTTTGGGGCCTCAGTTCTCCAATCTTTATTTCCTAAGTAGGGGGTGTGCGCCTTGCCTCCCTCCCCCAGAGAATTGCTTGGAGTCTGCCAAGAAGTGTGGATCAGCAACATATCCACGCTCCTAGAAGAACAGGTTACTCACCTGTAACAGTAGTTCTAGGAGTGGTGTATGTTCATCCACACACACTCACCCACCCTCTCCGGCTTTGGGCGCACAACCTTGCTTCCAGCGGGCTAAGATCTGGCATCATGGGGTGGAGCCGAGGTATATACCACCCAGGTGGGTGGGAGGAGCCAGCTTGAAGATTTCCGGCAAGATTTAAAGTGGAAGGGGACATGCCAAGAAGTGTGGATGAACAACATATACCACTCCTAGAACTACTGTTACAGGTGAGTAACATGTTCCTCCTGCTCATCCCCTGATATCCTCTCCATTTGGTTGGCGGGGGGGTAGGCTTTTCTGTCTTCCCTCTCTTGAAACCTTGCCCACCATCTGACCTCTTGCAAACCTCTCTTCCTATTTTATCATAGAATCCCCTTCCACCATATCATCTATGATTAAAATGCATGATAATACCTTGCTAATACAACGACTATGAAACAGTCATCAGAAACGTTTACCTTTGTATTGATCTAGTGGTTAGAGTATCCAGCCATGGAGAAATCTTGACTAATGCGTGGTTTGATTATATACTAATACACTTAGCAAGTGGGCAGACTGACAATCTGCCTCCACCTCTGTCCTGGCATTTGTTGTGTTCCCTACCTCTTGTATTAGTATGCATGTTTTGGCCACCTGAAATGACCATGTGTAGTGTGGTAAGTTGCAGAGGTTCCACCGACTCTTCCCCAATGTGACATAAGTTTTGTCCTACTATATTTGTGTGTGTGTGTGGGGAGTCCCAAAGAAAGTTATGTATCATGGATTAAATTTTTGGGATCCAGATCTCCAGACTCTAGTGGGGTGTGTGATAGCAAGCTGGAGTGGTTCTTCCTGTTGTGTATCATTACTATCAATACTTTAAACCTGTATTCTACAAAGCTTAAACTGGCTCCTAATTTGCTGTTTCTACATACCATTCCCATAGAACAAGTCCCCCTTATTCATGTGGACATTGTAGGATGCCGCCTCGGATCCCACTTGCAAGATCCCCGGTGATAACTCGTCGCTCAACGGCCACCGTGCCGACTCCTCCAAGGGACTCTGCCCACCTCCTTGGAACTCCGCCTCGGATCCCACTTGCAGGTACTGCCGCCAAACTCTGTTGAGTTCCATACACTATGGCTGCCTCACGATTGGTGCGGCGTCGCTGCCAGTGGACTGTGATTGATCAGGATAGCTCTTGCTCCTCTGCCATTGGTGTGCCCTTGAACCTCTGATAATTTCTGCTACTCGGCTGTCCGCTTTGTCCTGATTTTTTAATTTCAATTGTCTCAACTGTCCCAAAGCAGCTGTAATTAACCTTGTACTGCCTAACCTAGCTTGTTTAAGACTGTAACTGCTTCATTATTTGAGATCTAGTGCAAGCCTGTCTAGATTATTGTTTTAAAGCTGATGTTTTGCCATATGTACCTGAACTCCTACTGCTGAACTTCTCCCTATTTTCTCTCGCTGTCTCTCTCACTCTCAATCTCCTTCTTATTTAGTCTCTCTGCTCCTTGACTTAATTTCTTCTGGCAACCCTACTATAGTCTGATTAGCTGCAGAGACTCCTGCCGCACCCCCCACCCCCGTAATCCCCTGGCTCACTAACCTCTCTCTACCTGAAATCCTAATTTTCTTCTCTCTCTGTCTGATTGCCACCACTCCCACCCCCTGCTCACTACCTCTCTCCTCTCTTCTTAATTGCACCTTCCACCCTTTGTCTTTCCACCCCCTTGTCTCACCATTCTTTTTGTTAATTCGTTTTTAAGCGCCCCGCCCCGCTGACGGACTGCCACCAGCCCCCCACCCATCATTCTTCTACAATTTACTTAACCTGCCTCTTCTTCTGTCCCCATTAGGATCCCCAGTGATAACTCGGTGCCACTACTGATAGCAGTGCTCAACAGTCACCGCGCTGACTCCTCCAAGGGACTCTGCCCGCCTCCCTGGAACTCCGCCTCAGATCCCACTTGCAGGTACTGCCACCAAACTCTGTGGAGCTCCATACACTACAGCTGCCTCACGATTGGTGCGGGGTTGCTGCCAGTGGACCATGATTGGTCAGGATAGCTCTTGCTCCTCTGCCATTGGTGTGCCCTTGAATCTCTGATAATTTCTGCTACTCGGCTGTCCGCTTTGTCCTGATTTTTTTCTTTCACCCCCACCATCCCCTCCCAGGCCTCCCTTAAATACACTGACACCCCTTCCACCCGTGCTGCCTCACCTAATCAGAACCAGCACTCACTAACTCATTCTACCTACTGGTCTTTGCTGATTTCCCCTAGCGTCCCGTAACTCCCTATTTCATTCCCATTTGATGGCCTCTCTCAAACAGTTTCTCCCACATCGCCTTGCCATGGCTGCATTAAAGCTGCATCCCGCCCTGTCTTTTTTATTTATCACTGTGCTGTACTGCCCCACCCCTATCCCCAAGGCCAACTAGTGCCAACACCCGCCCTGCACTACACACTGGGAATGACCATGGGGATCTTGTATAAAAACTCTGTGCCTCTCTGCTCCCCTGTATGGCACAACTGCCTCATTTCGAAGCACCAAGGGTATAGCCCTCTGGGTTATGTACATATTTTAGCAGCTCTCAGTAAAAAGCCAGGCTCACACCATTGCCCAAACACCCATGTGCGCAGACGGATTACTAACAAGCAAGCCCTCAAGATGCTTCAAACCTCCTTCCTGAGATTTCTCCTACTCCTCTCTGGAAACATTCACTCTAACCCAGGTCTACCTGGACCATCTGCCTATGGTCAGAACAGGAAGTCGGGGTCTCTTACCTTGGCGTCCATCAATGTCTGCAGCCTTCTCAGTAAACTTGATATCCTCCAAACCTGGATTTGACAATACAACCCTGACATCCTCTTGGTTGTTAAAACATGGCTAAATCCAAAGATCCCAGACAGTGCAGTTGCAATTCCCAGGTACACGATTTTTAGGCAGGATTGGATCTCCAAGCGGATAGGTGGCTGTGCTATATACCTGAGGGATACTCTCAAGGGACACGCTCTCCCTCTTCCTAGCCTGGGATCAACATCGCAGGTCCTTACTGTCAAAGTCCTACTCGGGACCCATAACAAAAACCTTACTCTCTGTTTACATCCCCCCAAAGGACCTGGCTAGTGGCTTCAATAATGTCATGGAATGTCTCAAGGGTCTACGCCATAACTCAGAGTCCATTATCCTGGGAGATTTTAACATCAACTGGCTTGCTCCAGAGGCCTGCACCTACAAGGATGCAGTTACGGCACAACATCTCACACCGCTAGTCCCCACTTCTACCTGGTGTAACTATAGGACAGGGACCTACACCCTTATTGACTGGATATTGTCCAACCACCCTGAAAGAATCTCTATGGTGTCTGTTCTCCCTGACTCCTTAAGTGACCACTCACCAGTCATCTGTTCTTGGGCTAATAACTTCACCAAGCCCCATACTAGAATAATATACTCCAGGGTCCTCAAGAAGGGGCACTTACAGCTATTAAAATCCCATCTAAACAGTCTGGATTGGTCAAAAATAGACTCACTCAAGGATGTAAACAAAGCACTAGATCTGTTCATCAGTAGATTCACTGAGGCCTGTGATATCCATGCACCGCTAAAGAAAATGAAGGTAAAAGGTAGACCTAACCCTTGGATAAGCACCGAGCTTATTATGCAGCTCAAACAAAGGGACCATCTTTGGCACGGTGCTCGTGCCACAGCTGCCCAAGCAGACTTTCAAAAATACAAACAAGCAAGAAACAGCTGCACCCATGCTACACGGCTGGCAAAAAGCAAATACTTTAGAGAAGTGCTCTCCAACTCTTGGGGGGATGGGAAAAAAATCTGAAACAACCTAAAGGACCTATCTGGCAAAGATACTAAGTCCCCACCCACCATGCTCAACATAGAAGGTACTCCAACGTTGGACCTAGATATCATCTCTAATACGTTCATCAGTGCATTCTCTGACCTGAGCAGTGTCCTCCCACCTGACTTTTTCAATGCTTCCACCTCCAACACCACACCTGCCACAGCATCCCAAGCACACTCTGCTCCACAGTTCTTCTTCAAAAGGATCCCAATGCACTTAGCCAAGACCTGTATTTGTAAGGCTCTCAGCAAAACTGGCTATAGTGGTGACTCCCTCAACATTAAACTCCTTGCACAAGTTTTTGATGAGATCCTTGAACCACTGACAATGATCTTCAACCTCTCCCTAAGGCATTGCCAATTCCTATCACTTTGGAAAAAGGCTACCATCACTCCTGTGCACAAAAGTGGAGACAAGTCACTGCATACCAGTTACAGGCCCATCTCTATCCTCCCCCCATTATCCAAAGCACTGGAGCAAATTGTCTCCAACCAACTTGTGGAGTTCCTGGAAAAGCATGATATTCAGTGCCCTGGACAGCATGGCTTCCGCAAAGGGCATAGTACCACCATGGCACTGTTGGAATTCACCGGTTGTATCCATGATGCCCTGGACCAAGGACTTTGCGGGGGGGGGGAGTCATATTCATTGACCTAACAAAGGCCTTTGATACAGTAAATCACCCACTTCTACTCAGGCAACGCTCTCCAATGATGCACTGCCCTGGTTTGCTAGCTACCTTGGTGAGAGGGTCCAAAGTGTCAAAATTGCTGGAGTCTCATCAGTTGAAAAGCCAGTAATCTCAGTTGTCCCTCAGGGGTCTATACTGGGTCCATTACTCTTTTCTCTCTTTCTTAACAATCTCCCTGTCATCTGCCAACAGAGGATGCTACTCTATGCAGACAATGCAGTCCTCTTTTCTTGTAATCGTGACTTTAATCTGCTTGAGAGTCAACTGCAACATGATTTCAGGCTTGTGGAAAAATGGTTTGGCTCTCAGAAACTTGTCATGAACTATAACAAAACTAAGGTCATGTCTTTCTGCAATGCACGTAGCAAGTATAAACCTCTACATCTCACCATCAAGAATCAAGATGGGACCTCACTGGATCAGGTCCAAGAGTTCAAATACCTCGGCATCACCCTGGACTGCTCACTTTCTTACTCCCAGCACATTGGGCAAGTTGCTAAGTCTGCTAACATACACCTCGGCCTTCTCCACAAGTACAAGCACTGTATGACCTCTGATGCCCTTAGACTGGCCGTCCACAGCTCTGTTACCTCCATAGTCGACTACGGTCTAGTCATATATGGCTCTGCCTCCCCTACTGCCCTTAGGAGGATATCTGTGACACTCAACAATGCCTGTAGACTTCTCACGGGGGCTGACCACCTAACACACCTGTGACCTGTACGCCCAGGCTGGATGGCTACCACTCATTAGTAGAATACAATACCAGACCTGTCTGATAGCCAAAAAAGTTCTCCTAGGACTCATGCCGCCAGGTGTGGCTAGGCTCCTTACTACCAACAGCAGCAGCACCAAGCCGACATGTTCTCATGACCGGACTTTCCAGGTGCCCAGGCACTGGACCTCATTGGGTCAGCGATCTTTCTCGCACAGCGCCCCTCAGTGGTTCAGCACCCTTAACAAAGAAACTCTTGCAGCAGTAACACTACGCCCCTTTAAAAGGCAACTACATCTATTCCTCCCCTCTACCACACAGTGTGACTGCCTCCCCTAAGCTTTGCTCTACACCCTACTACCCTAACAGTAGCTGTAACCTGCTTTTCCGGCCTTGCTTTCATGTCACCAGCCTCCCCCTGCCCACCCACCCATCCCCTCTAAGGGACGCACTCTATTTGTGGCCACTGGCTCCTGTCCCCCTCGCTCTTTCCATCCTTGTCTGACAAGGGCACCTACCTGCCAGCTTCTTCCTGACTTCCTCCTACAAAGATACTGTTCTACCATGGATTCTGTTAAAAGCTAGCTTATATTGTTCTACTTCAACATATTGACTGTACTATTTAGGCCTTAATAATCGACATGTTAAGTTTGTAACCATTGTTCACCTTTGTATTATGTCACCCCCATCCTCTGACGTGGAACCTTTGTAAATGAGCAGTCCCTGCTCAAAGGTACTTGTAATCCTAGAGTTTAATAAATAAACTGTTTATTTTACTTCATCCAAATTGCCCCCCTCCACTTAATGATTTGTAGCTGCAATGTCCCTTCACAACAGTATTTAGCATTCCCTCAACTAGTATTCAAAATATGTACATAATTGTAGAATTTGTGACACTATATAGAGAGGTTTAACTGTCAGACATGAAGTGCTACTCTTGAAGTAAGAGCTATATGATTTATGGTTAGTAACATTTACAAAGACTCCATCAGGTTATATGTCAGGAGTATAGATATTGCACAAGCACTTCAAACTTAGAACAGTTCCAACAGCATATATGCCTCTAAGTGTCATGTTTATTCATATAACGTGTTCAGGGCTCATAACTATCTAGCAGCACTGGGATTACAGTCCTCATGTTGATAGACCATACATGAGAAACAAGAAGGGTGATCAAATGTAAGATCTAACTTCGAAGGGGAGCTCTTGCAGCAGGTAATATCATTAGGACTAATGCTACCAAGTGTTAGGACCCCATGGAAAACTTGTAGCTATCAGTCTGTAGCGGGGGACTGCCCTTGACATTGACTCTGCCCGACGTCAGATGTGGTATAAAGGGGGCAGTCCCTTGATGCCATCCCAGTTCTTTTCCCACTGTCGACTTGCATAGTTTGGCTCCACGGTCACCTTCTCTGCCAGTCGACCGCTCTTGAGGAAAGTCTGTTTAGAAAGTCGTTTGTTTCTTAGCCTTCATATTAATCTCCGGCCTTGTGTATGTTGTCTCCCTCTCCACCGTGACAAAAATCTAAGTGTGCATGTGGGAAGCAGATTCTGGCTAAAGACGGCCCGACGCCTGCCCACACTGCCAGAAATGTCATCAGAAAACAAGAAGAGCCAATGAACTCAAAGTCTACCTTTTAGAGAGAAAAATGGCAGCTATGCACTGAGGTTCAGGAACCAGCTCTTCTTCTCCTGCCAGGGACTCCCCACCCAGAGAAAAATTGTTGGGTAGGAAGCTTCACTACCAGGATAAAGATAGGGCCAGGTCCAAGTCCTGCCCAAAGTTGCCCTCCAAAAAGGTACCTTCCGCTTCTTCAACCTCTGGATGGAGGTCCGGTTCGGTTCCAGCCCATGCCACCAAGTTTTCCCACAAAGATAAGTCTACTTCTGCCTCTTCTCAGGGTAAGCACCGGGAGTCAGCCTGTTCTGGGCGCTCTTCTTCCCATGCCCACTGACCTAGCAAGCCTGCCTCAGGGTCGACCTAGGAACGCCAGTCCTCGGGGATTCCGAAGGATAGGCCTAGTTCATCTGAAAAACAGAAGCACTCGGATGAACAGGAGGGTAGGCAGGAAGTCAAGCATCGGACACCTCCTGCACTCCCGTCGGCAAAGGTTTGCCCTTCAGCTGACAATCGCAAACCTAGCCGGTCGCCTTCACTGATGTCTCGCACCCCAATGCCTGATAAGGGGTGGTCGCCGGTGGAGGGTCTGATGCCTGCCTCTCCTTCAGAGGGTCAGTCGCCTGCAGGGCCTCTGCCCACCCTGGATGCCAACTCCATGGGCGAAGGTGACACAGAATGCCCAGACACAGGTACAGGCCTCCAGGACCCGGCGCCGGTCCCTGACCTTCAGACACCCGGTCCTGCTACGCCGATGCCTGGCCCAGCAGTCATCTCAGTGGTGGACATAGGGTCCTTATTCACTTCATGGTGAAATACCATGAAGGGGGATCTTCTTTATAGACCCCCAGACCCCACCCCCAGTTCCACCACCCATGGAACCTCCCCCCACTCCACCTACACTGGCGGGGAGTGAAGACTCCCATCCAGACCCGAAGGGTAAAAGAAGGAAGAAGCATTTCCCACCTTATTCCTTCATCCAGTGGTCACACCTCCTCATCAGATGAAGGGGATGCTGGCCCATCATCTGCTGTCTCTTCAGGGTAGGAGTTCTTACTCCCTTCCCCGGGTCCTAAGAACTCTCCTAGATTCCCTCTGGATGATCCCTCTTTTTTTTAGACATTATGAGACACATCCAAGCAATCTATGAATGGGACACTGAGGATTTGGACCCAGAGCGCCAGTGTCTGGTCAACTTCCTGGGAGAGAAAGAGCCAAAGCCCTTGGTTATCCTGCCCCTAGTCGAGCCCTTCTGAGATGTAACTCGACTGTCCTGGTCTACACCTTCTTCCATACCAGCAATACCCAAGAAGGCTTATCGGCTATACAAGCCTCCCAGGGCAGAGCCTTTTTTTGGCAGAGCAACCAAAGGCTAATTCTCTGGTACTTACTGTTGCCCACAGCTGCGGCACATAACCTAGACATTTAAGCTCTGTCTCTGGACCCGGTCTCCAAGAAGCTGGACAGCTGGGGCTGGAAAGTATATTCCTGTGCCACAGGTGCCATTAGATCCTTGAACTTTATGGCACACATGGTGACTTATCAGCAGTCACTTTGGCAGAAGACTATGGAGCTGGTTGATTCTATGCCAGACTCAGATGCCAAGGAGGAAGTGCTTGCCTGCACCTAGTCAGGGCTGGACGTAGATAAACATGTCCTATGCTGCTCTTATGATGCGGTGGACATGGCCTTCCAAGCCGCTGCCTTGGGTGTGTGTCTGAGGAGGCAGTCTTGGCTGAGGCTTACTGGCTTTAAGTCTAATCTGCAGGACTCTATTTTGGACTACCCCTTTCAGGGCTCAGTGCTGTTTGGCCCAGGGGTTGAAACCTTGGTCAAGCAACTTCAAAAGTCAGGGAAAGCAGTTGCGGATGTTCACCACATGTATAAATCCCAGCCTCAAGAACCCCGTCGCCGTCTCTTTAGTATAGGACAGGGACAGGGAGGCAAAACCCCCAAGGGCAAGGGATTCAAGAGGCGGAGTCACCTTGACCCTCACTTTCCTCCACCTTTCCCGGGAGTTGCAAACTGAGAAAGTAGGAGGGAGATTTGCCCTTTACCCGCTCAAATGGTCCAGCATCACCACGGACCAGTGGGTACTGGACACTGTTCGAAAAGGGAATTCTATAGAGTTCTTCTCTCTCCCACTAGACAACCCCCCCCGGTCAGTTGTCCACCAGCCCACGCCCATCTTCTGGCAGCGGAAATTCATCTGCTTCTAGAGAAAAAGGCCATCCAGTCGGTTCCTGTGGCACGGAGGGGCAAAGGTTATTACTTCCGGTTTTTTCTGGTCCCAAAGAAAACAGGAGACCTTTGCCCAATTCTGGACATAAGTCAGCTCAGTCTCTCTGGTTAAGTACTAGAGATTTCAGGATGGTAATTCTCGCAAGTCTATTCCCCTTGCTCCATCAAAGGGATTGGTCATGCTCCCTAGATATGCAAGATGCTTACATGCACATCAAGGTTCTGAAATCTCACAGAAGATTCCTTCATTTCAGGTTACAGGACCAGCATTACCAGTTTCGGGTTCTGCCTTTTAGCCTTTCATCTGCCCCTAGAGTCTTCACCAAATGTCTAGCAGTGGTGTCTTTGTCTACCCCTACCTGGACAACTGCTTCTCTCCACCTCTTCAGACAAGCAGCTTCGAGTCGCCCTCAGACAGAGGAGCTCTTCCGCTCCATGGGAATAACAGTGAATTTGGCCAAAGTCACAATCCTGGCCATCCCAGTGGTTGTAATTCATAGGGACTATCCTGGACTTCGTGCAGGGAAGAGCCTTTCTACCCTTGTACAAGGCAGAATGCCTGAGGGCCTTGGAAAGCAGAGTACAAGCAATCTCCTCTATCCCTGCATGAGTTATTCTGTAGCTACTGGGCCACATGGCGGCCTCCATAGCTACTGTTCCCCTCGCCAAGTTGCACATGTGGGTCCTTCAGTGGCACCTCAGGGTCTAATGGAACCAGCAGGTGGATGACCTGGATCAACAGATCTGGGTTTCTTGGGCGGTCTATCGTTCCCTCTAGTGGTGGCTCTGCCATGCAAACCTAGAGGGAGGAGTCTCCTTTCGAAGACCTACTCCATCTCAAATCCTGACAAGAAGTCTTATCGACAGGATGGTGGGCCCGCTTAGGGGATCACAGGACTTGAGGGTCCTAGTCTCCCACAGAATGCTATTTACATATCAATGTTCTGGAAATGAGACCAGTTCTGAATGCACTTCAGGCATTCCGAGACCAGCTCTCTCAAGGTCTCCTCTTGGTGCAGACAGGCAACACGCCAGTAGTCTTCTACATCAAAAAGCAAGGGGACACTCATTCTTATCCCCTTTGTAAGGAGGCCATGAGAGTGTGGGATTGGGCAGTAGAACATCTTCTAGACCTCACAGCGGTGCACTTTCCAGGGGTCCAGAACATTCTTGCCGACAGTCTGTCACACTGTTTCTCTCAGTCATGAGTGGGAACTTCTCCAAGAAGTCGCAGATGACCTCTTCGGTTGTTGGGGCAATCCAGAGTTGGACCTCTTTGTGTCCCTGTGCAACGCCAAACTGCAAAGTTTTTGCTCGCTTGCTCCAGGGCCTGGTGTTTTTTGGCAAGCCACAATGTCCCTCTCCTGGACAGGGAGATTTCTGTACGTCTTCCCTCCCTTTCCCCTCATGCAGAGAGTACTGCTCAAACTGCAGCTAGAACAAGCCAGGATGATCCTCATAGCTCCTCTATGGCCTTGTCAGATTTGGTATCCGCTACTTCAGCAACTATCATTGGAATCCTCAGTGCAGTTGCCTCTCTCCACCCACTTACTCTCACAAGATCAGGAGACTCTCGTCCATCCTGCTCTGCACACTCTTCACCTGCACGCCTGGCTCCTATAGTCTTAGCAGAGGGGAGATTAGGTTAGTCAAGCAGGCTGGCAGAGGTCTTAGTGGCAGCGAGGAAACCTTCCACTAGGGCCACGCATGCTATGAAGTGGAAATGTTTCTGTCTATGGGCAACTGTCCCTGCCCTAGATCCTCTGCATTGTCCGGTTAGCCATGCGTTAGGCTACCTCCTCCACCTTTTGGACTTAGAGTTAAGCTACTCATCCATCAAGGTGCATATGTGTGCAGTCTCCTCTTATCATGAACCCTTTGGGTAGAGAACTCTAGCACAACTTAATGTCTGCAAGACCTTTCTCAGAGGGGGGGTCTTACACATCGGACCTCCCAGGAGGGACCCTGTTCCTCCTTGAGATTTGCTTTTCATTCTCAAGAAGCTCACCTTCCCTCCCTTCCAACCAGCCGTGACTTGCGAGCTACATTTCCTTTCTTAGAAAATGCTCCTTTTGGTGGCCATTACTTCCGCTCGAAGGGTTTCCAAGCTTCAGGCATTGATGTGTAAGGAGCCTTACATTGTTTTTCACAGGGGCAAGGGGACCCTGTGTACAAACCCTAAATTTCTACTGAAGGTGGTGTCAGTACTGACTCTGAGCCAGGACATCAACTTTCCGGTTTATTACCCTGAGTTTACAAACCAAGGCCAAGCGCTGTTGCACATCTTGGATGTTCATAGAATCTTGAGATATTACCTCCACAGGACTCAATCTTCCAGAAAGATGGACCAGTTGTTCATCTTCTTTGCAAAACGGATGACAGGGGCTGCTGTCTCCAAACAGTCACTAGCCCATTGGCTAGTGCACTGTATTTCTTTTTGCTATCAGCATCATGGCAAACCCCTTCCAGGACCTGTTAAGGGCCACTCCACGAGGGCTTTGGCTACTTTTTTTGCCTCCTTAAAAAATGTTTCATCAGCAGACATTTGCGCTGCAGTGACAAGGAGCACAGTCCACACCTTCATCAGCATTATAGCCTAGACATTACTTCTAGGAGGAGAGCAGGTTTTGGACTAGCCGTTCTGCAAGGCCTGCTGTCTTGAGATTATTCAGTCTTTAGCCAGTAATTGGCTACTCTCCACCTCCTGATCAGACCTGGGTCTATCTTTGGGCATTGCTTGGGACTCAGTCCTAATGGAATTACCTGCTGCCAGAGCTCCCCTCGAAGTTAGATAGTACAGTTACATAAGAACTTACCATAACAGTAGATCTTCAAGAGGAGCTCTTGCAGCAGGTGGCTTTCCCGCACTCTATCCCCTGGGAATCGGTGTTATCACATTTGTATAAGGTGGAGAGTTCCTGTCCGGTTATCCACTCTCTTCCAGCCGGGTCTCCGGCAGGAGAACTGAAATGGCACCAGGGGACCGCCCCCTTTATACATTGTCTGACGCCGGGCGGAACCAACGTCGGGGGTGGTCCCCCACTACTAACTGCTAGCTACATGTTTTCTGTGGGGTCCTAATGCCTGGTGGCATTAGTCCTAATGATATTACCTGCTGTAAGAGCTCCTCTCGAAGATCATCTGATACAGTAAGTTCTTACGTAACTGTACTTGTTTAAATATGCCCTTATTCTGATATTTTGTTACATATGAACATAGAAAGGGAGGTCAAGGACAACTAGGCCCATCCAGTGTGCCTGCAATCCCTATACATGTACATGTCCCCGTGGCTTTACATTACCCTGTCCCACCTCAAGGTTCCTTTGTGCCTGTCCCAGGAATATTTAAAACACCTAATTGTGCTCACTCCCACCATCTTGTTTGACAGACTCTTCAATGTGTCCACCACCCTCTGTGTGAAGAAAAACTTTGTCACAGTCATTCTTCGTATCACACCTTGTGGTCGACACCCCGACGGCAAAACACAGAAAAAGACCATTATGGCGATATTCACGGTAATGGTCCTTTTTCTGTGTTTTGCCTTCCCCCAGTGTTCCACCCCCTCCCCGGACCAACTCCGACCTGGAGTTGGACTCCTAGAGTCCGGGGGGGGTGGGAGGCACAGCACCCCCACAGAAAGCAGCAATAGAAGAGGCGGCATAATACCTGCGTCAGTATTGTGCCATCGCTGTGAGGGAGGTCGGCATTCTCGCAGACGAACTATCTTGGTGCTTCTGTCATTCTTAACCTGCGCACACTCTGATTGGGAGACTTACGAAGTTTTAGCACATCCAGTATCTTGCCATCTGCCATATGAAAGAATGCCCGGCACACACAAGCAGAGCAAAATGAGAGGGGGCAAGATCCAATGCCCCCCACACACATACCCATATATTCAGTACTATTGTTGAACCACAGCCAGTGCACCCTACTACTCTCCCAGAAATGCACCTAGCACTTGAGGCATTGGGGCCATAGCCTGAATCTGCCCCCACCCAGCTCCAGTTGTCATTCCAGTGTGGTCCCACCCACAATATATTCTCCTCTTGGCTATGGTAGGCTATTGGTTTAGGCACAAAGGTTAGGTTTTTCTCTCTGGAAAAGCTGTGTGTTATAATAAATATGTGTGACTGCATATACAACACAAGTTTGTCTTTTATTGATGTTTCATTGTAATGAGTCCACCATGCCTGCCTTCTCAGTTTCTCTGGATTACATTAAAGCACATCAGTCTAAAAAATATTCTTTGAGAGCTGACCCGGTGGCACCAAGGATTGAGGCACTGGGCGCCATACCTTGCATCACGCTGGTGACCCGGGTTCGGGAATGCACTCTAGTCGTCAGGAGAAGGATAGGATTGAGTGTCTGGAGGACTGCTGTCCTATTCCTTGGGAGGGATTGGGGTTCTAGCTGCTCTACAGTGGCCCCCGACGGAGAGCGGGTACTCTGCAAGGGTGGTATACTGGTGGATGAAGTGCGGCAGACGTCAGCACGCGGTGCCTCTGAAGTCATTGCACGTCCGCAGTCCGATTGGGGCACTATATGGCAAAAAAATGGCCGAGTGCGAATGTGCAGCTTGATGGCCATTCCTGACATTGCCTGGAGGGTCTGTCATGGAATCACGCTGGGGGTCTGAGCCAGCCCGGCATGGGGGGCACCCCTGGTGGGTTGGGGTGCAGCCGCATCAGACCCCATCATGCTAGTGAGCCCGTTGACTCCCGTGCAGTGGAGGTCAGCGGCTGGATGCCTCTGCTGATCGAGCCGCAGAAGACGGAGAAAAAAGATTGATATAAAAATAAATATTCTTGCATTTTATAAGCTTTTATACACAATCATATTTATTAGTTGTGAGTCCATTCAACTACATATCCAAAACAATTAAAATTGGTTATATGATGCTTGAAAGCTGTACTCTTAAAAAAAGTTTGCAACACAGCATTATCTCTTACAGATGCATTTAATTGCCTATATGCAGATACAGAAGATCTTACAGCAAGATGTCTGGGAGGTGGACAGTCGTAAAGAAGAAAATTAAGAAATCTTACAGCTACATACCAAAGCTTATGCACAGCATATTTTATGAGAGATTCTAACACAGGGAGAGCATTGAAAGATGCACTAAGTTAAATCCAGATGACCCAAAGAACATTCAGATGATTATCGCCAGTGTGCCTCCCCCTGATACCAGGGACTTGGTCATTGCTCATCTTTCACAGTTCAGCAGATTGAATCATAATTGACAGTTCTTCAGAAAATGAAATCTTATGTTTGTAATGTGGCAGTATGAAAAAGCAAAACTTTCAACATTTGAGAACAGGTTTTGATCGCTGTATGAACTGCATGTATGTATAAAATTGTTGATATTGTGCTGTTAGTGAGTTCCCAGATAAATCACTAAAACCAACCAATTAAATGGAAGCACACACACACATGCTTACGCACTCAAACACACGTGTTCATAAACACACAGTCTCGCACTCTCATATGCATACATGCACTCAAACATGCACAAAAACACAGACACACAACTGATCACACACGTTCACACTCATGTGCACATTCAGTCAAACTAAAAGCCATAGAACATCTCTTGAGTAATGTGTACCATTTACGGTACACATGGTTAAATATGCAGAAAACTCACAAGGCTATCCGTTTTGATAATTTTACCTGTATGCATTGCATTTATGTAATAATCTCCAAATTGCAAGAAATTGATTTAAATTTTATTGTATCAAATGTAAAGGCAGTCTTGCTAAAAAATATACCATATTAATAATACATTATATAACTTAATACATTTCAAGAAACGGCATAAGTTAATAAAATGATTTGATTTACTGTAAATAAGTCAGCACTGAGTTTGTTTCCTATATATTGCTGGTTGATGCTTTTGCATTGATTTTAAAGTGAAAGCCATATAAATACCTTTAAATTCTCACTCATCACCAACCTCATGTTGAGACTTTTAGTTAGAGATGGATGTAACATATTTACTGGCCTTCACTACAATGTAATCAAGTGGGACAAATCAGAAAGGTATGTAGAAAAAGGGAAGGTGGTCATCGTGGGGGATTTCAACTTGCTGAGGGTTGACTGGAGTATTCCGGTCACCTCCAGTGCTAGGGAGCAAGTGCTCCTGGATGCAATCCAGGGTCCAGGAGGGTCTCCTGACACAGTTGGTTAGTGTACCTACTAGGCTAAAGAACACTTTAAATCTGGTATTGTCGAATGAGGAGGCAGTAAGGGAAATAAAGGTGGAGGACCCACTAGTCGACAGTGATCACCAAATGGTGTGGTTTAATATCACAATGTGCGGGGAACCAGAGAAATAAGTTACTCAGGTGGTAAACTTCAGGGGGGCAGATTTTAGGAGGATGCAGAAGTACTGAAAGGGAAACTGGAGGGCAGAAGGTAGGAGGTGGACGTGGAGCAGAAATGGTATATTATTAAATGGGGGACTACAGGGGCAACAGAAGCCTGCACCAAGACACAGAGTAAAAGGAGCAGAGCAAGAAAACCATGCTGGTTGAACACCAAGGTTGTCAAGGTGGTGATGGCAAAATGAGTGGTGCACCAGAGGTATAGGAGGATGGGGAAGGAAGTGGATAGGGAGGAATATGCAAGATGGTCCAGGAGGTGACTAGAATGTGAGAGAAGCCAAGGCCCAGAGGGAGCTGGAATTAGCACAGGGAATCAACGGGGGACATTTTCAGATACATCGGGAGAAAAGGAAGTGCAAGGAAACAATAGTGAGGATAAAAGGGGTGGGAGTGGATGGAAAAGGGAGAGAGCAGGCAGAAGCACTGAATGAATACTTTTGCTCACTGTTCACGGAAGAAATGGAGGGACTGCTACTCACCATGGGCTGGAGGGTGGGGACAGGGGAATAGGAGACAATAGATGAAAGAACTGAGGCAAGTAGATTCCTAGAGGGACTGATGGCACTGAAGGTAGACAAGGCACCAGGGCCAGATGGTATCCACCCCAGGGTGCTGAGGGAGCTGGCGGATCTGTACAGCACCTCACTGGAGTCGAGATGTGTGCCACTGGACTGGAGGATGGCACATGTAGTACCATTACATAAGAGCGGGCCAAGTGATGAACCAGGTAAGTCTCATCTCCATAGTGTGCAAACTCATGAAAATGATACTAAAGGAAAGGCTGATGTTGGACCTGAAGGACAATGGCCGCCAGGATGTGAGACAGCATGGGGTTGTTTCAGGGAAGTCTTATCAAACCATCTTGATACAATATTATGACTGGGTGACAGGTGAGCTGGATAAGGGTCATGTGGTGGAAGTTCTTTATTTGGACTTCAGGAAGGCCTTCAATTTGGTGCCTCATGGGAGGCTTTGGGGGAAGCTAACTGGTGTAGAGGAAGGGGCAAAAATGATGAACTGGATTACAAGTTGGCTGAGTGGGAGGCTGCAACGAGTGGTGGGGAGAGGGGGGCTCTCATCTCCAAGGCCGGTGATGAGTGGGGTGCCACAGGGCTCTGTGCTGGGGCCAGTATTATTTGGGCTCTTCATATCAGACATTGCACACTGAGTGGTGAGCAAGGTAAGTTTGTTCACTGATGACACCAAAATCGGAGCAGTGGTGGTTGGAGAGGAGGGATGGAAGCAGCTGCAGGGGGACCTAAGCAAGCTAGAGGAGTGGTCAGAGAGGTGGCAGCTGGGGTTCAATACAAAGAAGTGCAAGGTTATGCACTTTGGGGTGAAGAACCCAAGGAGAGAATACTGGCTGTGGGGTTAAGCTGGGGATCACTGAGGAGGAGAAGGACGTAGTGGTAATGATAACAGGGACCATGAACAACACTGCCCAATGCAGGAGAGCAGCTGCAAAAGTGAACAAAATGCTGGGGTGAATAGCGAGGGGTTTCGTCCAGGCAGAGAGAGGGTGATTTTGCCCCTCTACAGGTCTGTGAGCCACGCAAGTATTATTGTGTGCAGTTTTGGAGGCCATACCTAAAGTGTGTGACATCAGGCTACTGGAGGGGTGCAGAGGAGTGCAACAAAGATATGTGGAATGGAGGGCGAGAGACTATGACAGCAGGCTGGGAGACCTGAATATGTACACTCTGGAGGAGAGAAGGTACGCGGGGGGGGACATGATAGAGACATGCAAGTATCTGAAGGGAATCGGTAAGAATGAGGCAGCTGTGGTCTTTAAGCTAAGGAGGGGGAGGGACACCAGGGGGCATGGGCTAAGAATAGAGGAGGGAAGATTTAGGAGGGAAATGAGACAATATTTCAGAGATAGAGTGGTAGCAAAATGGAATGCACTGCCAGAATGGGTGGTGGTATGTAAATCTGTGAACAGCTTCAAAAGAGCATGGAACAGGGAAGAGTGAGGGTGGGGAAGGTGGGGGGGTGGCAGTGGGATGACAAAGGGGAAAGCAGCTGCTAACTAGGGGTGCAAGCTGCACACTTGAGCAGACTTAGACCAGATGGTCTGTTTCTGCTGGCACATTCGTATGTTCATATGAATAGTATATACTCTGTTATCCATTTTACTTTTCTGAGATGGAACAGAGGCTGTTTCAAACAGGCATGCTTTGCCAAACTTCATCTGTTCTGATATGTTACTTGTAACCTAGGCCATTAACAGCTTACAAATCATCCAAAGCTTGATGGTTTCCTTTTATAAGGACCGTTTCATTTTGAATAAAATATATGCTGAGTAGCACTGTCCATCAATCAGGCATGCTTGCACAGTTGAAGAAGTGATGAAACTGGGTTACCAGGGAATGGGACAGGGGCCATGCAGTGGACGTCCTGTATTTGGACTGCATCAAGGCCTTTGACTTGGTGCGGTATGGGAGGCTGTCACAGGGTGCTCCTGTGAAGGGTTTAGAGCCCCGAGCTGTTGTATATAAAAATAGGAGGGAACCTACAAGCTATGTTGAATTTTGGGATATAAATTCAGACTCTTTGGATTAGAGTCTAGTTTTTGTTTGAGATCAAGGGAGAGTGCAAGGTCATTCTGCTTGCTGTGGGTCTGGAGCTATGCTCTGGAAGCTGTTTTTTCAAAGTGCTGTATGGAGTCATAATGCTCTGTGCTATCTACTGCTCTGAAAGGAAGATTTATAAATGCCAGATGAATTTGTCTGCTGTGGTATTTCTGTTGTGAGTTCCAGAAAAGCTTTGACAAAGTGCTCTAAAGAGCGTAGGTATACAATTTCTGTACTAAAACTGAGAACCTTATGTTGAACTGATGCACTAAATTAAGTATTGATCTGCCTCTGAATAATTTTTCTGGAGAATTGAGAATAAATGTGGAACTTTGGAAAGAGGCTACATGTGTCAAGCTACTTGATTTGCCCACATAAACCTGCGCCCTACCACAGAGGCTGGGAGGGAACGTGGAATATATTGGGGTGGGGACAAAAATGGTCAGCTGAATCACAAACTGGCTGAGGGGTAGGCAGCAAAGGGTGGTGGTGGGGAGCTGTCATCACCAAGGGACGTCACGAGTGAGTTGCCCATGTTCAGTACTTGGACCAGTGCTGTTCGGGATATTCATAGCTGAGATCTCAAATGGGATCCAGAGTAGGATCAGTCTGTTCACAGATGATACTAAGATCACTGCAGTGGTAGATGACATAGAGGGGTGGAGGGGGCTGCAGGAAGACCTGTCCAAACTATAGGAATGGTCGAATACATGGCAGTTGGGATTCAACGTCAAGAAGTGCAAGGTACTGCATTTCAGAGCAAGGAACCAGGGAGGAAATATCAGTCGGGAGGGGTACAGTTGGAAAGCACAGTGGAGGAAAAGGATCTAGGGGTACTAATAATGGGGAGTATGAACCACTCAGCCCAGTGCAAGAAAGGGGCTGTTTTTTTTCTTACTTGTATTTGTAAAAATATATATCAGTACATTTTTTCAGCAAATAACACATAATCTAATAATAATAATCGGAATGTTTAATAACATTTGTAAAACTATACAAACTTCGAAAGATTAATAAATGGAAAAAGTGATATGCAAACAAAAGTACATGATCTTACTTCGGGTGGGAGCTTTTGCAGCAGGCTATAACCATTAGGACTAATGCCACAGGCCTTAGGACATAGCGGAGAAATCTTAGCTAACAGTATCAAGTGGGGCCTGCCCCCAGCGTCGACTCCGGCCCGACATCAGTCACACCATAAAAGGGGGCAGTCCCCAGCTCCACCACAGTTTTTTCCCCGCCGCAGACCCACTCTCAACAGGAAGTCTTAGCACGTGTTTTTCAACAGTTCCAGCAAAATTCTAAATAATAGAAAGTTTTCTAATTTTTTCCATCGTTCTCTGGATTTCTACCGTCATCTATCAGTGGTTTACCGTCGCATGTCTTCCCCGTTGTAGGTCTCGTCCTCCAGCCAGAAGAAGACCAAGTGCCTGTGGCCACCAGATCCCATCAAAGGACGGCCACGAAGCCTGTGTCTTCTGCCTAGGCCCAGACCATGACATTCAGCCCTGCAAGATCTGCAAAGGCTTCACCGGCAGGACTAGGACCCAATGCCTGAAGGCCCTTGAAGCCAACCTTTTAGAAAAGCAGGTGAAAGTCATGCAGACCTCTCCTGGGGCAAATGCCAAGCACTGGGACAAATCCCACCATAAGTCCCGTGAGAAGGACCATAGCCAGTCCCACCAGCGGTCCAGGTCACGTTCTTCCCACAAAAAGGCTTCATCTTCTGGATCGGAGAAGTCCGCTGCTCGTGCCAAGACACAGGCCCCGGTGGGGGCTGCTTCTGAGAAAGCACCATCCAAAGCTAATTTCACACCGCTGTATGTCTCTGCGGCCTTAACGGATGCCTCTAAAGCCTCTTCTTCAGCACATACCTCGGCCCTGCCGAAGAAAGCCTCAGTCACAGCTTTACCAAGGGCTTCGGGGAAGTCGCTGACCAAGGAGCAGGACCCTCTAGTAAAGACCTCTATGGGGTCCTGTCCCTCAAAGCCAGTGAAGCCTGAGCCAGCCATGGCCAAGACACCAGCCATGGTGCCAAGGCCGACCAACCTCAGGAAAAGCCTGCACCAGTCAAGGTGCTGTCACCAGGCCCAAGGTCTTCTACTTTGGGCAGGGCACATCTTCAAAGCGCTTTCCCAGGGCCCTCCTGTTTCTTCCGGCTTCGCTGATTCCCCTGAAGGGGACTGCAGCCTCCATGTTCAATAAGGAGGAGCTCATGGAGCTTTTCTATTTCTGGTGGAGTCAGGTCAAGAAAGATATTACCCTCCGAAGCTGGATCCAACACCAGTCCCTGACTGGCTGGATAACCAGAACGCTGAGGGGTCTGCCCCCAAAGTCGCCTGTTAAACTTCTGAAAGAGTGTGCATAAATTGTCTTGGTCCCATTCACCCCCAGTGATCAGGTCCAGGTCTCAGGACCACCGGTGGCACCGCTCATGGTCCTCTAACCATCACCGGTCCTGGACCAAAAGCAAGTCTCGCAGCTGGCATAGATCTCCTTCTAGGCGTGGATGCTCTACCAGCTGTCACTGTTCCTGAGACAAGCACCAGTATCCACTCCATCGTTGGTCCCATGGCCATCATCGGTCAGATAGCGACTAACGTTCTTGAGAGTGAAGTCCCTCCAGGCATGGTTCGGCCTCCCCTCATCCCAGCAGGAGTCGGTCCTCATCGTCCTCTTTTTTGGACCACTCCCTCTCAGGAGTTGGAGATTCTCAAGGATAAGGATACACCTTGTTCGCCACCTGATGATATGACTTTTATGGACGTCATACAGCACATCCAGGCCACCAATGAATGAGAGGCGGAGGACCTGGATCTGGAACACCAGAGACTGGCTAGGTACCTGAGGCAAAAGGAGCCTAAAAAAATAGTAGTGCCTCCTTTAGTGGATACATTCCAAGACCTAGCAAGGATCACTTGGAAACATCCAGCTATAGTCCTGGCAGTTCCCAAAAAATTGGACAGGCTATATAGAGCGCCAAGGGATGAGCCTTTTTGGCAGAAAACCCTCAGGCCAACTCAGTCATTATAGCGGCTGCTCATGAGAAGTCTCAACAGCCCAAGCACCTAAACTCCCAGCCTCCTGATCAGGAGTCCCGTTACCTGTACCAGGTGGGCAGAAAGGTATACGCTGCATCCACCTGCTCCATAAGGTCCCTAAACTTCCTTACACATATGGTCCAATACCAAGATGCATTATAGGAGAAGGGGCAGGACATAGCCAGTGCCTTACCAGACTCTGCACAGAAGACAGAGCTCCTGGAAATGTTAAAGTCGGGCTCGGACATAGGCACACATTTTGCATGCCTCGTACGACACTGCTGATATGGCATCGAGGGTGGCAGCATAAGGTGTCTGCCTGAGACACCATGCCTGGTTATGAGTCTCAGGATTCTCCCTGGATCTGCAGAATGGGATCAAGTACCTTCCTTTCCATGGTTCCGTACTGTTTGAAACTTTTTCTTTATTCAATGTTCTTTTCAGCATTCATAGAATTATTGCATTCTGTCTGAAGCATGAGGAGTGGCATACATTCAAGCTGCTTTCCATTGTTTAAAAAGAAAAGGATATCATATAGAAGTTAGGTTTATCAAGATGCAATTAGGGTCTAAGGCCTAGAATTACATTCTAATTTATAAACAACCAAGTATCATCATTTGTGGAAATCAGTTTACAAAGAGACTGTCTCTCGGGGCCAGCAATCCAGGAGGGGAGGGCCACACCCCAGGGTGGATCGTCAATTTACCACTGTATAATCTCCATACTACATAGGCATATCCTTTGTGGGAACCACATCTGTAGGAATGAAATTAGACACATCATTTAAGGAATTATTTAAAAGGGGGCTGGCTGGCCCATCATCAATTTGGTAGTATCTAACCCAGGTTGGTTCCGCACTGTTTGGGTCGGAGACTGAGAATCTCATCTCTTGTCTCCAGTAATTGGGGAAGTCAATCTGGGCCATCCAACAGATGTATAATGGGGACCAGAAATGATTCCACAAACGGCCATTTTGGAAGACCTCAGGCCAACTTTCCCGTGGCAACCAAACAGCACAGAGAGGAGGCTTTAAAAGGAAGACTGCAACCCAACAGCCTGGGGGTGCCACCTTTCAGGGCCCCAACTCCTCCCAAGCCTCTCTACCAACCCCCAGTTCTTCCTAATAAGTCCCTTTAGAACCCCCCCGGAGGGAGGCAGTACAGGGTTGCTTCTCCCTCTACTTGGGGGGATGGAGCAAGATCACATCAGACCTTTGGGTTCTCAGTATTATAAGTAGGGGACATGTACTAGAGTTCACTCAGTTCCCTCCAGAAACACCACCAAGGTCCTCAAGATATCCTCCTTCTCACATACCTCTCATAGAAGGAGAGATTCAGGCCCTCTTGCTAAAAAGGGCAATAGAACCAGTCCCCCTGCAGTAGCAGGGAAAAGGATATTACTCCCACTTCTTCCTGGTACCAACGAAAACTCGGGATCTTCGGCCCATCCTGCACCTCAGTTCCCTCAACAACTATATAGAATACAAAAGGTTCAAGATGGTGACACTCCTAGGTCTAATTCCTCTGCTGCACCAAAGAGACTGGCTCTGCTCCCCGGACATGCAAGATGCTTATATGCATATCAGGGTCTTTCCTCTTCACCGGAAATACTTGAGATTACACTTCCAGGGGAAACATTACCAGTTTCGGGTTCTGACGTTCGGCCTCTCCTCCGTTCTTCGAGTCTTCACCAAGTGCCTAACAGTGGTAGCTGCAGCTCTAAGGCGTGAGGGACATTATGTCTTCCTTTACCTGGATGACTGGCTTCTGACGGCCTCGTCAAAAGCATGCCTTCTTCATACTCTGAGACACCTATACGCTATTCCGAGAGTTGGGGATCACCCTGAATCTTTCCAAGTCATCCCCAGAGCCCAGCCAAAGACTCACCTTTATAGGTGCAATCCTGGACATAGTCCAGGGCATGGCTTTCCTCCCACAGGAAAGGGGAGATCACCTGCAGGAAGTGGCTCAGATGGTCCTAATAGCCCCTCAGGTCCAAGCCAGGACCTCCCTCTGGCTTCTGGGGCATATGGCAGTGGCCATCCCTGTAACTCCCTTGGCTCGCCTCCACATGAGGGTCCCACAGTGGATGCTCAGGGTGCAGTGGGACCAAAGCTCCGACGGTCTAGACCATCTGGTCAGGATCTCTGAGGCAGTCAGAAGGACCCTTCTTTGGTGGCTGGATCCCCCAATTTGGAAAAAGGGTCTTGTTTCAGCAGGAGCCCTCGAGTCAGACCTTGACGACAGATGCCTCCAACCTAGGTTGCGGGGCTCACCTAGGGAACAGCCAGACTCAGGGCGTTTGGTCCCTAGAGGAGCAAAATCTCCATATCAGCATATTGAAAATGCAGGCAGTCCTCAATGCCTTGCAGGCCTTTCAAGAGGACCTAGCACCAGGCTCTCACCTCGTTCAATTGGACAACATGGTTGTTGTCTTCTACATCAAGCAAGCAAGGGGGAACTCACTGTTAGCCCCTGTGCAGGGAGGCAATGAGAGTCTGGTACTGAGCACTGGAACATCACATCTTTCTGACCACGGTGCATGTTCCAGACATCCAAAACACCTTGGCAGACAGCTTAAGTTTGTCTCGGTCCAAGGCGCAGGAGTGGGAGCTACTCCAGTCAATAGTGAGCCAGCTCCTTGACACATAGGGTCTTCCAGAGCTGGACCATTTTGCATCCCCACACAACGGCAAACTGCCATGTTTCTGCTCATGAGAGCATGTGCCTTGTGTTTTCTGGCTTGATGCGTTGTCCATTTGTTGGACAGGGAGGTTCCTTTACACCTTCCCTCTAATTTAGAGGGTTCTGTTGAAGGTACAGGCCAAGGGGGCTCGGATGATCCTAGTCGCCCCGCTATGGCCACGGCAGATTTGGTTCCCCAAGGGGGACAAGGTAGCAGAGGTGGAAATCACGGCAGAGAGAGGTGAGGGAAGCCCTCTGGTCCCTCTAGACGGAGAAAGCACTGGGGCAGGATAAATTACATCCCAGAGTGCTAAAGGAACTGGCGGATGTCCTGGCAAAACCCCTGGCAGAGCTCTTCAGCATCTCTCTGAGGACAGGGTGGGTGCCCCATGACTGGAAGGTGGCGCTTATAGTGCCTAACCACAAGGGGGGAGCAAGGGAGGTGGCAGGGAACTACAGGCCCATCAGCCTGACATCAGTGGTGGGCAAGGTGATGGAGGCCATTGTTAAGGAGAGACTGGGGGGGGGACCTGGAAAAGTTGGAGTGCCTAGATGATAGACAGCATGGATTCATCCAGGGGAAATCATGTCAGGCAAACCTTGTGGAGTTCTCTTGACTGGGTGACGAGTGCCTTGGACCTGGGTAGACCAGTGGACATCCTCTTTCTTGACTTCAACAAGGCGTTTGACTCTGTTCCTCACGGTGGTCTGTTGGATAAGCTGGGAGAAATGGAGGTGGGGAACCAGATGAGCAGATGGATAGGAAATTGGCAGCAGGGCCGGACCCAGAGGGTCATGGTTGGCGGGATAGTCTCATCCCCAAGGAGGGTCATTAGTGGGGTCCCTCAGTGATCAGTCCTTGGGCCCCTCCTGTTCAACGCCTACGTCTCTGACATAAGGAAGAGTATCAGGAGTGAGATGAGTCTCTTTGCAGATGACTCAAAACTGGGGGCGGTGGTGGATGTGAGGGTGGCCCTACAGGGGGACCTGGAGGCGGTCTAGAAAGGTGGTCTAGAAAGTGGACGTTGAGGTTCAATGCAGGGAAATGCAAGGTACTGCACCTGGGAGCCAGAAACCCGGGCCAAGTGTACACCCTTGGAGGGGTGGGGGGATGCTACAAGTCTCGATGGCTGAGAGGGACCTGAGGGTGGTGGTGGTTGTCAAGATGAACAACTCAGAGACTTGTAGGAGGGCAGTAGCAAAGGCCAACAGGATACTGGGATGCATCGCTAGGGGGATCACCTCCAGAAGGAGGGGAGTGATACTCCCACTGTATAAATGCTTGGTGAGGCCGCACCTCGAGTACTGGTAGGTAGGTAAAATTTTTATTCATAGAAAAAATGAATATGGATAACATCACTGAGCCAAAGCTCATTTACAGTGCGATCCATTAGTTCCATACCAGTTACTCTTACATAAATTACATTAATCACATTACGACAAAACTAAACATAAATAACATTTAACAATTACATTTCTAAAATATTATTATCATTCATGTCATTCAAAAAACAACAACTTACAAAAAAAATGAATACAATAATTATTCTCAACCCCCACTCGATACTACATCAATTCCCCTTCTATATTAGTATGCTTAATATACCACTCTTTTATTAAATTTATCTGAAGTTCACTATTTACTGGTCTCAGATTCCAAGGTAATTTGTTCCACAATTCAGGGCCAAAATATACAAAATGTTTTCTACCCTGAGCAGTTATTCGTTTAGGTACCACACATTCCAACCTAAACGAGTACTGTGTGCAGTTTTGGAGGCCACATTTAAAGAGGGGCATTGAACTGCTAGAGAGGGTCCAGAGGAGGGCAACCAAAATGATTTGGGGCTTGGGAGACAGTACCTATGAGGAGAGGCTCGAAGAGCTAAATATGTACACATTGGAAGAGAAAAGGGACCGGGGAGACATGATAGAGGTCTTCAGGTACATGAAGGGGGAAAGAGGGAGGAGCAGTCAGGGTGCTTCGAAGGAAGGAGGGGGGCAACTAGAGGGCATAGGTAGAAGCTGGAGGGGGGAGATTCAGGGGAGAAAGGAGGAGGTGCTACTTTACTGAGAGGGTGGTGGAGCCATGGAATGTGCAGCCCAGGGGGCTGGTGGAAGCAGACATGGTGAAAGGGTTCAAGAGGGGGTGGGATATGTACTGGGGAAGGGTTCTGGAAGCAAAATCCAATGCAGCGAGAATATCTGGAACTGGGAAGGGAGAAGCCAGAGAGGAAGAGGGGGGCAGCAAGGTCAGCTCCCAGGGTGGGGGCTGACCAAACAAGCAGACACGAAAGACTGTTAAGCCTATTCTGCTGCCATTTTAGTATGTTAGTACTTCAGTGGCTGTCATTGGAACCTCCAATCCCGCTACCAATATGCTCGCAATTACTGTCTCAGGATCAGGGCCAGCTGGTACACCCAAATCTCAAATCCCCTGCACCTTCATGCATGGCTTCTGCAGATGTAGTCAAGATGAGGTATGTGGTCTCCCAAGAGGTGGCAGACGGTCTTGTTTCGGTGAGAAAGCCCTCTACTCGGTCCACTTACGCTATGGAGTGGAAGCGTTTTTGTCTTTGGGTTTTGTCCCATCATCTGGATCCCCTTACCTGTCCAGTGAACTCTGCTTTATTTATTTATTTATTTATTTACTTATTTAAGAGATTTACCAGATAAGCATACTGAGCGGGGACCGCTCATTTCCAGATGCGACCTGGGGGTTACATAGGTCGAGATAGGTACAGAATGCACAGTACTACAGTGGTTAGACAGCAGGTTCAGTAGACAACTCAATACAGTGGTATGTAAATCAGCTGAGAGTGGATACAAACAGGGAGAGATTGCCAGTGGTATTTCAACAGAAGAGAGTGGATACATACAGGGTGAGATTTACAGGTATAGTAGGTGCGGCTAGGTTGACAGTAATTGTAAATTATGAGGTTTGGTCCGCAGGACAGAGTGCATAGTTTGTTGTGGCATGGTTAGGCGTAGACTACCAGGTGAAACAGTAGAGCAGTATAACTATATTGGCACAGTAGGAATTCTAGGCTTGTTGCTTTGGTTATTATTTAAGAACCGTTTGGATGCTCCTGGTGACAGGACTAGGCTGTAGGTAGTAATTACATACACCTGAGAAGTAGACAAGTAGAAGTGGTTTGAGAAGCCAGAGGGAGGTGGAGAGCCTGATATCTGCAGGTAAATCATTCCAGAGTTTGGGCAGCCAATGTTTGAAGGCCAATTGGCCCTTTGAAGTGCGCATGAAAGGGACTTGGAGTTGTTTTGAATCCGAGCCTCTGAGGGAGTATGCCGGGGGGGGCGGGGTTGAGTTGCTAGTACACAACTGAGATGGGGGGAAGGCATTGGACCAGAATTTGGCTATGAGATTAGTGCAATGCAGTTTACACCGAGACTCTAACGATGGGAGGGCAAGGGCGCTGTACAAGTCGCAGTGATGGGTGGAAGGTGAGCAGTCTAGGACGAACCGGCAGAAAGAATAAAAGAGGGGGTCCAGGCTGGCCAAGGTGGATGGGGGAGGCTGCACTATAGACCATGTCACCATAGACAAAAATGGGGAGGATCATTTTGAGCCCTAATTCTCTCTTGACTGAGGTTGGAAGGTTGCCTTTATTGTGGTAAAGTGCACCTAATTTAGGGTGTAGATTTTTCTGTAGCGAGCCAATGTGGGCATAGAAATCAAGGTGTTGATCGAGCCAAACTCCCAGGTACCTGAAGGAGGTACAGGATTCCAAGATGGATCCATCCAGGGTGTGGAAGATAAGGGGGGGGGGGGCTTCTAGATGGGATAGTTTTGAATGGGTGCCGAAAGTTAGGGAGACGGTTTTCTTTGCATTTAGGACAAGTTGGTTGGACCTAAGCCAAGCTTGAATGGCATCAAAATCCCGTTGAAGAGTAAAGTTTGTGTCCCCGATAGAGGGGGCTGGAGGCGTACAGTATGGTATCATCTGCATACATTTGTATGGCTGAGTTGGAGCAGACTTGAGGTAGATCATTACAAATATGGAGAAAAGCAGGGGGCCCAGGACTGAACCCTGGGGAACCCCCATGTTAACTGGGAGTGAGGTGGAGACATGAGGGCCAATTTTTACTGCTTGCTTCCTGCCTGTCAGGTAGGCTTGGATCCAGCTGGTGGCGAGATGAGAGAGACCTGCGTGTTGCAATTTTGTGATTAGCTTTGGGTGGGATACAGTATTAAAGGCTTTGGCCAAGTCAATGAATATAGCCGAGGAGATATGACCCTTGTCCATTCCCGAGGAAATGTCGTTTGTGAGCCTTAGCAGTGCTGTGATGGTGGAGTGTGTTTTACGAAAGCCCGACTGAAACAGGGTAAAGAAAGAGGTGGAGTCGAGGAACTGTGTGAGTTGGCAGAGGGCTAGATGTTCTTGAAGCTTGGCCAGAACCGGTAGGAGAGAGATTGGGTGGTAGTTTCCATGTGCAGATCGATCACCTCCTTTTGGTAGCGGGATGATTACTGCCTCCTTCCAGGCTGCTGGAATTTTTGCCGTGGAAAAAGAGCAGTTCAAGAGGTCGGCTAGGGGGGCGGCTATTGCAGGGGCTGATAAGAAGAGGAGTTTGGCGTCCAGTCCTAGAGGGCACTTGCCTTTGTTTGGGTCAAGGGAGCGTAGGGCGGCTAGAACATCAGCTGAGGAGACAGGTCGAAAAGAGAATGAGGACACGTGTGGGGTTGGCGGGGGTATTGCGAGATGGTTGTTTGTGGGTGTGTGGAGTTGTTGGCTGCCTAGAAGAGATTTGGCGCAAATGGAAAAGGAGGAGTTGAAAGCTGAGGCAACTTCACTGGGGGCTGATATATTGTTGCCCTGTATGTTTAGGGTAGGGGTGGGTGGCTGGGCAGGGGGAGAGAACAGGGTTTTAATGGTTTTCCAGAATTTGGAGGGGTGGCTTAGATTAGTGGTCACAGCCTCCTGGAAATAGTTGTTTTTTGCCTGTCTTACGGCTTTAGTGCAGTTATTTCGGAGGGTACGGTAATGCTGTAGAGATGCAGGGGAGTCTATTAGCCTGTGTTTTTTCCAGGCCTAGTGTCTAGCCAGACATCTGCCAATAATGTCAGCAGAGACCCAAGGGAGATGGTATTCCCTGACTCTTTTTCTTCATAGGGGGGCGTGATAGTCCCATAAGGCAAGGAGCTGATTTCTAAACATTTCGAAAGCATGGTCAATAATGGGCGCCAGCTTAATAAATGACCAGTCGGCGGGGGAGAGGTAATTTAAAAGGGAGTGGAGACAGAGGGATTGGTATGCTCTCGTAAGGATTATCCTTGGTGGGTGGTGGTTTGTGGGTCTGTGCATCTTCCTGGTCATGTAGACCATATGGTGATTGCTCAAGGAATCAGGTAGGATGCCAGCCTTAATTATTCTATGTAGGTGTGTAGTGAGAGCCCAGTCCAGGAGGGAGTGGTTACGTGTTGTAGGGTTTAGGCATGTGGGTTGTTCTATTAGTTGGGTTAGGTTTAGGGATTTGACACTGCTACGTAGTTTTGAGCAATCAGGTGCTAGCCAGTTATAGTTTAGGTCGCCGAGGATGTATAGTTCACCGGTGGCAGCCGTAGCTTTGAGGGAGGCTAGATGGTCGATGATGGAATTCCCAGGTGTAGCAGGGGTGCAATAAATCCCGGCCACATATACTGGGGAGGTGTATGGCAGAAGTAGTTTAATCAACTTAGTTTCTATATGGGGAGTCTGACCTCGGATTTGGACAGGGGTGAAGCAAAGTCTATTTGATATATACATGGCTATGCTGCCACCTTTCTTAGTTCCTTGGTGGTCCTGCCTAATTGCAGTGTACCCAGGGATGGCTATTTCTGCATCCGCATGGTGAGATTTAAACCATGTTTTGGATATGATACAAATGTCTGGTTGGAGGGTTTGGGTAGTGACTTGCAGCTTCGGGATTTTATTTAGTAAGCTCCGGATGTTCAGGTGGATTAGACTTAGTCCCTTTGGAAGAGTCTGGAGGTTGGGGTCAGACGTCGGGCCTGGCTTTGTTTAGATATCACCTGCCAAGAGAAGCAGCAAGGTGAGATACCATATAGCATTTTGCGAAGTATTTCTTGGCTTAGGTCTGGAACGGGAGAATTGTGAGGTGTGGGGAGGGGCAACAGCCCCAAGATTACTTAAGACAGTTAGGCGCACGGGGAAAGCGTAGGGGATGACTGAGGAGCTTATGAACCAAGATCAGGTGGTTGTGTGAAACTGCCTCGCCTTGGGAGTAGGTAGGGGTGGAGGGGGGGTGAGGTCGAGATATAGTGGAGGAGGTCTGGGTTGTTTATGGGCTTATTTGACGCAGGTAGAGAAGTGAGAGGCATGGCAGTGGTAAGCACTGCTAGTAGGTAGAGGATCATGTTTGTGTAAGTGGTGAATACAAGAACAAGCTGTAATTGGTGGTAGCAGCCTCTACTGGTGGGAACTGATAACCTGCAAACCTGAAAGTGGGCTGATAGGTTTTGGCAGAGTCACATGACCTTTCAGCTTCCTATAAGTTTGAGTGCAGACCAAGGGGGGTGGTGGGGGCCAGAATCATGGCAGAGCAGTACAGCGCGATGTGCAGGCCGGAGATTCAAACTTGAGGCAAGGTGCAAATTTAAACAAAGGAGCCCTGTCCCGGCTCAGAGCAATCGTTTGTCGTACCTTTGTGGCTTCGAGAGGGGGTTCCGGCAATCGGTGTCCCTGGGAGAGCGCAGCAGGGCCCTCACGACCTCGTGGGGGTTTCAGGGGGAGGGTACCAGTCCCCTACCCTTGCGACCCACTGTGGAGAAGAGAAGAGCACAGGATTAATTTATACTGCAGCAGGAGGGGCGGAGCAGCGAATTAGGTATGACTTTATGCTGTAACTATAATTGTCTAACTATATGGAGCTGAATATTATTTTGAAATTGGCTTCCCGGTTCGAATTTTCTGCAGTACTGCGACTCAGCAAGTGCACTCCGCTCTGCCCACAAAACGCTGTGGCAGCCCTTGGCAAAATGTAGCAGTTATGGTGCCTAAATTCAGAAAACCCACTGCCGATGCAAACTTGCAGGGAGCAGGCTCTCAGTGCTTGGCGCTCAGGCTGTAGCCCTTTTGTTTTAGCGCCAGAATCCAAAATCTCAGCTCAGCAAGCGTTACAACTAAATCTTTGAAGGACACCTAATTTCCTTTTTTTTTTTTTATCTTAGAGCAACAGCTTAATTACAGTGTGCAAGCCATGAGAATGAATTTAAATCATGGGCAGATAGTGAAGAGCTAAAGGGCAGCCTGTGCAGTACAATCAATATGCAGGGAGACTTAATACATGGACACTCTTAAAGTACGTTACATATATAACATAAATTCAAGTATTGCAGGGGAGAAACAGCAAAAAGCCAGCTAAAAAACAGTCTATAGATGTGTGCCGACTGCACTGCCTTTAAGAGAATCATGGCAGAGCAGTACAGTGCGATGTGCAAGCCGGAGATTTAAACTTGTGGAAAGGTGCCAAATTTAAACAAAGGAGCCCTGTCCTGGCTCAGTGTGATCGTTCATTGTACCTTTGTGGCTTCGTGGGGATTCCAGCAATCATTGTCCCTGGGAGAGCGCAGCAGGGCCCTCATGCACCGTGGGGGTTTCAGGGAGGGGCAGTCCCCCACTCACAACCCACTTTGTGGCTTTGGGGGTTCCTGCAATCAGTGTCCTGGGAGAGCGCAGCAGGGCCCTCATGACCTCGTGGGGGTTTCAGGGGGAGGGTAGCAGTCCCCTACCCTCGCGACCCACTTTGTGACTTTGAGGGGGGGTTCCAGCAATCAGTGTTCCTGGGAGAGCGCAGCAGGGCCCTCACGACTCTATGGGGGTTCCAGGGGAAGGGTAGCAGTCCCCTACCCTCGCGACCCACAGTACCTCCTCTCCTTATTACATCAAGGCTTGAGCTACTCTTCCATTAAGGTGCATATGTTGCCCATAACTGCCTACCATGCATTGGTAGATGGCAGAACCCTAGCCCAGATGGATGTGGCCCACACTTTTCTACAGGGCATTCTTCATATAAAGCCACCCATTAGGGATCATATTCCCCCAGGAATCTCCTTTTTGTGTTAGAGAAGCTTATACTCTCCCCCCTTTTGAACCCACAGCAGAGTGTGAGTTGCGTTATCTCTCCTGGAAGGTGTATTTTTTTAGCTGCTGTTACTTCAGCTCGAAGGGTTTACGAGCTTCAGGCCCTGATGTGCAAGGAGCCTTATTTGATTTTTCATAGGGAGAGGGTTTCCCTCAGGACAAATCCTAAGTTTCTGTCCAAAGTGGTTTCTGAATTAAGCCTTAACCAGTCAGTTGACCTTCCAGTCTATTATTCAACCCCTTCCAACAGGTGAGACGCTCTCTTACACACTTTGGATGTCCACAGGGTGCTGAGGTACTACCTCAAGCGTACAGCGGCACACTGTAAATTGAAACAACTTTTTGTGGTCTCTGCACCTCAACACCTGGGGAAACCGGTGTCTAAACAGACTATATCTAGGTGGCTAGTCCACTGTATAGTCTCCTTTTACAATAAGTACAACAAACCTTTTCCTGGAGTGGTCAGAGGTCATTCCACCAGAGGAGTTTCTACCTATTTTGCTTCTCTTAGAAATATCTCTATTAGGGACATTTGTGCAGCAGCTACTTAGAGTTCAGTACATACCTTTGTAGGCATTACAGTCTGGACATAACTTTCAGGTGCCATGCCGGTTGTGGCCTGGCTGTTGTATTGTCCTGCTCTACTGTCTCCCTTCCTTTCTCGGCAATGCCATCTTAGTTGGCATCCTTCTTCCTCCTGCTGGGGTGGAAGACTAGGTTTGCTGGCAAAGGCACTTAGCATCACCTGAGCTCTTTTAGAAACATAGACTTTGACAGCAGATAAGGACCACTTGCCCATTTCCCTACCTACTGGATAAGCTGCAGATTCTAGTTAACCAACAGCCTACTTCCTGCAACCCCCCACTATGATTGCCTTGTGTCTGTCCCATGCATGTTTGAATTCCCCCACTGTTTTAGACCCAACGACCTCCTCAGGAAGGCTGTTCCATGTATCCACCACTCTCTCCATGAAAAAAATTTCCTCACATTTCCCCTGAGCCGTTCCCCTCTATCTTTAAATTGTGCCCCCTTGTTCTTACACATCTCTTTTTCTGAAAGATGCTACCCTCCTGGACTTTGTTGATTCCCTTGAGGTACTTAAAAGTCTCTATCATGTCCCCCCCGTCCCTCCTTTCATCAAGGGTATACATATTAAGCTCTCTCAGTCTCTTTTCATATGGTTTCTGATTTAGACCCTGCACCATTTTAGTTGCCCTCTTCTGGACTGCTTCCATCCTATCTATGTCCTTGCATAGATGAGGTCTCCAAAACTGCACGCAGTACTCCAGATGGGGTCTCACCAACTGTCTGTACAGAGGGATAACCACTTCCCTTTTTCTACTTGTGATGCCCCTCCCTGTGCATCCCAGTATCCCCCGGCTCTCCTTACCGACTTCTCACATTGCTTATCCACCTTTTGGTCATCTGATATGATTTCCCCCAGGTCCCTTTCCATTATTGTTGTTGTTAGTACCTCCCCTGCTATTGTGTACTCTTCTCCTGGATTTTTAATTCCCTGGTGCATTACTTTGCACTTCTTTGCATTGAATCTAAGTTGCCATATGTCTGACCATTCCTCCAACCTTGCCAAGTCCCTTCTCATCCTGTCTACCTCCACTTGTGTATCAACTCTGTTACAGATCTTTGTGTCATCCTCAAAGAGGCATACCTTTCTTTCCAGACCCTTTCTTCTAGGTTGCTTGTAAGGACAGAGCAAAGAACCTTACCACTCTTCCTCCAGGTCATCTTCCTCCGGTGACAGAAGCAGATGCCTGCATAAGCACAAACATTTGAGGTTAGCCTCTTCTTCCTCTTCCAGAGGTCATTTCTTTTTCCTCAGACTCTTTGTACAAAGGCTACTCTCCCAAGCCAGAGGATCCTCATAACTTGCCCAGGTCCCCTGCAGATGACCCAGCCTTCATGAATGTAATGCATCACATCCAATTCCTGAACCAAGAAGCTCCACACTTTTTTGGGCGTGAGTGATCCAAACCATTGGTCATACCCCCTCTGGTCCCTCCCTTTCAGGACCTCACCAAACTTGCATGGGCGCACCCTTCATCCTTTTCAGCTATCCCCAAGAAGATGGATAGACTCTACAAACCCCCCAAAGCAGAACCTTTCCTTGGGGAGAATCCAAAGGCAGACTCCATGGTCCTGACCGCAGCACATGGCAGGACCAAGCAGCCCAAGCACATGAGCTCACAGCCTCCCAACAAGGAGTCTAACAAATTAGACCAGTTCGGGAGGACAGTTTGTGCTTCTTCCACCTGTTCCATATGGTCTCTAAATTTTCTAGCACACATGGTACTATATCAGAAATCTCTGTAGAAAAATTAAGGATCCTGAGACAGGCCAACTATATAAAACCCCAGATCAGATTTTACTTGCCTTCCAGAAATTCAATCAAAAATTATACACCCCCAAGACCACACCAACAGAACATCAGATTCAAGAATACCTCCACAAACTAAAAATCCCTACCATCCCTAAGGAGATGCAACAGTCCCTAGACTGTCCAATAACTTCTGAGGAACTAGAACAGGCCATCCAAAACCTTAAAACAAATAAGAGCCTGGGCCAGATGGGTATACCCCAGACTTTTTTAAAATATTTAAAAAGAGATAAGTGAGGCTGTTTTGAGTGTGCTAAAAGAAATACAGGATGGGGAGGCACTGCCACCCATATGAAACTATGCAACAATTTCAAGTATTTTAAAACCAAAAAAAGACAAATTACAATGCTCGGCCTACAGACCTATATCTGTGCTGAACATAGATTATACGCTGTTTACCCCAATCCAGGCTAGGTGCCTACAGGGAGCCTTACCACTGTTGATAAATCAGGATCAAACAGGATTCGTGCCTGGAAGGCAAACCCAGGACAACATTAAACGAACTGTACATATCCTAAGGCATGCCACCCGGTCGGGGGCCCCCCTTCCTACTGTTAAGTTTCGAACGGGTGGCATGGCCCTTCCTGCAGCAGACATTAAGGGTTATGGGCTTCTCTGAGGAGTTTACTAAAATAATAGATAACATTTATCTGGGTTCTAGGGCACATGCCAAGATTAATGGTCTGGTATCAGCACCTATATCCCTAGACAGGGGGAACCAGACAGGGTTGCCCCCTGTCTCCCCTCCTGTTCGCACTATACCTGGAACCCTTAGCTTTGGCCCTGAGACAGGAGGAGGCAGTGAAGGGGGTGCAGATAGGGGGGAGTTATCATAAACGGGCATTGTATGCAGACGACCTCTTGGTTTACCTGGAGGACCCAGAGCTTTCATTGGGACCCTTGTGGAGACTTTTGATTGAATTTGGGGGACTAGCAGAGTATAAGATTAACCAGAGCAAGACAGAGGTCTTGCAATTTCACTATGCCCTCACTGACCATATCAGAACCTTATACCCGATTAGGTGGAACCTCCAATCCCTGCGATACTTGGGGGTTATCTTAGCAGCCAAAGGCTCTAACCTGTTTTCCCTCAATTATACACCATTACTTGAAAAACTGAAGGCTGACCTAGATAATTGGGCCCTTGTACATATTCTCCTAACCCAAAAGGTAGAAGTCTTCAAAATGGTATTATTACCTAGATTTTTATGTTTGCTTGCACGCGTGTGCAAGAAACATAGTGCCATCATCCGAGTTTTTGTAGGTGTGTCACCTGTCTTCCAATTCAGTCAGTGTGTTTGTAGGCGTGGCCACAGTTCGCCAATGAATGCTTTTACTCAGTTCCAGACCTACAAGACTTTCACCCAGCACAAATAGACATGGGTTTTCGAAGATGGGAGAGGCAGAGATTACATTTGATCTGGCAATTTGTAGAGGAAGGTGTGTTTGCCCCTTCTCAGAATTAGTTGAGAAATATGACCTCACCCTGCAGGATAGATTCAGATATTTCAAGGTCTGCCATTTGGTGGAATCACTTCTGCAGGATACTTGGAAGGACCCTCCCTCCTGAGATCCTTTATTTACTTAGGGGAGCACTAGACAATAGAGGTCCCATTGAGCACATAATCTCACGCTTATACTCAGCATTACTGGCTTGTGTAACCCCCATGTCCAAGACTATCAAGGCAGCTTGGGACAGGGACATAGGAGACCAGGTGCCTGATCAGGTGTGGGGAAGGCATCTAGAGCAGATCCACTGGGGCACCACAGCAATCCCTTGGAAAGAGTATGCCTGGAAGATGTCCACAAGATACTTTAGGACCCCTGCTATACAGGCAAAATTCCAACAGGGCTGTACCACAGAGTGCTGGAGGGGATGTGGATACTCTCCAGTGGCCCTAGTTCATATTATGTGGGTCTGCAACAAACTAACCCACTTTCTCCAACAGCTAGAACAAACTCTGCAACACATTTTCTTTCCAGACCTGAGTTTAAATCCAGTTTTGTCCTTTTTCTCAGATTACCCTAGAGGTTGTAGAGATACAAATAGTAATAAACTACTCAAGACTGCAATACTAGCTGCCCAAAAGGCCATAATCAGAAAATGGCTATCAATCGGCAGGTAGAACTAGCCCATTAGCATGACATCATGAAACAAGTGTATCAGATGGAACACCTTACGGCTCTGCTAAATAAAAGTCAAAATAAATTTGAATTGATTTGGAGGAGATGGGTGTTATACATCTCCCCTCTGAGACCAGAATGTGTTCCCTGAATTAAAGAGTCATCTATAAGTTAGATAATGAGAGTAAGTGTATCACCGAAAATAAAATGTGATGATATATATTGATATAACTATATAAATGGTATTTCCCAAAATAAGCTTCCTTTTAATCTATGCTGTGTTTGTACCTGAAGAAACATAGCCTGTATGTACATAGTTCAAGTCTTGTATATGTATGTTCTGTCAGAAAATGAAAAATAAAGTTTAAAAAAAAAAGAAATCTCCGTGGAAGAAAGCCTTGAGATGGCCCAAAAGCAACCTCACAGTCTGTTTCATACAGAGCTTTTGGATGTCCTTCAGTCTGGTCTGGATATAGGGAAACATGTGCTGAGAGCATCCTATGATTCAGCGGACACAGCAGCTAGAGCTGCAGCCACTGGGATCTGCCCAGGTGTCACTCCTGGCTGAGGGTATCAGGGTTTAGACAGGACCACCAAGATTCCATCCTGGATGCTCCATTCCATGGGTCTGTCCTCTTTGGCGAGGAAGTGCAACAAAATCATAACGGATCTGCAAAACTCAGGGACGGCAGTGCAGTCCGTTCACCACATGTACCGGTCGGAACCTCAATAGCATAAACGTAAACCCTTTTGGCTGTCGGGTGCCAACAGCCTGAGGTCCTTTCAAGAGAAAGGCTCCCTCCCAACCATCTGGAAACAGCGGGCCTAGGAATACCAAATCCACCCTGGCCACTCATGCATGACTCCTTGCCTGCACTTTCTCCTTCAGCGGAGTCGATGAGGGGAGGCAGTAGGATGTCGGTTCTCCCACTATCTAGACGGGTGGACCAACATTACAACAGATGTATGGGTTTGGCATATTGTCAAAAAGGGTTAAATGCTGGAGTTTGCTGAGCTTCCCTCAGACAACCCTTCAGCCCCCTCTCGATATTCCCCGACCCATACAGCCATCATCAAGGAAGAGAACCGGGTCTTGCTCTTAAAATGAGCCATTGAACCTGTTCCTCCCTCCCAACAGGGAACCGGGTATTACTCCCATTTTTCCTTAGTTCCCAAGAAGACAGGGGACCTAAGACCCATATTGGACCTGAGTCAGCTGAACCAATTCATCAAATACAAGAGGTTCAGAATGGTAACCTTACCCAGACTGATCCCCATGTTATGTCAAGGGGATTGGCTATGCTCCCTAGATATGCACGACACATACCTGCACATACTGGTGTTTCCAGCCCACTGGAGGTACCTTCGGGTAATCTTTCAGTGGAACCACTACCAATTCCAGACTTTACCTTTCGGCCTCTCCTCAGCTCTGATGGTGTTTACCAAATGCCTCGCAGTAGTGGCAGCAGCTCTCAGGAGACAGGGTCACTTCATCTATCCCAACCTAGATGACTGGCTCCTAACTTCTCCTTCCAGGTCGCAGTTAATACACACCCTCTCGGAAACATTCCATTTGTTCCAGCAGCTGGAGCTAATCAGTCTCCCAAAGTCCTGTCCTTGGCCCTGCAAATGTCTGCAGTACATAGGGGCCATTCTGGATACAGACCAAGGAAGGCTTTTCTCCCACCCAACAGGACCATTCAGCTTAGAGATTGGTCCTCCAGAATAGCAACATCCAACCTAGTCACAGCAAGGACTATGTTGCAGCTCCTAGGACATATGGCGGCTGCCATACCGACGGTACTACTGGCACTCTTGCATATGAGAGTTCCTCAATAGAACCTAAGGGTCCAATGGGACCAGAGGTTCGATGACCTTGAACATCCTGCCAGCATATCGAGGGCTGTTCAGTAAATGCTGTCCCGGTGGCTGACTTCTGCAAATTTGGAAGTGGGAGTCCCATTCCAATCACATTCACTGAGCCAGATCCTAACCACGGATGCATCAGGTCTAGGATGGGGAGCTCATTTCCTGAATCACTGTACTTGGGGCACATGGTCAGACATAGAAGTGTCCTTGCACATTAACATTTTAGAGATGAGGATGATTCTGTACACCATGCCTGCCTTACAAATGCATCTTTCCCAGGACTCCCTGCATCTCCAAACCGACAATATGTCAGTGGTCTTTTATATCAACAAGCGGGGACGCACTCCTACCCTCTGTGCAGAGAAGCCATGACAGTGTTGTACTATGCCCTAGAACACAGACTTACACTGACGGTGGTTCATGTTCCAGGCATCCAAAGTCCTGGCAGATGAGTTCAGTCGCTTTTATTCCAGGATCCATGAGTGGGAGCTGCTTCAAGAAGTGGTGGATGGCCTGTTCAAAAGATGGGGACATCCACAGCTGGATCTCTTTGCATCCCTGTGCAATGCAAAACAGCCCAATTTCTGCTCACTAGATCCCGAGCCTGGTGTTTTTTGGTAAGTTTTGTTATCCCTCTGCTGGACAGGGAGGTTTCTTTACACTTTCCCTTCCTTCCCCCTGCTGCAGAGGGTGTTGCTCAAGCTAAAGGCAGAAGGCACGACAATGATCTTGGTAGCTCCATTCTGGCCACATCAGATATGTTTCCCTTCCAACTACCTCTGTTGTCCAGCTTGCTATCCCAAGACCAGGGCAAGTTAGTCAACCCAGATCTTCGGTCTTTACACCTTCATGCATGGCTCCTGTAGACTTAGCCGTCTCCTGGCATAGAGTCTCGCAGAAGGTGGCTGAAGTCCCAGTAGAGGCAAGAAAGCCATCTATATGGGCTATATATGCTATGAAGTGGAAGCGCTTCTGCATCTGGGCAGCCACACATTCCCTGGATCCTCTTTCTTGCTCGGTGAAATCAGTATTGGAATATCTCCTATCGCTTTCAGATGCAGGGCTGTGATATTCGTTCATTAAGGTGCATCTCTGTGAGGGGGCGCTGTGGAACCCCAGCTGACAGGCAGCAACTTAGAGTACTCTATATAAAAAGCTTTAAAACTGATCAAAATTTGCTATTTTAAGTTGACAATTAAAGAAATAAACTTAACAGATACAACAAGGAACCTCATAAAGCTAACATGGGTAATCCTAGAAAAGACAGAGGTGGTGGTACAAGTACTAAATCTACTGGAACTTCACAGGCAGTGCGTCATAGGACAAAGGAGCAGGCCGCATCTCTTCGGTAGCCTGAGGAGACCATGTCCTCTATCGGTCTTAAGCTACAAAGATTACTGACATCCATCTCTGATTTAAGCTCCAAAATGGACACTTTCGCTGACCCGGGTCACTCTTGTGGAGAGTTCAATGGCAGGGATACAGGTAGAGATGGGAGATGCGAAGCATCAGGCAGACTCCATAGCAGCAGCAACCACGCTTTTGGTGAAAGAAAACCACCACTTGACAGCCAGGCTTGAAACTTTAGAAAATCAAGCCCGCTCCTTGCACATCCGAATTCTGGGTCTACCTGAGGGGATAGAAGGAGATCACCCTCTTATGTTTTTGCGTGAACGGCTGGATTCAAAATTAATGCCAGAGGGTCAGAGCTTAAACATTTCATTCCAGAAGACCTACTGGATTACGCCAAGAGGATATCGAGAAGACTCAGATAATCCCAGGACACTGCTCCTAGTCACAGACGGAGTCGGTTCTCGGGACAGAATACTTCGACTCACCAGGCAAGCAAGTCCAGTAACTCAGGATGACTGGAACATATGAACATACAAAATTTGAGAGCAGATAAAGGCCTAGAGGTCCATCCAGTCTGCTCGAATGTGCAGCTAGCACTCCTTATTCTGCAGCTGCCCCCTCCCTTCCACCCTTCCCCTTCATTAACCCTCCCCCTTGTCCTGTCCCATCCTCATTTGAAGCAGTCCACTGTTCTACTGCATACCACTTCAGCAGGTAACACATTCCATCCAGCCACCACCCTCTATAAAAAGTGTCTCTCATCTCCTCCTGAACCTTCTTCGCTCCAGTCTCATATCATGGCCCCTGGTGGCCCTCCCCTCCCTTACTTTGAACAGCCCCTCTGTACCCATCTTGTTTATTCCTTTCATGTATTTAAAGGTTTCAGTCATGTCACCCCTGTCTCTCCTCTCCTCTCCTCCAGTGAGTACATGTTCAACTCCTTCAACCTCCTCTCGTATGATAAGTCCCCAGCCACTTGATCATCTTTGGCAGCTCTGTGTGCACCCCTCCAGTAACTTAATGTCCCTCTTCAGATACGGACGCCAGTACTGCACAGTACTCAGGTGTGGTCTAACTAATGACCTATACAGTGGCAGAATCACCTCCTCCTCTGAGGATATACCCCTTGCAATACAAACCAGCATTTTGTTGGCCTTTGCAGCTGCCTTCCTATATTGTGCCGAGTTGTTCATTGACCCTGTAATGAGCACACCCAGATCCTTCTCCTCCTCTGTCTGGGCTAGCTGCACTCCCCCTAGCTGGTAACTCCTTCTTGGGTTCTTCATCCCAAAATGCAGCAGCTTGCAACATCTTCTTGTTTCCCGACTTAAGTTATGCTACACGTTTCAGGAGGAAAAAATTTGATGGTGCTAGAAAATTGCTGCGAGAAGCTTCAACATTATCCACTCGATGGTCTTTCCTGCCAGACTGCGAATTGTACACGAGGGCAAGGTCTGGGCCTCCTCCAACCCTACTGAAGCTGGGAAATGGGCCTTGTGATTTGTTTCAGCTTGAGACCATCGTTGGGAACCTGGAGAGACTGATTCTGATGCAGGGGACTGAAGTTCAACGAACTGTATTGTAACTTAGACAGAAGTTGATATTTCTTAGCTTTAGCTTTGCTTTAAATTTGAAGCCACTAAAGCATTGTACTGTTACCAGCTCCCGTGTTAAAATATGGGGACCCGACTATCTGAAAAGCTTAATAGCGGTTGGGTTTTGTTTCTCAAAAAGAAATATAAAGTATATCGATTAGTAAATTTTGAGTGTTATCTGTAAAAGAAGCTGTTTGTGTAAAAGTAGCAAGATATTGCTGCCCTGTGTAAAACTCACTACTAACTTTAAACTTTTAGATTAAATAGTATTGTTGTCTAAACACTCTTGATGTGTAGGGTAAACAATAAAAATAATAATAATAATTATACAGATTCTTGTGTCTCGGAGTCTGCCAAGAAACATTCGTAAACAAGCAAGGAGTACTAATAAAGTTTATTATGCTACTTACGCCAAGCATGTGACAGAGAAAATCACAAGGGAGATGGGAGTCTCACCACTTCTCAAGAATGTACATAATCTCCAGAACTGTAGATCTTCGATTCTCGAAGATCTTGTTCTATCTCTCCCCGCGCTCCAGCTCTCTGCCCTTCTAGAGGAGTTACAGTAGTGTCTCGAGAGTGCTACAATGGGTTGCAGACAGCTAAATACTACAGATAACAGCATAGCAACAGAGATTACAACATAGTTACAGTTATGAAAAACAATATATATTGGTTCTAAGTCATTCTCCATTGGAGAATGACTTAGGAGACGGAATTACTAATGAGTATCATATGAGACAGAAAATGCTTCCATTAGCATTATAGCTTACACAAAAGAAGTGCTGACAGTTCAAAACTACATTTCTCGCTTATGTACAATATAAAACAGAGAGACATAACAAAGCTGTCTCTCTCTGTCAGCTTGCTTAGACAAAGAGAACTGCTGGCAGGCCTATTGCATGGCATATCTGAGTATAAAACACATTGCACATAATTATATGAGAATATAAGTATACAATAATCACTGATGATCCCTCTGAGTCATCTTATAAGTGATTAGATAGATTATACATGGAATATATGTAAAAGACAAACATGATCTAGATAAATGTATTACAGTGAGGTATAATAAATCATGCATGACAATATTAGCATATCTTAGCAGCAAAGCACATTCCTAGCACTCATATCTATATATAAGTGCAAAATAGCAGTATCACAGTACAATAGACCAGGAATACAGTGTGAGGTGTATGTGGGGCAATAGGGGGCATAACCCAAGCATAACTATCCTTCTTTGTTGCCCTAATTGCAAAAGTGGCAACACAACAAAAAGATGGAGGTTAGGCACCATTCGTCCACAGGCCCAAGGCACGAACCTGATAGAGGGATACTAACTGGTCACGGTGGTGTATCAGGGATTTCCTTAAACAACACAATGTAATTATAAGGGAAAATGTTAGTAAACCTTATATTACTATAAACATTTGGAATAAAATGTCATAATGGGGTTTTTCAATATCAAAACAAGCAGTAAATACTGATATGTATTAGGTGTGTATCTGTCCTATTAGGAAGAAATTAAAGAGACAAACTTAAGTTGCCTGTATGGATATTAAAAATAAGTAAAACAAACTCAAGATAGAGCATCAAGATAGTTAGGACTAGACTTAATGATATCTGGTTCCGGGATGGGAACAGGTGTGATTACCGTATAACCTATTACCTGTTTAGGGAGTAAAAACAGAAGTTAGAAAAGTTCACTTTGCATAACTTTTAGTCCATATCAGAAGAATGTATAGTTGGTCGTCACACAATGTTCCACATCAGCAGAATATACCACCTTGAAGGGTGGCATTTTTCAGTTGGTAAGTTGAACAGGACACGAAATGTCAATGTCCACAAGGCACAAACTACGAACAGTTCCAGGGATAAATCCAGGGTTTCTTCAAGTGTTAGATGAAGATTCATAGTTCAAATCTGATGCATTCACATTTTCCAAAGGTTGATCCAAATGTTGAAGAGGCAGCAGTATTTTCATAGGCCTCAGCAGGGTGTGCATTAGCTTGCACTTTGAGTTTCACAATGGAATAGCAACAGTGTTCAGCTGAAGATGATCACACAGCTGCACAAAATGTAAAAGTTAATGACAGTACTCAGTTTGTATGAGGTACCAGTCAGGCTTGGAAAACAAGCAGTGAAGAAAATGGATTACTTGATTGTAGATCAAATGAAGAAGAGTCTTCTTGCTGAGTTAGGGGATTGCCCCTACCCCAAACTTGCTTCAAAGTATGCATAACAATTAGCTTGATTGTAGAATCTAATTGGCTGGACTGAATACAGTTTATTTGAAAGTTCACAAGTGGAAGCCTAATTTCAGTTATTAGGCCAGTATTCACAAGTTGGTAAGACAAGTTAGAAGATGTCATATCTGCATAAAAGGTGATGTTCCTTTCAGGTACGACATTCAATATTCAGAGTCAGTCACAATTCCAAGACCTCATTGTAAACAAGAAAATGAGATAGTTTCAACCTTTTCAAGATGAAAGTCCCATTAAAATGACCAATAGAATGGATGGTTGCCAGACAATCAGAGATGGATGTTGCCGGATGACAATGTGGCAATGGCACTGAGAGAGTCACAAATATGGCTTCCTGGATTGTGCAGGAATAAATTTCAAAACATGGAGCAATACTGGTGTATGTGATGACATATCCAAAGGTTCCTTGCCATTGACAAGGGAATTGCGCTAGATTCAAATAAACATGTGTTAACACATGCAATAGGAGTGCAAAATGTGGCAATGCCACTGACCCATACGTCTGTTATGTATGCGATCAAGGATATATCCTAATTCCAGATCCTGGAAGAGATAACCAAAGGGTTGTAAGAACATGATAGCCGTAGGCAGTGCAAAGGACTTTCCCAGCTATGTGATGCTCATCTGCTTCCTTAATGTGTGCAGAAATTAATTTATTAACATAAACATTTGTCAGGTAAAACCCATTCACAATATCCTTAATATTGTAAATGTAAATCACTCTTTTAATGAGCAAGATCATGTATACCATGCAGTGGAGGGGGGGGGGTATGATATATTTCATGCTATCATGAACCTTTAACATATGTATGCTTGAATAATGGCTGTATCAGCCTTATTTCAAATAGATATGTCAGAACCAAGTAGGTCTGATTCTAAACCTGTTTTTTTTATAAATAAGAAAAACTAAACAAAACCAAAATGCCTAGTGCATTTGGGTAGGTTTAAAATCATAGGTTGTACCAGTAGCAGTCAGGATATAAAAATCCTAAGTGTGTGTATATGTGTGCTATCAGTCCCTGTATAGGGAGTTATTAATGAGTACCTGGTATGCTGCCAAGGTATTCAATCACATCATTATGGAAAGAAAAAAAGTGGGAGATGTTTGTTGTGAAACATAAAACCAATCATTCCAAGTTCTAAAGGGTGAGATTTAAAAATCACTGGAATGTGCATGAACTGCACATTATTAACTAGGGTACCTGGTTGAGAAGTGGCTATTAGACCAGTGGGTGGGACAAGGTTCTGTTTTGGGCACTCAATATTAAGTGTTACAAATTATGAAGCATCATAGGGTTAAAAACCTTAAAGGCCAATGGCTTTTATTGCCATATAATTTTGGATGCAAAATTCTGATTATCAATAAATGAAACAGGAGTCCAGATCAAGTCTGATCATGAGAATTGATCAAAGCAATTATCATAACGTCCTGTAGGGCCTCACTACCCTTCTGAACAATGAACATGTCTTTTAGGACTTTAGTGTGAATTCCACAGGATGCAATTAGAATATGTGGGCTTGTGAGGTATTCTGCCTCAACAACCTTTTTATGATTACGTCACTGGTCCTTAACTGCAATAAAATGTACAATTTGGGCTTGTAAGAAGACCGATACTTTTAAAAAGAATAATAAGCATAAATGCAAGCATCTCTCTCTCTTTCTGGAACCTAAAAGAAAAGAGAAAAGAAAAACATAGTTTTGTACTATTCCGCCCATTGGAGTATGGAAAAGTAATTTCATCTCCTTTAAACAGGTTCATTTGATTGGCATGCAGCCATTTATCAATGACTGTTATAGTGAGGCAGTCTAACTTAGTAGACTGCTGGACTGAGTTTGTTTACAATGGGATAGGCCTGTGAAGCAAACAAGTGTAACTTTTGGATGTCTTGTTTGAAATATTTAACATATTCATCTACTGAAGCTCCATCAGCAGTGGTAGTACACAGGTCCAGAAGTAAATGTTCTGAGAGTCTCATGGACCGTCCGGTCATGATTTCAAAAATAGTATGGGTAACATAACTTTGATCTGTCTCTTAGCCCATTCCACCTGTCCTGATAACTGTGGATGGTAAGGGATATGAAACTTTTTACCCATAACAAATCCAGAATTCCCTGCATTACTTTGGCTATAAAGCCAGATCGCTGTAATCAGAATTTACCTTTAAGGGTAAAACCCTATCTAGTAAATAGCTGGTCTACTAAGACATTTGCAGTCACTTTGACTGTGTTGTTCTGTTTTGGGATAGCTTTAAACTTTTGGAAAGTAGGTCAGTGATCGCTAGTGCAACTAATTGGTCTTAGTGGTTGGCGTAAGGCCAATGTAGTTAAACTGGATTTTGTTCCAGGGACCTTTGCTTGTGGGGTAACAATGCATTTGTCCTAGCTGGTATAGGATTGTTGTGTGCATAGATCAAACAGTTACTAATGTAGTGTTCTACATCATTTCTCATGTGTAGCCATAAGACAGAGGATTTTAGTCTGTCTAGGGTTTTTACTGACTCACTGGTGTACACCAGTTGGAGTACTATGTATTTGGTATAGTTGATAAAATCTACTCTCAGGTGTTCAGGAATTACCCGTAACTTTTCATGAGTGTTACAGCAGTGATATGCCAAATGAGTTGGCCATCACTGGATAGGTGAAGGTCATTTTCACTTTCTGTAAGAGTTATTTCTGGAAGTTATTCCTCTGTTCCTTTATTAAGGAACCTATACACTGCCCTCAAGTGAGGGTCCTTCTTATAGAGCATAAAGCATATACATACAACATGCTCGAACCTTATGAATATACAGTATTTAAACTGGTTAGGTTTGTGTTGTACACAAACAAGTCACTGTATTTCACAGTGATACTACAGAGTACTGGAACAGAAGTTTGTCTTCTGCCAAAGAAATTCAGTTTGGAGAAACAGTCCCAATTAGAATCTATAATAAAACATAGTATCTGCAGTGCTTTCTGTAATTTATCTAAAGGACATTTCTTGAAGTGGGCGAACTTAACCCTCTCATGGGTGCTGTAGTATCATTTTACGTAGGAAAAATCTTTTTATTCCTTTCTTAACACAAGCTGTGTCTTTCTCAAGGACGTTCCAGCTCTCTAAACCATTCACAAATATTTGTGGTAATTAGGAGACTCCTCGCCTCCCTGCTTTTCATTTTATTTGCCAGGTGTGTTTTAACATTGCCTGTGTATCGTACATATATGATGATGCAATTACTTGCCATGCACACTCTGTCATCATTAGGATGCACAATAAGAATTTCAAATCCTGCTATCTGACCATCGTTGGTATGTATGGCTGAGTCATCAGTCAAAACATGACACACAGTGGTGTCTTTTTAACACTTTTTGAGGTTCAGTCAGAAAGGGCACTGGGACAGATAGGTCGGTGAGTTGGAGTGAACAATCATGGGTCTCTCCTGCAAGTTGTAGACCATGGGCCAACAAGGATGGAGTTTTGATAGGAAGGACAGTGATGTCATAATCCTGTAAAATGAGAGACCAGTGTGTAAGTCTGGCATTGGATACAGAGTCATCTTTTACTCTGTCTGACAACAGAACATTAGATGGCAAATGATTGGAATGCTGCACAATGGGTGCATATCCAATGATGTACATAAAGTATTTTACTGCCCAGTATGTAGCCAAAAGATTCCTTTCACAAAGGTTATATTTTAGCTCCACTGGGGCAAGCATCTGTGATGCATAAGCAATGGGTCTGATGTGTCCATTGTATGTTTGGGCGAAAACTGCTGAGATTGCTATATCTGATGTGGCAGTTTCAAAATAATGCCCCAAAGCTGTGTTAGGATTAACCAATGCTGGGGCCATGGTCAGTGATCCTAAAAGAAAAGACAATTATATCAGTATTAGGATACCTTGTACCTTCTTACCTGTAGTGCCTGCCATTGCAGTCACAGTATGATCCAGGTGTCACTGATGGAGGGTGTTCTGCATCATGTGCAGGGAATGCTGGCACTATCAGGGGTGCCTGAAAGGGGAGAAAAGTGGTGTGCAAGTTGCACGTAGTTCTCCAGCTTTGGATTGTGGTTCAGTAGCCATCAGGGGTGGAGAAAATAGTACTGAAACAGTTGTCAACTCAGGTTCAGAAATCAAACCTGTAACCCTCCCCCCCAACGTGGCCTGTGATGCTGAAAATATCACAGCCACAGGGCTTTCAGAATCAGGGTTATCCCCTCCCCCATCAAATGTAAAGTGGGTTTCCCCACCGGAATGTTGCTGTATGGTAGCATAGAAACATAGACTTTGACGGCAGATATGGACCGCTAGGCCCATCTAGTCTGCCCATTTCCCTACCTACAGGATAGGCCGCAGATCCTAGTTAACCAACAGCCTATATCTTCCTGCCCCCCACAAGAATTGCCTTATGTCTGTCCCATGCATTCTTGAATTCTCCACAGTTTTAGACCCCATAACTTCCTCAGGAAGGCTGTTCCATGCATCCACTACCCTCTCTGTGAAATAATATTCTCACATTGCCCTGAACCGCCTCCTTCTATCTTTAAATTGTGTCCCTTTGTTCTTGCAAGTCTCTTTTTCTGAAAGATGCTACCCTCTTGGACTTTGTTGATTCCCTTGAGGTACTTCAAAGTTTCTATCATGTCCCCCTCTCCTTCTTTCCTCAAGGGTATACATATTAGCTCCTTTAGTCTCTCCTCATACGGCTTCTCTTGCAGACCCTGCACCATTTTAGTTGCCCTCCTCTGACTGCCTCTATCCTGCTCTATGTCCTTGTGAGATGGGGTCTCCAAACTGGACACGTATTCCAGATGGGGTCTCACCAACTGTCTGTACAGAGGATAACAACTTCCTGTTTTCTGCTGCTGCCTCTCCCTATACATCCCAGTATACCCCGGTCCTCCCTACTGCCTTCTCACATTGCTTGCTAACCTTAAGGTCATCTGATATGATTACCCCAGGTCCCTTTCCTGTTTTGTTGTTGTTACTACCTCCCCACCCATTGTGTATTCTTCCCTGGGTTCTTGTTTCCCAGGTATTATTTTGCACTTTTTGCATTGAATCCTAGCTGCCATACGCCTGACCATTCCTCCAACCTTGCCAAGTCCCTTTTCATCCTTTCCACGCCTCTCTGTATAACCCTGTTGCAGATCTTTGTGTCATCTGCAAAAGGCATCTTTCCTCCAGTCCCTCTGCAATGCCACTGATGAAGACATTAAAGGACTGGACCCAATACTGAACCCTATGGTACCCACTAGTAACCACCCTTTCTTCAGAGTGGACTCCATTTACAATTACCTTCTGTGTCCTGTTGTCCAGCCAATGTTTTATCCAGCTACCACCCTGGGACCCACTCCCAGGCTGGTTAATTTGACTAATAATCTTTGTGTGGGACTGTGTCAAATGCCTTGCTAAAGTCTAGGTAGGCCATGTCCACAGCCCCTCCCTGGTCTACTACTTTGGTCACCCAGTCAAAGAAATCTATTAGATTCATCTGACATGACCTTCCTGCCGAGAACCCATGCTGCCTTGGATCCCGTGCTCACTGACCTCTAGGTACTCAACTATTCTTTCCTTCAGAAGTGACTCCATCACTTTCCTACCACAGAGGTCAGACTGACAGGTCTGTAGTTTCCTGCCTCTGTCTTGGTCCCACTTTTGTGAAGGGAATCACATCCGCCTTCCTCCAGTCCTCGGGTACCACACCATCCTCCCATGATTTATTAAAAAGAGTAGCCAGTGGTTTCACTAGTCTTCCTTAATTTTTTTAGAATTCTGGGGTGAATTCCATCAGGACCCATTGCTTTGTCCACCTTCAGTTTTAGGAGTTCTTGCAGAACCCTTTCTTCTGTGAAAGGACTGGGATCGACTCCCTATCAAGAGTGCTTCTGTTAATTGGATTAGGCACTTTCCCTCCTCTTTTGAATACTGAGCAATATTCGTTCAGTATTCCTGCTTTTCACTGTCCCCTCTGCCCACCGCTCGTTCATTCTATTCAGCCTCACTATCCCTCCTTGTCTTTCTCACGCTCGCTGATGTACCTATAAAGGTTTTATCCCCTTCTTAACTGAGTTGGCTATCTTTTCCTCAGTTTGGGCCTTTGCTATTCTGACTTCCTCCCTGCTTCTTTCTGCCTTAACTGGTACAGCTCTCTGTCCTGCTCCTTCTGTATTTCCTTATACTGAATGCTATCTTTTCTTCCTGACTTTCACAGCCACCTCTTGAGAACCATAGTGGCTTTTTCTTCATTTTGATTTGTTTATTTGCTCACACAAAGGCTTGTTGCCTCTGTGATGGCAGTTTGATAATTCCCCATTGTTGCTCCACACTCTCCTTCTAGCCTGTTTGCTAGTGCTTTCTGAGGCACTCTCCCATCTTGCCAAAGTCAGCCCTCCTAAAGTCCAGCCCTCACTTTTGTATGGCTTGACTCTGTAGCTGAGTTTAATGTGAACCACACTGTTTGATGGTCACTTGTCCCCAGATGGCAACCTACTTAGATCTGAGAGCCTCTTATTGCCCCTGTTGAGAGTATGAGGTCTAAGATTGCTCCCTCATGAGTGGGTTCGAAACTAGCTGTCTAATGCCTGCCACCTGTAGGGCATCAAGAATGGCCCTGTTTTGGATGTGGCTGCAGCAAATGTGCTCCAGTTAACATCTGGCATTTCAGGTCTCCCATCAACAGTATCTCCCTTCTCTGCCATTCTAAGAATGCCTTCCATCATATCCTTGTCCATTCCTTCCTCTGACATGGGGGTCTGTACACAACCCCAAAGTGGATTGTGGTGTCTTTCCAGTCTCCAAGGTGACCCACAGTGCCTCCTCTCCTCCCTGTTTACTCTTTTGTTCAGTTGCTTTTATCCTTCCTTTACATAGAGAGCTACTCCTCCCCCTTCTCCCTGCCTGTCTCTCCTGTAGGTTATGTACCCTGTATGTTAACATCCCAGTCATGGTTCTCTGTGTACCATGTTTCTGTGACTGCTACGATATCCAGGCATCCCTCTTCCATTAAGGCCACCAGCTCAGGGAGCTTGTTGCCCAGACTACGGGCATTGGTACCATTACCTCCATTTCCTGATGGCCTTACCCCTTTTGCCCCATCCCTGTCCTTCTTGCCTTTGTCACTTTCTCCATTTACCACTGCCCTTCCTCCCTATTGACACCTCCATGTTGGTGTTTGCCACACTTACTACCGTGATTGTTTGGGGGAGCTAGGATTTTCCTGCCCTTTCCAGTGCCTCCCTGGCTAGTTTAAAAGCTTTCGCCAATGAAGCATTTAAACTCATCACTAGATCCTGGTTCCCTCCCGACAGATGCAGCCCATCATGCCAGTATAGGCTTGCATCACTCCAGGTGGACCCCAGTCCCCAATGAAACCAAATCCTGAGCTCCACACCAGTTTTTCAACCACTGATTGAATCCCATGGTACTGAACACCCTAGCCTCTCCTATGCCATAGATGGTAGCACCTCCGAGAAGGTTACCGTGTGTGCTACTTGACTAAGAGCCCTCCCAATTCCACAAACTCTTCCTGCACTTCTCTAATCCTTTCTTAGCCAGGTCATTTCTCCCTGGGTGGACAATGACATCCAGCTCCCTCCCTGTAGCGCTGCTCCGGCAATCCTGAGATTCGCCTCCCTGTCCCTCCAAGCCATGGCGCCAGGCAGCACCTACCTCCCTCTCTCCTTCCTGCTCCAGTTCTACCTTCCCAACAATGGAGTCCCCACCAGGAGTTGTTTCCTTCCCCTGCAGTGTCCCCTGCCACCTTCCTGTGGGTCTTCTTTGTGGAGGTTCCCAGCATCCTCCTTGGTCTCCACTGTAGGTGCCTCCATAGAGGAACCACACTTTGCCAGAATGGCATAGGAATTGTGGAGAGGTACAACTGGAGGGATGTGCCTCTGTTCCACCACCCTCACCCTCCCTGAGCCCACTGTGGTCCAACCGCTCCTCTTTCTTGGCAACCTCTGAGGCAATGGCAGTGGCACTGGTGGTCCCTGGATGGAAGAGGAGGTCCCACAAATCCTGGCCAACTCAGCCTGGAGATGAGCCTGCAGATGGGACAACACCGCATCCTCCAGAACATCTCCCGGAAGATTGCTGCTCCACAGCCACTGTACTGCACCACTCCAATCATGTCTTATTTCTGGCCCCTTAACTGTTTGCAATCCTTACTACTGTAGCAACATTGTTTTTAATGTTGTAGCTTAAGGTATTAATGCACTGCATAGGAAAAGCAGTATGTTCAGTCTTCTCACGGAAAGCTGATGTATCATTTCACAGGAAATAAAAACATTTCATGTAATTAACTTCATTGTGTTCTTTAGCCAAGGCCATGCTAATAAAGAAAACATTGTTAACAGCATCAACTGTTTCTTCAGCATCAGATGCTGACTTCATTACAGATTGCGTATCAGCCTTATTCAAAAGTACATCAACATCATTTTTAATGAGAATCTTCTGTCGTTCAGAAACTCTAGTGTTACTGATAGCATTATTAATCAAGCCAAAAAACTCTGGTATGTTTTGTTTGGTTATGGCAGCAATCACAGGTCCCTGTGACTGCAGGATCGAACCTCCGTGAGATGGTGGTCGGGCCATTTTGGATTACCTCATGGGCATCATGGGTTACTGTGTCATGACTATCATCACATGACCATGAGCGGCCATCTTGGGGATGGTATAGGGATGCAACCTGATCATATGTGTGTCCACCATTTTGAGACTCTAACAAGTCTCCATTTTGTGAATCACAGAAAAACAAGTGGCTAGCCTTTGCTCTAGTCCACCCCACAGCATACTATGAGTGTTCAGAATCAAACTCTTCAACATCAGAAGAGGCAAGGTCTTTGGACATTAAGTTAGTATGCCCTGCCAATACCTCTGGCTGACGGCGCAAGTTCGCCATATCTGACTTTTTACTCCTACACTGTAACTCAGATACAGGAGTTGGCATACTATTAAGTGCTTTGTTTTCAGATTTCAAGACAATCACATCTTGTAAAACTTGCTTTTTATTAACAGAAACTGCATCATGATTTAGATTCAAAACCTTCATTTCAAGTCTGCTGTAATTAAAACATACTGAATCATGCTGTACCATCAAGGTCTGGTGTTGAAATACCAGCTTGTTAACTTTTTCAGTAATTACATCAGACTTATCATCTCTAAGTTCCTTGTTTTCAAAATGTAAGGAATCAGTGTTACTAGCCAGAACACCATTTGTTTGAAAAACATTTTTTCTAAGTTTTGCCTTTCGAGCATTATCTCTTAAGGAATGCAGGTCGTGGCTGCTTCTCTCATTAAAGAGAGAGACTCATTTTCTAGATGGACAGACTCCAGCTCAGACTGTAGTCCAATTATTCTTTCCATATTAGAAGCCTGTTTCAGGCTAATCATCTGCATCAAAGCAGCATTCTCCATTTTGCAAGCAACATGCTCAGATTCCAAAACAGATATCTTATTCAGAAAAGCATCAAAACAATTAAACGACGTTGCAATTAATAATCCTTCAGGATCATTGGTACAATTTTTTAATTCTCCATAATGGGCTTTTATGATATCCCTTAAAGGACTATCATTGGATTTTGCTACTTTAGCAAAATCAGGCCAACTACTATTAGCAGTTTGGCTTGTTAAGGTATCCAGCCTCAACTCAGTCCTGATATATTTAGACATGTCTTAAGATAAGAAACCCTTAGCTGTCTGTGGATCAAAAAACTTTGTTTGCAACCAAAATTCATGAAAGCACACAAACAGCCTTTGGTGTATGTGGACACCTAGATGAGTAAATACCCATCAGGATTTGAGTGCACAAGAAAGTTATCTGTTTTTTTCAGATCCTTAATAGCTGTGTTCCCACAGAGAAAGAATAGAAAAAAAATCAAAAATAAAACAACTCATTACACAGAAATTGAATATTTGCCAAGAGATTGTTTTGTCTGCACTGTGGAACACACAACTGACCGAAAAATGTTAAACATTAGACACTTTCAGCTTGTTTTTACTGAGGATCTCTCGCCCAGTGTTTTAATTTACAGAGCAAATTAAAATGAAACTTGGCAAAAACATCCGGACTCCACTTAGCGGTCACCAATATGTTGTCTAAACACTCTTGGTGTGTAGGGTAAATAATAATAATAATAATAATACAGATTCTTGTGTCTCAGAGTCTGTCAAGAAACATTCCTAAACAAGCAAGGAGTACTAATAAAGTTTATTATGCTACTTACGCCAACAGAGAAAATCAAAAGGGACATGGGTTTCTCACCACTCCTGAAGAATGTATATAATCTCCAGAACTGTAGATCTTCAGTTCTCTAAGATCTTGTTCTAGCTCTCCCCGCGCTCCAGTTCTCTGCCCTTCTAGAGAAGTTACAGTAGTGTTTCGAGAGTGCTACAATGGGTTGCAGACAGCTAAATACTACAGATAACAGCATAGCAACATAGATTACAACATAGTTACAGTTATGAAAAACAATATATATACATTGGAGAATGACTTAGGAGACAGGATTACTAATGAGTATCATGTAAGACAGAATATACTTCCATTAGCATTATAGCTTACACAAAAGAAATGCTGACAGTTCAAAACTACATTTCTCACTTATGTACAATATAAAACATAGAGACATAACAAAGCTGTCTCTCTCTCTCTGTCAGCTTGCTTAGATAAAGGGAACTGCTGATAAGCCTATTGCATGGCATATCTGAGCGTAAAACACATTACACATAATTATATGAGAATATAAGTATACAATAATCACTGATGATCCCTCTGAGTCATCTTATCAGTGATTAGATAGATTATATATGGAATATATGTAAAAGACAAACATGATCTAAATAAATGTATTATAGTGAGGTATAATAAATCATACATGACAATATTAGCATATCTTAGCAGTAAAGCCATATTCCTAGCACTCATATCTATATATAAGTGCAAAATAGCAGTATCACAGTACAAAAGAGCAGAAATACAGTGTGAGGTGTATGTGAGACAATAGGGGCATAACCCAAGCATAACAGTATAACACTAATAGTCCTCAGGAGGGGCATGGATTTTTCGGGACTTTTATGGACTTAAGTTGTATGAACACAGTCATACTGCTCATGGGCTCATTTCACAGCTCGGTCTTGCTTTTGATGTAAATTGGAGTAAAATGTTTAGCTACCCCTCCATGTGGTATCAATATATCAGGGATGCATTTAATCCTAAATATTAAGGGGAAATGTTATTTTTCTCCAGTTGGAGATTTATTAATGAGATATGGTCTGTCCCAGATACGGATCTATTGTATGTATGTATACATGCATAACAATAAAAATAAAGTATAAAAAAAAAGGTGCATCTCTGTGCCATCTCAGCTTATCATGCACTTGGGAGGGTAAAAATATTGCTCAGTTGGACCTTCCTCATACATTTCTATGAGGCATACTTCACATGATGCCTCCTAGCAGGGATCCTGTCACACCATGGAATCTTTTATTTGTTCTAGAGAAGTTAACTTTGCCTCCCTTTGAACCAGCCACGGATTACGACCTTTGCTTTCTCTCGTGGAAATCGTTATTTTTAGTTGCCATCATTTCAGTTCAAAAGATCTTGGAGTTGCAAGCATTGATGTGTAAAGAACCTTGTTTAATTTTTCATAGAGACTGGGTGTTTCTTCGCACCAATCCTAAGTTTCTCCCAAAGGTAGTGTCTGAGCTGACACTGAACCAAGACATCTGCCTTTCAGTTTATTACTCTGAATATTCTAATCAGGGTTAGGCCCTCCTTCATTCTCTAGATGTCCATAGGATTCTTTGTTACTGTTTGAGCTGTACTAAAACGGTCCGTTAATCGGATCAACTGTTTGTTTCTTTTGACCCCAGGGCTCTGGGGAAGCCAGTGGCAAAACAGACCATGTTAGAATGGTTGACTAATTGCATTGTGTTTATTTATGACAAGTGTGGAAAACCCTTGCCCAGACCGGTCAAGGGTCATTCAATAAGGGGGATGGCTGCATCTTTCACAGCTATGAGAAATGTCTCGGCAGCAGATACCTGCACTGCTGCAATATGGCACTCTGTGTGTACCTTTGTTAAGCACTACACTCTGGACGTTGCTTCCAGAAAGTGAGCAGGATTTGGCCTAGCTGTACTCCAAGGTCTACTTTATTAAATTGAATGGGAATTGTTCCTGACATCCTGTTCTTTCCCTTTTTCCTTCACGGAGACTGCTTGGGACTCAGTCCTTAAGGTATAGCCTGCTGCAGGAGCTCATACTCAAAGAAAGAAAGTACAGTTATGTAAGAACTTACCGTAACAGTAGATCTTCGAGAAGCTCCTGCAGCAGGTGCTATTTCCCCTCCCTCCATCCCCCTGTTCAGTTTTTTCCTGATGGGAACTCTCAGCTCCTGCCTCAGCTCCTCTCCTGCTGATCAACCTCCGGGTCTCCGGCGGGTGAACTGAAGTGGGTCTGGGTACTGCCTCCTTTATACAGAGGGTGACGTCAGAGGGTGGACCCCAGCTGGGTACTGCTGGCTAGAAGTTTGCCGTGGAGTCCCAGTGCCTGACGACATAGTCCTTAAGGTGTAGCCTGCAGCAGGAGCTCTTCTCAAAGATCTACTGTTACAGTAAGTTCTTACGTAACTGTACTTTATTCCCATTTTGTCCTGGTTCCAAAAAAGAACAGGGACCTTCAGCCCATCTTGGACCTCAGTTCTCTAAATCTTTTCGTAGAGTACAAATGGTTCAGGATGGTCACTCTGTCAGGTCTCATTCCCCCTTTGCAACAAGGGGACTGGTTCTACTCCCCAGATGCAGGAAACCTATATGCATATAGGGGTCTTCCCTTCCCATAGGAAGTTCCTGAGGTTCCATTTCCAGGGGAGACATTATCAGTTCTGAGCCTTACCGTTTGGCCTCTCCTCTGCTCCTCGAGTTTTCACCAAGTGTCTAGCAGTGGTGGCTGCGGCTCTCAGATGCCAGGACCATTACATCTTCCCCACCTAGATGACTGGCTCCTGGCAGCACCTTCCAGGGCTCAACTACTTCACACTCTCAAAGACACCTTTATTATCTTCCGAGAGCTGGAGATCACCCTGAACCTTCCAAAGTTTTCCCCAGAGCCCAGTCAGTGACTTCTATTTATCAGAGCAGTCCTTGACACAGTTCAGGGCATGGTCTTCCTCCTGCAGGACAGGGGGAATCATCTTAGGGGCATAGCCTAGACAGTATCCATGGCTCCACAGGTCCCAGCCAGGACCTTTCTCAGACTTCAGGGGCACATGGCGGTGGCCATTCCCACAGTCACTTTGGCCTGCCTCTACATGAGAGTCCCACAATGAATGCTCAGGATGCAGTGGGACCAAAGGTCAGATGATCTGGACTGGCCAGTCAGGATCTCTGACCTGGTAAGAAGAACTCTTTCTTGGTGGTTGGACCCCTCCAACCTGGAATAAGGGGTCCCTTTTTGGCAGGAGCCCCTGAGACTGATCCTGATGACTGACACCTCCTGTCTCGGTTGGGACACTCATCTGGGAGACAGACAAACCCAGTGAACATGGTCTCCAGACAAGCAACAGCTCCATATCAACATTCTCGAGATGTGAGCAGTCCTGAACACCTTGCAGGCATTTCAGATGGACCTTTCGCCAGACCCTCTTCTCATCCAGATGGACAATACATCAGTAGTGTTTTACATTAAGCAAGGGAGCATGCATACCTACCTCCTTTGCCAGGAGGCAATGAGAGTCTGGTATTGGGCACTGGAACACTGCGTAGATCTCACTGCTGTTCATGTTCCAGGTATCCAAAACATCTTGGCCAACAGCCTAAGCCAGTCTCGGTCCAAGGCTTATGAGTGGGAGCTCCTTCAGTCAGTGGCAGATCATCTGTTTGACAGGTGGGGCCATCTGGAGTTGGACCGCTTTGTGTCTCCACTAAACAGCAAACTGCCAAGTTTCTGAGCCCGTGCCTGGTGTTTTCTGGCCAGACGCATTGTCCCTCTGTTGGACAGGAAGGTTTCTGTATGCCTTCCCTCGCTTTCCCGTTATTGAGAGGGTTCTTCTGAAGCTTCATGCCGAAGGAGCAGAGATGATTCTCATAGCCCCATCCTGGCCTCAGCAAATTTGGTTCCCAACTACTTTAACAACTGGCAGTGGAGCCTCCAATTCAGCTGCTGCTGAGCTCACACTTGCTGTCCCAGCATTAGGGAACATTGGTCCACCTGGACATCAAATCCCTGCATCTTCATGCCTGGCTCCTGCAGACTTAGTCAAATCCAGGTTTGGGGTTTCCCAGGAGGTGGCAGATGTTCTCGTGGCAGCTAGAAAGCCCTCAACTAGATCCACTTATGCCATGAAGTGGAATCAATTCTGTCTATGGGCTTCACCCCGTTACTTGGACCCTCTCACCTGCCCAGTGAACTCGATATTAGAGTATATTCTCTCCTTATTGAATCAAGGCTTGAGCTACTCCTCCATAAAGGTACATTTATCAGCAATCTCTGCCTATCACGTACTGATGGAAGAAAAACACTCGCCCAACTTGATGTGTCCCATACTTTTTTGAGGGGCATTTCACATATTAAGCCTCCCATCCAAGATCCAGATGTAACCTCTAGGTGGCGCTTTCCCAAGGGCTACTACCTCTGCCTGCTTGGCTAGTAGCAGGTTAAGGGGCCTGAGTTCTGAAATGGGTGCCTCCACCCGGAGGTCAGTGTTGGTAGTGGTCAAGCTAACCTGGGCACAGCCCTCTGGGACACTGTAACCCCCCTCTTTCCCCTCTAGTGGCCTCAACACTGTACAACAATCACTTTCACAATACCCCAGTATACCACACAAGTATCCACACTGTTTGCTCTTACCACCAGGGCTGGTTCCTCTGGCTGAACCCTGGGGACACCCTGTAAAACAAGATTATGCACAGCAAATAGCAACAGTACAGTACTTTGAGCACAAACTGGAACCACAGTCAGATTACATGCAGAAAAAGTTAGATCTGATTTATTCAGGGGACTTGAACAAGGGAGGGGCAAAATCAGGTTAATTAGCTTAGAGGTTATATCAATCAAGCAGTTATGCATGCACTTTGAGTCCCCTCACACAGTCACACCTCTGGGTACCCAAGTGGAGAAGAGATGGGCTAGCCAGGACTGTTGCCCGGGGTTGGCTGGCATTGCAGCTGTTTGGGGCCCTGTGATGGAAAACACAACATGCACAATACACAATATTTGTAATCTGGAGCCAGAGAGCTTAGTTCATAAAGGAAATGAAACAACAAGACAATCAGATGACACACTCAGATTAAGCTGTAGCTGCAGGGAGCTACCCTGGTATTTACTCATGATACGCAAGGCTGGACACAGGCTGGACAAAAATCGAGACTGCAGGTGGTTGATCAGGAATGCCAGGAGAAGCAGGGCCCACACGAGTTGCAGAGGTGTCATTCCTGTTCAAGTGTGGAGCAGGGGGCTGATCCCCAGGCAGGTCTCTCATTGATAGCTTGTCTGTGCAGTGGGTAGTCTGGCTGAGCCAGTCTGGCAAGGCCCAGACCACTTGGAGACAAATTCAGATGCAGTCTGTTTTGGGCTGGATATAGCTTCCAGCAAGCAGAACATAGTTCACACAGTGGGGAACTAACTCATGACCCACTAGCAGCTCATAGCACATTTACATGTAAGGGAATTCTACTGTACTGGGCAAAGTGCTCCCCTGTCACGTCACAATCACAAAGTCTCCGTACACACCGGGAGCTTAGGGGTAGCTGGAACTCCTGACAGGCCGATCGCATTCAGCAAAATCTTCGGTCTTCTTCAGGTTGAGCCTGGCTCACTTCAGTAGCTTACATTAGTCACACAAACTTGGATTTAGTCCAAAATCATTCTCTTCTCTCCCTCTCAGGAGTAACAGGCAGACATGCATGCCAAAAACTCAGCCTTTTCACAGTTCTCCCTTGCGAATCCACTCAGAATTGCTGCTCAGAATCACTTCAGCTCCTTCTTCTTCTTCAGCTTCCGGCTTAGATCTGCCCTAAAAAGCAGGAAGCTTGGGGAATTCCCTCAGATCCAAAAGGTTTGGTTGACTGATTTGGCTGTCAGTCAAAGCAAGAGCTCCCCCTTCATTTGCAAAAAAGGTGCCAAAAGCCCAAACTACAGTTCCTACAGATTTTGACTCCAGACAGTTCCTGTAGTTTGGCTACATTTTAGGTCCCACCAGAACTGATTGGTCCAATTTGCAGTCCAGGACCAAGACAGTGGAGCCAAACGAAACAGTCCTTGCTACGAAGAAAGCAGGTTAGACAAACTACATTATCATTATCACTCTAAATGATTTTCAGCAAATAGTTACATCTTTCAACAGAGCTCCCTCTCAGATTACTTATGCTGAACTCAGGCAGCTCTTAAAGAGACAGTACACAGAGGCTATAGAGGCTCTGGTAATGACATTTAAACTGCTAAAACGCCAGACACCAGCCTGGCAGTGAGCATTTAGGCAAGTTCAAGGAAGACTTTTTGGGAACCCCCATTTGTAGGGGGTTACACCCTTCCCTGCCAGGGAAAACTTGGCATCTGTGTCAAGTCTGTACCATCACACCATTGAAAATTCAACATATACAAGACATTTATACCATTAGTTTGCTATACAAGTACTATGTGATTCATCAATTGGCATAACTTGTCACTTTACTATACATTTCAATGTACTCCACTATATCATTTCCATTCTGACAACACATTATGCATATTTCACACAGGTAAATTGAACATTGCTATACAGAATCATGTAATTACTTCTTGTACTCTAAACAATGCAAGAGGGGGCCCTTCCCTATCAGCTAACTTGAGTCTGGATGGGGCAGGGGCACCATGGTGAGAGGGCAAAACAAGTAACCTGGAATGGGCTGTCAAGCTCAATTTGGGCAGTGAGCTCTGAAAGACATAAACACCTCTGTGGACTACATTGAGAGGCAAAGCCACTGGCCTCCCGGGGGAATCGTCACTGAAGTGCACCACTGGCTTGACGGCTCGGCCAGTCTTTCTGGGATGAGCAACCACAGTCTCTGTACTTTCAGCAATGGTCTTGGAACTTTCATCACTTGTGAGAGGTTCCTCTGCATGAAGGGGAATGTCCAAGCTGGGAGCACTGTCAGCTCCATGTTCTGTAGGCACTGGTTCCACAATAATTAGCTCATTTTGTGAAAGTTTAGGCACAACCAAGCTTTGAGGTGCTAAAAGGGGTCTGTCAATACTCTCAAACTGTTCCTCACATTCTGGTGTGTCACCAGGGTGACTCAGACCATCAGCCCCTTCTTTGGGTAATTCACACAGTTCCACAAAACACAGAGACTCAGCATCCTCAAATGTGATACTTTGCACTTCACTTTCAGGGAGCATTGGCTCCAAGGATGATGCCGGGAGGTTAGGTAGTCCAGAAGGCCCAGCTTCAACCCCATAATTCAACATAGAATTTCCATGAAACAACTGACTTGGTTCATACGAGGGGTAATAGGCATTATCACACTCAATGTCATCTGAATTAGACTGGCAGTCGCTATCATTCTGGGCCTCCTGTGGGGGAAGTCTTAAATCGGCAACCATGGGGGCAGGCTGACACTGTTTCTCACTTGCAGCAGCATGAGTCACTGGTCCAGGGAAATCAATCTCGGTGGGTTCAGCCTCAATTATAACTTGACCAATAAGTAGCAAGTGGTTACGATGAATGGTCTTGACAGCTTCAGAGTTATTCTCTGGGCGATCTTTGTACACTGGAAAATCATCCAACTTTCCAACTATGACATGGGGAAGATGGTGCCATCGATCAGCAATTTTGTGTTTACCATGCAGTCCTAAATTTTGCAACAACACACAGTCTCCAGGCCTAAACTCTTGAGCCTTTACTTTTCAATCATGTCTCTCTTTGTTGGCTAGATTTCTTTTCTCGGTCATTGTCTGGGCCAGTTGATAGACATGGTTCAATTGAGCTTTCAGTGTTTGTATATATTGCAGGTAATCTTTGGCTCGGACCCCATTGGGAGAAAACCCAAAACAGAAATCAACAGGCAGCCGGGCCTCTCTCCAGAACATGAGGTGGTAGGGAGAGAACCTGATAGCATCACTCTTTGTGCAATTGTATGCGTGTACCAAGGTGCCTATCTGCTGGCTCCATTTATGCTTATCTTTTGGGTGGAGGGTGCCTAGCATGTCTAGCAGGGTGCGGTTAAAGCATTCTGTTTGAGGATCCCCCTGCAGGTGATAAGGGGTGATTCTTGATTTTTGCACCCCCCCATAGAGAGAGCATTTCTTTGATTAGCCGACTCTCGAAGTCCTGGCCCTGATCAGAGTGAATTCGCTGGGGGGCACCATAGTGGAAAAATAAATTTTCCACTAGCACCTTGGCCACGGTAGATGCTTTTTGATCATTAGTGGGAAAAGCTTGTGCATACCATGTGAAACGGTCCGTAACCACTAACACATTGCCAATGTTTCGCTGATCAGGCTCTAAACTCTAGAAGTCTATGCAGACTAGTTCCATTGGGGTGCTGGTAGTAATGTTGACAAGGGGGGGCAGGGCTTTTCTCTGCAAGCAGTGACTACAAGTCCTTACATGGTGCTCAACATTGGCCCCCATCTTGGGTCAGTAGAATTGAGATTGTACTAGGTCAAGGGTCCGGTTGATACCGTGGTGGCCCATATGATTGTGGAGGGACCTCAGTACCAAATGTTTGAAGGCTGGGGGCAGGACCAATTGTTGCTTGTCTATTTGGCCACCCCAATCTACTGTCTCTCTATACAACAATTGATTAAGCAGCTTCAACCTGGGGCCTTCTTTAAACAATAAAGCAGTTCACAGATCAGAGGAATGCAACTTGGACACGTTTTCCTGCACGAAGGGCGTCAAGGGCTGGCTGAATCATTGGATCTCGGGATTGAGCCCATTGAACGCTGTCATTGTCAAACTGAGGTAGTGCACTAATATCTAGAGCAGAAAACTGACAAAACGCAGCTGGTATGCAGGTGTCGGAGGGGTCCAAGAAATCTACTAAGCAGTCCGCTGTGTCTGTAGACATCTGTTCATTTCTGTCAAACTTTTGGAACAATGCTCAGATTTCAGGTTCAGACAGCCTTACCCAGTTGCTCTTGGAAATGGACCTCTGGAATAGGGTGTCAGCATCAATATGATTTAGGCCCAGTCGGTATTCGACAGCATAATCATATGTTGACAATGCAAAAAGCTGCTGGTGCCCTGTGGTGTCCAACTTAGCTGAAGTCTATACATAGGTCAATGGGTTATTGTCGGTCCTCACCAATATTTTCGCTGCATAGAGGTAATCATGAAACTGGTCAACAATGGCCCATTTTAATGCAAGGAACTCCAACTTGTGCACAGGGTAGTTTCGCTCTGACGGGGTCAAGCTCCTACTGGCAAATGCCACTGGTCTCAAACCATCCTCATGGTCTTGATACAGTACAGCTCCTAGACCCTGCAGACTGGTGTCAGTATGCAGCACATAGGGTTTGGTGAGATCAGCATAAGCGAGGATGGGGGCATGGGTGAGCTGGTATATGACTTCGTGGAAAGCTGTTTCACAGTCAGGCGTCCAACGGGCCCTGAAAAATTCACCTGGGAGGAATTATGCTTTGTCTGGTTCTTTGACGGCCCCTTTTTTGTATTTTAAATTGGTAGGAGGGCAACCCTGGGTAAGATTCAAGAGTGGCCAAATCACTTTGGAATAGTTCTTTATGAACTGGCAGTAGTAGCCACAGAATCCCAGGAAACATTGTAGTTCTTTCAAATTGTGGGGGCTGGAGCCAAGTAGTCAAGGCTTCAATTTTACTAGGATCAGTCTCTATCCCCTCTGTATACACAATGTGCCCCAGATACTTCACAGAGGTTTGGAAAAACTGGCACTTGTCAATGGACAGCTTGAGGCTGAAATCTTCCAGTCGGTCGAGTACTTTGAACAGTCTACTCACTTATTCCTCTAAGGAGCTCCCAAACACAATGACATTGTCCAAGTACACCAGGCATTCCAGCAAATTCACATCTCCCACCACTTGTTCCATCAGTCACTGGAAGGTGGCTGGGGTGCCCGATATCCCCTGTGGCATTCTCAGGAATTTGTAGAACCCCAAAGGACAGATGAAGTCTGTCTTCTCACAGTCCTCCAGAGCCATCGGAATTTGGTAATATCCACTGGAAGATACAACACCGAGAACCATTTGCTCCCATTCAAACAATCCAGAGCATCTTTTATACAGAGCATGGTGTATTGATCGGGGATGGTCCGCAGATTCAGAGTTCGATAATCAACACACATTCTCACAGAGCCATTCTTTTTTTGCACAACCACAATGGGAGAAGCATATGGGCTCCTGGATTCTTGTATCACACCAGCCGTGAGCATTTCCTGCAAGTGTCTTCTCAAATTGTCTGTCTGCAGGGGCTAGGTGTCAAGACCTCTCTCGAAATGGCCGTTTATCATGCAGGCGTATGTGATGCTCCACACCCTGGATGCATCCCACATCCCATTCCTTCAGTGAAAACACTTGATATCTCTGGGCAAGTTTCTGGCAAATTCTAGTCTTCCATTCAGCTGGCAACAGGGAGTCACCAAAATCAAACAAGTTGGGAGTCACTCTATCTGTCTTGCCAGGGTGCTTGTTGCTGGGCAACACTGCAGTGTCTGTGCAGTGTACCATAGCTAGGGTGCATTCTCTGTTCACCCAGATCTCCCGATCTGACACAGCATGAATCTGGACCATCACTTGTCATGCATAGGCATGAGCATGAGCTGGCAAGATGCTGGGCTTAACCAATAATCCTTCCAGGAATTTTCCATCACCTGGTGCATAAAACATCAGTATTTTGTTCTTGACATTTTTGCGGAGGCGGACCTCCCCTTGAAGGTACACTGGGCGTTAGGGGCCAGTACCATTGAATTGGGATCCTTCTTCCACACGACCCCTACCGGTTCATCCTGGTCCACTCCTTTGGGGCTATGTTGCAAATCATAGGCCCTCTTGATCAGAGCGGGAATTCTTAGGGCCCTCCCATTCCATCACCCTTGTTTCTCATGACAGAGTTGTGCCAGTCTCCCAAACATATGGGTATTGGTCCCAATTAACAGGGGAATCCCATCATACAGTCCAGTAGGGAGACACACTAAGGCCAGTGTCTCAACTTGCTCCTCTACACCAGTTACAGCTGTAGAACATGACAACCAGAGGTGGACATATCCTAGGTAGGGATAAGACTTGTTGCTCAGCCCCCACACATGTAGACCTTCCAGGGATTGTAAGGGCACAGCCGATAAGTATTTGTCATACCAGTCCTTAAATACAATGGTCACTTGTGACCCACTGTCCAGCACAGCCTGAGTAGTAATACCATTCACAGCCACGGTAGTCTCTATTGAAAGGCCCACTATTTTGGACCAGTTTGGAGGGACAGTAGCAGGGGCCTGGATGAATGAGTTTGCCACAAAGGGGTTTGAGTTAGGATGTCCGAAGCCTTCACTGCAGTCATTTCATGCACCCCTTGACCACTGATTCATTTTCTGAAGCTCTTCTTGAAGCCAGTACACCACTTTCTCTAAATCTTTCTGAGACTGGCATCCCCTCTTCATATGGCCACCCTTTCCACAGTTGTGACAAATGATAGACTCCTGGGTCAACCTTGGAGAGAACATTGCATGAGAAACTGAAGTAGTAGTAGCAAGGGATCAGGGTCCAATATCTGCTTGCAGTGGTGAGAAAGGTGCAATGTGTCTCAATAGTTCCTTTAGGTTAGTTCTTTGATTTCAGCCTGGGAGCTACCCTCGGTAGAGGATGCCTGAGGGTGCACCCCTACCCCCATGGCAGTCACATCCTGAGAGGAAGCAGAATCTTGTTTCATGGGAGGAACCCTTGCAGAGGCACCCACCTTCAACTCTCAGACTTCCTTTAATAGCTTGACTTTCAAAAACTGGGCCCAGGGCAGGAAGTCCTTGGCATTCTCAGAGTGCTCATTAGTTGCCAACGTTTGCCCCTGAACCCTACTTGGATGATCACTCTCTGTCACTTGTGCAGGAGCAGCAGATATTGGTGAAATTCCTCTCCCAGGGTCACCTTTGCTCAACCCCCCTGAATTTCTTTCATTAGCTTGTCATAAGAAGGGGGCAATTCCAGTTGGTTGGTGAGGCGCAACTGAAGCAGGAGCAATTCTGAAAATGGAACAGACTTAAGGATCTGGTCCAGCCTAGTTTGATCTAATCCATTCGATGGCAAACTACCCTTTCTGAGGCACTTTTGTAGCAGCTTTTCAAGCTGAGGTACATACACAGACAATGGCTCTTCTGAGTACTACTGGGCATTTCTTACTCTCTACCACATCTGAATCCGGGCTCCCATACACATTCTCCAATGCATCAAGATAGTCCTTTGCAGTTGCTTCTGGGTTATTGGCCCACTTGACATGGACGGTAGCCAGGGCAGGACCTTGGAGGCTCTCACTCAAACTCTTTCGTTTATCTGCTTCTGAGCATTGCCATTCAAGTACTAGAGTGGCAACATAGTCTATCCAGATCTCCCAGTCATCCTCCCCCTTGGGGGAGGGGAAGGTGCCGAAGAAGATTCTCAACCTTTGGTAGGAGTCATGACTAATGGCAGGTACAGATATAGGGGCCAAAATTGGCATGGGCAGAGAAGGCGGGGCAGTAACAGGTGCTGGAGTGGGAGGGGGTGTTGGGGAGGGAACACCCCCGGGTGACATGAATAGTTTCTTAAAGTCCTCTACGGTTTTTCCTTCCTCTAGCAACAACTTAGCAAATTTCTCCTCAAAAGTCTCAGATAATAGGGGAAGCTCATCCTTCCTGGGGTCTTTACTGTCTCTAGTTATCACTGTCCAGGCAGCTGGGGCTCCTTCTGGGGCAATACTCCGTAGCACCTTGGAACTGACCACTGGGTGACTACACTCTACTAAAGCCATGAACGTTTGGGTGGTCACATCAGCCTGTCACCCCACCACCACAGTGTTTCTTAAACATTCAAATTTAAAAAGTACTCCTTCTACAGCATCTTTACCAATGTTCAGGGGAATATCCAATACAAGCAGGGCATTGTGAGGGTCAATCTCCTGCCCTGTACACCACCCCACCAACTGGTGCACAGCCAATTCTGTTGGGGTAGCCATTTATGTTTGACAATAATTTGTCATTTCAGCCACTAGAAGACACAAAATCCCAGCGGTGAGCCTCCAAGATGTAACCCCTAGGTAGTGCTATCCCAAGGGCTATTACCCCTGCCTGCTTGGCTAGTAACAGGTTAAGGGGCCTGAATTCTGAAACGGGTGCCTCCACCTGGAGGTCAGGGTTGGTAGTGGTCAAGCTAACCTGGGCACAGCCCTCTGGGACACTGTAACCCCCCTCTTTCCCCTCTAGTGGCCTGAACACTGTACAATAATCACTTTCACAATACCCCTGGTACACTACACAAGTACCCACACTGTTTGCACTTACCACCAGGGCTGGTTCCTCTGGCTTGACCCTGGGGAGACCCTGTAAAACTAGGTTATGCACAGCAAATAGCAACAGTACAGTACTTCAAGCACAAACTGGAACCAAAGTCAGATTACATGCAGAAAAAGTTAGATCTGATTTATTCAGGGAACTTGAACAAGGGAGGGGCAAAATCAGGTTAATTAGCTTAAAGGTTATCTCAATCAAGCAGTTATGCATGCGCATTGAGTCCCCCCCCCACAGTCACACCTCTGGGTACCCAGGTGGAGAAGAGATGGGCTAGCCAGGACTGTTGCCCGGGATTGGCCGGCATTGCAGCTGATTGGGGCCCTGTGATGGAAAACACAACATGCACAGTACACAATATTTGTAATCTGGAGCCAGAGGGCTCAGTTTGTAAAGGAAATGAAACAAGACAATCAGATGACACACTCAGATTAAGCTGTTGTTGCAGGGAGCTACCCTGGTATTTACTCACGATACCCAAGACTGGACACAGGCTGGACGAAAATTGAGACTGCAGGTGGTTGACCTGGAATGCCAGGAGAAGCAGAGCCCAAACAAGTTGCAGAGGCATCATTCCTGTTCAAGCGTGGAGCAGGGGGCTGATCCCCAGGCAGGTCTCTTGTTGATGGCTTCTCTGTGCAGTGGGTAGTCTGGCTGGGTCAGTCTGGCAAGGCCCAGGCCGCATGGAGACAAATTTGGATGCAGTCCATTTTGGGCTGGATACAGCTTCCAGCAAGCAGAACACAGTTTACACAGTGGGGAACTAACTCATGACCCACTAACAGCTCATAGCACATTTACATGTAAGGGAATTCTGCTGTACCGGGCAAAGTGCTCCCCTGTCACAATCACAAAGTCTCTGTACACACCGGGAGCTTAGGGGTAGCTGGAACTCCTGACAGGCCAGTCGCATTCAGCAAAATCTTCGGTGGTCTTCAGCTTGAGCCTGGCTCACTTCAGTAGCTTACATTAGTCACACAAACTTGGATTTAGTCCAAAATAATTCTCTTCTCTCCCTTTCAGGAGCAATAGGCAGACATGCATGCCAAAAACTCAGCCTTTTTACAGTTCTTCCTTGCAAATCCACTCAAGATTGCTGCTCAGAATCACTTCAGCTCCTTCTTCTTCAGCTTCCAGCTTAGATCTGCCCTAAACAGCAGGCAGCTTGGGGATTTCCCTCGGATCCAAAAGGTTTGGTTGACTGATTTGGCTGTCAGTCAAAGCAAGAGCTCCCCCTTCAGTTGCAAAAAAGGCGCCAAAAGCCCCAAACTGCAGTTCCTACAGATTTTGACTCCAGACAGCTCCTGTAGTCCAGCTACATTTTAGGTCCCACCAGAACTGATTGGTCCAATTTGCAGTCCAGGACCAAGATAGTGGTGACAAAAAAATAGTCCTTGCTACAAAGAAAGCAGGTTAGATAAATTACATTATCATTATCACTCTAAATGGTTTTCAGCAAATAGTTACATCTTTCAACAGAGCTCCCTCTCAGATTACTTATGCTGCAATCAGGCAGCTCTTAAAGAGACAGTACACAGAGGCTATACAGGCTCTGGTAATCACATTTAAACTGCTAAAACGCAGGACACCAGCCTGGCAGTGAGCATTTAGGCAAGCTCAAGGAAGACTTTTTGGGAACCCCCATTTGTAGGGGGGTTACACAGTACCCTCCGGGATCTCCTATTTATGCTGGAGAAGCTTACCCTTCCCTTTTTTGAGCCTGCCTCGGATTGCAAGCTTTGCTTTCATTAATGGAAAGTTTTAGTTTTGGTTGCAGTTACTTCTGCTCGGAGAGTTTCTGAGCTTCATGCCCTGATGTGTAAGGAGCCTTATTTAATTTTTCATAGTGACAGGGCTTCCTTAAGAACCAATCCTAAGTTTCTACCTAAAGTGGTGTCCAAAATGACATTGAATCAGGATGTCAATCTTCCAGTATATTATCCAGATCACTCAAATAGAGGGGAAGTGCTACTGCATACTTTGGATGTCCACAGGGCACTGAGGTACTATCTCAAACACACTGCTTCACACCATAAGATGGAGCAGTTTTTCATGGCCTTTGTGCCTCAATGCCAAGGCACGCCAGTGTTGAAGCAAGCCCTATCAAAATGGCTGGTCAATTCCATTGCTTACTGCTACAACAAGTATAACAAAACCCTACCAGGCTCAGTTAGGGGTCATTCTACCAGGGAAGTGGATACTTCATTTGCATCATTGCAAAATGTCTCCATCTGAGACATCTGTACAGCGGCTACCTGGAGCACAGTGCATACCTTCATTAAGCACTACAGTCTGGAAGTTGCTTCTAGGCAAAGGGCAGGCTTCATCCTAGCAGTCCTCCAGGGCCTGTTTTCTTTAAAGTGTTGTTAGCACTGGTGCGTACAGTCAACTCTCAGTTCCTGTTTGTGGGACCGCTTAATATTCAGTCCTAATTGTAATAGCCTTGTAAGGGTAAAAGCTAAATGGCCACAATTGTGACTGAAATGTGTGGCTCAATGCTCAAACTGAGTTAAGCAAAAAACCATATAAAATACAAATCACACAATGAGCATAGGCAGAGTTAAGCAAAAAACCATACAAAATACAAATCACACAATGAGCATAGGCAGAGTCTGTCATAAAATACACTCGGCAGTAAACAAGTAAGGCAGGGAAAGCAGAATGTGACAGGCGGAGCCCTGTCAAAGGTATTTGAGCTATAAATAAAAAATATTTATGCTGTAAATAAAAGGTATTTATGCTGTAAATAAAGCATTGTAGTATGGTGCAACTGACTAAGGTCAGGTAGCCAGTTCCAGGCAATGTATCAAACTGGGCTCTTCAGACATGTCCATGACTAAGGTCAGATAGCCAGTTCCCGGCAGTGTGATAAACTGGGCTCTTCAGACATGTCCTTGACTAAGGTCATGTAACCAGTTCCAGGCAGTGTATCACCAACACACAGTAAATGACCATATTACGTAATAGGATTGCTAGGAGCAAATCATAACATTAGTCCTGTTTGGGGTGTAACTTTCAAATTGTGTATATAAGTTGTGCATGTATAACATCAAGTGGAATCATGTAACATCTAAGGCTAAGTGCAACTGGCAGTATAATACCACTGCTAAATAAATTCTTTTTGATTCTCCATCGGTCTCGTTGGGTAATTATATTAAGTTGTTAGTAACATTAAGTATACGTTACATTTTTGGTGCCGTGACTTGGATACTCAGCGTGTAGAGTATACCTACCGATTCAAGTGTGCAAAATCGAACCGAGGTCACTACGGGCCAATGACAAGAGAGCAGTGGGAACGAGGTCTCACTCACCAGGAGACTGATCACCTCTGGCAGGGAGAGGGCAACGGCTTGGTCTGACTTAAAAGAAACCAGATGTGGATGATTGAGTCAGAGGAGTAACGTAAGTATGGAGACAATTATCAGAAAATGGTTAGAAAAACATCTAAAAAAAGGCTTTTATGAAGTCCCAGTGGACGGGCAAGACATCCGCTGTCACTATGAAACTCAGTACTGTGAGATCAATAAGACATGTAAGAATGAAAAGGAAAAAGTAGCTAACAGTGTAGCAGCTTTGTTGGGTATTAATAACTCCCTGGTTCTGAAACACCAAAAAAACAGTCAGGAGCTACAGGATAAGATTGATAGACTTGAGGAGAATCTCCAGGGAAAGCAAACAGAACAGGAATGGAAGTATAGGGAGAAAGCAAGGGAGTGCAGTACCCTAACTTTAGAAATGAGTAAATGGAAGGAAAAGTATTAATTTGAACTAAAAATAAAGGGACAGCAAATAGAACAGCTCCAAAAGGAGTTAAATCACTTGAAAGTAAAAATGCAACAGCATGATGATAATGGTTAGACAATAACAGGTACACACTGGCATGCTGAAAATCAAAAACAATAGAATTACAGCATGCCAGACCTATCCACCCCCCCCACACACACACACACATCCACCCCTAAGAAATAAGTTACATGCATGGCTTAAAGCAGCTAAGTAATTCAAAAAATATATTGACTTGGTGCTATGTATTTACTATTTGTTAGAAATGCTACCTGTTGCAAAATCAAATGCTATAGCAAGGTTTTCTAACCTTAAAGAAAAGAGGCTGGAGTGCAGTCAGCTAAACCCACTAAATAAAAGAACATAGAAACATAGACTTTGATGGCAGATAAGGACCACTTGGCCCATCTAGTCTGCCCATTTCCCTACCTAGAGGATAAGCTGCAGATCCTATTTATCCAACAGCCTGTTTCTCCTACCCCCCCAACAAAAATTGCCTTATGTCTGTCCCATGCATTCTTGAATTCTCCCATGGTTTTAGACCCCACAACCTCCTCAGGAAGGATGTTCCATGCATCCACCATCCTCTCTGTGAAAAAATACTTCCTCACATTGCCCCTGAGCCGTCCCCACTCTATCTTCATATTGTGTCCCCTTGTTTTTGCTCATCTCTTTTTCTGAAAGATGCTACCCTCTTGGACTTTGTTGATTCCACTGAGGTACTTAAATGTTTCTATCATTTCCCCCCTCTCCCTCCTTTCCTCAAGGGTATACATATTAAGCTCCTTTAGCCTCTCCTCGTATGGCTTCTCTTGCAGACCCTGCACCATTTTAGTTGCCGTCCTCTGAACTGCCTCCATCCTGTCTATGTCCTTGCAGAGATGGGGTCTCCAGAACTGGATGCAGTACTCCAGATGGGGTCTCACCAACTGTCTGTACAGGGGGATAACAACTTCCTGTTTTCTGCTGGTGATGCCTCTCCCTATACATCCCAGTATCCCCCAACCCTTCCTACCACCTTCTCACTTTGCTTGCCAACCTTAAGGTCATTTGATATGATTACCCCCAGGTCTCTTTCCATTTTTGTTGTTGTTACTACCTCCCCCCCATTGTGTAATCTTCCCCTGGGTTTTTGTTTCCCAGGTGCATTACTTTGCACTTCTTTGCATTGAATCCAAGCTTCTATACTTCTGACCATTCCTCCAACTTAGCCAAGTCCCTTCTCGCGCTTTCCACACCTCCCTGTGTATCAACCCTGTTGCAGATCTTTGTGTCATCTGCAAAGAGGCATACTTTTCCTTCCAGTCCCTCTGCAATGTCACTTATAAAGACATTAAAAAGGACCGGACCCAGTACTGAACCCTGCGGTACCCCACTAGTAACCCCTCTTTCTTCAGAGTAGACTCCATTTACAATCACCTTCTGTGTCCTGTTGTTCAGCCAGTGTTTTACCCAGACTACCACCCTGGGACCCACTTCAAGGCTGGTTAATTTGACTACTAATCTTTTGTGTGGGACTGTGTCAAATGCCTTGCTAAAGTCTAGGTAGGCCATGTCCACAGCCCCTCCCTGGTCTACTACTTTGGTCACCTAGTCAAAGAAATCAATTAGATTCATCTAACATGACCTTCCCGCTGTGAACCCATGCTGCCTTGGGTCCTGTGCCCCACTGGCCTCTAGGCCAATGTAAACTACCTTTGGTTTGCATAAAAAGTATGTCTTAATGCTGCTTGATAGCTTTTGTTTCGGATTAGTACTAAATGCAAGGTTTGTTACAGTGCAAACTGCATACATTTGCTTCATTTAAAAATTGAGCAAAGTTAATTGTGTCATAAAAAAAGGAAATGTTTTCCTTATGTCTGCTGAGTGAAAAGCACTCTGGTTTACAACAAGAAACATGCTGTAATTAAGCCACATACACTGGAGGTATGTGCCTTAAATGTTTCATCAGTTAAAGTTTATTTTAATCTAGAGCAATAAAAGCTGTGTCATTCACTTTTCAAGTTAGTCTTGGTGATGTCACAGGGTAACTTCTTCACAGACACTTGGGAAAGTGGGGCTGAAGTTAAACCCAGATAAAGCACAGGTGGGAAAACAAAAGGTAACCTATTTAGGAATAGAGATCTCTGATCAGGGCCGCAGGGTAGACCCAGACAAAGACAAACTGATACAGCAATTGCGCAGGCCCAAATCAGTGACAGCCCTACGGCAGTTTCTGGGCATGATTGTTTTTTGTAGAGAATGTATCCCCAATTTTGATGATATAGCACTCTCTTTGTACAACCTGCTAAAGGGTAATCCATGTAAAAATGATCAACTAGAGTGGACCCCTACCACTCAGGCAGTGTTTGGGACTTTAAAATGAGCCTTATTAACCACCCTCATGTTGATAGCCCCAAACATAAAAAAGGACTTTATACTGCAGACCGCTGCCTGCCCAAATGCTCTGGTGGTGGTGTTGCTGCAAGAAAAGCAGGAAAAAGTGAGACCGGTGGGATATTTCTCATGGGTATTGACTCTTGTAGATAATGGTTATGGAGTTTGTGAGAAGCACCTATTGACAGTCTATTGGGCAGTACAAGCCACTGAGCACATTGAGGGACTTAATCGAATTATATTGGAAACCCCGCATACCCCGATAGAATATCTTTTACAAGGGCCACCTAGAGGGGTTTCTGATCAATGACTAATGAGGTGGATGCTAGCCTTGCAAGGAAAAACATTAAAGTTAGAAAGGTAAGAGTTGGAGGTATAGCATCCCAGCTGGGGCAAGAAGGGGAGCCACACGACTGTGGGACCATAGACCGTGGGACGGTTATGTCGTCTCCTTTCATGGAAGGCCACCTAGATGCCTCCCTGGAGATCTATGTCGATGGGTCCCGACAGTGGAATAATGGCCAGTTCCACACAGGGGCCACGGTATGGATCCCCTCACAACAGTGAAGCATCAAAATAAAACTGCCAGTGAACTTCTCTGCCCAAAGAGCTGAGTTAGAAGCCATCTGAGAAGCAGTCCTTAGATATCCTGAGGGAAAAATCACCATCTTCTCAGACACCCAGGTTACTGTTATGTCCCTCACTGAATGGGTTCATTTGTGGGAATCGAGGGCGATGATTATTGCATTTGGGGAAAATGTCCAGCACAGAGAGGTGTTATGACAATTGCTGGCCTTGGAAAATGCCACCCCAGGCAGAATTGCTATTTGTAAGGTCCGCGCCCACACCAATAGCCCCACGGCTCATGAAAGGGAAAAGCAGGTGGCAGACCAACTATCCAAAGATGCAGCCAGAGATGGAGAACCATGGAGAGATCCTCTCGGGGGCTCCTCCATAGCAGCCGTCCAAGTTAAAAATCCAGTAGTTAATTTGCTACAACTTCAGATGACAGATCCCTGGCTATCACAACAAAAACAAAAATGGAGAGAATCGGGGAAATGTAGCTACAAAAACCTGACAGTACAGGAAGACATGCTTTTTTGGGAATGCAATAGCCAGTTAAAGTGGGTCCCACCGTCTGATCTCAGGAAACAAATTATTATGGAAAACCACTGGATCAGAGGATACTGTGGTCTCCATAAGACTTGTCAAATGGTCACATCTAAATATTGGTGGCCAAAGGTTGACAAGGATGTAAAGACATGTCTGGAGTCCTGTTTAATCTGTGCACAGATAAACCAACCTAGTCCCCAAGCAAAATGAGCACCATTGCAATGCATGCCAGTGGCTGAAGGGCCGTGGCAGGCTTTGCAGACTGATTATGTAGGTCCCTTGCCCACTGCTGGGGGGTTAGATATTTGTTAGTAGTAGATGTTTTCTCCAAATGGGCGGAGGCTTTCCCCCTCACCACTAACACTGCCAAAGCAACAGCCAAAGTTTTGTGGGAACAAGTGTTTTCTTGATGGGGATTCCCCAGGATATTGGAATCAGACAGAGGTACGCACTTTATTGGGCAAATCATGCAAGACATGTGTGAGTTGTTAGGAATACAGCAGAAATTCCATTTACCGTATCATCCTCAGTCTTCTGGAATGGTAGCAAGGCTGAACCGGACCCTAAAATTAGCTTTAAAAAAGGCAGTGTTGGATACTGGAAAGGGATGGGTGAACCATCTACCTGGAATCCTCATGGCAGTAAGAGGTACTGTACACACTAGTACAGGGATTACTCCTCATCAGCTTATGACTGGATGGGACCCTATGTGGTGGATCAATGCCTCAGTACCACCACTGTGCACCTTACTAGGCTAGGAAAGGGAAACAGACCACTAGCATGGGTACACATAGATCAGTGTAAATTGTTTAACAAAAAAGTTTAGATTGCTTAAGCTTGGGAGGGTTATGCTTGATGGTTGTGCTTGATGTTCCTATCAGGAATATTAAGGGCAGTACAGGGGACCATTCAAGCCAGCATTGGTCTCACCCTGTATCAAATAAACCTGATGTGTTGAGCAAAGGGTAATTCTAGAACACATGGCAGTGACAAATATAGCCATAGTGCATAATACAAAAAGATCTGGTCATAAACAAACATTTGAAAAAAAATCATATTTTGAAAAAAAAAACCTGCCATGTAAAATGTGTCAGAGTATTGACGATGACGACTGATACTGCCCTTGTTCTTACAGGTAAAGGATGTGGAAGTATACACTGTACATGGCCCTGCTGGGGAACTTAGTAAGTTGTACAGGGGCTCTACATCTAAACACCTGCACTCCGCATGTCACTGGGGATTATAAACAACCCGTGGTCCTACCAATCACATAGAGTTGGGCTGAGGGAGAAGTAGATGCTGCTGTACGTTTGTGGCAAATAGTATGGACAAATAATGATTTAATTGTAACTTCCACACGGTGGGGCTATATGGCTGATTGGAAGGCCAGTCCACAGTTTTGCTCATCCCAGTACAACTCAACACACAGAGGGTATGTGTACCCAGAAGACGGATCACTAATATTGGAGAAACCCACACCAAAGGACTCTGGTACATATCAAGTAACTGTTTTCTACTGTACTAGAAATCTGAATAATGTTATTAGAGGATGCACTTATGAAATGGGCACCGCTGGAAATGGGACATGTGACGATAATAACTGTTACGCTAATCACACCAGTAGAAATATAACTTTAACAGTAAGACCACCAGAGTACCCCAATATAACACAGGGGCCACCTAGTGGATTAACTTCCACGCCAATAGACCAGACTCTTGTAAATAACGTACAGTATATAAGATTACCAGTCATTTTCAACTTTTCGAGTTGGGATCTAAATAGCACTGGTCAATGCACCAATACTAATGTTTCTAAATTTTATACATCTAGGTTATTAGAGATGGTTAGTATATTCCATGCCAAGCAAGGGGGATGCACTCCAGTCCCCACAAATGGTAGTAACCATAACACCTCTAATAGGTGACGCAAGAGAGACCTATTAGGGGACATAACTAGCCTGTTTGGGTCCGGGATGAGTACGTGGAATAGAGCAGATTTAGATGCCATATAAGAGCACCAAAATACTGTAAATCAAGAAATAGAAGGAAGTGTGTTACTACCCCTTACTGTAAATCAAGTAGGTTTGGCACAAGAGGAATGTCTGACAGTATACAACATGCATGATGTCACCAAATTGTTAAAACAAGTTCAAGGCAAAATCAATGAAATTATCACAGACCATAATGTTCAAGTCACAAATCACAGTATCGGGCGGTCCATAATATGTGCAGCCTATGGGTCCTATGTTTTAACCACTGTTAGTAAACTGCTAAATCAATTAGATGAACAAAGGCTACCCGATATGGTATCAGATGCACAAATCAAACTATGGTACTGCCCAATGTGTAATGGTACTACTGATAGGAAGTGCCTAAACCCATGCGCACGACAAAGGGCGCCACCAATAGCAAGGGTAAGAAAGGTGGCAGAGGTATACTTACGACCATGCTGTTTTTATAAAAACAGCACCCTAGGTCAAACAATGATGGTGTCATTTACAGTTAAATTACCTCAGGTAAATTATGAGGAGGAGGAGTACACACACATTGTTAAGGTACATTAGGTGGGAAAATTAATAGGTGACTATTATGCATATAGAATAAGCCCACCTGACATTTTAGTAGCTAACAAAAATGAGTCCTGGGTGGCCCCAATCTACACTGCTACGAGCAAATAAGTGCACAGTGGGTATGCCAGTGTGATGTTATGGGGTCCTGGGTGGCCCACAATCTACACTGCTGTGAGCAGATAAGTGCACAGTGGGTATGCCAGTGTGATGTTATGGGGTCCAGGGTGGCCCAAAGTCTACACTGCTGTGAGCAGATAAGTGCGCAGTGGGTATGCCAGTGTGATGTTATGGGGTCCTGGGTGGCCCACAGTCTACACTGCTGTGAGCAGATAAGTGTGCAGTGGGTATGCCAGGGTGATGTTATGGGGTCCTGGGTGGCCCCCAGTCTACACTGCTGTGAGCAGATAAGTGCACAGTGGGTATGCCAGGGTGATGTTATGGGGTCCTGGGTGGCCCTCAATCTACACTGCTGTGAGCAGATAAGTGCGCAGTGGGTATACCAGTGGGATATTATGGGGTCCTGGGTGGCCCACAATCTACACTGCTGTGAGCAGATAAGTGCGCAGTGGGTATGCCAGTGGGATGTTATGGGGTCCTGGGTGGCCCCAGTCTACACTGCTGTGAGCAGATAAGTGCGCAATGGGTATGCCAGTGGGATGTTATGGGGTCCTGGGTGGCCCACAATCTACATTGCTGTGAGCAGATAAGTGCGCAGTGGTATGCCAGGGTGATGTTATGGGGTCCTGGGTGGCCCTCAATCTACACTGCTGTGAGCAGATAAGTGTGCAGTGGGTATGCCAGTGTGATGTTATGGGGTCCTGGGTGGCCCCAGTCTACACTGCTGTGAGCAGATAAGTGTGCAGTGGGTATGCCAGTGGGATGTTATGGGGTCCTGGGTGGCCCACAATCTACACTGCTGTGAGCAGATAAGTGTGCAGTGGGTATGCCAGTGGGATGTTATGGGGTCCTGGGTGGCCCCCAGTCTACACTGCTGTGAGCAGATAAGTGCGCAGTGGGTATGCCAGTGGGATGTTATGGGGTCCTGGGTGGCCCACAATCTACACTGCTGTGAGCAGATAAGTGTGCAGTGGGTATGCCAGTGGGATGTTATTGGGTCCTGGGTGGCCCCAGTCTACACTGCTGTGAGCAGATAGGTACGCAGTGGGTACGCCAGTGTGATGTTATGGCCCAGGACCAGCCTGTTTGTGAGGAGGAACATATACAAGAAGCCCTCAACACCTCGCTTTGGTGTCCGGTTCAACTGCAAAGGTGGACAGTGCCTAAAGTAGTGTTTGTGTACCACACAGTACTGTATAGTTACCAATGAATGAGAAATGACTCATCAAGGGAAAAGGTGTGTGATAACCCAGCCAAACTTTTGCTTTATCCCTAGAGGAGATGTGCAAATTGGAGGGCACACCTTCCATCCTATTATACAGTATACTCCAAGGATGTCACGAATTAACACTTTGGTACCCAGTCAAGCAACTAAAATTAATGAATATGCACCTGCTTTCGGAGTGCCTATACCTCCCCTAACATTAGACGTGCAAAGGTTATTAGACTACAAAGACACACATCTTATTCAAATTCAAAACTCTGCCTATAAAATAAAACAAGACATTAATGTGCTGTTAGATGATGCAGATAAGGAACACTTAATATATGCCAACCTGGGAGGATCTTGGGGGGGGTATTGTCATTCAAAGTGTTGTTGATGCTACAATTGGTATTAGTGTTTATTTTGTTAGTCAGTACATGTTATTTATGCTGTCTAATTTGCAACCTGCATCATGATGTGTTTACGCTCAAAATGTCAGCAGCCACACGTTAAATGTTGTAACAATGTGCCCTTGGTTAGTGGTGGCTCCTATTAATAGGGCAGGCGAGGTGGACAGGGCATCAAGTCATCCAGAGAGCCCAGGAGCAGGGTCCCTATCAGAGATCTCCAGCCTTACCCACTCATATTCTGTCCAGGAAAACCACACCCAATTTCAGTCCCAAAGGGGGAATTGTAAGGGCAAAAGCTAAATGGCCACAATTGTGACTGAAATGTGTGGCTCAATGCTCAAACTGAGTTAAACAAAAAACCATACAAAATACAAATCACACAATGAGCATAGGCAGAGTCGTCATAAAATGCACTCAGCAGTAAACAAGTAAGGCAGGTAAAGCAGAATGTGACAGGCGGTGCCCTGTCAAGGGTATTTGAGCTATAAATAAAAAGTATTTGTGCTGTAAATTAAGTATTGTAGTATGGTGCAACTGACTAAGGTCAGGTAGCCACTTCCAGGCAGTGTATCAAACTGGGCTCTTCAGACATGTCCATGACTAAGGTCATGTAGCCAGTTCCAGGCAGTGTATCACCAACACACAGTAAATGACCATATTACGTAATAGGATTGTTGGGAGCAAATCATAACATTAGTCCTGTTTGGGGTATAACTTTCAAATTGTGTATATAAGCTATGCATGTATAACAACTAGTGGAATCATGTAACATCTAAGGCTAAGTACAACTGGCACTATAATACCACTGCTAAATAAATTCTTTTTGATTCTCTGTCGATCTCGTTGGGTAATTATATTAAGTTATTAGTAACATTAAATATACATTACAAACCTGCTGCAAGAGCTCCCACTTGAGGTAAAATAGTACAGTTATGTAAGAACTTACCGTAACAGTAGATCTTTGAGAGGAGCTCTTGCAGCGGGTGCTGCTTTCCCTTCCTCCCTCCTTCCCCCTGGTGTGCTGTTGTTGCATCATTTTCATGGCAAGCTTCTGCCTGATTCACCTGCCAGGCCTTATTCATGGGTCTCAGGCGAGTGCGCTGAGGTGAGGCGGGGACCGCCCCCTGATATACTGTTGGGCAATGCCGGGGAGGAGCCGACATCAGGGGTGGCCCCCCGGAGATTCAAAGTAAAAGGTTTCCGATAGGTCCTAGTGACAACGACAGAGTCCTAATTGTAATAGCCTGCTACAAGAGCTCCTCTTGAAGATCTACTGTTACGGTAAGTTGTTACATACTTTCTCAGACCACACCTTAGCTAAGGGACTGGTCTCAGACTTGACCTTCCAAAACTCCAGAGACTAAGGGGATGTGGACAAGCCCGTCAATATAGAATCGAAGAAGCCTGACCATGTGGCCAAAATAGTCTACGCTGCCTCATCTTTGGGTGTGTGTCAGGCCAGCTATGCCTTCTGAGGGCAGGATGAAATACTCCCTGCTGACAAACAGTTGCTGAAGTTGGTCAAGGACCAGGGTCATGTGCTGACTAAATGCCAGCTTCATATGACCTTGGACATGGATGACTCCTGTGCCCATGCCATGGCAGTGGCCATCGTGGTGCACTGCAGGGCCTGGCTGAGGCTGTCCACCTTCATGGGAGGCACTTGTCACACTTGGACCACTTATTCTGATCCATGTATCACATTTTTTTGTATTACATATAATTTATGTAAGGGAAAGGCAGTCAGAAGACCCATAGCCTTGCTGAACTGACACATCAAAAAAAAAAAACAGGGATAAGCTCAAAGAACAGAACATAGCTAAATCTGCAGCTATTTAAAATGCAATTCCTTTGTTAAATTTTCTTTGAAGGCAGGAACCAAAGTGTCTTCTTTATAATGCCCTCAGGGAGATCCTTTGACTTGCAATAGTTGCCAGGAAGAACCTGTGTTAGGATGGGTGTTGCAGGGAGCCCTTGAATTACATCAGAAATACCTTTGATGTATAGATAACAAGGATCCAGATGAATTTGCAAGGTCCAAAACACATTCCCAGGATACTTTGGAAGGACATCACGGAAACGTTGTGTGTGTGTGTGTGTGTGTGTGTGTGTGTGTGTGTGTGTGTGTGTGTAAAGAGGAAGCAGGGAACTACAGACCAGTCAGCCTCACCTCGGTAGTGGGAAAGATCATGGAAGCACTACTGAAGGAGAGATTGGTGGAACATCTGGTTGTCAATGGACTACAGGACCCAAGGCAGCATGGTTTCACCAGGGGGAGGTCATGTCAGACCAACCTCATTGAATTTTTTGACTGGGTGACTAGGGAGGTGGATCAGGGGAGGGCAGTGGACATGGCCTATCTGGACTTCAGCAAGGCCTTTGACACTGTGCCACATAGAAGACTATTACACAAACTGGGGAATATGGGTGTGGCAGGATAGTAGTGTGGTGGGTAGGTAACTGGCTGGGTGGCAGGACACAGAGGGTGGTGGTAAATGGCTGTCACTCCACAGAGGGAAGAGTGACCAGTGGGGTACCACAGGGATCAGTGCTGGGACCGGTCCTATTCAACATCTTCATCAGTGACATTGCGCGGGATCTAGAAGGCAGAATTTCACTGTTCGCTGATGACACAAAGCTCTGTAACAGAGTAGACACACCAGAGGGTGTAGACAGAATGAGAAGCGACCTGCAGAAACTTGAAGAATGGTCAGGGGTTTGGCAGTTGAAATTCAATGCAAAGAAGTGCAAGACAATGCATATGGGGCACAAAAACCCTGGCACAATATATCAGTTGGGGGTGAGGATATAGCATGCACCAAGCAGGAAAGGATCTTGGGGTTGTCATCTCTGATGACCTCAAGGTAGGGAAACAGTGTGATAAGGCAGCAGGTAAAGCAAATATGATGCTGGGATGTATAGGCAGGGCATCACCAGCAGGAAAAGGAGGTCATAATTCCCTATACAAGACACTAGTGAGGCCCCACCTGGAGTACAGTGTACAGTTCTGGAGACCATACCTATGTAAGGACATAGACAGGGTAGAGAAGGTTCAGAGGAGGGCAACAAAGATGGTGCATGGATTGCATCACAAGTCCTATGAAGACAGGTTGAAGGAACTGAACATGTACTCCCTGGAGGAGAGGAGGGAGAGAGGGGATATGATAGAGACATACAAGTATCTTACAGGAAGGAACAGGGTGCAGGAAAACACTATTTTTAAGCGAAAAAGATGTTCCAGGACTAGAGGGCATGGGATGAAGTTGGAGGGAGGACGATTCAGAGGAAACATGAGAAAGAATTTCTTCACAGAACGGGTGGTGGACAAGTGGAACACCTTGCCAGAGGAAGTGGTGGGGGCTGAAACAATCACGGGATTTAAGAATGTATGTGATAGACATAAAGGAATTCTAGAGGTCAGGGGTAAGGGGAAACAGACTTCTAGGAAAACAAACTGAATTTACAAGCTCAAATGGGCAGACTGGGTGGGCCATAGACCCTTATCTGCCGACACTGTCTATGTATCTATGTATCTATGTATGTATTTATGTGTGTGTGGCAGAACAAAAACCAGTTCTGACCAGTTAACCTGAGGAGAGGAAATTGAGTATGTCACTTATCATTTTTTCAATCTTGTTGGGACATCCGGTGCTGTAAAATATAACTTTTAATACTCCAAGATGGAGTTTAAAGACCTCAGAGAGGAGGCCAGCTCATGACTGCTTTTATCCAACTGAGCAAGCCTTAGAGAGGCACATTTGGTTTTATTTCTGACTGAGAGAAGAACAACAACATCAGCACCGTGGGAGATAAGTATTATGTGAATGGAGAGCTTAGTTTGTACTTTAAAAATCTGTTTTGTTTTTAAGATTGTATGTGTTTGGGATATTTGTTCTGTATTTATTGTTCTGTTTTGATATTTTAAAGATATATTTTATAACGGAAACTGCCTGGAGTTCCTTGACATTTTTTTTTATTTAAGTGGAGCTTTTAAAGGTTACAGTTAACACTGTGTGTGGGCTTATTGATATACCAAACTGGGAAATGGATAGTGTTCTCTAAAGTCTTGCATAGAGTTCTAAGGGTTCATTTGAAAGACCAGGTTGGGTGCCCTTAGACAAAGATATCTGGCCCTCTGAAGACAGAATTATCCGAGCCTGATAATTGGGTATGCTAACAAGAGGTTATCAGTTTGAATCCCTCCAGAACTTGAGACTAAGGTGACTTGAACCCACAAAACAGACAAGAGGGTTACCTTGTTCTGTTCACTGTCCACAAATCATACGCTCAGAGGTTGGCACTTTGTGAGTAAAGGGCTGACTGGCTGAGTGAGTTTGTGACAGATTGGTTGGCAGCAGTGGCATAAAAAGTTTGGTGGTATAAGCTTCATTGTTCAGCGTTTCAGCTTGAGACCATTTAGCTCACTTGAAAAAAAAAAGAAAGACAGTGTTTTATTTAAAAAGGAAACAGAACTATATCCCTTGACTTACAGTTAAGTTCCCACCCATTTTATTTTTTTTCTGAAGTGCCAGTCAGAATAGTATTAGTAGTGAGGGAAGAAGAAATTGACTTCCAACTACAGCAGGCACACTGTAGATTTCCTAATGCAGTTGTATGGGGACAGGGGAGTCCTGTTTGGGGTGATAGCCGGTAAGCAGAACCTCATAGAGGCCCTGATGGTAGCAGAGACCCAGAGCAGCAAGTCACAGACCATGACTGAAAAGGACCAAACCTCAAGTCTGGAAGGGCTAGCGGACAGTGAGGGGTCCTGAGCCGATAAGGCAGACTGCAGGGCCACTGTCAGTGAAGGGCCACAGCAGTAGGGACAAGTCACCAGTATTCTGAATCCAGAAGTTCTCAGGTTGCAGCTTGAGTTGCACAGGATGGAGCTGGAGTCCCAGGAGAAGAGAGAAAGGGATCAGCGAGAGGCATACCATGAGGAGCGTGAGTGCCAGCAAGAGGCAGAAGAGAAGTGAGAGTGAGAACGCAGACAGGCAGAGTAAGAACAGCAAGCTTCAGAGGAGAGGAGAGAGGAGTGCCAGTGGCAACATGAACTGGAGAAGCTACAACTCCAACCAGCGGCACCAGGGCAGGTAAGTGGCTTGGGTTTAACTGGGACTGCAGGAATGGGTTACAAATTGAACTCCAAATTAATAGCCAAGTTTAAGGAAGGGGAGGACATGGATGCCTTTTTAAATTCTTTTGAAAAAGTTTGTATTCAGGCTAAAACTCCTAGAGAGTCCTGGAGCTTCCAGCTATCCCCACTACTTACTGGAAAAGCTTGGGATGCATTGGGTCAAATGAACAATGAAGACAGTGACGATTACAGCAAGTTAAAAGCTGCACTGTTAAAAAAGTTTGACTTAACTTTTGAATCATACAGAGCTAAATTCTGTAAGCTCAGGAGAAGCCCTGATATGAGCTATGAGGAGCTAGCCATGAAACAACTTCAGTTTTTAAAAAGTTGGTGGGAAGGAATTGAGGCAACCTCTGTTGATAAAATTGAAAATGTGATTTTGTTAGAACAGTTTTATTGGGCATGCCCAGCAGAGTTAAAAACCTGGCTAGAGGACCGAGATCCAAAAGCAGTGCAAGAGGCTGCTGAACTCTCGGACCTCTATGCCAAGAGCAAACCTGCTCTGAGAGTGAATGGGCTGTGCGTGGCAGTGCAGAAAGGGAAAAGCGCGCCTTCAGGGCACCTAAAACCCCTCACTGCCGCCACTGAAATCAGTTAGCCCCAGGTTTCAAAGAAAAGATTTCTTTGAAGTAAGAAATGTTTGTTGGTTATGTAAAGAAACTGGGCACATTGCCAGACAGTGTCCAAGAAGGGCAAGCAATAATACGCAAAGTAATACCAGAAAGGAAGTGGGTTGTTTGTGTATCCCTGGAAGCATGCCAGTAAACATGAGGGAACACATGCACCCAGTCATGGTAAATGGCATACAGACACAGGGGTTAAGGGACACAGGGGCATCCCTGACATTGGTAAAGGGGGATCTGGTACAGCCTGGTCAGCTTACACCCAATAAATATGTAACTGTACAAGGGTTTACTGGTGAAGAGAAAACATTGCCACTCGCTAGTGTTCTCCTTGACTGGGGTGAAACAGGGGGAACTGTGCAACAGGTGACTGTAGGCAACACATTAGCAGTGGATGTGATCCTGGGTAACAATCTCCAGCAGGGGGTGGTATGTGCAGTTACTCGTAGCCAAGCGGCCAGGGAAAATTGTAGTTCCCTGAGCTCCCCAGAAGCCATTGAGAAAGATACTGAGAGGCTGGTTCCCCAGCCTGTGTCTCCAGAGGGGGAGACTGATAAAAAGAGGGTAGAAATTTCCTCAGTAGCAAGTAACCACATAGCTACAGAGGGTAACTCTGAAGAGGGAGGGGTGACCTCTTGTCGGAAGGTTGGGATTGACAGTGATCCTGAGGGCCCTGATGCTAGTGCTAGGGACCCTAGTTTAGTGATTGAAGAGGACCTGTCCCATGCCTTGGGAAGGTGTGCACAGTTTGCAGCTGCTCAGAGGAGTGACCCTAGTTTAGAGAAGCTGAGGGCTTGGGCAGACTCGGACGGTGCACAGGGAGGTGACGGCAGACATAAGGGTTATTGGGAACATGGACTTCTGTATACACAGGCAGTACAGACAGAGTGAGGGATGCTAGTTGGGCAGCTTGTCATTCCTCAGGAATATCGTGAGCAGTTGCTCAAGGCTGCCCATGATATTCCCTTGCCTGGTCATCTGAGAATCACATGCACAATGCAGCGGTTGGCCCAGAATTTCTACTGGCCTAACTTCACCTAGCAGGTGAAGGAGTATTGCAGGTCTTGTCACCGGTGCCAAGAAATAAGGAAGGCGGGCAAGAAAACCCAAGCCACCCTGATTCCATTACCCATAGTGGAGAAGCCATTCCAGAGGGTGGGAATGGATATTGTGGGGCCTTTAAATCCCCCAGCTCCTCAGGAAAAGGTTCATCCTGACTGTGGTTGATTATGCCACCCGGTACCCAAGGCAGCCGCCCTATCCTCACTGAGGACAAACAAAGTGGCTGATGCCTTACTTGGGATTTTCTCCCGTGTTGGGTTTCTGCAGGAGGTAATCACTGATCGAAGGGGTTCCTTCATGTCAGACCTAATGGAATGTCTATGGAAGAAGTGTGGGGGTGGTGCAGAGATGCACGACACCGTATCACCCACAAGCCAATGGACTTGTGGAATGATTCAATGGTACCCTAAAGTCAATGCTCCGGGCATTTGCTGAACAGCATTGGAGGGACTGGAAGAAATACCTTCCCCACCTGTTGTTCGCATACAGAGAGGTGCCCCAAGAGTCAACAGGATTTTCCCCCTTCGAGCTCTTGTATGGACACCAGGTAGATGGGCCCCTAGACTTGATCTGGGAGGACTGGGAAGGCAAGCATGCCACTCAGAGAACTCCCATTGTGGATTATGTCCTATGGTTTAGGAAAAGACTGAAGGAGCTTATGGGGACAGCCCAGAGCAACCTGGCAGCTGCCCAACAGAAACAAAAAGTATGGTATGACTGCAGAGTCAGAGCACACTCGTACATGGTGGGTCAGGAAGTCATGGTCCTTATTCTGATCCAGAAAGACAAGCTGCAAGCTGAGTGGGCAGGACCGTACAAAGTGGTTAGGAAGGTAAATGACGTAAACTATATTGTGGAGTTACCTGACCATAGACAGACAGAAAGGATGTACCATGTTAACATGATGAAGCCATATGCAAATATAGCTGACATGGTGTTCGCAGTGTGTAGTCATCGGGAAGGGATGGATGAAGGAGACCCCCTTCTGGACTTGCTGGAGGAAAGTAAGTGAGAGTCCTCTGTTGAGGCAGTAAAATTGCCTCCCCAGCTGAACCTGGACCAGAACCAGAAAGTGAGGGAGGTTTTAGCAGACTTTGCTCCCTTGTTTTGCACCAGACCTGGACTAACCCCCCTTAGCGACACACGATGTGGAGACAGGGACATAGACGCCCATACGGCGGACAGCATATTAGGTGTCAGAGGCTATCCAAAGGGACGTTAGGAGGGAAGTGGAGGAGATGCTGGATTTAGGGGTAATTCAGAGATCCCACAGACCCTGGGCTTCACCCATAGTCCTTGTACCCAAGTCAGATGGCTCAACCCATTTCTGTGTGGACTATCATGGACTGAATGCAGTCATGACATCAGATGCCCACCCAATGCCCTGGATGGATGAACTCCTGGACAAGTTGTGAGGGGCGACCTACCTTACGACCATTGACTTGACAAAGGGGTATTTGCAGGTAGATATGATGGACAGAGCTAGGGAGAGGTCAGCCTTCATCACTCCGATAGGCCTATTTTAGTTCAAAGTAATGCCTTTCGGAATGAAGAACCCCCCAGCCACTTTCTGAAGGTTGGTGAACCAGGTATCAAATGGTGCTGAGGAGTACACCATGGCGTACCTGGATGACATTGCCATCTTCAATACCAGCTGGGAGAAGCACCTTTCACACCTTAGGGAATTGTTGGGCAGAATACAGATGGCCAGGCTCACTGTCAAAGCTGAGAACTGCCAGGTGGCCATGGGGGAAGTGGCATACCTTGGGCATGTGGTAGGCCAAGGACAGCTCTGTCCTAGCCAAATAAAGATAGAGGTGATCCAGGCGTGGCCCAGACCAGAAACCCAGAAACAGGTTAGGCACTTTCTAGGGACAGCAGGGTACTACAGAAATTTGTACCTAATTACAGTGCCCTGGCTGCTCCCCTATCTGATCTGACAAAGAAACAAATTCCAAGGCAAATCACCTGGGGCCCAGCCTGTGAGGAAGCCTTTACCAAACTGAAGGAGGCACTGTGCAGTGCTCCAGTTTTGACAAGTCCAGACTATAGCAAAACTTTTGTAGTTCAGATGGACACCTCAGACATGGGTATTGGGGCAGTACTAAGCCAGACATCCAGCGAAGGGAGGGACCACCCCATTGCCTACCTGAGTAAAAAATTGCTTCCCAGTGAGCAAGCGTACTCCACTATGGAAAAGGAGTGGCTTGCCATAGTGTGGGCCCTAAAGAAGTTGGAGCTGTACTTGTATGGGCAGCCTTTTGTGGTGCACACTGACCACAACCCCTTGGTTTGGCTGATGCAGATGGGAAAAAACAATGGCAGACTGCTCAGATGGAGTCTTGCTTTACAATGGTATGATTTGAAAATTGTACATAGGGCCAGAGCCAAGAATCAGAACTCAGATGGTTTGTCCCGTGTATATGAGGAATGAACTGATTTGGGAAGCTCATCCCATGTAGGGGATAGATCCCCCAAATTCAGTCTAGGTGGGGAGGAATTGTCACACTTGGATCACTGATTCTGATCCATGTATCACATTTTATTTGTATTACATATAATTTGTGTAAGGGAAGGGCAGTCAGAAGACCCATAGTCTTGCTGAACTGACACATCCAAAAAAAAAAAAGGGATAAGTTCAAAGAACAGGACATAGCTAAATCTGTAGCTATTTAAAATGCAATTCCTTTGTTAAATTTTCTTTGAAGGCAGGAACTAAAGTATCCACTTTATAATGCCCGCAGGGAGCAGTATAGTGCAGTGGTTTAAGGCTCTGAGCTGCAAATCTGGTGACATCCATCAGACCAGACCTGGGTTTGAATCCCATAGCTTCCACTTGCATACTGTGTGACCCTGAGCAAATCACTTAACTTCCCTGTGCTCCCAGGTCACACCTGTAAAAAAGCTTTCAGCTTAGTGTGTTACTCCTGGTTAAACAACTAAAAAAAAAAATCCTTTGACTTGCAATAGTTGCCAGGCAGAACCTGCGTTGGGATGGGTGTTGCAGGGAGCCCTTGAATGACATCAGAAAGACCTTTGATGTGTAGATAACAAGGATCCAGATGAATCTGGAAGTAGTAGTAAAGTAAAAGTAAAATTTACTTTTTAAGCGCTTTTCAAAGCCAAAGCGCTGTACAAATAAAACAATTAAAATACATACATATAACATAAAAACAACAATAACAATATAATCACAATAAAATCACTCTCCATATGCCTGTTTAAATAAATAAATTTTTAGTTCTAACTTAAAACTTTCAATGGTCAGGCAGCTTCGTATCCGAAGGTCCAATACACATTCCCAGGATGCTTTGGAAGGACATCACAGAAACTGTTTATGTGTGTGTGTGTGTGTGTGTGTGTGTGTGTGTGGCAGAACAAAAAACAGTTCTGACCAGTTAACCTGAGGTGGGGAAATTGAGTATGTCACTTATAATATATTTTTTTTTAAATCTTGTTGGGACATGCAGTGCTGTAAAATATAACTTTTAATACTCCAAGGTGAAGTTTCATGACCTCAGAGAGGAGGCCGGCTCAGGACTGCTTTTATCCAACTGAGCAAGCCTTAGAGAGACACATTTGATTTTATTTCTGACTGAGAGAAGAAGTAAAACATCAGCACTGTAGGAGATAAGTATTATGTGAATAAGAGAGCTTAGTTTGTACTTTAAAAACCTGTTTTGTTTTTAAGATTGTATGTGTTTGGGATATTTAATCTGTATTTATTGTTCTGTTTTGATATTTTAAAGTAAAGATATATTTTATAACGGAAACTGCCTGGAGTGCCTTGATATTTCTTTTTATTTAAGTGGAGCTTTTAACGATTACAGTTAACACTGTGTATGGGCTTACTGATATACCAAACTGGGAAATGGATAGAGTTCTCTAAAGTCTTGCATAGAGTTCTAAGGGTTCGTTTGAAAGACCTGGTTGGGTGCCCATAGGCAAAGATATCTGGCCTCCCGAAGACAGAATTATCTGAGCCTGATTATTGGGTATGCTAACAAGAGGTTATCAGTTTGAATCCCTCCAGAACTTGAGACTAAGGTGACTTGAACCCACATAACAGACAAGAGGGTTACCTTGTTCTGTTCACTGTTCACAAATCATACGCTCAGAGGTTAGCACTTTGGGATTAAAGGGCTGACCAGCTGAGGGAGTTTGTGACAGCACTCAGTACATGGTGACAAGTGTCCCCTTTCTGGGCACTGACCTCTTTAACCCGGGGGTGGAAGGACATCTCACAAGGACAGAGGAATCTTCTTCAGGGGTATCTCAATCATCGGGTCACACAGTAGGAACTTCACTGGTGAGGCAGGATCTACATGGAAGATTTTCAGGAGTATAACTGGGGCCGCCCACTCTGTTGATGTCTGCTGACATCTCCAACCCTATAAAGCTGTGAGCGGCCCTGCTGCCTCCTCAGTTCTCTCCTACTGTTGACTTGTTCACATGGGTCTATTTTTAGGCCTACAACTTTTTTCGACATATTACCTTAGAATCTCTTTTTCAAAAGAGATTCCTCTATTTTATTTATGTCAAGATTTAGTCCTTTGACTTCTCTCTTCTGTTGCTGCAGAAAGAAGATTGTCTCCACAGACGAATACTCTCTGCGTCTGCTGTCTTGGGCCTGACCACAAAGTTGCTGATTGTGCGCTCTGCCAAATGTTTAATCAACCCTCAGGTGATGCAAGAAGGTTCCTAAGTATTTTCTAATGGAACATCAGGTAGCCAGCTCAGGGCATGGATCCTTCAGGTTCCCAGCCTCCCAGTCTCCAGCAGGGTCGTTGAGCTTCCAGTCCTCTAAGGCCTGAGAGAAGTCCTCGGGGAAAAGTCATAAGAAAGACAATGATCAGGACTGCTTCCCCTATCAGCTGTCCTGTTCCCAAATGCCCTCTTCTCCTTCCTCCAGGGGTTCATCAGCTGCGGCTGTGCTGACATATAAAACCGCTGTCTAGGTCTCTGTGCCCACCAGACCCATACCGACAGTGCCTCCATCCTATCAGGGCAGTCGGTCATTGACACCTCTTCTACCTGTCATGGAAGATCACCTTCATGGTGGCTGTCATGTCAGGCAGAAGGATTGGGGAGCTCCAGGTGCTTTCGGTGGAGTCTCTTTTTTTTTTTACATGTATGTTTCTCCTCATACAGCAGGTTCTCTGATCATCCACCACCCTACTGGAGCTCAGGGACTTTTGGGGGCTTGTAGCACCATTGTGTGCCCTAGCGGATGCCCTGAGCTTGGCCCGGAGGCTTCATCCCCCATGTTACCCTCTGTTTTTCCTCCCCTTGGTGTGCCTGAGTCCCAAGACTCCAGAAACAGTGATGCATGCACGTGGGGCACACATGGGCACTGCAGCACCAGTGCCAGTCTCTTCCACCCTCCCTCAGCCTAGCGCTGGTACTCCTTGGACCGACACCTCTGCTCTGGCCTCCACCAGGGGATGGCCATGCTCCAAGGAGATGTGTTACTTCTCCTGAGGCAGAGAGCTGCCAGTTGGCAGTCTTTCACATCCTCTCCCTCGCCACCCTGCTGACCTCCAATTACCCAGGCTTGTTCACAAACCTGGGTTGCCGGTGTGGCAGGAGGTGTGGTGTCCAGCTTCTCAACCCTCTACACCACTGGGCTGGCTCAGTGGAGTCTCCTTACCTGGTCTTTCACAGGGACATGGTTGTCCTGTGCCCCCACCCAAAATTCCTCCTGAAGGTGATATCGGAGTTTCACCTTAACCAGGTATTAACTCTGCCGGGGTACTAACCCAATTACACCTCGGAGGCTGAGTACAGGCTCCATACTTTGGACCTGAGATGAATGCTTTCCTACTATAAAGAGCATATGGCTGAATTTCGGGGAGAGGTTCGCCAGCTGTTTGTCACCTAAGCTGAAACCGCACCTAGCAAACCTGCAGCCAAGTGGCTGACTGGCAGTTGGATCACTTACTGCATTAATCTCTGCTATAGGTTGGTGGGTAGGAAGTTTCCCATAGAGCTAAGGGCTCATTCCACCCACCATACCGCTGCATCGGTGGCTGCTTTTAAGGATGTCCCTATCCAGGAAATCTGCAGGGCTGCTACCAGGAAGTCAGCAAACACCTTTATTTCCCATTACCGCATTGACCTACAGTCACGCTGGGATGCTGGTTTTGGGGCCTCAGTTCTCCAATCTCTGTTCCCTAAGTAGGGGGTGTACACCTTGCCTCCCTCCTGCTGGACAACTACTAGGGGTATGCCAGGCAGTGTGGCTAGAACATCATATCCACATCCCTAGAAATACAGATTAGTCACCTGTAACAGTAGTTCTAGGAGTGGTATATGATCATCCACATGAACCCACCCGACCTCCCCAGGCTCAGGCACACAACCTTGCTTCCAGTGGGCAAAGATCTGGCATCTAAGAGTGGAGCTGAGGGTTTTACTACCCGGTTAGGTGGGGGACGCCAGCTTGAAGATGTTCTGGCAGGAATTAAAGGGAAAGGCATCTGCCAGAAAGTGTGGATGAACATCATATACCGCTCCTAGAAGTACTGTTACAGGTGAGTAACCTGTGTTTCTACTCCAGGTTCTTCCTGGTCCCAAAGAAGACAAGAGATTTGAGGCCAATCCTGAATCTAAGGACATCAACCTCTATGTCCAGTACAAAAACTTCCGGAAGGTAACTCTTGTCAGGCCTCTTTCCACTTCTCAAAGCAGGAGATTGGTATGCATCCTGCACTGGACATGCAGGATGTCTACCTGCACATAGCAGTTTTCCCTTCCCACAGGAGTTTTCTCTGCTTTGCATTCCAGGGGACTACTACCAATTCAAGGTGTTGCCCTTTGGTTTGTCCTCTGTGCTGTGAGTCTCTATCAAATGCTTAGCAGCAGTCTCAGCGGTCCTCAGGATGGAAGTATGTCTTCTCCTACCTAGATGGCTGGCTACTCAAGGCCTCATCCAGGGAACAGCTTCTGGTCACTCTGGAGCACACTCTTCACTTGTTGCAGTCTATGGGCATAACTGTCAACCTGCCCAAGTCGGTCCTAGTTCCATCCTAAAGGCTTCAGTACATTGGGGCAATCCTCGATTCGGCACAGGGTATGGTCTTTCTTCCTCAAAACAGGGCCAAGTGCCTTATATCTCTGGTGCAGAAAGTGGCCAATAGGCATTACATCCCCACCAGGCTGTACCTGAGGCTCCTTGGGCTTATGGCTGTGGCCATTCTGACCACTTGCCAGACTCTACATGCATACCCTGCCATGGACACTCAGAGTGTGCAGTTGGACCAGTGGTTGGATGAGCTGGACCAGCTGATCCTAGTCTCCTCTCCAGTAGTCAAGGTACTCCAGTGGTGGATGGGTCCCTCCAATCTTCTACAAGGGGTTCCGTTCCAGATTTCCTTTCTGACTCAGATCCTAAACACAGATGTGTCGAGTCTAGGCTGCGGAGCTCACCTGGGTCCCTTCCAGACTCGGGAGGGTGTGGTCCTGGTCCCAATGGGAAGCCACTACCCATATCAATCTCATGGAAATGAGAGAAGTGCTGTATGCCATGTAGGTCTTCCAGAGCCACTTGGTCCCAGGTCAGCTGTTGGTGCAGTCAGACAACCTGAGTGTTGTCTATTTATGTCAACAAGCAGGGTGGCACTCACTCCTACCCCCTTTGCAGGGAAGCAATGAAAGTGTGGTAGTGGGCACAAGACCATGATCTGAGACTTTTGGCAGTCCACGTACCAGGTGTCCTAAACATTGTGGCGGACAGTCTCAGCAGGACTCAGTCCAGCATACATGACTTGGAACTCCTCTCATCCGTCACAGAAGATCCCTTCGACAGATGAGGTTGTCCAGAGTTGAACTTTTTTGTGTCCCCATACAATGCAAAACTGCCCAATTTCTGCTAGCTCGATTCAGGGCCTGGAGTTTTCCGGTGAGACACGTTGTCCCTCTCTTAGAGTGGGAGATTCCTGTATGTATTTCCTCCGTGTCCTCTGATACAGACGGTACTGGTCAAGTTGCAAATGGAGGGAGCCAGCATGATACTCATAGCTCCATTCTGGCCTCACCAGATTTGGTTCCCTCTGTGACGCTTGGCCAGCTGGTTATGATTATTGTATGATATTGGTATTATAAATGCATGGTCTGTGTATGACCATTTCAATGTGAGAGATTTGGCCTTTAAATTACAAGGTGTCAGCAGCTGAAACCACAGGATGTAATTAAAACTGATGAGTGAACCAGTTAATTAACTACCTTCCTTCCAGTGGGCATTTTATTACCTTTTATGACATGATCAGGCTTTTGAAGTGGAAACAAAATCAAAAGTTTATGATGTTAGGAAAGAAAGGGTCATTTGGCTGTTCCTATCAAGTTTAACTCCTAAATGACAAATTCTGGGATTGCTAAATTTAAAGGAAAAATGATTAATTAAGGAATTATATCTAGGAAATGTCTTTTTTTCATCTGATGTCACATTATTTAACATACCTCCTGGTAGGAAATCATGTTTGTAATTTTATATTCAAAAAAGGAGGAGCTAGATGACTCATCAAGTGGGTGTGGAAATAGAGTTGAAAATGTATCAGTGTATCTGAGATGGAACATATCTTTTTGGGCTCTTAAGAAACAAAGTTCTCGGACCTAACTAAAAAGGCACTTACAGAGGTAATACATTAGATAGAAAAGATCTAAATGTATTGTGGTAGGAGTTTTGTCCGGTAGTTTTCCTTTTTTTTCTTTTATGTGATTGTGATGCTCTTTGACATTTGTTCTGCATTTTATCTTACTGTTTTTATCCATTTTTAGTAAACATTTTCTTTAAGATACTTCCTGGGCCTCAGTAATTTTTTGCATATTATTGCTGAACGGATATTAAGTCTGACAAATGTTCAAGGGCTTGATGGTGTTACTAAGCTTGGTAAAAGGTAAGAATATACCCAAGGTCTCTTATAGAGTTTTAAGGATTCATTTTGGATACCTGGTTAGGTGCCCTTAGGCGAAAGATATATTGCATCCCCCTGAAGAGAATATTATCTAAGCCTGTACATTTGGGTACGCTAGCATAAGGTTCACAGTTTGAATCCCCCCAGAACTTGAGGCTAAAAGGTGATTCGGACCCAAAAGCAGACAGGAGGGCTACCCTGTCTGTTACCTGTTCACACTATTGCGCTCTGAGGTTGGCACTGTGGGAACAGAGGGCCTGACCTGTGGAGTGCATTTGTGACACCCTCTTCTTCAACAGCTGGTGGAGGAACCTCCAGTCCCTCTGCCCCTTTGCAGAAATCTTCTGACCCAGGATCAAGGTACTCTGGTCCATCCCAATGTGAGATCCCTCCAGCTGCATGCGTGGCTCTTGAAAACATAGCTATCCCCGGATTTGGAGTCTCGGACATGGTGGCACACATTTTGGTTGCTGCTTTCAAGCCTTCTACTTGTGCCACCTATGCCATGAAGTGGAAGCGGTTTGCCATTTGGGCCACCAAATGCTCTCTGGACCCTTTTACCTGACCAGTAAGGCATATCCTGGACTACCTGATTTCTTTGTCTGACTCAGGCCTGCAGTATTCTATCACTAAAGTCCACCTTGCAGCCATAGCTGCATTCCATGAGCCTGTGGGTGACCATACTGTTGCTCAGTTGAATGCTTCCCGTACCTTTCTCCAGGGTATCCTACATCTGAAACCCCCAGTCTGTCCCCCCATCCTGGCTTGGGACTTAAATTTTAGTTTGGAAATGTTGACCCTGTCTCCTTTTGAACCTATCGCAACTTGCGATTTGCGTTCTCTGTCTTGGAAAATGCTCTTTTTAGTTGCAATTACTTCTGCTCAAATAATTTCAGTGCTTCAGGTCCTCTGAGGTGAAGAGCCCTATTTTATTTTTCACAAAGTCAGGGTGTCTTTGTGTATAAATCCCAAGTTTTTGCCTAAGGTGTTTTCTGAGTTTACTCTCAATCTGTCTATACACCTTTCTGTCTATTTTCCAGTGTGCCAATCCAGGGGACGCACTGCTCAGTATGCTAGATGTGTGTAGATCTTTGAAGTATTACATGCTTAGGACTAAGGAATCTAGAAAGTCCAAGCAGTTATTCATTTCTTTTGCCTCAGGTAGAGAACGCGTTGCAGTTTCTAAGCCATATTTATCCAAATGGTTAGTAAATTGCATCGTGTTCTGCTATAATAAGTACAGCATAGAGTTGCCTGGTTTTGTCAAAGCTCATTCCACCAAGGCATGGCTGCTTCTGTGGCTTGTTTCAAAGGGATCTCGGCAGTTGACATCTGTGCTGCTGCCACCTGGATTACAGTCCACACTTTCACCAAGCATTACAATGTGGACATTATATCTAGAGCCCGAGCAGGTTTCAGCAGGGCTGTTCTACAAGGACTCCTGTCTTAAGTTTATGGGGTTCCTTGACAGATATAGTTTTCAAGACCTTCTGTCTTAAGTTTAAGAAGGTCCTTTGGTGGGTAGGTTGGTTCAATCTCCTGTCTTAAGTTTATGGAGATCCAGCTACCCAGATTGTCTGTTGACACTTGTCACTGCTTGGGACTAGTTTCTATGATGTTACCTGATGACTGAGAGAACTTACCGTAACAGCAGATCTTCAGGGTGATCTCAGTCATCAGGTCTATTCCCACCCACCATCCCCCTCTTTGGGACTACCAATCAGGACCTGGCTGTGTGCTGTTTACATCTTTCATTTGAGAGCTGGATCTCTCACTCTCCTCGGTTCCCAGGGTGCTAGGCTTGTTCTCTGGGGGAAAGAACTGAGGAGGGTGCAGGCTCACCTGCACCTATATAGGGCTGGTGACATCAACCAACATTGACGTGGGCAGGCACAGTTGTACTGTTGAAAATTCTTCCATGTGGATTCCCCATCTTCGACGGCTAAGTTCCTACGGTGTTACCTGATGATTGAGATCCCCTCGAAGGTCTGCTGTTACAGTAAGTTCTAACTTAAAGTGATTTACCAACTTCCCCCGATGTCATGTTTGCAGATCACCTTCCCTTCATTGAGTGATGCAAAGCTCAGCTGCCCTGAAGTTAAGTATTAAATATATTTAGATGCTTAGTTTTTTAACATTTTTGTGCCACAGTTGTCTCTACATGTTTTTTTCTTTGTTTGAAGTTCGCACATGAGCAGTGCATCCACATGTATGAGTGACATCAGCACAGGGAAGGTGCTCCCACTGCACCTTTCTCACTGCTCGTTCATTCATCTTTTCTGGACCCAGCCTCAGTGAGTGCAGATTCAAAACTGAAATGGCAAAAATTAGAGCACTGATGGCTGAAACTGTTTGTTATATTGGCAGCTGAGGCTAGTACTTGCTTTTGGGATTGCAGAAGTGGTGATTTCTCCTGATTTTCAATTTTACTCATCTGACTAAGCTATGTGTCCTAGGTCCATCGGTTCTAGGAACATCATAATCTACATTGCCTGAGTACAGTATTTCAGTTTTAATAAGTGCTGCAAGTACATAATTATAACAACAAGTCTGTATTAAAAAAATAATTTTTTTAACTGAGAGGAGCTGTAATCTGTAGCGTATTGGGACACAAAAGGGTGACTTTTGAACTGGGCAGATCTATAAATTGCAGTAAGCTTTTCAGTATTGGTACATAGAGGTCTGTGTTAAATGGATGACTTTTTCAACAGTTCAGAATTGTAATGTGCAGCAAGAGTATAAGCACTGAGCTGCACAGTCCAATCCCAGAAGAACAGTGCAATAAACTCTGTATTTTTGGCAAGTGCTGCTTCCAGTGTGATTGCTTCAGTAAACTGCCTTTGCTATTGCATTTCTGATTGTCACCATCATTATAGACAGTTTATATTTTTTCCTGTGCTCCTGTGTTTTCTTGGGCTCATTTGGTGTTCTCATGCAAGCACCATAACACTGATCACCAAAGTATGCTTATTGTGCATGAATAAAGAGACATGGTGCACTGAATTGTTTCTCCAGCTTGCCAGCTCCTCGCTAAGTTTATAAATGAATGCAATAAAATCAGTCATATACTGTACATAGTTTACAGTGTATCTCAAAATGAAAAACATTTTTTTAACATTTTAACATAAAGTCTTTATTTATAATTAGGATTTTAGCATTATTGTATGTGCTCCGGAGCATCAGCAAAAGAAGAGACTGCAGTTGCCATCCTCTTCCGACACTGTGGTACCAATGTACGGCTTCTATGGTGTTATATTGCAAAGTGTGTTAGTCAGTTCGGTATACTTAGGGAATAATGTCTGAACCCAAATATGGGCTGCACAGCAATGAATGCAGGGAGTCTACACAATGCATCATGACATCGGTAAGGCATGGGAGACAGTATAGTGCTGCATCTGTTGTATTTGCTGTACGCTTTACGCATGTGCATCAGAGATCCATTGTAAAGGAAAAAATGGGAAAACACAAATGGCTTGACACAGACTGAAGTAGTAATGAAGTATGGTGACATAAGTGAGGAAGGGTGGTTCAAATACAGTCTAACACTTGAGTATCTACCGCAAGGATATGTCCCTTTTTGTAGTGGACCAATCAAACGGTACTTAGGCTATCTAAACATAAATGCGGTCTCTTTCTCCATGTGAAGGGTATTGGCAGTGTCACTTTCAACCTTGCTGGGGTGGGGGACGATCACCGACTGTACTGTGTATTTTTTGCTCAATTCATAATGCACCTGGAGGCACACATGTAGCTACAATAAGCCAATGCCAGGATGGTATTACAGATGCTTATGCAGACACTAATGACAACTGCAGTCTGTATAGTTTCTGAGCACTTAGAGGTAACACAAAGCTAGTGCAAAAATTTGTAGTTTTACATTTATAACATGACGTAAACAGGGGAACCGGTGACTTCAACACATTACTCAATTACTGATACCTCTAAAGGGGAAAGTACAAGCAGGTCCCCCATGCCCAAACACACACACATACACAGAGAAGAAAGCTATAGCGTAGACCTGTTGGCACTAGGGCAAAGACAGACCCAAACAGTATAAATAATTTACAGATAATAAAAGTTCTATGCTGCAGCATTTTTCTAAGTGTATGTGTGCAGCTGGGGGGGGGGGTTTGGAGTGGTTGGGGTAGAAGGTGCCTGCTTGTAATTTCCACCCTGTGCTCCATCAGAGTGAGTGACTGATAAATCAATTGGTGGGAGGTCACTACTAACTTGTACCAGGTGAAGAATTTGGACAAATTGGATTTGGACAAATTGTGAGCCATTTATGATGCTCAAGCAATGCCACCAGATCGAGCCGTGCTCTCAATGTCAAGCTGGAGTGGCCAACAACTCATTCGCATAGGGAAAGTAACCCCCCCCCCAAAAAAAAGAAATATAAAAACCCAGGGTACTATCACTAGCATTTGTGTGGGCAGATTGATGCTGGGAGTAACAGAACACACACCATACCTCGATTTTGCACAGTAAAATGACAGCAATGACGGGAACCAAACCGTAGCACTAAGTAGCAAAATATAATATCAACAGTCCGTGTTGCTAAGTCTGCTCTCGCTGCTATACTGGAATGGATCGGGACTACTGCTGTGACTGCCTGAGCTACTGCCCACATCATTCTCACTGCTGTCATAGGGTCATCCCTATGGGGATCTGCTACGCAGTGGCTGTCAAATTGTGGCACTATGTCAGTGTCCGAAAGATCACTGTTAGTGCAGGACAACATAATGCTTTCATCATCGGACCCTGCTAATGAACTGTTTGATGTTGCCATTGTCGTGCTGCATGCTGAGACCAAGAGCTCTGTTATCAAGACAGAATTGCTGTGACCAAAAATTAATTTTAATTGCAGAGCACAGATCTCCCTGTGGTGACATTGCAAACGTGATGAGTGTAAAAGGTCACCAAATACAGGCTCCAATACACAAAATGACACTTCCTGGTTTGTGAGGGTGAAAACCTGATTTAATTTGCTAAAATAGGCTAGGCTATGCATCTATCAATATACATTGCGAATCAGTTCTATATGCAGTCACCTTGCAGTACATGCATTCATATATCAAAACTTGGTAAATCGCTTTAACTTTTCTTTCTAGGAGTGGTATATGGTGCACATCCACACTAACCCACCCGACTTCCCCAGGCAAGTGGCACACCAGTCTTGCTTACAGTATGTAAGATCTGACATCACAAGGCAGTGCCGAGGGAGTTATCACCCGGGTGGGTGGAAGGAGCCAGCTTGAAGACTTTCCGGCAAGCCTTAAAGGGAAAGGACACTGACAGACGTGTGGATGTACACAATGTACCACTCCTAGAACTACTGTTACAGGTGAGTAATCTGTTTTTACGTACCCTGCGAAAGATTACCTTGTATGGACATATGCTGAGTTTGTAAGATGACAGCTTGTGGAAAGTGTATATAAGCTAGACAGAACAGGCAGAGGGTGAGGAACTACAAACCCTGAAATGAAGAACTGAAGCTTTCACACCTTTTTGGGTTGTCCTCCCAAGGGAAAGGTTATTGGCCATTATTGGTACCTTGTAAACTGGGCTACCAGGGCTAGTACAGCATATTGTGTTAGTCCTTAAAACTATGCTTTGTGGTGCAATTCCTCATTTTCATTGTAATCATTTTCTCGAATACCCAATGCACCCACCATCTTGCGCTCTGGTAGAGCCAGGGCCTCTGGCAGCTCACCCTGTGGGTACTGGCAGCACCTTCTCTGTGATGCTAACCTTCTTGTCTGCCATAGCCCATTGTGTGAGTTGCTTCTGTGCTTACAAAATGCAAAAGTGGGTTGAGTACCCTGGTGCCAGCCCTTATTACAAAAATAAAAGACAAAAGGGAGTAAGGGACACTTGTTCCCTCCCAGCCATTCATTTTTCTTTTTGTCCTGCATCTCCCTGCCCGGAGTATATCCCCTCTAGGGTATATCCCTCTCAGTTGCTATATGCTTCATGTTCCCTGGGCACTCTCCAGTCTAAGTCTACTGAGCAACTACTCTGCTTGTGGAATGGTGTAGTGCACTTTGCTTGGATCAGTTTACTAACATCATACAGGGTACATCCCTGTGGTTGCAGGGAGAAGCAGGTTATGTTCTTTTCTTCCATGTTAGAACTTTTTGGCTGGCATTCCCCTTGTTATGCCTCTCTCTGCTGTGGGCCGTGGTCCACTCCTCCTGGAGCACACCAAAGGAGATGATCACATCTTGACTTCCTAGGAGTGCTCAGCCTTGCAGCCCTATGCTTCTAATCTCTACTTTTCTCTTTATCTGTCACAGGGAGTAGAGGGGCATGGGCTTACTCCTGAGTTACTCAGTCCTTATCTGGCAGCATAGAGTTATTATTTTTTGGGGAGTTCATATGCCATTTTTTCAGTTTTGACACAGCTGGTATCTCATTTGCAAGGGGGTCCCAGATTGGACTTCCCCTTTTGTTGCTTCTGCCAGAGCCATTTGCTCAGGACTGATGCCTTGTCTTTACCCTATCACTATCCAACTTCTGTTCAGCCACTAGTATGAGACTCTGGCTCTTTGAGACCCCCATTACCCTTGTGCCACCTGGTGGGCCCAATCCTTAGATGCTAAGTTGGTGGTCAGATTTTATTTTGTTGTTTATTTTTTCATATCCCTTCCCTATCTCTTTGGGCTAGAAAGTATCTAGTTCTCCTATTTCTTTCCACTTTGTTTCTCTTCTAATGAACAGAACTGAGGTGTATGAGGCAGCCAACTACAGTCATTGGCTGGTGCACACAGCATCATGTGATCTACACAGGTGCTATTAGTAACCAAAGTTGGTTCTTTCCCTGCAAAAAAAAAAAGTGCGCCAGTGGGGGTCCTAATGCCTCCAGTGTTAGACTGATCAGTGATAAAGATATTCAGCAATTATGGTAAGTATGTAGTTTTCGTTCAAGGGACACAAATATGGTGTACTATCCACACATCTGGCAGAATCCTTTCCCTTTAAATCTGGGCCGGAAGGTCTTCAAGCTAGCTCTTCCTATCCAGCCTGGTGGTATCCTCTTTGACACCACCCCATGACATCAGATTTTCCTTTACACTGGAAGCATCAGGTTCCTTCCATTTTAGCTCTGCGCTAGATGAAGGCCATAATTTCTAAATTTAGCTTCAGTCTTTTAGCATTCAAAGCTTTTTCAACTGCTTTTCATATTATGGATGCAGTAGACCCCAAAACTGGTCCTGGCTTCCAATGGTACGCAGCATGCTGGCAGAAAATGTCACGCATTGATCTGCACTCCTCATGTATCTACTGCTTGGGAGACCAGCATGACCTGCAGGCTTACAGTCTGTGCCACACCTTTCAGCCCTCCACTTCAGAGGACCAGTATGCCTGCCTTCTTTTGGGTCATCCAGGTGAACAGGACCTTCCCGTGAAGTCTAAGGATGTCCAAAGAGTGGTTTCTATGACGGGCGGCTCTGCAGCTGAGTTTGTCACCATCGAGGAATCAGCAGCTCAGGCCACTTCGGGCACTTTGTCCACCCTGGTTTCTGTGGACTTGGGTGCCTCATTCACCAGGGCATTCTGCGACATACCAGTACTTGCCCACCCTTAGCGAGGGCCTTCTCGGGGGTCCAAATCCTCTTGGAACAAGTCTAAGAAGTCCTGCAGCATTTCTTGGGATAAGGAGAGGGCCCGCTCCTCCCATTCCTTTTTTTTTATTTCACTTTTTATTAGTAGAGACAAAAGAAATACAGCAAATAGTTGTACCCAACCAGAATAAGTCTCTATATTGAAATACAGATTACTAGAAATAATGCATAATGTCAGGTTTATGATATACAATTTAAATTTATCACACACCAGTTCCTCAAAGATATCCCTGGAGGATCTCATGTCCTCCCAGGATCCCCTAAAGCAGTGGCCAAACCTCGGGGTATCCCAAAATTTGTAATTAAACGTTTGAGGGGGATCCCCCATAGCAATCATCAATTGACAGCTAGAGGGATGGAGGAGGTGGAGTGGAACCCCCTCCACAGCGTCAAGCACCCAAAGCCATACCCATGTCAGAGAACAAATTCTGAATCTACAAGGGAGAAGTAAAAATCCACCTCTGCCATTTCCTCTTAAAGATATCCTGTTTATTGTGTAGTTTAGCTGTAAGGTGTTCAAGCCTGTAAATTTTGAGGACTGTTTGGTACCATTTTGCCACTCCTCCCATTCCTGTGCTTCTGCTGGCTCAACAGTGGTCAAGCTGTCTGCTTTGGTGGACACCTCTGCTCATGTCCAGGCCCACTAGCCCATCAGCATCCCTGTCAGGATTGTTGGCAGAGACACAGATCGACCAGCCGATCAAGATTTATCTCAACCCATTGTCACCGGATGAGGGGGAGGGATTCCCTGTCTAGGACTCTGATCCTCACGGCCCTCTCCCAGGGAGGGTCAATCAGCCTCCTGTGCCAGTTCCCTCCTCTCAGGAGTCAGAGCCTGTGGGAGTTCCCAGGCATCCTTCACCTTCTCCCACTTCTCCTCCTCCTCCTCTATGATCATCACATCAGTCAAGGTCCTGCAGCTTTCAATCATGGTAAAGGGATTATCAGTGATCCTGTCAGTCCTATTCTCGACCCTTGATAAAAAAGTACCATTGATCCGCCTCATCGTCAGGCGAGGATCAGCTCCACCACAAAATGTGGCATCAGTGTGAAGAGCTCTTACTTAGAGAGTATGTTTGCAGTAGGCAATAACACATATGACTGAGCAGCCAGGTGCTGGGACCACACAGAAAACTATAGCTAGCAATATCTGGTGGGGGACCGCCCACCTGGTATCACGTGATCAAAGTCAGCCTGGCGCTATATAGTGGGTAGTCCCCACGCCCACCTTCCAATTGTTTCCTGACATCGACCTGCACACATCATACCTCGCAGAATACTGCTACAGTCAATGCTATTTTTGATATGTATAATCTTTTTTTCTTACTTTCTTCAGAAACATTGAATTTCATTGTAGGACTGCATGTCTTCTCCAATACCTTCCAAATCGCATAAAAATAAGTGAACCTGCAGCAAGCAGATCCCAGAGAAGGGCAGCTATACATCATGTCTCCTGTGCCTGGGGCCTGACTGTAACATCGAGGCCTGACAGAAATTTAACCCAGCCACACTGAAATGCCATCAACAAACCCTGGAAAACCATCTCTTAAAACAAAAACTGACTTCCTTGGAGAAGGAGTTGCAGCAAGTGTGGTGCTCTTCCTCTTCACCGGGAGGATCTTCTGACTCCAAGCAGAAGAACAAGAAGGACAAAAAGGACAAGGAGAAGCATCAGAACCAGGATTGGTCTCCCTCCAGGCCATGACTCCCTTCGGGGACCAAGAAGGCCAAGGAGTGGCCTTCGTTCAGCAAGGATACTGCTCCTCAGACCAAATCTGTCCCCTCCTCTTTGGGGCAGCCATTGGTCTCCCAGCTGCTCTTGTTATGGTTCAGACAGGGACCTCCGGGGATTTGTAGGCTCCAACCACTCATAGGCCCTTCACTCCCTCCAGGTCTAAGCCGAGTGGTTCAGCTGATAAGTTGGTCGCTGGTTCTGCTGACGACTGTACAACCCCAGTGCTCATGTTAGCCCCCACCTTGGGGTTCGATGTTGGTTCTTTGGACCAGCACCCACTGCAGCTTCAGCCACTGCCATTCTGGGAGGAAACCCCCTCCCAGAATGGCTCTTTATCACCTCTGGTGTCTTCCTTTTACCTAGAAGAGCTGCTGCCCACTGACATGAATGCTCAGTCGGCTGGTTGCCAGTTCCCTCCAGGGACTTTAATGGTCCTTCCACCTCCATATGGGCTGCTCCCTCAGCTAGAGAACCTAGAAGCCGGAACCCCCTGCATGTCCATTGCCCCCTGCGGGACCACTGTCGGCTGCTCTACAGCTGATCCCTCCTCAGTCTAGGCAATTTGGTGTCCCTTCAGACCCTTCCGTTCCGCTGTTGGGTCCTTCACCAGGCCACCCAAAGCTGGGTTTCCATAATCCAGGATACCAGACACCAGGATACCAGTCACCAAGGTACCACAACCTGTTGTATCTGATGCAGGAGTATCCAACACCAGGCTATCATATGCCAGGGTATCCGCCACCAGGTTATCTGCCGATGGGTTACCCACCAGCAGATTACCCTTCAGTCTCCCAGCTTCCTACTCCTCCTCCTGCTCCCCAGTCAGAAGTGGATTATTACACCTTTTTCCAGTCCTGATGGAACAGGACCAAGGGCCAGCTGATCTCTGAGTTGGACCAACGTCAGCCGCTTGAGGCCCCTACACTGGTCTGTTCTACTCCTACCCCTCTATATCTGGTAGAGACACATCCTTCCATTTCTGACACCGTGTCAGGAGTTCCAGTAGTTGGGGACAGAGAAGTGGAGCAGCAGAACCCATCATAGAGGCTCTCTGACACAGGTCTTTGTCTCCGGGTTGGAGCCCATCTTCGGTCTCCGAGCCCTATTTCTCCTCTTCAGACTCAGGTTCTGACTCTACACTGCCAGAGGACCCCAGATCCAAGGAAAAACCCCAGGTCTTCCCCAGAGGACCCCTCCTTTATGGACATCCTCCAGAAATTCCAAGAGGCTAACGTTTGGAAGACCGAAGACCAAGACCCCCGATGCAAGAGAGTGGCAGAGCACCTGGACTTGCCAGAGCTGTCTCATCTGCTCATTCCCCCATCGATAGGGCCCCAAGATGACCTTGCCACTACTATTTGACATCCACCGTCATCCCTTGGTGCCATCTTTAAGAAGGTGGATTGGTTATATCATGCTCTGGAGGGCAAAAACCACCTGAGTACCCATCCAAAAGCTCATTTATGTATTTTTTATTGAGTTTTGGTAACCGGGTAAGTCCACTGAGACAATTACAGTCCCTTTTTCAGGGTTAACCCGGAGCATTCAGTCACAGGATTATAATACAAGCTAGGCACATAATACTGTATATACACCTGAGGTAACAAGATAGCAATGGTAGGAGCATAGTCATCACAACAAGGTTGACATACAGTAAAATACAGGTAAGATATAATATTTACAGCAGATCTACTGATGCAATATCAACATTAACAAAAACATGGTAAGATGGCAAGCCAGGAGAGTGTATAATACTCAGGAGAAGAGTGCATGAGAGAGAGAGAGAGAGAGAGAGGGAGAGTGGTGGTGGTGGGGGGTTGTGAAAAGGCAGTGGAAGAGGATAAGTGGAGGACAGGGGGAAAAAGAAGGATAGGGGAGCTGAGGAGCACCAGAGGAGTGAGGATGAGACATGAGGAATTAACGGAAGCAGGAACAGGTTATAGAGGCAGAGAGATGTAAATAGTTCTGCTTGGAACTGAGGCAGGGTAGAACAGAACAGGACAGAATGGGGCAGAGAGTTCCTATCAGATGCTGCTGCAAAGAAATAGGACTTGCGAGCAACTGCTAGATGTAGATTGGGCTTAGAGAGGAAGGGGAGAGAGGCCAATCTAAGTGCATGAGCAGCTTGTCTAAGCTGGATTGCTTCTCTAAAGCATGGGGGTTAATTTGTGGACAAGGTTATGCAGGAAGCTTAGAGTGGAGAATCCTAGTGTAGTCTCATAGGAAAGCCAACCCAGTGAGGAGAGTACATTGCAGTGAGGAGAGTACATTGCAGTGAGGAGAGTACATTGCAGTGATGGTGGGGAGCAGGTACACCCAGGGAAACCTTCTGTCTCTGTGGTAAGCTTGAAGAAGGAGAGACAGGTTGGTAGCACTGGTAAAGAGAAGTAGTGGAGCACCGTAGGTACAGAGTGGAAGAAGAGATGAGGAGGCTATCTTCATACAAGAGGCAGAAGTAAGGAAAGGGCAAATCTGATGTAGGAGACCTATTTTATGACTGAGAGGTTTTATTAGGATGGAGACATGGGCATTAAGGGAGAGAAAATTATCAAGGGTGATGCCCAGATACTTGAAGGTACTGACAGATTCAAGGGTATTCCCATTGAGGGAGATACTATTAAGAGGGATCAGGGTGCGGGATGCTGGCTGTAGGTGTGAGAAGAGCAAGCTTTTTGTTTTTTTCATGTTGAGGACTAGTTGCATTCGTCTAAACCATTTTTCAAGGTTAGAGAAGTCAGATGCCAAGTCACTGTTAATACTATCAATGTTAGAGGAGGAACGGTAGATAATTGCATCATCTGCATACAGGTGCACAGAGGCCCCACCACAGTTTTTGGGTAGATTATTGATAAATAAGGAGAACAGCAAAGAACCCAGAATAGAGCCTTGTGGTATCCTATGTGTTACAGGACGAAGATCTGAAAAGGAGCCAGCCCATTTGACTCTTTGGTAATGACAGGAGAGGTAGCTATGGACCCACTGGAGGGAACCGGTATCAAGACCAAGGACCCCAAGCTGCTAAAGCAGTAGATCGTGGTTCACCAGATCAAATACTTTTGTGAGGTTGACAAAAATTGTTCCAGTGGCAGAGCCTTGGTCCATGGCCTGATAGATGTCGGATATAACCTTTATTAATGCAGTGAGGGTGCTATGGTTCTTTCTAAAACCATGTTGCAAGGGAGAAAGCGGGTTATGGAGTTCAAGATAGTTTTGGAGGTGGTTGTACACTATATGCTCCTGAATCTTAGCCAAATGGCATAGAATAGAGATAGGCCTAACATTTTCAGCAACAGTGTTGGGCCCCCCCTTATGCACTGGTACAACTACAGCAACCTTCCATAAGTCAGGCACAGTGCAGGAGAGAAAAGACCAATTAAATAAGTCACGAACAGGAAGTGCAAGGGCTGATGCACCCAGTTTAAGAAATTTAGGCTTAAGGGTGTCTTGTCCTGTGGAAATCTCAACTTTCAAGGCAGCAAGGAGTCTCTGGACCTCTTTAAGGGTGTCCAGATTCAAATGGAAAGATGGCCGAGCCCCACAAGTGGCAGGAGGGGGGAGCAGGAGTGTTGTTGAAAAGCAACGTGTATTTGTCATGGTCAGTGAAAAAGGCATTAAATCCAGCAGCAATTGACAAGCGGTTCAGCAAAGGAGCTACCGTGAACTGTAATGGAATTGGGTAGTTCAGCAGCCCTCTCTTTGAGTAGCAAGTTTACCTGCTTCCAGAATTCTTTGGGGTTGCAGAGGTGTTCTGTGTGAAGAGCTTTGAAGTGATGACATTTAGCTTTAAGGAGGGAGTTTTTGCATTTATCCCAAAGTTGTCTATAGTACTGCCAATCTGAGGGCAGACCACTTTTTTGTAAGTGCGACAGGTCCTGTCACGGGAGGACATAAGCAGATGTAGGTCTTTATTGAATCAAGGAGCCTTTACATAGTAGGATCTACATTTTTTCAGGGGAGCGTGGCTGTCAGTTTTAGAGAAAGTGGAGATAAAGAAATCCAGGGCTCGACTGATATCAGAAGAGTACTGATGGGGCTCCAGTCCGTGTTGTGAATAGAAGAAATAAAGCTATTATGGTCAAACCTGGACATATCCCTGATAAGGGAGATCTTAGGAGGGGGTTTGGGGTGATTATTTCATCAAACACAGTATGTAGGAAAATGGTCACTTATACAATCAGATAACACACCCACCACTCTGATCTCAAGTGGGCAGTTGGTAACCACCCAATACAGCACAGTATGATTTCCAGACTTGATATCAATCCACACAGGTTCAAGGATGAGTTGAGTTGGCCAATGATGAGCACGATTTGTCAGCCACTGAGGTAAGCCAATTAGTGTTAGTCTCCACAGAGGACTAGGTTCTGGTGAGGGAGATGAAGCTGACTTGGTCATTAATGTGGCTCACGACCGCACTATCAAGCCTAAATAGATGAGCACTTCCCCTCCGGACAAGGAGTTGAGGCTCTTGGGCCAGTATGGATGTAAAGTCTACTTGTCCTCCACTTTGACCATTCAATTATGTGGCCCATATGGTGTGCTAGCAGAAGTCTATTCTGGGGAAGCTCAAATCCGAGTTTGAGGCCTTACCAGATTCTGAGGCCAAAACCAAGATAGAGCAGATGGCCAGGACAGCTGAGATAGCCTGCCATCATACTTTAGGGGCAACCCATGATGTCATTGATGGCTTGGCTTGAAGCACTGTGACAGCTGTCTACTTACACAGGCACTCCTGGTTGCGGGTCTCTGGATTCGTCCAGGATGTACAATCCTCTAACCTGGACGCCCCCTTCAGAGGCTCAGTCTTCTTTGGTGGCGATGTCAAAGATATGCTTACTGAGTGACAAGAGAGTGGGTAAGCCCTCCGTTCTGTGCAATCTATGTATTGTGGCAATATCACAGCCAGGCAGTCTTTTCATTGCCAGTCAAAGCAGCAGCCCACCAAGCATCAGGGAAAATGTTGGGCTCCCTTGGCTACCTCTTCCCCACCAACCAAGTCCCAGAGAGCTTCAGGGGTGGCACTCCCCAACCCTCCCTTTGCCTCTAGACTCATGAATCCCCCCCTCCACTGTTGATTCTGGAGGAGCCCGTAAGGGGGAAGATTTGCCTGTCACCTGTCTGGATGGGAGGCGATCATGGAAGACTCATGGGTCCTTCAGCTCATCGCTCAAGACCACACATTAGAATTCACAGAGTGTCCTCCAGAAAATCCACCAGCGCACTCTCACTACCTGAAAGGTAACTTTCCGCTCATCAAAAGAGAGATTGAGGCTCTGCTGGAAAAGTCAGCCATAGAGCTTGTTCCTCTGTGCTTAGCAGGAAGGGGGTATTACTCCCACTTCTTCCTGGTACCCAAAAAGATGGGAGACTTTTGGCCTGTACTGGACCTCAGCACTCCCAATCTGTACATAGACTACTAGAGATTTTACATGCTGACTGTCCCGGGTCTTCTGCCACTACTCCACCAGGGACACTGGCTTTGCGCCCTGGACATGCAAGATGCATACCTGCATATACCTGTTTTCCAGGTCCACCACTGCTTCCTCAGATTGTCCTTCCAGGGGGAGCATTTTCAGTTCAAAGCCCTCCCCTTTGGCCTTTCCTCGGCACTCAGGGTGTTTACCAAGTTCCTAGTGGCAGCAGCTTTGTGTCGCCAGATCATTATGTGTTCCCATACCATGACGACTGGCTCCTGTCAGCTATATCGAGGCTCATCCTGGAAGCCTCTCTGTCAGCTACCCTGGCTGTGTTCTGCCAAGTAGGGGTTATGGTGAACTACTCCAAGTCTCACCTAGTACCCTCTCAGCACCTCCAGTTCATTTGGGCAGTATTGGGCACAGCTCAGGGTCAAGCCTTTCTCTCCTTGAGCAGGGCAGAAACACTGCAGAAGCAGGCCAGCAGGTGGCTTCCAGCTGCTGGTCTACAGCACAATCTGTTCGGTGCCTCCGGGGCTTTATGGCAGCTGCAATCCTCACTGTTCCTCTAGCCTGACTCCACATGTGCATTATGCAGTGAACACTTTGAATGTAGTGGGACCAGTGGTCAAATGACTTGGATCACAGAATCCTGGTCTCCAACCCCATGCGGCAAGATCATCTCTGGTGGCACGATCTCAGCAATCTCTGCTGAGGAGGGTTCCCTTCCAGCCTCCCCCTCTGACCCAGATCATGACAACAGACACTTCTAGTTAGGGTTGGGGTGCTCATTTGGGGGAAATCGCAGGATCCAGGGATCTGGGTCTCAGCGGGAACTCTCTTTGCTCATCAACATGCTGGAGATGTGCGTGGTGCTGTATGCTCTTTAGGCCTTCCGTCCCCTTCTCCTTTCAGGCCCACTGTTGATCCAGTCAGACAACGTGTGTGGTTCGGACAACGTGTGTGGTATGGTATCTGAACAAACAAGGAGGCACGAGATTGTATCCCCTATGCAGGGAGGCGATGCGTGTTTAGAATTGGGCAGTGCAGTACCGCCTCTGTCTCATGGTAGTGCACATTTCAGGCGTTCAAAATGCCCTAGCAGACACTTTCAGTCACACTCATGCAAGGGCACATGAGTGGGAATTGAGGCAGTCAGTAGTCACAGAGATATCTGACCTCTGTGATCACCCAGATCTCGATCTGTTTGCCTCCACATGCAACACAAAACTACCCAGGTTCTGCTTGCTTGCTCCCAGGCCTGGTGTTTTCTGGTGAGACGTGCTGCCTCTTTGCTGGACAGGGAGGTTTTCGTATGCCTTCCTTTGGAGGGGTTGTGGGATAACAGATGGACCAGACACCAAACTTAAAGTTTAACACACAATGTCTCTGTGATGTTTATTCAAAATGCAGGAGGTAACCTTCAGAAATGGCATATCCCTTCTTCAGTACATCAGTTTGTAGCAAAAGACTATGCAAGCCTTTTCTCTAACTTAACCAGCACCTACTGCCTCATTGATCTCTGATCTAACTTATTTATTGAGATGTTGCCTCCCCTATGCAGGCCTTGTTTGCTTGGGTGGTGGGGGCTCAAATAAAAAAAAACCAAAAAGCAAGACAAAGACAAAGGACCTCAGTGCAGAAGCACTGAAACAAGGGTTACCCCAAAGGGCATTGACAATAAGTCAAGTTTCAAAAAAACACAACACATACTTCCATAATTCAAAGCATCATGGGCTATATGCAAATCACCATAACATTTCAGACTTCTTCAGTTTACTGCAATTTAAATGCATTTTAAATAGCACAACTAACTTAATTTTTATCATACAACCCCCTAGTAATGTTTTACCTTTATCAAAAACACCTAGTGCCATGGTATTTTCATCATTTACAGGTTTTATACACATAAGGTGTATACATTAAAATATTTTATGACATAGTGCCATTGTGTACTAAATCCAACAACGAGGAACACAGCCTGTTGTTTTATATCAGCTTGGAGGTCACAACGATAACCTCCCTGTACGAGGACCTGAGAGGGAAAAGGAAAATTAAAGAGGACACTATAGCATAGTCAAGAAAGGGAAGGAGTGCCCATAGGTGGCCAACCTTATGGACTAGAAATTGTAAAGAATAGATTAAGCTAAGAAATAGAAGAACTGTAACAACAGATTTAAGAAAAGGTCGGTCCTCGTGTGGCAGGAGCTCCCTGTCACACTTCCCTTCCTCCCCGCTGTTACAGAGAGTGCTGCTCAAACAGCAGGTGGAGGGAGAACAGGTGATTCTGATCACCCCATATTGGCCATTCCAGATTTGGTTCCCTTTGCTCCAGCAGCTGGTAGTGGAGCCACCAGTTCCTCTACCATGACCTCCTGACACAGGAGCAGGGCACCCTGGTCCATCCGGGTCTCAAGTCCTTTCACCTTCACATGTGGCACCTTCTGACATAGCAGTTGTATGCTTCGGCATCTCCTCTAGGGTTTCCCAAGTCCTTGTGGAGGCCAGAAAGCCATCCACAAAGACTGCGTACACTATGAAGTGGAAGAGATTTTCTATTTGAACAACCTCTAATGGTTGGGACCCCTTTTTGTGCCCTGTTCCTCAGCTCATGGAGTACCTATTGCATCTCCAAGACCTGGAACTCAGCTATTCCTCACTGAAGGTCCACTTGTCTGCCATTTCTGCCTACCACACTTCGGTGGACGGCAAGACCTTGGCTTAGCTGGGTACGCTGTGGAGCACGCCCACTGATTAGATGTGGTCATTGAGAGCTCTCTGACTAACTGCAATCAAAATCATTAAAATAGAGTGTACACAAAGAAAAAGTGCCTTCTTTCTGTGAGATCTGAACTTATTAAATATGGAGGAGCAGGTTGATACCATTTTATGCTGACTGCGTGCATGCGTAAGAAACATATTGTGGCAGGTTGCCAGAAGCAGGTTGTGGAGGCACAGCACTGTTGTGTCCAGTGCCCCCACAGCCTTTAAAGACTAGCCTGCTTTCTCTCAGTGGTCGCATGCTGCTGCTGACACTAGTTCAGCCAGCATGCCACAACCTTGAGAAGTTTTAGCCGCTGCAATCCAGGGGCCACCTCATCTTTGCAGCGTCATCTGCTATAGTGAGGGAGCGACCCTTCATTGCAGGGCTCCTTTGCATTCCACGCCTTTTTGCTAAGGGGGTGCCCAATCCCCCTCAGCATCATGTCCCCTCCCTTGTTTTTTTTGCTGATGGGGTGCCCAATCCCTGTTGTCATGTTGCCCCCCCAAAAGTTCTTGTGTGCTGAGGGGGTGCCCAATCCCCCTCGGCTTATGAGACCCCCCTTACCAGTATGTACCGACGGGGGTGCCCAGTCCCCATTGGCATAATGTCACCCCCCCCACTTTTGTTGTGTGCTGACAGGGGTTCCCAATCCCTGTCGGCATGATGTGACCCCCCCCTTTTGTTGTGTGCCGATGGGGGTGCCCAACCCCCCATTGGCTACAGCTGGCCCATCCTCAAAAAAGAGTCCATTGGTATGCTGGGAGCCCACCCCAGCATGCCACATCCACTGAAAAAAAAAACGGTCCTGCAATGTTTTCTATTTTTTTTCCATGTGAAAAAAGGAAACAGTCCCTCGCCGGTCTCCCTGCCCCCTCCCAAAACCTGTGCCCAACCACTGCACACCCTGCCTCCCCACACCCCATACTTACCTCCGGAGGTCGGCATGATGATCTTTGGTGGACCGGGAACACGTCTGCATTCTTCAAAGCCGACCACGAACTGAGGAAATGCCGGTAAGCTGTATAATGGAATAAATAGGGTTTTTTCAACTTTGACGCATACCTCAGTTATTTTTTTGAATTTTGGCCCCAAATTTCAACATGGGGTTTTTGGGCCCCTCCTCATGAATTCTGCCACTGTCATGGCATTAATCAGCCCCGAAAGATGAATTTGCGGTCACTGCGGGGAATCACCTTTTGGGACTGATTAACAAAATGACAGTGCCAGTGTTCATGAGGTGGGCTCTCAAAAAGCCTATGTTGCAAATTTGGTGGAAAAAAATCAAAAAAATTACTGTCTTACGAGCGTGCATTGCACAGTTGCTACACACATTCGTAACTTTGCGAATCTGCAATATTTTCATGCCAGATTTTCAACATTGGCATTTTTCGACACCTCCTTGTGAATGGTGCAGCTGTCATTTTTCACATGCTGGTCGAAATATGTTTTCGCATTTCCAGTGCAGAATAACATGGTCACTGCGGGAAATCAGTGTTCGGGACACATTATGAAAATTACAGTGACACTGTTCATGAACTGAGGTCCTAAAATGCCTATGTTGAACATTTGGTGCCGATACTCCATAAAATGACTGTGTTACGACCGTGTGGTGCGCAGTTTGCATGTACGCTTGTAAGTTCGCGAATGTGTAATATTTCCACTCCAGATTTTCCACATTGCCATTGTTCTGTACCTCCTTATGAACCGTACAGCTATCATTTTTCAGATCCTGGCCGAAATGTGTTTTTGTACTTCAGGTGCAGGATAACGTGGTCGCTGCAAAAAATCCATGTTCAGTACACATTATGAAAATGACAGTGACACTGTTCATTAGCAGAGGTCCTAAAATTCCTATGTTGAAAATTTGGTGATGAAAGTCCATAAACTGAGATTATTATACAGGCGTGCGTGCAATTTCCATCTTTTCGTACCTTCGCAACTTTGCAATATTTTCTCTCCAGATTTTCAATATTGCCATTTTTCCACACCTCCTTATGAACAGTGCAGCTGTTATTTTTCACATCCTGGCCGAAATGTGTTTTCACTCTTCTGGTGCACAGTAGCGCGGTTGCTGTGGGAAATCAGTGTTTGGGACACATTAAGAAAATCACACTGACACTGTTCATGAGCAGTGGTGGTAAAATGCCTATGTTGAAAATTTTGTGATAAAACTCCATAAAATGACTGTGTTACGAGCGTGCGTTGTGCATTTTCCACGCACCCTTGTAACTTCGCAAATCAGTAATATTTTCATGCCACATTTTCAACACTGGCACTTTTCCACACCTCCTTATGAACAGTATAGCTGTTATTTTTCACATCCTGGCTGAAATGTGTTTTCACGCTTCTGGCGCAGAATACTGCAGTCGCTGTCGGAAATCAGTGTTTGGGACAGATTAGGATTGAATGAGTGAGAGAGGAGGGGGAGTGATTGAGCTCAACTGAGCTCTGTCGGGACTGCTGCAGATTTCTTTGTGGGCAGGAAAAGGCACCAATGCTGGCAGGAGCCCAGTACAAAAGGGCAGCTTGCAGCACCGAGAGACACAGAATGAGTGAGTGAGGCAGGGGGATTGAGTGAGCTCAACGGAGCTCTTTTGGGACTGCTGCAGATTTCTTTGTGGGCAGAAAAAGGCAGCAATGCATACAGGGGGCCAGTACAAAAGGGCAGCCTGCAGCAGCAGAAGAAACAGAACAAGCAACTGAGAGAGGGGTAGTGAGCGAGCTCAATGGAGCTCTATCGTGACTGCTGCGGATTTCTTTGTGGGCAGAAAAGGGTGGCAACGCATGTAGGAGCCCCGTACAAAAGGGCAGCCTGCAGCGCTGGCAGAAATGGAGTGAGTGAGTGAGAGAGGGGGAGGGAGTGAGTGAGGTCAACGGAGCTCGTCGGGAGTGCTGCAGATTTCTTTGTGGGCAGAAAAAGGTGCCAATGCAGGCAGAAACCCAGTACAAAAGGGCAGCCTGCAGTGCTGGGAGAAACACAATGAGTGAGTGAGAGAAGGGGAGTGAGCGAGCCCAGCGGAGCTCTATCGTGACTGCTGCGGATTTGTCTGTGGCAGAAAAAGGTGGCAATGCAGGCAGGAGCCCAGTACAAAAGGCCAGCCTGCCGCACTGGCAGAAACGGAATGAGCGAGTGAGAGAGGGGGAATGAGCGAACTCAACTGAGCTGTGTTGGGACTGCTGCAGATTTCTTTGTGGGCAGAAAAAGGCAGCAATGCATGAGGGGCCCAGTACAAAAGTGCAGCCTGCAGCGGTGGGAGAAACAGAATGAGTGAGTGAGAGAGGGGGTGAGTGAGCTCAGCGGAGCTCTATCATGACTGATGCGTGAACCCCTAGATGGCGCTATCCCAGGGCTACTACCCCTGCCTGATTTGCCACTAACAGGTTGAGGGCCTGGATCCAATGGCGGGTGCCTCCACCCAGAGGTCAGGGTTTGCAATAGTTAAACTAACTTGGTCACAGCCCTCTGGGACACTGCAACCCCTTTCTTCCCACTAGTGGCCCACACAATATATCAGAATTACCTTAGCAGTATACACTTACCCCAGGTCTGGTTCCGGCACTGGGACCTCCTGTGAAATGAGATACAGTGCAACAATCACAGTACAGTACTTTAACATAGACAAATACCTCAGGCAGTATAACTTTGCTGAAACAAGCAGCTCTGATTTATTTAGGGGGATATAACAAGGACGGGAAATCAGGTTAATTAGCTTATCACTCTAATAATCTACTTATGGCTCTGTGCACAGGCCTATTCCTATCAGTTACTGTCCCTGGGTACCCAAGCCCTAGTGGCTAGTCCAAACCGTGGCAGCTGGTAGGGGCCCTTTCACACAGAGAAAGGAGAATTAAACAGTCAGCAGTACAGTAATTCCATTTGGATTTAATGTGGCAATTCAACAGGGAGCGACCTGAATTAGTACTCACGACCTCCAAATAAGATAGGGTCCTTCAATGTCAGCAGGGCTCACTTGAGGTACACAAACCTCTTCACACATCCATATAAAAGAAAGCACTATACCAGGCAGGCTGCATCTGTATCCCGATTGCAATTACTGCACAATACCCGGGAGAACACACAGCAGATTCAGTTCCTGACAGACCGAGTGCAATTTTCTGCAATTCCTCCAGTCTTCTACAGGGTGAGCCTGGTTTCTACTCTTCAGAGATCCTTTGATTCTTTTCACAGGACGGATTCAGTCCTAACAAGCTGTTACACAAGCTGCAGACCGAACTCTGGGCCTTACACACGTTTTGACTAAAACTGCACACTGAAAAGCACAGGGCTCCTTCCTTCTTCACTGCCAAAGCTCAACTGAAACTCCAACCGACAAAACCGGCACTTCCTTTGAGTTCCTCCCAGTTCTTGACTGGATTGGCTGTCACTCACAATAGACTGCTGCTGTTGGTCCAAAAGGCACTGAAGTCTAAACTATCATCTCCCAGAGTCACTGCCTATACAATCCTCTTGTGGCTGGCTCAGATTATGAGTCCAAGTTCTGATTCGTCCAAGGCACCATTTTAGAGCTAGCTTACCCCACACTGATTGGTCCAGTTCAGCAGTTCAAAACTAGAATGGGAACTAGCAGACACAGTTCTGACTGCAAAGAAAGCAGGTTAGACAAACTGTAATTTCATTATTACTCTAAATAATTTCTGGCAAACAGTTACATCTTTCAGATAGGTTCCTTTGCACTCTAGTGACTGCAAAAATGAAGTGAATTGGCAGCAGTTCGAGTGGTACTCAGAGAAGCACACAGTCCCCCATACAAACTAATTATGTCTGCAAGCAGACAGCTCTTAAAGAGACAGTACCAGAGGCTCTAAAACACTCACTGATAAATGGCTTAAATGCCAAACACCATTCAGGCTTGGAGCATTCAAGCAAGCTCCTGGAAGTCTTTTGGGACCCCATTTGCGGGGGTTACACCCTTCCTGGCCTGGGAAAGCTTGACGTCCGCATCAAGCAAGTACCCCATAAGTTTCAACTGCAACCATATACATTTGCATTAGGCTCTCATATGTAATCATCAGTCAATATATCATTTTACCAAGAACACATTTCTGAAACATTGCAGTACGTCACTCTTTACAGTATTACATACACATTGTGCCATAACTCAAGTTATTACCTCTTGTACATGAAACCTGAAGGAGGGGCCTTCCCTATCAGTTACCTTGGGGCTGGACGGGCAAGGGCACCATACTTAGAGGGCAACACAAGTAACTTGGAGTTAGCACTGACGCTCAGTTTGGGCAATGAGCTCGTGGACACATACACTCCTTTATGGACAACAATGAGAGGCAAATCCACAGGCCTCCCAAGGGAATCATAACTGAGGTGCACCACAGGCTTTATAGCTCGACCAGTCTTTCTAGGGGGAACTCATTTTCAGCATTGTCCTCACTTGTCAGGGGAGTCTCCATGGGGGTAGAGAGGCTAGAACTTGGGGCACTTTCAGCTCCAGGAGTTACAGTTTCTGAGTCCACAACATTTGGCTCGCAGGGAGAGCTTTCGGACACTGGCAGTGGACTGTCAGGGCACTCAAAATACTCTTCTTGTTCTGGTGTATCACCAGTCTGACCCAATCCATCATTTTCCTCCCTGAAGCTCAAACAGTTCAACCATGCACAATGATTCCATTTCATCTGATCTGATGCTTTGCACTTCACTTTCTGGAGCATTGGCTCCAGGGACGAGCTGGGGCTTGGACAGTCCAGAAGGCCCAACTTCATCTCCAGTATTAACTAGGGATTGCCCCGAAACAATTGACTCAGTTCGTAAGAAGGATAGTATTCAAAGTCACTCACTTTCTTCCGATATGGACTGACAGTCATGCTCAACTGGGACTTGTGGAGGGAACACTTTAACTTTGCTTCTGTAGGTGCAGACTTTCTTGATCTTTTCTTAGCAGCAGCTCTAGTCACTGGTCCAGAGGGGCATCTTCTAGGGCTCAGACTCAATTAAGATTTGTCCAATGGCAGTAATTGATTTCTATGCATTGTTTTACATCTTTTGAATTATTCTCAGGCCTTACTTTGTACACTGGCAGATCATCTAGTTTGCCCACTACAATGTGAGGGAGATGGTGCCATCTGTCAGCAATCTTGTGCTTGCCATGCAGTCCCAGATTTCTTAGCAATACCGATCTCCCTCCTGGAGTTCCTGCTTTCACCTTTTTATCATACCTTTCTTTGTTGGCCAGATTTCTTTTGGCAGCCATGGTTTGAGCTAGTTGGTACGCATGAGTTAGCTGGGCCTTTAACTTTGCACATACTGTAAATAGTTGTCAGCTTGAACCCCATCAGGAGACCCCAAACACACATCTACTGGTAGTCGAGCTCTCTTCCAAACATCAGGCGGTAGGGGAGAATCCAGTGGCATCACTTTTGTTGCAGTTATAAGCATGTACCAGGGTGCTAATTTGTTGGCTCCATCTAGGCTTGTCCTTTGGGTGCAGGGTGCCTAGCATATCTAGCAAAGTGCGGTTGAAACGTTCAGGCTGTGGGTCCCCTGGGGTGGTAAGGAGTGGTTCTGGACTTTCGCACTCCCACAGAGAAAACATTCTTTGATCAGACGACTCTCAAGTCTCTCCCTTGATCAGAATGGATTCTTTAGTGGAAGCCCCATAGTGAACAAAAAAGTTTTCTACAAGTACTTTGGCCACAGTGGATGCTTTCTGGTCTTTGGTGGGGAAAGCTTGGGCATATCTCGTGAATGGTCAGTGACCACCAGCACATTACTGATATTTCTTTGATCTGACTCCAAACTCAGAAAATCAATACAGACCAGCTCCATGGGTGCACTGGTGGTGATGTTAACAGGGGCAGCCTCTGGGGCAAAGGTTTCCTCTGTAAGCAGCGACTACAAGTTCGAATGTGTTGCTCCACATCAGCCCCCATCTTAGGCCAATAGAATCTGGATCTCACCAAGTCAAGTGTTCTGTCTATACCAAGGTGCCCCATGTGGTTGTGCAAGGACCTCAGTACTGAGTCTCGAAGGCAGTGGGCAGCACTAGTTGTTGTTTGTCTACTTGTCTCCTCTGTCTACTGTTTCTCTGTATAACAGTTTATTGATCAGTTTCAACTTAGGACCTTCTTTGTATAACAGTGCAGTTCTCAAATCAGTGGAGCGTAATTTGGACACATCTTTTCCTGCATAGAGGGCTTCTAAAGCTGCTTTGATCATGAGATCGCGGGATTGAGCCCGCCGAATACTGTCATTGTCCAGCTGAGGCAGTGCACCAATGTCTATTGCAGAAAAGTGGCAATAAGCAGCAGGTATGCAATTCTCAGAGGGCTCTAAAGCAATCACCATCACGGTCCACTGGTCGTTGTTCCTCCCTGTCAAACTTCGGCTGAGTGCCCGAATGTCAGGTTCTGCCAATCGGACCCAATCATTCTGGGGAACAGGCCCCGGGAGAGAGCATCAGCATCTATGTGGTTCAGACCTGCTCGGTATTCGAGAGCATAGTCATATGTAGATAATGCAGAAAGCCACCTATGCCAGTGGCATCCAACTTAGCTGAGGTCTGCACATAGGTCAAAGGATTATTGTCGTTTTACTAGTATTTTAGCCCCATACAAGTACTCATGGAATTGGTCAACAATAGCCCACTTCAAAGCTAGGAACTCTAACTTATGTACAGGATAGTTCTTTTCGGATGGGGTCAGGCTTCTACTGGCAAAGGCCACTGGTCTCAGGCCATTCTCGTGCTCTTGGTACAACACAGCCCCCAACCCTTGCAAGCTAGCATCAGTGTGCAGGACGTGGTTTTCTTGGATCGGCATAGGCCAGCACTGGAGCATGGGTAGTTGATATATGATCTCATGAAAAGCAGTCTCACAATCAGGGTCCAGCGGACCCTAAATACTTCCTCGGATGAAAATACACTCTTTCAGTCTTGAGGGACGCTGACTTTTGGTATTTTTGTGGGTTGGGGATACCCCTTGAGTAAGGTGTTAGGGGAGGATGATCACTTTGAATAGTCCTTGATGAAGCTGCCGATAATAACCACAGAATCCCAGGAATCTTTGCAGTTCTTTTAGATTTTGGGCTGTGGCCAGGTGGTCAAGGCCTCAACTTTACTTGGGTCGGTCTCTATTCCTCGGTGGATACTATGTGTCCCACATACTTTACTGATGTTTGAAAGAATTGACACTTATCAATGGACAGTTTAAGGCCAAAGTCCTCAAGTCGGTCCAATACCTAAATAATCTGCTCTCATGTTCCTCCAGTGAGCTGCCAAACACAATAACATCATCTAGGTATACCAGGCACTCTAGTAAGTTCATGTCCCCACTGCACGCTCCAACAATCGCTGAAAGTGGCTGGGGCACCTGAAATCCTTGAGGCATCCTCATGAATTCATAGAAGCCAAGCGGACAGATAAAGGCTGTCTTCTCACGTGGTCCTCTGGGCCATCGGGATCTGGTAGTACCCACTGCGGAGATCCAGCACAGAGAACCACTTGCTCCCGCTTAGGCAGTCCAAAGCATCCTGAATGCGGGGCATTGTGTACTGATCAGGGATAGTCCGTGTTTAGATGCGATAATCCACACACATCCTTACTGTTCCATTCTTTTCCTCACTACCACAATGGGGAAGCATAAGGGCTTCTGGATTCTTGTATTACACCAGCAGCTAACATCTCTTGCAGATGCCGTCTCACATCATCTATGTCAGCAGGTGCCAGGCGTCGAGACCTCTCACTAAATGGTCTTTCATCATGCAGTCGATATTGTGCTCAGCTCCTTGCACGCATCCTACATCCCATTCCTTTAAAGAAAACACCTGGTCTCTCTGGGCAAGCTTCTCACTGATCCTCACTTTCCATTCAGCTGGCAGCGGGAGTCGCGAAATCAAACAAGTGGGTATGTACTCTGTCATTCTTCCTTGAACTCTTGCTGCTGGGTAGCACTGCAGTGTCTGCACAATGCACATTAGCCAGGATGCAACCTCTGTTTACTCGAATGTCTCTTTCAGACACATTATGAACTTGGACCATTACCTTCTGGCATAAGCATGAGCTCTAGCGGGCAAAATACTAGGCTTGACCAGCAGTCCCTCTGGCAATTTTCCATCGCCTGGTGCATCCAACATTAATATTTTATTCTTAACATCCTTCTGATACGGACCTCTCCCTGTAAGGTACACTGGGCATTTGGCGCCAGGATCAGAGACTCAGGATCCTTCTTCCATACAATTCCGACCGGTTCCTCTGTTCTGTTTTTCAGCATCTCTGTGCCTCATAGGCCTTCTTAATTAAAGCCGAACTCTTAAAGCTCTACTAGTCTTTGACCCCTGTTTTCATAACACAACTGTGCCAGCCTTCCGAACATATGAGCATTTGTTCCAATCAACAAAGGGACACCATCATGCAGTCCAGTGGGGAGACACACTAAGGCTAGGGTCTCTACTTGTTCGGCCACCAGCCACGGAGGTGGGGAAAGACAGCAAATTGGATATACCTGGAATAGGGTAGGCCTTCACTTAACCCCCCATACATTGCAGTCCTTCTAATGGTTGTAAGGGCATCTGACAAATGCTTCTGATACCAATCCTGGAACATAATTGTCACTTGGGAGCCACTGTCTAATACAGCTCTTGTAGACACTCCATTCACCTTTATAGTGGTCTCCATGGAGGGACCCACTATTCTGGACCAGTCTGGAGAGGCGGTAGTGGGGGCCTGGGCAACTGACCTTGCCACAACAGGACGTGAATTAGCATTTTTGGTGCCCTCACTGGGATCATGTCGGTACCTCTTAACCACTGATTTCTTCTCCAAGCTCTCCTTGTAGCCTATATGCAACTTTGTCAGTGTTTTTGGGGACTGGTATTCTCTTTCATGTGCCCATCTTTCCCACAATTATAGCAAAACATACTTTCTGGAGTTTGAGCTGGCCGAGGCGCCACACTGGGAGCCAGGGCGGGGTATTACTAACTGGAAACCTGGTGCCATCTCTGTCTGCAGCGTGATAAGCATTTGGAGACATCTGTCAGTTTCTCCACTTCCATGGTCAAGGAATTGAGTTTGGAGCTGTTATCAGCAGGAGATACATGGTGGGTACCCCCACCCCATAGCAGATGCAGTCGGATATAGGTCAGGGCCTGTACTTGCAGGCGTGGCCTTCATAAGGGACTGTTTTGAATTCTGGATCTCTCTCAACAGTTAACGCCCCATTGTGGCATATCTTTTCCTTGTCAGAGCACTCATTGACTGTCAACCTCTGCCCTGAACTTCACTTGATGGGTCACCTCAGTCACTCGGTCGTAGCCACAGCTGTTGGTGCAGGTACCTCCGAGGTCGCCTTTTCTCTCAACTCCTCAATTTCTCTCATTAACTCATCATAGGAGGTGGGGATTCAATGATTTGCCAGGCGAATGAAGCAACAGCAGTTCTGAGAAGGGGCAGACTTAAGGATTCTGTCCAGTCTGGTTCGGGTCCAGTACAATCACTGGCAAACTACCCTTTCTGAGGCATTCTTGCAACAATTTTTCCAGCCGAGAGACATACACAGACAACAACTCCCTTGGTACTGTTGTGCATTTTACTCTCCACCATAGGTCCTCATCAGAATCTGGGCTCTCATACACATTCTCAAGGCCTCAAGATAGGCCTGTGCAGTCGCTTCAGGGTTACTGGCCCGTTTGCTTGCGGATGGTAGCCTGGGGCAGGACCTCGGAGGCTCTCACTAACCCTCTTTCGCTTTTCGCCTTCCGAGCATTGCCATTCTAGCACTTGGGGGGCAACATAGTCTATCCAGGTCTCCCAGTCATCCTCCCCTTTGGGGGTGGGGAAGGTGCCAGAGAAGATCCTCAATCTTCGGTAAGAGTCGTGACTAATGGCAGGTGCAGAAATAGGAGTCTGCATTGGTTCAGCCACCATTACGGGCACTGGAGCAGGAGAGGGTGTTGGGGGAGGAACACCCCCAGGTGGCAAGAATAGTTTCTTCAAGTCCTCCACAGTTTTCCCTCCCTCCAGCAACCATTCAGCAAATTTCTCCTCAAAAGTTTCAGATAGTGGTGGGGCTGATTCCCCGGTCTTTACTGTCCTTAGTTATCACTCCAAGCAGTGAGGGCTCCTCTGGGGTAATGGTCTGTGGCACTTTGGAGCTATCTATGGGATCCTTAAACTCTACTAGGGCCAGGAAAGTGTGGGTGAGCAGATTAGCATGCCGACCCACCACCACAGGGTTTTGTAAACCTTCCACCTTGAAAGTACTCTGCACAGTGTCCAGTATTGATACCCAGGGGATGTCCAGGATAAGCATAGCATTTTGGGGTCAATCTCCTCCCCAGTACACCACTCCACCAGCGGTGCACAGCCACTTCTGTCGGGTACCCATTTTTTCTTAACAGTGGTTCGTAAATATGGCCACTAGAGGACACACAATCCCAGCGGTGAGCCTCCAAGATGTAACCCCAGATGGCGGTATCCCAGGGCTACTACCCTGCCTGATTTGCCACTAACAGGTTGAGGGGCCTGGATCCAATGGCGGTGCCTCCACCCAGAGGTCAGGGTTTGCAATAGTTAAACTAACTTGGTCACAGCCCTCTGGGACACTGCAACCCCTTTCTTCCCACTAGTGGCCCACACAATATATCAGAATTACCTTCACAGTATACACTTACCCCAGGTCTGGTTCCGGCACTGGGACCTCCTGTGAAATGAGATACAGTGCAACAATCACAGTACAGTACTTTAACATAGACAAATACCTCAGGCAGTATAACTTTGCTGAAACAAGCAGCTCTGATTTATTTAGGGATATAACAAGGACGGGAAATCAGGTTAATTAGCTTATCACTCTAATAATCTACCTATGGCTCTGTGCACAGGCCTATTCCTATCAGTTACTGTCCCTGGGTACCCAAGCCCTAGTGGCTAGTCCAAACTCGTATAGCTGGTAGGGCCTCTTCACACAGAGAAAAGGAGAATTAAACAGTCAGTGCACAGTAATTCCATTTGGATTTAATGTGGCAATTCAACAGGGAGCGACCCTGAATTAGTACTACGACCTCCAAATAAGATAGGGTCCTTCAATGTCAGCAGGGCTCACTTGAGGTACACAAACCTCTTCACACATCCATATAAAAGAAAGCACTATACCAGGCAGGCTGCATCTGTATCCGATTGCAATTCACTGCAATACCGGGAGAACACACAGCAGATTCAGTTCTTGACAGACCGAGTGCAATTTTCTGCAATTCCTCCAGTCTTCTACAGGGTGAGCCTGGTTTCTACTCTTCAGAGATCCTTTGATTCTTTTCACAGGACGGATTCAGTCCTAACAAGCTGTTACACAAGCTGCAGACCGGAACTCTGGGCCTTACACACGTTTTTTGACTAAAACTGCACACTGAAAAAGCACAGGGCTCCTTCCTTCTTCACTGCCAAAGCTCAACTGAAACTCCAACCGACAAAACCGGCACTTCCTTTGAGTTCCTCCCAGTTCTTGACTGGATTGGCTGTCATCACAATAGACTGCTGCTGTTGGTCCAAAAGGCACTGAAGTCTAAACTCATCTCCCAGAGTCACTGCCCATACAATCCTCTTGTGGCTGGCTCAGATTATGAGTCCAAGTTCTGATTCGTCCAAGGCACCATTTTAGAGCTAGCTTACCCCACACTGATTGGTCCAGTTCAGCAGTTCAAAACTAGAATGGGGAACTAGCAGACACAGTTCTGACTGCAAAGAAAGCAGGTTAGACAAACTGTAATTTCATTATTACTCTAAATAATTTCTGGCAAACAGTTACATCTTTCAGATAGGTTCCCTTTGCACTCCTAGTGACTGCAAAATGAAGTGAATTGGCAGCAGCTCGAGTGGTACTCAGAGAAGCACACAGTCCCCCATACAAACTAATTATGTCTGCAAGCAGACAGCTCTTAAAGAGACAGTACCAGAGGCTCTAAAACACTCACTGATAAATGGCTTAAATGCCAAACACCATTCAGGCTTGGAGCATTCAAGCAAGCTCCTGAAGTCTTTGGGACCCCCATTTGCAGGGGGTTACATGCTGATTTGTTTGTGGGCAGGAAAGGTGGCAGCAGGCAGGAGCCCAGTACAAAAGGCCAGACTGCTGTGCCGGCAGAAACAGAATGAATGAGTGAGAGAGGGGGAGTGAGCGAGCTCAACAGAGCTCTGTTGTGACTGCTGCAGATTTCTTTGTGGGCAGAAGAAGGCATCAACAGAGGCAGTAGCCCAGTAAAAAAGGGCAGCCTGGAGCGGCAGCAGAAACAGGATGAGCGAGTGACAGCAGGGAATGAGAGAGCTCAATGGAGCTCTGTTGGGACTGTTTCAGATTTCTTTGTGGGCAGAAAAGGCGGCAATGCAGGTAGGAGCCCAGTACCAAAGGCCAGCATGCAACACCGGCAGAAACAGAATGAGTGAGTGAGGGAGGGGGAGTGATTGAGCTCAACGGAGGTCTATCGTGACTGCTGCAGATTTCTTTGTGGGCAGGAAATGGTGGTAATGCAGGAAGGAGCCTAGCATAAAAGGCCAGCCTGCAGCGCCCGCAGAAACAGAATGAGTGTGTGAGGAAGAGGAGTGAGATAGCTCAACGGAGCTGTGTCGGGACTGCTGCAGATTTCTTTGTGGCAGAATAAGCCACCAATGCAGGCAGGAGCCTAGTACAAAAGGACAGCCTGCACCAGTGGGAGACACAGAATGAGCGAGTGAGGGAAGGGGAGTGAGTGAGTTCAACAGAGCTCTGTTGGGACTGCTGCAGATTTCTTTGTGGGAAGAAAAAGGCAGCAATGCACCCAGGGCCCAGCACAAAAGGGCAGCCTGCAGCGGGAGAAACAGAACGAGTGAGTGAGAGAGGAGGAGTGAGCAAGCTCAACGGAGCTCTATCATGACTGCTGCAGATTTCTTTGTGGGCAGAAAAAGGTGATAACGCAGGCAGGAGCCCAGTACAAAAGGCCAGCCTGCAGCACCGGCAGAAACAGAATGAGCGAGTGACAGAGAGGGAGTGAGCAAGCTCAACGGACCTGTGTTGGGACTAATGCAGATTTCTTTGTGGACAGAAAAAGCCACCAACAGAGGCAGGAGCCCAATGCAAAAGGCTAGCCTGCAGCACCAGGAGAAACAGAATGAGTGAGTCAGAGGGGGGAGTGACCCACCTCAAAGGAGCTCTGTCGGGCCAGCTGCAGATTTCTTTGTGGACAGAAAAGGGTGCCAACGTAGGCAGGAGCCCAGTACAAAACAGCAACCTGCAGCACCGGGAGAAACAGAATGAATGAGTGAGTGACAGAGGGCCAGTGAGTGAGCTCAACGGACCAATGTAATCAACATTTGGCATTGACAAATACTTGTTTGAATATGGGCTGCACTAACAAAGATCCTGCAGCAAGCTCCAAAGTTCCTGAAGTGGAGCCAGTCCAAGCGAACACAGCAACAAAATTCTTGGAGACAGAATCTCCATGGTGGGTCCTGCAGAAATCTATGCAGGCCATAGATGCTAAAGTCGAGTCCATCATGATACAATTTGAGGAGCAGTATGCTAAAATAGCAGCGGCCACAAAAGCAGCAACTACTGTGAAGTTTATGGCAACAAAAGCATTAACACTGTCGGATAAACTTACCCAGGAAAATGCCCAGATCAAGTATCATCTTGAGTCCCCCTAGAACTCACAGAGCGCCTTCAATGTTCATACTGTGGGATTACCTGAGAAGGTCGAGGGGGATAATCTGCTATATTTCTTGCAGGAGTGAATGCCGGGTGCCTTAAGCCCATATTCTACACTCCCCCCCCAGAAAACCTTATCAAAGCTTACCAGATATTCCCGCGATCAGCTGCAGCCAACAAAGACTTACTTCCGGACCATTATGGTGGTGATGTCGAGCAAGACAACAAGGGATTTTACCTTGCAGGCTGCTAGATAAGTCACACCGCACGCAGCTGAATTTTCAGGGATCCACAGTGCACCTCTTTCCAGACTTGTCCTTTGCGACCAGAGCGTGATGGGAAAAATTCAATGGAGTGCAAGCCAAGCTGCAGAGTCTAGGAGTGGCTCATTCTTTCTTGATGCCGGCCCAACTACAAATTCAATACGGAGTTCAATCTGTACTTACCAATAAACAGACCCCTGAAGAGGCTGGTAAGAAAGCAGAAGCACTTTCCAGACAATTTGACAGGGACAGACAGCAGGATTCCTCTGATTCGGAGGAAGACACATGAACAGTCCAGAAAATTACAGGGTTCTACCAGAAAAGTAATTCTTTTGGTAGGAGGCTGATAAATGTTTTTACTTTTTATTAGTTCAGCATTTCCCTGTAAATGTCTCCTGTGTTGACTCTAAGTTAATGGGCAAAACATCTGTCTGTTTATACACAAACACATATTTTTTAGTTTAGTTTGTTGTTGTTAAAAGTATATTTGGACATTAGTTTTCAAGTTTTATCAGTCATACATAGATGGTGGCAACCAAGTGTTGAGTGCTGTGTTGCAGCTGCCACAAAGGACATAAACGTTTAAAGAGACTTAACAAGTTAATTGAAGCAGCCCCTGCACCTGATATATAGGTGCTGTACCTCATGGGGCTGCTTCCAGTGTAAATCTTGCCAAAATAATCTTCATGTTAAAGAAAATTAGAGTGCTCACAAAATTACAAACGTGGGGTCCCAAGGACTTCCCGGTTTCTGGTGCTGTCCATGCTCCACCTCCGTGCTCTGCAGATTTATGACGCGATGCCATGGAGATTGTGGGGTTGCGCTCCATTATATTCTATGGGTGTCACCTTTTCAGTCTTTTTTGTACTATAATGGACATTTAGTCCTAAAACATGGACAAGGGTCGATAACAAGGGCCTTATTAGTCAACTCGTACCCACGTTTTATGACTAGATGGCCATTATAATATAAAAAAAAGACTCTAAAATCTCAGGTGTCCTTCGTCGTCAAGACCTCATTTTACCATCTGAGAAATATCACCTGGATCAAGCACCTGATTCCGCCCAGCAACCTTCCAATCTTGATCCACGCCTTTGTGACCTCTTGCCTTGAGTACTGCAGTGCCCTGTACCTAGGGCTATTGTGGATAGATATTCACCACTTGCAGCTGGTGCAGAACACTGCAGTCAGATTGTTGACTGGGCTGTCTCGATCTAGCCATATCATACCTGTGCTGCACGAACTGCACTGGCTGCCAGTTCGGTGGTGAATCACCTTCAAGGTCGGCTTGCTGACCTATAAAGCTCTGCACAGAGAGGAACTGAGCTACCTACAAGATCTTCCTCATCCCTACTGCCTCCTCCAGCCACTCCACCAATGATGGATTCCTGGAGATTCCCAGGGTTCATTTGAAGACCTCTGGGGCTTGAACTTTTGCTTTCGTGGCCCCTACCCTGTGGAATTCTCTACCTCATCAGGTTAGAGGGTGCCTAACTGTGGAGAACTTTAAAACAGCTTTAAAAACATATTTATTTTTGATGGCCTTCTTAGTTGATTAACATTTGACTGTTCTTTTCAAATTGAGGAGTTTTATTGCTGAATTTTATTTGTTTTCAATCTTCGTAAAAGTATTTTGATACTTGTTGAATTGCGCTTATCACAAATAAAGATTTATTATTAATTTTATGGCAGACACTCAGCAGAAGCTAATGGATGTTCCCTTCCTGGGCACCAATATTTTCGGTCCAGGAGTGGACGGTCACCTCCAGCACATAGAGAAGTTCATTGCCACCTTGGACTCGGTTAGTTCTGCCCAGAAGGAATCCCAGGGTTCCAAAAAGAAGAAGAAAAAGCTTTTTTGGCCTTCTGCCCTTGCCGCCAAGCAGCCCCACATTCAGTTGGGGCAGCAGCAGGCTGAACCTTGGTGCCCCTGGCCCAAGCAATGGTCCTCGGTGGCCTGTAAACCCTCAAGAAAGGGTCCCAGTGGTCCCCAAACCAGATCATCCTTCTCCGAGCCTGCACAGTGACAGGATGGGGGTTGCCAACCCCATGCCCATCATGCCCACTCTGGGTCCTCCCATGGGGGACTGGCTCCACCACTTCCTTTCCACTTGGTCCGTGATTACAACAGACAAATGGGTCCTGGAAGTGGTTGGCCAGGGACAGCCTCTGAAATATGAGCAGTACCCACCAAGCTGAGCCCATGCCTCATGGGAGGAAATAATTTCCATGAGCACTCAGTCGGCTCTCCGAAACAACATCGCCCAAAGCCTCCATAAGGAGTTAGTGGTCAAAGTTGCAGATCCCCCTATCAACCCAGGGTTCATTTCCAGGTACTTCCTGGTCCCCAAACAGATGGGGGCTGGTACCTCATTCTAGATCTGCACAACCTGAACTAATTTTTCAGGTCTTGCACCTTCAGGATGGGGAAACTCTCTCTCAGATCATACCATCTCTCAAGCAGAACATGGTGGTTTTGCTGACTGGATCTGCAGGATGTGTTCTTTCACATCCTGATCCATCTGTCACACTGAAGGTTCCTCAACTTCCAGGCAGAGGGAGCCCTCTTCAACCAAGCCATTCCACTCGGCCTGTCTTCGGCCCCTGGGTCTTAACCAAATGCATTTCAGTGGTGGCAACTCATTTTTGGTGTCATAGGTCAGTGTGTATCCCTATCTCAATGATTGGCTCATAGTGGGTACCTCCAAACAGGAGATGGAGAGGTCTAGGGATCTGGCCCTCCAGACCTGCATCAAACTTGGTCTCCTCATTAATGAGACAAAGTCAGAACTTGTGCCTTCCTAGGTGATCTGCTTCATCGGAGCAGAACTTGACTCTTGCTAAGCCAGAGCCTGGCTCCCGGTGGATAGGGTGGAGGTTCTCTCCTCCTTTGCCCTGTCATTTCATGTTGGGCACTTGTGTCCTGCCCGGGACTTCCTGTGCCTTCTGGGTTACATGGCAGCCTTCACCTCCATGGTCCATTGGGCCCAGTGGCATATGCGCCATCTTCAATGGGTGCTGGCTGGTCAGTGGACTTAATGTCACGATCATTTCAACCAGCTAGTCATGGTGACCCAGAAGATGTGGGATGCTCTCCAATGGTGGACTGTTCTAGAACATCTGCAGGAGGGAAATGACTGACTCCTCTCTCACAGGATAGGTTGCCCACATGGGGAATCACAGAGTCCACAGGGTCTAGACTCCCAAGGAATCCTGATGTCACATCAACCTGCTGGAGCTCCAAGCATTTCTGCTGGCACTGACTGCATTTGCTCCATTGCTTTGGGGTCAAGTGGTGCAGGTCCAGATGGACAATACCATGACCATGTACAATGTGAACAAGCATGGTGGTATGCACTCCTGGCCTCTGTGCAGGGAAGCACTATGCATCTGGACCCTCGTGAGCCAACTGGAGGCAGATCTCCTAGCCATCCATGTGACAGGAGCCTCAAATCAACTGGTGGATGCCCTCAGCCATGTGTGTGAGGTGTCCCATGAGTGGTCTCTCTATTTTGAGGTAGTACACAGCATGTTCTCTGAGTGGGGCACCCTTCAGGTGGACCGGCTTGCCTCCAGAGAGAACACCAAGCTGAGGCTGTTTCATGCCCGCCCCCTCAGCAGAGCTCACTCCAGGTGGAAGCCTACTCAAGGCCATGGACTCCAGGCCTCTTCTGTGCCTTCCCTCCATTACCCTTGATCCACAAGGTGCTCCTCAAGGTCAGGAGGGACAAGGCACAGGTGATCCTGGTGGCACCGGACTGGCCTCACCAGTTTTGGTACCCTGATCTCCTCAGCCTTAGCAAGAGGCTCCCAAGGTGTCTTCTAGCATGTCCGGACCTGATCTCAGTCATTCAGGGTAGGGTCCTCCACCTGAACCTTCAATTCCTGCACCTGACAGCCTGATTCCTGAGTGGCTAGAGTTCCAGGCCTTGGGTCTTTCTGATGATGTACTCAGTGTAGTTGAGGCATCTTGGAAGGAGTCAACAAGGAAGTGCTAGCCTTCAAATGAGAGATTCTTCATTTGGTGACAGGACAAGGGCCTGGACCCTTTGTCCTGACCAGTGGCTGGCATCCTTGACTACCTTTGGTCTCTCTCCAAAGGGGGTCTCCAGTCTAAGACCCTTAAGGTGCACCTGGCAGCCATCTCTGCTTACCAGGCTCAGACTGGTCAGCAGATGGTAGCACAGGAGAAGGTAGTCTGGTGTTTTTTTCAAAGGCCTCAACCACATTTCCCCTCCAGTGTATGAACCACCACCACTACTGTGGGATTTACTTCTGGTACTGGCAAAGCTCATGGGCAAGCCATTTGAACTGATGCACAGGTGTCAGATGTCATATCTGTTGTGGAAGACTGCCTTCTTGGTGGCTATCATGTCAGCTAGAAGCACTGGGGAGCTACAGGTGCTCTCTGTCAAGTCTCCCTGTCTGGTCTTCCACAGGTACAAGGTTGTCCTGTTCCCCAACCCAAAGTTCCTTCCGAAGGTTGTGTCAGAGTTTCACCTGAACCAGGTGATGACTCTATCAGTGTACTACCCAGTCACACCTCGGAGGCCAAGTACAGGCTCCATACTTTGAACCAGAGACAAGCGTGCTCTTGTTATGAGGAGTGCATGGCTGAAGTTCAGCGAGAGGTTTGCCACCTATGCTGAAGCCGCACCTGGCAGACCTGCAGCAAAGCGGATGATTAACAGATGGATTACATCTTGCATTGATCTCTGCTATCGGTTGATGGGCAAGGAGCCTCCCACAGGGTTAAGAGCCCATTCCACCCGCCATACTGTTGCACTGGTGGCTGCTTCTAGGGATGTCCCAATCCAGGATATCTGCAGGGCTGCTACCTGGAAGTCAGCAAACACCTTCATTTCCCATTACTACATTGATATTGAGTCACGACAGGATGCTGATTTTGAGGCCTCAGTTCTCCAATCTCTGTTCCCTAAATTGGGGATGTGCGCCTTGCCTCCCTCTTCCTGGAGAACTGCTGGGAGTCTTCCAAACAGTGTGGCTAGAACAACATATCCACAATCCCAGAAAAACAGGTTACTCACCTAATGGCAGTGAGTGTGGTACTCTAAGGGCAGACTCTGAGTGTCGGTAGGGTTGGGAGGGTGATATTCCTTGGGGGACTGAAGGAGTGGAAGGTCAAGGGACAGTGAAAAACAGGTGGGGGAAAACAGTAAGTAGAAAAAAAAAACCCTACCTTTGCCACTGATGATTGCTCTCCTGTAATAGATAAGCCTGAAAGCTACTTTCTCTTTTTTCTGTTTGCTTTCTTTTACTTTTGCTTTCACTGCCTTTGCTATCTACCCTTCCCCTGATATGTTCTGTGGCCTAACAAATCCTCACTCACATTTTTTAGCTGACCCACCTCTACCCCTGATTCTCAGGACTTTCTCAGCTGGCTTCTTACCTACTCCCCGCCCCGCCTTGACTCTCTAAATCTACTCTGATCTCACCTTTTGTTCTGAAACTAATCCCTTTCCAATCACTTTTCTCCCCTTGGCCTCCTTTGTTTTAATAGCTTGTTTGCCCCCAACCCCTGCTGTCTGGCTGCCGCCAGCATCTCCCCCTTCCCTCTTGCTGAAATTATTTAATGTCCTCCTTTCCTTGCCGCCCTAGGACTCTGTGCCTGA